>CM060685.1:59646217-61142934 GCA_030686995.1 Artemisia argyi
ACAATGCTTAAGCTTACTAACACAGTTGATAGCTTACACTTACAATAATTAGACTAAGAAAAATACATTCGACTTAAAAATATTAAAATTAGACTAACTCCTCTTTCTATTGCTTCTCCTCTCTTTATATGGCCACAATTGACTTCCTTGTGCTTTTCTGAGCAAATCCCACCCATTGGATTCGGTGGGAATGATCTTAGCCCTTGAAACCGATTTTGGCGCCATTTTCTTCACTTGTCAGACTGAGGTGGAGTGTAGGCAAAAATGGGTAATTAAAACCCTTTGGATTGTTGTTATTAGTCAATGGGGGAGGTATGGTTGCTGAGGTGGAAGAGGGGTGGAGCAGGTTTGCAAGTTGGAGGGGGGGTGGAGGTTTGACTTGTTTTGACTGGGAAAGGGAGGTAAAACGGGGTGTTTGTTTTTATTAGTTGTGTGGTGGGCTGGGAATTGGTGGGCTGGAGGGGTGGGCTTGGGGTAGGATTAGTTTGGTTTGATTGTTGGGTTTATAAAACATTAAGGGTCCGGTTTGTATAAGGTAATAACACAAGGACTATTTTTGAAATTTGACAAAACACAAGGGCTGAATTTGCCATTTTCCAAAAGTACCAACAAGGACCAATGTTGCCAAGTTAAGTATCCCACAAACCAATTTTGCAAAATTTTTTATTTTCAAAATTCCTAGGGACTGAATTTGCAAATTCCCAAACTCCAGGGACCAAAATGTAACTTTTCCTAATTTATCACCCAAAGTCCGTTTTTGATAGATTTTGATTTTTTAGGGACTTGGGTTGACTTTTATTTCAAAATTAATGCATAGGGACTATTTCTGACAAATTTTGAAACTTGGAGGACTAAAACTGCCAATATTGCAAACTTTGATCGTTTTTCGTTTGTTTTTGCTCGTTTTGCATTTAAAACAAATAAAACACAATCCCTAGGATAATTTAAGTATTTTGATTACTTTTCGATTGTTTTTGTATGTTTTGGCAGTTTAAATACGATAAAAATGATGAGTGTTTGCGCACTCATCAACTAGTTAGACTTCAATATTAATTTTCAATGAAATTAGTTGTACAATAAATTAGATGGAGCTAAAAAGGTTTGTAACGATTTTTATACAGTTTATATGGCATTATTATACATATATTATTACACAAACTTTAACTTACAAACTTAATAACGAAAATATTTAACTCACATTAAACTATGACCAATTAGATAGACCCCGTGTGCTTTATATTACCACGCAAAAATCATCTAATAGACAAGTATTGTAGGGCTAAGTAATAGACCAAAAGAAACAAAACCATTTTTTATCATGCAAATAAGTAATAGGCCAAAAGAAACAAAGCCATCACAACTTAATAGCCAAAAGCCCATGTATAGAATACAACACCACAAAACCAAAACAACATCAAACACTTTAAGTTTTTATACAAGAAAGTTAAAAGATTTCATACAACATACTAAACATTAATTAAGTATACACTCGCCAATATACAGAAAAAATACACGATTAAGAATTAGATTCTTAGCCCGTGCGTAGCATGGGTTCTGCCTGCCTCGTGGTATTTTATGTTCCTTTGTTAGTAAATCTTGAGAAACCCTTGGCCCTTCGTCTTTAACCCGTAATATGTGCACCTAATCCATTACCGTCCATCCACACCAATTGCTTCATAATTTAATCTACGAGACTCTTAAACTCCCTAACCCACCTTTTAACATTATGTTATTCAAAATTTTCAAAATTTTATTTATTCTTTAAGAATATTATATAGAGAGACCAAGAAAATTTTACATTCAGGAAATATGGCCGCCTTTAGAAGTTGATACAGGGTTTCAAGCACAATTTTATCTTCATCGCCCATGCGTTCACACAGTTTTTCTATAACAGATAATCTGTGCATTTTCTGCTGGATGCTTGAGGAAGATGTCGCTAATACCAATCAACGCATCTTGAAAAAGAAATAGACAATGTTAATATCAACAGTTTAACTTTTACGCCAATATTTCAATGTTCAAAGTCTATAGATCATCATCTAGTGTTATCCTTACCATATCTAAACTTTCAACACCGATAACAATATCACACATATATGTACCAGAGTTTTCATCATGCATCAGTATTTAAATGTTCATAGAAATTTCACCGCACATTACTTAATTAGCTCAAACTGCGTTCAGTAGACTCTTCGCATTTTCCCAAAGGAAACAGGCTCATTAACAAGCCCTCTTAATTTGAGACTCAAAACAATGAATAACATAATGTTAAAAGGTAGTATAGGGAATTTAAGAGTCTTGTGAATAAATTACAAAGCAATTTGGTGTGGAAGGACGGTGAAGGACTAGGCGTCCAAGGGTTTCTCAAGATTTGCTAACAAAGGAAAATAAATACCATTATAAATTAAATATTTTCATAAGTACTCATTTTGTTAAATTTATTTAGAAAACACAAGGGTCAACTAAAAACTCGTCCTCCTACCCCCTTCCCCAGTACAACACAATTTTTTATCAGTTTTTGTTTCATATTTTCTGTCAAGTTTAAGCTTTTGACTTATAACTTTATACTTTTTGCCATAGTTCCACAACATAAGAGAACTATTCCTATATTTTTCTCTATAGTAGCTCAAATGTGAAAAATTACTAAGATAACATTCAAATATTTTTAAAGAAGAATATGGGGCTTAACAATTCACCTCGTATTCTGTAGTAGCTCACATGTGAAATGTCTCACTAGCATTATTGTTGCAATTGTGATTCTTTACGTCTAGAGAACCTTTAAATATAAATGGAAAGGTATTTAGAAATCTAAAAAAAAAAAAAAAAAAAAAAAAAAAAAAAAAAAAAAACTAGCTTTCTGTTTATAACTTTTATTCCTTTTCCCATACTATTTATGGAGCGTTTAGTTTGAAGGTATAGGTATAAAGGAATGACTTTCATTCTCATTGTATTTTTTTATTTATTTTTTATTTTTTTTAATGTGAAAAAGGAAATCAAACTATTAAAACTAAACTTTAGCAAAACACCAAAGATAGTGGGTTTAGAAACCCATTCCCATAACAATACCTATAATTATTCCCTTTACAAGCCAAGCACCACCTTAGAAACTATTCTATCTTGACTTCTACATAAAGGCCATATTGATTATCTAGCACGTGATAAATAGAACCCACAATATATAATGTATTCATTAAATCTCAAGCACATATTCACAGCAAAAAGTAAACACATACTCGATCAGTTCTTTACTTTACGTAACTTCAGTTAAACTTTACTACAATTTACTATATATGAAATTTGTCACCATCATCTTAGCTGGTTTACTTTTTCAAGATACGAAAACTGTGAATGTGAATATGTCTTTGAAGCATCCACATACAATTCATAGGCTTATAAACATAACGTGTAGTGTCATATGTAAATATAATTGAAGTACAAATGAGTTAAATTTTATTGGGGAAATAAAAATGATGACAAATGGAGCTATTTAAAACACTCTTAATAACAAAAATGACATATATTGATGACGTATGTACTCTGATAGAAGTTTTTATTTATTTATTTTATTTTGCTTGGTTTCAAAATTCATTCCCAACCTATGCTTTTTTACATGTAGTCTTCTTACTTATGCTCTTTGATAAAACGCATCAAATAAATCCTTATCACTAAATATCAATTGGTAAAACTGGTAAATACGATTATGATGGTATCAGAGCCGTCTCACGGTTTTCTAAGGCCTAAGACGAAAATATGAAATGAGATATTTTCGACAATAAATTTTTTGCTGTTAATTTAAATAGTTTAAAGTACTTGTCAATAAATAGTTATATCACAAATTTGGATATCCGAAATTTGTGATGATTGTTTTATGTTAGACCTACTATTTTATCTAAATTTTTTCAATTTGGATTTTCAAATAACAGATTTATATATCCAAACATTCAAATATCTATAATTTTTGAAAAACTTTTATGAGTTCCAAAACTGACATTTCGTAAAACCCAACTTTTTAAAATTCTAATCAAATTTCGGATATCCGAATACAGATATTTTTTGAATTCCCACAACATAAATCAAGAAATCTTAGAAAGTAAGTTGACTACTATGTCGAAAAATAATAAGATAACACATGTATATAAAGATGAGATGTACGAACATATATAAATAAAGAAAACTAACTAGCAGAAGATCATGCGAACCAACTGGGCAATATGCCACGGATGAATTTGTTTGAAGCTGCCCAACCAGAGGATGCTGATGAGGAGATTGAACACGAAGATATTGAAGAATTTGACTACGAGTCGGCCCATTTAGGATTAGACTCATCTCCTGAAAACTTAGATTGTTGTAGTCATTAAGATTTCGAAAAATGTAATCCCTAAGGTTGTTTGAACCTATTGAATATAATAGTTATGTAATCGCCCAACTTATTTTAATGAAATGATGTTATATAATCAATTTATGTTCTACCTCGTACGCTGTATAACCTAACTTACGTATGTTTCAAGATTTCTAGTCGACTAACGCATCTAACTTATGTAAAAAAATAATATATTTTTGAAATATGACAGGTAGTAGATAATAAAAATAGGAAACCAAAATTAAGGAGGAAAACATAGTTAAACTTTTGCATACCTCTACAAATGGCACCCATTGTGGTAGTTCCAAAGGATCGTCAAATTCAGGAGGTGTAGGAGGGGATATGGTTTCCGGATTGATTATCAATGAACGGCTTCGCAATGCTCTTGGGGTACTGTATGGCGGTTTGGTACCACGGACGGACGGCCTCGTCATTTCTTGTTACCAGTTTTTTTAACGGTTTCAAAGCCTAGGGTAAGAAGGAAACAAGCAAGCAAACTTTATGTCATGAATGCAATAGAAACAAACACAACATAAGTAATTATGTACTTTATTAAACTGCATCACGTTATTCATTTCTCAATATTGACACACGATGTTACATGTCTATTACAGCTTAGTTTGTGCAATTGTAATAGGCTAAAATCAACATACTTAACCCTTCCGAGTGCCCCCACCACTCCCTTTTCCTTTTTCATCACTCTTTGAGCAAAAGCTTGCACCAAGCAAATTGCTAGATTGATGAAATAACAAAAGGAACTGTTGTGGACACTAAGAATGGCTAATTATGTTGTAACATCGTTTGTCAATATTAAAAAATGAATAACGTGATGGACTTTCAAGTAAAAATATTGCGCTATTAAGCTAACTAAGATTACATAAAGTATGATACAATTGTAGATTCTAGATAAAAGTGAGTATTAGGACTCGTGTTGAATGGGATAATGATGGAGTGTGGCCTGCCATGAACAATACACACTATATCATTATCGCAATCAACACCCCTCAATGATAAAGATACGTCTTTACAGCGTTGTTGTTGATGTTCGAGAGTTTTTTTTAACACCGTCCATAAAGATACGGCTAAAAAAAAGGCACTAACTTGTGATCAAGATCAACCACACAAATGATACTAGGGATGGTGTTCAAATTAACTCTCGAACACCATCAAAAACGCTGAAAAGACGTATCTTTATAATTGAGGTTTTACAGATGAAGTTCAATGTAACAAGCTGTGTATGGCCGCATTACTTGGTAGATGGATGATTTTAGATGATATGAAAATTCCATATTAAAGCATTCAACCATCACGTAATTCCGGGACCTATTACATACCTTGATACATTCAACTTCAAATTCAAACACTTTCATAGAATCCACAAGTATATCAAACTGCAATCAAAATATTGGTTGATTGTGTTAAAACCATATGTGTTACCACATATGTCAAATTATATATAAGTCATATGTAATTTTTTGGTCCATAATTAAAACATATGTCCATATAAGTATTACGTTTCTTTTGGTACTTAATTAACACATATGTCAAACCATATTACTCAATGAAAGGTGTTAATTTAGTCATGAAAATGTAATCTTATTTGAAAAAACTTTACTCCGCTTCTGCCGCCACAGCTGTAGCCAAGTCCGATTATCCTTCATGGTGGCCGTCTCTTATCTTTAATAACAATAATAATAATAATAATTAAAAAAAAAAAAAATCGTAAGTTCATGTGAATCTAGAGAATAACACATTTATCTGAAAACAAAAGAATAAACATAACTTTATCAACATTCACCGATACAGTACCGACAGCGGCAACTTTTCGACGACAAGCCAGTTGCTGCGGAGAGGCGGCTGTAACAAAAAAACTCTATTTTCAGATATTAAAATAAAATACAGCTCAGATCTACAATTAAGATGTACAAATCTATGAAAATAACATCAACACTTGATTAGTAGTAACATGTTAATACTTTTGTTGTTGTCTTCTTTAACTATTTTCCTCAGCTACGGTGGTTGTGAGGATTGGTGGTGGTTGGAAGTTTTTAGAAGAAGAGAGTGTGAGGATTGGTGGTGTAAATAAATGAGGGTTGTGGAAAGGCACGGTTTGTATATGTGTAAATAAGTAATAGAGTGTGTATAAATAAATGAGGTGGGTATGTGATTAATAAGGATTAGGTGATAAGATTGTATAAAATTAAATTAAAGCAAAAAAGTTGCCCAATACAAGTTGACCAAAAAGTACAAGTTGCCCTATACATTATACCTTACACATACATGTACTATAATATAAAATAATAGGACACGTGTCAGATCCTTGTTGAGTCGCTCAGTCGCCAAGTTGCCCTGATCCACCGGAGGAAAGTGATTTAAAAACATATATTCAACGAACGTGCTTTTGGCGACTGATCTATTTTGATAATTTTCCCTTTACAAAAACACTCCTTCATTTAGGGGGGGGGGGGGGGGGGGGGGGGGAAGTGATTTTTTTTTTTTTTTTTTTAATTTTTTACGCAATACACCCTTAACACTGAGTTAAGGGGTTAACACCGGGCGTTAACGCCGGCTTAACGCAGCACCATGCAACAATAACTTATCTTTAACGTGGGTTAATACCCTTTTAACGCAACCCTTGCGTTATTGATGCAACTGCTCTAAGAGAGAGTGAGGATCTCACATTAATAAGCATAGAATTGGAAAGCTACATAAAATGGGAAAAGAATCGGTTTATGCATGGGTTACAAAACACTAACAAAAAACATTTGTCCAAAATCCTAAAACCCTAAACAGAAGCCATGGAACACAACAACGGCAATGATGATGAAGAAGACGTGGTGGTTTATGGATTAATCCGCATTACTCATTTGATATCCATTCGTCACCAAAACCACAACTGGTCTATTGTTTCTCCTTTGTTCCTTTTTCTTCTTCGTTATATTGCAGACTCGCGTCTCAAGGTAGTTTAATTTTTTCATTATAATTGATATTGTAATGCTGTTTATCCTTAGTTCATTGCTAAATAGAGTTTGACGCTTGTGAAATTGTTAAAGTTCACTAGTTTTTGCAAGTAGATACATGGTGGGTTTTTTTTTTTTTTTTTTTTTTTTTTTTTTTCAATTTATAGTAAGTTTTTTTTTGGGTAACCATCATTTCGGATCGACCCTATGGCCAACTATTCCACGGTATTTGAACCCACGGGCATATTTGGTGTGAGATTGCTCCCAAATCAAGCAGTTGTGCGTTCAAGTCCCGTATGAGAGATATGTGATAAACTTGTGGTGTATATAATGTGAGACTGTTAGTTTGGCTTTAAAAAAAAAACATAGTTACACTAATTTTATCATATATAAAAGAATATCCTTTTTCAACTCATTGTATATAGGTAAGGGCATTGCATAATAAACTTATCATCCAATGGTATTTAGGTAAGACGGCAAGCACATGTTTGCCTCCGTGAAAGCATGCGAGGCTTCCAAGAAACATCAGTGCTGGTGCCACCTGCAAGTGAAGCCATCACAGACACCTTCAAAAAGTTCCTTCTACTTGCCGGAGGGTCAAATGCTGCAAACAATAACAAACAAGGCTCTTCTAAAGCTCTGGAGGTCATATATGTTTTGGACTCGCTAAAAGACATTCTTCCACTTATGTCCCTTAAGTTCTCAACCAAGATTTTAAATTACTTCAAATCGCTTTTGGCACTGCACCAATCTGTAGTTACCCGAAGAATTTCTGATGCTTTGTATTCACTTTGCCTCCAACAAACTGTACAAGTATCTCCTGAAGCACTGGTAGATCTTTTATCATCATTAGCTATCTCTGTTTCATCAAATGAAATGTCGGGTGATGATTTGACATTCACTGCTCGTTTGTTGAATGTCGGGATGAAAAAAGTTTTTTCTCTTAACCGTGAGACTGTTGTCAAGCTTCCACTTGTCTTTAGTGCATTAAAAGGTTTGTTTCCTAAATTCTTAAAAATTTGTATATCAGGCGTCCATCCATCCTGGATTATCGGTCTCAGTGATGCGTTAAAAGAAATAAATAGTAGTACGTTTTTGACTTTGGGTGGCAGATATATTAGCTTCTGAACATGAGGAGCCATTATCTGTTTCTATGGAGGCATTAAAGAGCTTAATACATACGTGCATCGATGAGATCTTGATCAAAGAGGGTGTAGATCAGATTATGACTACGACAAGTGGAGGTGTCAGAAAAGCTGGGCCAATCATTATCGAGAAACTTTGTGCAACTGTTGAGAGTTTACTTGATTATAGCTATGCTGCAGTCTGGGACATGTCATTTCAAGTTGTGGCGGCATTGTTTGACAAACTAGGTAATGTTTAGCGTTCTTTTTAACTCTCATTCATCTAAAGAAAACTGCAAGTGACTAATCGTATGACGTGATCCTACTTATTCAGGTGAGCTTAGCTCTTACTTCTTGAAAGGCGCCCTTAAGAGCTTGGAAGACATACAAAAGTTGTCAAATGAAGATTTCCCTTACAGGAAACAGGTAAACTCGGTATATTAAAGCGGCTTTTACTTGTTATTATCAATACATTTTAACGTATTTACTCCCTTTGTCTTTGCAGTTGCATGATTGCATTGGCGTAGCTGTAGTTGCATTAGGGCCTGAGACGTTCTTAAAGTATATACCATTGAATTTAGAAGAAGCTCAAGACCTATCTGAAGCCAATTTATGGCTATTACCTATCTTGAAGCAGAATATAATAGGTGCTCGTTTGAGCTTTTTTAATGAATCTCTTCTGGATACAGCTCGAGTCTTGAAACTGAAATCTGCAAAGGTACTTGTATATCTGTTGTGGTTCATCATCTAGTTTATATAGTATTTACATGTTCACTTGCTTGTATCAGCATGAGCAAAACGGGCGTATTCATTCTACCAGGAGCATTGATGGACTAGTATATTCTCTATGGTCGTTGCTGCCTTCGTTTTGTAATTATCCTTTGGATACTGCTGAGACTTTCAAGGATCTAGAAACGACATTATGCCGTTCCCTTCAGGAAGAACCTGATTTGCGTGGAGTAATATGCTCTAGTCTACAGATTCTCATTCGGCAAAACAAAAAAGTAAGTGAAGGGGAAAATGATCCACCCTCTGGTAAGGAACTCGGCATATGTGAGCAGCGAGCTGTTTTACGCTACACTTTAGAAGTTGCAGTATGCAATCTTGACGTGTTAAGATCCTCTGCACGTGAGATACTCTCTACACTATCAGGAGTTTTTGTCAAATCTTCTAATGATGATGGCGGATGTTTGAAGGTAGCTTTATTAATCAAGTATTTGCTTTCTATCGATTAACTATAGATGATTCTATCTCAAATCTGCACGATATGTGTTCTAATTGATTACACCGTCTGCTTTTTTACATTTGAGATATCCATGGCTCTGCTAAAGTGAAAGTAAAGTAACCAGTTATATTATCATTTTGTAGAGAACAATCGGGGAGTTTGCATCAATAGCTGACAAAGGTGTAGTCTTCATGTTTTTCAGAAGCATAGTGGTCAAGTTACTGAAGGCGATACAGGAGGCACGCAAAGTACAAAATACAAATGGTTCCAGTTCTATGGAAGTAGACAGGTCATCCAACGAAACTTCTCTGTCACGAATGAGGTAAATGTCTTAATTTTTATAATCACTTTGATTCGAATTATATTTACATATATAGAGCATACTCATATTTTCATTCATTTGCAGGGCATATGCACTTGACTTGGCAATCTCGCTTTTACCAGGCTTAGGTACGACGGAGGTTGATGCTTTATTTGAATTCTTAATAAGACCGGCATTGAAGGTTAGCTGATCTCCATTTCATGCTAAAGAATCGAGTCTTGTGGGTAAAATTGATTGTCTTCTGTTTGATTGATAAGACTTAACGTGATATACATCTGATTAAAGGATGCTGAAAGTTCGATTCAAAAGAAAGCTTACAAAGTTCTTTCAACAGTTTTAGAGGTATTGACTTTGATCTTTCCTTTGGGTTTCTTCTAAGTTACCCTCATAATGAATCTTTTGCTAGACAAATAACTTGGATTTGGTCACACTAGTACTAATTAAACCATTTGAATAATCTTGATATTTGGTTTGGAACTTAACTTTTTTTTGCTTGGACAGCATGCTGATGGTTTCACAGAAAGAACACATAAAGATTTACTTGAGCTGATGTTTGAAGTGATGCATTCATGTCATTTTTCAGCCAAGCAGCATAGACTTGACTGTTTGTATTTTCTGGTCGTCCATGTCTCAAAGGTAACAAATGGCATAACTGTATTTCTTCAAAAATTCTCATACAAGTGCTGCATAAACTAGAAACAGGTTGCAATAAAAAGACTTCTCTTGCAGGAGGCATCTGAAACAATGAAGCATGAGGTTGTTGCTTCGTTCTTGACCGAAATTATTCTTGGACTTAAAGAGGTACTATTAAAGTCATGCTGGATCCCTATTGTAGAAGCTTATAATATATATCTAATAGTAAACTTACATACTTTAGACTGTATCTTATCGGCTAACAGGCTGTATTGATTACGTATATGATTTGCAGGCTAACAAGAAAACAAGAAACAGATCATATGAGATTATTGTCCAAATTGGTCATGCCTGTGTGGATCCAGAGAAGGGTGGAAACAAGGAGAACTTGTATAACTTTTTCGACATGGTAGAGAACTTTCCTGAAATAACATCTTGGTTCGTTTAAATTATGAATAAGGATTGTCATTTTTGTTGCTAATTTGTGTTGTAGGTGGCTGGAGGTCTTGCTGGTGAGACCCCTCACATGATCAGTGCAGCGGTGAAGGGCATAGCTCGTTTGACTTACGAGTTCTCTGATCTTATATCCAAGGCTTTCAATGTTCTTCCATCTGTGTTTCTCCTTCTCGAAAGAAAAAACAGAGAAATAAATAAAGCAAGTATATTTATTATTAAAGCAATAGTATATGTATGACAATGTGAACATATAAATCAGTATATCTAAAGAAGACGCGGTACAGCTTACTAACTTTTACCACTTTCTGTAATGTTACAGTAGTCTAAGTTCAGAATAATATGCCTTATTGTTGCAGGCGAATTTTGGTCTGCTAAAGGTCTTAGTGGCCAAATCACAAGCTGAAGGTTTGCATAACCATATGAGAGGGATGGTGGAGGCCCTTCTCAGCTTGCAAGGTAGCAACAAGAATCATTTCAAAGCAAAGGTTGGTAAATTACTGGCGGTTTTTTTTTTTTTTCATTCGTCAAAATAAAGCCAGTTATAATCTGAGTTCTGCTTAATTGCTGTCGGAATAAGCTTTGAATTTGATGATCATATGTTTGAACAGGTGAAGCAGCTCCTTGAAATGCTTATGAAAAAATGTGGCCTTGATGCTGTTAAGGAAGTTATGCCCGAAGAGCATATGAAGCTGCTTACAAATATAAGAAAGGTTTGTTGTGGATCAGTTTATTTGTAGAATCAGTTTGAACTAAACAATACTGGTTGTTTAACGGTGACTGTTGGAATGCAGACAAAGGAACGGAAAGAACGAAAACATGCTGCTAACACTGATGAAACTAAATCTAGTTTATCAAAAGAAACTACCTCCAGGTTCTTTCTGCTCTACATCTATTAAACATAATGGCAATAAAACGTTCTAAAAATAGCTTCGACCTCACATTCTTGTTTCTTTAAGTCAACTTATGTAACCATAGGAACCTAATGCTATATAGTTCACGCTTCATTGGATATCCAGTCTGCTTTCCGTCTATTAACCATAAACCAATCAGAACATCTTTGAAATATTTTTGACCTTACTTCATAGTTAGTGGAATTAGTGCAAAATTTTGTTAAGTTTTTACAGGTTACTTATCATTGCCATTAAGTAATATCATGGATTGATAATCTTTGTTTGTCTTCTTTTTACAGACAAAGCAGATGGACTCATACAAACATATTCTCTGATTTTAGTGATGGGGAAAACGACAATGGCAATTCTAATGATATGGATAGCAAGACTTTCTATGGTCGACATAGCAAAACCAAACGATCTTTGTTAAGGTTTGTGCTATTTTTCCTTTAAAGTCCTGCAGCATATTTATATGTGACATTACTAACCTACCATCATGATGAAAAAAAGAAACTTAACCTACCATCGTAAGCAGTTACGAGCACTTCGATGATGAACCACTTGACTTGCTTGACCGTCAAAAGACAAGACTATCTCTTAGATCATCTAGGCAGAATCTGAAGAGGAAGCTACAATCTGATGAAGAAGAACCGGAAATAGATGCTGCTGATGGACGGCTTATAATTCGGGAGGATGAGACTACTCTGAAAAGAGATATGCAGCCTGACTCTGTTGTGCGGAGCAGTCACTTATCATCAGTTAACTCACGAAAAGCAGAAAAGCGCAGGAAAACAACAACCGAGTCTGGTTGGGCCTACACGGGTTCTGAATACTCGAGAAAAAAGGCAGGTGGAGATTTGAAAAGAAAGGGGAAGCTTGAGCCGTATGCTTATTGGCCACTGGACCGCAAGATGGTTAGCCGCAGACCAGACCACCGGGCAGCTGCAAGGAAGGGCATGTCTAGTGTGGTTAAGTTGTCCAAGACGCTCGAAGGGCAGAGCATCTCAAATGCATTGTCTAACAAGGGCTTAAAGTTGAAAACAGAAGGCATAAAGAAGAGCAACCAGAAGAAGAAACATGGTTAAACAAGGTTTATAAGGATCAGAGTATTATTGCTTAAGCCATTATTTTAATTATAATGATCAAGTGTTATTTTGAACGTATACAAAGATATTGAATTTTATTAAGATATCGTATTTTATAACATGAATGGGAATTAAAGTTTACTTGTTGAAATCAACTTGTGTTTGTCTACTGCATATACTTTTTATTCAGATTCCCATAGTTGTGACTTGTGACAAAGAATTGCATTACCTAAAATGGGTTTTGTGTACTAGTAACAAGCTTGTTTACAATACATATCTCACACCGAAGCCGAATAAACGTAAGTAAACCTATATACAATTAACGGCAAGACAAATTAGATTACAAAACTTGAACAAACACCTTAGAAGATAGTAAAATGGTCAAAGGCACCATGGCATGTTAAGGTACGTTCAAACCACGAGCATTATGCAACATGGAATGTTATTTACAAAGACATTATGTTACGGTTACAAACCAAGTAATCATCACAATGTGTACCACATGAAGGCCCTGTAAAAGCTTTATCGTTAACTTCCCTGCCAAATCTTGAAACGTAATGAAGACCCAAAACAAGATCCGTGATTGCCTCTTCAGTTTTCACTTGATCTGCATAATGTAAAGTATTTACCAAAAGCACATTTCCTCCGTAACCCATCCGTTGCTTCTCAAAATTCCTCTCAGTATGCCATTTTATCATGTTATGAGCGAGTGGTGCCAACCACTCGAGTGTTCTTTGCATCATTGAACTCCATTCTGATGCAATTTCACCATTATAAACCTCTGAGTCATCGGATTTAGATAAACTACTTAGTTTCGCCCTAAGTGAGTGCTTGATACGTGTGGTTAACATATGATACAAATCTTCACGTGAATCAGGACTAATGAAGTGTGGCGAGATTGCCAATCTCTCGATAAATATGATAACGTTTGCATAATGTAGAGATAAAGCCGCATCACCAAGTGTCGATTTTTTACTACTCAACAATCGTTTCATGGAATCTAATAACATGTTAGGTGGTTGAACTTGAGCCAAACTTCTTGATTTCACGGGTTCGTGGGTCCCACAAAACCTTTGCGGGTATTTCTTTTTCGGTTTATCTCCAAGGTTTGAAATTGACCTCTGAATCAAATTTTCAGATGGATAAACTGAAAAGGAAGAAATGGAATTACTACGTACAAAAGACCCGATTCTTGGTGAAATTCCAAAAACTCCCTTCACTCGTTGGACTACTGTGAAAAGTGATCTTAAAAGTAGTCTAACAGTGTAATCATAAGGTCGAACCCAAGTAGACATTTCACGCAAACCACCAACCTCTTCACGTTGCCATAAAACTTTCTTTTCAAACTCGTGTAATTTCAATTGATTCGTGTTATTATCTTGCATTCTTTTTAACCCATTTTCAAGCTCGGATAACACTTCAAGTTCTTCACATATTTGTGATGTAACTGCAGCAAATCTTTTCATCTTTTTAACCCGTTTATCCATTTTCTTCAACTTATACTCCCATCCACACCATTTAACATCAATCTCAATACCATTATCAAAAACGTGATCAAGATTGTGATAAACCGGATCAACACATTTTTTCCCAAGCCTTGAAACTCCTTGTGCGACACACTTGATGGTGTCCATGATCTCGATTAATGCAAGTTCCATGAGATGATTGTAATCTTGTGAAACGAGGTTACAAATGCCAAGTGAGTTAGTGAGTTCGTCTTGTAAGCGTGACATTTGTTTGTCACTTAGAAAGTGCCATAAATTAGCTACTTTTGTCATTAAGCGTGAGACTTCAAGCGACATGATACCAATAACGGGTTTTTCGGGATCTGAGATTCTGGTTTTGCGTGAAGGCTTCCATATAGTAGTAAGCCATGCTGCTTCTTTCAGTGCCCCGATCACCATTTTTTGTATAATTAGTTTATGTAGATGAACTTATCAATAATCCTGCAACGGAAACAAGAATATCAGATTATGTAATAAGACAAGATTGCTATTAAGTAACAAAACTCACATAAACAAGTACTAATCAAATTAATTTTTGGGGGGGTGTTTGGATCTGCGATTTAAATTGATTTTCAGATTACTTTTACTTAGATAATCAGCTTTGGACAATTATTTTATACTAGCTGTAACCCTTCACCAAATCTATAACCACTTAAGGGTGGCCTAGTGGTAAAGGGCTTGTGACTATCACTCTAAAATGTGTGAGGTCTCAAGTTCAATTCCTGCTATGTGTAAACAACCGTAAGTGGCCACGCCAACCTCCTGAAAAGGGAGGGCTTCACCTGGTTTGAGTATGTGTGGCGGTGGGTTCAAACCCCGTGGATTAGTCGGCCAAATGGTTGGAAACCATGGTTATCAAAAAAAAGAAAAGAAAAATAGAACTAATTATCTAAGGATAATCATAATATACAACACAGCTACCCCATTTTGAAAACTTTTACCCTCATTTTACAAGACGCGTCTACTTTTTCCACAATAGTTAAAATATGATGAACACTCAAGCAACCAATAATCTTATTACTTCAACTTCACACAATAAAAATACATTTACATAAGTTGGATTATTCAGAATCACATAAACACTTCCAAAATGCAACGAAAGTGCCCCTATAACGCCCCTTTACCCTTTTGCAAGATCTGTGATACTACATTCGATTCATACATCTTTCCTGACTAACTTTGCTAATCACGAATCGAATTCCCGACCAACTGCAATTTGTCAATTCTAATAGTATGGTATTGTCACATAAAATAATTACATAATTCCCTACTTTTCAAAAAAGGAGATGCACCCAGATTTCAACCAAAACTTTTTATTTGACTTAATAAATAAAGAAAAAGAAAACACTTTCATGTCGATTTTAAAGATCTAAACCAAGTACTTTTAAAATTCAAAATTTACTTACATAATACTCTTTTAATAGATTAGTGAAGTTGTTATTTATTTATTTTTTTTTTATCTATAACTAATAAAACTTTCATAACACTAGGTATCAAAACTTAGATTTAATAATGCGTTTGATGAGGCAGAAACTTTACAAATCGAACAAATGCAAAGATCGAATCTTTTACATAACCACTTACAATTTCACAACATATCGCAGATTTAAATCAATAATACGCGATATAATCCGGGTTGAGGAGTATATCACTAAGTTTGACTTGATTCTGCATTTTATAGTGGCTGAGACTAAACAAATCTATAAAAAAGATACAAAAGATGGAATATTCAATATTTTTACATAACCCAAACGAAATTTCACATCAAAATCACATAATAAACAAAAATTGGTATAATCTTTGCATTTTAAGTGGCAGAAGCTAAACACACAAATTTATATAAAAAAAACAAAAAAAATACTACAGTCTAAAGATCCAATATTTTAACAAAATCAGAAAAACAAAAAATTCACATATTTGAATTTATAATGCAACAAATAGCACTAAAAATGACTAAAATATAAAGTGACATAATAATTATAGAAAAACACAAAAGATCTAATATTTCTACAAAACCCACATGGAAATGTCACAATATTCATATCACCAATGCAATTACTAAAAATACTGTAGTTGTTTAAGCTTATTTGTCAGCTTATGAGCTTATTTGATTAATTGATTTCGGCTTATATTTCATAACCTCAAAATTTCCGGCGTATATAGCTTATCTATACTACTATATAATGTATTTGGGACTATTCTATAATTAGAAAGGCTTAAAAATTCAGACTTTTACTTACTAATTACGGAAACAACCACCCCTAACAATCATCCCCAACAATTTATAACCACTTCAACAACCACCCCAACAATTTATAACAACCTCAACAACCACCCCCAACAATTTATAACCACTTCAACAACCACCCCAACAACCACTTTCCACCACCCACTTCCCTCCTCTTCACCCAACAATCCGCTCCCGCATCGCGCGGGCACCTTTCTAGTATTCCCTAATAAACTTATATAAGCCGAAATATTAGGCTTAAAAATAAGCTAAAGTACTTACTTATTCATAAAAACACTACAAGATCTAATCTTTGTACAAACCCACATGGCATATCACATCAAAATCACAAATCTAGATCAACAATGCAACAAAAGTACCACTAAAGTACTTACTTTTTTATTTAAAAAAATATATATATTGAAATGAAAATGTGAAGTGGGTGTATGAATGAAGAAAACTTACAAAGAATTGCATAGGTGAGATGAAGAAGGTAAAGTGTGTTTTTTTTTAGCAGCAGCAGCATTGGAAGAAGAAGTATGTAAAAAAGGAAAATGAAAAGATAAAAATGGGAAGAAGTACTATTATATAAAAAAAGAGATTTTGTTGGTGGTGGTGTTTTTTTTTTAAGTGAAGACGACTTGTGAATTAAATGCGTTTCAAAGTCGGCGAATCCTAGGGAGGGCCTGGCTTACCTGTTTCCCGAATCTTTAGGGGATATTTTCTTTATCCGACGTCGTTTCGGAGGTGCTAAATCAGTTAATTAGGCTGCCCATAGTTTTCAATCCCATTACTTTTTCCTACCACGTCAGTTTTCTCTCTTCAGCGACCTGCAGGCGATTCAGTGCCTCAGTAAGGCGATCAACACTACAAAAATAATACCCCACAAAAATACCTCTTTTAATTAATTAATACACACACAAACAAAAAAAAAGGTGCGATCGACGATCAGGCATACGACCCATTTGTGTTTTTGTCCTTGCTCGACCGAAAAGCCACAAAAGCAACGACCGAATGAAATCGATCGCATGACTCGGTCGTTGCCCCTTTCTGCATGCAGCCTTATATTTTACTACTTGTAAAAGGATTATTTTTATTATTTTTTTTACTACTTTTTTTTAACATTTTTTTTACTACCAGCGAATGAAGAGCATTCGCAATGCATGATTTTTCTAAAATCTTTTTATTATTCTAAAAAGTTTTTGGATGACTTTTCACCATTATAAGACGTAGTTTTTTGAAAAGCTTTATTCAAAAGTTTGGAGGTTATCAACCGACTAGCATTAATTGACAAGAGTCATGTATTTGTTATAGTGTAACTGGCTGTGTACAATGGACCAGTTTTAATCGGTTGAGAGTGCCGGATGACCGATTGTCAAATCGGTTGAGCCCATTGTGGGTGTTTGGTCGAAAACTCGGTTGAAGGCAAAAGAAACCAGAATCGGTTGTGGTTGTGACCGATTGTACAAACAAAACTTTTGAATTTTAAATCTTATTACCATTAAAAAAAAAAAAAAAAAAAAAAAAAAAAAAAAAAAAAAACTTTTTTTTTAGAAAACTTTACCACTTTACATCCTATAAATACCAACATCAAACACACTTCTAAACACACAATTTCAAACAACATTTCAAACAACTTCTCATCCATATTCACCATGTTTTATGAGTTATTGTTTGGTTCTTCGTCTTCCGACGATGATGAAGTTATGAGTGAGTTTACGGAGTTTGCGGAGTATGCTTGGAACACATACCAAGCATCACAACCAAAAGTTCTACGAAGGTAAATACTTAGGGATCATGTGGGTGGCATACTTCTCTGAAACTCCGCAATTTGACGAAAGAACATTCTGTCGGCGGTTCCGAATGAGCCAAGAATTATTCACACAAATTATTGGAGAGGTAACCAATTATTCTCCTTATTTTCAACAAACACGTGATTGTAGGGGCGTACCTGATATTAGCCTATTGGTCAAGTGTACTGCGGCCATTCGTCAATAGGGATATGCGGCCGTTCCTGATTCTTTGGACGAGAATCTGGCAGTGACCGCAACAACAGCCCGTGAATGTCTCCGTAAGCATGGGTTTCCTGGGATGATGGGAAGCATTAATTGTACAAGTTGGGAGTGGGAGAATTGCTCAAATGGTTTGAGAGGTCAATATGCTAGGGGTGATCATGGGCCACATACATTCAATTTATTGGAAGCGGTCGCCTCCCAAGATTTATGGATTTGGCATGCGTTCTTTGGTGTCTCCGGGATGAATAACGATGTAAACGTTTTACGTCATTCCCCTGTTTTCAATGACATCAAATCTGGGAGAGCATCAGACCTTGAATTCGAGGCTAACGATGTACAATATAAAAGGGGATATTATCTTACTGACGGGATATATCCACAATGGTCCACTCTTATTAAGTCCATTTCAAATCCTCCCACGGGTGATGAAAAAAGAATATTGTACATGAGGAAGCACGAAGCAGCAAGGAAAGATGTGGAACGGGCTTTTGGTGTGTTGAAAAAGAAGGAAAAATGCTTAAAGTTCTGGCTCGAGGGATGTATAAAAGGGATCTCCGAGATATTATATATAAATGTATCATATTACATAATATGATCATTCAACACAAGCAGTGGGCGATATGTCTTACATTGTTCGCAAATGAGGGTCACCAACCACACAATCCCTTAAGAACATTTGAAGAATCTTTAGTCGTTACTCAAGAGATCCATGACGCATCAGCTCATCTACATCTAAAATCTGATTTGATCGAACACATTTGGCGAAATCATACAAATCATCAGCTCCATCAAGAGAATGAAGACGAAGATGAGGACGATGAGGAAGACGATGAAGAATTTCTATGATCTTTTTAATGTTATTTGAATAATTTACGTAATGTTTTTAACGTTTATTTGATTTAGTATTGTAATGTTTTTTTATTTTAAATGATTTTTTTTAAATGTTTGAAATTAAAAAAAAAAAAAAAAAAAAAAAAAAATCGGTCACCACTATGGCACTTGGGTCATGTCGTGCCGTCGGAGAGAGAAATCTGACGTAGCAGCCAGAAAGCTGGGTCATCCAAGCTCACCACTGTGCCCAACCTTAAACACAATCTACCAACACATTCATTTATTAACTTTTCAACTCATTTAATTAATGTGATTTTTATACATATTATTATACATGTAAAATTAATAAAACACACGAAGCTTCATACAATTTATATGCAAACGAGTTGATGGTAAATATGGTTTTGAAAACCAGATCGGACCAATGGGTTCAATCAGTTTAAACGGGAACCAGAATCGCAACCGGTTTGGCTAGCCAATAAAAGCCATTCGAAAATGAATCAGAGAAGACCGGTCAGATCCTGAACCGGCCGGACCGGGATCGTTTTCTTCTTGTTTTTATCCGATTAATCAGCTCGTCATTGTTGTTTTGTTGGTGCATGAAACCTTAATCACAAATTACTCGTCACTGCAACGCGGGGATACCATGCTAATTTTCGTAATAGATGTCTTTGTTGAACTTTGAAGTATTTGTACAATCAACATTAACTCTTCTACTTAAATTTTAAAACAAACTTATATATACTCTTTATATGGGAGTAAGATGGAAATGTAGGGTGTTTGGCATAGCCTTTGATTGGAAGGGATACGGGTTTCCTAGTGATGCCATCTCCCCTTTCCACTTTGTAGGACCGTAGAACAACCTATTTCACATATGAATCAAACCTAAACCTAGAGAGAGAAAGTAAGTAGAGAGAGAGAGTGAGTGGGAACTCTAGTGTGTGGAATAATAACCTTGATATTACTAATAGAATCACTAAGAGAACCAACCTCACAAATGAGGTTTACATGAGTATTTATACTCATAGTCTAGGGCTTCTCTAATCTTTTACATTATTACACTAATAGCCCTTAGACTTTTACAAAACAAGAATACTAAGCATAAACTTCATCTAAATGATATTCTAAAGCAACCTATTACTACATATTGATGACCGACACTTTTTATAAATAAAAATACGATTCTAACAATCTCCCCCTAAGTGTTGGTCATTGAAGGTTGCGCGACGTCATCATCTTTGTCTTTAAACTTTAACATTCATAGCTCTTGACGTCTTTAGGAATCACTAGATGAATCATAGTTCCAGTTCATCATGCTTCATTGTTGTTGAAGTGATCCGATGATGTCATCTGCCTTTCGTCACTTCTGTGTTTGTGGTGGTTATCTGCCATTCCAACATGCTCATACGTCTTAAGTCTTTGTGATACATGCATTTGTTGTTTCCGTTCTTTCACTTTGATCTTTGTCACTTTACTTTGTAGATTCTTCTTTTTGGCGTAAAATCTTTCTTTGGCTGTTGTTATCCTTTGATCTTTGTGAGAACTTTTCTTTGACTTTGTGAGGCATGTATGAGCATGTGGAATCTTTCGCCATGGAGATGATGTAAAGCTGCAGGTAAACAGTTAGCAATAAACAACCGGTACTTACAGATAAGGAATTAGAGATCGTCAACAGCATAGTGTGAAGACTCCTTCTAACCCTTACCATGGCCGTTCCCATATCAGATACTCCCGAAAGAGCTTACGAGACCTACTAAGTAGCTCAATGACTGGGTGAGTCGCTGGGGATCACTCCACGACTGTAGACCGTTTGAAACCACCGCGAACACTAAGCGTAACCCATAAAGAATTACCTAAGTGACCTGCTGTCAGGGCTGCTTGATGTTAACCCTGGCAGGAATTTCCGTTCAATCATTGAAAAATACATAAGTAAATCCTCTCATAAACGTTCTGGCAGATTGCTAAGATCTGCGTAGGACTCTTAAGTTTACATATGGTGTCCTTAATGATGAACAACCAGTGTAGAGATGTCATGTGTTCCTATGAGATCTTTTGATGAATCTCGGGGCTCTAGACTCGATAAGTGCACATTTGGTTTCCTATGCGGAGATTAGGGAGAGGTCTCCTGCTTCAATATCAACCATCTCTAAGAGACAGGTCGATAGATTACACCGGTTCCCCGTGAGAATGAAACAAGCTCTTTTAAGAGAACTTGAGTGGCTAGAAGGTTTAGTGCAGTGCGTCACTGGGTCCATGACGTCTTTATCTTCAATACCGGTGTCACCTTAGTAACAACCAGTAGTATATGAATTGAACCCGGTGTCTGCCCTAAGGTTGAACATATGGAGGGCTATTTCTTTTCACCCTTTTTCATAACTTTTCTTTTTAATTATTCAACCCCTTCTTTCTCCTTTCTCATTTTCTCCTTTTTTCAATCATACCTAAGGACTTCTAATTCTAATCTATTGGAATTGTCCTTGGGTAGATCCCTCTGGCTCTGGCGGATCATAGGACGGTTTTCCCTAACCTTAGTCACCTTATAACTCCATGAATCCTATAATTGCCATGAAACCTTTGATTGAAAATCTCTCAAAGTGTTTATGAATATAAACACATTTTTGTTGACACTTTGAGAGTTTTTGTTTCTTTTGAAGGACTCCCCCTTTACATGTGCTTATGAAGTTTTTAAGAAATTTGCACATGCGTGAGGAGTTTGCACTTTTTGAATTGATCCACTTTCAGTGAACATGACCGATTCGAGAAACGCTTACATCACTAGTTAGACTAGCTTGAAGTTATTACCCGTCCTGGTCAAGTCCAAAGAAAGTCTCTCGATACGGTACATTCTACTCAGACAAGTCCTATTCGAGACACGCCTACATCACTAGTTGGACTAGTTTGAAATTATTACCCGTCCAGGACAAGTCTTTTCGATTACTGACATATTAAGTTTCGTCAATTCATTGGTACTTTCTGAGTCGAGCTCTTTTGAGATTCAGTCACAATCTTTAAACATCTTTGATCACATTTTAATCATGTCTTCTCCCCCTCAAAAATAGCATATTGTGATATTTTTGATATCAACTGATTAAGAAAAAGCTTTTTGGAGAGATAGACAGATTTCATTTTGCATGAATTCGGAACATTTTGTTTTAGTACTCCCCCTTAATGATAGCACATTTTAAAATCAATTAAGGGTTTTGAGGGAGTTATCTTGAGCACTCATTTGAAAGATTTTGAGAAATCTTTTGATGAATCTTGAAAAAGTGCTCAAGATTACTATTTTAAAAACGAGTTTTTGTTTGAAGTCTTTTCGTTTGTTTAGACTCGAACTTTTTGAAAAAGATTTCGTCCTTGAAAACACGAGTCCTTGATTTGAAATAATCAGAAGTCATCATTTGGATCCGGGTTTCGTACTGAAGTATACGAAAGCCATTGTTAAGAAACTTTTGAGAAACGACATGTTTTAGAAAAACATTAAAAAGAACTCCCGTTCAAGCATCTGTACATGTCCGTATCATTTTTGAATGACATTTTTAGAAACGTACAGAATATTGATTTATACGAGAGACATGTCGTGAGAAGAATATTTTTGGGTTTTTGATTTTATATTGTTTTTGTATTTTTTGAAATTTTATATTTTTGTATTTTGTTTTTGTTGGTTTTTCAAATTTTGTATTTTGTTTTTTCAAAAATATTTACAGCGAAGCGATTGTGAAAAATATTTTTCAAGAAGATTCGAGAAGACGATCTAGCTCCTCAGGAGTTAGGCTTCGCATGCCAATTCGTCGAACTAAATAGTCAAACCTTTCTTTTGGAAGGGCTTTAGTAAATAGATCGGCGAGTTGGTAATCAGTCTTAACGGAAAATAATTCAACAGTACCCTCTTCCACGTGTTCTTTGATGAAATGATAGCGGACTTTGATATGCTTCGTCTTGGAGTGATGTACGGGATTGCACGAGATGGCTATGGCACTTTTTGAGTCACAATACATAGGTATTCTGTCAAAAGTAAAGCCATAATCTGTGAGTTGTGTCCTCATCCAAATAACTTGGGCACAACACGCAGATAGAGACACATACTCGGCTTCGGCGGTTGATAGCGCAGTACAATCCTGTTTCTTTGATGACCAGCTTACTAGCTTTTCACCCAAAAATTGTGCTCCACCTGATGTACTTTTTGCTGTAACTTGATCTCCTGCATGGTCGGCATCTGAAAAGGCTGTTAGTTTAAACCCCTAATCCTTCGAATACCAAAGTCCCATGTTAATGGTTCTTCGTAGGTACCGAAAGATCCTTTTAACCTCTTTGAGGTGAAGTTCGGTAGGCTTTGCCTGAAACCGTGCTAACAAACAAACAACAAATTGAATATCAGGTCGACTAGCAGTTAAGTACATGAGAGAACCGATCATGCTCCGATATTTCTTCGGATCGACGGGTTTCCCAAACAAATCAGCATCAATTTTTGGTGAGGTGACCATTGGAGTACCAACAGAATCACAATTTTCCATTCCATGTTTTTTCAAAATCTCTATTGTATATTTAGCTTGATTGATAAAAATACCCAGAGGGGATTGATGTATTTGTAAACCAAGAAAAAATTTTAGTTCCCCCATCATGGACATTTCAAATTTGCTTTTCATGAGATTTTCAAAATATTTTGAATGGTTAGGATTGGTTGATCCAAAAATTATGTCGTCCACGTAAATTTGAACGATCAAAATGTCATCTTTGAATTTTTTGATAAATAAGGTGTCATCAACCGTTCCTTTTGTGAAATTGTTTTTGAGCAAGAAAGATGATAGTTCGTCATACCACGCTCTTGGAGCTTGTTTTAAACCATAGATGGCTTTCTTAAGCTTGTAGACGTAGTCTGGATGATCTTTGTCGATGAATCCCTCTGGCTGACTCACATACACTTCTTCTTTCAGAGTGCCATTCAAGAAAGCTGTCTTAATGTCCATCTGATAGACTGTGATGTTTTTGTGAGCTGCATAGGCTAAGAAAATCCGGACTGCTTCAAGTCTAGCTACAGGCGCGAATGATTCTTCGAAATCTATCCCTTCTTCTTGTGGATATCCTTTAGCCACGAGACGAGCTTTGTTACGAATTACAGTCATTTCCTCATCCAGTTTGTTCTTCCACAACCACTTGAGATCAAGAACGCGTTTATCAAGTGGTCGTTCAACAAGTTCCCAACTATCATGTAACAGGTATTGAAGAAGTTCATCCTGCATCGCTTCTATCCAAGGGTATTCTGCCATTGCTTCCCAAATGTTCTCTTTGAGGCTGATTGAGCAAATATAAATGCACAATTCGAGATCGGTGGCAAGTTGTCTCCTCGTCTGAACTGGCTTTGAAGGTTCACCAATAACTTGTTCTATTGGATGGTCTTTTGTCCATTGAAACGTAGAAGGGTACCTTGGGTTTAACGTATGTGTGTTAGACGGTTCTTGTAACCTTGAAGAAGATTCAGCAGAGTCTGTTGCAAACGGGTTTTCAAATACTTCTTCTCCTTCTTCTAACGCAACATCGTTTGAATTATTTGTTGGTTCTTCTTGAAAATTTGTGTTTTGATTTTGCTCATCAACTCTTGGTAGTTCAGTTTCAAGTACTGGAGTGGCTTGAGTAGATGTAGATGATGTTGATGTAGTTGGTGCTTCAGCTTCGATTGTTGTAGATGCATCCAGTGGTGGTGGTGGTTGATTTTGAGCGGGTGCAGCGGAATGTTGTTGAGATGCATTTGTCGAAGTTCCACCATAATATTCATCAAACATTAACTCGAAGAAATTTTCCAGTTCTTGTTCTGAAGGTTTGTCCGTGTTTTTTGATTGAGCTCCTTGAGGCACGAGTCCTGAACTGATGTGTCCAGAAGTCTGAATGTTTGGTGCGGGTCCTAATCTGGTTTGATTAGAAGCCATTGGATTAAGCGCGGGTTCTAGAGCGTATCTCTCAGAAGCCATTTGTGAAATCTCGTCAAACTTCACATTCATCGTCTCCATAATCCTTTTCGTTCTTCTATTATACACCCTGAATGCCCTCGAGTTGTCTGAATATCCAATGAAGATTCCAATATCACCCTTAGCTTTCAACTTTCCTAGATCTTCTCTGTCGTTCGTCGGATAGCACAAAGCGCCAAACACGTGAAGGTAAGAGATGTCATGTTTACGGTTGTTCACTAGCTCATATGGGGTTTTATTGAATCTTGGATGTACTAGGGATCGGTTTTGAGTGAAACAAGCAGTGGCAACAGCATCAGCCCATAAGAATAGTGGTGCACTAGAATATATTAGCATTGTGCGAGCGGCTTCCACAAGAGTTCGGTTTCTTCTTTCAACTACCCCATTCTGCTGTGGAGTTCTAACAACTGATGTTTGGTGTGTGATTCCAACATCTTCAAAATAGGTTCTTAACTCCTGATTTGTGAATTCTGTGCCATTATCTGTTCTTACAATCCTTACTGGAGCTTGAAGTAGAACTTGAATACGCTTCAGAAAGGTGATGATGATACCTGGTGCTTCGTCTTTTGATCTAAAAAACTTTACCCATGTATATCTTGAATAATCATCAACGATAACAAGAATATACTTTTTCCCATTAATGCTTTCAACTCTCAGTGGGCCACATAAGTCCATGTGCAACAAATGTAACCTTGCTTCCGAACTAGGTACGGTTTTAGGTTTATATGATGCTCTTTTGCTTTTTCCTTGTTCGCATGATGGACATAGATGATCCTTGGTGTATTTGAACTTAGGAAGTCCAGTGACGATGTTGTCTTTGGCTAACTTGTTGATGGTGTCGAAATTGAGATGGGATAATCTTCTATGCCACAACCAGGACTTAGTTTCGGTTGCCCTTGTCATAAGACAAATTGGTGATGTAGAAGCCATTTGGTTGATGTCGATAGCATACAAGTTTGTACCACGATTACCAGTTAAGAGATCATCACCAACCAAATTTCTAATAAAAACCGTGTTTCTCCTGAATGCAACTTCTAAATCTGCATCACAAAACTGCCCAACTGAAAACAAATTATGTCCCAACCCTTCGACGTAGTAAACTCGAGTGATCAAAAAATTCCCAAACTGAAGATCTCCAAAACCCAGGATAGCTGCTACATGATCATTTCCAAAGCGTACAGTTCCCATGAATTTCCAGATGAAATTGATCAGCAGCTTTAAGTTCCCGGTCATGTGCTTGGAGCAACCCGAGTCGACGATCCAAAGACATATTTCGATAACCTCAGAGACTGTATTGAAGTCATAGACCGGAGGTGTGTCAGAATCTGTGTCATACTTTGCCTCCTGAAGATTTGCCATAAAAATGCAGTTCGCATCGATATCCTCTCTATCTTCCATGTCATCCATAAGAGCCATAAAATCATTTTCCTCTGCGTTCAACTGAAATCCTGCCTCATTCTTTTGTGCCAACAGCACTGCCTTCTGCAAGTACGCTGAGTCTCTTTTGTTCGGCTTAGTAGGACAGTTCCTTGCCATATGACCTACACCCTGGCAGTTGAAACACTTTACCGGATTACCCTGATTCACATTTCCCAAATTCCCAACTACTGGAGCTGCAACATTTCTATTCTGATTACCCATTGCCTGATTACCAACATTCTGACCCCTCTGATTTCTAACAAACTGGCCCAACTGATTCCCTGCATACTGACCATACTGATTCCCTGCAAACTGACCTGCATTCTGCATATTCTGATATCCCTGTTGATTCCCATAAACTCCAACCATTTGGCCTTCATTGCCCATATTGAAACTTGGCTGAGCAAACTGCTTGTTGCGAGTGTTCGATGAGATCCTTTGGTTGTTGTTTGTTGGTGTAGAATAACGTCCTTGGAATGCCTTTGACAGAAAACCAAACGCTTGGGACAATGCTGCAGTAGCTTCATCATTGTCAGTGAAATCCGGTTCTTGGAATTGTGGGTGTTGCTGTTGTGGAATAACTTGTTGTTGTTGTGGGTAGAACTGTTGTTGGTAGACCAGTGTTGGTTGTAGAATGCATGATGGTTGCATGTAGTTGTGAGTGGAAGATGATGATGGTTGTTGAGTGTTCACTGGTAATGGTGTTGGTGTAGTAGCAATTAATGCGAGAGGATCATGATTCTTAGCCAATCTTTCTTTCCTTACTTCATTAGCCTCAGCTTGGTTTTGCTTCAAAAAGTCATAGAGTTGATCATAATTCACCTTGTGTAAATCCTTTGTTTGATTGACAATTGTAACATAACGACCCCATTATTCTGGAAGGTTATTGATGAATTTGATGTTTGTTGCAATTGGTCGAGGTGTCAACTTGTTTCTGATTAACTCATTCATCAAAGTGCAAAACCTGGTGTAGTATGATTCAATCTGTTCACCTTTGGTGGATGTAAAGTTCTCCCATTCAGTAAGAAGTTTGTTCTCAACGTCTTGTTGTCCAATCTCTATTCCATGACATATCCTTCTAACACGTTCCCACATATCATGAGCAGTTTCACAGCTGTCGACCGCAGCAAAGATCTCCCGTGGTAATCCAAGTTGGATTAAATGCATTGCCATATCATCTGCAGCGATCTGCTTCTTGTCTTCCTCTGTGTAATCTGCTTCTGTTTGTTCACGCACGAATGGTTGAGTAGGAGGTGTTTCATTTGGATTACCTTCTATTTGAACTTGTCTTGGCTGAAATGGACCTTTTTCAATGGATTTGATCATTAATTTACCATCAGGCTTTGTTTTGATGTAACGAAGCATGCGGCTTGTCCATGGAAGATATCCACCTTTTTCAAGCATTGGAGGTCGGTTTTCGGCACCGGCAGCATGAATGTCTTGTTGAGTTGCCATGATTTGAATTCAAAGTGAAACGTTGTTCTGAGGATCTTTTGAAAGATAACAAAGGTTGTTGTTGAAGATTAGATGTTTTGGTTGATATTTAGTGATTACGTAATTTCCCGCCAAAAATAAAATTTGAAAATCACTAAGAAATACAATTCTAAGGTTACCTGAAAATTTTGAGATTTGAAAATTTTTTCGCCAAATTTTACCGAAAATTTTTGAATTTTGGCCAAAAATTTAAATTTCGGGCCAAAATTTTCAACCTTATACCAAAATTTAAATCTCGCGTAAAAATTGAACGTTTAGTCTCGTGTGAAAAATAAATTTTACTCAAATTTTCCCGCAAAAAAACTTTTTTTTTTTTTTTTTTTTTTTTTTTTTTTTTTTTTTTTTTTTTTTGTTTTTTGGGTCTAACTCGATAATACTTGAAAGTTCTAACTCGGTAACCTCAGAAAACTTGTAACTCGGTATGTTAAGATGTTGTTTTCAAACTCGGTATGTTCAAGTTGGTTTCAAACTCGGTATGGTCACTTAGGTTTCAAACTCGGTATGTTCACTTAGGTGTCAAACTCGATAAGTTCACTTAGGTTTCTAACTCGATAAGTTCACTTAGGGTTCTAACTCGATAAGTTTACTTAGGTTTCTAACTCGATAAGTTCACTTAGGGTTCTAACTCGATAAGTATCCAAACTCGGTAGAGAGACTTGAGTTGGGCAGAGTTTCCCCTTAGTTAGAGTCACAATACGCCTAACTCGATAAACGATTAGGGAATGAAGACTAACTCGCCAAAATCTCAAACTCGATATGTTAAGATAACACCTAACTCGAAAGAATTGATCACTTAACTCGATGGAACTTAATATACACCCCTAACTCGACAGAACTTAACACCTAACTCGCTAAAAAAAATTACCCCTAACTCGAAAACTATGCGATGAACAGTACCAGTTTTTTCAAATGCGCAACAAACACCAAGTTTTTACTACCAAATCAAACCTAAATCAACCTATATTGTCCCTTGGCGAACGATACCACTTGTAGGACCGTAGAACAACCTATTTCACATATGAATCAAGCCTAAACCTAGAGAGAGAAAGTAAGTAGAGAGAGAGAGAGTGAGTGAGAACTCTAGTGTGTAGAATAATAACCTTGATATTACTAATAGAATCACTAAGAGAACCAACCTCACAAATGAGGTTTACATGAGTATTTATACTCATAGTCTAGGGCTTCTCTAATCTTTTACATTATTACACTAATAGCCCTTAGACTTTTACAAAACAAGAATACTAAGCATAAACTTCATCTAAATGATATTCTAAAGCAACCTATTACTACATATTGATGACCGACACTTTTTATAAATAAAAATACGATTCTAACACACTTTGATCATCGTGGTGTCAGGATGAGTGGTCTTGGTGGAAGGGAGAGTGAAAATGTAGCTAGATGGTAGGTACAAATTAATGATGAATTCAGTTCTTGATTGAATGGAAACAACTTTGTCTAATGTTGTGTATTTGAACCAATTTGTCTGAGATTGAGATTGTATCAGATATATTGGTAGTAGTATCTGAGGATTGAATGTTCTGTAGTTGTATTAGAAGGTGTTTTAGGGTATGTCCAAAACAGCCTCTTATCTTTATGATGTAAACGTTTTGAAGATTAATATAATTTTTCATCATTGCACCAAAAAATATGAGAGTAAGATATGTTGGTGATTTTAGTGTCACCTATTTATTTTAGTATAATGGAAATGATACGTGTGTGATGGGGTTCGTACATTAGTTCTAATACAAGCAAGGAGGTGCGGAGTGCACACTTGTATTAGTCTAAGTTGTTCCCAGTGCTTACTTGAAGGACTGTTTATGGAAATGACAAAACTTGTCAACTGAAGTTCAGTTGTTTTATAGACAGGAAACTGTCATATTTGGATTACACACAAAAAGAATTTGAATTCTCTCCAATCATCAAAAACTCAGAACTATGAATTTTGCCTGATTCAAAGTTTGCTTCGTGTCTTATCCTCATAATTTGAATTTCGTGTAACCCAGACATCTAAGGGTCGAAATATCAAATTTGGAAAGTGAATACACGATTCACGAAGAATCTGTGATCCAGAAACACCCTTGTATTTTTAGTATTTTCTAACAATCGAATTTGATAATTCCTGTTTCTGTAATCATGAGTGGCGATTCTGTGAAGGAGATGACCAGTAAGTTTGGGAAATTGGAGAAGTTCCAGGGAAATGATTTTCGTAGATGGCAAAAGAAGATGCATTTTCTGTTGACAACATTGAAAGTGGTCTATGTGTTGAATACCCCGCAACAAGAAGTGATCGAGAATGAAACTTTAGAGCAAGCCAGGAGGCGTGGCAAATGGGAGAATGATGATTACATATGTCGTGGACATATTCTAAATGGTATGTCTGATTCCTTGTTTGACATCTATTAGAATGTTGAAAGTGCACGAGAATTGTGGGATTCTTTGGAATCAAAGTATATCGCGGAAGATGATTCAAGTAAGAAGTTCTTGGTTAGCGATTTTAACAGCTATAAGATGACAGATTCTCGGCATGTGATGGAACAATACAATGAATTGCTCCGAATCCTTGGTCAATTCACGCTACATAAAATGAATATGGATGAATCCATTGCAGTTTCTAGCGTGATTGATAAACTTCCACCATCCTGGAAGGATTTTAAACATACTTTGAAACACCAAAATGAGGAGTTGTCATTGGTACAACTTGGTAGTCATATGAGGATTGAGGAATCACTCCGGGTGCAAGAAAATGACAAAGGGAAAGGCAAATCTGATGTAATATAGCCCTCTGTTCACATGGATGAAGACAACAAGAAAAGGGAGAATAACAACAAAGGAAACGGCAAGAAACATAAGTATGATGGTCCTGATAAATTCAACAAGAAATCCAAGGAATTGGTTTGTTGGAGATGTCAGAAAGTTGGTCATATGAAACATGATTGTCGTGTGAAACTTGGTAACAATGGTATTGGAACAAGTGGAAGTGGAAGTGGACAAGAAGGGTCTAGTGCCCAAGGTCCCCCGAAAGGTCAGATTATTCATGATCTTTATTATTCCTCCCTGAATAATGTGTCACTAATTCCTGAAATTTCTTATGTACAGGAAGCTAAAAATGACTCTTGGTGGCTTGACTCATGTGCTACTAGTCACGTGTGTAATGATGAAAGATGGTTCGAGAAAATGGAACCGGTGAATGATGGATCTTTCTTACGCATGGCGGATGAAGGAGTCAAGCTTATATTAGGAAATGGTGTTGTTAATTTGTTGTTTACTTCTGGAAAAACAATTACTCTATGTGATGCATTGTATGTACCTAAGGTTCGAAAGAATCTTAAGAATCTTGTGTCTAGTGGTTTGCTAAATCGTTTAGGTTATAAGCAAGTAATTGAGTCGGATAAATATGTCCTATACAAGTCTGGTGTGTTTGTGGGATTCGGATATTATTGTGATCGTATGTTCCGTTTGAATGTTGTGAATAAATTAATGTCTTGTGATGATTCTGCTTTTATGACATGTACTACTAATTTAGATAATTCAATGTTATGGCATGCTAGATTAGGACATGTTAATTTTAGGAGAATGTATGAGATGTCAAAACACGGATTAATTCAAGCTTTTGATATTCATTCCGAAAAGTGTGAAACATGCATGCTTACCAAAATCACTAAACAACCGTTTTCAAAGATTAGTAGGAAATCAACTATTTTGGATTTGGTCCATAGTGATTTATGTGATTTTCATTCCACACCTTTTTTAGGAAATAAGAAATATGTTGTAACTTTTATTGATGATTCAAGTCGGTTTTGCTATGTGTATTTATTGCATTCCAAGGATGAAGCATTGGAAAAGTTTAAAATATACAAAAGTGAGGTAGAATTGCAATTAGGCATGTCGATTAAATGTCTTAGGACTGATCGTGGAGGGGAATATATTGATCCCCATTATTTTCAATCGGTTGGAATCATCCATGAAACAACGGCTCCATACACACCACAACAAAACGGTGTAGCGGAACGAAAAAATCGAGGTTTAAAGGAAATGGTCAACTCGATGCTCTCTTACTCGGGTTTGAGTAAGGGATTTTGGGGAGAGGCTATGCTTACGGCCTGTTATGTTTTGAATAGAGTTCCAAATAAAAGGAACAAAACAGTCCCATATGAACTTTGGTACAAGCAATGTCCAATTTGAATTACCTTCGAGTTTGGGGTTGTAGAGCCGTTGTGAGATTACCCGAACCCAAAAAGCACAATTTAGGAGAAAAGGGCATTGATTGCATTTTCATAGGATATGCAAAAAATTCTAAGGCTTATAGGTTTTATGTTATAGAACCTAATGAGTTGGTGTCGGTTAATACTGTGATTGAGTCGCGTGATGCGATTTTTGATGAGCTGCGGTTTTCATCAATAAAAAGGCCCAAAGATCTGACTCCTAAGAATTATGATGAGGATAATTCTGAAACTTTAGAAGGTGTTATGGAACAAGAACCACAACCTGTTCGGAAAAGTAAGAGAGGCCGAATTGCGAAAGATTTCGTTAATGATTTCCAACTGTTTTTGGTGGAAGGTTCTAGGGATGAAGTGGGGATGAAATATCCTTATTCTTGTCAAATTGAGGATGATCCTAAGACCTTTAAACATGCAATGGAGTCCCGGGATGTGGCATTTTGGAAGGAAGCTATTGATGACGAAATGTCGTTAATTTTAGAGAACAACACTTGGGTGTTGTCTGATTTACCACATGGTTCTAAACCATTGAGTTGTAAATGGATATTTAAAAAGAAGATGAAGGTAGATGGCACCATCGATAAGTTCAAAGCTAGGTTGGTCATACAAGGGTTCAAACAGAAACCCGGTATCGATTATTTTGATACTTATGCACCGGTAGCCCGTATTTCTACCATTAGATTGTTGATTGCGTTGTCTACGATTCATGATCTTATTGTGCATCAAATGGATGTGAAAACAGCCTTTTTGAATGGTGAACTTGAGGAAGAAGTTTACATGAATCAACCAGAAGGTTTCGTTATGCCCGGTAATGAGCATAAAGCATGTAAACTTGTGAAATCATTATATGGGCTAAAACAGGCACCAAAAAAATGGCATCAAAAGTTTGATGAAGTGATTTTATCAAGTGGTTTTTCATTGAACCAATCTGACAAATGTATTTATAGCCGGTTTGATTCTTCCGGCTCGGGTGTGATAATTTGCTTATATGTTGATGATATGCTGATATTTGGTACGGATCAACAACAAGTTGATGAGACCAAAGATCTATTATCATCAAAGTTTTCCATGAAAGACATGGGGGAGGCAGATGTGATCCTTGGAATAAGGATTAAACGGGCGGACAAGGGTATAGCTATAACCCAATCTCACTATATAGAGAAAATCCTGAAAAGATTTAACTATAGTGAGTGTTCACCTGTTAGCACTCCTATGAATTCTAGTGTGAAGTTAAAGCCTAATAAAGGCATGGGAATATCACAATTAGAATACTCTCAAGCTGTAGGTTCTTTGATGTATGCTATGACTTGCACCAGGCCTGATATAGCTTATGCTGTTGGGCAGTTGAGTAAATATACCAGTAATCCTGGTACTCAACATTGGCAAGCAGTTCAAAGGGTATTCAAGTATTTGAAGGGAACTGTGAATTATGGTTTGTCTTATTCTGCGTATCCTTCGGTTTTAGAAGGATATTCTGATGCAAGTTGGATATATAATAAAGATCATTCTTCCGCAAGTGGATGGGTATTCTTGCTAGGGGGATGTGCCATATCTTGGGCATCTAAGAAGCAATCTTGCATTACAGATTCAACAATGGAATATGAGTTTGTTGCGTTAGCAGCGGCTGGTAAGGAAGCAGAATGGCTAAGAAATTTAATTTATGAGATTCCATTGTGGAAGAAGCCGATTGCACCTATTTCTATTCACTGTGATAGTGCAACTACTTTAGCTAGATCTTACAGTCAAGTTTATAATGGCAAGTCTAGACACTTAGGTGTTAGACATAGCATGATTAGAGAATTAATCATGAATGGTGTGATTTCGGTGGAATTCATGCGATCTAAACAAATTTGGAGGATCATCTTACCAAAAGTTTGACGCGGGACTTAGTGCACAAGTCAGTGTTGGGGATGGGATTAAAGTCTGATTAATCCTTATTGGTGAGACACCCAATTCCCCTCCAATACAACATTAGAGGCTGAATTCAATGAGGAAAGCTCACACATATGGATTGGAGCACACATCATCAAAACATCCCAAGGTTAGTGTGTTTGAACCTGTAGATGCTAGGATGAATTTAATTCTTAATGATTCCTTTGATAAAATGTAAGCAGGTACATGAATAAGGGAATCACCTATATAATCGTGAAGTGTAGCCGTACTTCATAAGGCTTGGGACTTGGCTTTTATACGATTATGAATGGATTGGGACATTCGGCTTAATAATAGTGTCAAGTAGTTTGTTTTAAATGATCATTTGAATTTGTGCGTATATTATCTTCAGGTATTCAAATGGGTTGACGGGTTCAATCCTTAGGACACCCCGATTCTCGAATATTTGAAATGTGTAATATGCTAAGATGAAACTTTGAATCCTATGGACATTTTCATTTATGCACAAATTTGTTTATTCTATTCTTGTATTTGTATTGTTTCATGGTTATACTAAAATGGGGGAGGATTGTTGGTGATTTTAGTGTCACCTATTTATTTTAGTATAATGGAAATGATATGTGTGTGATGGGGTTCGTACATTAGTTCTAATACAAGCAAGGAGGTGCGGAGTGCACACTTGTATTAGTCTAAGTTGTTCCCAGTGCTTACTTGAAGGACCGTTTATGGGAATGACAAAACTTGTCAACTGCTAAAGGGTAACTGAAGTTCAGTTGTTTTATAGACAGGAAACTGTCATATTTGGATTACACACAAAAAGAATTTGAATTCTCGCTAATCATCAAAAACTCAGAACTATGAATTTTGCCAGATTCAAAGTTTTCTTCGTGTCTTATCCTCATAATTTGAATTTCGTGTAACCCAGGCATCTAAGGGTCGAAATATCAAATTCGGAAAAAGTGAATACACGATTCACGAAGAATCTGTGATCCAGAAACACCCTTGCATTTTTAGTATTTTCTAACAAGATAGTTAATTTACTTGACTTAAAAGGTGTAAGTAAAGTAACTGAAGCCAAAACATAATACAATAAGGTTGTATCAAAAGACCCAAAACAAACCAAGTGTGACCAACCATAATGTCGCTATTAACTTGATAATCAAATGCTATTTGCTAATGGTTGTTTGTGTATTGTAAGAGAATCAATTTGTTGAATTTTAAATGAAAAAATAAAAATTATCGCCACATGATAGATTCCACCAAATTTTACCTACCATGAAATCATTTAAATCTACATAATTATGGCTTGGTTGTGATATAGTATATTCGGCAATATTTTACCTACCATAGGTACCCAACACAAGATCAAGTAAATGGGTTATTTATTCCAACTTAATTATTGAAGGTTTCTTATTTGTCAATTCGATTTATGTATACGTGTTTACGTACATGAGAGTTTTCGTTTCTTATTTTGTCAATTCGATTTATGTATACGTGTTTACGTACATGAGAGTTTTGTTTCTTATTTGTCAATTCTTATTAACTGAACATCTCACTTAAAAAAAAAAAAAAAATCAAGATACACCTTCTTTTTTATTTGAACTTAAAGATACACCTTCACTCACTGCTTATTAACTGAATATCTCACTTAATCAAATATATATTTTTTTAGTACAATTGTACCAATTACGTACAAGTGTTTGCTTCATTACTTGTAGTAAAAAGTTGCTTCATTGGGCAGAAAGATAAATATGCGGAAGCTGGGGATTAATCCACAACTGGTCATAGGTTTTAACACGTACTTAGAAATCCTATCATTGTTGCGAATATGCCTGGCATCAAATATTGTACTCACAACTAGTATTCATGAGGATTTTGTCTTATACTTTAGGCTAAAGTTATTATTTAGGTTTTCTTGCTACACGTTTAGCTGGATAATATTCATACCGACTAAGCTGCTTGTTTAAGATAGTGCAGTTCAATATGAGAAATGTGACCATTTCTAGCTAGCAAAGTCGTTTGGATCCGAAATCAACTTAGCTACACGTTTGGATGTTGATTGTTTTGTGGGGTTTAAATTTGTTGGTATTATTTAGGTTTTGGGACTGCCTAACTTTGTGTGACTCAGATTTGTTAACTGCATATATTTGGATCAGACAAATCTCTTATTGGCATGATGCACGAAACAAATATAATCATCATATGATTCTATTTTGACGACATATTTAAAATATTCGATGTTGTATAAGTTGGCCATGCCAAGTGGATCGGATGACGTTTTATTTTTCGACTTTGACATATTGGTAGAAACAACGATTTTGCTTTCAACGCCGTTTGCGTGTTCTTTTTGTCCTGAAAATTGTATATACCGCATTTAGGTACAGACTCGTCTTACGTTGTCGTAAGTTTTCATGAACATTTTTCATTCTATTCATCGATAACACCAAATTATTTGGCATCTATTCGTCGTCCTATGAACAAATTATTAAATTTGGTGTAGTTTTATATCCAAACTAATTTTTTGTTGCTTTTATTTGGTGCTTAATAGGTTCTCCTAAGCAACTTCATTATTGTTATTTCATTTTGTCATTGGTGCAACCGAATTCAGACAAAAGTTACTGAATTGTTTGGGCCAAACAAAAAAAACACAACTGGTTAACATATTAAGACCGAAATAACCGTCTAGCATTTTGGTTGATCATTTGTTCTTCTGGTGAGTGGTTTCTTTTTTGCCAAGAGAACGGATGATTTTCAAATAGTAATCCCAATCAGGATGTGAACTTGTTATAGCGGGCTCCCCAATCGGATGATCTTTCACATAGGTTGGCACGTCCTTAGCTTCTGCAAGCCCGTTCAAGAACACTCTTAACTCTCCATCTGGACCTAATCAACAAATTTAGCCATAAGTTTACATCTTTAAACAAATAAAGTAAGCGGAGAATTTGATCCATAAAACAGGTTGGATTATATGTGTTTGGCAAGAAAATGATTCCAAAAACATGTCAACATACCCATTCCAAGAATATGCTAATCATTCTATATATTTTACCTAGAAAAGCATCTTCCTTATTCTCAGGATCATAATTCCTAGGAAATATAGCAGTGTTTGGCTGCATCAAAACAAAACCCAACAAATATTTAATGTAAGTATATGAGTGTGCATGCATATACATATACCGAAAAACTAACAGAACTAGTATTAAGCATATAAAGTAGTATGAAGTGTACAGGGTTTAGGAGGGCCTTCACAGGATCAGTGATCAACAAAGTGTTTGATGACGAGTATTCTCCAACACGCCATGGAAGATCCGAGTACTTCTTTTCCCATAGATGGCTAAGTTCTTTCAAGAACAAAGGCTTGTCTTTGTTATCCAAACACTTGAAACCGGTATCCGTGCATTGCTTTTGATCCTAAACAAGTGAAGATAACATCAAAAACCTTCTTATAAGTAAAAAATACAGAACTTTTATACATCTGTGCATAAACGAAAATGTAGTTTAATTTGAAAACTAGTTTGAACTAACCCAAGTGAACAAAAACTTGCTTTTGAGTTCTCCAATGACATTAGTCAAAACCCCTGTTAAATTATGCCTGATAGATTCATACATGAAATTCAATAAATTAAGTGTAATAAAAAAGTCAATATAAAGATTTTTAAATACAAGTATACTAACTCTCTAGCAGAAGACCATAGTCCCACTTCAAATCTTTCAAAGCAAAACTTCAAAAACTCTTCACAGTAAGGCCTCTTATAAACTGTATATAGAATCAAAAGTTAATAACCATTAGTGAAATGATACCCATATGTTATATGGAATCACAGCCCTCCGCCCGTCCCAAAAATTATCGACAACATTTTTAATTGTCGATTAAAGAAAAGGTTTAATCGAGGCTATGTTTTTCATTTATTTAAACTTATGGGTTTTTGCTTTTCGGATTTTTTTGACAGAAATAGTAGTATCTTTGACTCACCCAAAAAATAACCGTAAGAGAAATCAGGGCTGCGGTTCTTGGGAATGGTGTTCGGCCTGCTACGATGTGCTCGGTAAACGATGATTCCACCAAGAGGAAGCACAAGAAGTTTCTTTTTGGGACCAAGGCTAAGTTTATCCATAGGAATCCCTAAATCGATTCCTGTTTCTTTTTCATCTTCTTGTTTTTCCTCAATACTACTATTATCAGAAACACCAACGACATTCTTGTTACCTGCTTCTTTTTTATCACCTTCTTCAGTTTTAAGACTGTCATCGGAAGCAACGATGGCATTCTTGATTCCCTCTTCCTTTTCAGTGATGCAAGTGTCATCAGAAGCAACAACAACATTCTTGATTTTTGAATCTTTAGTTCCCATTTAGGTTGTTCTAGGGTAACTTTTGATGTGATACATCATACATGATTTATAACAGTAGAGACTGGCTTTTGGGATTTCAAGTAGTAAATAAGTGACATGTAACAGTTTATTTTAACCAACACTTGTTCTCCCTCCTGACTCTTCAAGTCTTTTTATAAGTCATAATAGTCATTTTTATGGAAGTGTATTGATGGGGGCACGAGAACAAGAGAATGTACTAAATCCAGGGAAAAAAAAACAGTTTGACCGACAAAGTAAAAGTACCTTTAGTTGCTCATTCTATTCATTTTCCTCTTTGTTCTTATAATAAGTTCATGAACTCATCCCAGAAAGGCATGTAGTTTTTTTTTTTTGGGTCAAAATTCCAGATTTTCTTAAATAAAACTGGTCCCAAAATTGTGTTACATGTTTTGTTTAGTCAATAGTCAGTACACTCACGGTACATCAGGTCCTCGCCATTGAGAATAAGTATGGGTGATATGAATGAAGTATCAAAGGACGATCCAAAAAGATGATACAAAATGACGATGTAAAAGGACAATACGAAAGGACGATACCGAGTAATAAACTAGAAGGACGAACTAAAGTTTCGTCACTGGCTGACAAGCTCCACGTCGATGTCCTAAGCCATTGGGTTGTACGGACAAGCCCATGCTTAATTTTCCGAATAGGTAAGTAGTATAAAACTATAAATAACCGTAACTATTTACGGTTGAGGGATATGATATTCTCGAGAGGGATTATTCCGAACCGAACAAGCACTCATATTATCACATTTACTTTACAATTCATACTTCATTCATATCACCCATACTTATTCTCACACCTAAGCTGGGCCTCAGACTAAACACCCGAGGCGAGGCTAACGTGTGTTGTCTTTTCAGAGCTCAGGACTTCGCAGGAAGTACGAAGTTCCTCGAGGTTCGGAGCACGTCAGTAGATCCGAACATCCCTTACCCGAACTTTTCCTCCATATCTCGGGTGCAGATTGTTGCATTACATACACTATATATCGATTTTTCGTGTGAAACTGGTGGGTCCGCCAAAACCATATAAAGTAAACAATCCATTCACAAGTTTACAACTTGAATTTGACTTATACACATATAGCAAAACTATGTTTCACCGAGTAAGAAAATGCTTGCAAGTGAATTCAGGGTCGGTTTCTTGGAATGCCCGTTGGTCGGAATAATGGGTCTGGTGAATGATGAACCCCCCAAAAGGAAGCACGATGGATCCAAGGGTATGTTGTATCCACGGAAACCGCAAAATTGATCTTGTCTTTTTTTTCAACATCAACTTTATTGCTGCTAATACCCTTCTAAACGACAAGGTTCTTCAACTTTGAATCTTTGGATGCCATTGAATCTTTGGTTTTTGATATTTTGGGGTGGACTTTGGTGTGCTTTGTATATGCTGGTACCTGTTCAATTAGCGTAGCTATATTCAATAACCTAAGTAATAATGCATAACTCATATGGTATACTTCACAAACAAGAAGCAGAATACGTGAGACTGCATGTTCTTTATATAAATAGAAAGCCCAGTTTTAGTTAATAACAACTCATCTTATATCAGATATACATCAGGAACAAATACAGGAGGTTGCACAAAATTTTATCAGACTTATATGTTTTTGTCATACGTCACAAATTCTTTATCTTTTTATTTAGCAGTTAATGTAACATACATTTTTCACCTTCTTACCTGTCATTTATAGTAGAACGAATAACCTTAGAATAATAGGCCCAATCAGGATGTGAATTTGTTATAGGAGGTTCTCCAATCCGATGATCTTTCACATAAGTTGGCACATCCGTAGCTTCTGCAAGCCCATTCAAAAACACCCGTAACTCACCATCAGGACCTGATCAACATATTTGCACAAAAGTTTTCATCATTAAGCAAGATTTTGGTCTATTTACCCTAACTATTCAAATAGCTAAAAGAATGAAACAGCTAAAAAGAAACAGGCTAAATAGCTTAATTTGTGTTACTTGACATACAATCATATATTTTTGACACACAACTTATTTATTAAAACAAAACTAATTCTGGACAAAAACTGTTTCGGGTCAACATATACCAAGAAATTACCCATTTGACCTGTTACAAAACCATTGCCGATTCCAAAACCCTGTGAATCAATAGATACAAATATACAATTTACCTAGAAAATTATCTTCCTTATTCTCAGGATCATAATTCTGAGGAAAAATACCGGTGTTTGGCTGCATTGAAACAGAATCCACCAATAAGTGTTTGTGTCTGTACATGCATATATAAACCCATAAAACTAACATACTATTAAGCATAAAAAAAGTAGTATGAAGTGATACAGGATTCAGAAGAGCCTTCACAGGATCGGTGATCAACAAAGTATTAGACGACGAGTATTCTCCATCACGCCATGGAAGATTCGAGTACTTGTTGTCCCATAGATGCCTAAGTTCTTTAATGAACACAGGCTTGTCTGTATTATCCAAACACTTGAACCGCGTCTCCATGCATTGGTTTTGATCCTAACAAGTGCAAAGGCAACATCAATAACTTCATATAAGCAAACCATACACAACTTTTATACATAGCAATCAAATGGAGTTAAACTAACCCATGTGAACAATATCTTGCTTTTCAGTTCTCCCACGACATTAGCCAAAACCCATTGTATATTTTGCCTAATAGAAACATATGCATGAAATTCAATATATATATAGTTAAATAAAATACAGTTAATAAAAAGATTAATCCTTAAAATATAAGTATACTAACTCCCTAGCAGAAGACCATATTCCCACTTCAAATCTTTCCAAGCAAAACTTCAAAAACTCTTCACAGTAAGGCCTCTTGTATACTGTCAATACATTCAAACGTTAATAATCCCAATACTGAAATGCTACCCTTGTGGAATCCTAGCCACTTAATTATTGCCCAACTTTTCATTATACCTCTAATTACCCTTGTCATTAAATCTTTCAAGTTTTTCATTCAATCACTATCTCAAAAACAGTAAACGTTAAATAGTCATTCTGATAACTAAAAGCTGTTTTTTATCTCAAAAAATGTGTGTTCTTGCTAATGGACACTAATTTTGGAACAAAAAGAACGATGGTTTTGACGCACCTAAAAAATTACCACACAAGAAATCAGGCTCGCGATTTTTTGGAATGGCGTGTGGCTTGATTTGATGTGCACGGTGAACGATGATTCCACCAAGAGGAAGCACAAGGAGTTTCTTCTTACGACCAAGAATACTAAGTTTATCTAATGAAATGCCTTGATGAATTCTCGCTTCTTTTTCATTTTCTTGTTTTTCATCGATATGACTATCATCAGAAGCAACAGCATTGATGATCTTTTTATCTTTCTTTTTGGGAACGCTAAGTTTTATCCAATGAAATGGCCAAACAGATCCTGTATCTTTTTCATTAGCATCTTTATTGCTGCTGCTACCCTTGTTAACAACAAGGTTCTTCAGCTTTGATTCTTTAGTTGCCATTTTGGTAGGTTAAATTTGGTGTGACATGTATATAATGGTACCTGTTCAATTAATCTACCTAAATGCAATAACTTATTAAATAATGTGACAACTCAAATGTCATACTTCAAAAACAACAAACAGAATCATATGGTCAAACAGAACATAGACAAATATGGAAATTTTCATGTGTTTTTATGCTGTTATGATATGTGACAGATTCTTAATTGACGTGACACAATATTTATATTTTTTTTAACCACTTGATGTACCATAACTTTTGCTCAAACATAAGACTGATCAAGCGGTTACAAAACGTATCCTCGATTCAACTAAATACAATGGTATGAAAATAAATATCCATCTACCAAACAAACTACATATAATAAACACATGATACAATATCAATGTCAGTTTCGACTTGCATTTTATATTTCTGACTAACAAATACGTAGTAACAACTGTTGTTACTGACACCAGACACTATGTGAATAGATCATTCAAATGAGCAACAGCATCAGTTTTATTTAGGGTTTTGACGTTTGACCCACAGTTTATATATATAGAAGAATACCTGTATAGAAAAAGGATCAAGGTCAATTGACAATAATGTCAACTATGGAGATCACTAAGATGAACATCCAGAGTTGACCAAGACTAGTCGACTTAGCACCCAATCAATGTTTTGGGTTTATCATCTTGTTAAGAGATAGATATTCTGTTTTCACAATTGAAAAGTGCATATTAAAAAAGTACTAGCTCGTTCGAAAAAAAATATATTAAAAAGTACTACTCCGGAATAAACTCTTTTTAATAAAAATATGTTTACGCGTTTTTGAAGAAAGAAAATAAACGTATGGCCATTGGAGTATTTTCGGATCATTTTGGGGTCAGTGTTTTTGTTTAAACTTTAAACTAGAGTAAATTGCATTTTTGGTCCATGTGGTTTGGCCAAATTGCATGTTTTATTCTTATTTTCTTGAAAATGCAACAAATGTCATTATTTTAAACTTTGGGTTGTTAGTCTCTCGCCAGAGTTAAATGATTTAAATACCCTTCTTTTCTTCTCCCGTGAATTTCTCTTTAATATATTATTTATCTTAAAACATAATTCATAATATTAAATCATTTATCTAGATTTATTTAATACATAAAACACACTACAAACAATCATTATCCTCTTTTCATCTCTATTTCATTCACACCACATAAATTCTTCATCTTCAACCACTTTATCTTTCTCCTTAAATCCCATTTAGAATTGATCACAAAACCTCAAATCCCTAAATCTGACCTACATCTTCAACCCAATGTAGATCTAGAAAACTAAGTACTCATTATCCATCTTCAACCCAATGAGTTCAACTAATAACTAAGAAACTTTCAAAAACAACATCCAACAAACAACAATAGGTCCTAACTTATTCATCACAACAACTACAAGATTCAAACATCAACAAACAACTCAACATCCACATAATCCCATCTCAACCACAAACAAGTTTCAAGGGTTGTAGTTGTGTTTTCGTGCTTTAGTTTTTCGAAACAACACAAACAAACAACCAACCAACCCAAAAAAAAAAAAAAAAAAAAAAAAAAAAACTTACCTGAGACCTTATCAAAGATCTTGAAGCCGATAATCATAAGTACTAGGAGAGGGTTTGAGTTTTGATTAACACATGAAAGAAACAAAGAGGATCTTGTGGTTTGTGTTTAGTTTAAAATCAGAAAGGAGAAGAAATAAGATAGATTTTTGGATGATCGCGTTTTTGGGTTAAAGAGAAAAGGTGGGTAAACGGAAATGAGTTTAGTTTTTTTTTTTTTTTTTTTTTTTTTTTTTTTTTTTTTTTTTTTTTTTGTGAAATCTGATGGGGGTTTTGTGTTTTTTTTTTTTTTTTTTTTTGTTTTTTTTCTTAATCTTTACTAAATCTCGAATTGTTTTTGGAAGTTTTGTGGTTTTGTTATTGATCTGTGTGCGGAAGTAGTATGATAAAAAAATAAAAAGAAAAAATTACATGAAAATTGCATTTTTGTTAAGAGTAAATTGAATTTTATAATTCTAAACAAATGTTTTATAAAAATTAGATAGATGCAAATAGTAAAAGATAGACAACTGTACATTGTCGTTTTTTACCCTTCAATCTTCTCGAATCATTAAAACACTTGCGTTCACATGTTGACCGAAGAACCGGCGGCTAAGCCAGTTGAGTTGGAGCTCGAACATGCCCTGCATCAAAATCAGTACCAAAACTTATATAAATTTATACTACTTATAAAACATTTAGCACCTTCTCTCCTATTAATTTTTTAAGACTTCCTAAAATATATTTTTAAGTAAATACAAGTAAAGAAGCATCATTTACAAGTATTTGAAGCACAAATAAAACTAAAAAAATACTATTCAAAACATATAATTAATACACAATTTAATTCACTCCTTCACCAAAATATACAACTATTTAACCACAATGTACAATCTAATTAAGCCTATTGTACAAACTCACATGGTCTCAATTTATGCATCATCAGCCTGTTAACGACTAACTATTAAGAATCAAAAAAGCCAAATGCTTCAACCACATGCCAAGAAAAACAACGATTATGTCCTAACTTATATCCAAAACAAAAAAACCATTAAAAAAACACCTATAACAATATCAGAATCCATCTCTTTAGACAAAAAAAAAAAAAAAAAAAAAAAAAAAAAAAAAAAAAAAATCCTCCTCAAGATATTAATTGAAAATCAAAACAACAAAAAAGATATTGGATTTAGTATTCAAAATGATCAAAAGTTGTTAAAGAACCCAAGACCTTGTACCAAGATCTTTGAGCCGAAAAACAAAAAACAAAAACAAATTCGATTACACACGAACCAATAGAGTTTGTATCTTGTTTGTGATTGTGTTTCGAGACCATGACAACCAAAAAGGGTATTAGTGATTTTGTACTAATCGGTTGTAAGAAGTAAACCAATCAAAGGATAAAAGGCTGAGATTAACACGAAAGGGTTTTGATTGTTTAGTTTATGAATGGATATCGAGACGAAGTGTTCGGTTATTGGTGGGATAAGATTGAGATAAAGTTAGAGAGGCTGAGTTTGTTTATTAGTGAATGAAATAATATGAAGTGTGGTGACTGATGTTATGGACTTTAGGTTTAGGGTTGTTAGCTTTAGGATATAAGTTTAGGATATAGCTTTAGGCTTCATATAGGTAATACTACGAGTAAATTACACCGTTCGTCCTTGTGGTTTGCATTGACTGGCGTCGTTTGTCCCTTGACAAAAAAAAACTGCACCTTCCACCCTTAACGGGCAAACGTATTCGTCGTTTGTCCCTCCATCCAGTTGGTCCCACTAACGCTGGTTAAGTGATTTTCACATCAAGTCCCAATGAGGGTATTCCTGTCATTTCCATCACCCTTTGTTTCCCGCCCTTAATGAAAACCCTAAATTCCCTCAACCCTTTATATAACTCACCACTTAATATAAACCCTAAAATCTTTTTCACCTATACCGTCAAATTAAGTTACAATTTATAAACAATTCTTAAATCAATTCAAGAAAATGGTTAGATGTGATCGTTGTCAAGCAATTTGTGTTATCAAAACATCTTGGACAGATCGTAACCCAGGAAGAAGGTTTTATGGTTGTCCCCAAATGGTACGTTTTCAAGGATTTATGTTTAATTGAATTAAACATAGTGATAATGTTGTTGTAAGTACCTATTTTATTTTTTCCTTTGTTATATAGGATTGTAATAGATTTATGGATTGGGTAGACCCAGAAATGTGATCACGTTCCATGGTAATTATACCTAGTTTATTAAGGTCATTGAACAGGCATCAAGCACAACTACAAGAGATTGAGCAAGAAAGAGCAAGATTGAAGAAGTATCTGATTGTTACATGGGTTTTAGTTTTTGTGTTTGTAATGTTTAAGTTATTGAACTAGATAGATGTTAAGGTCAGCTGGTGTTTTGGGGTATAATACTAGATGTGTTTTGGGTATGTCTGTTATGTAAAAATTATGGAAGCAAGCTATGTAATGGAATCATCTTTGTTATCTTTATGTTTTTCAAGTGCTTTGAATGTGTTTGTAATGAATGTTCAACTTTTGAACCATAATCGTTTTCTAACCCATGTTGTGTTGTTGTGCTTGTTGTGTTGTTTTGCTGTTGTGGTTTTTGACCCATACAACCTTTTTGACTGATATAGTCAAACAGCATGTGAAAACCACATCTACAAAACCAAATCTAAGTCAAAACAAAAACATAAACCAAAACCACAGCTGTAAATCTCATTTAACCATTTACCCAAAAACCAAATAGACAATTAATACTAATTTGCAGACCTATACAATTCATGTAACCAAAACCAAACAGACAATCAACTGCAGATTCTCAAATGAAAGTCAAAGGAATACCACTAAACTGATAAGTTAACCATTAAAAAGATGTCATTAAGTAAATACAGACCAGTTAACTAACATAGTTCCAAAACCATTAACTGTCATGGTGCAGACAATACAAACACTAACTGACATTGTTCAAACATACCATTTAATTTAATACCATTAGTTCAACAAAAGACAATAACAGACATAACACAAACTAATCAACCTAACTTAATAACTTTCTTCCTTGGTGCTTTCTTCTTCTTGACTCCATCATCTGTTGCTGGAGCTTTCCTCTTGTCTTTATTTTTTTTTGCAGAACTTGTAGATGCACCACCTGAACCTTTCTTTGCCTTTGAACCTGTAGGACCATCATTATCCAAATCCACCCTTTTGCTTGCAGCTTTCCTCTTTTGACCCTTGGAAGTATTGGACCAGTACAAGTTCTTTTATTGTGACCTTTACTCCCACATTTGTCACAAGTAACAGTCTTGTGCTCCCTTTATAGCTTACCATTTTTTGCAAAGTACAAAAAATCTCTATAAGCTTTTGACTTTCCCCTTTCTTTTCTTGGCCTGCCCACTTTTGGATTATGTTTTGGTGGTAATAGTGTGGTTGGAACATTGCATTTGGGCCAATGGACAGGACCTCTAATTTGTTTGATGTCAAAGGAATACACTTTCTTCCAATTATCTAACCTATAGCAGGGATGCACCCATTCCTCTGGTAATCCAGCCTGTTGATTGTTAATGTCATGTTCCAATTTGTGGAAACAACATGTTTGCCGGGGATACCTGTTAATTCCCATCTTCTACAAGTGCATGTTCTTGCCACAACATTGACCACACACTGGTCACTCCATGGACCACTAACCTGGTATAACTCACTTCCACCCCATTGGACTGTGTACTTTTTAGCATCATGTGAATTTCTTCTCAAGATCCTTGTGGCAGTTGGTGTGAGTGGTCCATCACATTTTGCAGTAACCTTGTTCACATTGACAATCCTACAAAATATGAAATAGTAAGTATGCTAATGTAATAAGCTTGTTCACATCACATGGAAATAATATGTTTATCATACAACAGATGAAAAAAATATGTACCTTCTTATTAGATACTCCCTGACAAATTCCAAAGTGGAAATAATAGGTTTATCTTTTCCTCCAACCAGCTTACCATTGAAGACTTCAAACATATTATTCAACAATACATCTGACTTGGGTCTTACTGTTATAAAAGTTTGTTTAATTGAACATTAGATGCTTATTATATCCATAAGGAAAGTATCCATAAATTAGGATTAAAAGATACATGAGAAATGTGATCTTAACCAGTGTTGTGAAGGAATGAGTGTTGGACCCTTTTACTTGGTTATGGTTAACTACAAAGTTAATCTAACCAAGTTCCATGATGTAGCAAAGTATTGATTAATTATCAAAAGTAAATAAACGTAAAAGATTAAGACACAAAGTTTTCAATGTTTAATTCTTTATTAGAAACTAATCAAAAGAATTATACCCAAGTGTTTGCGGAACAACACTTGAGATTGAAATGACAAGTATGGTGTACTCCTCACTAAACTCAAACTAAGTTTGAGTGACAACTAAGATCCTGCTGAGCTATCTCAGGGATTGTGTTGTTCTTTGGAGAGAGTAAAGATTTGGTTTGTGAATGTCTAAGCATTGAGTGCACAAACGTAATCTTTACCTCTCCCACTTATTCTCTATTTATACACAAGTAGATTCTAACACATACCTAATGGACAAAGACTACAAGACAAATTACATCATCCTACATTGGACAAAATACATAGGTATTTTATCCCTGTTACAAATGGCTATAAGTAGTAAAGGTCAAGGATGCTTTCTGGTCTTCAGTGTTGACACATGTCTTGGTATTATACTCATTCAGGGAAAGTTGACCTTTGCATGATAAGGACCTTCCCTTTTCCATTCAAACTTATCCCGCCTTTACTTCAGTCTTTTTATCTTCAGTTTTTGTTCATTCAGTGATCTTACTTGGTGAGGAGTCATGGGAGTCAGTGAGTTATTGCCATCCCTCACTGAGTCCATCATCTTCTTCTTTGGCTCAGGTATCATTCACTGAGAACCGCCTCACTGAATGGTGAATCTTTCTTCATAGATTCGCCCTGAGCATCTTGAGGATGACTCACTGAACAACTATGCATTCACTGACTTGTTTGGTGTTCTCGATTATCAAACACTTAGGATATCTTATGTTCAAATCCTAGATGAAGGAGTTTGGGTTTTAACAGACCCAACAGTCTCCCCTATTTGGATATACAAATAGCGTGAGTGTTTCAAGGTTCAGTGAGAGATAGCAAAGGTATTATCTCTACAAACTGAATTACTACGTATTGTTTAGGACACTGAATGTTAAACAAAACATCAATATTATTCATAGTTATTACAATCTTAAACAAGACAAAGTAAATAAAAGATAGTTGTTGTTGCAGACTTGCTCAGGCTTTAGAATTTTAGACCCATGGCTTCAAGTTTGGCTTTCTTTGAACTCAGTAAGTGTTTTTCAGGATGCTCTTTGATTTTGATCTTCAGGTCATGAAAGAACCTTGCATTAGCCTCATTGATGCGTAGGTATTGCACCAGGCTTTACCTCTCGATGGATCTCGAGAAGCTTACAACCCCCACCAGGCAGTGTACCTGATCGATGTAGTATAGTATAATGACAAGTACCGGGGGATTGATCGTTCAACTAGGAATAGTGTCGCTAGGATTAGAAAACCTAAAGACTAGGTCTAGAGATGAGGGATGATTCTTTTTGTATATTTATATTTTTATGAAAAGCAAATAAAAATCTCGGTTTTGAAGGAGTTAGGCGGAATTAGTTGCTAGTCAACTAACCCAATACTAAGATGTAATCAAAATTAAAGTACTAGAAATGAAAATTAACTAAATTATACTAAAGTTGTGAGCAATATATGGGAGAATTGTGTTTACTTAGATTTCACTACTCCCTAGATATCTTTTACATGTTAATTACTTGTTACAGTTGCGTGGATGACGGATTGCATTCCTTAATACCATTCATGGGGTGGCGTACTTACTTCCCCAATCCTATGAGCGCCTACTTCACTCCTATGTCGAGCCGGCTAAGAAGCTCCTAACATGGGATCACTAGAATTTGCTTATGCATTAAATACAACCAATAAAACCTAGTACACATCGGTTCATGTTTCTTAAGACGTTCAAGCATGTAATGGAGATCTGCCAGTTTTCTTAAGCCTAACATTGAAATCATTCATCCAATACAACCGTAAACAAGCAATCAACATATAATTAACATCTAGGATTCATTACATCTAAGCAAACACAAGATAGATCTAGCCTAACATGTTGAAATCAAGACAAGCATAAGATATATTCAAACAACATATAGACATATTGATTGAATTGAAAGAAGACTTATCTCAATTGAACATGAAAGGATTCAAGGGGTGAAAACCCTTGAAAATACTGTAAAATACGACCTAGGGTTTACAAAGTTCGGCCCTAGTATTCTCCACACAAGTTCCTCTTTTTATGAATGAAAAATAGAAAACTATATATAGATTTTGATAGGTGACGGCGTTAAGAACAAAAGTCTGACGCCGTTATCTCGCCGCCAAATAGTTTCTCGGACTGCCTAGATCTGGGTCTGACGCCGTCATGTATACTCCTTATGCAGGCCGTCACCAAAAATAGTCTTGACGCCCTTGTTGCGACGCCTTCAGGTTTTCACTGGGTCGTCATGGATTTTACTCTTGACGCCGTCATGATTTTCTTCTTGACGCCGTCAGGTACTGTTCTCAGCATGGAAAATTAAGTCTTTGCCGTTTTCTTCACTTTTATGCTCCAAAAACGTCCGAATTGCTTCCTTTTCCAGAATTCACTCCCAAAGTACCTAAAATCACAAAAGGAATGATTTAGGGCAATATTTGATCAAATAAATTCAATTCCGGGCTTAAATGACCCCCTAAAAGTGGTTCATTTTTCGCCTCATCATATACCCTTACACTTTAGATTTGCTTGTCCTCAAGCAAATGCGCTTATATTCTAAACAAAATAAAAGTTAGGGGTCATTTAACACTAATATAAAAGTAATTACAACAAATAATCGTTCCACTAAAGACCAAAGACAAGCACGGAGGTCATATACTAGCACCTCACAAATAGTGTTTAGATACTCACATCTCTCGGGTGTAATAAAGTAATATCACATTATGGAAATGGAAAACATCTCTCACTACCTATCATAGCAAAATAGATTACCATAGGCTTGGGAAAGGATCAAACTTCCACCACATAGCGTAAGCACCTAGGATAAACTATCAAAGAGGTCTTTTAAAGGGTTGTAACGTTAGGTGTAGGGATATGGAATACACGGTTTTGTTAGATATAGACAGTCTTTACTGGTGGCGAGTTAACAACCTTGGTCAATTACATGTACAATATGGTGTTGCTAAGCCAAGACTAGACTCGACTTAAGCTAATAAATGAAAAATAACAAAAACATAAAATAAACATGGAATGAAAAGGGATGGTAGTCCGTTTTTTTTTTTTTTTTTTTTTTTTTTTTTTTTTTTTTTTTTTTTTTTTTTGCATACACTTGTACCCTACCATCCAAAATAATACATCATAGGGAATGAAAATTCCCCTTACACTTGAATTTTTACATACTTTACAAATAACTAATTTAATGACTCGGATTAAGATAATCAAAACACTTGGAGTACTTTTAAGATTAACGTACATATGGGAGTAATAATATGATGTTCTTCCCCATTACTCCATAAAATAAGTATTTTATCCATGAGTCCCAATCGTCCAAAAACAATATGTACAAGAATATGACTCGACTTAGCAACCATATAATCAATTAGATAATTAACTTAGGGTTTAACAAATAACAATAATGCACTAAAGATGAGTGCATACACGGAAGGTTAAGGCGATTTTGGTGTACATTTAAGTGGGGTGTAACAAATTCTTCCTTTAAGTAAAATGCTTAAAGTTAGAAACGAAAAGATAGGCTCGGAGGGGTGTACTAGGGGTTTCGTGTACTAAAAATGAGTACAACGCTAAGGTGTGGGAAAAATTAATTGACTTAACTAGCCAAGTAATATGACTTAAATGGTCAAGTAATTATGATACGGGTTTAACACAAGAGTGATCCTAATGCCTCTTATCATGTAGTAAATCCTACTACACGAATGTAGTCTCACTAGCGGTCTCGGGATGCATCACTAACGCAAGTTCTAGAATCTAAATGTTACTAGTACACTCATAAGCACTAATAGTAAATGCTTTTCCTATCAAATCTAAAGGCGAACCTCACATATTTGGGTGGAATTTTTTTTGAATAGTACGGTTTTGTGCTAGTCATACAATCTCCTATCCATGAGACGCTTGCTATGGCTAAAGTTTCACTCCTAAATGTTGTAAAACATTTTAAATTTGGTGCTAAAATTGCACTAACAAGTATTTCTCATAGTTTTATTATATATCTACTATCAAACAAACAAACTCAAGCGAAAGTTTATACTATAAGGTATCCTTATTTTACCCTCCCCTTACATTTAGGATGAACATTGTCCCCAATGTTCAAGTAAAGAATGTAAAAGTGAAATAAGTAAAACATATGAAATCAAATACTCCCCTGATTCGCTCGGTATGGATAATAAGGTGGCCAGGTTAGATCTTCCTCCAAGAAAATGAATAATCAAAGCTTCCCTTCCAGAATATAAATCATCTTCTTGTCATATATAACCTGTAAAACCTGAGAAAACAGACAAGGCAACCTCGCATAAAATCGGCGGCAATCTACGTATGCTAATAAATCCTAGAAAACAAAATAAGATATAATGCTTGTGGAATGATGTTTGCAGATTTCCTGGAGATTATAAAACTAATAATTCAACAAAAACTTTAAGACTCCGTTAGAGAAACAAAACTGGCAAAATTTCCAGATTTTTACACGTGACGCCCTCAAGAGTAAACTCGTGACGCCGTCAGAAGTGACCTGCAGAAATTCTTATGTTAAGTTTCCGGAAAATTTCTGGAAAAACTTTGTCCTACTTCCTCGAAAATCCTGCAAAACTTCATTATGACTCGATACAAGTATTTGACTCTAACAAACACGAATATACATGTTCACTTAATATTGTGGAGAATCATGATCGGTTTTGTTTATTAAAAACATATTTGGGGTTTCCCCTTACACTTATCTTTTGCAAAAAATACTTTTGGATGAAGTTAAGACTAGGCCAAACAACAAAGTAAAGTATTTTTACCTTTTTAGTTTTGAAACATGATCTACCAACAATAAAAATAAAGCATGCATACGGAAACAAATAACAAACAAACAAACAAATAAATAAATAAAGGTTGGGTTGCCTCTTGTTTTTGTTCAAGTCACGAGCCTGACTCTTCCCTTATTTGACGGAAATAGGGGAGGTTTTCCTTACACTTAGGATTAAGTGCGGGTGGAAGTAGCGATACACACCCTTAGGGTGAAAATATGCCTCGTGAGGAAATAGTGGTGGATGAATTATATGCTCAAAGGGGTGTGCTCCTATCATCATAACCTTACCTAATTCAATCGGGTTAATGGGTGGATTAAGATTTTCTCCTAGAAAGGGATCATTTTCAATCAACTTCAAGAGATTACTAGTTGGGTATCCATCTTGACCTAATAAACCTGGTTTAAACCCACAATGTTTCTTATGATCAATCATAAATGGGTGATGTAAGCATGTAAGGTCATTTTCCACTCCTATATTGGCTTCCTCTCTACAAGGCTTAGAGTCCACTACCTTTATCCTAAGACTACCCGGACTACATGGTTTGATGGGTGGATCGGAACCTATTTCAATTCCTAAATTTTCATCCAAGGATTGAAGATTAGGTAACGGTTTTGGTTGAGGCTCCGGTTCATCAAAACTAGGAACTTCCCTAGAACTAAGAGTATGGTTATCATTATAAGTATTCAAACCTATATCCTCTACATGTGTTTTATTATAATCTAACCCTAACATTTTCCCAAGTATCTCACGTGCTTATCTAGGCATCTCAACTTCTATATCCGAATCATAAGGATCATCCTCAATATTCTGACTGCTATATACAAATTGCCCAAAAGATTCATCATCTGTTTCTTGAGATTCATCATTATCGATCATAAAACCTAGGTCTTTTTGATCAATATGATCATGTTCGGCTACATCCTCCATCACATCAAGGTCACCTACGGGTTCATCCTGTATTATGGTAGTGCCTAACCATGACATGCAGCTAGGTGGCTCATACGAAACTATCCTAGGTAAAGGCTCATATGGTGCATAGGTTTTACTAAGTGAGGCATTTTGAGGGGTTGATAGAGCTCCTAAGGTGAATTCGTTAAAAGTCTTACGCACTTGGCCTCTTTTCTCAAGGTACTTAATAAAATCAATATAAGATCCTGTCCTCCTCATTTCATTCGTCCATCTTGGTATATCCAAACTGGTGTAATTATATTTTTTATGGTAAAACTCTAGTGTCGGACTTGGTGGATTCACGTTCTCCATAGTGGTGAACGGAAGAGTCAATGGAAAGGTTTTTACAAACAAAGACACAAAGAGAAGATAGACTAAAGAAACCTACAAATAAAAATAAAAATCTTACTAGAAAGGAATCTAGTAAGTAGACCTAATAAAAAGAGATTCTAACCTAGATAATAACTATTCCCCGGGCTGCGGCGCTAAAAACTTGGTAGCGTAGGGATTGCACCAGGTTTTACCTCTCGAGGGATCTCGAGAAGCTTACAATCCCCACCAGGCAGTGTACCTAATCGATGTAGTATAGTATAATGACAAGTACCGGGGGATTGATCGTTCAGCTAGGAATAGTGTTGCTAGGATTAGAAAACCTAAAGACTAGGTCTAGAGATGATGGATGATTCTTTTTGTATTTTTATATTTTTATGAAAAGCAAACAAAAATCTCGGTTTTGAAGGAGTTAGGTGGAATTAGTTGCTAGTCAACTAACCCAATACTAAGATGCAATCAAAATTAAAGTACTAGAAATGAAAATAAACTAAATTATACTAAAGTTGTGAGCAATATATGGGAGAATTGTGTTTACTTAGATTTCACTACTCCCTAGATATCTTTTACATGTTAATTACTTGTTACAGTTGTGTGGATGACGGATTGTATTCCTTAATACCATTCATGGGGAGGCGTACTTACTTCCCCAATCCTATGAACGCCTACTTCACTCCTATGTCGAGCCGGCTAAGAAGCTCCTAACATGGGATCACTAGAATTTGCTCATGCATTAAATACAACCAATAAAACCTAGTACACATCGGTTCATGTTTCCTAAGACGTTCAAGCATGTTACACAATGGAGATCTGCCAGTTTTCTTAAGCCTAACATTGAAATCATTCATCCAATACAACCATAAACAAGCAAATCAACATATAATTAACATCTAGGTTTCATTACATCTAAGCAAACACAAGATAGATCTAGCCTAACATGTTGAAATCAAGACAAGCATAAGATATATTCAAACAACACATAGACATATTGATTGAATTGAAAGAAGACTTATCTCAATTGAACATGAAATGATTCAAGGGGTGAAAACCCTTGAAAATACTGTAAAACACGACCTAGGGTTTACAAAGTTCGGTTCTAGTATTCTCCACACAAGTTCCTCTTTTTATGAATGAAAAATAGAAAACTATATATAGATTTTGATAGGTGACCTAAAGAACAAAAGTATGACGCCGTCATCTCGCCGCCAAATAGTTTCTCGGACTGCCTAGATCTGGGTCTGACGCCGTCATGTATACTCCTTATGCAGGCCGTCACCAAAAATAGTCTTGACGCCCTTGTTGTGACGCCTTCAGGTTTTGACTGGGTCGTCATGGATTTTACTCTTGACGTCGTCATGATTGTCTTCTTGACGCCGTCAGGTACTGTTCTGAGCGTGGAAAATTAAGTCTTTGCCGTTTTCTTCACTTTTATGCTCCAAAAACGTCCGAATTGCTTCCTTTTCCAGAATTCACTCCTAAAGTACCTAAAATCACAAAAGGAATGATTTAGGGCAATATTTGATCAAATAAATTTAATTCCGGGCTTAAATGACCCCCTAAAAGTGGTTCATTTTTTGCCTCATCACTCATTCTTGATGGGATTGGCCATGAAGAAGTATCCTGTCATTGCCTTGATTCCTGACAGATCAATGTCAGCCCATCTTTGGAAGGCTGGATCTCCATACTCATCTGTGAAGAAGAGACTTCTCTCAGGTTGCTCAATGACTAAGTTGTTCAAAAATGTAACTCCTTTAGAAGACTGAGTAGGAGGAGCCTGAATGGCAGGTACTGATGCTAGGAGCAGTGAAGGAATCCCAAGTTCCTCATGCTTTTTGGCCAACAGATCATACCTGATTCTGAGGGATTTCTGTAGGCTCTTGACAACGACATTGTTCTTCTTTGTAATAATCAGACCTAGCTCATCAAGCTCAGTGATCCCAAAGCCATCAAATCTGAAAGGATCATGAACTTCAAAGTGTCGTTTGTCCTGACCTCTGTAGACATTAAGAACAACTGGTTTGGAGTTCTGGTGAATCTTGACATCAGTGATAGTTTCAGGGTTCAGTCTCTGTGTCATGATCCAGGTGTACTTTTCAATGTTTTGTTGCCTAACTGCAGCAGCTTTCTTCAGTCTAGCATCCCTCTTTTCTTTTAGAGCCATCAGGGCAGCATCTTGAGCCTGTTTAAACATTTCACCACCTTCTCTATGTGCAAGGTCCTGAGGCTTCAATCCAATAGATGTGGCTTCCTCATTAACCACCTCAATGAGAGTAGCCTTGCTTGCTTGTTCCTCCAAGGCTACTTTCTTCAGTCTTTCCACTTTATCCATGTGAGCTTGGATTTTATCTTCAGTCATCAAATATGTAACACCATTCATCTGAAAAGGAACCCTGATAGGTGCATCAGGGTCCGGTCTAATGACTAAAGAGGCAGCTACCAATGTTGTTGTAGGTTCAGACACAACAGTGAGAATGCCTTTGCCCTTATCTGCCTGGTTTGATGGTTGAGTGGTGGTGTTAGGGGACTGAAAAGTGGAGATTGGAGTGGTTTCAACTATGCGCTCCCCCTCAGCCTGAGAGGAAGGTTGACTGGTGGAAGTTTCAGGGACTCTAGTAGGTGGAACTTCAGTGGATCTCTCCCCCTCAACTGTTGCCGCAGCATTAGTGAGAGCAAGAGTTGGTGGCACCACTGAAGAACCTTTAAGGCCTGGAAAAGTTCAGAGAGCATGTTATTGATGTCAGCAGTATCCTTTTGAATGGTAGATAATTTGGCATCCAGGGAAGCCTAAGATGATTCAATGGCAGACATCTTTGGCCCAAGATTCCAGGCCAAGGAGTTTGAAGACTTAGCCCAAGCAGCCAAGTTTTTCTCCATGAGACTGAGTGATGAACAAATGAAAGTCACTGAAGATTGGAGACACTAAAGATTGGCAGACTTTAGCATATCTACCAGCTCAGTGAATTGAGCAGAATTCTGCTGGTAGGTCTGAGCAGCCTGAAGTATCTTCCTGTTGAGTTCAGGGTCATCTTTGACAGAATGTTGAATAGTAGAAACGCTCTTGGTGATTTGGCTGAGCGATTCATTGAACTTGTTGAGGTGCCCATTAAGAGTTGTCAGTTTGAATGCAACATCAGTCTGCTGTTCCAAAGTGTTGTCATGAAAGGCTTCAACTGAGTCTCTAAGGTTGAAGTAGTGAATAGCCTGTTCAGTGTGCATGCCGAACACATCTTCAGTGATGTCATTATAGATGACTTTGCAGGCCTTTTTCAGAAGTTTCATCAGTTTTCTTTCAGTGAGGGGCCTGGAGTCATCATACTTAGCCAGTTTTTAAGGAGAGGAAGACTCTGGTGCATTTTCTTCTTGAGGGGAAACGGGAGACTGAGGAGATTGTTCAGTTGCTGTTGCGTCAGTCTCCATATCATCACCAGCTTCATATAACTCTTCCTCACTGACCTTGCTATCATCATCATCAGAATCAAGAACAGCCTGAAAGGTAGCCATTGAATCAATCTGCAAGAACAGGATAGCCGGCTCCTCTTCAAAAGAAGACTTGCCTTGGTTGTGGTCACTCCCTGACCCCTTTAATCCAGCAGACTGGGTTTTGTCCATTTGGTGACTAGAGTCAGTTTGTGAAGTTTGGGCAACTCCGTGAGGGAGTGTAGGTTCCATATCAGCAGGTGGTTTCAATCCCTCTGAGTCTTTGTCCCCTATGACTCCTTCAGACACTGACGGGTATGCTTCAGTGGCATAATTAGAAATTAGTGAAATGTTGAGGCCCCCGTTCCAACAGGCTGGTGCTGGCCTGTCGAAGAAAGGTGGAAGGCGCTCCCCTACCAGCGGGTTATATGTTTCCCTCTGGATCTTTGGGAGTAGTCGTGTGGACCAAGGACCCTGACTGTGATTTGTCAGTGCCCTTCGTTGTCCCTGAGGGTGGTGGAGCCTGGTCACGGGTGGTTGAATCAGACTTGGGTATTCTTTTTGGCTTAGAAGCCTGTGTCCCTGAAGCCTCAGGGCCCTGTGCCTTTGGTTTGGTCTTTAGCACAGTCTGAGACTTCCCTGTCCTCTTAAGAGGGGAAGGTGGGTACACTGAGTCCCTCCGGTTGTTTATGGCAACCATATGGGCCGTCAATTCTATATTGGAGACTGAGGATGGGTCCTTTGAAAAATTTGAAGGACTCAGGACAGCTAGTAAAGAACATAAATGAACGTCCTGAGTGTAGTCGCAACCCAGTAACCTTTGAAGAGCACATGAAATAAACCTAGGATACGACACATAGTGTAGCCTAGTCTTATTCAGTAGCTTGGTGACAAGATCACCATAAATGATCTCTCCAATGTTGACAGTGACCCATTTCATCAGGCAGTAAGCCATCATCATCTGAACAGAGTTAATATGCTCAGTGGATGAATGGTTCCCACCAAGAACCTGAATCACAAAAGTGAACAGGATCTTCCAAGCCATGGGAAAGGAGCTCTTGGTGACAGGGGTCTTGTCCAAATATTTTGGATCCAAAGCAATTTTTTCCAACCCTATTTTAACATCATTTGGGTCAGGGTGTGCAACATAGTTTCCATTGTTATAATCAAGTCCTGTTGCAGAGCAAAATTTTTTGAAATCCAGGACAAATTTTCTTTTCCCATTTAAAACAGAGAAACTAATGAGAAATTCCTTAAGGGGCCTGAGTTCGTTCTCATCAGTGGAGGGTGTCGGGTCATAGGCCTGAGCAGTACCCCAAAATTCCCTGAGGAAGTTGTGGTACTGAAAGTAGGGTGTGGAGGTGAAGGCAATTTTCAAGGGGCAATTATACAAAAATTTTATGATTTCCTTGTAGGCAGGGACATTTTTAGGGTAGTTAAAATTGCCTACAACATTATTGGTTTTGAATTGTACATCAGCCAGAGTTGATTTTGCCCATTGAGGTGGAAGCTCAATTCCTTGGTCATCTGCCATTTTTAGGTCAAAGAAAAAGGTTTTTAAACTTTAATGGCAGAATATCACTCACCAGATGATCCATAAGCTGTGATATTGTTATCAAGGAGATTGCAAACAGGAAGGATTTCTTGTGGCAATTCTACTTAACCAAGAAATAATGATTTGAAAAAGCCTTTTTGTTATAAAAATTACACACAGCTTTGCAAAGGTGAAATTTTTGCAGAATTTCTTTAAGAAAAATTTTGTGTGTTTTGAAGGAGGTATTTATAGAGGGTGAGGAATACCATTGGTTAGTGATTTTGAAAATCAAAATGAATAACCACTTTGGGATCTGCATTTAATGCCACCACTCCACTTTCCTAAGTTTTTCGCAACTGTCGAGGTTAACAGTGCAAGGGGCCTGCACAAGATGCACTTTTGCAGGCATGATGTCACAGAAATATCATGAGATATTATTTGTGAGGGGAGGCATTTAATGCCTAGTGGGATGTTGTTTTGTAAGTGGGGGCTCAAGGTGTGGATTCCAGTGAGGCAGAGACATATATTCATATATTAAATAAAAAATTCAGTTACCAATCTAGGACATTTACTAACTAGATACTTAGAGCATTTAGTTATGCATTGAATTGCATCAGTAAATATCATGAGCCCCCCTTGAATGAGGATTCATTCAGTGTGAATATCTTGGTTCAGTGAGTCTTTCACAATATGAGGAAAAAGACTTTATGTGACTTTGATATTTTTTTTGAAGGGTTTCACTGAGGAAGGTTGATTATCAGAGATAGGATAAGGAATATACACCATGGTAGGATATCTTAATCAATGACCTGATTATCAATATCTAACATGCCTAGTTCTGCTTTCAGTCTGGTGAAAGTAGGTTCATCCAAGGGTTTTGTGAAGATATCAGCTAACTGATACTCAGTGGGGATGAAGTGTAATTCAATATCACCTCTCATGATGTGATCCCTGATAAAATGATTTCTGATATCAATGTGTTTTATTCTTTGATGAAGCACAGGGTTGTTTGAAATGGGAATTGCACTTGTGTTATCACTAAAGATGGGTACCATTTTGTAATGAATACCATATTCACTGAGTTGACTTTTCATCCATAACACATTTGCAGAACAATCTGCAGCAGCAACATATTCAACTTCTGCTGAGGACATTGCAACAAATTGTTGCTTTTTAGCACTCCAACATACTAACTTTCCTCCAAGAAATTGGCAGGAGCCTGAAGTACTCTTTCTATCCATGTTGCATCCTGCATAATCAGAGTCTGAGTATCCTTTGAGATCAAACCCTGAACATTTGGGATAGTAGAGTCCAAGACTGGAAGTAGGGATGGAAAAAAAATTTGTACCCGATGGAGACCCGATCCCCAAACCCGATTTGACTGGGGAATCCCCGAGTTGACCGAGGATGGGGAATCCCCTGAAATATTAAACCGGGGATGGGGATAACATAAATCCCCAAACCCGGCCCCGACCCCGATCTTTCTAGTGTATAATTATTTAAAATTTATATGTTTTATCCATACTCGATTAACTTGTATATGTACATGTACATATGTTTATGAGTATCGACATGTATGTTTATATGTATATGTGATATTTATAGGATCAAACACATTTAGATTTAGAAGTAAAACTAACAATTACATATTACTTAACTATTTTCTCTTAATACATATATATGATTCATATTCTTTTTATATTATCTTTGATGTTACAATGTTTACGAAGCTTTCAAGTTGAATTGAAATTCTAATTAATATAACTATGAGCGATGTACGTTTGTTGAGGTACTTTATGAGTAAAATTCTTTATATTTTTTACGAGTTAATGGAATTTTTATGTTATTTTATAAAGGTGGAGAATCCCCGAATCCCCGCGGGGATCCCCGATCCCCATTGGGGATGGGGATGGGGATGTAAAGCAATTCCCCAATGGGGATGGGGACGGGGATAAGGATGGAGAGTGTAAAACGGGGATGGGGATGGTAAGTACAATCCCCGACATTCCCCGCCCCGTTTCCATCCCTAACTGGAAGTGCCCTTAAGATATCTCAGAATCCTTTTGACAGCAGTGAGATGAGATTCTTTTGGATCAGACTGATATCTTGCACACATGCAGACTGAGAATTGAATATCAGGCCTTGAGGCAAGAAGATACATCAGTGACCCAATCATGCCTCTGAAAAGAGTAGGATTAACTGATTTTCCAACAAGGTCAGGTCCTAGATTGTTAGGAGGTACCATTGGTTTTTTCACTGAGGCACAGTCACTGAGGTCATACTTTTTGAGTAGGTTCCTCGTATACTTTTATTGACTGATGGAAATGCCTTTCTCAGTTTTTTTGATTTGTAGTCCAAGAAAGTAAGTGAGTTCACCCATCATACTCATTTCAAACTTCTTTGTCATCAGTTTTTCAAACTACTTACAAAGTTTGTAGCTTGTTGATCCAAATATGATGTCATCCACATACACTTGGACTAAAATCACATCCTATTTTGTCCTATAGGTGAACAATGTATTATCAATTTTACCTCTGACAAACTTGTTTTGTATCAAGAAGGATGAAAGAGTTTCATACCATGCCCTGGGAGTTTGTTTTAGTCCATATAGGGCTTTGTTAAGCTTGTAGACATGGTTGGGAAACTCACTACTTTCAAAGCCAGGTGGTTGTTGCACATATACATCTTCTTTAATGTTACCATTTAGGAATGCACTTTTTACATCCATTTGGTAGAGTTTAAAGTTCATGTATGTTGCATATGCAAGAAAGATCCTGATGGCTTCCATTCTAGCAACTGGTGCAAAGGTTTCCTCATAGTCAATACCTTCTTGTTGATTATATCCTTTTGCAACAAGTCTTGCCTTGTTTTTCACTACTGTTCCAGACTCATCCGTCTTAATCTTGAAGATCCATTTCATTCCAATGATAAACACACCCTAAGGACATTCAACTAAGGTCATGACATTATTTCTATCAAACTGTTCTAACTCATCTCTCATGGCCTGAACCCAACTCTCATATTTAAAGGCTTGTTTAACATTTTTAGGCTCTATTTCTAAGAGAAAATCAACATAGAGACATACATTGGCTAAGGCCGCCTTGAGTTTGGCAGCCATGCTCCTTGTAAGCATGCCTTCAGTGGGCTCACCTATGATGTTGACAAGTTCTATAAATTTGGACTTAATCCAGCTATCCTGAGGTCTTGGATAGGAATTGGAACTTGTAGAGGCCTGATGTATACATGGAGTGGGGTCTAATATGGGAGCCTGAGGTACTTCAAGATTGAGATTGTCAGCTGCCTCAGTATGATTTGCTTGAGTTGTGGTATTCTGAACAATTGGTTCAGTGGTGGTAGTCTCATTGGAGACTTGTTGAGTTTCTATGAACTCACTGATGGTGGGTTGAGGTAGGTTGTGTGGATTGATGTAGTATGAGACATCTGCATCAGCTTGGTATTGTGTTGAGAGATTACTCTTAGGGTGAAACTCATCAGGAGGATATCTTGATGAGTAATCAATACCAATCTCTTCCACAATGGAATTTGAAAATCTGACAGCTTCAGTACACTCATCAAAAGTGACATGGAAGGTTTCCTCAGTCTGTTGTCTCCTTATGTTGAATACCCTGAAAGCTTTTGAGACAAGAGAGTACCTTAGAAAGTACCCATCATCAGCTTTTGCATCAAACTTTCCAAGATGATCCTTATGATTATGGATAAACACAGGACATCCAAACACATGGAAATAGCTGATGTCTGAAATTCTTCCTTTAAATAACTCATAGGGAGTTTTGCTATGTCTCTTCACAATGATGGACCTGTTTTGTGTATAGCAGGCTGTTCTTACTGCCTCAGTCCAAAAATGTTTGGAGAGAGCAGATCCATTAAGCATTGTTCTAGCAGCCTCAATGAGGGTTCTGTTCTTTCTTTCAGCAACTCCATGTTGTTCTGGGGTGTACGGGGAGGTAAAGTTTTGAGAGATACCTTTCTCATCATAGAAATATTCAAGGTCATTATTTTTTAATTCAGTCCCATTATCAGTCCTGATTTGTTTGACCCTGATGTCATTTTGGTTTTCAATCTTCCTAATGAAGGACATGATTGTTTCAGCAGCCTAACTCTTTTTGGTCAGAAAATATACCCAAGTATATCTTGAGTATTCATCCACAATGACCAGAGTGTACTTCTCATGGTGGATAGACATTGGACTGATGGGTCCAAAGAGATCCATGTGCCGTAGGTGCAGGTAGTTGGTGATAGAGGAATTTTGTTTGGTTTTAAAGGATGCCCTGTGGTGTTTACCTTTTTCACAGGCAGGGCAGGGTTTATCTTTTGAGAACACTAGTGATGGTAAGCCAAGGACTTTGTTTTGTTTGGCCAGGTTGTTAATGTTTTTGAAGTTCAGATGGGAAAGCCTTTTATGCCAAAGCTAATTGAGGGTTTCAGTGGCTTTAGCAAAAAGACATGTTCCATTCTGAGTGAGTGAGGACATATCCAAAACATAGACATCCTGCCTTCTTGGTGCAATAAGAACAACATCTTTGTTTGCATTGAAGATAGTACCTTGCTTATCATCAAACTGAACTATGTATTTTGCATCACATAGTTGACTGACACTGATCAAGTTGTATTTAAGACCATTAACATATGCAATTCTAGTAAAAACTATTCCACTACAGTTTACCGAACCATAACCTTCAGTGAGACAAGATGAATTATCAGCAAATACCACCTTTGTTCCAGGTTCTTCTACATATTTGTGCATATATTCCTTCACACTAGTCATGCTTCTTGAACATCCACTATCAAGATGCCAAACAGGATCTCTGGCATGTCTCTGCACAAATGTAAATTGAGTTAGTTTTCTTGTGAACCCACTTTCTGGTGGGTTTGGCTTTAATGGCCTTTTTGAACTGAGATATTGATCCATGATCAGTGGTGGTGTGAATGTTGCTTCCACAGATATTGCATCTGGGATAAGGGGTAGTTTGTTGGGTTGACTTGGTTATTCCTCTGCTGGACTGAATGACTTGTTCATGTCCTGAACTGTCATGAGTAGGATCTCCACAGATATCACAACATGGATACATCAAACAATCATCAGGGAGATGATCATTGAATCCACAGTGAATGTAGGGTGTGAATGGTTTAGCTTTCTGCCTTATCTGTTTGGAGCCTGAGGCATAGTTATGAGACTAAGCATTGTGATAGGATACAACACTTGATGAGACTGTGTAAGATAGATGATCAGAGGTTCTGTGATCATCTTTTTTACATATCATGCAAAAAAGGATTCTATAACAGTCATCAGTGGTATGTGTTGTATAACTACACAATTCACATCTCATTTTTGGTTTAGATGTTGCCTTGGATTTGGTAAAACTTGAGGAAGCTGGTTTAATTTCTTTTCCAAAGGTTGAGTTTTCTTCTCAGATGATTCAATCTTTCCACTCAACTTCCTAACAAGTTCAGCCAACTGATCAAATTTGGAGTCAGGGCTGTCAATGATAACCTCATTTAAGACTGAGGTTGTGGAGTCATCATTTGGAGTTGAGACTTCAGTGAGTGGTCTTTTCAAGATAGTTCTTCCTAAACCAGCCTTCTCTCTTTGAGAGTGTTGAGTATACACCAAGGGTGTTAGCTCAGAGCTAGGTTCAGCTCCCTGAAGAACTTTCAGTAGTGGAGTGGACTCTGTGATATAGGTTCAGACTCATTTATGGACTCAGGGAGACTAGACTCGCCAGTGACACCAAGCATATTTTTGATGGCCTGACTTTCAGGTTCCAATATTTTACCAGTGTTAAAGTTTGGTAGTTTGCTATCTGGGTTGACTCTTTCAATCCAGTAACTGGGTTTTGGTGCCATTTCCTTGTTAAAGGATATGCCTGAAGGCAGAAATGCCTTTTCACCATGATTCTCACTTGAGGACTCAGCGTTTTGATCTTCACCAATAATAGCTTTCTTATTACTTGGTGTGAGACTCACTGAGTCAAAAACCCTAGGGTTTTTCTGAGTCCACTTATATATCACAACCTTTTCTTTCTTAAGTTCATCCTGAAGAGCTTGATTTTGTTTTACTAGTTCAGTGTTTTGAATTTGAAGTGTAACAGCCTCAAGTTTTGCTTGTTTTAAAACCAGTAATTCATCTCTACACTTGTTTAATTCAAAAGCTAACTTATTGAATTTTGAAAACAGATTTTGTCTTTGCTCTTCAACGAACTTAAGATCTACATTTAAGTAGTTTAAGTAGGATTGCCAATCAGCATCATCATCCATGGATAACAAAATGTTTACCTTTTTCATGGTGATGTTGACCCATTCTCCATTTATAGCATGGCTTTTTCCAACAGCCAGCTTGTTGTCATCTGAAAGTGCCATCAGTGCACTGATCCTTACTTCTACATCAGAGGAGACATCTTCTTCATCCCAATCATAGGCTTCAGTAACAAGTACCTTGTTCTTGCCTTGAGCAGGTTTGCAAGGTGCAGCCTGAGGGAGTTGTCTCAAGAAAAGCAAGTTTTGCTTTGGATTTTCTGTACTTTGCTTCAAAATCCTTTTGAATATTTGCATTTTGAAAATGTTGAGTGGATTGAAGCATTTTTGGTTGAAACTTGCTAGTTCCTGAGGAAGAACTACTACCAGATGGTTTGTAGGAAGGGTCCGAGGTTGTTTTTGAAAAATAGTCTTTAGCAAAGTGACTCTTTTTGCCACAGTTGAAACATTTAGTGGATTCATTTGCCTTAGCTTTTTGAAAATTTGACTTGTTTCTTTTAATAAAACGTTTTGAGTTTGCTAAAAGAGCCCTTTCTTGAAATTCAACTTGAAGATCATTGAGGTACTCATCACTGGTTCTCATATCAACCTCATCGTCAGAATCATCTGGAAAATCCTGCACAACACCATTAGAATAGAAGTCAGTGGATATGGGTGAAACAGTCAGGGCCTTTTTGGTTTCTTAAGCCTTTTCAGGGTATCGCCTTTCGATTAGGCTGTCTTCATAGACAAACTTCCCATATATTTGAGGAAGCTCAAGGTTCTGAATGTGATTAGCATTCCTAAGACCCTGAGAGAAGTTTAACCACTTATCAGGGAGACTGTTGACAAAGGCAACGTTAATTTCATGCTTAGACAGTACTACACCATCATTTGAGAGCTCATTGAGCAAGGTTTTGTATCGGGTATAGGTCTGAGAGAGACTTTCAGATTCTTTGGCCCTGAAAGTGTTATACTCAAGTTTCAGGTCCATGATCATGTTTTCCTTAGTATATGAGGGACATTCAAAGCTATGAACCAAGTCAAGCCAAGTTTGTTTGGCTGTAGGACAGTTAATGACTGATTCCATTGTATCGTCAGGGAGACACGATATAATGATGCTTTTCAGGCGTTGGTCCTGATTGACCACCCTCCTCTCATCAGGAGTCCATTGTGCTTCAGGTTTGGGCAAACCTTGAGCAGTCGTTGGGACAGAGGGACCTTCATTGATGCACGTGATGTAGTATGGTTCCATACCAGTCAAGAAGCAAAGCATACACTTTTTCCACCTGCTAAAATTTTCAGCTTCTAGTCTAGGAGCAACAGCTGAATAGCTACCTCCTTTTTTATCAACTAGCTGGGGTACATCACTATCAGCCATGGTGGGATCTTGATTTTAAAAATTGAGCACTCTTTTTGTTTGAAAGATTTTGAAAAGTTTTACAAATCAGAGGCTCTGATACCACTTGTTGGACCCTTTTACTCGGTTATGGTTAACTATAAAGTTAATCTAACCAAGTTCCATGATGTAGCAAAGTATTGATTAATTATCCAAAGTAAATAAACGTAAAAGATTAAGACACAAAGTTTTCAACGTTTAATTATTTATTAGAAACTAATCAAAAGAATTATACCCAAGTGTTTGCGGAACAACACTTGGGATTGAAATGACAAGTATGGTGTACTCCTCACTAAACTCAAACTAATTTTGAGTGACAACTAAGATCCTGCTGAGCTATCTCAGGGATTGTGTTGTTCTTTGGAGAGAGTAAAGATTTAGTTTGTGAATGTTATTGAGTGCATAAATGTAATCTTTACCTCTCCCACTTATTCTCTATTTATACACAAGTAGATTCTAACACATACCTAATGGACAAACTACAAGACAAATTACATCATCCTACATTGGACAAAATACATAGGTATTTTGTCCCTGTTACAAATGGCTATAAGTAGTAAATGTCAAGGATGCTTTCTGGTCTTCAGTGTTGACGCATGTCTTGGTATTATATTCATTCAGGGAAAGTTGACCTTTGCATGATAAGGACCTTCCCTTATCCATTCAAACTTATCCCGCCTACTCCCGCCTTTACTTCAGTCTTCTTATCTTCAGTCTTTGTTCATTCAGTGATCTTACTTGGTGAGAAGTCATGGGACTCAATGAGTTATTGTCATCCCTCACAGAGTACATCATCTTCTTCTTTGGCTCAAGTATCATTCACTGAGAATCGCCTCACTGAATGGTGAATCTTTCTTCATAGATTCGCCCTGAGCATCTTGAGGATGACTCACTGAACAACTATGCATTCAGTGACTTGTTTGGTGTTATCGGTTATCAAACACTTAGGATATTTTATGTTCAAATCCTAGATGAAGGAGTTTGGGTTTTAACAGACCCAACAATGAGATTAAGCCAGTCATAAGTCTCTTTTTTAAGTTCTTTCATGTTAGGAATACAAATATTCCTGTAAAAGTCTCGGTCACCTAATGATTGTAATAGCATTAAGTTAGCTCGTAGTTAGTTTGTTTATTAGTTAATTAGTATTAGTTTAAGTAATACCGTGGAAGAAGGACGGGTCTTCACCCACTGTATGCCTGATCCACAGCCCGGGAGTGGGCGTTTTATTGTAAGTATAAATACCCCTCTCCACATGTGGAGAGGGTTGGACCTTCATTTTCAATCTTAATCTAACATTCTCTTTTTTCTCAAGGTTCCATTCTACCACTCTTTCTTGTATCTCCAACGCTTCACAAACCACAAAGGGAATCATGTTTCCATCATAGTTAGTATTCTACAATTGGTATCAAGAGCCAAGGTTTCATCTTAGGACCTTGTAGAATCGAATTTGATGGTATTTTGTGTGGTTTTGTGAGTTTGGTGTAACTTTCTTGTAAAACCTCTTAGTTTGATATTCTCTAGTGTTGTTATTCATGTTAGTGATGTACTTTTATGTTCATTAGTGTTTGTGGAACATTGTAGTTTAGTTTGTGTTACCATTTCCTTAATCTATTTGAAGTTTGGAGGTGATTTTGGGCGTATTTCTTATCTGCGGTTAAGTCTACTGTTACATTGCTTTGTTGCGTTTAGTTTCTACAATATGTGGTTAGTTTGACTGCGATTACTATATTGGGAATACAAACAAAACGCAAAGATAGTGACAGTTTTGGACTATTGTCACCGCGATTAGGTGTCTGCGATTAGTCTACTGCGGTTAACTACTCCAAGGTTGGGAGTTTTTCTGCGGTTGGGAGTTCTCGGCGGTTTGGTACTTTCTGCGGTTAGTGTCCTTGGTTTGCGGTTTGCTCAAGTTGCGACTGGATTTTTTTGCGGTTGGAATTTGTCTGCGGTTTAGAACTCACTACGATTTACTCTCTGCGATTAAGTTTTCTGCGATCAGGTATTGTGATTAGCACATCTTGCGGTCATCTCATTACTTGTGGTTAGCTTCATTTACAAATGAAAGGACCAGTTTCGTATGTGGACCCTAGTGCACAGTCATGCTCGGACCCTAAAGAGAATGCGACTCCTCAGTCAAGTAAATTGCTGGAATTGGCAAGAGAATGTCACATTGAATGTTTTCAAACACTTCAGTCACATCTTTCTATGTTACTAGAAGACAATGGATTCATAATGGGTTTTGAACGTGCATTCATAACGCTATTCGGTCAAGATGTTCAAACATTCATAGAAGTTATGATCTTGAATTTGGATCAACTGAGGCAACAATTGGTCAGAAAAGTAACATCTTATGAGGAATCCTCTGCTGCCCTATGTGTGCTCAGCAAACAACTGCACAGCTTCTTTAACTCCAAATCCTCCATGATCTATGATTATGACAGTCAGATGACTATGAAGTGCTTTGCTGACCACACAAAAATGAATGTGGACAACTATAGAGATAAGCTATGTCAAAACTTGGATAAGGTTAAAGAGTACATCGAGAGTAGAGGTGGCAAAACGGGCGGGCCGGGCGGGCACGGGCTACGGGCTATGGGCTAAATGGGCACGGGCCAAACGGGCGCATGTTATACGAAAAGCTTTTGAAACGACCAAAAATAACAAAAAAATTCCTCAAACGTAACACCTCATTTAAATTTAAGTAACTAAATATACTATATTCATAAGTTTTTCAATTTAATGTTCTATAATTGAGAGAAAAACATGTGCCCATTATGCCCATTTAACTTCTAAATGGGCAATATATGCCCATTTAAAAAAAAGAGGGGGCCCAAATGTACCCAAATCTTTTAAAAATTTGCCCATTTAGCCCCTTTTTTTGATTTTGGGCACAAATTGCCACCTCTAATCGAGAGACAGCAAAGACTTGAACAAGCATATGATGACAAGGCTGAGACACTTGATGGCAAAGCATGTGATAGTTTGGGCTTGGGTTTAACGGTGGATGCAAAGTCAATGGATGGAGAGTGTCTGGATGCAAAGTCTGTCAACACTGAACTCATGCACTCAGAAGATGATATGAGTGCCACTTCTGGTAAAGTAGTGACCCAGACTATGGAGAAGATACTCACACCGGACTCAAGCAATGAGGTACTGTCAATTGATCAATCCAATACACCATCTAACGTAGGTCACCATACAGATCAAAGTAATCCCTGTTATAACACAAACATGTTGAAACAGACTAACAATGTATTACCTTTATCTAATTCAACAAATATGTGTTATAAAGGGGGAGAAAATGATCTGTATGATGTCTTCAAAAATGATCTGTTTGATGAAAGCCCTTGTCTCAAAGTTGAGTTTTCCAAGACTATGGACCAGAACATGGTTGAAAAAGAGACATTCAATCAACTCCAAAACAAGTTTTCACAATTACAAAAACATTGCATTGAACTTGAAATTGAAATACAATGTAAAGAAGAATGTCTTCAAAACTGCAAGCCGTGTCTAAATCCGGAATTGCCTGATCTTAATGAATATTTTATGATCAACAATCTGAAAACTCAGCTGCATGACAAGGACTCAACTATCAACTATCTTAAAAATCATATCAAGATGTATGAGCAACGTAATGATGCCAAATGGAAATACGACGCTTATGAAACTAATTACAAAATGGCTAAATTACTTGTTGAAAATGAGAATCTTAAAGTAAAATGTAATAAACTGTGTGAGTCACTCAAACAGATAAATGCTGAGAACATCAATCTGACTACTCCACAATTTACTAAAAACAATGATTTCTCGATTCAATGTCTGACTTCATGTCCTAGAATTCCCAATGAGCACACCGTGCCAAGTTATGTTTCAAAGAGTCAAATGAGCCTCAATCTTTCAAAACCATCTATCTTGGGAAAACCTGTCTTAAAAAGTGTTGGTTATCGAAACACCATTAGACAACCAAATGCGTTTATTTCTGAAAGACCTAAATTCTCGAATACTCGATGTGTTTCTCAAGTGGAAAAAAAACGTGCTTTGACTAAGTCTGTGTCCTCCAAACCCATAATTCATAAATAAAATTGTCTTAAACCTGTAAAATCTTTAAAACATAAACCAAGGAAATATGACCATAGTACAGCTCATCACAAGAATGTCACTATGCATGAAACAACATACAGGCTTATATCTTCTTGGATATGGATACCAGCTGGAAGGACATTCATGATGAATGGTCACAAATGGTCACATGTGTGTGCCATTGACACAGGTCTTACAAAGGGAGTTCACAACAGGTCAACTAAAACCTATGTGTGGCTTCCTAAGACACTGACATCTTCTACTACCGGAGATATGTCTACTCACATGTGAGATGACATCATGTGGACTCCTGTCTAATTCCTTTTAGGACTCATTTTTCTTCTGTTTACTTACTCACTTCCTGTATATACTTTATGTCTGTAGCTTGTGTTCATGTAGAATATTTGTTATTTTTTCATTCACTTTGCTTTCATGCTATCTTTCTGTATGTATTTTCTTGCTACACCGTGTGTCTATAAGTTTGATCTTCATGTTATGTGTTGCTTTAGGTAGTCTGTTGTTTGACCCCATGGTTCTATATGCACATCTTGAAAATCTAACTAGGTATCTCTCATAACTTCAGGGACCTATCTTGCACACATGTTCTTTTGTCAAATGTTTTGTCATGAAATACAAGGACTGGTTGTGTCAAATAGTCAAAGTTAACCCATCTCATATTTAAAGAGTTTTCTTTTTCCTCTTCTTTTGCGTTTAAAAAGTTAACCACAAATATCTCTTGCTATCTAATCTCACTCACTCCCCTTTCTCACGTTAATTGCGATTAAGTTTTGATTATATCCTGTAATTGCTTGTTGATTGGTAAGTTGTGTCCCTAACCTCTCTCTCACTTGAATGTTACATGATCTCGTTTTCTCACATGTTGCGTTCTTTTAGGTGGAATCTTGCGTCACCTGTTATCTCGTGTGTATTGCGTTTATTTGTCAATAGGTTAGATCACGCTTGCTTTTCAATGCATTTAATCACTCTTTAATTACAGTTGCGTGATGTTTATGGTTGCGTTTATGAGTTTTTGGTATCGATTGAGTTACGGTTTGAATGGTATTACCGTGCGTAGTACCTTGAGCTTTGAGTAGGGTTGTGTATTGTTACTTATCTAGATTGAGGGATCTTGGTGTTACTCATGGTGCTTATTGTATGATTTGTCGAGTTGTATCGGAGCATGTGGTGTTTTTTTCTTTACTGCGATTAGTGTGTTCCTGACTGCGGTTAATAAAGGTTATGGACTGTGGTTAGCATATGTTCTTAACTGCGTGTAGAATAGACTCCTGACTGCGGTTAGGTTATGTTCTTGACTGCGATTAGGTCATGTTCTTGATTGCGGTTAGCAGTTGTTCCCCATTGCGGTTAGCTTGGAATCTTAACTGCGGTTAGCGTAGAGCCTCAATTGCGGTTAACTTAATCTTCCGTCTGCGATTAAATGGGTTGAGTTTATCTGACTGCGGTTAAATTGTTTTGCGGTTACCTACACTTGCGTTTTAAAATGAAATGCTGCTTAATTGTTTGCGTTTATCTTGACTTGTTGCGATTCGTTTGCTTTGAGTTAGTTGAGATTGTGTTTAATGGTTCTGCGTTTAATTCTAACAGAGAATTATAGTAACCCACTTTTTCTAGCACAAATTAGGTGTACAATGCTTGTGTGTTTGTAAATGGGTGTTGTATTATCTATGCATTGCTTGGCATGATTGGTACTCGGTCTTGGTTGGACTAATTGCTACCTTATGTGATGAACTATTTTCTTCATGTGTGCCTATCATTTTTCTAACAAAGCTCTTGGCCCTACCATGTGGTGACAAGGTCTCACTAGTTACTAACACTCATTGTCACATGGTTTGCTTTCCTTGTTGGTTTGTGTCAAATGCAGCTAGTATGGCAGAACCCATTCCCGAAGGTCAATTGGCTCCACCCGTTCGATCTGACAATGACATTCTGCCTTTCAACAAGTGGGTACCCATTGGGAAAATCAATTGCTATGTTAAGACAGATAGACCTCAGAATCATCCTATATTCAGAATGGCACTGGACATACTGAAAAACACCACCTTCTTCAATGCCTTTACCGCATCCTCCTCAATCCCCTCCATATATATCCAACAGTTCTGGAACACTATGTGCCTTGATAGAGCTACCAATACTTACAAGTGTCATCTGGATGAGCATTGGGTGAACATTACCATGGAAACTCTTGGCAGTGCACTGCAGATATTGCCAACGGGTGATAATGTTGAATATACTCCCCCACCTAACCCCACTACCCTTATTGACTTTGTCAATGAACTTGGGTATCCCACTCAAGTGTCTACGCTTTCTACGGTTATCACACATGACCTCTATCAACCTTGGAGAGCAATTGCAAGCCTCATCAACCTGTGTCTAACTGGCAAAACATCGGGGTATGAAAGACTTAGAGCTCCATCTCTACAAATTCTATGGGGCATTGTTAACGGTGTGAACATCAACTTTGCTGAATGGATCTGGGAGGAATTTAGTCAGTCCATTCACTCTTTCTTGGTCGATAAGGCTAACCTTGAAGCAAACAAAGACGGTAAGAAAAGATCAGCCAAGCTCGTGATTCCAAGCATACGTTTTACCAAGCTGATCATACTTAGCCTTCAACGATCTCTAAAATTCCACCCTAGAGATGAATCCCCTCTTCATCAACCCACTGATGAACATCCAGTTGGGTTCCTCAAATATGATTCTAAGAGCACAGGCGAGATCATCTTCGGCATGGACATTCCCACTGCCCTTCTCACTCGTGATACATTGACTGCTCAATATTATAAGGAATACCTTAAACTTCTGAAGACAAGTCGGGAAGCATCAACTAATGAGCCCTCCTTATCCACTAAGTCTGTAAGATCTGCATCCAAGAAACGCAAGGGTGGTAATACCTCAGCTGCGTCCTCTGAAGGCACTAAAAGAGTTAAGCAGACCACAGGAGGTAAAAGAACCAGCTCAAAAATTAAACCACCAAGTGCTGAAGATCCCAAAGCTGCACCTTGCACCACACAGTTGCCTCTCACAGAAGAAGAAATGGTATAAATGGCAACTGCTGAAAGCTTAAAGGATGCATATATGCCACCGGTTCCTCCAGTCAGTGGGGTCAACATTAGAGAACCTCGGTCAGATAAAGCTTCACAAATCTAGCACGTGGCAGGAAAAGGCAAGGATGTTGCCAAAGAAGAACTGGCGGCACACACTCTATTGAAAATATCATCTCCTGCCTCCAAATCAACCAACTCCAAGTATATCTTCAAAAAACGCTCACCAACATCCTCATCTGCAAATATTTCTTCTGACAATGCCACATCACCAAGTCTTGGGCAACCCGCTAAATCAAGCAGTTCTGAGACTGACACCAGCTCTGCTCCCAAAGGTGATGAATTCAACCTCACTACACAAGATGTAACTAGCCATCAACCGGTACAGGACAAACCTATTTAGTCTGTACCTCCTGTTGATCCACTCGATGACGAGTTTGTTTCTACTGCTTATCCGGATCTACAAGGTAAACTCAAACTGAAAACTGATGATCCTAAGCTCGCCGTGGAACCAGACAGCCCTACTGGTACGCTGGCATCGTACAAGAATCTGGATACTTTTGGTGATCAATTCCTCGTGGATAAGCTGGATGATGCTGAAGGTGACAAGTCTGGTGATGAGCATGGAGAAGTTGTGTCAATGGTTGATGTGCCTATTAAGCAAGACAACTCCACCGTCCCTACCAGGTCTACACCAACTCCTACTGCTGGTCCTGACAACATCGACACCCCACAACCAGCTAATACACAAGAGAAACCTACTGCATCTGCTGCTCCTGCTACCACTGAGCAGAAGTTGGATATGAACACTTTAGCTGGTATGACTGCCGATATTGTTCAAGATAACCTTACCATTCATGAGAAGTTGGACAAGCATGCCTCTTTACTTCAAACCCTAGTAAACCTTAATCTGCCAAAAACGATTACCAATCACGGCAGCAGATTATACAAGTTAGAGCATCTTGACCTTGAACGACAAGTATCTCAGGTTATCAACGAACAGGTAGCTGAAGCTGTCAGCATTGCTCTTGAAGCTCCCCTCAGATCCAGATTCAAAGACCTACCTATCAATGACATGAAGATCATTCTGCAGCACAGTATGTATCAACAGGGTCAACACACAGGACACGATGCTCACGTCAGGCTGTATAATGCATTGGAGGCCTCAATTCAATAAGATGATGCTGAGGAACACGCCCGGGATATGGAAATTGAAAGAAAAAGAAAACAGAGGCTTCAGGGTTATCCCAGGCCACCATCTGGATCACCTCCTCAACCACCTCCACCTCCACCACCTGCTGGGGCATCTGGTCCATCAGGCACTCCTTCACTGCCTGGTGGGTCGCATGCTCCTAGCAGATCATCACAACCCACCTCATCACCATCTCAAAAACATCAAACTGACAAGTCAACCAAGTCAGCTCCTTCTAAACAAGCAAAACAAGTTAAGTATGCTGCTTGGACTACTATTGACGCTGGTGCAACCTCTATTGCATCTCATGTCCATGACGATCTTGTCTTTAATGAAGCTTCTATCGCTCCTCAACACACTGATTCTTCCGATGACGATGATGATGATGCATCTACAACTCACATCCCTGGGAGAAAGTGGTGGAAATCATTCACCAGAACTGACACCAATGATCCACCGCAGGTTCCCTTAACCAAGGCTGACAAAGAGACATGGTGGAAACCAATCACCTGAACCTGACTGGACGATTCCTTCCTCCGACTTGCCAACCAATGAGAAAAACTGGATTAATGCCATCACCACCAGTTTTGTCCCACCTTCAGAAGATTCTCTACTTTCCCAAACTGGTGATATGGGAACATTCATCACATGGTTCTGCAAGAAGCGTGGTCTTTCAAGGCTCACTCAGAAAGACCTAGAAGGTCCTGCCTTCAACATTGTCAAAGCTTTTCATCAGGATGTTAATCATCTACAATACCAGATGGAGGAGTACCACAAAATGTTCAATGACATTGTGGATGAAGGGATAATGAAGTATAATTACAACATTCCACTTCCCTTGGGTGGACCTCCTGGAAATGTTACTATCCAAGCTGAATTCTTCTTCAACAAAGACTTTGAATATCTTAAGCTTGGGAGTAGACAATGCAAGTCAGCCTTGTCCATAACAAAGATGAAAGCTGCCCATTATTCTGATATCGGGTTGGAACAGCTTGTCCCCGACAGCATGTGGAGTACTCAAGAATGTGACTACGACATCTCGGCATCTCTGGGCATTTCTCACTGGTGGCTGAAGAAGCAGCAATTTTACATAGATCGGTTTCAAGATCAAGGTGACCGAAAGTCCGTTCGTTCACCTCTTCAAATCATCAGTGTGGTTAAAGTACAGATACATCCCATCTATGGATATGACTACCTCAAGAACATAACACTCAGATGAGCTGACTTCAAGGACTACACCATATCCGAAGGGGACTTCAAACACCTACGCCCTAATGATTTCGAAGATTTGTATCTACTCCATCTTCAAGGAAAGCTGCATCATCTACCATCCCGAGAAATGAAGTCTCTTGTGTTTGCCGTGCTTCACTGGATCCGGGGTATCGTCATTAGGAAACGGGTAGAAGACTTTCAGCTTGGCATCGAAAGCTACCAATCCCAGCTCAACCTCACACGACCTCTTTGGAATGTCAATAGTCTGGAACGGGTTGCTGACTTTACAGTCATTGAATCTCCCCTGGCAACGGTATTTCGTGACAAATACAACGTTCCTATGGTTTTGCGCTTCAACGAAATACACAAGTTCAGCGACGGTACCTTACGTATGGTCGAAGAGGCGTTGGACTTAGAATACCACGTCTATGACCATGGAACTAGACGTTATACCAATCACTGGACTGCCAATGAGTTAACACGGAACAAGAGGTTTTTGGCTGGTATCCGCAAGAGATTGAAGTTACGAAGAATCTTCCGTAGCCTGGAGTGCTACGTGGGTGGCAGAGTTCGTGATGGGGACTACCGCCTTCTACAACGTACTGAATGATGTGATCAGTAGTGGGGTTCAGTGTCATATTTATGTGTATTGGATGGGGTGATTGTTTTGTATTGTTATTGGGTTGTGGCCCTCTTTGTGTATCCTTATAAACTGTTCTATTCCCTATCGCATATCCTATTCCACATATTGTACATATATCTGTATATATATTGGCTTATATATATATATATATATATATATATATATATATATATATATATATATATATATGTGTGTGTGTGTGTGTGTGTGTGTGTGTGTGTGTGTACTCTTCTTTATTCACATACCTCTGGTATATATTATTAACACAAAAAAGAAAATAGAAAAATATAAAATCATATAAAATACAAAAATATTCTTCTCGCGACATGTCTCTTGTGTAATCAATATTATGTACATTTCTAGAAATGTCATTCAATAATGACACGGAATCATACATATGCTTGAGCAAGAGTTTTTTGGTTTCAAATAAAGTTTTTTTTTTTTTTTTTTTTTTTTTTTTTTTTTTTTTATTTTTTTTTCCTTCTAAAACATGTCGTCTCTCAAAACATTCTTCAAAATTATGGCTTGTAGTCATTTCAGGCTACAACCCGGACTTCAAAATTATGGCTTGTAGTCATTTCAGGCTACAACCCGATCTTAAAAATATGGCTTGTAGTCATTTCAAGCTACAACCCGGACTTCAAAATTATGGTTTGCTATTACTTCAGATAGCAACCCGTCTTTCAAAATGGGGAAAACACGTCGCCAAAAAGACGGTTGTTCCTTTTACCGGGTGAAGTTCACCTGGGTATGGATTACTTTATATCCATGTTTCCTCGATCTAATGTACGTTTCAGTGCATTATTTCTTGATAAAGAAGAGAAGTCTTCTTTTTATCGCCAAATACTTTCCCTTCTATGATTTTTCCGGAAAGTGTTTGTGCAAAACTTGGTGGTACCATGAAATCTTGATTGAAAATCAAATTGAATCTAAATCTTTGATAAAATTTTTCACTCAACCAATGACATAACATATTTATGTTTTAAAAATCCGTCATTAATTGAGGGGGAGGATGATTTTCAAAAATTTTATGCATCATCGAAACTCCCCACTTTGTACAAAAACAACAATACGATTTGTGAAGGTTATGTGTCAGAATGAGTAAATTTTCAAAGAGTTTTTGTTAAAACTTCGAATCTTTTGCAAACTCTTCAAATCTGACACATAACAACCTCCCTCACAGTTTGAGGGGGAGCAAGAAAAAGTTCCTTTTTTATCAGAAAATATTAAAATTGACCGCAGTTCTCTCCCAAAACGCTTTCTAAATTATTTAAATCAATTGAGATAAAAAATCTCGAAAGGTTTGAAATTTTTGATCGGGGGAGAGAATGTGATTTAAATAAGAAATCTGATAATCAAATGTGATCTTTTCGACTCAATAATAGGCTCCCACACATGGGCTAAACACTTTCGAATATCGAAGCACATATTGAGGGGGAGCGAAAGGCGTTTGTGGAAGTAATACCTAAGACCGACCATTTACTTTAATGCACGGAGTTATAAGGACGGTTAAGGTTAGGTATAAGTTCCCATGATCCACCAGAACCGGAAGGATCTTCCCAGGGACAATCCATAGATAGATTAGAAGTCCTTAGGAATGATTGAAAAAAGGAGTAAAGTGAGAAAGGGAAGAGTGCGGACTGAGATAGAGCTAGGACTGGAACAAACCCAACAAGGTTCTAGTGGTGAAGTCTCGGTAAGCACTGAAGGGGTTGAAGAATGAAAAAGAAATGAAATGAGAAAGGGTGAAAAGAAATAGCCCTCCAAATATTCAACCTTAGGGCAGAATCCGGGTTCAATTCATAATCTACTAGTGGTTACTAAAGTAACACTAGTATTGAAGACAAGACGTCATGGACCCAGTGACGCACTGCACTAAACTTCCCAACCACTCAAGTTCTCTTAAAAGAGCTTGTTTCATTCTCACGGGGAACCCTGTGCAATGTATCGACCGCTCATTGCGAGCTATGTTGATACCTAAAACAGGAGACGCCTCCCCAGTCTCCAGGAGCGGATCAAAACGCACTATTGAGTCTAGAGCCATGAGATCATCCATAAATCTCGATAGGACACATTCCAAATATGCTTATTGTTTCACACAATGTGGAAAATAAGATAAAATATTTAGAGTCCTACGCATTATCCTTGTGGTATTGCCAGAACATCCGAGTGATATGAAAATATTCACAATGAAGATGGAAATCCTTCTAGAGCGAACATCACTCAAGCTCTTGGTAGGTGACATGTGAGATCCATCTTGGATCAATGATCAAGTGACAACTGGAAAGCAACGATGCTGCGATTCATAATTGAATCAAACTTGTTCCAGGATATGGATTGACGGATACTTTTGCTAAAACCTCTCAATGTACTCACCAACTAATCTTTCGAGCACATTGATTGTGTACAATATCTTTCAAACAAAAGTATTTTTGATGGAAATGTGATTCTAAATACAAAACTCTCGTTGTGTCTCAAAAATGTTTATCATAGGACACACGAGTGATTTCTATAAATCTATTTCTCATCAATCCGTGAATATTCATTCACCGATTCACTCTATCGTGCTGTCTGCTTTGAGACGTTCCGGTATGAGAACATGCTAAGTATGAAGATTCCAAAGTGGATTCTTTGGAAAATTCATTACTACAAGCTGGAAATTCCTGTCAAGGAGAGTCTTCTTTAAAAGAGACTCTACCTGATCACAGGTCGGTTTTCACAAAATCGGAGGGTAGTCTATCCTCGCAGAATGAATGACAAAGCCATGTTCGTTCTCTATCTTCATTGCTAACTATTTTATTTCAGGGACACATATAAAGATGGTGTTGATGGCTCCAGTTTCTAGCTGAATCGGGTCAATCCATACCTCATGCTCACACATCCTCCACACTATCAATGAAGATGAGAGACTTGCTACAACAAAATGTTGAGAGACTTCTAACAACGTTTTCGCAACTCTGATGAAAAAGTCTCCTGATTCACAAAATCCAATGCAACGTCTCCAGATACAGAAGGGTGTGAGCATGATGGTCCCTTGTCACTACATCACATGAAGGCAATACAACTATTGATGAGCTTAGAGATTTACTTTGGCTGATGATCTCAAAGAAGCTCAAAGATCACATATCTCAAAGGAATTCAAATCACAAGTTCGCTTGCTAGAAGTACGAAGTGTGTTGAAAAGTGAAGAATCAGATCCTACGAGCTACAAAGACTAAAGAATGCTTAAAGACCAAAGATCTTAATTTCAAAGGTGACCTCGCTTAGGGGGAGATTGTTAGGAATACAAATATTCCTATAAAAGTCTCAGTCACCTAATGATTGTAATAGCATTAAGTTAGCTCGTAGTTAGTTTGTTTATTAGTTAATTAGTATTAGTTTAAGTAACACCGTGGAAGAAGGACGGGTCTTCACCCACTGTATGCCTGATCCACAGCCCCGGAGTGGGCGTTTTATTGTAAGTATAAATACCCCTCTCCACATGTGGAGAGGGTTGGACCTTCATTTTCAATCTTAATCTAACATTCTCTTTTCTCTCAAGGTTCCATTCTACCACTCTTTCTTGTATCTCCAACGCTTCACAAACCACAAAGGGAATCATGTTTCCATCATAGTTAGTATTCTACATTTCAACTCATTCATTGCAAGAGTAAACTCTGGGACTGTTGTGTCAGTTGCTGCTTTCCATAACACTTCTTTGTATGCAGTACCATTCCACTATTTTTTCATGTTCTCATGAATATGTTTCATATAGAATCTGTGCTCTGCACATGGAAACAACTTTGAAATTGCTGGTATTATTCCATGTTATCAAATTAAAAGTATAGTGGTTAGCAGATTACAAAAAAAATATTTTGATTGAAAAAGTCACTTAATTAGCTATATAAAGAAATTAAATTACCTTTTGTTTGTCACTTATGAAAGTGAAGTTGGAATTCCTGTAAAGATCTAGATCATCTCCAAGTTGATTGAGAAACCATGTCCATGACTATGTATTTTCTGTCTCAACAATCACATAAGCCAGTGGATAGATCCCATTGTTTGGATCAACATTCACAGCTGTCAAGATTTGACCTGGGTATGGACCCTTCATGAATGCCCCATCTAATCCTAGCAAATCCCTCATCCCAGCTTTGAATCCATCTTTCAAAGGTCCCAAAGATACATAAATTCTTTTAAAGACACTTGTTTCACACATATGATCTGCTTCAAGTTGAACATGTATCTCCACAGTGGTGTTTGGATTAGCTTATTGTAACTCCAAAACATAATCTCTTAGCATCTTATATTGATGTGTGTAGTAACCCCTTAATTTCCTTTCTGCTTGTTGTTTTGCTCTAAAAGCTTTACTTTCTGAAACACTTAGTTCATGTTTTTGTTGGAGTTGCTCTTGAACTGCCCTGACAGGTATGTTAGGGTTTGTTTTCAACTGTTCAACTAGTTCTCTAGAGAACCAGCCATATGTTGCATACAAGTTTTCTCTTTCTTGTAAACACTTATCCTCTGATCTATGTGTTTTGACCTGCCATGTTTCAGAATCTTTTAATTTGGAAACCAACACCACCCATGGACATTTATTAGCATCAGTTACTTTTTTCTAGCTGTTAGGTTTACCCCCATTAAATAGCTTCTCTTTAATCAAGTTCATTTTTTATGGGCTTGAGTACCCAGTGGATTTTGAAGCAGTCTGTTTGGTCCATTTAGCTTTGGACCCACTATTCTGACTTGGCCTACTAACAACATTATCCAAGTTTTGGGCTTCACCAGTTGGCAGAGATGGAATAACACCTTTGCAAACTGCCCTCACTCTTTCATTGTCATTCTTTTCCATTCTTATTTTCCTCCTAGTCTCAATTGCATGTTCTTTAATGTATGCCTTCACATGTTCTCTGTTTGGAAACTGTTTGCCCACATAGAAAAATGTTTTGTATATTGGATCAGCAGCATGTGCTTGTTTCCTTAATTGCTTCAATTTCTTTTTCCTTAATCTACTACCTTCACTATCACTACCTGAAGCACTTTCAAAGTATTCATTCTCTAATTCATTAATATCCTCTGCATCTAGATCTACTTCTTCATTATCAACAGCTTCTTCACTATCTTTACACCCCCATAAACTCTACATTCACATCAATATTGTAGTCAAAGTTCTTCATGTCAACATCAACTTCATCTACATCATAATCCCCATCTACAATGTAATCACTATCTTGGCTATCATCATCATCATCATCTCTTTCAGTATCATCATCATCATCATCATCCCTTTCACTATCATCCCCAGACTTATCCTCTGACTCAACATTTCTCTCATTCTCAACCTCATTTTCACTATGAACATCTGTTTCTTTCTCAAACTCTGTTTCTTTCTCAAGTTTCAACATTCTCACTAGCATTAGCTTCTAATATTGGTGAAATTAACTCCAAGTTAGCAAATGGGTCATAGTTAGGATCTTGTGACTCAACATAAGGGTCATATGAAGAGTAAAACTCATTCACAAACTGGCTAGGGACTTAAGAAGATCCATGATTATCAACTGCACTACTTTGCCCTTCTTCTAAATTAACAACACATGGTTCTTGGACTTTACCACTATTTTCACCTTTAGCTTGACCTAAACACCCTTCATTCACATCCAATACTAGTTTCTTAGCAACTGGATAAATCCCTGCCTGTGATGTTATTGGGTTATCTAACTCTTCTATTGCAAGTTTTTTCTTCTTTGGTGGTGTGTAAATGTCAGGGTTGGTCTTTTCATGCTCAACATAAACTTCAACTAGTTTAAGACCTTGTGTCACATACTTAGCTAAAACCTGAACATCTTTGTCACATGCTAAAGGTTCTAGTCCATTGTCTAAATCACAATCTGGTTTCAAGAAATGGTAAAACATAACCCTATGTCCATCGTGACCTAAGTCTTCAAGCATAGAATCAATTTCATGTATAGAAAATTGATCACAATCTATTAAATCAACAAAAGTAATATTACCATTACAGTACTTCCTGTTAGGTGATTTTGAGAAAAGGCCACCATGATGAAGCTTGCTGGAAAACAGAGTAGAATCAACATCTGCAAATATTTTTAAGAAAAAAAACCATCAGCTTAGGGTTTTAAACGACAAAACAGCAAATAGAGTATTGCAAATCGAAATAATCATACTTAAAATACATAATCGATTACAATCCTTTTATACTAAACAACATTGTCAAAATATTAAAAAAAAAATAGATACTTACTATACATTTGATACGGATCTCGATCAACACAATCATTTTGTCTTATGTAGTACAATTGAAGAACCATCTTAGTGTTTTGCTATTTTTGATTTACACAATTTAGGGTTAGATTGTCCTTTGATTTGGGAAAAAAGAAGATGACCGGTTTTTTATTTTTGGGTGAAAAGGTTTGACTTGGGGGAGTGTGAGAGAAAAGACTGGGTGAGTGGGTTTTAAATGCTAAGGGGTGATGGAAATGACAGGAATACCCTCATTGGGACTTGATGTGAAAAACACTTAACCAGCGTTAGTGTGGCCCACTGGATGGAGGGACAAAAAACGCGTAACGTTTGCCCGTTAAGGGTGGACGGTGTAGTTTTTTTGGTCAAGGGACGAACGACGCCAGTCAACGCAAACCATAAGGACGAACGGTGTAATTTACTCTAATACTAAATTGGGCCAAGCTTTAAGTTCGGGCGTTCTGTGTTTGGGACAACGATTAAAAATCTTGAAAATTAGGATCTCGGGTTTCGTAATTTCAAGATAAACGATTTTAAATATACAACCAAAAAACCCATTATCGACTTTTTGTATTAAACCAAAAACTAACTCAAAACTCATTTGGTTCTGACTCATACCACGTGAGTGCACTAATATTTTTATATGAAATAATATGATATTGCTTAAAGATATTACAACAAAAAGATCTACTTTTTATAAAGTTATTGTCACGGTAAAAATATAATTAAAAAAAAATTGCTCATAAAAAATTTCAATTGTAGGGTACCCGCCGCCGCAATGCGCGTGTACCCTGCTAGTATAATATTACTATAGCCAAAAGTTCTTTATAGATCCAACTTTTATCATAGAACCCATCAAGCAATCTTAGCCACTCATTTTTTTTTTATCAAAATAAAAAAATAAACTTTCACCCTTTTTTTAAAACTTAAATATTTCGTAAACCGTAAATCGTCAAGCTACAAAAAAAATACCATTGCGACGAGAATTAAATTATCTTTCTATAGATATGCATTGTTATATACTTTCGACGAATTTTTTTTTTTGCCCAGAAAAATCATATATGATTCGTAAGAATCATATATGATTCGAAGAATCGAATCATATATGATTTTTTACGAATCATATATGATTTTTCCGAATCATATATGATTCTTTCTGGGCGAAAATATAACAATGCATATCTATAGAAAGATCATTTAATTCTCGTCGCGATGGTATTTTTTTGTAGCTTGACGATTTACGGTTTGCAAGATATGTTGTTTTGAAAAAAAAAATGAAAAATATAAATGAGTGGCTATAATTGGTTAATAGGTTTTATGACATGTATTGGTTCTTCATGGATCTCAACTCTGTTACTATAAACGAGCAACAATTAAGGGATATCGAAATATAAAACATTTATTTATTTGATGATATCATTAGTAATTTCCGAGTTAGAGACTATTGATATCAAAAGAAAATTCAAAGTATCATAAGTGCAAGTTTACGCAAACCACATTGATGATCCATGTAATTTACGCAAAACAATATATGGTAGACCCCTTGCAGCACCAAGAAACCAAAGAAAACCAGGTATGGTGTTTATAGCGAAAAATGTTCTCAGGTTAATTAGCAAATATGTACCTGTTTTGATAACACTAAAACCAAAATTTACCCATTTTGATAACATGGAGCCACAAGAAACACGACCTTCAAATTTTTAATAAATAGTTTGAGATAACTGAGGACGAACAGTTTAAAAATATGACACACAGGATGTGAGGAGTAAGCGATAGTCTTTTGCAACTCTCTTTTTAATTATACAGACAGAATGATGTTTTTAAAATCTGATACATAGATAAACACTATTTACATTGTCACATTGTATGGATGGAAAATCTATATCAAGATGCTTAAGAAGGATATTGTTAAATATTTATTACTGATTATATAATCACTAGCATAATCAGTCTCAAAGAACCATGGTAAAATAGGGAATGCAATGGGCCCGTGATCAGCATTATAACTAACGGCTCGACATTAAATACTAATTAAACACCCTTTCAAGTTTCAATGAATAATGAAAAAAAAAAAAAAAAAAAAAAAACCTTTCATTTGCATGCATATCGTTATTTCATATCCCAAAAGCCAGTTGCCATTGCTATATGTAAGTCAGATACGCTCATATATCCCATATTCCTATAGAAACATACTCTCCAAAGTCCAAACCCAAATGGATACTAAAGATATGAAGAACAAGAATGTGGTTGTTGCTACGGATGACACTCATAGAAGTGAAAAACAAGATGGAATCAAGAATGTCGTTGTTGCTTCTGACGAGACTTGTAACAATGAAAAAGTTGCTGATAAAGAAGCAGGAATCAGGAATGTCGTTGTAGCTTCTGATGACGCTCACAAAAATGAACAAGATGCTGAAAAAGAAACAGGAATCAAGAATGTCGTTGTTGCTTCCAAAGAGACATGTGATAAGGACGACCATGAAGATGAAAAGGAAACAGGAACCGATTTAGGCATTTCCTTGGACAAACTTAGCCTTGGTCCAAAAAAGAAACTCCTTGTGCTTCCTCTTGGTGGATTTGTGGTTCATCGAGCCCATCGTCGCCGTCCAAACACCATTCCGAAGAAAAGCCGCCCTGATTTTGCTAGCGGAAATTTTATGAGTAAGTTAAAACAAGTAGTTTTGTTGCAACATTTAACACTCCAACCAAATGTTGTTCAGTTGTTAGTCCACATATATGTGTGTGACTGTTACTGCATATCATCCTAATATGTTCTTTAACTTGTGGATATATGTATATGCAGTTTACAAAAGGCCTTATTGTGAAGGGTTTTTGAAGTTTTGCTTTGAAAGATTTGAAGTGGGAATATGGTCCTCTGCTATGGAGTTAGTATCACATTCTTTCAATTTACTCAACTATAATTTGTGTATGCCTTAATTAAGGGCTTAAGGGTAAATTGACGAATATATATTTTTCTGTTATCATTTTTTTCCTCTTTAGCTTGGACACCATACTATTTTACACATGGGAAGGGTCTTTCACGCAACATATTTTACTTTATACACAACAAGGTTATTGGATTTTGACAATTTTTCTCACCTGAATTTGATGTAATAAGTTAAATATGTCATTTAAAGGGCCAACTATGTGACTTGTTTAACTTATCACCTTAAGTTACACCATTACATATTTGCTTGCAATTTAATACCACATTTATATTGAAAAAGTAAATAATGGGAGTAATTTACCATGAAAGTTTATTAAAAATATTGTACTTAAGTATATATGTTTGTGTTAGGCATAACATAGATGGAGTTCTGATCAATATCATGAGAGAACACAGAAGCAAGCTATTGTTCACTTGGGTAAGTCAAAAATTTAAACTAACTTTCATTATAAACATATAATTGGGTGTGCAACATGCATAAAGTTGTCTAGTTTTGTTTTTAATTTGTTTGATTTTCGATGTTCATGTGTTATATTTTTGTTGTCAGGATCAAGATCAATGCACGGAAACGGGATTCATGTGTTTGGAGAACAAACATAAGCCTTTGTTCTTGAAAGAGCTTAAGTATGTGTGGCAGAAAAAATGGCGTGATGTAGAATACTCGTCATCTGACACATTGTTGATCACGGATCCTGTGAAAGCCCTTCTTAATCCTGTATAATTTATACTTTCATGTTTTGTGCATCATAATATACTCCTATATGTTATTTAGTTGTAAATATACAAATATTCACATTCAAAATTTTGAATCTTGTATTCTTGCAGCCAAACACGTCGATTTTTCCTGGGGATTATGATCCTGATAACAAGGAAGATGATTTTCTAGGTAAATGTATAAAAAATTTAACTTTTAGCCCAATGATTTATATGGTTTTTGGTTCAAATCTCATCATATATATAAATCGAAATGTAAAAAACTGTTTATCAGGTCCGGATGGTGAGTTACGAGCTTTCTTGAATGGGCTTGCAGAAGCAAATGATGTGCCAAATTATGTGAAGGATCATCCATTTGGGGAGGCTGCCATAACACCTTCACATTCTGATTGGGGCTATTACTCTAAAATAATTTGCTCTCTTGGCAAGGAGTAGATAACCATTGATCGCGTGAACTAAGATTCATCCAGGCCAAGAGGGCTGTTTGCTCTATAAGTTTGCTACCGTCGTTTTTGTTTTTCATGGGACATTAGTCTTTAGCCTTGGTTGCATAATTGCATCAATATGGTAATGAATAAATACTGGCCTTGGATTAATTTTAATATGCTTTGCATGAGAACTTTGATTTTTTTTTTTTTTTCTTAAGAAATTGGTCAATTTGGATATATCTCTCATATTATGGTTTTATAAACATTTGGTTGATAAAGCCCATTAGATCTAAGTTAACAGCTAAAGGCCTGAAATAGATATGTAAATTAGTCAAATGTCAATATTAAATACCAACGGTTCACAAGAATATTGTTAGCCCAAGTTTCTCAATTGCTATAGCAACACCCTATAGGACACCGTACAAACCGCTATGCACATAGTACAACATTGTTATGCACACAATACAACCCCTTTATGCATAAAAGGGTGTGTATATAAGAGATTTGGGGTGTGTGATGGTACAACCCACTCTAAACTTTTAGTGTAATTTGATAATATAAATATCCGTAAATATTAAATATAGTACTAGTAATTGAGAAACTAGTTGAAGCCTATTTCTTCATGAATGTGGAGGCCACTCCTGATTCCACCATCATCAAATTAATTTCTTAGTACAACTTTAAAGGGTTGTGGTAGACCTTGTATGAAAAAATGAAGAGCAAAGCAATAAAGTTTGATTAAAGAAAAGTAAATCAATAATTATAAATGAGAATGGTGATAGTGATCTTTCATAGATGAGTTCATAGTAAACAAGAGTGGCTGGATGTTGAATATATCGAGTCTCCTTTTCTCAAGTCAATGGAGCTAAAACAGACACTTATACTGTCTATCTCTTAGATTTTATAACTTGCGTTTTGATTTTGTAAGATTAGGGCGTTGTAAATGTTTGATACTCTTAATTTGTAAAGATTGCTTAATTTTCTGACTGTAGTTTGTATGTTTCTCAATCTTGGGTTGTTATTGATGACACTCATAGCGGTGAAAATCATAGTACCTTATAAATAGTTCGGATCATTTAGTACATAGGAATGTGAAAATTGAATACATAATAAGTAGTATATATTAATTATAACTTGATAGGTTAACAAACAAATTAAATTGGGTTCGTGTGTAATCTTTCTCTATGGTAAAGTTTTCTTTAGCTTTACATTATTAACTTGCGATTATGTTTGCTAGCTTGATCTTCGGAAACAGCGGTAAGGAAAAGTTTAAAACAAGATATAAGACCAATGTTAGAACATAATCAAACACGATATATTACGCTTATATTTAGCATGCTCACTTAATATTTTCGGATAGTAAAAACATGTGTAAAAGAAAAATCTTTAACTTAATTTGATTCGTTTTCTTCTGGCCATCAAGGCTGCATACAATGAAATGGTAATAAACCACTTGCTAAAAGAAACTTACCGTTCAGTTTAGTGTAATTTTTTTTTTTTTTTTTTTTTTTTTTTTTTTTTTTTTTTTTTTGTCAAAATTCAAGATTTTCTGAAATAAACCTGGCCCCAAAATTTTGTGTTACATGTTTTGTTTAGTCAATAGTTAGTACAGTGACGGTACATCAGGTTCTCGCAGACGCGATTCCCTAACGAACCTAAATATGATCCATTGACAAGTCAAAGGACGATCCAAAAAGATGATACAACATGACGATGTAAAAAGACAATACGAAAGGACGATATCGAGTAAAAAGATGATACAAAATGACGATGTAAAAGGACGATACGATAGAACGATACAAAATGACGATATAAAACGTCGATGTCCAAAGCCATTTGGGTTGTACGGACAGGCCCATCAAGCCCATGCTTAATTCTAGGAATAGCTTAGTATAAAACTATAAATAACCTAACTATTTACAGTTGAGGGATATGATATTCTCAGGAGGATTTATTCCGAACCGAACGAGCACTCATATTATCACATTTACTTTACAATTCATACTTCATTCATATCACCCATATTTATTCTCACACGACTAAACACCCGGGGCGAGACTAACGTGTGTTACTTATCAGAGCTCAGGACTTAGCAGGAAGTACGAAGTTCCTCGAGGTTCAGAGCACGTCAGTAGATCCGAACATCCTTGAATACCCAAACTTTTCCTCCATATCTCGGGTGCAGATTGTTGCATCTACATACACTATATATCGATTTTTTGTGTGAAACTGGTGGGTCCGCCAAAACCATATAAAGTAAACTACCCTTCTAAACAACAAGGTTCTTCAACTTTTAATCTTTGGCTGCCATTGAATCTTTGGTTTTTGATATTCTGGGGTTGACTTTGGTGTGCTTTGTATATACTGGTACCTGTCCAATTAGTGTAGCTATATTCAATAACCTAAGTAATAATGCATAACTCATATGGTATACTTCACAAACAAGAAGCAGAATACGTGAGACTGCGTGTTCTTTATATAAATAGAAAGCCCTTTTTTAGTTAGTAGCAACTCATCTTATATCAGATATACATCAGGAACAAATACAGGAGGTTGCACAAAATTTTATCGGACTTAAATGTTTGTCATTATTCGTAACAAATTCTTCATCTTTTTATTTAGCAGTTAATGTAACATACAATTTTTTACCTTCTTACCTGTCATTTACAGAACGAATAACCTTAGAATAATAGGCCCAATCAGGATGCGAATTTGTTATAGGGGGCTCTCCAATCCGATGATCTTTCACATAAGTTGGCACATCCGTAGCTTCTGCAAGCCCATTCAAAAACACCCGTAACTCACCATCAGGACCTGATCAACATATTTGCACAAAAGTTTACATCATTAAGCAAGATTTTGGTCTTTTTGACTATTTACACTAACTATTCAAATAGGTAAAAGAATGAAATAGCTAAAAAGAAACAGGTTAAATAGCTTAATATGTGTTACTTGACATACAATCGTATATTTTTGACACACAACGTATTTATTAAAACAAAACTAATTTTGGACAAAAAGTGTTTCGGGTCAACATATACCAAGAAATTACCCATTTGACCTGTTACAAAACCATTGCCGATTCCAAAACCCTGTGAATCAATAGATACAATTTACCTAGAAAATTATCTTCCTTATCATCAGGATCATAATTCCGAGGAAAAATACCGGTGTTTGGCTGCATCGAAATAGAATCCAACAATAAGTGTTTGTGTCTGTACATGCATATATAAACCCATAAAACTAACATACTATTAAGCATAAAAAAGTAGAATGAAGTGATACAGGATTCAGAAGAGCCTTCACAGGAGCGGCGATCAACAAAGTATTAGACGACGAGTATTCTCCATCACGCCACGGAAGATTCGAGTACTTGTTGTCCCATAGATGCCTAAGTTCTTTAATGACCAAAGGCTTGTCTCTAGTATCTTCTTTAATGAACAAAGGCTTGTCTCTATTATCCAAACACTTGAACCCCGTGTCCAGGCATTGGTTTTGATCCTAACAAGTGCAAAAGCAACATCAATAACTTCCTATAAGCAAACCATACACAATTTTTATGCATAGCAATCAAATGGAGTTAAACTAACCCAAGTGAACAATATCTTGCTTTTCAGTTCTCCCACGACATTAGTCAAAACCCATTGTATATTTTTCCTAATAGAAACATAAGCATGAAATTCAATATATATAGTTAAATAAAATACAGTTAATAAAAAGATTAATCCTTAAAATATAAGTATACTAACTCCCTAGCAGAAGACCATATTCCCACTTCAAATCTTTCCAAGCAAAACTTCAAAAACTCTTCACAGTAAGGCCTCTTGTATACTGTCAATACATTCAAATGTTAATAATCACTTTACTGAAATGCTACCCTTATGGAATCTTAGTCACTTAATTATTGTCCAACTTTTCATTATACCCCTAATTACCCTTGTCGTTAGATCTTTCAAGCTTTTCATTTTCATTCAATCGCTATCTCAAAAACAGTAAACGTTAAATAGTCATTCTGATAACTAAAATGTGTTTTTTAATGACTAAAAATGTGTGTTCTTGCTAATGGACACTAATTTTGAGACAAAAAGAATGATGGTTTACTCACCTTTAAAATTACCATACGAGAAATCAGGCTGGCGAGTTTTTGGAAAGGCATCTGGCTTGCTAAGATGTGCACGGTGAACGATGATTCCATTAAGAGGAAGCACAAGGAGTTTCTTCTTAGGACCAGGAATACTAAGTTTATCTAATGAAATGCCTTGATGAATTCTCGCTTCTTTTTCATTTTCTTGTTTTTCATCAATATGACTATCATCAGAAGCAACAGCACTGATGATCTTTTTATCTTTCTTTTTGGGAACGCTAAGTTTTATCCAATGAAATGGCCAAACCGATCCTGTATCTTTTTCATTAGCATCTTTATTGCTGCTGCTACCCTTGTTAACAACAAGGTTCTTCAACTTTGATTCTTTAGTTGCCATTTTGGTATAAATGGTACTTAAATTTTTTTTGGGTTAAATTTGGTGTGACATGTATATAATGGTACCTGTTCAATCAATCTAGCTAAATGCAATAACTTATTAAATAATGTGACAACTCAAATGTCATACTTCAAAAACAACAAACAGAATCATATGGTCAAACAGAACATACACAAATATGGAAATTTTCATGTGCTTTTATCTTGTTATGATATGTGACAGATTCTTAATTGATGTAACATACTTTTACAAATGATAGCTTCTAACCATTTAATGTGATAAAGTTGTACATGTGAGGTTATGCACTCTTCTATTACCCATATGATATAACAATACTTACATTTTTTAACCATTTGATGTACCATAATTTTGCTCAAATATAAGACTGATCAACCGGATACAAAACGTATCCTCGATTCAACTAAATACAATGGTATGAAAATTAAACTTTGTTCATCAATTGGTAAAAAGTATGTCAACATTCTAGTACAAATTTCTGCGACATAAATATCCATCTAGCAAACAAGCTACATATAATAAGCACATGATACAATATCAATATCAGTATCAATTTCGACTTGCATTTATATTTCTGACTAACAAATAACAATTGTTGTTACTGACACCAGACACTATGTGGACAGATCATTCAAGTGACCAACAACATCAGTTTTATTTAGGGTTTTGACTTTTGACTTTTGACCAACAATTATATATAGAAGAATACCTGTATAGAAAAAAGGATCAAGGTCAATTGACAATAATGTCAACTGTGGAGATCACTAAGATGAACATCCAGAGTTTACCCACGACTTAGCACCCAATCAATGTTTTGGGTTTATCATCTTGTTAAGAGATAGAAATTGTGTTTTCAAAACTGAAAGTACTCCGTACCAAAAAACTCTTTTTAATAAACCAAGAAAGTAAGTAAACGTGTGTGCCCCTCTAGGGAATATTTTCGGATCACTTTGGTCTCAATGCTACTCCGTATTAGTTTAAACTTAAATGCATTTCCGCGTTGTACCGAGAACACTTTATAGTTAAACTCTTTAACGATCACTGTTTTTAATTATACGTTTTTTATAGCAATAACTTTATATATGACAAAAAATTTAGGTTAGCAAAAAATTTAGGTTAAAAATAACTTTAAGCAATGACAAATTATATGATATTATATACTCATACGATATTGTGGCAATATAGAGTTTGTAGTGAGTAATATTATGGAGATACAAGATTAAAGTGGATGGAAATGACTATATTTTCAAGTAGTTAATAGATGGTGTTATAATCTATTTTTTTTTAAAGTAAACTTCAAAATACATACTTGTAGTTTACCTGTTTTCACACCATACATCCTTCGCCGATAAATTGAGATATATACATCCCTCTGTTAATAAATGTTAACCACCATACATCCATGAGAACGAACGGTGCAATTTTTTTCCCGTTATCTTCTAACTTGGATCTAACATGACGGAAATATGTGATATGCATGATACATGTTAAAGATCCGTTTTGTATGTGATTACGTTGTTTATTCACTTCCGCTTGTTCGTATCATTTGTTATTGTTGATAAAACTGGTCTGAAATTTTGAAACATAATCAAGCTATATGAGAACCCATTAGCGGTATCAAGAGCCTAGATTATATGTAATCATGTTATACACTATATCGTTTTCAGGATTAGCTCAAGAGTAGTTTAAAAATATACACGCGCAACTTAGGAGTAGCTCACAAACTATACAAACCACAAAATATACCAAGACCCATGTACCTCAACAAAACAAGGGCATAATCTTCATCTTCATTATAAAACACGCGTATCTTCAAACTCAATTTTAACAAATTTTGACCCCAAAAAATCACTTTTAGCCATTTCTAACTGTTTAAAATTTAATAAGCATTAAAACATCTAAACCCACTTCAATTATGCACATAATAAGCAAAGCGTGACTTATTTTTTTTTTTTCTTTTTCCTTCCAAAATCTCAGCACACCTCAAATTGATCCCAAAACTCAATCTAATCACAACGCGACACCACCTAATCATCTACAATAAGTTTCCTCATCAAAAACACCAACAAATCGTATGAGGTAAGTTCAAAAATCAAAAACTTAAGGACATTAAGGGAGGTTATCGATTTGAATACGTGTAGATAACAAAAAAATATAATAATAATAATAATAATAATAATAATAATAATAATAATAATTATTATTATTATTATTATTATTATTATTATTATTATTATTATTATTATTATTATTATTATTATTATTATTATTATTATTATTATTATTATTATTATTATTATTATTATTATTATTCAGCCGCCGCCTCCTCCTCCCTCTCATTCCTCTCCTTTCCTCTTTATGGCTTACGATCTATCTCTCTCTCTTTCCCTCTCCTTTCCTCTCGTTCCCCTTTCTTTGGCTTTCTACGATTTTACTTTCAAGGCCACCGCCCCCTACAATTAGGAAACATTGGCAATTGCCCTTCTTAGTGAAATTGTTTGGGATGACGAAGCGCGGAAGCGAGAAGCTAGAGAAATGGATAGAGTTATTAGATGATTCAAGTTTTCTTCCCTTTCTTTCCTGTCCTTTCCTCTTTATGGCTTGCGTTCTATCTCTCTCTCTTTTTCCCTCTCCTTTCCTCTCGTTCCCTTCTCTTTGGCTTTCTACGGTTTCACTTTCAAGGCCACCGCCCCTACAACCAGGAAACATTAGTGATTGCCCTTCTTAGTAAAATTTTTCGGGAGGTTGAAGCGCGGAAGCGAGAAACTAGATAAAAAGATAGAGTTGTTAGATGATTCAGGTTTTCTTATTTATATGAGTAATTTATGGGTAGATCTATTTTTGGATCTACTTTCTATGTAATCTATAATAATAATAATAATAATAATAATAATAATAATAATAATAATAATAATAATAATAATGGGGGGATCACGCGGTCCACTGCTCCAGCGAAGTGGGTGTTAAGTTCAGGCATAATTTGGTGCGTGATATCCTTGTTGATATATGTTCCAAGGCAGGGGTCATGGTGCGTAAGGAGGCTCTAATGGAGTTTCTTTCAGAGGAAGGGAGAGAATTACGTCCTACAGATGTGCTATTATTCAACTGGCTCGAAGGTAAGGATGCATGTCTGGATGTGACTGGGGTCTCTCCGTTTGCTGGGACTGGGGTGACGTCATGGGCCCCTGGGGTTGCTTTGAGTAATGTTGTGGAAAAGAAAAGGAAGAAGTATGCGTCCAAGTGTGAAGACAATGGATACAAGTTCGTCCCTTTCGCTTTTTCTACGTTTGGGGAACTCGAGGTGGAAGCTTTGAATACACTTTCTCGTATCAAGTCTATTGCCAGCAGCCACTCTAATAATATTAAAAGTGGTGTTTTTTATTTTTCATCGAGTTAGTTTCTGTATTCAAAAAGGAGTGGGAGCACAGATTGTATCTAGATTCCCCTCCAATTTTATGTAATTTCCATGTTTTCAATGAAAAGCAATGGTTTATAATTAAATAATAATAATAATAATAATAATAATAATAATAATAATAATAATAATAATAATAATAATAATAATAATAATAATAATAATACTCAAAGAATCTCCAGCTCTGATACCACATTGTAAAGTGAGCTTGGATCATTTGACTAGAGATTAGTGTGTGAAATGTATGTATGTGTGTGTGAGATAAGCAATTGATAAGCACATGCGATTAGAGAAAATGAGAGTATTATTGATATGAAATGTTCAATTACAATGCGGTCTAAATTATCCTCTTCCATTTATGCTTCCAAAAAGGCATACAGAGGAAGTTTGATTTCTTGCCAAAACTAGTCTCTACACTATAAAAAGTGTACAAATGGATCATTTCTATATCTTACAGAAGACTACATGTTCGACCATCTACCGTGTTTTAAGTTTTCAAAAATTATGTTGAATTATGTCGTGTGCATAGCGTTAAAAGGTACATGTGTGATATATGTATGAAAAAAACGACAAATGATGGTCATGGATGAAGTTAGGAGTGGAGAAAGATTAAGGGTCCGTTTGGTTTGTAGATGGGTTTTGGATTTGGATATGAATTTAGGATTAGGATTTGAATTCATATGTGATATAGGAAAGATAAAATATATTTTATAAGTTATAATAAATATTTATATTATTTTAATTTAAAATATATTATTTTGTGAGATTTAAAAATAGACATGCTGACACAACAACAAAGTGGGCCCCTCACTTTCTACAAATCCTATCTAATGTGAGTGGAATCACTTTTGACACTGTTTTCATTCGGTACAGTAAATGCCAACAATTAAAAAATCAACCAAACGTTGGTTTAGTATAATCATTTTCCCAAACCTACCCCACACCCATAAACCAAACGGCACCTAAGGTTTAATATGATACGATATGACATACGTTAGACAAAAAAATGTATCATTTCAGTATTTATGACACTTGGAAATTTATTGTCACAGAACACTCACGTGATACCATTAAAATGTTGATTTTTAATTGTCGGCACCACACCATTTCACATATGTTAAGTAAAATTTTACAAGGGGAGACGAGGTAATTAAAGCCGAGTACTACCAAGCTTGAATTAGACTCAACTACTAAAATCCGAGCTCGAAACTTGAATCAAGCACGATCGAGCTTTGAATTTCAAGCTCGCGTTTGACGTCATTTAAAACCCGAGCTCGAAACTTGACACGAGCTCAATAATTACCACATTTCAAGCTCGGCTCGATGAAGAATTGGTATATAATAGATATCCAAGTGGGAGCTGTTGGTTTTATCTAGGAAACCTACCTCGAGTTGAACTAGGGGCATTGGAGTGTTGCAAGACGCTAACCAATGTCATTTATTATTAATAGATATGCAAGTGGGAGCTGTTGGTTTGTGAATAAATATTAATACGTACATGTCTAGTATCGAACCCGAGACCTCAGGATTGCACACATTGCAAATGAGAATTAAAGTTTAATAAATATTAAATGTTATGTATATTTATTATTTAACACAAGTAAAAGGACTAACGATCATTGGTTATTAACCGTAAGTCCTAACTATCGTTAAGTGGAAAAGGAAAAGGACTAGAGTGAAAATAGGAGCCAAGAAGGATCCTGAATCCTCTTGGACTCCTTAGGCCGGTCGACTAGGGGTTGGGGAAACCCAATCCATATCAAACTTGTCTTCCAAGATTTCTACTAGTATATATACAAAACATAGGGTCATTGTTTCTCACCTTTTGTGCACACACAATAACACTAAGTTTTCTTTTCTTTTCCCTTGCTCAAAACTGGTCGACAACCCCCCTCCAAAGGGTGTGTCAATTTTTTTTTATCAAAAATCTTGTGTTTACTAAAGATCTTGCAATCTCTTTAATTCGTTAGTAGTTTGTATGTACAAGAACGAGGTAATAACTCACTATAGTTATTATCAAAAGATCGAATAACAAAAATGGTAAGGGGTTATTCATTGATCTATACAAACCCTAATTAGGGTTCCTAACTTGTTCATACTTATTAAAGTTTGATTCTTGTTCAGCTAGAATCTCACGGTACGTTCCTATTTAATTTATGTTAATCTTTAATATGTTATAGATGTTCCTACGCTTCTGCATATGTGTTTACCTGTTTATATGATTGTCATGATTCTTTAATTCTAACAGTGGTATCACGAGCTTGCTATAACATGTTAATGATTACTAAAACACATAAAAATCGGATCTTTAATGTTTTAGATACATGTTAAGATTTTTTTTAATTTTTATTTATTTATTTATTTTTTATCTAAATCTAGGGTTATGAAATTCGAAACCCTAATAAGTTTTGGGGGAGGGTGTCGATTACCTCCTTATCCAAATTTTAGGGTTATGGACGTATTAAATATTAATTATGATTAGAAACCCTAGGTTTTAACAAGTTTATGTGTTATTGGACGTATCTTGTGACCTAATTGGTAATTGTTATGCATGAATCCGTGACGAAACATGCATGCTAGTCATGGATTGTTATTTGATTTAATTGTTATGCTTTGTCACATGTTTTGGATAGATCTAAAATTGGGGAAGACCCCAATCTATTAAAATCAATTTATGTGCTATGTGGTGTGTGATTAACTATGGCCTACGCAATTAATTCGTCAATGTATGTGGCTCACTTCCATCATGAAGGGAATGCCTTAGTTAATTATATGCATATTGGAAACCTAGAATTGATTTGATTAGGGTTTATCTAATCAAGCTTGCATGTGGCTAATTGTTTTATCTTTATAGTTATTAGGTGTATTAGTTGATTAATTTTGTTCAATTACTTGTTTTATTGTTTTTGTTGGACAAGTTGTAAGCAATAAATGGGTAATTTTGTAAAGAAAAGTAATTGGACTAATAATGGTGAAACTTTAAGTTATAAATTATGATTCTTGCAAGGTCTTATGTGCCGACAGTTGTTCGCTTCGCACGGTAATTTGCTCCCAGGCGAGACTAGCAAGTTTTATACTTTATTACATGTTTTTAAGATTAAAGCCCTAAATGTAGAAAACTAGAAGGGGGGGTTGAATAGTTTTCCCTTATTTTTGATTTTATAAAAACTTGGTTTCGAGATGTTGATTCGAATTTATTCAATTTCTTGTTTGAAAAACCTTCAATTAGAGTTTAGTATGAAAACAACATATATTCAATACGAGCAATTATATATGTGAGCTTTTGGATTAGTTTTCAAAACTTAGTTTTATGAATGGAGCTTTGGTCAATCTTTATGTGAATACATTTTCCTTTTAAATTATTAAAACGTTTTGTATCAAATTATCTATCAAGTTAAACTCAATATGAGAAGTGTGAATAATAATCTATTTAACCATATCATATAATTGTACACACAATCACAATATTAACTTCTATGTACAACACAATCAACATCACAACTATATAAGCAACAACTAAAACATATAGGCAAGCATAGATGTAAAACGATAAATGCAAGAATTAATGAGAAGAGATAAGAGAAAGGAAATGCAAACCGGACACGAAGATTTATAGTGGTTCGGCTACAAGGACACCTTCCTTGCCCTACTCCACTCCCCGGGTCACCTACTTGAGAGTTTTCTTCACTACTCAACAAGCTCCCTTTTGGCGGAGAAAACCGTACACAACTTTTGCTTACACCAATTTACGACACTAAGCTAAATGTCGTGTTCTAATAGTAGCTAGAACCAATCTCACAACACGACTTCGATCACTACACAACTTCTACACGACTTCACGACTTCTTCAAGACTTCATGACTACTTCACAACTTCTTCTATACTCCGCCCACTACTTATTCACACACCTACTTCTTCACAACTACATGACTTCTCCACACTACTACTTCTTCCCACTCATTGACTCACTACTAAGTAAGATCATCTTGATCTACTTATTACATATACATAACTCACAACTTCACATAAACACTAACTTGACTCTAATACATCTTTGGCTTTATGATAGGGAGGATTCTTCTCTTGCACTTTGAGTGATGAGGGATTGAATCACTTGAAACAAAGACTAATAAACTTATGATCAAAGGATTTAGAAGTGTGTTTGGAAAGGATTGGGACTGAAAATTTTCGTGCAAAAGGTGAGGAATAATTGTAGAAATGAACCAGTATTTATAGGTAAAAGTTTCTGACAAATCTGACAAATGGAGCGTGTCGGCCCCCTTAAAATTAAGGTGGCCGCCCTTATAATTAAGGGGGCCGCCCAGACGAAAACGACAGTTTTCTTGTCTTTTTCTGAGGAAGGTTTATCTAGTGAAATTTTAACTGTTTTTGGCTAAAAATTTGAATTCATATATTTATTATGAATTAAACATTTTCCTTTAATTACCAAAAGTGTTTTTCAAAATTTATAAGATGTTTATAACATTTTATAAAATTTGTAGTGTCTAAATGAAATCCCTTTGATCATAAAATGTATTAGACATTTGTTTGTACATACCTTAAGTGATTGTTGAAGCATACTTGAGACGTTGAGATGTCGAGGCTTGTTGACGTATGAATGCATAGGCGAATTATGATCACAAGTAACTTAAGCATTTTACGTTATATGTTGTAACTAACATCTTTGTCATCATCAAAACATAAAGAGGATGTTTAGATTAAATATCGTAATATTCATGCCAACAATCTCCCCCTTTTTGATGATGACAAACTATGTAAACTATAACTTATAGTAAAATGTATAAGTTACTTGTTTACACTTATCCTCCCCCTTTTGTCGAAGCAAAAAGGTGGACTCCTAGACGAGACTTCAACTAAACTTCAATTCTTGAAATAAAGAGGCGAGCTTGCATCATCGTAAGTGAAGCCTTGATCATATCAACCTCTAAAATATGACTCTAGCGAATCCATGGATCAAATAAATTGCAAACTTATAACCTGCATCAAGGGTTAGTTTCCTGCAACAAAATATATATAGATAGGGATGTAATACATATCACCAATGCTCCTCCTTGGTGTATGCTCCCCCTTAATTGAGGCATCAAGAAATCAAGCAACGAAAGAGTGCTACAAGGCAAAGTTAGTTGAAAAAGAATGCACATGTACATAATGGTGATGATAGATATATGCATGACACTTATTGGGGAACAAAATATGGATGTCTAAGGTATATGGACTAAAAATATGACACATGCAATTATTGTTTTAAAAACAACAACCTAAATTCCCCAAAAAAAAATATGACCAATGCTTAAGACATGACAATGATTAGGACCTAATGCAAAGATTCGACCGAAAGATGCCAAAAAAATATATACTCTAAAAGTGTTAAAGAAAAATGAGCAGGGATGAGCGTGAATGTAAAGGGAAGGTGATGACAAAGGGTTGTCAATTAGGGTTTAGATTAATATATCGTTTGACAAAGGTGGATGATAGGGAATCATGGGATTTTTAGGGGTTTTTTTGGTTGACGACCGAAGGTGGATATGTGAAATGAGGTGGTGATGACTCGACAACACTTGAAGCTTGGATTTCTTTATTGTGTTCTTCACTTGCTAGAAAGTGGAAATGACGCATTTCGTAATGAAATTCACTTGGATGAGGTGGTGATAACTTGACAACACTTGAAGCTTGGATCTCTTCTTTGTGTTCTTCACTTGCTAGAAAGTGGAAAGGACGCATTTCATAAAGAAATTCACTTGATTTTTGACTACATGAAAAAACATGTTTATGAGAATATGGATATGACGGTTGCCCTTTGATTCAAAGAGCGACACAAGGATGAACATGGGTTTATGTATCATGAGAGACAGTTTGAATTTCAGGGATTTAAGTTTTGGTGGTGATGACGCACTTAGTAGAATCTAGGGAATTATTACATGGTTGAATCTTCTTGTGAAGATGGGAAATGAGGATCAAGTGGAGATGACTAGGTGGAAGCGAAAGAGTGATGTTCAAGGAAGGAATTTCTTGGGTAGGAGGTGGTGGTGATACTTTTGGTGGTGGAGACAATTGTGAGTTGATATATCCATTGATGGATGGAGTGGTATCATCTTCATTAGTAAGGTCAATGAAGAGTTGTTTTGGTAGTATGATGACAAGTTTTTGTTGGAGATGGTGGTTCTTGGTGGAGGTGACAAGTGGGTATTGATATAGTCATTAATTGATGATGATGATGGTATGGAGGAGGTAGAGGTTCCATGAGTTGATGGTGTTTTGGAAGGTGCATTAGGAGCACTAGGAGATGAGCATTGAGGTGGTGGTGATAGAGTGTAGGTGTTATCTTGTGTTAAATCAATGAGGAGTGGTTTAGGAGGTATGATATTGATTCTTGGTTTCTTTGAGGGCATGGAAATGGTGGATGACTCGAGATTGGTAGTACAAAGGATGATTCGGTTTTGGGTGTGAGGTAGAAGGATATATGTGAGTGAGTGTGATTTCCCTTCCTATTAAATTCATGCTCATTCGGACATAGAGTGTGACACAAATAAAGACAAACAAACATGAAAACGATAATCTTGACAATGACACGAAGGATGAAGGATATCACACAAGGAGGTTTTCCTAAAGGTGGACAGAAGGTGTTTGACATCTATATAATAATAGAGTCATGACTCAAGAAATAGACATGAACAATGAGTGACATTTTAATTTGCATTTTGCTAATTAAAAATATTTAAACATTTCGGATGAAATATTTAAGTTGTCACATCGACTTAGAGAGGTATTAGATTATAATCTAACTATCTCTTGACAAAGGAATGGAATGTTTGGAAGGAAACAAGATGATGAATAAGGAAGTAAGTATGCATGGAGAATCTAGGATACTTAAGACAGTTTTGAGACTAATATGACCTATCAGATTGTGACACTAAGGTTCTCATGAAATAAGGGTGTAGGATCTAAAGGCAAGAAATATATACCTAAATGAATGAGACATATAGAGTTAAGCATGTAAAGGCATACAATCAAATCACATAGGAGCAAATAAACTTCTAGAAACAACATGCGATATGCCATAAATCTAGGAATGAAAGCATCTAATGAGAAGCAAAGTTCATAAAAGTAAGCTTAGCGTTAGGTACATTTAGGAATAGAAATTTAATCAAGTTGGAGAATGAGTATGAGACTATTACTAGTGGTGCTCAATTAAGGCTAAACATGACCATTTTTACGGGTTATACACACCCAACTTCTCACATAGAAGCAATTCAACCGTTAGGTTAAATTGAGTTTCTAGACAATAGGTTCTCCAGTAGTCATTCTCTTTTTAGAAGAAATTAAATTCCTAATTTTACCAATCGAAGAGTACCAAATATGAAGTTTGCTTGGCTCACTAATGCTTCGCTTAATGTGACTCAAACGTCATGTTTTTATGAAGGTAAATCTAGATGATATATTTTATTCATGATCCCAATAGAGACGTGTTGAATGTTTAGATAATAGTAAACAAAAAGTTTTAATCTTTTATTCATGATTTACCGGTTGTTTGGTTTTTGTCACAACTCACCATTTCAGGTCATTTCAGGTCATTTCCCGAACTTTGGAAAAACACTATTCATCAAACACTATTCATCAAAACACTATTCATCAGTTTACTATTCATCATTTTTGTTGTCAGTTTGATATTCCGAGAAGTATTCAGAAATTTTACTATTCACAGAACACTATTCATTGCCGGAAAAGTTTTCACTATTCATTTGCATTACACATTTCATCGTAAATTTAGTTTACGGGTATTCAAATTCGCGTAACCGTATGGGTTTAGGTGCGAATTCATTTCATTATCAGTAAGAACACTGCATACGGACTAGAGACAGTCTGCATATCATCAGTAGGTCATTTACATGTTATACCACTCTTAGGATTTTCAAATTTATATATATTTGATACATTTAACGTTTTCCTTATAATTATTTATAAATAAACGTTAACACACGGTTTATACGCGACGAATATATCTAAATATTCCCACAATGGTCCCGACATATTTTTATATCCATTTTATCATCATAAAAGTTATAACATTCATTTACCCAGTATTTTGGAAATTTATTTATTTATAACGTAAGCTTATGAATATTACGACGGTTTTTGTGAAAACTAAACAATAATCACCCGATCACTCAGTAATTGTACCCAATATATTTTTAACATATTTACAACTTTATTAAGTCCCGGTTAACTTCGTTAATATTTATTTCTAGCAAACCCGGTACCCGATTATAACTAATACTTACACTAAAACTACAACTAATATTACCCTACTTATCCTAAGCAACTCAAAACCGATTTTTCTTCTCTTGTTCACATTGAAAACCGGCCCCCTAAACCATCCAAGACCACAAGTAGTATTTTTTTTTTACCTCATGCATTAATAGGTATTATTATACCTTATAATAATTTCCTAAATATCTAAAAACATGAAATGCTAAACACTTATCAAAATTTTAGATCAAAGTTGCTCATCTTCATCTCTTTTTCTCTCTACCTCACGACCCAAATCAAAAACCATGATCAAGCCATTATTTTTCAAAGTACAAAGCTACAAAGTTGTTCATTTTATCATTCTAATCAAGAATCATCCAACAAAAACACAAGTAATCCAAGATTTCTCATCCTTTAATCACCTATTATTTCAAAGTGAGTATTCAAATTTATTTTCATGTTTTCTTCTAATTAACACTTATATCTCATGGTATTCATGCTTAATTTCATGCTCATACTAGTTATACCACTTTATTTTTGAAGACTTTTGAAACATACAAACCCTAGATTGTGATTTAGGTGTTTCTTTGTTAAATTAACTTGATTACTAGTCATTAGGAACCCATGGCACCCTAATAAGGTGTATGGTAGGATTAGTATAGATTTGTGGTGTTTGCAAGAGATTTGGTTGAAGTAAAAACTAGTTTTGAACCTTGGAAATGGATTTCTAACAAGTTTATAAACATGCTGTCCCATTTTGGTAAAATCTGGAAAATCAGTAAACACAAATGAAACTTTGGCAAAATTTTTAGAAAATACTTTCAAAAACGAATCCGTAGGCGAAAGAACGGATTAAAAAGAGTTTATAACGAAGAAGTTATGATTTTTGCAAGTTTATTGATGAAAACTATTTTCCGGAAAAATACATGCTGTTGGACGTTTTTCGTCGGTCAAAAAGAGGCTTTAGACGTAACCCGGAGGAGCCAAGCTTTCCAAAATATATTACTACATACTAAGACGTAACCGTGGATATAAAGAACAAGTAAAACGGACTTATAACGACAAAGATATTCACGTTTCAATATCGGCAAAAATCCTCTATAATTGGCAGCTTTTAGAAATAATAATAACACTACGTACTAAATTCTAGATTTTCTAGAAATATTAACCAAGTACCCAATTTCATAACTAATGATGTATTAGTGATTACAAGTATATTTTCATCACCACAAGGCGTTATTTCAAGGATTTCAAACCGAGGATTTCAACACAAACATTGGTACATACGATATATATATATAAGTATATATATTACAACTAGTTTATTTTTCTAATAGCCATATTTTCCTAAGTCTTGGAATATATACTTTTGATAACAACAAGTGTTTTTCAAAGAGTAGAGTGGTATAGGAAACATGTGCATGGACATTCATAACATCATTTGGTGATCTAAAGTAGATCGTTCATCATTCACATTAGGTTGCGGCTAGTGTGCGCGCCTTGTCTTTCAGTTCATTACATGTTCATGGTACCATCATATTGGGTTGCGGCAGCTAATTGTTCATTGTTGTTCATTTCACTTCATCACAGTTTCATCAGTTAAGGTGAGTTTTCATAGCCCCGTTTTCAATTCAACATTTTTGATTGTTTTCAAATCCCACGGGGGAAATACATTGCATCAATCATTTTAGTACGAGCCCAAGTATTCAAACATATGTACATTGCTTAAGTTACCTTGCCATGTGATAAGTCCCCTGTATCATCATGAACCGTTAATTTGCCGGTAAGCGAGAGTGAGTGGATAGATCTATCAAGGGTGACGCCTCCATCCGTGGTAGTGATTACCAACCGTAAGCGGATGCATTTCATGTCTTTTACATTTGAGTGTTTTGGCAGAACATTCAGGAGGGGCATAGTTTCATCAGTCATAGCTTCGGGGTCATGAGCTTATGGTCTATTGTACAATTTTCATGAGATTTTTATCTTGCACTTTTACTTGTGGTGGCCGTACATCATTACATTTTACAAACCTATGGAATTCACCAACATTCGTGTTGACGTTTTAGCAATGTATTTCAGGTTATTAAGGTAGCTCATGTGACATGCATTTGGACCTTCATGGAGTCGCGGAGTCGACGCGTCTCATCATTATTTCATGCACTTATGTAAACATTTGATCTAGTATGACTTGTTTTTCATAAACATGCAACACATTTTGGGGACCTCATTTTGTAAACTCTGGATTATTTCAATGATCAAATGCAGTATTTTCCAAATGACACTTTAGGTCGTTCAATGTAACTGTAACTGTGGTGCTATGACAGACACCCCCAGGTATTCCATTTCGCTGCAAGTCAGGTAAATTGGGGGTGTGACAGATTGGCATCAGAGCTAAGGTTATAGCGAACTAGGATGTATCTTGGACCCTAGACTATAACCACACCATCATAGCATCTCATCATTTCATCATAAGTGCATAATCATGATACATGTTGTTTCATACATACCCTGTGCGAGTTATTTATACTCATATCCGTATATGTATATCATTTTATTGACCTGGTTCACAAGTGACATGTCTTCAGATACTCACCCTGACATCCTTTTATCGGATTCTGACATTGAAGATGCCTTGTCATCTTCCACTACCATTATACCACCAGTTGCACTTACACCACCATTAGCACTATTGATTTGCCATAGGAACATGGTTTTCCTATCATTCAGCCCATACATAGAATGCCTTTTGGTAGTGTATTCAGAATTAATCTTAATGGACTTATTAGGATGCTTATTGCAAGGAAGATAGTGTGTTTTCTTTCCATCACTAGTAGGGCACTTACTACTCAGGTACTACCACGACCATCAGTTACTTATTACACTATTGGCCTTCCCACAGTGTGTACTTCAGTTTTACCTTTTGGATGTCGCTAGGTAGCGCGAAAGAGGGTAGTATTTCATTCACTGGTACCATCATTGTTATTTTCCTTTTCCATTCCCACTTGCCATGAACTAGATGACACCTAGTAGATAATACCAATAACACGGACTCAACAGAAACATCCGCAGATTCTTCAGGAATGGTTCAGAACCTACATTATCTAAGATTTGATAGATGCACAACTTCAGACACCACTTCAGGACTATCTCGACATTATGATGCCACGAACCTGATTTCATACAGAGGGACACCAGGAAGTCCCTAGACCAGATTTATATCCTCACTAGCTTTTACTATTATCCTAGCCACAGAAAGTGTGGGACATAGTCTAAAGAACTTGTTGTCTTTTGATTGTTGTACAAACAAATATATCAAGTGTGACTCTACTATGTAAGAAATGGTTGTGCTATTTGTGATACCGGTTCACGTAGACCGAAATTTTCATGTATTATATTCATGTGTTATGAATATGATGACTTTGATTACCTATATATACTCATGGTCTCTTATGATTGGATGAAGAGAGATTTAAGCAAACCACTCCAAGCATGATGCAAGCTGCTGTTGGACATATCATTGCCAAGAACATAGCCACCGCCCTCACTAAGGAACTTACTCACGTGGAATTTATGGGGTGCAATCCTCCCTCCTTTAGCGGAACTAGGGACACAAAGAAATTTCTCAAATGGTTCGAAGAAATAGAAACAATATTTCAATGTGGCGACTGTCGTAAGGAAGACAAGGTTAAGTTCGCCACATGCACTTTTCAGGATCATGCCCAGGAATGGTGGACCAAACATATTAAGATGGTGGGAGTTGATACTGCCTACTCACACTCTTGGGAGAAACTAAGAAGGATGACGAGTATAACATTTGGTGTAGGATGTGAATTACGAGCAAAAGAACAGGAAACACTAAACTTTACCATGGTAGGAAATGATGTTGACGAGTACACTACTCATTTTTATGAGTTAACGCGACTAGGTTCTGCAATGGATGAACCGGAAAGCAAGAAACTTGAAAGGTACATTGGGGGACTCTCAAATGAAATTCGTATGTTGGTCATCGCATGGGAACCCGATATCATGTCTGAAGCCATCAAAATGGCGATCGAGGCAAAGGAACTCATAGTTCACGCCGAGACATCAGGAAACAATAGTGACAATAAAAGGAAGTGGAACAACAATCTAGGTTGTAATGCTGCTCAACAATCACCCAAAGGACAAAAAGTGAATAGAGCCTTTGCTGCAGAACCGTACACAAAGAGAAGGTATACTGGAAAGTTACCTCACTGCAACCTGTGTAATCAACATCACCGAGGTCATTGCAGTAAAACGTGTGGAGTGTGCAAGAAGCAGGGTCATCGGACTAAGGATTGTAGGAAACTCACAAATCATAAGATCCCAGGGAGTTGCTTCAAATGTGGAAGCTTAGGGCATTTCAAGGAAGGACTGCCCGGAGTTAAGGAACAAGGAAAATCAGGAACTTGGAATCAAGACTGAATCGCTCGAGGAATAGCGTGAGCTGTTAAAAGAGAACCGTCAGGATATTAGCAACATCAAGGATAACAACAATGCTTCAGCAAGAGGAGCTTTGTTTCAATATATAAACCGTAGTTCGAGCCCTTTAGGGTTGTATCTTTCCTTTTGTACTTACCGTTAGTATGATGACATAACCTAGTTGTATTAAGAACTTTCCTGTCCAATGTAATATCTATCCTTTGTTACCTAGGTGATAATCATAACCATCGTTTACTCCATTTTCTATCCCAATTGCTCAGACTTCAATCGTTTCGCAACATTTTAGCATTGTCTCATCAGGAATTAGGTTGATTTCGTTTTTGACGAATTAGTAGACTATTACCATTCGACAAGATTCACCCACGTATCCAATACACCATTCAAGCTATTTTACTATCATATGGGGAAACTGTTTTACAGAAAAATTTCTGAAGTAAGCTATTTTATTACCATCCTATAAATTGATTTTCTGTCATTACACCAAGTATTTACTATTATTACGCAAAGCAATTTTCATGTTACTTGAAAGAAAACATCAGGACACCATTTTTATAACAATGCGTTGAACACCATCTAAAACTTTTGATAAAAGTTATGATATTTTGACAAAATCCAACATCGCATCATTAGTCCTCAATTATACATAGCCTGATCACCTATGTAAAATTCAGGAAGGATTATGCCATGAAGGAAACAATTACCTTTTCCAAAGAATTGTTAATAACAATCTTCATTCAAAAGCTTTGTAAACAAAGGAACTCTTTCATAAACATCCCTTTTGCTGAACTATCCCTGGATACTTACCCTACCTGTCACTCACTTAGCCATTAAGTTGGATATTTCCCATTGACTTCCCTAAGAGAGACTTTCCATATCAATTACATGCAGGATTCCTCAATACAATAAAAGCAACGAAAGGATTACAGAACTACTAACCAGGACTAGAAGTATATAGTGAGAGAATTCATAACTCAACAACAAATTCTAAGATACTGCGAGACCATCCTAATCACCATCTCTGACTTAGTTGTCCAATGTCATTATTCAAGGGTACTAGCTAGACTGAGCTACAGGATTGAACTCAATAAATGTCCGCAGGACAACACAATAGAAATAAACCAAGCTTCTAATTGAGACTGTAGAGCATTTCATTTAAACATGGCCTCATCCATACATAAACTTTCCTGCAGTAAGTTTTCACAAAGGACAATTGTTTGAATCAAGAATATCGATGTAATTTCCTCTAAGGCCTTATGTCACTAGAAATTTCAGATAACCTCACCTTCATACCAAGCAAGGGATCAAACCCGAACATATCTCCTCATCAACATGGGAAAACAGAATAGACATTCATCGACACAACATCAAGTGATACCTTCGTCTTGTCAATTACAACGATAAACAATTTCAGGACTTAAGTTAGTCTAAATACCTATGCTTGTAGTTATGCCAGATAACCACCAATAGACATTATCCAACCTCAGGAACTATGTGTTAGACATCGATGCATTTAAGCGAACATTTCCTATTCTACCATCTTATCCATGTTAGTGTTTTCACTTTTAAATAAAGTTGATGCGTTTACATAAATCACATACCTTGTGGAAAAAAAATGATTTCTGAAATTCCTATTTTGAACAAGTACGATCCTTTTTGGTCAATCTTTAGCAACACTATTGTACAATGAGAAATATACATAGACATCAAACTTTGGTAAGCAGTCTTAATTACAACATGTTTGAAAACAGTTCCTATTTCATAACTACTGGATTTTGAATCATCAAGAAAAATATTACTCAGTAAATCATTTGCTCCATTTTCTAAATTCGTTTATTCAGAAAAGGATTTCAACTAAAACTCACAATCGCGAGACAAATTTCCAGAACCAACTTCCCTACAACATCGCTTATGCATTTAGGATTTTGTGACTTGACAGTAAAGAATATTTGGAATATGTGATGAAGGAATTAGGAGGAACATCACAAATTAATCACGAACATCAGTAGTGGAGACCAAACCCACTAGACAAAGAAAGACATATGTCTTATCATCCGTTGGAACGAAACACAAGGAATCAAATTGTTACCTATATTCTATCCCTTTCAGATAACGCCAAGTTCGAAGGACCGAACGTTGTGGAATTAGTCAAAAAGGTTTATTGTACCCATTACAGTTATTCCTATTAAGGAAACCGATTCACCTTGGACTTCAAGTAATCATTTCAGAATTTCCTTCAGAAACCCATTTAGATGTGAACATCACTTATCATCCTCAGACCGATGGTCAAAGCGAGAGAACAATTCAAACATAGGAAAGTATACTCAGAGCATGAGTGATTAACCCTAGAAATGGTTGGACTAATCACTCAACATAAATCAAATTCATCTACAACAATAGTTATCACACCAACAACGGGAAACTGGCAGAAGTTAGGTTGGTACATAACACACATCATTTGGATTGGATATCCTGAACAACAAACCATCCAGATTCAAGTGGGAGAACAAATTAAGTTAAAAGCAATGCCTTGGATTGGCATGATACAAATTGGATAACAAGAAAGGTTGAACCTTTAGCATATTGGACTATTTAAGATTCATTTTAGAATCGACCAACTAGCATACAAACTTGAGTTCTGGCAGAATTCAGCAGTATATATTACCAGTACCACATTTAAAACATTATGAAGCGCAGACCATCTATTGATGGGCCAAACTTGGAAAAAGCTCAACTCATTAGTTCAGTAGGCATTCATGAGATAACCAGAAATTTCCTACAAGTCAAGAATCAGTTACAAGTTCAATAAGTTGTAAACCATTAAGAAAACTTGGAAAGTTCTACAGAGTTATGCAGAAAGTTCTGCCTAGGAAAGGCATGTTATCATTCAGAAAACTTGGAAAGTTAAACCCAATATACACTGGACCATTTAATATTCTGACAGAGAAGGCATAGTGGCCGTCAGAATTGAACATTGTCAGAGAACAGCAGGATTACACAAACATATTTCACATTTTCAAATCCCCAGAAATGACTTTCAGATAAGTCACTCATGATTCCATTGGAAGGGATCCAACCCAAATGACAATCTCAGACCTTGTAAGAGAACCAACAGAAATCATGAACCGTGTGGTCAAACAGTTGAATCAGAGTTCAATTCCTATCGTTAGAGTTCGCTGGAATTCTCGAATATCATCACCTTTTCACATATATCTTTTCAGAGACCAACATAAACTGAACTTCGGGACGAAGTTCCTTTTAGAGGGGAAGAATGTCACAACTCACCATTTCAGGTCATTTCCCGAACTTTGGAAAAACACTATTCATCAAACACTATTCATCAAAACACTATTCATCAGTTTACTATTCATCATTTTTGTTGTCAGTTTGATATTCCGAGAAGTATTCAGAAATTTTACTATTCACAGAACACTATTCATTGCCGGAAAAGTTTTCACTATTCATTTGCATTACACATTTCATCGTAAATTTAGTTTACGGGTATTCAAATTCGCGTAACCGTATGGGTTTAGGTGCGAATTCATTTCATTATCAGTAAGGACACTGCATACGGACTAGAGACAGTCTGCATATCATCAGTAGGTCATTTACATGTTATACCACTCTTAGGATTTTCAAATTTATATATATTTGATACATTTAACGTTTTCCTTATAATTATTTATAAATAAACGTTAACACACGGTTTATACGCGACGAATATATCTAAATATTCCCACAATGGTCCCGACATATTTTTATATCCATTTTATCATCATAAAAGTTATAACATTCATTTACCCAGTATTTTGGAAATTTATTTATTTATAACGTAAGCTTATGAATATTACGACGGTTTTTGTGAAAACTAAACAATAATCACCCGATCACTCAGTAATTGTACCCAATATATTTTTAACATATTTACAACTTTATTAAGTCCCGGTTAACTTCGTTAATATTTATTTCTAGCAAACCCGGTACCCGATTATAACTAATACTTACACTAAAACTACAACTAATATTACCCTACTTATCCTAAGCAACTCAAAACCGATTTTTCTTCTCTTGTTCACATTGAAAACCGGCCCCCTAAACCATCCAAGACCACAAGTAGTATTTTTTTTTTTTACCTCATGCATTAATAGGTATTATTATACCTTATAATAATTTCCTAAATATCTAAAAACATGAAATGCTAAACACTTATCAAAATTTTAGATCAAAGTTGCTCATCTTCATCTCTTTTTCTCTCTACCTCACGACCCAAATCAAAAACCATGATCAAGCCATTATTTTTCAAAGTACAAAGCTACAAAGTTGTTCATTTTATCATTCTAATCAAGAATCATCCAACAAAAACACAAGTAATCCAAGATTTCTCATCCTTTAATCACCTATTATTTCAAAGTGAGTATTCAAATTTATTTTCATGTTTTCTTCTAATTAACACTTATATCTCATGGTATTCATGCTTAATTTCATGCTCATACTAGTTATACCACTTTATTTTTGAAGACTTTTGAAACATACAAACCCTAGATTGTGATTTAGGTGTTTCTTTGTTAAATTAACTTGATTACTAGTCATTAGGAACCCATGGCACCCTAAGAAGGTGTATGGTAGGATTAGTATAGATTTGTGGTGTTTGCAAGAGATTTGGTTGAAGTAAAAACTAGTTTTGAACCTTGGAAATGGATTTCTAACAAGTTTATAAACATGCTGTCCCATTTTGGTAAAATCTGGAAAATCAGTAAACACAAATGAAACTTTGGTAAAATTTTTAGAAAATACTTTCAAAAACGAATCCGTAGGCGAAAGAATGGATTAAAAAGAGTTTATAACGAAGAAGTTATGATTTTTGCAAGTTTATTGATGAAAACTATTTTCCGGAAAAATACATGCTGTTGGACGTTTTTCGTCGGTCAAAAAGAGGCTTTAGACGTAACCCGGAGGAGCCAAGCTTTCCAAAATATATTACTACATACTAAGACGTAACCGTGGATATAAAGAACAAGTAAAACGGACTTATAACGACAAAGATATTCACGTTTCAATATCGGCAAAAATCCTCTATAATTGGCAGCTTTTAGAAATAATAATAACACTACGTACTAAATTCTAGATTTTCTAGAAATATTAACCAAGTACCCAATTTCATAACTAATGATGTATTAGTGATTACAAGTATATTTTCATCACCACAAGGCGTTATTTCAAGGATTTCAAACCGAGGATTTCAACACAAACATTGGTACATACGATATATATATAAGTATATATATTACAACTAGTTTATTTTTCTAATAGCCATATTTTCCTAAGTCTTGGAATATATACTTTTGATAACAACAAATGTTTTTCAAAGAGTAGAGTGGTATAGGAAACATGTGCATGGACATTCATAACATCATTTGATGATCTAAAGTAGATCGTTCATCATTCACATTAGGTTGCGGCTAGTGTGCGCGCCTTGTCTTTCAGTTCATTACATGTTCATGGTACCATCATATTGGGTTGCGGCAGCTAATTGTTCATTGTTGTTCATTTCACTTCATCACAGTTTCATCAGTTAAGGTGAGTTTTCATAGCCCCGTTTTCAATTCAACATTTTTGATTGTTTTCAAATCCCACGGGGGAAATACATTGCATCAATCATTTTAGTACGAGCCCAAGTATTCAAACATATGTACATTGCTTAAGTTACCTTGCCATGTGATAAGTCCCCTGTATCATCATGAACCGTTAATTTGCCGGTAAGCGAGAGTGAGTGGATAGATCTATCAAGGGTGACGCCTCCATCCGTGGTAGTGATTACCAACTGTAAGCGGATGCATTTCATGTCTTTTACATTTGAGTGTTTTGGCAGAACATTCAGGAGGGGCATAGTTTCATCAGTCATAGCTTCGGGGTCATGAGCTTATGGTCTATTGTACAATTTTCATGAGATTTTTATCTTGCACTTTTACTTGTGGTGGCCGTACATCATTACATTTTACAAACCTATGGAATTCACCAACATTCGTGTTGACGTTTTAGCAATGTATTTCAGGTTATTAAGGTAGCTCATGTGACATGCATTTGGACCTTCATGGAGTCGCGGAGTCGACGCGTCTCATCATTATTTCATGCACTTATGTAAACATTTGATCTAGTATGACTTGTTTTTCATAAACATGCAACACATTTTGGGGACCTCATTTTGTAAACTCTGGATTATTTCAATGATCAAATGCAGTATTTTCCAAACGACACTTTAGGTCGTTCAATGTAACTGTAACTGTGGTGCTATGACAGACACCCCCAGGTATTCCATTCCGCTGCAAGTCTGGTAAATTGGGGGTGTGACAGTTTTGATGGCATATTACTTGATTTAATAAATGTGATAGACTTAAGAGTGCACCTTAGCATCTCTTGTGAAATGAATCTCATTAAGATTATTTATCTTAAATGAGTTTGTGATTCTTAAATGATATCAAAACTAGACATTAATATATTCTTAAACAAATATTATTTTCTATGATTTTTGCCAATGTTATATATCATACTTTAACTAGTATTTGAAAAAATAAATTTTGCTTGTTTATGGATTGTGACAAGTTATTTTTCAATTCTAATAACTTATATTATTTCAAAAAGGAAAGTGTAGTGCATTATCTTGTAACACAATCATTCATGCTACAAAGAAAATGAAATACATAGAATATATAGTGTGTATTATTCTTAAATATGTATTTTATCTTGAAGTGATGATTTTAAGTAGTGTGACCAAAGTTAACATATGTTGTTAGTTTGCTCATGTTTGGTTTTTCAGATATGACACATTCATTCATTGCATTGCAATGTAAATTGCTGGAATATTTCAGACGAGACATTTAAGTTGTCAATCCTACTTCATTGTATATTTTATGCATGTTTTAAACATGTTATTCTAATATTTGGAACACAACTATTGGACAAGTAGATTCAATATGACATTATCAACACAAGTGTGAGTTATGATCAAATGCATATTCTTTTCATCTACAAAGGATGTAAATATTTTCATATCAATCTAGTGTGATTGAGTATGTAGATTCAAGACTATATCTTTTGTTAAAATTTGATGTAATCTTGAAACTAAACAAATAACAATCCAATTTCTTTTCCACACTCAAAAACATGTTAATTAGATTTGATGAATATATCAACCATAATTTGAATAATAAATTGATATAATATCAAGATCCTTCTTGGCCCTCACAAACACTTATTTAAAATAAATAGGCATTTTGATAGTGTGTTCCATTAATCCTAAGATTATTTATGAGTGAGGTTAGTGAATGATTGAAATTTGACTTATTACTTCATGATTGTTATATGTTTTGTTTATGTGAAAGACTCTTCATTGTTACTTATAATGAACACACTTAGATTTTGAAAATACTTTTTCTTTTATATAACTACTAATGTTTTACAATGATTAAATTTCTCTTATTAAACAACATAAGGTAAAACAAGGTAATTTGTTGAAAATATTTAAGTGTGTTGTTAAGAATAGATTAAATTGTCTGAAATATTTAGGTGACTAGATTTAACTCATTTACAAGATGATTGAGTAACATTAAGCCATCTATACCTATATGCAATGCAAGCATAATATTGCAATCCTAACGCAAGAAATCTAGCATAAGATCTAGTTAAGTATAAACTGGAAAACTAACTATAAACTAATAAGGCACATATGCTTAGATATACAATTAGCTAAAATTCAAATAGCAACAATCATCTAATATATTCAATTAACAAAATAGAATCACAAATAAGTTCACATAACACATAAAACACTTGTCGTCGTTTTGTGTATTATATATACCAATGTTTACTTACCTCGATTTTATTTGAAAATAAAATAGTTTCCTACCCATTTAAAATTTAATTAAGATCAATATTTTTAAAGCATAAATGCTTAATTTTTCAAATATATACCGACTAGGAATGCCTGACTCGAAGGAAAAGGTAAAATACAAGTTTTACGTTAAAACGAGACTCAAATTTTTGACCTCCGTTTAGTATTTTGACTTTCTGACTTATTTAAGTTTGTAATGGTTACTTGTAAGTATTTTTAAATGAAAGTAGACTCAATTACCTTTAAAACGCCGGGTGGCACGACTTCTACAGAGTTACGGTTAATTTTATATGTTTTTCAAAGTTTCTGAAAAACTGTCGAACAAACAGGCGGACCCCTTAAATTTAAGTGGGACGCCCAGTATTTAAGGGGGCCGTCCAGACAATTAAAGGGGCCGCCCATCTGATACTCAAAAATGCATTTTTTGTTAAAAATTATTTTCTAACTTTGCGGAAATGTGTGAATCTTTCTTAGTTTAATACCGAACATATAACACTTTATTTTAAGCATAATTTTATTTCGAGCTAGTATAATTAGTGTATATAACATCAAAATTAATACAAGTTAATCAACAAAACACTTTTCATATTTAATCCTCCTTAATAGGTAATTTGATACATGGATCGTACTCAATTTTTAAAACCATTTGTTTTGAAAATTAGAGCGACGTGGCTCTTGATACCAATTGTGGAAAACTAGAAGGGGGGTTGAATAGTTTTCCCCTCTTTTTTGATTTTATAAAAACTTGATTACGAAATGTTGATTCAAATTTATTCAATTGCTTGTTTGAAAAACCTTCAATTAGAGTTTAGTATGAAAACAACATATAATCAATACGATCAATTATATATGTGAGCTTTTGGATTAGTTTTATGAATGGAGCTTTGGTCGATCTTTATGTGAATACGTTTTCCTTTTAAATTCTTAAAATATTTTGTATCAAATTATCTATCAAGTTAAACTTAATATGAGAGTGTGAATAATAATCTATTTGACCATATCATATAATTGTACACACAATCACAATATTAACTTCTATGTACAACACAATCAACATCACTACTATATAAGCAACAACTAAAACATATAGGTAAGCATAGATGTAAAACGATAAATGCAAGAATTAATGAGAAGAGATAAGAGAAAGGAAATGCAAACCGGACACGAAGATTTATAGTGGTTCGGCTACAAGGACACCTTCCTTGCCCTACTCCACTCCCCGGGTCACCTACTCGAGAGTTTTCTTCACTACTCAACAAGCTCCCTTTTGGCGGAGAAAACCGTACACAACTTTTGCTTACACCAATTTACGACACTAAGCTAAATGTCGAGTTCTAATAGTAACTAGAACCAATCTCACAACACGACTTCGATCACTACACAACTTCTACAGGACTCCACGACTTCTTCACGACTTCATGACTACTTCACAACTTCTTCTATACTCCGCCCACTATTTATTCACACACCTACTTCTTCACAACTACATGACTTCTCCACACTACTACTTCTTCCCACTACTTCTTACTCACTCATTGACTCACTACTAAGTAAAATCATCTTGATCTACTTATTACATATACATAACTCACAACTTCACATAAACACTAACTTGACTCTAATACATCTTTGGCTTTATGATAGGGAGGATTCTTCTCTTACACTTTGAGTGATGAGGGATTGAATCACTTGAAACAAAGACTAATAAACTTATGATCAAAGGATTTAGAAGTGTGTTTGGAAAGGATTGGGACTGAAAAGTTTCATGCAAAAGGTGAGGAATAATTGTAGAAATGAACCAGTATTTATAGGCAAAAGTTTCTGACAAATCTGACAATTGGAGCGTGCTGGCCCCTTTAATTGTATGCCGGCCGCCCTTATAATTAAGGGGGCCGCCAAGACGAAAACGGCAGTTTTCTTGTCTTTTTCTGGGGAAGGTTTAGTGAAATTTTAACTGTTTTTGGCTAAAAATTTGAATTCATATATTTATTATGAATTAAACATTTTCCTTTAATTACCAAAAATGTTTTTCAAAATATATAAGATGTTTATAACATTTTATAAAATTTGCAGTGTCTAAATGAAATCCCTTTGATCATAAAATGTATTAGACATTTGTTTGTACATACCTTAAGTGATTGTTGAAGCATACTTGAGACGTTGAGATGTCGAGGCTTGTTGACGTATGAATGCATAGACGAATTGTGATCACAAGTAACTTAAGCATTTTACATTATATGTTGTAACTTACATCTTTGTCATCATCAAAACATGAAGAGAATGTTTAGATTAAATATCGTAATATTCATGCCAACACTAAACTTTTTGCTTGATTGATGTTTTTGTACAAATAGTGTGTGAAAGGCGGACCGACGTTGATAAACTATAAAGTGAGTTCTAGTTTTGTTTCGCATTAAATTGTGACCTTAGAGAGACTCCATTCTGTCTCTACGCTCGCCTGTGCGTCAAATTAGACTTACCTATATCACTATTTTACGTACAATATCATCTTAAGGGTGATTTACCTCAATTCCACGCGCCACTTTTGTGGTAATTGTCCGAATAACATGTAAGAGTAGGACATAGTGGGTGATAATTGTTGGTACTTCTTTAATTGGTGAACCTGATACCTCAAGTTAAAAGTTTTTTTTTGTTTTGTCTTAGCTTAAAAACAGTTTACTAAAAAGGTTTTGAAAACTAATGTCATGAAGATAAGTGCATCCATCTTCGTACATGTTTTGATTGCCACATCAAACAAAATACCCTATAAAAATTTAAGTTACATGCCATCTAACTATAAGAAACACTTGAAATTATTATTTGGTAAACGTAAGACCTAGGCTAAATTTTAATGACAAGGTAAAATTCTATTATTGTATGAGACCAAATATAGATATTTTACACGTTTCTAAGTTAGACGACTTAATTAAGTTGTGCGTGAGACCTAGAACTTAAGGCATGATATGGGATGAAACATGCTTACATTGCAAATTGATGAATCAATTTGATGTAATTCCCATAATGATCTAGGAATTGGAAATGGTTTACCAATTATTGTTCGACTAATTACCATCTTTTATACTTTCATTACTAGCAGATCAACTGATGTAGTGATATGAAAAGTTGGATCCTAGGTTTTCAAAAGAAAACTATGTGGTTATATGAATATATCCTTGGGTATTATATTTTCTTGAAAATATGTATTATCAAAAACACTAATGTTTGGACTTTTTTTTCTGTAGAAATGGCTCAACCCGATAACTCCACTTTTGTTTCTGCTTTCAAGATTCATCTTGAAAGGGAAAAATTGACTGGGAAAAATTTCAATGATTGGTACAGATCGCTCAGAATTGTCTTGAGGGCGACTGATAAGCTCGATTATTTGAATACTCCTTGCCCTGACCGACCTGCTGAAACTGCACCTAAAGCAGAAAAAGCAGAGTGGTACATTGAGTACAAGAAGTATAATGAGGTTGCTTGTTTAATGCTCACTAGTATGGATGCTAAGTTGAAAAAGCAGTTTGAGTACTATTATCCATACAATATGCTTCAAGAACTCAAGAAAACTTATGAGAAATCACCAGCAGTTGAATTGTATGACCTGCTCGATCAATTACACAGCTGTAAACATGGTGAAGGAAAACCTGTAGGTGATTATGTGTTGATGATGAACGGATTCTTTGATCAACTCCACAGACTCGACTTCAGTTACCCTGAGAATGTGCAAGTGAACATAATCAACAGGTTCCTTAACAAGGACTTTAAAGGTTTTGTTCAAAACTTCAACAGGCATTGCTCGGGGAAGATAGTCTCAGAATTACTCGCAATGCTTGTAGATTATGAGAAAGGTTTTCCACCTCAGGGCAAGGCACCTACTCCTCAAGTGTTGGCAATTCAAGGAGGTAGGATCCAGAAGAAATTGCAAGCGAAGAAGGGTAAGGGTAAGGTTGACAAAGGCAAGCAGGTCATGGCCTATCAACCAAATCCTAAGGTGAATCAACATCAACCCAAGTAGAAAAAGGTGAATCCTCCCAACAAGAAGGATCAGGCTTGTCACCATTGTCATGAGAAAGGTCATTGGAAGAGAAACTGTCCACTGTACATTCATGACTTGCGACAAAAGAAGCAGAAGAATGAAGCTGGTAACCCCATTACTTCAGGTGCATTCTTTATAATTGAATTATTTACTTTAACTCATAAAAATTCCTGGGTATATGATACGGGCTGTGGTATTCATATTTGCAATACTATGCAGGGGTTTAGAGTTGAGAAGAGGCTTGCCTATGGACAACAATTTTTGCACGTTGGTAATGGAGCAAATGCAACTGTTGAAGCTATAGGCGTATTTGAATTAGTTTTGCCTTCGGGCTTAGTACTATTTTTGAATAATTGTCATTATGCCCCTTCAATTGTTAGGGGTGTAGTTTCCTTTTCTCGTTTATTGGATCTTGGTTTTCAACATACTATTAATGGCAATGAAATTTCTGTTTCGTTTAATAATGTTTTTTTATTTTAATGTTGTTGATGTGAATGCTATTTTTGAAATTGATATGAATGTGAATGTATCCAATGATTATAATAATTCAATGTATAGCATCAATAATAAGAGAATCAAGAAAGGTCTGGATTCATCTTATCTTTGGCATTGTCGACTTGCTCATATAGGCAAGGCTCGCATAGAAAAGCTACAACACGATGGGCTTTTGCAAGGGATCAATGATGAATCATTTGATAAATGCGAATCTTGTATATCTGGGAAGATGACTAAGAAACCTATCAATAATCGTATGGAAAGTGCTTCTGATCTACTTGGTCTTATTCACACATATGTGTGTGGACCACATAGACATGTGTCATGGAGGGGCGCTAGCTGCTTCTTAACATTTACGGATGATTATAGCCGTTATGGTTATGTTTATTTACTTAAACATAAACATGAGGTGTATTGATTGAGGCAAAAGCAGTCAACTAAAGTCAACCACAGATGTGGTCAATATAGTCAAACTCCTTAGGCTCAATGCTCCGCGGAATATAGTGGTTTCCCCGGGTCGTTATGTCCCGACGAGGTGTGATGGTAATTAAAACGGGTTTGTGATCGGGTGAATTTGGACAGGAAAGGGTATATAAGGGTTTTGAATGATTACGCTAAGAAAAAATGAATGAGAATGATTTAAACACACTATATTAATAATAACGTGAAACCTAGTTAACCTAAAACGTAATCTAAAAATTTAAAATCAGAATTTGCTTAAAGATAAGCAGAAAAATAAGCCAAACGGCTTAAATAGAAGCTATCACTTTATTTATGTTTTTGGTTTTTCTTTATTTTACAAACTACTTTTACTTACGTAACCTGAATTTTTAAAAACGTAAAAGTTATTTAAATAAAATACGAATTTAAGTCAAAATAAACGCGAGTGCGCGAAATAAAAAGTGAATTTTATGCTACGCAAACCCTATGGACATGAAAATTACATTTTTACGATCCTAACGATAAAAGAAAATTTTGAGAAAAAGAAAAATATTTTTTGACTTTTTAATTATTTATTATTAATTAAATACTAAATAAACTAAAATTAATTATTAAAAATATTAAACTAATTATGAAATTTACGAAACGTTTTCTAAAATTACTTTATACTAATAGTGAGCTAGGAAAAATGGAAAAAGGTTTACAAGCTTATTAATAAGCAGTGGAATAAGCTAAAAAACTTATATAAGCTAAAAGGAACTAGACTACTATATAAATAAGAGTGGAGAGGAATAACACTAAGGATGCACTAGCCCAAGTCATGCATGGTTTTGGTCTGAGGTTGACTAGTCAAACCAAGGGGTCACAGGTTCGAATCTAGCTTGTGACCATTTTTACAAAACTTTTTATTTTTTGAAATTTTCTTTTACAAACACATTTAAACAACAAAAATAGAAGACTTTAATAAACACAACTTTTTTGTATCTCACAAATAAGCTCTGTGTGAGCTTCTTTTCACCACAGATCACAAAAATAGGCTAAAAAGAGAATTAAAACTTGGAAAAAGCTATGAAACAAGCTATATTCTAAACTCTAAAGGACCAATTAAGCTCAGACAAGTAAGACTTATTTAGAACAAACTAAATCAAGAAGAAAAAGCAACTAGATAAGCCCAAAACAAAGATAAGCACAATCCAAACTCACCCTGTCAAACAGGCCAAGAGGCAATTAGCAGCCCTTGGTGGGGCCCACCTGGGTGACCCAGGGTCCAAGGTGAAAATGGAACTCAACAACCAGCTAGGGGGACTTCCCAAAGCACCCAAGACCAGACAATAAGCTCAAGGATTGAGCTTATTGTGGGCTTGGGAAAAGTGGTCAGTACTGGGGTATGCTGGTGCAGGGCACAACTAAGCTCAGCAGGCCTAGGGGTGCATTTGCAGGGGTAGAAACCTAACAATAAGCTACAAATAAGCTGTCCTAATAGGGAACAATCTATTGGCAACTAGGGAAATCCTAATAAGCACAGATAAGCAAATTAGGTAAGCTAACATCAATCAATAAGCTCTACCAATTTTCCTGAACCAAGCAGTCCTAATCAGGGTCCAAATAGGCTAATTAAGCTAAAGCACAGGCCAAATGAAAAATTCTCAAAATAAACTGAAAATATGAGCATGTGAACAAGCTAGGAGATAAACTAAGTACCAAGTTTGAGCTTTTGAGGGTTTGAAATGACATCATGTAAAATAAAGCACCAAATTGATGTGGGACAAGTTTAACTGATGCAGCAGCCTAAAGGGCAATATGGCAGGCCAAGGATAAGCCAACAACTTAGCTCCACAATCTACAACAAGCTTAAATAACTAAAGTTCACACAACTAACGACTAGTAAAACTAAAATTATACACTAAAATTTATGTAAGCTAACCTAGATATGAGAGTAAAAAGGGACTGTTACAGCAGGCCATGTGGGTGAATGGGTCAAAATGGAATAGCATGCTAAAAATAAATCAACCCAATGAGCTTTGAAATGCCAAATAAGCTCAACTGTCTTCACCCCTACACCACTGACAATATATAAGACCTATTTCTACTCTAAATCCTACTCCAACCTTCATAAAACTTGGATCAAAGGGGTTGGTTGGGACCTGATGCATAGGGGACTGGAATTGGGTCAAATGGTGGGTGAGTCTGACCTGAGAAAGTCAACCACCAGGATTGAAAATGGTGCAATGCCCTGATGTAAGCTAAACCTAATCAAGCAAAACATCTAATGAAAATCTAAATTAAAACCTAACCAAAGCTACTAATGTGTAACAGTTTTGAATGCAATTATTATTATTATTATTATTATTTCTTTTATTTTTCTTTTGCCTGAAACAAATGCAACTTACAAAGTTCCTATCCAAGTGAATATTATGACTAGAAAACTAAATTTATAGTAACTCTAATACCTATTATGCACTAAAACTAGATCATGCTACAAAAGGCTCTTAAACACAGTTTGATGCTAAGAATTTTAGAAAACTAACTCAGAATCTAGGAAACTATATGGTAGTGCAGAGAAATGCTTCTAAACTATTGCTAACATCAAATTAAAACTAATCTAAATTCAAGTAGTGACCAAAAAGGGGTTAAGCTTCAAGAATCACCTTATGCCAAACAACCCTTTAGGGGGTGTCTGAAGTACCTATTTAGCTAAAAATCAAATTTTTGGATAGAAAATTTACTAAAAGAAAATATACTGAGCAATCTTAAGCATAAAAGGACTAGGAAATATAAGTTAAATTCTGCAATTCAAAAGCTTTTTGAGTATTATACTTAGTGAAGAAAACAGTAAACTTAAAAGAGAATTACACTTAGAAAGAAATTTTTCATTAACTGAAAAATAAATTACAACTGAGGCAACATGAAATTAAAACTAAGAAAACATTTTAAATCCTAATTCTACTCTAAAATCCCATTACAAACTAATTTTACTACTCCATCCAATGGCTTACAATTTATCTATTTATACTCAAAATAAAACTAGGGCTTCTTTTCTTTCTTGTCTTCGTTCCCATCTCTCATTTTAAGCTGTTGGATGAGGCACTTTTGATCCTGACCCTTCAATCACTTTGGCGGGAAATGGCTTTTGGCTTTTTGCATTTATCAGGGGGGGTTTTGGTGTTTTGTGGTGGAAAGTATGTGTAGGGGTTAGGGATGTTGAGTGTGGCAGTGGAGGAGGATAGTAGGGATGATGATGGAGTGTTGGGTGTGGCAGGGTGTGTAGCAGGTCTTATGAAGGTGGGAGGGAGTTAGGGTTTGACCAATTTTGACCGGGGTGGGAAATATTAAAACGGGGGTGTTAATATTTGTGTGGGAGTGGGCTTTTGTGGAATGGTTTGGGTGTTGTGTGGGCTGGTTTGGATTATAGGTCAAAATAATAACAAAGGTCCATTTTGGTTTGTAGTTGTTAAACACAAGGACTATTATTGTCATTTTCAGAAAATGAGGGTGTGTTTTGACGAACCTCCAAACATTAAACCAATGATCATAATTGCCAAGTTTCATTTCCAAGGACCAATATTGTTTATTTCCCAAAAATTGAAATTCCTAGGGACTATTTCTGCCAAATGTGAAAGTTGAGGGACCTGTTTTGCCAATTCATGAAAAATTTCATCCAAGGACCATTATTGACAACATTTGACTTTCCAAGGACCCTAGTTGACTTTTCTTCCAAAAATATCCCAACAGGGACCAAATCTGTCAATTTCTAAAACTCTAGGGACCATACTGTAAATTCCCAAAACTTTTAGAATTTTCACCAAAGGACTAAATATGAAAACTTATGATTTCAAAAGGACCTTTGGTGACTTTTCTTTTAAAATATGTGCTCAGGGACTATTTTTGCCAATTTTTGAAAGTTGGAGGACTGAAACTGCCAATTTTGCAAACTTTGTACTTTTTTCATCTGTTTTTACTCTTTTTGCATCTAAAACATATAAAACGCAATTTTGAAATATTTTTAATATTTTGATGCATTTCTGAGTGTTTTTGTATGTATTGCAGTTCAGATTTGACCAAAAATTATGAGGGTTTGAGCACTCATCAATCCCCCACACTAAAATATTGCTAGTCCCTAGCAATAAACTGTTTTGAAAACTTAATGGATTTTAATCTCTTTACCAAAATCCATCACTTCTGGAATAGCCAGATGTATCGATTCAAGTAAGAACTATGGTCCACCTGATAACCATGTGATTTTGAGCAAACCACCAGCTGTCAACGGATTTGATTTGTCTTTACCAAAAGCCGTTTGCTTCTGGACTAGCCAACTCTTGATGGAATAGTCAACATCTTGGTGAGCTGATTACCAATTATGGTTTTTCCACTGCCTTTACCACAAGCCATAATCTTGCGGGCTAGCCAACTCATTCACCTTTTTGGATATGGCAAGTTGATTTACCATACAATTTTGGGCAAATTGCAAGCCATAAACGGATTTAAGATGTCTTTACCAAGAGCCGTTTGCTCCTGGACTAGCCAATCCTTTTGTCGTTTAGACATGGCGGACTGATAACCTCAAAAAATTTTGAAGCTCAAGTGAATTTTTTTTTAAATTTTTTCCAAAAACGGGGGTATTAGATAGTAAAATGTGATAAAATTCGCTAGAATAGCGAAATACCCCCCACACTTAGAATAAATATTGTCCTCAATATTCAAAGTCCCGGCTATTATGCCGACTCTTTGAACGTAAAAGGGCAACATTATAATCTAAATGTGGAAACACCAGTTTGTATTTTCACTTCATTGGTAACCATAGTAGGGGTAATTCCCCCACACTTAGGGTGAAAACCCTATAAGCATGCTACTGTTTTTGTTTACCGAGTCGCTAGCTTGACTCGACCCCGAATTCATTTGTCCTTGGGGAAGCATGATGTGGAAGAAACAATTTCCATCGGACTTTCATTCAAGATGTTTGGACAAACATTTGAAGCACGTGAAAGTTCCACACCGATGAGATATAATCCCGGCTCAAGATAATGGTAAATGAAAATGCCGGGATCAAAGATGGTATCTTCATTCCCGAAGGAGTGAAGAAGAAGAGAAGGCACCTTATAGGTTAAGAAAAGGAAGAAAACCATGATGAAAATCATGATAAGATCTTCTTCCTCGAGAGCAGGCTCATTAGCCTGAATTTGGATTTCAAGGGTTAAGCTCATAAACATCCCGGGAGGGTGGGTGGGAATTTGCAAATCCTCGTGATTGAGTGCATCTCCCCCCGGGCTATCAAACTCCGGAGGAGTCATGATATGATGAGTGAGTTCACCGGAGAACTCCTCATGAAGAGAATTATTTACAAGATGTGAATCTGTGAATTCATGTTCCGATGTGGACTCATCACAATCCTCATTCTGAATATCAAAGATTGGATTATCAGAAATCAAAGTGAATTCAGATTCGAATTCAAATAGAGGATTGATGAGAGTAGTATTGAATGCTTCAGGAACAAAGAGATTAACATTCTCTATTGGATTGTTAGGATCAGAAGTGAGTGACGGATCATGATATAGGAGACATTCAATTTCTCCCAGATCGGCTTCAAAGTCTAGGAGACCATCATCACTTTCCAATGAAAGTGGATTGATGTTAGTAAGTTCATCGGCGAACTCCTCAAGAAGAGGATCAGCATCAGACTGTGAGAGTGATGCCTCAATATACTCAATGTCTCCATGAGATGTACAATCATCATTAAAATCTGTGAAAGTCTCAAAATGATCGTTTGAACACTCAAGAGGGGAAGGAAGATCACACATATGATCAGAAGTTCCCTGTGACTCTCTCGGGATTGGGATAAGGTTCTCAACACTAGACTTTATGAATTCGTCCGATTCCTTATTAGGAACAGTGCTAAGATGCTCATCCCCCATGTTTAGAGAGTGAGTGTGAACTTTGGGTGTGATAGCAGTTGTTTGAGATGGAATCTCAACTGCTGGGATATCAACTGATGAACTTGATGAATCTTTATAGAATTGAAGGATATCAAGTGTATCTTCATCATCAGTGTCATCAGGAATAAAACGGAACAAAGAGCTGGATTTGGTTGCTTTTTCTTTTGCAATGGATTCCCTAATAGATTTTTCGTAAGCATCTTGGGAATTTAGTCTAGCAGCCTGCTCTTCAACTAGCAATTCTTCCATGGATTTTTGATGAGTTTCTTTTTGGGCAAGGTCTTTAACTAAATCCTTAAGTTCATCAAAAAATTTCATCATATTTTGCATTTCTGGAAGAAGTGCCTGACTCAATTGGGACTGTAGATGTTGGTTGTAATATGATGTGTCAAGATTGTTACAGGAAATTGGATTCCCTGTTTGACAATCTGAGCTGAAGTGTGGACCTCCACAGTAATCACAACAGTAAAACTGATGTGGCTGTGGGTTGTATGTGCTAGAGTCATAATTGTTATCAGGAAACTGCTCATAGACAAGCGTGTTTCCCGATTGACAATCAGAACTGTAGTGTGAACCACCACAATACTCACAATAGTTAAACTGTTGAGTCTGGTTTGGTGAATCGTATGGATATTGATCATTTTCAAAATTCTGAGTGTTACCAAAAAATTGTTTATAGACAAACGTGTTTCCGGTTTGACACTCAAATCCTTGATGAGGACCTCCACAATATTCACACGAATATGTCAGTATCTCATGGTTTGGTGGCTGGTGGAATAAATCAGTTGTGTCATGGTAAGAATAGGGATCCTGGTTATAGACAGACCCATTTCCTGAGTCTACCATGCCACAACCGGGGCAATTACCACCGTTATGAGGGCCACCACACCATTGGCAACCCAAATGGTGTGGATACGACATAGGAAAGAATCAAAGGTTTATAGAGGGTAAGAAATGTAGAATCAAAGATGTGAGAGGGTAAAGGTGAATATTTTTGGAGTTTTTGGAAAACATTTTGTACAAATAAGAAAGAAAATCTTTTTGGGTTTTTTGTGTTCGTTGAAAACTGATTTTAAAAAGTTTTCAGGAACCGTTTTTGTCTTTATATGAAAATAAGAAGAGAATATGAACAAGGATGGAAAAATGTACAATGGAATGAATTCCAAAATTACTAATCAGAAAAACCGTTTAAAATACGCGCACAACCTCCCCGGCGACGGCGCCAAAATTTGATTGAGGCAAAAGCAGTCAACTAAAGTCAACCACGGATGTGGTCAATATAGTCAAACTCCTTAGGCTCAATGCTCCGCGGAATATAGTGGTTTCCCCGGGTTTGTGATCGGGTGAATTTGGACAGGAAAGGGTATATAAGGGTTTTGAATGATTACGCTAAGAAAAAACGAATGAGAATGATTTAAACACACTATATTAATAATAACGTGAAACCTAGTTAACCTAAAACGTAATCTAAAAATTTAAAATCAGAATTTGCTTAAAGATAAGCAGAAAAATAAGCCAAACGGCTTAAATAGAAGCTATCACTTTATTTATGTTTTTAGTTTTTCTTTATTTTACAAACTACTTTTACTTACGTAACCTGAATTTTTAAAAACGTAAAAGTTATTTAAATAAAACGCGAGTTTAAGTCAAAATAAACGCGAGTGCGCGAAATAAAAAGTGAATTTTATGCTACGCAAACCCTACGGACATGAAAATTACATTTTTACGATCCTAACGATAAAAGAAAATTTTAAGAAAAAGAAAAATATTTTTTTGACTTTTTAATTATTTATTATTAATTAAATACTAAATAAACTAAAATTAATTATTAAAAATATTAAACTAATTATGAAAATTACGAAACTTTTTCTAAAATTACTTTATACTAATAGTAAGCTAGGAAAAATGGAAAAGGGTTTACAAGCTTATTAATAAGCAGTGGAATAAGCTAAAAAGCTTATATAAGCTAAAAGGAACTAGACTACTATATAAATAAGAGTGGAGAGGAATAACACTAAGGATGCACTAGCCCAAGTCATGCATGGTTTTGGTCTGAGGTTGACTAGAAAACCAAGGGGTCACAGGTTCGAATCTAGCTTGTGACCATTTTTACAAAACTTTTTATTTTTTGAAATTTTCTTTTACAAACACATTTAAACAACAAAAATAGAAGCCTTTAATAAACACAACTTTTTTGTATCTCACAAATAAGCTCTGTGTGAGCTTCTTTTCACCACAGATCACAAAAATAGGCTAAAAAGAGAATTAAAACTTGGAAAAAGCTATGAAACAAGCTATATTCTAAACTCTAAAGGACCAATTAAGCTCAGACAAGTAAGACTAATTTAGAACAAACTAAATCAAGAAGAAAAAGCAACTAGATAAGCCAAAAACAAAGTTAAGCACAATCCAAACTCAACCTGTCAAACAGGCCAAGAGGCAATTAGCAGCCCTTGGTGGGCCCACCTGGGTGACCCAGGGTCCAAGGTGAAAATGGAACTCAACAACCAGCTAGGGGGACTTCCCAAAGCACCCAAGACCAGACAATAAGCTCAAGGATTGAGCTTATTGTGGGCTTGGGAAAAGTGGTCAGTACTGGGGTATGCTGGTGCGGGGCACAACTAAGCTCAGCAGGCCTAGGGGTGCATTTGCAGGGGTAGAAACCTAACAATAAGCTACAAATAAGCTGTCCTAATGGGGAACAATCTATTGGCAACTAGGGAAATCCTAATAAGCACAGATAAGCAGATTAGGTAAGCTAACATCAATCAATAAGCTCTACCAATCTTCCTGAACCAAGCAGTCCTAATCAGGGTCCAAATAGGCTAAATTAAGCTAAAGCACAGGCCAAATGAAAAATTCTCAAAATAAGCTGAAAATATGAGCATGTGAACAAGCTAGGAGATAAACTAAGTACCAAGTTTGAGCTTTTGAGGGTTTGAAATGACATCATGAAAAATCAAGCACCAAATTGATGTGGGACAAGTTTAACTGATGCAGCAGCCTAAAGGGCAAGATGGTAGGCCAAGGATAAACCAACAACTTAGCTCCACAATCTACAACAAGCTTAAATAACTAAAGTTCACACAACTAACGACTAGTAAAACTAAAATTATACACTAAAATTTATGTAAGCTAACCTAGATATGAGAGTAAAAAGGGACTGTTACAGCAGGCCATGTGGGTGAATGGGTCAAAATGGAATAGCATTCTAAAAATAAACCAACCCAATGAGCTTTGAAATGCCAAATAAGCTCAACTGTCTTCACCCCTACACCATTGACAATATATAAGACCTATTTCCACTCTAAATCCTACTCCAACCTTCATAAAACTTGGATCAAAGGGGTTGGTTGGGACCTGATGCACAGGGGACTGTAATTGGGTCAAATGGTGGGTGAGTCTGACCTGAGAAAGTCAACCACCAGGATTGAAAATGGTGCAATGCCCTGATGTAAGCTAAACCTAATCAAGCAAAACATCTAATGAAAATATAAATTAAAACCTAACCAAAGCTACTAATGTGTAATAGTTTTGAATGCAATTATTATTATTATTATTTTTTCTTTTGCCTGAAACAAATGCAACTTACAAAGTTCCTATCCAATTGAATATTATGACTAGAAAACTAAATTTATAGTAACTCTAATACCTATTATGCACTAAAACTAGATCATGCTACAAAAGGCTCTTAAACACAGTTTGATGCTAAGAATTTTAGAAAACTAACTCAGAATCTAGGAAACTATATGGTAGTTCAGAGAAATGCTTCTAAACTAGTGCTAACATCAAATTAAAACTAATCTAAATTCAAGTAGTGACCAAAAAGGGGTTAAGCTTCAAGAATCACCTTATGCCAAACAACCCTTTAGGGGGTGTCTGAAGTACCCATTTAGCTAAAAATCAAATTTTTGGACAGAAAATTTACTAAAAGAAAATATACTGAGCAATCTTAAGCATAAAAGGACTAGGAAATGTAAGTTAAATTCTGCAATTCAAAAGCTTTTTGAGTATTATACTTAGTGAAGAAAACAGTAAACTTAAAAGAGAATTACACTTAGAAAGCAAATTTTCATTAACTGAAAAATAAATTACAACTGAGACAACATGAAATTAAAACTAAGAAAACATTTTAAATCCTAATTCTACTCTAAAATCCCACTACAAACTAATCTTACTGCTCCATCTAATTGTTAGAATATGGACATTATTTTAGTAGTCGTATATTAGGATCAAACTCGAGATCACGGGATTGCACACTTTACGTATGAGTATTAAAGATTAATACTTGAGTATAAATATTGTATTCGTTTATTAATTATCACAAAACATATAAACGTTTATTAGTATTTAAGATATATGACTAATGGACGTTAAATTAAAAGAACGAGGACTAGAATGAAATTAGGAGTCAAGAAGGTTCCGGATCCCCTCATTCCATTAAGCGCTGATCGGATTTGTAGTGGGTTTACCCAACCCACACAAAACTTGTGCTCTAAGTTTCTTATAGCATATATACACATCAAAGGTTTAGGTTTTTGGTACTCTTGTGCACACACACAAAAACCTAAAATCTTTTCTCCTTGTTCTTTTCTTTGGTCGATCGCATCATTCCCTCTCCAAGGGATGATCGATTTTTGTTGAACAAAAATTGTACTGGTTTAAGTTTTGTGATTTAATTACTAGCATAACTTTAATACGTTATAGTACGTGTGTACAAGAACGTGATACAATCAAACTATTGATTGTTTCTTGGATTGAATTACAAAAGAGGTAAGGGGTAATTCTCATAATCCACATAAACCCTAATTAGGGTTCTTGGTTCCCGAAGATTGCATTGATTCTTGTTCGGGCTAGAATCACAAAGGTATGTTTACTATTTATAATTGATTAATTAATTACATGTTATATGATCTTGTTATAATTGCTTCCGCTATGCTCACTTGATGTGTTTGGTTTATTTTATATGAATGTCATGATATTATAATTCCAACAGTGGCATCTAGAGCCGTTATAATGTGTAATTAATTATCGAAACGCATAAAAATTGGATCTTGATTCGTTTAGTTACATGTTTTTAGGGTTTTTAGATTCCTAACCCTAATTTTTTTTGTGGGTCGATTTGACCTTAAAGGGTTTTCGGGTTTTGGTTTTTGAATTTTTAATATGATTAAAAACCCTAGGATGTCATGTAATTTGTTATGCGTTTTAGTAAACGATCTTGGTGCAATATGTTAATTGTTAAGCATAATCCATGAAAAAGTGCATATTTGCATGGATTTTATATTGTGTGATAATTTAAATGGTTTAAATTGGATATATATATATATATATATATATATATATATATATATATATATATATATATATATATATATATATATATATATATATATATATATTAATTGTTAAGTTATATCAGAACATGTAAATTTATTAATAGATGTCGAATTGGGGAAGACTTCAATATTAAGTAATCAATTATGTGCTATGTGGTATTTATTTAATTTTGGCTTACGCAATCGATTTATCGATGTATGTGGCTCTTTTTCCTAGAAGAAGAAAGCCTTAATTGAATTAATACGTTGTACATCTAGATTTGATTATTAATAGGACTATTGAATAAGATTTGCATGTGGCTACATGTTTTATACATATTTAATTGTTATGATTATGTATATTTGTTTATTTAGTTGTTTTATTTTTTTTATTGTACATTACTTGTTTTGTTTATTAATTGTGTTAGACATGTTTAAAAACGAAAAGGGTAATTTTTGAATAGAAAAATAATACGGACTAAATAATGGCGAAATTGTTTTGGTTTTTATGAATAAATCTCAAAGGATTGGTTGATTTGTAACACCCCAACCCGACAAGGGTAGAAGTATCACATTATGGTGGCATATCAGAACATACAACGCAAGCGGAAGACTTATAAACATAAAGTTACAAAGGATATTCTAAAGATTACAGAGGAAATACTAACTCTATACAAGAAGAGAATTCCAAAGCTAAAAAAAATCTAATCGAATCCAAGTCCAAGTCTAATCCAAGTGTCAAAGGCTTCTAATCATTGGGGTAGTCCACTAACGCTCCTATGCACTCTTCACCCAAACCCAGCTTTCAACCTAAAACCTGCCGCAGAAAAAGAAATGCGGCTGAGCTTAAAAAGCCCAGTGAACAGATATATAGCAAAACAAATGGATAATCGATATGTAAATAAGCATATGAAATGGAAAGCATAAACTCCTGTTGAAAGAGAAAGTCATCTGTCAAATGCATAAGAGATCAACGAACAACTGAACAAATATCATAAGTCAAACGAAACGAAGCATCATAGATATATCAAGCATGAAAAAAAAATCATAAGAGAATTAAGAGCACGTATCAACAAAGGCTTGTCCACCAGAGACACTCGAATGGACAAAATAAATAAAGGATAGCCACGAGCCGACCTACCAGAGACACTCGAATAGGTCTAATCACATAATTATATATCCGTCAAATCATAAGTTGTACAAAGAGGGGAGACCTCTAAGTACCAAATGGAGTAGCTAGCTCCAACGTAAAGAAGTGTAAGCACACACTCACATTCACCCTACACAAAATAGAATACCTAGGATGCATCCATACGCCCCCTCCTACAAAACAAATCATATATATGCACCTGCTCATACGACAAGTATACACACATATAATGGCCAAGAGATCTCATATCATAATCATATCAAATGGGGATGCCGTGGATCAATCACACCTCCACAGAAAGTGTCATGCCATTGGTGCTTCAATGACACGCCCATGGTACCTCCTTGAGTAGAATAAAAACTCGGGCATCAGAACAGAACAAATCATATCATATCATATCGAATCATCATATCATATCCAACAGAACATAGCAAACTGAACTGAATCATATCAAACGGATCATATCAAACCTCATATCAGAAGGATCATATCAGACGCTCATATCAAAAGATCATAACAAAGGGATCATAGCAATGGCATATCGAAAAGGGATCATAGCAGTGTCAAGGATCAAGAAAGTCATGAGAAGTCCCTACTGAAAAGGGAAGAATATCTGTACCTTATGCAAAGCAAAACCAAAACCAAAGGAAAGCACACGGAAATGGAACTACTCCCTCTTCAACGGATCTACACGAATTAATAACGAAGTATTACTTATAAGCTCATTTATAAATCAGGTTACCTTTCTTTAGGTTTCTTTCTATTTTTAGAAACTTTCCATTTTTAGTAACTTGCCACTTTAAGTAACTTAGAAGTATTTAGTAAGTTCCCATATTTAGTACCTTTTCCGAATTAATACTTTAATACTTTAAGGGTATCATTGACGATTAAATAATATTAAAGGTATAAAATGACCAATATAATGTGTTAGGGTTAAGTACGATAATTTAGTAAAGTTTAGGGTCAAAATATAAATTATCAAAAATTAACTATTAAAAATTAAATAAAATTATTTTAAACTTTATTTTAATAATTTTATATTAAGATAATAATTTTGGACCCCGTCATTAAAATTTTATATAATTTAGTAACGTACCCTTGATATTAATATTTATGCCGTGACGGCACGAGATCTTATTATTTAAATAAGCCGAAACAAACATCCCATTTTGTTGATTTTAAGTAAGATGAACAAACACCTTCTTTAAAAAATGATCCGAAACCCCCTTTATTATAGCCACGAGGTCACAACATAACCCAAACCTCATGACACCAAAATAACTTATTCAATGTCCCTATGGTATTTTATTGTCGATTGATAACAGCAAAACAAGTATATATATAAACCATTTTAGCTCTATGCTGAAACAGTTGGCAACCATGCATGCATTTCCCTTTTAATATCTTTTATTTATTTTTTTTTATTCACAAACAAATGGGCAATCATGCATGCAATCTTTTCCTTTTAGTTTGAATAGGAAAATTATAACAGATTTTAAAACGTATACTAGCGATCGAAACGAGTGTCGTAGAGCAAAAATAGAAATGTATCAAACAGACACAAAGGCTTCAAAACAAAAACAAGACCGACTTAAGTGTTTCATGATATTACACATATTTAAAATGTTTATATTCACGTACACAACATGTCACTACTAGAAAAAGTATTATTTGGAACACATTTTTTGGAACGGTTTCTAGTTGAAGCGTTACAAAAATCCAAAAAGTGATTAAAGGATTTTAAGGAACACATTTTTTGGAACGACATTTAGGTGGAGTGTTCCAAAAATTCAAAATATGGGCCCGAAGTATTTTATGGCTCAATTGTTTGAAAATGAGAAAAAAAAATCATAGTTTGTTCCATATATTATGGATCGGTTAATAATATTAAAAAAATGTAAATTAATGACACTTTATGCGGTGGCAATTTTATTAACTTTTAATACGTTCATCATAGTGTAAATAATGTTACTCATTAATAAAAGATATATGTGTTTGTCTTGAAATGAATGAGTTAACTGCAAAGCGATATATAAACATTATATTTTTTAGAGTTAGAATGATTAAGTCATTTGTTGCATAGACCAAATTATAGCCATTTATAAAAAATAAAAGATAACTAGTATAAAGAAAATTTATCAATAATAAAAGAAAATCGGTTTAAGTATAGCCCCTTTATAAAGAATACTAGATAAAATTATGGTTGTGTGTTTGATTAAATAGTATGTAAAAAATGAGTGTGGTGAAAGTGAACTTCATTAAAAACATCTATAGATGATACCTATTTTTAATTCTTTATCTCTAATCGAAAAAATATTGATTTCCCCTTATTTGGCCCGAACAGCGACCTTTTGAGAATAAAGACCTTAACCAATTAAGCTACAATGGTTCCTTGCCCAGTTTTACGAAAGAAAATACGTAAACGTTAACTTAAGCATAACTTAAGAACAGTTGATTGTATAATATAATTGTTACATTTGTATATATGATAAATAAAAATGTATATGCATATAAGACACACATTATTCAAAAGTAGGTTAGAAACAGCTATAAACACCTTTATTCTTATTATGCGTATGATACATGTATTTTATTGTTATTGTTTTTCTAATTTCAGATGAATCATAGTACATGGGTGTATGATATCCGACATTCGGATACAGATTATTTGAAAGGCGTGCAAGATTTTCTTACATTTGCTGAGAATAATCGAGTGAATAATGGAGGTGCTAATATTTATTGTCCTTGCATAGATTGCAAAGACTTTGTAAGACTTAAAGATATCAAAGATATTGAGTATCATTTGATTATACGTGGTTTTGTGCAAAAGTACACATGTTGGTCAAAACATGGTGAATTACTAGGTGATAACAGCACATCAGTTTGTATAACTATTGATAATGAAAATGGTAATTCGTACATTAACGATAACTGCGAAAACTCAAATGAGATGTCTGATAATGTAGAGGATACGACTAGTGACAGTGAGCAAGAAAAATTGCAAACACTGCTTGAGGACTCACAAAAACCATTGTATGTTGGTTGCACAAAATTTTCTATTCTTTGTGGTGTTTTGAAGTTGTTTGGCGTAAAAGCAAAACATAGATGGACGAATACAAGTTTCACAGACCTATTAGAGGTTGTGCATGAAATGCTTCCTAAAGATAATGGATTACCTATTTCATTATATCAAGCCAAGAAAATGATGTGTCCAACGGATTTAGAAGTTGAAAAAAATGCATGCGTGTCCAAATGATTGTATCTTATACAGAGATACGTATGAAAATATACACAGATGTCCTATTTGTAAAGAGTCGAGGTATAAAAGTGAAACAAAAATAAACGACAATGAAATGAAATATGGCCCCTCAGAAAAGTTATTATGGTATTTGCCCATCATACCAAGACTGAAACGATTATTTGTGAACGAGAAAGATGCAAAATTGTTGCATTGGCATTCCGATGAGCGTAAAAAGGATGGGAAATTAAGGCATGTGGCTGATTCACCTCAATGGAGAAAGATTAATAATAAATATGAGGAATTTGGTGGCGAGATTAGAAATATACGGTTTGGTCTTAGTTCGGATGGAATTAATCCGTTTGGAAACATGAGTAGTAAACACAGTACTTGGCCGGTTCTTTTATGCATTTACAATCTTCCACCATGGTTATGCATGAAACGTAAATACATCATGATGTCATTGTTGATTGAAGGTCCAAAACAACCTGGTAATGACATAGATGTTTATTTGGCTCTGTTGATTGATGACTTGAAAACTTTAAGGGATAAGGGAGTTAATGTATATGATGCATATAAAAAGGATTGCTTCCAAATGCGAGCTATGATTTTTTGCACCATAAGTGATTTTCCAGCATACTTCAATCTTTCAGGGTATAGTACAAAAGGAAAATTTGCGTGTCCTGTTTGCGAATATCAAACATTTTCATGGTGGTTAAGTAATTGCAAAAAAACTGTTTTCATGGTGCATCGAAGATCTCTTAAGAGAGATCACCCTTATTGGCAAAAGGAAATGGAGTTTGATGGGACGATGGAGAAAGGAAGGGTAAGGACACGATTTAATGGAAAAGATGCACTTTCCCGAGTTCAACATGTAAACATTGTGTTTGGAGAATCAAAGAATAGTCGAATCCCAAAAGGAAAATGGAAAAAAAAGTCAATATTCTGGAACTTACCTTATTGGGAGTTTTTAGAAGTCCGACATTGCCTAGATGTTATGCATATCGAAAAAAACGTGTGTGATAGCTTGATAGGCTTATTATTAAACATTACCGGGAAAACAAAAGACGGGGTTAATGCTCGAAAAGACATGGTTGAAATGGGTATTCGATTACAACTTGCGCCCGAAGAAGGGCAAAGGGGCACATATCTTCCACCTGCTTGTTATACTATGTCAAAAGCCGAAAAAACGCAATTTTGTCAATGCTTACAACGTCCGACATACAATCACAAAACTTTGCTTGTTTTTTAACATGATTCATTCAAAAGTGATTGATCCTAAAGTGCTAAATTCATGGCAAAGCGATATTATCCTCACGCTCTGTGAACTAGAGATGTATTTTCCGCCTTCCTTCTTTGATGTCGTGGTTCACCTCGTATCTCACATTGTAGGAGAAATTAAGGCTTGTGGTCCAGTATTCCTACGTTATATGTACCTTTCGAGAGATATATGGGTGTATTAAAAGGATATGTAAGGAACCGGGCGCAACCAGAGGGCATTATCGTAAAAAAGTCGTTTTATTTGTAGTAAAGATAATATAGGTGTTTATATAATTGAATAAAAAGTAAATTGTATTTAATTTAATAAACATTATTCTAGAATATAACAATTTTACTTATCTAAACTCTACTCAAATAATTACGATTATTAGAGGTGACATTCTCTTAGTAATATCATTAGCTTACTAAGCTCAAGTAAGGGGTAGAAACGAGCCGAGCTGAGCTCGAGCCTACCAGAGCTCGAGCTCGGCTCGTTTAAGTTTTAAAAAGCTCGAGATCGAGCTCGGCTCATTTCGAGCCTTAAATTTTAAGCTCGAGCTCAGCTCGTGGTATGTTATATAGGCTCGGGCTTGGCTCATTTATACAATTTGGCACTAAAAAAGTTAAATCTTGACTCGAGCTCGAGCTCGGCTCGTAATATATCATTATTGAGCTTGTTAATAAGCTCGAGCTCGGCTCGTATATATGTTTAATACTTAAAATATCATAATGTCGTATAGGCTCATTCAGGCTCGCGAGCCCAAACGAGCTTTGTATGTAAAACTTAGGCTCGAGCTCGATTAATAAATGAGCTTCAACTTAGGCTCGAGATCGGGCTCAAGCTCGTTTAGGCTCGGCTGGTTCGAGTTTTTTACCAATCTGATCTCGAGCTTTTCACGAGCGGCTCGGCTCATTTCCACAACGAAGCTCAACAATCAAAAAATAAAGTGATATAGATATAAATATAGTTTCATACTTTAGAGTTAGTAGTAGTTTAGGTAACAGTCTAGGGATGAGCATTTCGACCTAAATCCCGGAACCGAACCGAAGCCATACCGGTACCGTACCAAAACGGTACCATTACCGATATACGGTACGGTACCGGGACTACGAAATAAGGTGAAAAAAAATCGGGACCGGTACCAAATCGGGAAAATCCCGAATAAAAATAGGAAAAACCCGATTTCCCGGTACCGGTACCGAAACCGGTACCGGTATTCGAATCCCGTTCGGTACGGTACCGGTACCACTATTTATGCTCGGGAAAAAATCGGTAGCACTAATTCGGAACACGATGTGTAGTGATGTGTACCTTGAAGTTAACCGGTCCATAGTTAAAATAATTGGCGGTAACATTGGCGGGTTAATATTCCCACTTCTCTTTTCTTTCGCATAGAAATGCGAAAAAACCACCCACGCACAATCCTATTACCGGATCAAAGGCTACATATCCTCTTTCACATGGAAGAAACCACCAACAATCCAATTACCCGGATCAAAGGGTTAACCACTTCTTATCCTCCAGTACTTAAACAACCTCTTCAATACCTAATTTCCAAAAACCTAAAATCAAAGTTTGAAGCTTTTCAGTCAATTTTGTGAGGTAAAGATTATATACCTTTTATTTTGTTGAACGCAATTAGTGATATTTTCCAATTAGTGATTAGTTAATTTCTTGTGTCGAATGATTGTTACTGTCAATTGTTTAGTGGTCCAATCTCTGATTATTGAGCATTTGTAGTTGAATGTGAACTTAATTATGATATGTTATGTGTAGGTTGCTTTGAGTAGGTTTTAACTTTTGATTAATTTGCTTATAATGTTGTGTGTAAGAGCATAGTACTATGGGGGTGTTTGGATTAGCTTATTTTATGGGCTTATCAGCTTATTGAGATTTGGGAAAGCCAATAAGCTCACCCTTTTTTTTTGGCTTATTAGCTTATCTACTTGACCTTCATAATTATAAAATTCTTGTAAAGTTGAAGATAAATATGGGCTAAAAACTAGAATTGGATGGTCAAATGATACTTCAAGCCATGAAACAATGCTAGGCGGACAACTCTAAATCAATAGAAACAAGTCTTATACTTTTTAAGGAAAAACACTTTGTGAAGATTTTAATCAAGCAAGTCTTATACTTTTATCACATCAGGAAATGTGAGAGCTATGTGTTTTTGTTACAGTTTCGTATGAATTCAATGTCTGATATGCTGTCATATTCTTTGTTTTTTTATCACCAGCTTCTTTATTATATATTTTATGAATAAGTAATCTATCGCTTAAGCTGCATTTAGTATGCCAGGAATCAATAGCTTTTAAAGATAACATTATTTGGTTATGGTCTTCGATGCTTTATGTGTGTTTTGGAGTTAAAGCGATCAAATTAAATCAAAAGCTGCAATGGTATTGTCTGCATTTTATGGAAACAGGTATTGTGAGCATTCACAATATCAAATTAATGATAATGAGCCACTGAGCTACTGGTTTCGGTAGGGGTGTCAGTATTAACATTACGCTAAGTTGTTAACTATGTATCATGTTTCATTTTTACATAAAGCATATTCTCACTACTGTTGAAGAACATAAAGAGAAAGAGATATTCCTTGCACCGTATTTGCAAGAGTACGCTATTTTCTTGTTAGTTTTAATTAACGTACATTGTTTATACTAAGATGTTTAAACTTTTCGTGTAGTTCTCACTGGGTGTTATTTTTAATATGCCCCAAGACAAGGACTGGATACATATTCGATTCATATAACTGAGATAAGAAAAAGACACCGAACAGTTTCTATTTGAGCAAGACAGTGGAAAGGTCAGTAATTTCTAATATACACATTTAGGGGTGTTATTGGGTTGGGTATCGGGTGTTATCGGGTCGGGTGATTCGGGTTATCGGTTTACAAGATAAGCCCGATTCAACTTATATATTTGTTCTTTAAAAATAAATTCTTGAGTGGGCAAGCAAAACCATGTTCGACCTGCGAAAGCCATATGAGATGTATCTTGTATCTGATCTAAAACAGTCCCCATCTGGCCATCTCACTAAGCTACAATGTAGAAATATTCCTAATATGAAGTTTTCTTTTAGTAGTTATTTCATCTACATCTGCATGACAAAGCTACAAGTTTATCAGATAATGATTTATTTGTCAATTTCCATGTATCCTCCCTGCTTGTTTTCTACAACTTTACAACATAATTTAGTTTATACATTAGCACCTGTTAGATACTCATAATAAACAAACAGCTAATAAGTACTATAGGCCCTGCAGTAAATCAATAAAACTAGGTGCAAGAATAGATCAACAAGACTAGTTGAGCTAGAAATCTGTAGTAGCCATCTATATAGTACTTGACTACTTGCTATTCTGTATGTATTTTTGTCATAACTGTTAAGAACTAAGAAAGAAGCGCACCTTGATTATATGTAAATAGCCACTAATTTGTAGTGATTTTCCTAATTTACTTGACGGTTGTGAATCCATTGAGATAATATGAGCCTATTAATACGACATTTTCTAGTTAGGGTGTTTGGATTCAATCACACATAAATAAGTAAACAATATCAGTAGTTTTTCAATGTCCTGTTTTTGTTCATCCTAGAGAAGCTCTCCTTTTATTATTGTCACTGATAACATTAAGTATACTATCCATGGCTATTGAGACTCTTGTCGGCGCGTGTAATGGCACCACAATTACCCATCCTGTATCTAATACTTGTGCCCATATATTTGTTCTCTAAAAATAAATTCTTAACACTATTCTTATGTAGGGCTTTGGCAATTCATTCAAGTGGACTATGCTTGAGGTAAATCATCTACTATTTGCGTGTATACTAGTTTTTAAATACATATACATATAATATAATATGTAACGTATAGCTGTTATTTGATCATAGTGTAACCAGCAAGTAGATAAGTGGGAGTTACTACGTGATGAAGTTTGTTTTTGAAACTTTGCATATTAAACAAAAAACCTTCCCGGACCAGGTAAATAATTATACACTTTGTTTATTTGCATTTAATTGAATCGCTTATGTGAAATTATTAACGTTTTATCTTATTATGTTTATAGCTTCATGACTCTACAAGAGCTTTAAGGCAAGATGAGTTGGACGGATGGATAATCAATGGGGGAGGAAAGTTTTTCATGGATTATTGCAATGACGATTAGGCGAATTGATAAATTCTATAAGATCTGTACGTGGGAAATATTTGGTTTTCACCCGGTTGCTCAATTGGTTTTCTAGTTGCTGCTGTTGGCGGGTCACTTTAGTAGGTTCAGTAATGGTATTTTATTTGTTTCATCAGTGTGTCATTTGAAGGTTTTAGTGCTTGTGTGGAGTCTGTCTTCAATCAAGTAGGATGTTTAGGATGTTTTAGATCTTTTGTTTGCTGACGGCTTGTGCCACTTTGTATGGCTAGACCTTTTTGTTTATTTAGTAATATATTGCTTTTAAAATGAAATTGTTGAAGTACTTATTGTGTTGTGATTGTTTAATAATGTGTTTCTGGTGTTAGATTGTCAAATAGCAATCTACTCCGGTCAATTGTCAAATAGCATTTTGCTCCAGAAAGAACCCATTTTAAGGAACGCCACAACAAAACCATTTTGAGGAATAAATAGGAACGCTCCAAAACCAAAATTTACTTTAAAAAAAAAACATTTTAAGGAACGGTTAAAAACAACCGTGACTTACAATCACTTTTTAAGAACGGTTAAAAGACCGAACTAAAAAACAACTAATCTTTTGGAACACCATTTACTAAGACGGTTCAAAAACCGTTCTTAAAAATCTTTTTAACCGATCCTAATAATCTTTTTTCCACTAGTGTGTACGCCCCATGTTAAGTCTTTTAGTTTATAATCCGTTCCTAAAACGCATACTCGAGATCAAAATGAGTGTCGAATGGTCAGATTGAAGATGTATATATACAACAACCATATTCGAATAGCAAAGACAGAATAAAGATCGACACAAGTTATACGTTTCGTTATTATTATTTTTTTTTATGCGACCTTTAATAAATGTTTCATGGTTTAATTGTATATTCTTATGTTTCATGGCACGTATATATATACTTCAAAGATCAGAAAACAAAAGGACGGTATTAAGGGATACCTCAAGTCGGATCAAACGAAACAATTACGAACACCAGAGCCAGAAACAAACACCCCTTCGAGCCAAAAACCAAACCAAAGCCTTGAATCTCTACTGCCCGTGATCACCCCGATACTCGTACCTCACACCCACCGATCACCAACCTGGTCACACCCTTCGTACCGCCTTGCACCACTCGAGAACTTAGAGAACACAAGCTGCCGTCACTAATAATTCTTTAGGGTTTTATGTGTGAGTTAAAAAGATGTATACGGTTGTTCAAAATGAGAATAAAATGGAGATTATAAGCTGATGAAAATGCCAAGTCAAAAGGGAATTGGGGCTGCAAGATAGTACCGAATCTATGGGAGGATAAGGAGACTTATACTCTTTTAAATATCTCAAATAAAAATTGGTGTACATAATAAATCGTGTACCATTTTTTTAAAGTTCTAGTATTTGGCCAAAAATATGCATGTGTGTGATATTACTTTAGGTTATATATACATAGATATATATTTATTGTACCGAAATATATAAAATCTTAACTCGTAGATTTGTATGTCGTAGTTTACCTCATACCGTATGTTTTGGATTCGTATTTTGAGATTTCAAACATAACGTAGTTCAACTTTAGATTATATTCGTATTCGAATGGTATCTCATATTTCCGGTTATTATATGATTGATGTTTTTGTACGTAATGGTTAAATAGGCTCGACCGAAGTTTACACACTATAAGATGGGTATAACGATGGCAACGCATTAAATTGTGGCCTTAAAGAGACAACATTTTGTCTTAACGCTCGTTTGTGTGTAAATTAGACTTACCGAACAACCATTACATGTACACTGTCATCTTAAGGGTGAATTATCCACAATTCAACAATGATTATCCGAAACACTAAGCTTTCGGGCTTATGCAAAAGTACGATATAGTGGACGATAATTGATGGTAATTCTTTAATTGGTGAACCCGATACCTTAATCAAAACTTTGTTATTTTATTCTTAGCAAATTGGTAATAAAAATGTTTTGTAAAACCAATGTTATGAAGTTGTATGCATGCTTCTTCATACATTATTTTGATCACATCAAAATATTAATACCCTTATAAAATTAAGTCGAATGCCATCTAATTAAGAACACTTGAAGTTGTAATTTACGTCATGTGAGAACTTGGCGAGATTGCAATGGAGAGGTAAATTTCATAAATTCATTACTAGCAGATCAACTGATGTGATGGATTTGTGAGTTTGCAGTTTTTAAGTTAGACGACTTAAATTGAGTAGGAAGTGAGATCTTGGACTCAAGGCATTAAGATGGGGATCAAACATGCTTACAATACAAAAGTTTTGTGATTGTAAATCCCATAAATCTAGGAATTGCAATATGATATTGGCAATTATTGCACGACAATTACCTTGTTGAATACTATTATTACTAGCAGATCAACTGATGTAATGGTACTATGTCAATTTGGATCCTAGCTTTAAGAAAATACTACGGTTTATATAAATATTTACCAATGGGTATATTATTTTCTTAAAGACCTAATTATTGAAAATACTGAAATTGAATTTTGTACTTCGTTTTAATGTATTAATGCAACGTTCAAACCGTAAACACACTTTGGGCTTTGGTAAATTGATCTAGTTCTGTTTTCAAACAAATGTTTGAATAAGAAATATTTACTTAAAAGACAAAAGAAATCTCCTTTCTATGAAGGAAGAGTGAGACACAATCCTATTCCTTTTCATGAATGAGAAAGGATAATAGGAATATTAGATATGTCTAAATTCTAATATAACTCATAGCAAATTTTTAATAGTTAAGAAAATTGCGTACATTTTTCATAGGGATTTCATCATCCTCATTCGGTGATTAAATTCTTAGTAACAAATATGATATTTGGTTAACAGAAAATTATGTATGACATTTTATGAGTTATTATAATTAGAATCTAGACTAATTAACGTAAAATGTTTAAAGACAAACTAGTTGTTTTAACTATTTTAAAGGTGCTACATACATTGTAGGATGGTAGACCTGTTAAGGAAGAAATTGCATGCCCAATTTTTCAAGTTAAAAGCATTTGGTGGATAGTCCATCATTTACGTAGTAGAATACACTTTTGGTGCATAAGTAATTGTTACGTATGGACAATTAAAGGTGTAGGAAAGTTAAAAGTACACTATTTTCTTTCACTGGATATGAAACATTTTAAATGTTGTCAAATTCAGTGGGAGTATTGTGTACTTATTACTGAATAAGAAATTATTGTAATAATCTTTAATTCAGTGGGAGTTACAAGCTTTGACATCTTGGTAGCTAAAGATAATTACTTTCCAACTGTTGACACTCATACTTTTAAGGATAGTCTTGTACGTTTCCTTACTAGACATTGATGTTCTACATCTACTTGTTATGCTAAAATCTATGACACAATCATATTGAAGACATAAACAAATGCATGCCATATTGTTTATCAACTATATGAGGTTGTTCCATGCACAAGTGAGAGAAATGTTATTTTTAATGTGTGCAAGAAACAACTCATAAAGATATGATTTAATGGATTCTCTAGAGAATAATGTTCTAATATTAATTCAAGAAACACTTGGTGTTACAATTTATGTTATGTGATAGCTTAACTAGATTGCAACAACAAGGTGAATTTCATATTTTCATTACTAGCAGATCAACTGATGTAATTGAACTATGAGAATTTGTAGTTTCTAAGTTAGAATAATGTTCTGATATGAATTATACTAGGCTAATTCAAGAAACACTTGGTGTTACAATTTATGTTATGTGAGAGCTTAACTAGATTGCAACAACAAGGTGAATTTCATATTTTCATTACTAGCAGATCAACTGATGTAATTGAACTATGAGAATTTGCTGTCTCTAAATTAGATACCTATTAGAACATGTGTCAATAAGATATCAAGACTACTTTAATTTATAGATTTATGAATTCATGGAATGACATAAATTAATTAAGTAATCTAATGCTACTTCAATCTGAATATTTATGTATTCTTGGAATGACATAAATGAATGAAGAAATAATGTTATTTACATTATTGTGAAGTAATAAATTAACTTGAAATTACTATAGAAACCAAAAGATGATGTTCATAATTACTTTAGTTAAACATGTTTATGTTTCAAACATAAAGTCTTTTAATTGTTACAAGACTTATAATAAAGTAAGACGTTATCTTGTTGTGTTTTTTAATTAAGACATATACATGAAGTTATTAAATTGTTAAATGACTTATAACATATAGTGGGATTATAACAGTTTATGTTTTCTTGTAAAGACATGGACATGAAGTAACTTTGTAAAAAGTACTTGTGTTATAAGGCATGTAATAGGCTTGAAAATTATTATACCATTAAAATGAATTAGTTGGTAAATAGACAAGTCAAAACGAATATGGTTATCTTAAATATTGTTAGATTGTCTTGCAATATTGATACTAATGAAATATCAAATGTTTATGGTATGTTCAATTAGGAAAATCAAACTCTTGTTATATTGTTTGATTAAAGATAACTATGACTTCTTTTCTTCCAAAAGTTTTCAAGGTTAGAATGTTGAGTATGACTTGGACATATTTAATAAAATTCCAACATAGAAGATTAATAAGACATTATCATATGATGGAATGTGATGAATGTGATGAATCACATTAAGTCTTAAATTGAAGTTCCAAATTTGTTTAAACTGCTTATGAAGAGGTTATTAACAAAGTAAAGTTAGGAACTGTCAATATGTATTTGTAATATCCCAAAAGAGAATATTGTATTGTTGCTTTATTTGCTAAGTATTTAAAGATAGTCTTTAAATTGCTAAAAGCAAGTGGGAGTGTTGATCTTTAAAAGATAAAATCACAAGATACATAATCTTCTAAAATACACTAGGAAATATCATGATGAAGTTTGACATTTGAATGTTAAATCTCAAGATGTTAATAAAGTTTGACATTTAAATGTTAAATCTCAAGATGATGGAATTATCATTCATAGAATAGTAATATATCTCATATATTTGATTAATATGCTGAGGGCTATGATTTACAGGATTATTGTAAACCTGATAATCATTACGATACATTACCAAATATGAAATTGGGTAAAGTATACATGATATGAATGATTAAGATGATGTCCATAAAGATAATCAACTTTAGAAACTTGGTTTATCTTAATAGTTAGACTAGAAAATGAAGATGAGTTTCTTCAAAGATTAGGTAACTCTTGTGGTTTGAATCTTTGTATAGAAATCATATGGACAATATTGTGCACGTATTTAATATATGTTTTATGACAAGATTATTAATCACACTTAAGCAATTAATTGTGATTGAATATTCTATTCTAAACACATTAAATATATAAAGATTATGATTGTCATTGACAATGGAATATCAAAACTCTTTCTTGAGAGATTACTTGAGCAAGGACGATAAGTAATCAAAAGGAGTTTATGAATTCAAATAAATCTTTGAAAGTGTACATGGTGCAATAATCCATGGATGGATAAATGCATGCATATAGAAGATTATTTTTATGTTTAATTATTAAATTCATGTTTTGATTTATAATTGAAATAAGATAATTTCTAAGTATTCCTAAAAGCTAGTGGGAGTATTATGTTTAATTTCTTAAATCATATATGTTGTAGAACATATAAAAAGTAACATTCCATATAAGTTAAAAGTTAAGTCTTAGTTTGGAATGAAACTTTACTTGTAAGATTTAGGAAATAAGACATACAACCTTGGAACGAATGTTTATTGTTGAAACATGTGCGGTAAATAAATATAATATATCATGATATATTATTTAGAAAGTCTAAATAGATATGTATGACATGAATAAAATCTAAGTATGACTCATAGATTTTTTATGTATATCATGTTTTGTTGTATCATACTTGATTACAAGATGATTTGACAATATTAATATCTAATTAAAAGTTATTAGATAACTTGTGTAATATTCTAAAAAGAATATGTTTGATTATAGAATTACATCCTAAATCTGGAAAAGCTTCCAAATTCTATAGATGAACAATTTTTTTCAATTGTTGTGAAAATTGTCATAGCCAACAAACTTGAAAGTTTAAAGGGCATCAAACATTACACAATAGATATTATGGTTTAAGGAAAGTTTTAATAGCATATTGTTGTTTGCATACAATGATGCTAATAAAATTGAGATGACACTCAATACTAGTTATGGTAAGGATTTCATCCTTGGCTATTACTAGTTATGCTTACTAAAAGCATAGTTGCATTATACATTAAGAGAATAAGAATACTTTAAACTTTAAAATGTTTGGAAGTTTAATTATCATAAATTGGTGGTTAAGGATGTCACACATTTTATGAAATATTATATGGCATTGTCAAAATAGTTGAGTATGCACATACAAGAACTTCACTAGTTGAATTCTTGAAATAAGTATTCTTAAAATTTTGATAGATCAAAGTTGGATGATTTATGTTTTGTCAACAAGTAGGAATGTCATTACTTGAGACATAATTCATCAACAAGAGTTATCATGCATTGATCTATTTAGTATTTGGATAAGGGATGTTAAACAATTATTATAATAAATTTAAATACATGGTATGTTTAATTTATAATAAATTGTATCCTATATTTGTATGTTTAATCCATGAATAAATGTTATTCTAAATTGTCCATTGTCAGTTAATAATATGGGAATATTATTAAATCAAGATAAATCTGAAGGTTGGTATAATATACTTAAAGTATATTGATGCGTAGTCATGCCATTTTAGATGATATTCAACGATACCGAATATAGGACTTATCCCAACCACATGATGTTATTTTATGGATTTTGTTATTAAGTAAATCATGAGAAGTTATCCTTAGACTTGAGATGCAAGATAAGTGTCATGAATGTAGTACATTTTTGTGGAACAACTTAACGCTATACGTAATTGGTAGTCATAAAGGTTGTTTTCGGAAGTGTTACAAAGTTTGTGGGTTTTGCTTGTAGTCAAGATAGAATTTGTTCCTTCAAATTTTATTTTTGGAGTTTAATACTGCTGGGCCCCTCGTAGGGTTGGTAAGATGTATGTGTGGCCACACCCAAGATCTCCCCTGAATATGTTCAGAAGATTTGGTAATCTTGATCAATCACAAACAACGAGAAACAGAATGGTTAAATAAGGAATGACTTTAATCTATATACTTATTAACATGGTATTAGAAACAAAAGGATAATGATAATGAGAAATCATTAAAAGGTTTTTCCAGGAGCCTTACTCGAAATCGTACTAGAGGCATCGAAGTGTTGCTAGACGCTAACCGATGTGATTACACTATTAAAATATGTCCAAGTGGGAGCTGTTAGAATATGGACATTATTTTAGTAGTCGTATGTTAGGATCGAACTCGAGATCACGGGATTGCACACTTTACGTATGAGTATTAAAGATTAATACTTGAATATAAATATTGTATTCATTTATTAATTATCACAAAACATATAAACGTTTATTAGTATTTAAGATATATGACTAATGGACGTTAAATTAAAAGAACGAGGACTAGAATGAAATTAGGAGTCAAGAAGGTTCTGGATCCCCTCATTCCATTAAGGGCCGATCGGATTTGTAGTGGGTTTACCCAACCCACACAAAACTTGAGCTCTAAGTTTCTTATAGTATATATACACATCAAAGGTTTAGGTTTTTGGTACTCTTGTGCACACACACAAAAACCTAATATCTTTTCTCCTTGTTCTTTTCTTTGGTCGATCGCATCATTCCCTCTCCAAGGGATGATCGATTTTTGTTGAACAAAAATTGTATTGGTTTAAGTTTTGTGATTTAATTACTAGCATAACTTTAATACGTTATAGTACGTGTGTACAAGAACGTAATACAATCACACTATTGATTGTTTCTTGGATTGAATTACAAAAGAGGTAAGGGGTAATTCTCATAATCCACATAAACCCTAATTAGGGTTCTTGGTTCCTGAAGATTGCATTGATTCTTGTTCGGGCTAGAATCACAAAGGTATACTTACTATTTAAAATTGATTAATTAATTACATGTTATATGATCTTGTTATAATTGCTTCCGCTATGCTCACTTGATGTGTTTGGTTTATTTTATATGAATGTCATGATATTATAATTCCAACACCAATGGCTTACAATTTATCTATTTATACTCAAAATAAAACTAGGGCTTCTTTTCTTACTTGTCTTCATTCCCATCTCTCATTTTAAGTTGTTGGATGAGGCACTTTTGATCCTGACCCTTCAATCACTTTGGCGGGAAATGGCTTTTGGCTTTTTGCATTTGGCAGGGGGGTTTTGGTGTTTTGTGGTGGAAAGTATGTGTAGGGGTTAGGGATGTTGAGTGTGGCAGTGGAGGAGGATAGTAGGGATGATGATGGAGTGTTGGGTGTGGCAGGGTGTGTAGCAGGTCTTGTGAAGGTGGGAGGGAGTTAGGGTTTGACCAATTTTGACCGGGGTGGGAAGTATTAAAACGGGGGTGTTAATATCTGTGTGGGAGTGGGCTTTTTTGGAATGGGCTTGGGTGTTGTGTGGGCTGGTTTAGATTATAGGTAAAAACAATAACAAAGGTCCATTTTGGTTTGTAGTTGTTAAACACAAGGACTATTATTGTCATTTTCAGAAAATGAGGGTGTGTTTTGCCGAACCTCCAAACATTAAACCAAGGATCATAATTGCCAAGTTTCATTTTCAAGGACCAATATTGTTTATTTCCCAAAAATTGAAATTCCCAAGGACTATTTCTGCCAAATGTGAAAGCTGAGGGACCTGTTTTGCCAATTCATGAAAAATTTCATCCAAGGACCATTATTGAGAACATTTGACTTTCCAAGGACCCTAGTTGACTTTTCTTCCAAAAATATCCCAACAGGGACCAAATCTGTCAATTTCTGAAACTCTAGGGACCACACTGTAAATTCCCAAAACTTTTAGAATTTTCACCAAAGGACTAAATATGACAACTTATGATTTCAAATGGACCTTTGGTGACTTTTCTTTTAAAATATGTGCTCAGGGACTATTTTTGCCAATTTTTGAAAGTTGGGGGACTGAAACTGCTAATTTTGCAAACTTTGTACGTTTTTCATCTGTTTTTACTCTTTTTGCATCTAAAACATATAAAACACAATTTTGAAATATTTTCAGTATTTTGATGCATTTCTGAGTGTTTTTGTATGTTTTGCAGTTCAGATTTGACCAAAAATGATGAGTGTTTGAGCACTCATCATGTATGAAACATTCAAAGTGTTTAAAGCAGAAGTCGAGTTGTAACTTGGAAAGAAGATTAAAGCTCTTCGATCCGACAGAGGTGGTGAATACCTGAGTCAAGAGTTTAAAGATTTTCTAGCTGAGAATGGAATTGTCAAGCATCTCACTTCTCCATATACTCCACAACAAAATGGTGTATCTAAGAGAAGAAATCGTACATTGCAAGATATGATACGATCTATGTTTAATCTTACAACTCTTCCTTTTTCATTATGGGATTATGCCTTAGAATCTGCAATTCGCATTCTAAATATGGTTCCAACTAAGAAGGTAGATAAGACACCATATAAGTTATGGACCGGTAAAGTGCCTAACTTGTCTTATCTAAAGGTCTGGGGTTGCGAGGCATTTATTGAACGTGACTTAGCAGATAAACTCCAACAAAGATCTATAAAGTGCATCTTTGTAGGATACCCAAAGGAAACAATGGGTTACTACTTTTATTACCCACCTGAAAATAAAGTATTTGTTGAAAGGTATGGAGATTTCTTGGAAAAGGAATTCATATCTCAAGAATTCAGTGGGAGAGCTTATGATCTGGAAGATGATCAAGTAGATGCATTACCTTCTGAAAACACTAGCCAACTTCCTGTAGAACCTGAAAGTTTAGGTCCTCCCCCTGAAGTTGAAGAGGTTCCCATTCACAGATCCGTAAGGACTGTGAAAGCTCCTGAACGTCTATGTCTTAACGTAGAGTGTGAGGAAACTATACTAGGGCATCTTAAAAAGCCTTCTAGTTATAGGGCTACCATAAATAGTCCTGAAAAGGATAAATGGCGAGTTGCTATGAATGGGGAAATGCAATCCATGAAAAATAATGAAGTCTGGATTGAAGTAAACCTTCCTCCCAATGCCAAGGTAGTTGGAAGTAAGTGGCTCTTCAAAAAGAAAATTGACATGGATGGCAATGTACACACTTATAAAGCTCGTTTGGTAGCTAAAGGCATTACCCAAACTTATAGTGTTGACTATGAGGAGACTTTTTCTCCTGTAGCTAACATTAGGGCTATTAGGATTCTCATAGCTATAGCTGCATACTATGACTATGAGATTTGGCAAATGGATGTCAAAAACGCATTCTTAAATGGTCGCCTAGATGGAGACATCAATATGACGCAGTGATGACGCTCGAATTATACATATATTATACAGCGTTATTTGTTAGTTTCTTAATGATTTATATGGACTTTCGATACTTAATTGCTTGAAAATACATTTCAGGTCCTCTAGACGAAGATCTCCAAGATTCAAGATGAAGTATTCACTTCCAAGATAATTCCATGTTAAAGTATAAAGTGCGCCGTCCTTGCTCAAATGTACGCCGGTTATGGGGGCGTATGAAGTCTTATTGAAATCAAAGTCAAATCCAATAAAGTGCGGCGATCTTATTATCTATGTACGTCGACCTTCAGCTTTAATAATGACCCTTTGGCGCCAAGCAAACTATTGAATACCGCCGTGGTTATCCTCCAAGACCGCCGGCATTCTATGTAAAGTCCGCCGACCTTTGTATTAAGAGCGAAGTACTTCAGTGCCTGGGCACTTCTCCATGCCTATAAATAGAGCCCCATTTCATCTCATTTTAACACACCTCTCATCCCAACAACCAATAAAGCTCTGATACTCACTCTCTCTCGTAATCCAATCATTGGAGTGCTCAAGTGAAGTTAAAGATCCTTTTAAGTGTTGAAATACTTCTTAGATATTATTGTGGTGATCGCTAGTGATGGTAGCTTCTTCATTACATTAATTCAGAAGTGTGTTGATCATTTCAATCGTTATTATCACTGTAAGCTCGTTTGTTAAAGCCTTGTTAGGCTAAGCTCTTTATGGTTGCTTGGATATGTTAATATAATAAAGTGATTGGTTGTAGTTATGATCTCTTGTCGATTTCATGTTTATGTTAAGACCCTGCTATGTTTTAAATTATCACCATTGTTTATCTCTTTGATTATGATTGCTAGTTGGAAAAGGGTCAAAAGATTCAATTAGTATTTTATGGTTTTCGACATATGTCTATGTGTGTTGATCAATTGAAGGAGAAATTACTTTTGTTTTGAAATAAACAATAGAGTTTTAAACATTGCAACTATTTCTTATACCTGTTAACCACTTGTTTAAGGATTAGCAGACATAAGTCTTGAATCACATTTTGTTAACTGATGAAACATTATTTTGACGAAAACAACTACTCATTTGTTGAACTTGTTATACCTTTGAGATCATCATCATAAACCATCACCAAGTTATAGAAACTATCCAAGTAAACCATATCTGTCTCATACTTGAATTCACAGTAAGCATTTGCATAAGTTTTCTAAATCATCTTGATTAGTTAATTGATATTTAAGAGTAATATCAGTCCCTGTGGAACGACCTGGTCTTACCAAAACTCTTTACTATAAACGAGGGTTATACTTTTACCCGTGTGTTTTAAATTAAGAGAATCGGTAAAATTAGTTATTATAAATTTAAAACTTTCGAAACGCATCAAAGTTTTTGGCGCCGCTGCCGGGGACTAGCATTTACTCTTTTTATTGATTATTTGATCATTATAGTTACTTTAGAAATTGCATTTCTGTGTTTACAATTTTGAATATCATTTTGTCTGTTCTAAATAACCGCCACTTTTTACCTGAAACCGCCGCTCTCAAACCATGCTCACGGCGATCTTTTTTCAAAGAGCGCCACTTTTCTGGGTAACAAAATACTTTCCCAGGAAATTCAAAAATTCAAAAATTTTACCAGAAAACCGTTGTATTTATATCTAAGTACGCCGAACATATTTCCTCGGAAAGCTAATTCATCCGAGTTAACTTTCTCATTATCCTTTGCAATTTTGTTTTGGATGGTCATACGATCTACCAAAGAAGAACTTGCAAGTCCTTTATCTGAACGTGAACGTACCATTAACCAAAGACGTAAACAAAACAAACGTGTCCCATTTTCACAAAAAGTTTTAAGACCCGAAACACCTAAAGAGATAGTTCCATCAGTTGACGATCTCTCTCTTTATTGATTTGTTATAAACTTCATCAAACTTCACGATCCAATGGATGAAACCAACAATGAACCAATGTGGGCCAATGAGCGAAACATTGCTCCTACTCCTGGTCCTACAATAACCTTGCCCGAAACTGCCAATGAATTTGCCATTAAAGGAAATCATCTAACCATTATCAAAGGCAACCAATTCGATGATAGAACCAAAACCAACCCTCATAAACATATTCATGAGTTCCTTGGAATTTATGAAATGTTTAGATACAGAGATACTGAACATGAAGCCTTCCGGCTCATGATGTTTCCATTATCCCTGACCGGAGAATCTAAAACTTGGTTAGACGAACTTGACGAAGAAACCATAGCCACATGGGATGAACTTCGTACTGGTTTCATAAGTCGATTCTTTCCACTTGCCTTATTTGACCGACTCCTCGGTGAAATTCGTGCCTTTTCCCAACAAGATCGAGAAACATTAACCAAAGCATGGCTAAGAATGAAAGAAATGCTCATTAATTGTCATGGACATGGTTTAAACAAAGGAAGCATAATCAAAATCTTTTACCATGGACTTGACGAGAGTACACAAGAAGCCTTAAATGCTACCGCAGGAGGAATTTTCTTGTACAAAACCCCAAATCAAGCCTACTGATGAGGCGAAAAGTGAACCATTTTTAAGGGGTCATTTAAGTCCGGATTCGTGATTATTTGATCAAATATTGCCCTAAATCGTTACTTTTGTCATTTTAGGTACTTTTGGAGAGAAATCTGGAAAAGGAAGCATTTTGGACGTTTTTGGAGCATAAAAGTGAAGAAAACGGCAAAGCCTCAATTTTCCTTGCTGGGAACAGTACCTAACGGCATCAAGAGTCTCCAAGTAATGGCGTCAAGAGTTACAAAAGAGGTGGAAGTGGAAGATACACGTGACGGTCCAGAGAGTTTTCAAGCATAGGAGATGACGGCGTCACCTAGGCCGTCATGGTCCATTTGTTAGTGACGGCCCAGAAGAAATTCCTACATGACGGCGTCAAAATCAGATCTAGGCAATACGATTTTTATTAAGACAGCGAGTTGACGGCGTCACAAATTTCTTCTTGACGCCGTCACCCATTGTAATCTATATATAGTTTTCCAAATTTTATTCATTAGTGTGTAACTTTGGAGGGTGCAACTTTGAGGAAAACCCTAGGTCGAATTTTCCAGCTTTTTCAAGGGTTTCAACCCTTTGAAACTTTCATGTTCAATTTGAGATAAGTACTCTTTCAATTCATTCAATATGTCTATGTGTTGTTTGAATATATCTTACGCTTATCTTCAATTTAACATGCTAGGCTAGATTTCCTTTGTGTTTGCTTAGATGTAGTGAAACCTAGATGTTAATTATGGGTTGATTGTTTGTTTACAGTTGTTACGGATGATTGTATTTGATGTTAGGCTTAAAAAAACTGGCAGACTTCCATTGGTAACTTGCTTGAACGTCTTAAGAAATATGATCGGAGGTGTACTACGATATTTGGTTGTATTTAATGCGTAGGAGAATTCTAATGATCCCATGTTAGGAGCTTCTAACGGCTCGACATAGGAGTGAAGTAGGATCCTATAGAGTTAGGGAATATTGTACACGGCCCTATGACTAGTATTAAGAAATATGATCCGTCATCCATGCAATTGTAACAAGCTATCAACCTGTAAAAGATATCTAGGGAGTAATGAAACCTAAGTAAACACAACTTTTCTCATCATTGTTTACACCACTAGTATAATTAGATTTTTTTTCATTTCTGTTATTTTATTTTGATTGCATCTTTAGTCATTTGGGTTAGTTGGCTAGCAACTAATTCCGCCCATTCCTTCAAAACCCTATATTTTAATTTCTTTTATAAAAATATAAAAATACAAAAAGAATCATCCCTCACCTCTAGACCTAGTTTTTAGGCTTTCTAATCCTAGCGACACTATTCCTAAGTTGAACGATCAATCCCCCGGTACTTGTCACTATACTATACTACAACGATCAGGTACACTGCCTGGTGGGGGTTGTAAGCTTCTCGAGATCCCTCGAGAGGTAAAGGCTGGTGCGATTCCCACGAATCAAGTTTTTGGCATCGCAGCCCGGGGAATAGTTATTGTCTATGTTAGGATTTCTTTTTATTAGGTCTACTTGCTAGATTCCTTTTTAGTAAGATTTTATTTTTAATTTTTAGATTTTCTTTAGTTTATCTCATTTCTTTGTGTCTTTGTTCGTAACCTTTACCATCCGACATCATGGAAGGTGGTAACATCTTTGAACCCATCAACCCACTTCAACAAAACCACCCACAAAACCCACCACTACCAAACCCACCTCCTAGGCCCCGAACTTTAGGAGAGTATTCCCGTCCTAGCCACCAAGGCTATCGAAACACTATTGAGCTCACTCAAGGAGCCAATGTGTCCCCCTTGCAATCTGACACCATCCGGTTGGTGCAAAGCGGATGTGCATTCCATGGACTTCATTCCGAAGATCCTAATCAACATCTCAAGGATTTCCTTAAAATCGTAGATTCCATAGACCTTGATGTTGTAACTAGAGAGTCGACCCGATTACGCCTATTCCAATTCTCTCTACGTGATCAAGCTAGTCAATGGCTTGAACGTTTTCTTGCGGGATCCATCACCTCTCGGGATGATCTCACATCTCGTTTCCTTGCTCAATTTTTCCCACCAAGGAAAACTGAGATGCTTAGAAATGATATCTTGATGTTCCAACAACGTCAAGGTGAAACCTTCTATGAAGCATGGACTCGTTTCAAGGACTTACTCCAAAAAGTCCCTCAACACGGTATAAATCTTTGGCTATTAGTTCAAATCTTCTATGACTATGTCGACTTTCACACCAAACGTACCATTGATCGAGCCGCCGGAGGCAGGTTGCGTGATAGAAACACCGAGGAATCTTGGGAGATTATTGATGAGCTTGCCTTCGACAATGAAGAGTTATGGGAAGTTACTCATGTTATAAACTCGGCAATCAACACAATCTCGACGCCTGGGGAAACCAATCAAATCTCCGAAGAACTCTTTTGCAAACTTGAGACAAAGGTTGACTATCTCATGGAAAAACAAAAGAGACCCTTAAGTCCTAGACGGGCAACGGTCAATTTGGTCTCAAATACAAACCCGGCACCGTTGTCTGAGTCACCCTCTAGAGAGAATGTCGAAGCCTTTCAAAATTATACTCCACCTTATTCACCTCCTCAAAGCCTTAGCCCGGAATTCGAAGCTCGAATGAGAGAGTACATGACAACCCATTCTGAGTGGCTTGCTAAATTCGAGGAAGCTGTTTATAAACAAAAGGAGGAAATGCAAGAGAAAATGAAGGAGATGATGAGCCTAATGGAGGAATACGCAAGCCAAAAGACCCCAGAAATGATGCTACTAAGAAAAGAAAGCGCTACCCCCACTACTTGATTTGTTAATTCTATCACAATTGTTCACGAGGATAATGAGGAAAAGGAAACCGCTGGTGAACAAACCGTTGAGGAACCGCCAAAATCCTAATCACTAGGTTACTACCTGAAACATGATATAAACGAGAACACCATAACAAATTGGATGAAGGGTGACGGACGTAACCAATCCTCCAAACAGGTTTTAAAGAAGGAGAAAGAGGGGAAAGATGAGTATGATACATTGCCTGGGGGATCGGTATTCGAGAAGCTACTTATACAAAAAGTGGCTACTAAACAGATGGCTTGTGGGAACTTTGAGACTCCAGCCAGCATTGGGAATTTGCAATATCTGGATGCTTTAGCTGATCAAGGATCGGAAGTAAATCTTATGCCCCTAACTATTTACACCCAACTAACCACAGAAATGCCGGCCACTACCCGTGTTAGGCTGTCTTTCGCTGGTCACTCTTATGTATACCCTTTGGGGATTGCAGAGGATGTACTGGTTAATGTTGCAGGATTCATGTATCCCGTCGATTTCATGATCATCGATGATAAAGGAGATGAGTGCATGCCAATAATCCTTGGAGCTTCATTCCTCACAAACGCTAGAGCTGTCATTAGGTATGAAAGAAAGGAAATCGAACTTAAGTCAGGAAAAATAAAAATTACCTTTCCTATGACCCCACGATATGTGCAAGAAAGCCGGATGAGAAGAAAGCTCGAAAACAATATTGACACATCGCCTAATCAAGTTCAAGAAAAAATTCTTACGTGGGAAACAAGGATCAAAAGCTACAAAGAAACTATGCCTGAGAGAGGCAAAAGCTGCAATAAAATTCATGTCAAGTTTGAATGTAGTCAACCGATGGAGAATCATGCACCATTCGCAAAAGGAGACCTGGTGCTCTTAAGACACTCAGAGATAACAGTACCCCCTGATAAACCAAGTCCCTGGTGGTATGGACCATTAACAATTGAAAGCATACGCCAAGATGGGATAGCTACCTTGAGCAGTAAAGGATGAGGGGAGGTGACTGCGAGTGTCAATCGATTGAAACATCACCACCACGATAGTGAGGAACATAATTAGATGGGATACGTCATCTCGAGAGATGAGGTCACGTAATTGCCCATGACCTTGAGTCTAGCTACAAGACTCGTAAAATAAAGAAAATCGCTTCTTGGGAGGCAACCCATGTTTTGTGTGATTTTTATTTGTTTGATTGTTATTTGCTTCTGTATGCATGCTTTATTTTTATTGTTGGTAAATCATGTTTCAAACTAAAATTGTGAAAATGCTTTATTTTGTTGTTTAACTTCGTCTTAACTTCATATAAAGGTATTTTGCAAAAGCTAAGTGTAAGGGGAAACCCCAAATTTGTTTTTAAGAACGAAATTGATCATGATTCTCCACAATATTAAATGAACATGTATATTCGTATTTGTTAGAGTCAAATGCTTGTATCGAGTCATAATGATGTTTTGCAGGATTTTCCAGGAAGTAGGACATAAGTTTTTCCAGAAATTTTCCAAAAACTTAACGTAAAGATTTTTGCAGGTCACTTTTGACGGCGACAGGAGTTAACTCCTAACAGCGTCATATGTAAAATTCTGGAAATTTTGCGAGTTTTGTTTTCTAACGGAGTCTTTAAGTTTTTGTTAATTCTTTAGTTTTATAAACTCCAGGAAATCTGCAAACATTCATTCCACAAGCATTATATTTTAATTTGTTTTCTAGGACTTGTTAGTATATATAGATTGCCGCCGATTTTATGCGAGGTTGCCTTGTTTGTTTTCTCAGGTGTAAAAGGTTATATATGACAAGAAGATGATTTATTTTTTCTGAAAGGGAAGCTTTGAATGTTCATTTTCTTGGAGGAAGATCTAACGTTGTTGATACACTATCCACACTGAACGAATCAGGGGAGTATTTGTTTTCATTCTTTTACCTATTTCACTTTTACATCCTTTAATTAAACATTGGGGACAATGTTCATCCAAAGTGTAAGGGGAGGGTAAATGATAATACCTTATAGGATACAGTTGCACTTGAGTTTGTTTGTTTGATGGTAGGTGTGTAATAAAACTAAGAGAAATACTTGTTAGTGTAATTTTAGCGCCAAATTTAAATTTTTTTACAACATTTAGGAGTGAAACTTTAGCCTTAGCAAGCATCTCATGGATAGGAGTTGTATGACTAGCACAAAACCGTACTATTCAGAAAAATTTTTCACCCAAATATGTGAGGTTCGCCTTTAGATTTGATAGGAAACGCATTCATTATTAGTGCTTATGAGTGTACCGGTAGCATTTAGATTCTAGAACATGCGTTAGTGATGCATCCCGAGACCGCTAGTGAGACTACATTCGTGTGGTAGGATTTACTACATGATAAGAGGCATTAGGATCACCCTTGTATTTAAACCCGTATCATAATTACTTGACCATTTAAGTCATATAACTTGGCTAGTAAAGTCAATTAATTTTTTCCCACACCTTAGCGTTATACTCATTTTTAGTACACGAAACCCCTAGTACACCCCTCCGAGCCTATCTCTTTCGTTTCTAACTTTAAGCATCTTACTTAAAGGAAGAATTTGTTACAACCCACCCAACTGTACAACCAAATCGCCTTAGCCTTCCGTGTATGCACTCATCTTTAGTGCATTATTGTTACATGTTTAAACCCTTAGTTAATTATCTAATTGATTACATGGTTGCTAAGTCGAGTCATATCTTGTACATAATGTTTTGGGACGATTAGGACTCATGGGTAAAGTACGTGTGTAATGGAGTAATGGGGAAGAACATCATATTATTACCCCCATATGTGCGTTAATCTTAAAAGTACTCCAAGTGTTTTGATTATCTTGATTCGAGTCATTAGAGTAGTTTATTGTAAAGTATGTAAAAATTCAAGTGTAAGGGAAATGTACATTCTCTATGATGTATTATTTTGGATGGTAGGGTAAGAGTGTATACCAAAAAAAAAAAAAAAAAAAAAAAAAAAAAAAAAAAATCGAAAAAAAATTAAGAAAAAGAAAAGAGAAAAAACATACGGACTACCATCCCATTTCATTCTTTGTTTGTTTTATGTTTTTGTTATTTTTGATTCATTAGCTTAAGTCGAGTCTAGTCTTGGCTTAGCAACGCCATATTGTAATTAACCAAGATGATTAACTCGCCACCAGTAAATATTGCCTTTATCCAACAAAACTGTGTATTCTATATCAAGACCTCTTTGATAGTTTATCCTAGGTGCTTACGCCAAGTGGTGGAGGTTTGATCCTTTCCCAAGCCTATGGTAATCTATTTTGCTATGACAGGTAGTGAGAGATGTTTTCCATTTCCTTATTGTGATATATACTTTATTACACCCGAGAGATGTGAGTATTTAAACACTATTTGTGAGGTGCTAGTGTATGACCTCCGTGCTTGTCTTTGGTTTTTAGTGGAACGATTATTTGTTGTAATTACTTTTATATTAGTGTTAAATGACCCCTAACTTGTATTTTGATTAGAATAAAAGTGCATTTGCTTGAGGACAAACAAATCTCAAGTGTAAGGGTATTTGATGAGGCAAAAAGTGAACCATTTTTAAGGGGTCATTTAAGCCCGGATTCGTGATTATTTGATCAAATGTTGCCCTAAATCGTTCCTTTTGTCATTTTAGGTACTTTTGGAGAGAAATCTGGAAAATGAAGCATTTTGGACGTTTTTGGAGCATAAAAGTGAAGAAAACGGCAAAGTCTCAATTTTCCTTGTTGGGAACAGTACCTGACGGCGTCAAGAGTCTCCAAGTATAACATCCCGTAAATTTTCCTACGATTAATACATTATTACAACATAAATTAACCATTTTTACCGATAACAAATTTTTTTTTACAACGTTATTCACTCTTACCTTGAAACGATGTTTACACCTGAACCTTAATAACTTAGATACCATACACAATTTAAAACATTGATACTTAATAAATATACATTTCAATAAATACCAAATACAATTTATATAAATCCCGAGCCTACAAAATGCCCATACGTACTCACTAATAATAACGGACTCTTTATTCTTGGCCCCTTTCCTTTGGACCTAATTCATTAACGAACTCATCAAGCTCCACAGCTCAAGCACACCTCTAACTATTATTTTTTAAAGTCACAAGTACATGTTTGCTTTGGCTCAGTTGATCATAACTTTTACACACGACATACCTCTTTTAATTCACAACTCTATACTTCTAAGAACCATGAATGACAATTGTTATCAACTTTCAAATATAATTATGATACTAGAATATTGATCAAGTTAAGGCACCTTACACATTTTATCTAAATTTGACACAAATAGTAATTTTGTTCCAATGACAATTCATATAAATTCTAATGAACCACTAGCTTTCTGTAACGAATTTAAATACAAATTTTAAGGCCCTTCTGGTCCGAACCAGGAAAAGTGTAAAACACGAAAGTTGTCCGAAATAATGTTTTACGTCTAGACTCGCGAGATTTTAAACCAAAAACGCATTTCCAGGCTGTTATCTATAAAATACGAACTGGACTCAACAATGGGTACTACTTCTTGTACATTCTTACACCTTCACCTCCCTCACTTGTTACTTCCCCAAATGTAACCTAAGGAAACCATGTGCAAGCACAAGAACCATGTCACTTTCTTTACTTACACATACAAGCTATGATGCACTCAAACTCACTGTCACACTCCAACTTAAGTCACATGGAACTTGATAAGCTAACCAAACCGTGTGAATCCAAAACCACCTCCAATGTTACCCAATCCAAGAACACCACACGCAAGCTCCTCAAAAATTCAGTTGCCTCGCGACATTTGTTTCATTTGATGAACCTTCATAAACCACCTCCAACAATCTCCAATCCAAATACATTCATCATCATAGAAGGCCACGTGTGGGTACAATCTAGCATATATAAACTCTCTTTCCCTTCATCTTATACGTACAAACACAAACTACTTCCATTTTTTTTTTGTTCCTGTTGTACGAAAAGAAGAGAAGAAGAACATGAAGGCGTGAGTTATTATTGGCAAGTTCTAAGTTGTTTCGTTGTCTGCTACGTGACGGGTTCAAAAGCTTGGAAGCTTTGAGGTTGTTTTGTCTTTGTTTCTCACTCGTCCCTTGCTCGTCTTCCACACCGTTTCCCACCACCACCAGTTGGTGAAGTAAGTATTCGAACCAATTCATTTACGAAAGCTATCTAACCTTCTTTGAAATACACATGTGATACGTATTGTGATAAGCTAATAATTCACTAAGTCACGTGTGAACTCGAACATCTTAGCGTACCATGAGAGTCTTGTATGGTTAAAGGGCTTAACAAACTAAAATGTTGCTAATATATTATAACAGTCGACATATATATACCCATTTACATATTACGTAAACCACCTAAGTTCTCGGCATGGCTATGCATGAAGTGACAAAATATACATAACTATTGAAAATATATATATGTTCAACTTGCACACAAGAAAACCTCACGAGACCAAAACTTGGCTCTCGTTGAACACATGCATACTCTATGTCTACAAATTCTTGTGGCTCATTCGCTTGCAAACTCACTGAAGCAAGGGCTCGGGTGCATGCTCATGTTAAGTAGTCAATAAGAAAGAATAATAACTAAATGAATCAAACAAAGATTAATTAAAAATGTTAAAACACCAAGTATAACACAACAGGTACCTCAGCTCAGTTGGTTGGGGCGCTTGGTTGCTGATTAAGAGGTCACGACTTCGAACCTTGCCCATGGCAAGTTTTGATGATTCTTATTATTTTTGCCAACTTTGCAATTTAACACTTTCAGCCCCCAACTTCGAATAACTTATCACAATTTCTGAAAACCTTTATAAATTGAAACTTATATGAAAAGGACAATATCAGTCCCTCCAATTCTAATAAGGTGCCACTCTTCTTGAAACTTATACAAGTTGCTAACTTTCATAAATTTTGAAACTTTTATTACTTTTACAACTTCAATCCTCAAGCTTAATACTTTGACCCTTTGCGCTCTAAGACTTTTGTAAGTTTAATAAACTTATTTTATTACCATTTCTCGCTAAATGAAGTTGTCTAACACTTATTTTATTTGGTAACCACATCGACGTAAATTATAAATAATACATTTGTCCTAATTTATTATTTAATCACAAATTTAATAAATATATATTTTATATATTTTCACACCTCGAAACCCAACAATCTAATAAATATAATTTGACAAAGTAATGTTTTACGACGTCATCATAATAACATATATAGAAAGCTACGTTGTGAGACTATAAAGAAATAATGTTTTTAGATAAGTTGAATTATAAAACATATGACTTGGCGTTATTATCATTTTCTTGAAAACCTTTATAAGTTGTAAACATATTTATTTTGGGGCTAAATACGAAAATCATTTAAAAGAGTAACATTGGCATAGTTTAAAAGTTTACATAACAACTTAATTAAGCTTGACAAATTAACATTTCATGACTATATCATCGTAACATATAACGAGACCTACATTTGGAGGCGATAATAAAGTAATAATTATGAATAACTATATATTTCTGAATATATATAAATTGTAACGTAAATTATATAACTTAACGTTATTATTGTTTAACTTGAACACACGTTAAGAAATGATTATTCCTACAATAAACTCATCGGTTCACTTAACCAGGTGTAAACTTGAAGGTTACTATAATTTATCATTCACCAACTTTCGATACATATTATAAATTCATGACGAGAAATATAAAATAATAAATGATACTTATACATAAAGACAAGTTATATAGTATATAACTTGCTCTTGAACTATTAAGCGTTTTACCATACAAGCCAACTCTGCCACAAAAGTCATTTTGTCATAAAACCCCATTCAAATCATGATTCTCGATAAGTCGAACTTATCTCGAACTTCCATATCATTCAGGATCTTTGAAGTCATTACCATTCTACCTCTGACATTCCGTTATCTATGCCTATCATATTCCTCACGTGAGTCATAGCCCCTACTTTTACTTGTTTTACAATGGTTTATAAACGTTTTGGGGGAGATACATGCTTAACTACTGTTTTTACTTTTACAAGTATTCATTAATTAAATACAGGACTATATTACATATAAACTTTACTAGTTTACACATTTTTATATATCATAAGGAGATACCTGCTATATACATGATTACAAGTGATTTTTCAACGATATGCTATACTTGATTTCTATTGCCTAAGTACCTATTACCAAAAGTCCCTCGTTCATGCACCTTAATCACCCAAAAGGGTGAGCGTAAGTAGTTGTGAATAGATCTATTAGGGATTGACAATCCCCATTTGGTCGCTAGAGGAAAGCCACCAAATGCACGCTATTTGATTTCATAGGTTACTGGTAAATACCTATCTTGGGGGCCACTATTTTACATCATTATTATGGATAATTTTGATGCCTGTTAATCGTTGAGTGTCATGAGCTTAGAGCAATAGAACGGTAGTACTGTAGTCATGGTACAGTACTACAATGACTGATGTTTGGGGCGTACAATGCTGTAGCCCACTGTTTTATCAAACCCCGAGATTGTGCTCACTATATAGCAGGAAAAACTACTAATAATTGGCAAACGAACAAACTATTTTGGTGTTGACCCGATTAGGTCAAACAAACTACTATTTTGGTGTTGACCCGGTGAAGGGCAAACCAACGGACTATTTTTGAATTAATAAGGAAATCACTCATTTTCTGATTTTGATAAATCAACGATTTAAGCTATGAATATTATGGATTTATTCATACCTTAATTTGATAATCAACTGTTAGTATAACTTCTATGGAATCATAAACTCTTTGATTTTGGAAATAGAAATTCGAAACTATAAACTATATGAACTCACCAACCTTTGTGTTGACACTTTTAGCATGTGTTTATCTCAGGTCCATAATGAGCAAGGATGGCACGGAGGAGCACGGATACTTATAAAGGCTATAAATTTTCCTATCATTCGAAAACTGATTTAATAAACTTTGGGACAAACAAGGACCTCTTTTAAAACACTGATATTTATATTCGAATGATAGATCTTTTAAATGACCAAAATGACAAATCATTTTCTACAAAACTGTGCGCTATGAAGTAACACCCAATCTAATTTCCGCTGCATGCTTTCAAAACTGGGGGTGTTACACCAAGTGATGGCGTCAAGAGTTACAAAAGAGGTGGAAGTGGAAGACACACGTGACGGTCCAGAGTGTTTTCATGCATAGGAGATGAAGGCGTCACCTAGGCCGTCATGGTCCATTTGTTAGTGACGGCCCAGAAGAAATTCCTACATGACGGCGTCAAAATCAGATCTAGGCAATACGATTTTTATTAAGACGGCGAGTTGACGGCGTCACAAATTCCTTCTTGACGCTGTCACCTATTGTAATCTATATATACTTTTCCAAATTTCATTCATTAGTGTGTAAGTTTGGAGGGTGCAACTTTGAGGAAAACCCTAGGTCGAATTTTCCAGCTTTTTCAAGGGTTTCAACCCTTTGAAACTTTCATGTTCAATTTGAGATAAATACTCTTTCAATTCATTCAATATGTCTATGTGTTGTTTGAATATATCTTACGCTTATTTTCAATTTAACATGCTAGGCTAGATTTCCTTTGTGTTTGCTTAGATGTAGTGAAACCTAGATGTTAATTATGGGTTGATTGTTTGTTTATAGTTGTTACGGATGATTATATTCGATGTTAGGCTTAAGAAAACTGGCAGACTTCCATTGGTTGTATTTAATGCGTAGGAGAATTCTAATGATCCCATGTTAGGAGCTTCAAACGGCTCGACATAGGAGTGAAGTAGGATCCTATAGAGTTAGGGAATATTGTACACGGCCCTACGACTAGTATTAAGGAATATGACCCGTCATCCATGCAATTGTAACAAGCTATCAACCTGTAAAAGATATCTAGGGAGTAATGAAACCTAAGTAAACACAACTTTCCTCATCATTGTTTACACCACTAGTATAATTAGCTTTGTTTTCATTTCTGTTATTTTATTTCGATTGCATCTTTAGTCATTTGGGTTAGTTGGCTAGCAACTAATTCCGCCCATTCCTTCAAAACCCGAGATTTTAATTGCTTTTATAAAAATATAAAAATACAAAAAGAATCATCCCTCACCTCTAGACCTAGTTTTTAGGCTTTCTAATCCTAGCGACACTATTCCTGAGTTGAACGATCAGTCCCCTGGTACTTGTCACTATACTATACTACAACGATCAGGTACACTGGTGGGGGTTGTAAGCTTCTCGAGATCCCTCGAGAGGTAAAGCCTGGTGCGATTCCCACGTATCACCTACCAATTACTCGAAGACAAAGTCATACTCAAACATGATTGGGCTAAAAGCCAAAAACCAAAATCCGCTATTCGCAAAACTGTTGCTTTCTCCGATGAAAGCAGTAGTATTTCTGATACTGACAAAATTATGGCTCGAATGGATGCCATGGCAATCAAAATGGATGCTCAGTATAAAGGAATGAAAGATATACGTGAATCTTGCAACAATTATGGTGGAAATCACTCAACTGCAAATTGCAATGATGATGACACACCTATGTCTCGAGAAAAGGAAGCCAAATTCATGCAAACATTTAGACGATCTGGTTTTTACAATGATTATCGCAATAGAGATAATGATAAATGGTGTTCTAATGATAAACCTAATTATAATCGTGATCAACCTCGATCATACTCTAATGAGAAACCAGACATTCAAAAACAATTAAGTGAATTCATTAAGTCACAACAATCCACGAACATGTTCGTTAAAAACACTTTCAATGAACTCAAAGACAAATTGGAATTCGACACAAGAAACCACCAATCCTGTATTCAAAATCTTGAAGAAAAATTCGACAAACTTGCTGAAAATCAAGCTAATCGACCCCCTGGATCCCTTCCTTGTAGCACTACAACTAATTCTAGAGGTGGTACTTCTAGACCTTATCAACCACCACCAGCTCGTCATGAGCAAGTTAATGCCATAAAAACTAGACATGGTACTTCTTATGAACCACCTCCTAATCACAGTCAAATGCAACCTGCTGTTGAAATTGATAGTGAGGAAGAAGATGAACCATCACCTCAGAAAAAGACCAAAACAAAAGAAATTCCTGAAACACCTGTTCTAAGACCATATAAACCAAAAATTCCATATCCCCAAAGTCCCAGAAAAGAAAAAATGGAAGCACAATATGGGAAGTTCCTAGATATGATTCGTGCCGTTCGAATAAATGTTCAATTAATCGATGTCATTGCCGGAATGCCGAATTACAACAAGTTTCTTAAAGAACTTGTAAGTAACAAAAACAAACTAGAATAAATATCTGCAGCCTCTCTAAGTGATGAATCTTCAGCAATAATCCAAAATAAAGTTCCACCAAAACTGGGAGACCCCGGAAGTTTTCTAATTCCGTGTAATTTTGGCAAAACATTCTCTTGCAATTCCTTGGACGATCTAGGCGCAAGTATCAATCTCATGCCATATTCTCTTTATGCCAAACTTTCTTTAGAAACTCTTAAGCCTACCAAAATGAGTGTTCATTAGCAGATCGCTCTTTTCAATACCCTGTTGGAATAGCAGAAAATATGCTAGTCGAAGTTGGTAAATTCACATTTCCTGTTGACTTTGTTATCTTAGAAATGGAGGAAGACAGCAAAGTTCCTTTAATTCTAGGAAGACCAGTCTTACACACGGCTGATGCAATAATTAGAGTCAAACAAAGAAAACTAAATCTTGGAGTTGGAGAAGACAGAATATCTTTTTCAATCGACACAGCCATGAAACATTCCTGTTCTAACAATGACACTTGTTTTAGCATAGATGTTATTGACGAAATTCTCGAAGAGGATTTTGACAACTTGCTAAACGAAGGAGTAGAAATTCTTCACTCTATTCAAGGAACGATTCTCGAAGAAAAACTCTATGCTGAGTTTGAAGAATTTATTGCCATGAATGTTGAAGAAATTGAAACCGATGATGAAGATGAAATCATTTTCAAAAGAATTACCTTCAATACAGAATATATAATTATGAAATCTCTAGAAAAACCACCAACTGACCTTGAACTTAAACCTCTTCCTAAACATCTAGAGTATTCTTTCTTAGAAGGAACATCCTTACTCCCAGTAATTATATCTTCCGAACTTTCAGAAAAGAATAAAGTATACTTGCTCACTGTTCTCAGAAATCATAAACGAGCTTTTGCTTGGAAGACCTTAGATATTCCTGGAATCTGTCCCTCATTTTGCAAACACAAAAATACAAATGTTGGATGATACGAAACCAGTAGTCCAAAAACAAAGAATGTTAAATCCTAACATGCAAGAAGTAGTTAAGAAAGAAATAACAAAACTCCTCGATGCCGGAATCATTTACCCCATTCCTGATAGCCCATAGGTAAGCCCTATTCATTGTGTACCAAAGAAAGGTGGTATCACCATGGTTACAAATGAGAATGATGAGTTAGTTCCCACCAGAACAATTACTGGTTGGAGAGTTTGTATCGATTACCGAAAACTCAATGAGGCTACAGCCAAAGATCATTTTCCCTTACCCATTACGGATCAAATGCTGGAAAGACTAGTAGGAATCAAATACTTTTGTTTTCTCGATGGTTTTTCTGGATACTTTCAAATTCCTATCGATCATCTCGATTAAGAAAAAACAACTTTCACATGTCCTTTTGGAACATATGCTTACAGACGAATACCTTTTGGGTTATGTAACGCACCTGCTACCTTCCAAAGATGTCTGATTGCCATATTTCGTAACATGATCAAAGAATCTATGGAAGTTTTCATGGACAATTTCTCTGTCTTCGGAAACTCATTCAAAAGCTGTTTGGTCAACTTAAGTAAAATCCTTAAAAGATGTGAAGAGGCTAACCTAGTTCTCAATTGGGAAAGATGCCACTTCATGGTTAAAAAAGGAATTGTGCTCGGACATAAAGTGTCTGGAGCAGGTTTAGAAGTTGACAAAGCAAAAATCGAAGTCATAGCCAAACTTCCACCCCCACTAATATCAAAGGTATTAGAAGTTTTCTTGGACATACCGGTTTTTACCGTAGATTCATAAAAGATTTCTCCAAGATAACTAAACCTTTAACTAAGGGGAATTGATTTGCACACCAATTTTTTTGATTCATACACACTCATCAGTGCATTAGACATTTGTACTGTATATACATCAAGCTTTACCTGCTTGTACATATTGGTGTGCAAATCAAAAAGTGTGTGTGCAAATCACTCCCCTTAACTAAGCTACTTGAAAAAGACGTTCCATTCGAATTCAATGAAGAATGCGTAAAAGCATTTGAACTATTAAAAGAAAAACTTACATGCACACCTATCATAGCAAGTCCAGATTGGAATCTTCCATTTGAGCTATTGTGTGATGTAAGTGAAAGCGCTGTTGGAGCCGTACTTGGCCAACGAAAAGAAAAACATTTTCATCCAATCTACTTTGCTAGTAGAACATTGAATGCAGCTCAACAAAATTATACAATCACCGAAAAAGAGCTAATGGCTATTGTATTTGCATTTGATAAATTCCGATCATATCTCGTTCTATCCAAAACAATTGTCTTTATAGATCATTCAACATTAAAATATCTCTTTAAGAAGTTAGATGCCAAACCTCGTCTCGTATGATGGGTTTTACTCTTACAAGAATTCGATATTGAGATAAAAGACAAGAAAGGTGCTGATAATGTTGCAGCTGATCACCAATCTAGAATTGAGAAACAAGATGGTGATGATGAAGAACTAAAAATAAACGATTATTTTCCAGAAGAAATTCTTATGGAAATACACTCAGATAATGAACCTTGGTTCGCTCATTTTGTAAATTTCTTAGTTGGAAAAGTTCTACGAAAAAATATGACATACCAAAAGAAAAAATTCTTTTCCAATCTAAAAAACTTCTTTTGAGAAGAGCTGCATCTTTTTAAGATATGTCCTGATGGGATCATAAGAAGATGTGTTGCTGGACCTAGGGGTGAGCGCGGTTCCGGAACCGCAAAGAACCGAACTGGAACCGAGAGAACCGCGAACCGCAAAATACATATATTAGGAACCGAGAATCGGACCAAGGAGCGTGTTTTGGTTTCGGTTCTACCTGATTGGAACCGAATTTTTTTTAAAAGTACCAAAAAATTCAACATTTTTTTTTATGTTTGCACTCATTTACGTCTAAAGCGTAAATAATATTGAACGATTAAAGAATGTAGCCGAATATATTTTGAAAAACACGTAGATAATATTGAGCGACAAGATCATATCTAGTTTTTTTTTTTTTTTTTTTTTTTTTTTTTTTTTTTTTTTTTTTTTTTTTTATCAACTAGCATGTGGTCTAGTGGGTAACTCTTATAGAGTTAAGTGAGCCACTCTGAGAGTAGTACCGGTTGGGTGACCTACCGGGAAGTCCTCATGTGGGGCAGGACCACATGCTCTGTTGATACCATCCCCCCACCGCAAATGCTCAGATTGACTGGTCAGCGAGGGGTCTTTTGAGATAATAGCCAGGGTTCATAGCCCACCTCCTGATAAGTACAGTCACTGGGACAGGTGCTGATTGCCTGGGGCCGGGTCCTTGGGGGAGGGTCCGGTTGGCATCCTTAGGATGCATGGGACCAGGGTGATCCCACCGATCTTCACCTTTTTGAGATCATATCTAGTTTTTTTAAAGTTTGCAACTACTGGAAGAACATCAGAATGAATAAAACTGTCTAGCTTCATAGCATTGATGATCATTTGTTCTTTAAATTCAAGGATCCTTTGCTCCTCCATTTCACTTATTTTTGCATCAAAAGTGGACATCTTTTCATTGGTAATTAGCTTCTTGTTATTGTATATGAAGTACAATATCATTTGTAGAATACTGAAGGTGAATCCAAGTACATTTGGAATCTAGAAAACAAGCTGTAACAAGACTCTATCAATAAAAAAAAGTAGATATATAATCGGGCGGTTCTTCGGTTCCGGAAACGATACCCACGGTTCTGGACCAAACCGAACTGAGAACCGAAATATGAAATATTTAAGAACAGAGAACCGGACCGCGGTTCTAAAATGTGGTTCGGATCGGGTCGGTTCCGGTTCGGTTCTCGGTTCCGGTTCGGTTCTCGGTTCCAGTTCGGTTCTCTGTCCATTTGCTCACCCCTAGTGATACGTGGGAATCGCACCAGGCTTTACCTCTCAAGGGATCTTGAGAAGCTTACAACCCCCACCAGGCAGTGTACCTGATCGTTGTAGTATAGTATAGTGACAAGTACCGGGGGATTGATCGTTCAGCTAGGAATAATGTCGCTAGGATTAGAAAACCTAAATACTAGTTCTAAAGGTGAGGGATGATTATTTTTGTATTTTTATATTTTTTAGAAAGCAAGTAAAAATCTCGGGTTTGAAGGATTTGGGCGGAATTAGTTGCTAGTCAACTAACCCAATACTAAAGATGCAATCAAAATAAAATACTAAAAATGAAAATAAACTAAATTATACTAAGGTTGTGAGCAATAAGTGGAGAAAATGTGTTTACTTAGATTTCACTACTCCCTAGATATCTTTTACACGTTAATTACTTGTTATAGTTGCGTGGATGACGGATTGTATTCCTTAATACCATTCATGGGGTGGCGCACTTAACTCCCCAATCCTATGAGCTCTTATCTCCTCCTATGCCATGCCCAGCACAACCATAGGGATTATAAACAGTGGCTCATGCATTAAATACAACCAATAAAAACCTAGTGCTCATCAGTTCATGTTTCCTAAGACGTTCAAGCATGTTACCATTTGGAGATCTGCCAGTTTTCTTAAGCCTAACATCGAATTCATTCATCCAAAACAACTATAAACAAGTAATCAACACATAATTAACATCTAGGTTTCATTAGATCCAAGCAAACACAAGATAGATCTAGCCTAGCATGATGAAATTAAGACAAGAACAAGATTTAGACAACCAACACATAGACATATTGATTGAATTAAAAGAATACTTATCTCAATTACACATGAAAGGTATCAAGGGCTTAGAACCCTTGAAAAACCTGTAAAATTCGCACCAAGTTCGTACTTAGGGTTTCTCTCCAAAACTTCTCTTTTTTGTGTGAAAATTAGAAAAATATATATAGGAAATAGGGTCTGACGGCGTCAAGACAAATCTTGTGACGCCGTTACCTCGCCGCCAAAATACTTCTCGGACTGCCTTGATCTACTTTTGATGCCGTCATATGTTATGCATTTCCAGGCCGTCATGCATTTTACTCTTGACGCCCTACTTCGTGACGCCGTCAAATCTGTACTAGGTCGTCATGGGAAATTACTCTTGACGCCATCAGAAATTCCTTCTTGATGCCGTCACCTACTGTTCCCAGCAAGGAAAATTAAGACTTTGGCGTTTTAATCACTTTTATGCTTCAAAAACGTCCAAAATGCTTCCTTTTCCAGATTTCCCAAAGTACCAAAAATCACAACAGGAACGATTTAGGGTAATATTTGATCAAATAAATTCAATTCCGGGCTTAAATGACCCCCTAAAAGTGGTTCATTTTTCGTCTCATCACCTAGCTGGACCTGAAACCCAAGCCATTCTAGATTCATGTCATCATGGACCAACAGGAGGACATTATGGACCATCCATTACGGCCAGAAAAGTCTTAGAATCTGGTTTCTATTGGCCAACAATATTCAGAGAAGCTCATACCTTAGTTCACCTTTGTGAAGCATGCCAAAAAACCAGAAATATATCAAAACGAGATGAAATGCCTTTAAAATATATACAAGTATGTGAGATATTTGATATATGGGATATAGATTTCATGGGTCCATTCCCAAAATCCCATAAGTTCGAATACATACTGGTAGCTATTGATTCTGTCTCAAAGTGGCCAGAAGCCCAAGCTCTTCAAACTAACAATGCAAGAGTCGTCATAACATTCCTTAAAAAGCTCTTTAGTCGCTTCGGAGTTCCAACAGCCTTAATAAGTGATAGTGGAACACATTTCTGTAATCATATGATGGAAAAAGCCATGAAGAAATATGGTGTAAACCATCGTTTCTCTACCTCATATCACCCTCAAACTAGTGGTCAAGTGAAAAACACAAACAGAGCATTAAAAAGAATCCTGGAAAAGACTGTAAAAGACAACCCTGCTCTTTGGTCTAAAAAATTGGATGACGCTCTGTGGGCTTTCCGCACAGCATACAAAACACCCACTGGAACAACACCTTATAACCTAATCTATGGCAAAGCTTGTCATTTACCGCTCGAATTAGAACATCGTGCATATTGGGCACTTAAGAATTGTAACACCGATCTAATTGCCACTAGAGAAAAACGTATGTTTCAACTTCATGAGTTAGACGAATTTCGTTTACACGCTTATGAAAATTCAATACTATACAATGAAAGAACCAAAATCTGGCACGATCGAAAACTAAAAATCCGTAAAGAATTTAACAGAGAAGAAAAAGTGCTTCTATTTCACTCAAAATATAAATTCAAACAACCGAAATTAAAATCCCGTTGGCTTGGACCATACATGGTGAAACACCAATATCCATCCGGATATGTGGAATTATACGGGAAAGATGGTAAAAATTTTATTGTCAATGGTCACAGACTTAAGTCATATCATGAAGAAGAAAGTTACAATGATCGAAGGGAAGAAGTCACTCCCTTCTTCCCTAAAACCTAAATCTATACGTCCTTATGAGTCTAGCTTAAGACTCCTCGAAAAACAAGCGCTTCTCGGGAGGCAACCCGTGTTTTCAAAAAATTTCACCACAGTCTAATTTAAGTATGGAGGCATTTTCGCCTTTGTGGTTAAAAATAAATAAATAAATCCCAAAAATGTTTTTGTGTGTTTGTTTATTTTTGCAGGTTTTTAGTTTATGGATGCATGCAGAAAAGTTTCATATGTTAACTTCCGTTGATAGCCCCAGGAAGTTTCGATCTTATTTTCTCGATTATCCTTTTTTTTTTTGTTTTTTTTTTTTTTTTCAGTTTTTCACATTAGGGACAATGTTCAACTTAAGTGTGGAGGGAATGCAAATAGAATAATTGAGTGTATTCCACCTTATTGCTTGTCCAAAATTAGAAACTTTTGATAAAAATACATGGTATTTCAATACATATCTAACACAAGTACAATCCCCACTAAATTGTGAGAATATTCTTAGCCTTTATATGAATTGTATAGCACTTTTGCACTTCCTGTTTCATTATATATAAATGTGCCGGTAATTCATTTTAACTCTAGAACTTGTGCATGTATATCGCTTGCTAAATCGCAGTGAGGTTAATTTATAGACAGATGTATATGATAAAAAGGCAAAATTTCCACCCAAAACAACCCTTATCCTTATATCACTTTCAGCCTGAAATATATGAATAATTGGTGTATTTTGTTCTATTCTCTAGTCACTTATATGTCTCAAAGAAAAAGAAAGAAAAGTAATGATGATAAATAAAGGCAAGAAAAAAGTATATATGCCTGGTATAAGCGAAAATATGATGGTGGCTATCAATAGAATTGTTTAGGGAATCATTATGGTTGTTATATCTCCAAAAAACAAAACAACCGTATTATCCTTCATATCCTAAACAAATTAACCCTTATATTGCCTTCTTTTAATATGTTTACGTATCTTGTACAAGCCTATGGTAGTTTTATGAGTTATGTCTGTGCAAATTCAATGTTCCCACTTAATCACCCCTTTTTAGTGAAATTGTGTGAATTCAAATAATCCTTTGTGAGGTGATTTAGTATGTATTGATGCCATTTATATGAAATATCTTTGTCTCTAACAAATAAACTTCCTTCAAGAATCTATCTTTAAAAATATTTAATCTGTTTTGTCGCTTACATTGCTTGAGGGCAAGCAATAGCTAAATGTGGAGGAATTTGATGACGCTCAAATTATACATATATTATACAACGTTATTTGTTATTTTCTAAATGATTTATATGGACTTTCGATACTTAATTGCTTGAAAATACATTTCAGGTCCTCTAGACGAAGATCTCCAAGATTCAAGACGAAGTATTCACTTCCAAGATAATTTCATGTTAAAGTATAAAGTGCGCCATCCTTGCTCAAATGTACGCCGGTTACAGGGGTGAATGAAGTCTTATTGAAATCAAAGTCAAATCCAATAAAGTGCGGCGATCTTATTATCTATGTACGTCGACCTTTAGCTTTAATAATTACCCTTTGGCGCCAAGTAAACTATTGAAGCCCGCCGTGGTTATCCTCCAAGACCGCCGACATTCTATGTAAAGTCCGTCGACCTTTGTATTAAGAGCGACGTACTTCAGTGCCTGGCCACTTCTCCATGCTTATAAATAGAGACCCAATTCGTCTCATTTTCACACACCTCTCATCCCAACAACCAATAAAGCTCTCATACTCACTCTCTCTCGTAATCCAATCATTGGAGTGCTCAAGTGAAGTCAAAGATCCTTTTAAGTGTTGAAATACTTCTTAGATATTATTATGGTGATCACTAGTGATGGTAGTTTCTTCATTACATTAATTCAGAAGCATGTTGATCATTTCAATCGTTATTATCATTGTAAGCTCGTTTGTTAAAGCCATGTTAGGCTAAACTCTTTATGGCTGCTTTGATATGTTAATATAATAAAGTGATTATTTGTGGTTATGATCTCTTGTCGATTTCTTGTTTATGTTAAGACCCAGCTGTGTTTTAAACTTATCACCATTGTTTATCTCTTTGATTATAATTGCTAGTTGGAAAATGGTCTAAAGATTCAATTAATATTTTATGGTTTTCAACATATGTCTAAGTGTGTTGATCAATTGAAGGAGAAATCGCTTTTGTATTGAAATAAACAATAGAGTTTTAAAAATTGCAACTATTTCTTATACATGTTAACCACTTGTTTAAGGATTAGCAGACATAAGTCTTGAATCACATTTTGTTAACTGATGAAACGTTATTTTGACGAAAACAACTACTTAATTGTTGAACCTGCTATACCTTTGAGATCATCATCATAGGCCATCACCAAGTTACAGAAACTATCCACGTAAACCATATCTGTCTCATACTTGAATTCACAGTAAGCATTTGCATAAGTTTTCTAAATCATCTTGATTAGTTAATTGATATTTAAGAGTAATCTCAGTCCCTGTGGAACGACCTGGTCTTACCAAAACTCTTTACTATAAACGAGGGTTATACTTTTACCCGTGTGTTTTGAATTAAGAGAATCGGTAAAATTAGTTATTATAAATTTAAAGCCTTTGAAACGCATCACGCAGCCTGAGGGGTTTGTGAATCCAGAATTTCCAAATCGTGTATGCAAACTTCAAAGATCCATTTATGGATTGAAGCAAGCATCACGACAATGGAATAAAAGATTTGATAGTGTGATTAAAAAGTATGGATTCACTCAAAATCTTGATAAGCCATGTGTATATCACAAAGCTAGTGGGAGTGATGTAATTTTCCTTATTTTATATGTTGATAACATATTGATCATGAGAAAAGACATTCCAAGTTTGCAAAAGGTTAAGGCATATCTTGGAAAGTGTTTTTCTACGAAAGATTTAGGGGAAGCTGCATTTATTCTGGGAATCAAAATTTATAGAGATAGATCTCAGCGATTGATTGGATTAAGTCAAAGTGCTTGCATTGATAAAATATTGAAGAGATCCGATATGCAAAATTCCAAGAAAGGATACTTGCCGATGCGAGAGCAACATGGCTTAAGTAGCAAAGTTTGTGCTTCAACACCTGCTGAGGTGGAACGCATGAAGAGAGTCCCTTATGCTTCGGCTGTGGGATCTATAATGTATGCGGTGAAAAGTACAAGGCCTGATGTAGCATTTGCTCTAAACTTGACCAGTCGATATCAATAGAATCCGGGTGAACTTCACTGGACTGCTGTTTAGAATATTCTTAAGTACTTTCGGGCTACTAAAGATATGTTCTTAGTGGATGGGGGAAATCCAAATGCAGAACTTGATGTTACAGGTTACTGCGATGCATCCTGGAAAGGTGATATAGATGATACAAAGTCTCAGACGGGTTATGTCTTTGTCATTAACGGAGGAGCTGTGGATTGGAGGAGCAAGAAGCAGAGTACATTAGCAATGTCTACAACAGAAAGTGAGTATATAGCTGCTTCAGAAGCTGCAATGGAATCCATTTGGATTAGGAAGTTTGTTTCGGGGCTTGGAGTTATGCCATCGATTCAAAGACCTATAAAAATGTATTGCGACAACTCAGCTGCAATTACATTCGCCAATGAACCTAGAGTCATGAAAGGCGCCAGACATTTCACGATTAAACATCACTATGTTTGAGAACAAGTCAAAATAGGTGAAATCGAGTTACTCAAAGTTCACACAGATGATAACTTAGCAGATCAATTGACAAAGCCTCTACCTGGCACTAAGCTTTATAAGCTTGCTGAAGGCATAGGACTTCGTTTAGCTAAAAGTTTCATGCCCATTTGTGATTAGTATTTGGATAAAGGATGTAATGTACAATTATTATTTTACTGAAATAAAATATTGACTATGTTTATTTATCATTGTCTTAATAATATATCTTGTATTTGCATGTTTAAATCCTTGAATATATTTATTATTCTAAATGTCTGTTGTCGATTAATGATATGGGAATATCATTAAACTAAGACAAATTTGAGTATTGGTTAGGATATACTTGAATTTATATTGATGCGTAGTCATACCAATTTCACATGATATTCAATGAATTGAATATAGGACTTATCCCAACTTCATGATTTCACAATATGGGACTTGTCATTAATTGTGAATCATGTTTAATAGTTATCCTCAGACTTGATATACCAGATAAGTGTCATGGATGTAGTGCATTTCTGTGGAACAATTTACCGCTATCCGTAATTGGTAGTCATAAGGATTGTTTTCAGAAGTGTTGCAAAGTTCATGGGTTATTCTTGTAGTCAAGAAAGGATTTGTTCCTTCGAATTTGTTTTGAAGTTTAATACTACTGGCCACTCGTAGGATTGACAAAATATTTGCGTGGCCACGCCCATAGTCTGTCTGGAATACGTTCAGATGTTTTGGTGATTTTGTTCAATCACTTACAAACGAGAAACAGAAATTTAATAAAGAATGACTTGAACCCATATCTTTATTAATGCGGTATTAGAAAAAAAAATGATAATAATAATGATGAATCATTAAAGGTTTTATCGAAACCTACATCGAGTTGAACTAGGGGCATTGGAGTGTTGCAAGACGCTAACCAATGTCATTGTACTATTAATAGATATCCAAGTGGGAGTTGTTGGTTTGTGGATAAATATTAATACGTACATGTCTAGTATCGAACCCGAGACCTCGGGATTGCACACATTGCAAATGAGAATTAAAGTTTAATAATATTTATTATTTAACAAAAGTAAAAGGACTAATGATCGTTGGTTATTAATCATAAGTACTAACTATCGTTAAGTGAAAAAGGAAAAGGACTAAAGTGAAAATAGGAGCCAAGAAGGATCCGAAATCCTCTTGGACTCCTTAGGCCGGTCGACTAGGGGTTGGGGAAACCAAATCCATATCAAACTTGTCTTATAGGATTTCTACTAGTATATATACAAAACATAGGGTCATTGTTTCTCACCTTTTGTGCACACATAATAACCCTAAGTTTTCTTTTCTTTTCCCTTGCTCAAAACCGGTCGACAACCCCCCTCCAAAGGGTGTGTCGATTTTTGTTTTATCAAAAATCTTATGTTTACTAAAGATCTTGCAATCTCTTTAATTCGTTAGTAGTTTGTGTGTACAAGAACGAGGTAATAACTCGCTATAATTATTATCAAGAGATCGAATAACAAAAACGGTAAGGGGTTATTCATTGATCTATACAAACCCTAATTAGGGTTCATCACTTGTTCATACTTCTTAAAGTTTGATTCTTGTCAGTTAGAATCTCACGGTACATTCCTATTTAATTTATGTTAATCTTTAATATGTTATAGATTTTCCTACGCTTCCGCATATGTGTTTACATGTTTATATGATTGTCATGATTCTTTAATTCTAACAACAAGTCTATCTTTAATATCTTGCGAGCTATTTCGTCTCGTTTACGCCCCTGGACATGATTGACGTGATATTTACTTAGACACCATACCAAGTGGATGGGAAAAACTGCAATATTTGATCATATCGCGATCATATCGCGTCCATCGCTGGTACTCGTCACCTTGTCGTCGAACATCCAGGGTTATCTTTGTATTCTTTGTTTTTTTGGAATTGAACCAAAACCATGTCGATATCGAGCTCAAACTAATATACATTATAGAGCATCTTTTAATCAAATTTCCCTATTCTTATTCTTATAACTATCTTAAGAAAAGTTTTTTACCCAAAAATAAATAAATAAATAAATAAAAAAGAACAATCTTAAGAAAAGTTATCAAAACTTCCCAGTTCCCACCACCAAATTAGTTTCTTGGTGCAACTTTAAAGGGTTGTGGTCTTGTGGACCTTGTATGTGAAAATGAAGAGCAAAGCAACAAACTTTGATTCAAGAAAAGTAAATGAATAATTACAATTGAGAATGGTGATAGTGATGTTTCATAGATGAGTTCATTGTATGTGAAACAATAGTTGCTGGATGTTGAATATACTGAGTCTTCTTTTCTCAAGTCAATAGAGCTAATAACATACTCTTTCCTTCATCTCAATCATTCATTCAGATATTTTTCTTTTTCCTTCTCAGATATACTACACCTAAAACAGACTACTGTCTATCTCTTAGGTTTTATAACTTGCATTTTGATTTTGTATGATCAGGGTGTGGTAAATGTTTGATACGCACTCTTAATTTGTAATGATTGCTTAATTTTCTGAGTGTAGTTTGTATGTTTCTCAATCTTGGGTTGTTATTGATGACACTCATAGCGGTGAAAAACATACTTTATAAATCATATATATTTCGGTCATTTAGTTCACAAGGAAAGTGAAAAATATAGGTTAACAAACAAATTAGGTTCGTGCAAAATCTTTCTCTATGGTAAAGTTTTCTTTAGCTTTGTATCGTTAACTTACAAGTAAATATATTTCCTTGATCTTCAGAAACAGCGGTAAAGAAAAGTGTAAAACAAGATATAAGACCAATGTTAGAACAACATAATCAAACATGTTCACTGAGATATTAGGCTTATATATTTAGCATGCTCACTTAATATCTTCGGATAGTAAAAAAAAAAAAAAAAAAAAAAAAAAAACATGTGTAAAAGGAAAATCTTTAACTTTGATTCGTTTTCTTCTGGCCAGCTATCAAGGCTGCATACAATGAAATGCATGGTAATAAACCACTTGCATTAAAAAGACTTCTTTGTTCGAGTGTACAAAGCCTTGTAGGTTTGTGCTACCTTACCAACTATGGCAAGATCATTTATGCCCTTTTTTTCTTTGGCTGAATTGTCAAAAACAGTAAAAGAAGACCTCTTTATGTAAAGAGAGAAAAAGAAATGATTTAAGGTAGATAGGTATACACTTTCCTTCATCTCTATTCATTCTGATATTTTTTCTTCTTACACATACTATATACCTAAAATACACACTCAGATCTACTCTCTCTCTCTCTTAGGTTTTATAATCAGAGATGATGTTTGCTTAAGTTTTTTTAGTATAGTTTGTTCTGTTTAGGAATCTTCTTTGTTCTTCTTGGTTGATACTGGTTAAGATCTTGTTAGTTTGAAAGGTTTGTTCAAAATGGCTACTAATGATTTGAAGAACAAAAATGTGGTGGCTGCTACTGATGACACTCATAGCAGTGAAAAACAAGATACAAACAAGAATGTAGTTCTTGCTTCTGATGACACTCCTGATAACAAAAAAGCTGGTGAAAAAGAAGCAGAAATTAAGAATGCTAGTGTTGCTTCTAAAGACACACGTGTTGTTAAAGATGAAAAAGAAACGAGAAATGATCTAGGCATTTCCTTGGACAAACTTAGCCTTGGTCCCAAAAAGAAACTCCTTGTGCTTCCTCTTGGTGGAATACTTGTTCACCGAGCACCTCGTAATCGTCCTAATACCATTCCCATGAAAAGCCGCCCTGATTTTTCTGCCAGAAGTTTTTCGAGTAAGTAAAAAAAATAGTTAAACCACCACCAAGGTGGCCTAGTCGTGATGTCCTCACAAGAGATTCTTAATTACATCACTAGGTTATCATCATGGGGATGGCCTGGTAAAGAGTTCGGAAACGGTCACGGGATACCCGGTTAGACCGCGTATATCTGAGGCAAAGATTCACCCTCCCGATTTACCTAAACAGAGAAAACCTCGTCCGTTTACCCATTTTAAAAAATAATTAGTTGCAGCATTTAGCTAACCAGTATTAAAAGTACCCAACACAACACACAGATCCAACCATAGGTTATTAGTCCCATAAGGGACATTTGTGCGATTATTATCTTGTTAACAATTAACAACATACACTTATTATCTTTTAATGTGGTTACATGTTATCATTCTAATTATGTTCTTTAACTTGTGTATATGTATATACAGTTTACAAGAGGCCTTACTGTGAAGGGTTTTTGAAGTTTTGTTTGGAAAGATTTGAAGTGGGAATATGGTCTTCTGCTATGGAGTTAGTATCATATCACATTCCTTCGATCAATTTAATTACTCAATTATAATTTATATATGTCTTAAGATAATTGACGAGTATAGTTTTCTACTATCACTTTTTTCTTTAGCTTGCACACCCACTATTTTGCACATTGGAGGTATCGGGGCGATTTGCACACAACATATTTTACTTTAGACACAACAAATTACATGTATTTTGCCAGAAGTGTGATATGTTACACCATTGCATACTTACATGTAATTTAGTACCGTACCAATCTGGAAAAAGAAAATAGTGAAAGTAAATTTTTGTAGAAGTTAATTAACATTGTACTGAATTTTTATATGCTTATGTTAGGCATAACATAGATGGAGTTCTGATCAATATCATGGGGGAACATAAAAGCAAGTTATTGTTCACTTGGGTGAGTTTTAAGTTTAGACTCATTTTCGTTACAAACTTTATTTTGTGTTCATGATCTATAAATATGTGTTGTTTGTTGTTTTTTGGTTAACTTTTTTTATAGCTTTGATATTATTTTAATTTGTCGTTGTCAGGATCAAGGTCAATGCACGGATACTGGATTCATGTGTTTGGAGAACAAAGAGAAGCCTGTATTCTTGAAAGAACTTAAGTATGTGTGGCAGAAGAAATGGCGTGATGTAGAATACTCATCATCTAACACATTATTGATCACGGATCCTGTGAAAGCCCTTCTTAATCCTGTATAACTTTATACTTTCATGTTTTATGCATACTATTATACTCCTATATGTCATTTAGGTGTGTACATAAAATATTTCAAATTAAATATTTGTTGGATTGTATTCTTGCAGCCAAACACGTCGATTTTTCCTGGAAATTATGATCCTAATAACAAAGTAGATGATTTTCTAGGTAAATGTATAAATTTATCAGCATTTACCCCATCAATCAAAAGGTTTTGGCTTCTAATTTATTAATCGACATGTAAATAACTGTTTATCAGGTCCGCATGGTGAGTTACGAGCTTTCTTGGGTGGGCTTGCAGAAGCAAATGATGTGCCAACTTATGTGAAGGATCATCCATTTGGGGAAGCTGCCATAACGCCTTCACATTCTGATTGGGGCTATTACTCTAAGATAATTCATTCTCTTGGCAAGGAATAGTTAAAGATTGATCGTGCGAACTAATCTGATTAATCCGGGCCATGAGGGCTGTCTTGTCTTTAAGTTTGTCATGGGACTTTTCCCTTTAGCCTTGGTTGCATGTTTGCATCAATATGTTATGTACTCTTTTATGAAGTCTTGGACTGTCTTAAATATGCCTTACATGAAAACTTAGACTCTTTAATCTATATATTGGTCAATGTACATGTATGTACTTTTTTTATTGTTAGACTTGCTTGATGGTATATGTTTATTGTTTACTTCTAAAGTCAAACCTTTGACTGTCTAAATTCATGATATTATGAACTAGGTTATAAACATAACATTTATGATTTTTTTTCATTTTCACTCTACGTTATTAGTTTCTGGTATTGTTTTCTTAGTTCCTCTCAAGTACAACTCTCACAATTATTTTAACATCCAGTATGAGTGATGCAGGAAGAACAATGGACAACGTCCTAGATTGGAATGCAAGATACTAAATAATGGTAGGTGGTACAAGAGGAATTTTATATCCTTATTATGATTGTATCCCTCGTATCATACGTAGAGATATAAATCAAGCAATATTTTGTTGGACAAATATGGTGGCTTGATAAGCGTGGCTAACCCAAAATCAGAAACTCGAGCCACCTTTCTGATTCCGGATGCTAGACCACACGGAACTTTTGGTTACTTAGTCCCTCATTTGGTCTCACTACACCTATGAATAACATAATTAAAGAAACTGTAATTGAATATGATTCAAGGTTGCAAGACGGGAGGATCAGGCGGGCTGGTTTTAAAACAGGTTCAGGTAGAGCGGGTCATTGTAGCATGGGTCAAAACGGTCCGGGTTGGTTTTGGTTGACCCAGAATCATTTTTTGATTCTTTTTTATATAAGAAATGCTTTAATTATGATCACAAAAACTACATTAATTATCACTATAAGAATATAAAGCATCACGTAAAATGAATTAGGTGGTTAATGCATAAGTTGACGTAGTGTGAGTTTCTACCCGTTTGACATTTTACCCTTTTTAGCTATTTTCTTAATTGACCCTGTTTAAAAAACAAATACAACCCAAATTGGCCTCCTTATAAGTAAACAGGTGTATGCCGTATGATGCACGGATCCCTTTGTTAAACAGAATACTTATTTAAGAAAACTGAAAAACAGAGTTTATTTGAGAGATGAAGCCAATCTGTTGCTGACTGAACCTATTAAAGGAGAAACAAGACCGCTTACAAGAAACGCGTCCAACAGTGATAGTGTCATGTTTTCTGATTCACTGTAGCATCTGCAGCCGATGAAATATCTTCAGCTGGTATGTGAACCTGTGAAGTTGAGTTCCAAATTTATATTCAAGTTTATTAGATCTTATTTGCCATCTCATTGCAAACAATTCATTACATTGTATCTGATACTGAACTTGAAATCAAAAAAATTCATTTAATAGGGAGATTATAAAAAAATGCAGGACGATACTATAGTATCCACAAAAAAAAAATGTAAATCAACGAGGAGATTGTCTGCAAGACTATCAGTAAGCCAAAGACACTCGTGTTGTATGTACATCAAAACGACAATCAACACGTATAAATAATGATTGATATCACTACTCCTTTCTACTTGAAATCTCATCATCAATTGCTCTAAATCACTTGTAAATGACTAATGGCCTAACATTACTGGAATCTGGAAATCGTCAATAGGCATTGACATTTATATCCAAAATCACTGTCGTATTTTGTCAGCCTTATCGACATCATCGTCAATTAACCCTTTTAGAAACGGATGATCTAACAGCATATCAGCTGTTAATCTACACATAACCTTCTTACACAAACAACTCTTCAAGAAACTCTTCCCTTCTTCCAATATACCAGCAGAAACCATAACCGACTCTATTTCATTTTCATAACTTATACGTTTCAAAACCTTACTAATACCCAAACCTTTATAAAAAAACCAAGGTGGATTTCCAGCCAACATCTCAAACACAATACACCCAAAAGCCCAAATATCAGCAGGCGATTTTTGAACACCATTAACCACAGCTTCTGGTGAGAAATACAACGGGTTACCCCTCCAATAACGACCCGAATCATTCTTCTTACTCTGCTCTAACCTTTTCGCCAATCCCATATCACCAATCTTAGCAATATAACCATCGTTACTTTTATTAGCTACAAGCAATACATTATCAGGTTTCAAATCACAATGAACATATCCTCGTTTATGAACGTGACTTAACCCTTTAAGAATCGATCTAGCATAACGCTTAACATCGTTTTCCAACAACCCTTTACCATGCGACTTCTTTATAAGATCAGCTAAGGTCCCACCAGAAGCATACTCCAATAACAAATTATAAGCCCTCTTATTATTCTCACCTTTAGTAATCTCATCACCGTAACACTTTATCACATACGGAGACCCGTGGATATCATCCATAATTTCTTTTTCTTTTTTAAGCGACCCCGAAACAGAAATCTCTGCAGATTTAACGGCCATAATGGACGGATACGAGGTGTATCCAGATTCCGTATTTAAATTAGCAACGAAAACAGAACCATAACTACCTTTACCAATGATTGAACCTCTAAACCAAGAAGCACCATCACCATATATGTTAATGTTACTATAATCTTCTTGTTTACTTCTTTTCGCTTCGTAAACGTTTTGTTTACCTGCCAAGCTTCTTTTCTTCGTAGTTGATTCGTTCGAGGAGTTCGAGTCCATTGAAGAGGATTAATGGTAACTTGGGGTTGAAGGAATGAGATATTATGGATTATGGAAAGTTTATATAGAAAAAAAGAGGTGGGGTATTATAACAGAACTAACGGTCAGTTGCGCGTTGTTTAAGCAAATATGACTTCATGCTATTTTTAGTTTCATGCTGAGTTTCTATATATGATATATCATTAATATATGTACAATTTATTTATTTCAAAATTAGATTTTTTTTTTTTTTTTTTTTGGATAAAATTAAGACAAGTGAGTATTAAAATGACATGTATATATATATATATATATATATATATATATATATATATATATATATATATATATATATATATATTTTTTTTTTTTTTTTAAATTAAGGACATCAATAATATGAAAAACTATTGACCAATCAAATTACTTAATTTTGCTATCAACCAAACAGACTGTTCAATTTAATCGATAAATACCATAAATAAATTGTTATCTTTTAGATAAATAATAATAATAATAATAATAATAATAATAATAATAATAATAATAATAATAAAGTAGTTTCCATAAATTAAACAACGTTATATTAAATAGTGGTATAATATCATTAATTATGAGATTTTATGAAAGAGAAAAAACAAACTAAACAATTAAACAAACCGACTTTTAATTTCTATGATTGTATTATTTGAAATACTTAAAACCATATTATGCACTTTTTATGAAGAAGTATATAACATCTGGTTAATTAAGGTGTCGTTTGGTGTATGGATTGGTTTGGGCCGAAAGAAATTCCTAATTCAATTGTTTGGCACACCTTTTTTAGTAAGAGTATGACTTCCAAAAACTCAACCCGACCTAGACTAATTCAATTGTTTGGAACTTTTTTTTTTCTTTTCTTTTTTTCTTTTTTTCTCTTTCATAAAATATATATATATGTAAAAAAAAAAAAAAAAAAAAAAAGAAAAAAAAAAACTGTTTGGAACTATTGAACTTAAGTATTAGTATGAGGTTTGCTACAACTAAGGTGATGCACTTCTAGCCTAAAATTATGCCTTGGGTATAAATCCTAAGACCTATGCTCAAGCTAGAATGTTAACTCATAAATTTTCTGCATTCGCCATAGATCTTAAGATCTATGCTCAAGTCCGAATTTTATTATTTTTAAGTTTTAGGGTTCATTTTGTCCTTTTTAATTCTATAAGGTTTAGGTCCGAATTCTAAGTCTAATTAGCTTTCTTTCCAAGCTAATTAAGTAGTTTAAATAGTTTCATTTGTTTAGGATTTATATATATATATATATATATACTAAACGAGTACCCGTGCATAGCAACGAGATTTTATAGCGACATATAGTTTATTGATAAAAGAAGTTTATAGGTTATAAACGAAAAATAATAAAAGTTTGAAGATTTGAGAAATAAACATGATGTTTTGAAACCCGGTTCGACCCGGGTGGTTCAACCGTTCTGGTCGAAAAATGGGTCGATTTAAACCGGGTCAACTTGCTAGGTTGGTTCAAAAACGGGTGAAATTAAACCGGGTCAACCCGCCGGGTTTGAAGCGTCTCGAGGTAACCCGGTTTGTGTTTTAATTGGTTGTATTTAATTTGGTATATATGTTTTTAATTGGTTGTACAATGTGAATAAATTATTGTATATTTAAATAATGGGGTATTTTAATAAGAGTATTAATTACATTATTTTTCTCTCTCATATGACTAAATGTTGAAAACTCAACTTTCACTTTGACTGTTTTTCTTTTATAAGTAGTATATATATATATATATATATATATATATATATATATATATATATATATATATATATATATATATTAGTTTTGTTATTGGTAATAAAATCTTTGCTTTAATCGAGTTTCCTACTGGAATTATCGATTCAATTGTTCTTTTAATTCGTATGTTGTTCGGCCGTTACGATCCGCATCATAGGGTGTCCATGTTATTGGGTTTTGAAAAAAATATAATCTAATTCGCAACCCGATTCTATAAGGAATTGGGTCTATTGGGTTGCGGGTTGGGTCTATCGGGTTATCAGGTTACTTGTTAAGGAAAAAAATAATGCCAATAAGAAAAAAAAAATAATGCTATTGAACAAGAATGTTAGACTTTAGAGCAAATGTTTTATAATGTTAGGATTACTATCTCTTAATGGACAAACATATGACATTATTAAATCAGATTTAAAAGCACATATATATGATCTTGTTGTGTTGTCATACTTTTGTTTTTCTTCCTTGTGAAACAAAGTGCAACAACCAATAGGTATTGGAAGTGTTTTATACTAGAAAAAAGTAGTATTGTATGTGCATAAAAAGAATTCATAAGCAAATTGTCCAAATGAAATGGCTAGTTTTTGGGCATTTGGTAAACCTGTCGTTGCTAGTAGTTCTAAGGGTAGAGGTGGAAACGGAAGTGGGGGAAATAAGAGTTTATTAAAATGTTGGAAGGAGAGTTATTTATGATGATAAAGACTACGAGGAGCTTTCTGCTAATCAAATCGCTTTTTGTGATTCTTATGACATAAGGATTCCTCAAGTATTTAGACGTTAGTTTATGTTTGGTTTTGTGTTATATGTAATCTAGTGAGTAGTTGTTTGTTTTTCTTGTTTTGAGAATAGAATTGTCTTTTTATGTTTGCTTTACCGCCTATGTAATAAGCTGAGATATGAGATTTCACCTATATCCTTTGTACATAAACGCTTTTTCAGAATAATACATTTACCGAGGAAACTCTAAAAAAAATAAATAAAAGCCAACAGTAAACTACTAAAAAACGATTTGTTATTAGGCTTTTGTTCAAAAATCAAAAGATTTGTTAATATGTGATTGTATCTTATCGGGCTGACCCGATAAGAAACTAATTAGGACCCTAACCTGACCCTATTAGGCTATCAGGTTGACCCGATAAGTTAAGGTGGACCCGAATCAACCCGAACCTATAAGGCTTTATCATGTTCGGGTCGGGTCGGGTCAACCCATTTGACACCCCTAGCTACAACCGCAAAACATCCCCAAAAAGAAATCTACAAAATTAAATTGTCCATGTGGGATCGACTCAATCAACAAGAAGAAAGAGAGAATATAGCAAAACATACCAATCAAAAGAAGACAACTCTTTTTGTGAATTATTTTGTTTAGGAAGTTTTTTTGTGATTCTAGCAAAACTCTTATTTTATATCTATGTAATTTTGTAAGCATGTATTCCTTTATTTTTTCTTCTCTTTTTTGCTTTGGCTGAAACTCGACAAGACAAAATAAACTTATAAATTCCTTTCCTAATCGTTCCTTTCTATTTCTCTTCTTTTTCTTTCTTTTCTTTTACTAAAAACTCATGAACATAATGTTAATACTTTTAGTATTTTCACCTCATTAGCTGAAGTAAAACAAATACTAGTATAATATTCTCGGAAGAAATGGTAGAGAAGTAAAATTATACCACTAAAACAAACTATTTTTTTTTTCTTTTTTGCATTATTCAAATACTAACTCTGCTTTTTCACAAAATATTCCTCCTTCTCTTCAACCAGTTTCGCAACACGGCCTAGTTATTTCGCTCATCGAGAAGTGTTTTAGAAATCGTTTGTTATAAGTACATATTTGTTTTAACACAACAGGTAGGCATTTGGATAAAGCAAATTGTATTTGTATACATTGTCTTTTTATATGTTGATTTTTTTACTAAAAGTTATATAAACTGTGTATATGAATTTGCTTGTTTTTTGTAATTCCTAGCTAATTATAATCATTCTTTTTTGATGGAATAATCGCATATTTTGCTAAGCCTAAATAAAATGAAAAAGTCAAACACACAAAGGGTGCACCGGCCCATGCCACATTTGCTTGCATCATTTTGTTCTCGTGATATTTGTTAAGTGAGTTATTCATGCTCTTTCATGCCAATGAATTTGCATCCTAATTAACAATTTGAGAGTGGTTTCATACATCACTCGATTTTCCTTTTATTCCCATTTTTAATCTAATTTAGTTATGATTTTTCTTTGCATTAAAAATAACAAAGACTTAGTTCGTGCTCGACTAAATACTCAGAGTTTATAAAAATAGTGTCTTATTTTTAACTTGTAAAGGCCATTTTTATAGCACTTTAAGAAAGAAAAAAAATGTTAGTGTAATTTACATACCTCCTACACGATATTATGAATTATAATTCATATCTTCAAGTTAAATTGATCTTATAATAAATTAAAACTTATAACGTTAATCATTTTCAGTTTCACACCTAATAAAAATTGTGACACATCACGATCCCTCGGTTCCACACCATGTTTCATCCTGCACTTTGACTCGAGTGAACTTGTACAACTTCATTTACACATCTACTAAATATATTTCAAAAGTCCCCTTTCTTTAATAACCAATAATAGAAAGATTTGATATTCTTTAATTTCGGAGGGACAAGACTTATTCATCACGAAAATTTAAAGGCTATAAATAACTCAAACTACTACAAATACAAAGACGTACCTCCTATTTTCCTCATTCCAGTTTCATAAACATATTTTACATCTTCTTAATCACAATCTCTTAGAACGAAAATGGCGACAATCAAGTCAGTAGTTGCACGACAAATCTTTGACAGCAGAGGCAACCCAACCGTCGAGGTTCATTGATCCTATAAATCCATTGCTTATTTGAATTATGTTCTCTGAAGCTAAATTAAATTTTTTTGCTATGTTGTAGTCATTATATTTGTTTTGTACACGTGAAAAAGATGGTTCTTTATGTGTGTTGGTTTGGCTCATTTTGTAACCCGTAACATGATTATTTTCTTATGAAACGTGACATATATTATAGAATGTTAGATTTTATTTTGATATGGTGATTAATCAAAGGTATTGCGATTAGTTTTGCTATGAATATCAGAGCTGCTAAAGATTGTTAAGTTATTATTGTTTTTGTTTGGTTTGTTCGGTTTATGTTAATAAATGTACTTATTGTACATATATCGGATCATATATGTTATGCTGTCATTACCTTTACAAGTCTATATACATTGATACATATAGAAATAGTATAGCATTCATTTGAATCAATCATTTGTTTTTTTCTAATTGCGAATAAGAAGTATTAGTAATTTTTCCTGAATATAGATACTGCTATAGAGATGGTGTTTGTATTGATAGGAAGTGTGATAAGATTCTTCTCCAGAAATTTGGATGTAAAGTTTTTTATGTGATATAGGTGGATGTTACTCTATCAGATGGTACATGGGCCCGAGCCGCAGTTCCCAGTGGTGCATCCACAGGTAAGATCTTGTTGTATCTCATTAAACAAAAAACCATTATTTAGTAATCATAAGATGTGCATATGATTCTTGTGTTTTAGGTGTCTATGAAGCACTTGAACTAAGAGACGGAGGAAAAGATTATTTGGGAAAAGGTGTCACCAAGGTGAAATAATAGCCTCGATTGATTTACTTTGTCTACAAATGATGCACCACGATGATGCTGATATAAGTTTTAACTTTTTTTACATTCAATGAATAGGCTGTTGATAATGTGAACCATGTTATTGGCCCTGCTATTGTCGGCAAGGTTTGTTTATCAACCTTACCTTTAATATCAATCTAAATGTTATCACTCCGAGCCCTTAATAATGTATGTTCCTTTTACAGGACCCAACTGATCAAACTGGCATTGACAATTACATGGTTCAAGAACTTGATGCTACTAAAAACGAGTGGGGTTGGTGCAAGCAAAAGGTATAGTTTGAAAAATTATATTGGTTTGTTTTTTTAAAGTTAATAATGATAAAACCATAACACCACTAAACTTTCACCACTTTGGCGATTTAGCTTGGAGCGAATGCAATTTTGGCAGTGTCTCTTGCAATCTGCAAAGCAGGAGCTAGTGTCAAGAGTATTCCCCTTTACAAGGTAACTTTTTCATAGATAATCTATTGATACAATATTCTTGCTCATTGCAACGTGAAGTAAATCAACATGTGGAAACGTTGTGCAGCACATTGCAAATTTGGCGGGTAACAAGAAATTGGTTTTACCGGTACCAGCTTTTAATGTCATCAATGGTGGATCACATGCTGGAAACAAGCTTGCTATGCAGGTAAAACCTTGATTACATATGCTCTTTTATCATAATGCGTATGTTGCTTGACGGAGCGTTTATGACATTCTGTTTTTTTTGTAGGAATTCATGATTCTTCCTGTCGGTGCTTCCAGCTTTAAGGAAGCCATGAAGATGGGTGTTGAAGTATATCACAACTTAAAGGTGTGTGTGCACATATTTTTTGTTTTTCAACTAAATTTGGGTTATTTTTGTGTAACATGTCAACATACTTTTTCATTTGTCTAATTAGTCTGGATTTTGACTTATGCACTCTTGCTTGTGAATGCTAACCTTTCCGTATGTTTGCAGTCTGTTATCAAGAAGAAATATGGACAAGATGCAACAAATGTTGGTGATGAAGGTGGTTTTGCTCCTAATATTCAGGTAACAACAGCTTCATGTCATCATATATCTTTTTGTCATTGGGTTCAATGTTCCCGATTGTCTCTAAACATAATAACTGTCTTTTTGCGCTTTAGGAAAACAAGGAGGGTCTTGAGTTGCTCAAAACAGCTATTGCTCAAGCCGGTTATGAAGGAAAGGTGACTACTTCGAAGCCAGTCTTTATAGCAATTGAAAATTGTTAAACAAATCGCAATAGTAGTATACACATCTTTAATGTAACATTTTTGCAGGTTGTTATTGGAATGGATGTTGCTGCATCTGAATTCTATGGAAAGGACAAGAACTATGATTTGAACTTCAAAGAAGAGGTCAGTTTCTCATTCTGTCATTTTTATCTAATACATGTTGCAATATGCGTGGTTGCTCGTGTTAGGTTACAAGTTAGAACATATTTGGGTTGAAATGGTTAATCCTTAGTATGGGTCAGAATGGATCGGTCAGGTTAACCCACAAACACTTATCTGTTTTGAAAACATCATAAATAATTATGTGCTAATTGTGAGCATAAAAAAATAGGGAAAATTGTCTAAAAATACATTCAACTTGCCACTTTTTACTATTGTATGCATTGATTTTTTTTTTTTCCTATTATATACACAAACTTTGTTAATCTTACTATTGTATCAATAATACGCATGTTTTATGACGTGACAGTGATTAAGCACACTAATTATTGATACAATAGTAAGCTTAACAAAGTTTGTGTATTGATACAATAGTAAGATTAACAAAGTTTGTATATACAATAGGAAAAAAAACAAAAAAAAAGTTTAATGCATACAATAGTAAAAAATGGCAAGTTGAATGTATTTTTAGACAATTTAAAAGGCATTTTAATAATCTGAATCTTTGAATAAAAGGCCAGAATGTGAGATAAGATACAACCAAATTGACCATTCGTTAATGAATAGATCAAAGATACCACCTCTACTAGTTAATTTGGTAATAAAAGACAGTTTCTTGCTTTGGGTTCATATTGTCATGTTTCTTTCCTTAATATCTTTATGCAGAACAACAATGGCTCTCAAAAGATTTCCGGAGTACAGCTTAAAGATCTTTACAAATCTTTTGTGAGCGAGTACCCTATTGTGTCCATTGAAGACCCCTTTGACCAAGATGATTGGGAACACTATGGCAAGATGACCGCTGAATGTGGTGACAAAGTACAGATTGTTGGAGACGATCTTTTAGTCACTAACCCAACGGTTAGATTTTTCACTTTTGAATCAATCCTGACTTTGTTTGCTCTAAAAAATTTAACTTGTTTCTACCCTTCAACTATGGTTACAGCGAGTTAAGAAGGCAATAGAGGAGAAGACATGTAACGCCCTTCTACTCAAGGTACTTCACAGATCATCTACCAGAATCTGAGGTTATTGCAAAAAGTCATAATTAAATTATTCTCGTTTTGTTGTTTAATCTTAGGTTAACCAAATTGGATCTGTGACTGAGAGCATTGAAGCTGTGAAGATGTCCAAACATGCTGGTTGGGGTGTGATGGCCAGTCATCGCAGGTATAATAAAGTCAATAACCGTAAATAGTATCTCCATATTTGTTCTTGCATCATCTTTGCATAAATAATGATTTGATATTGTGTCACAGTGGAGAAACGGAAGACACCTTCATTGCTGATCTCGCTGTGGGTTTGGCAACGGTAAATAATCACTCTTTCTAACAAAAATAATATATAGCAATAAGCACCTCGAGTCGCAGTGTGATACCGATTATATGATGTGATCACATTCAACAGGGCCAAATCAAGACCGGAGCACCATGTAGGTCTGAACGTCTTGCTAAATACAATCAGGTTTGATTATTCTCACCTTCCCGACACATGTATCATTTCAAAACCAATTAATTTTGCTGGCTGCCTTTAAAAAAATAAAAATTAGTCAAGTTTCTATTACTTTGTTACCATGATGCATGATTGCATGACCATGTTGGCTCTTTTACTCAAATCAATATTTTTTTTATGTATACAGCTCTTGCGAATTGAAGAAGAGCTTGGAGCAGAAGCAGTTTATGCTGGATCTAACTTCCGCAAACCTGTTGAACCCTACTAAATCTAGGTTAAACCCGGTTGAGTGTCCATGCAATCCAAATAAAAAACCGAGGGAAGTGCAAAACAGACTCTTCCTTCACAATAATGGGCAGTCACTATTCACTACAACTTATTTAAAATCGGAAATTTATGTATTTGTCATAACGATGAAGCTTTACGAGGCCGAGTTAGTTGTACTTTTAAAATGGATTTTTTTTCTGTGTTTGTTTTTTTGGTTTGAAATATCACTTGTTTGGCATGTGTAATATAATACAATGCTAGAAATGGAATCTGGCTTGGTTCTTTTTTCTTTATAATGATGTTTTACTTCTTTTCATTGGTGATACATCTATCGGTACTATAGCAATATGTATGGCTATGCTTACAGTTGTGATTTGTGCATTTAGAACTTTTTTATGTTTAACATTGACGAAGATATCTGTAACTTTAAAGGAGTCTCACTTTTCAAGAGCTCACAATGATCGGTTATTACAGAATCAAAAACTATGTTTACAAGTAGTTCATGTGTTTTAGTGTACTCATTGTGAATCATTTTATCAATAGCAATCAAGTGAAGTTCAGTTCCAAATTTTAGTTTAAATTCAGCAGCGGGCACGTTAAGCATTTCTACAAAAGTGTTTAAAGGATTAGAAACGTAATGAAACCATCAAGTTTTTGTGTTTAGGTTGCTTTCTTAATGGAGAAAACAATTTGCATCTTTACAATTGTATCATTTAATAAACTGTTGCCTCTATTGCCCATACAATTTGCTTTTATTATTAGTTTCTGGTCACGAACCCCGCCAAATCATACCAACTTCCCAGTCGGTGTCGTCCTCCAAACTGCTATATGGCGTTTTGGGAATGATGTTCTCTACCCGTTGAAAAGGCCGAAGAAGGAGTTAATTTGTAACTATCATCACTAAAATGTGAAAAGTTTCGCATTTAATTCTCACTGTGATGCAAACAATTATAATGTGGCTATGTTTACCTTACCATAAAGGAGATATATTTAATAAAAATTATCAACTAGAGTAGAAACTCGATAAATTAATACTCGATTATTTAATAAACTCTCTAAAATAATATTTTTTGCCAGTCCCGACTCGGAGATAGGGTGTTAAATTAATAATTCGCTAAAATTATAAGATAATACATTTTTGATAATTTCTTTATACCCCATATAAAATATAAATTAATAATTCTTTATATATAGTATATTACATGAATGATTTATGAAGGTTTCTTGAAAAATGACTCAATTGTCTTTTATTTTTTGTTGAAATCAATTTCTCCTTGAATCTTGTCTCTAATTTTCCTTAGCATGGTAAGAACTTCTGGTGTTGTTTTCTCATAGCTCAACAAGAAATTGTTCAATGTGATTGCCGCTTTAATAGCTTCGTTTCGCGAAGGGTGCTTCATTGTAGAAGCTTGAAAGGTGTTTGTAAACTAAGTATTCTACTATAAATTAATAAAATATTAATTAATATATAAATTAATAATTATTAATTTATCAATTAATTAATAACTCTTTTAATTAATAAATTTTGGTGGTCCCAAGTGTATTATATTATAAAGTTTCTACTGTACTTATGTTAGATTTTTTACAAGAGTATAAACTTACGAAAACAAATTAACCAATTCAACATTTCTCCTATATAGGAAAATAATTTTCTTACTGAATAAACAAATAATATGATTGCTACTCACACACGTAATTAAATCCATGACTTTTCAAAATCTATAAATCACAAACCCGTGTCAATTTTCTACTCACACACGTAATTAAATCCATGACTTTTCAAAATCTAGAAATCACAAAGCCGTGTCAATTTTGATTGCTACTCACACACGTAAATTATTCCATGAGTAGGTAAAACTTCTTATACACGAGTAACAGACTGAAACAGGTTCGCGAATGGAGCTAGAGGGTTCTGCGGTGTCACGGGATCCCAATAAAATATTAATTAGTAGTGCTAATTTTGGTAAAAAATACTGAATTATTTAAAATACATCTTGTGTCAATGTATTGTGTTTCTAGTTTTATCTTTATTAGTCAATTAATAGGTGAAAAATGAACTTATTTTTCACTACACTTAATCATTTTAACATCAAAAATCATACGATTTTGTTAAATTTTTTCTTATATTACAGTTAAAAATTTGTGCACCCGGTCACTTTAAGCTCTGATTTTGTCCCCTTTATAAGATTTAGCATAAACAAACTATATTGATGCTATTCACAGAAATAATTTATTCCACGACAAGGTCAAACTTCATACACATATAAAGTGAAACCATAAACAAACTCCAACTACACAAATAGCTACTGCCATGGCTCGGTTGATTAGTCTTGATAGCAGCGAACGAGGAGGAATTTTCAAGTTCGAAGGCTCACATGTCGTGTTCATGTTATGCATGATTGTAGTGTCTATGTCTATTTTGTCTATGATCATCTTCGCTTGTGGTGATTCTAATGAACCTAACTCCCATAACAAACGTTCTCATAACAAACGTCGTCAACAAGGGGGATATGCAGCCGCGGGCGCAGCCTTGGCTGGTGCAAGTGCAAGTGGAGGTGGAGGTGGAGGTGGAGGGGTTTGCTAAATGCTAATAACGGGTAATTAGGTTATCGCGCGTTGCGGCGGAACTAATTTAAGTACAATATTTGTTCTAAGTTATATTATGTTTGTTTGATGAAGGATTAGGCATTCACGTGCTGTCGTATTGTAATATTTGGTTTTCAGTTTTATGTTTACATAAGTATCGTTGTTACTTAATGCATGATGTATATATGTATACTAGTTATAAGTTCTGTCCACGCACGGAGATTTTGACATAAAATGATTTTACTTCTGTATTTTTATTCGTATTATTTTCTTAGTTACTTCACATAAATCATATAAAAGTTCGAATAATCTTTTTATATAATAAAAGAATTACATCATTTCGAAGTATTTCTGCAAATCCCTTCTTATTAAAAAAAATAGACCAATAGGAGAGCTCGTTTTTGCCACGTAAGCGTAATCGAGCAATATGATTGGTCAATAAAAAGTCAAAATTAAATTGATATTTGTCAAACTTAATCAATTTGGTTAAGAAAAAAAATGCATAAAAATATAGGTTCCACCTCCATCGGGATTCCTAAAGTCTCTTCTACTTCTTTCGGGTAAGTCACGGGCGGTGTGTGTTCCTCAAAAATCTGTCTTGACTCCTCTCTTGCCGTACAACAACAATCTTCTATCCCCATCATTAAGTTAATTCAAGACTAAAGTTATATTATAAAGATGAAGACCATGGTGTATCCTACCTAGATCAAGAGTTGTTTTAGTGAGTCCAAGGTTAGTTTAAGTGTTACACAAGAAGACTAAAGGCTGAAGTGAAGTGATCCTTGGAGTACTTAGCTCAAGATTATAAGAGTTTACAAGGGATAAAGTGGTAGAAGGCTTGAAGTATTAGGATAGTTGTCCTTGTGTCCTTGTTACCTTTCATCCAATCTTTGTAAGATTGTGGTTAAATCCTTATGTCTTCCTTCATTTTTGTATTTTTCATCTTTTGTATAAGTTGTATATGTTGTTAAGACTTGATTTGATGTTGTACATAGTTAAACACAAGACAAAACACAAGTTAGACTTGTTGGAAATTTGTTTGGTACAACTAGTAAGTAACTAGTAATCTTGTTAAGCTTTGACACAAGTTTATGAACCATGGACTTGAATGACCTTAATAAGCTGTTAGAGGAAGTAAAAACTAGAACTTGAGCTTTTGAGTCATGTAAAAAGGGGTTTGTAGTTAAAAGTTATGGCTAAATGAAGGATTACTAGATGAAAACTTAGGTGCTGGAACAAAAGTCTTCTGATGTGATCTTAAAACACGAATTAGAGCCATTTCTGGTCCGAATCATCAAAACTATAAAACACGAAAGTTTCTCAGAAAGATGTTTTATGTAACACAACGCGGGAATTTTAGCCTAAAAGTGAAATACAAAGGCTTGATACTGCAAAAGCTAACTGGACCTATGTAAGACTGAAAAACAGCCATAACTAGAGACTTTTGGTGGCGTTTTGACCTCTTGAGGCCGAGACACACCCAAGACTAAGCCAAGGCTATTGCCTCAAGGCCTTTTAAGCCGAGACATGACAACGGCTATGGTCTTGGTTGTTGTCTCAAGATTATGTGTCTAGTCGCACGACAAGTTTGGGATTTGATGACCCGTAATTTGTCATTTAGACTTGTTCAAGTAATTGACTTATTTTCTTGACGGAGACAACTTATAAAAAAATTAACCATGTCACATAAATCATTACCACCAGGTAACAACTTACACTTGATCCGCGAAAATTGTATTAACTAGCATGGTATTTAAAAACTATTTTAAATTCTTTAGTTGACAATATTATTAGACACCATTATCATTTTTATTACTACATATATTGAGTTAGTAAAATTTACACTTACTGAATATTATGCTAAACCATTCACGACACACAACTTATATCATCACGTCACCACACTAGTTAAAAGAATAGTTTTTGACGAAACACGACAAATGTTTTTATACAATATTTGTCTCGTCAAGTACTTTTACTTATAAATGATAAGTACTACAATAGTAGGGATTTTCATTATCATAAGAGGCCTCTTCGGGGTGTCGTATCGACGAGTTGTGGATTTACGAATTAAAGTGTCCTGGCTCCTCATACGTACACTACATGAACTCTAGATTTTGATAGCCCGAACGATGGTACGAAGTTATTTATAAAAAGCTAATAGCCAAACCACATTTTAAGAATGCTTCACTCACAACATAAGATATATGTACAACATCTTAATCAAGTCAATGACTTTATATATACTTGTACACCACTATCGTACTATATACTAAGACACCATCACTATATTCTCGTAGGTTATCGTTAAGGATCGTGATCTCGCTATACACTATCTGTTGCTATAATCCACTACTAAATACTATGGTGAGTTCATAGCCCCAACTTTTAATTAACTGTTTTATAAACTCCTTGGGGGAGATACATGCCAAAACTCTTATTATGGACAATTACTTGAAATTTGAATGCTAGCCTTGATTGTATTATTGCATGCATGTCTAAGTTGTTTATGCCAAAAGTCCCCTTATCATGGACCACTAATCACTTGTTGTTGCGAGTGAGCGCAAATATTGTGGATAGGCCTATCGGGATTGACGAATCCCGTATGTGTTAATCATGCAGCGGATATCACAAACGCACTATATTTGAATTCCTAGGTATACGGCATAGTACCTACACGGGGCAAATTGTTTAATATATATATCGTACGGTGATATATATATACAGTCAGTCGTGCGTGCCATGAGCTTAGAGCAATAATAACTATCAGGATGATAATTACGCACATTGCAATTATACTATGAACTTTATTGTCGATTACTGTTTTCAAACCTATGGATTCACTCAACCATTGTGTTGACTTTTCGGCATGTTTTATCTCAGGTCCTTAAGGTATATCTGGCACACAAATGGAGGCACACGGAATGGACATTTTGAAGACTATGCATATTATCATTCGATAACGTTTTAAACTTGTTATGTACATTATGGGACCTCTACTCTGATGTTATGAATAAATTCGAATGATAATGTATTTTAAAAATGTCTCATTTTAGAGTCGTTTTCTGTAATTGTACTTTGTGTTATTAAGTAATACCCTTGTTTAGCTTCCGCTGCTATACAAGACTGGGGGTGTTACAGAAACACATAATCCATGTACGACTTTAATCACCACCACTTCATCACATACCCCCAATTCAGATGATGTTCAGTGTTCATTCTTGCTCAACAAGCTACTCTACCTGTTACTTATCAAGAAGATCTTTTGCAAATTGATGATGATGTTATGGAAGAAATTGACATAAGATGGCAAGTTGCCATGATTGCTGCAAGGATCAAGAAGTTTATGAACAAGACAGGAAGAGGTATTGATTTCAAGGCTAAGCAGGGTATAGCATTTGACAAGTCCAAGATTGAATGCTTTAACTGTCAAAGGACTGGTCACTTTGCAAGGGAATGCAAGTTTGCAAAGTTTCAAGCAAACGGGATGAGTGAACAACCTAAACCCAAGGTTGAAAGAAAAGAAGTCCCTATTGCTGAGACAAAGTCACAAGCCTTGGTTGCTCAAGAAGACCTATCAGAAGTTGATTGGAGTAAAGAATTTGATGATGAACCAGTAACCAACTCTATGGTTGCACTGGAAGAAATTGATTGGAGCACAACTTTTGATGAGGAACCTGGATATGAAGCTTTGGAATCAGGAGATGGTCTAGGAAGCTTTGATTGGAGCATGGAAAGTGAAGAAGAACCTGTTCAGCTTGCTATGATGGCTACTTCACCAAGTTCATCCACTATCTCTAAGGTATGTTCCAAATGTAGTAACTCTTATCAAAAGATGCTTAAAGAATATGAAACAGAAAGAGATAACTATAGAAGAGCTAGGTCTGAGATACCTGGTTACCAATTGACTTTAGAATCCATGAAAGCCAAGATAATTACACATGAGAATAATGAAGTAGCTTGGGCTGAAAAATATGAACAACAAGATTATCAATTAAAGCTAAGTGAGTGGAAGCTAGGATGTAAAGTTTTTGAATTAGAAAAGGTCACTAAAGAAAGGGATAAGTTGCTAGAAAAACTTGCTGTTTGGAAAGAATCAGGTCTGTCACATGTTAGTTTTGTTGAAAAATAGAGAACAACAAACATTAAAACTGGCCTAGGTTATGATTTAGAAGTACTTTTATCTAGGAACCAAGAATTAAATCTTTCTCAGGAAACCTCAACTAGTGATGAAGAATTCATAAGTCTAGAAGGAAACACATCTAGTGATGAGGAATCACCTTGTTCAACACCTCCTGAGTTTAAGAAGAACAAAAGTTACAATGAAGTTCCTCCACCCCCAGGCAGTTTTCAACCACCTAGGACAGATGTCTCTTGTTATGGGGTAGATAACCTAGAGTTTAGAAAAAAGCTTAAAGGTCAATCAAATCCTGAGCCTTTAGGAGAATCTGTTGAAGTACCTAGGGTTGATAATATGGTTTCTGAATGTGAAAAAGATCATTCAAAACAAGCAGTTCTTCCAAAATCTTCTCAAAGTACTGCTGATCATTCAGCAGTACCTACAAGAAACTCTTTTCAAAATACTGCTTATCATAGAAAACCTTTTGGGAATAGATTTGGGATTATGGGTCCAAAGTTATGCTTTGTATGTTATAGTCCTCATCATTTGATCAAGGACTGTGATTATCACTCAGAATACTTAAGCAAATACCCAAAGACCACCTTTACAACCCATAAGCACAGAGAGAATAAACCAGTTTGGAATTACACAAATAGGATTAACCATAGTAATTTCTCAAAAGATTATAGGTACCCTCATCAGAAAAGACCATTCTCCAAACCCACAGTACCTTCACAAAGCACTGGTCAAGCAGTACTTCCTCAAAGTACTGTTAGGATGTTTCCAAATCAAGGTACTGCTAGGACATACTCAAGTGTAAGACCTAAGAGATTCAATTCTTACAAACCTAGAAAGCCTTACAATCAAAGGAAAGCTGCTAAAACACAGAACCCAACACCAAAAGTTACAACTAAGTGGATTAAGAAAGAAAGTACTGCTGAGGGTGACAAAGTACTTTCAGAGAATAAGGGTGAAAAAGGGGTTGTTGATAACAATTCAACACAAGTTTTTGATTCAAAAACAGTAGTTCTTGATAGTATTTTCAAAAACAATGGTAATTACATACTCAAAAATTTTGAGTATGTTACTCCACAAGGGGAACACAAGTCAATAATGGCTTGGGTTCCTAAAAGAAACTAACCCTTTTCATTTTTATGCAGGGCAACCCAATAGAGGAGCTTAAAGATCATCTTATTGTGGATAGTGGTTGCTCTGGAAGTATGACAGGAGAAAAGGAGCTCTTGTAAGATTTTAAAGCTTATTTTGGAGGAAGAGTTGCATTTGGGAATGATCCTGATGGAGGGAGAATCACTGGCAAAGGAACCATTAAGGCAGGATCTATTGATTTTGAGAATGTCAGATATGTGAAGGAGCTTAAATTCAACCTTTTGTCAGTCTCTCAGATCTGTGACAAGAAGTACCCTGTGTTGTTTCTTGACACAGAATGTCTTATTCTCTCCCCTGAGTTTAGATTAGAAGATGAAAACTTGGTGATGCTGAGAGCACCAAGAACCAATGACGTGTATAGAATAGATTTGAAGAACATCAATTCTGCTGAAAGAGCAACATGCTTGATTGCAAGGGCAACAATGGAGGAAGCACATCTATGGCACAGAAGACTAGGGCATGTTAATTTCAAAAACATCAATAAGCTGGTCAAAGGAAATTTAGTTAGAGGTTTACCTTCTAAAACATTCAAACTTGATCATTCATGTTTGGCTTGCAAGAAGGGTAAACAACACAAGGCTTCCTGTAAGAAGATTGAAGAAAGAACAATAAGGGAACCTTTGGAATTGCTGCATATGGATCTGTTTGGACCTGTTTCTGTTGTTAGCTTAAAGAAGAAGAAGTAATGTTTGGTTATAACAGATGATTGTAGCAGATTTAGCTGGGTCTTTTTCTTGGGATTCAAAGATGAAACTTTTGATGCTATTCATGACCTTATAATAGCACTTGAAAATCAGTTAAGACTCAAGGTTAAAGGAATTAGATGTGATAATGGGACTAAATTCAAGAATCAGGTTATGGATGACTTTTGTGCTAAGAAAGGAATTAAAAGAGAATTCAGTATTGCTAGAACTCCTCAGCAAAATGGAGTTGTAGAAAGGAAGAACAAAACTTTGATAGAAGCAGCAAGGACAATGCTTGCAGACTCCCAATTACCTGTTCCATTTTGGGCTGAAGCTGTAAGTGTTGCATGTTATGTGCTAAATAGAGTGTCAGTGACAAAACCTCAGATGAAGACACCTTATGAGTTACTCATGGGAAAGAAGCCAAACATTAAGTTTATGAAGCAATTTGGATGTCCCCTGACTATCTTAAACATTGCTGATAATTTGGGAAAATTTGATGGTAAATCTGATGAAGGATACTTATTGGGTTATTGTACAAATAGCAAATGATTCAGAGTGTACAACAGGGCTACCAAGAAGGTTCAAGAATGTCTTCATGTTGAATTTCTAGAAGAACAAGAAAATCAAAAAGGTAAAGGTCCTGATTGGATGTTTGATCTTGATTTAATGGCCTCATCCATGAACTATGTACCTGCCAGAGAAGAAAATCAAGTTGTTCTTAATGAAGAGGAGTTACAATACATTGTTCATGGAGTTAACATAAGATCTGAAGATGATTCTGATGAAGCACCAAATGATGAGAAGAAAAGTACTGCTGCACCTCAAGGTACTGTTCCACCAAAGACTGCAGTATCTGATGAAGACCAAGCTATCCAAGATGAGCTTAATAGGATGCTTCTTCAAGAAACAATTGCAAAATCCTATGAAGATGATCAAAGGAGAGCTTATGAATCAGAAAAGAAGAAGGTTAAAGGCACTGACAGTACTTTGCCTCAAAGTACTGATGATCCATTTGAAAGTACTTCTCAAATTGGAAGAATGCTGATGATTTACATGATCCAACCATGCCTGCCTTGGAAGATACTGATGATGAGTTGGAACAAGAAGGCATTTTCTTAGATTCTAATGAAGACCCTGACCTCACAAATTTGGAAGATAATCTTGAAGTTCCACCAACTCCTACTCTCAAAATTCACAAAGATCATCCTGTTAGTAAGATAATTGGACATTCTAGTTCAGGAGTACTTACAAGAACTAAAGCTAAGAATATGTCTCAACAACATACTTCTCTACTTAGCTTTATATACAAGCAAAACAGGGTGAATCACAAGGATCAGAAATTGTGTTTATTTGCTTGCTTTCTGTCTCAAGAAGAACCTAAGACAGTCAAACAAGCATTAGCCAAAGAGAGTTGGGTTGAAGCTATGCAAGAAGAACTCTTAAAGTTTAAACTTCAAGAAGTATGGGTATTATGTGATTTACCTGATGGTAAAAGGTTAATTGGAACAAAATGGGTATTCAGAGTGAAAAGAGATGAAAGAGGGAATGTAATCAAGAATAAAGCAAGGTTAGTAGCTCAAGGATATAGACAAGAAGAAGGAGTAGACTATGATGAAGTATTTGCTCCTGTAGTAAGGATTGAAGCCATAAGGCTATTTTTGGCTTTTGCATCTTATATGGGATTTCCTGTGTATCAGATGGATGTTAAAAGTGCTTTTCTATATGGCACCATTACAAAGGAAGTTTATGTTAAACAGCCTCCTGGTTTTGAAGATCTTGCACATCCAAACAAAGTCTACAAGGTTATCAAGACTCTATATGGCCTTCATCAAGCCCCAAGAGCATGGTATGAAAGACTCTCAAATTTTCTATTACAACATGGTTACAGGAGAGGTGCTATTGACAAGACTTTGTTTATCAAAAGAGATAAGAAGGATATCATGCTTGTCCAAGTATATGTAGATGATATTATTTTTGGTGCTACTAAGTAATCTATGGTGAAGGAATTTGAAGATCTTATGCAAAAAGAATTTCAGATGAGTTCAATGGGAGAATTAAAATTCTTCTTGGGACTTCAAGTGCAACAATCAAGCAGTGGAATCTTTATCGGTCAAGATAAGTGATGAGTGTGTAAATACTCATCATTTTTATCGTATCTGAACTGCCAAAACATCCAAAAACACTCAGAAACGCATCAAAATACAGAAATTATCCCAAAAGTGTGTTTTATATGTTTTAGAGGCAAAATGTTTAAAAACAAATGAAAAACGAACAAATTTGCACAATTGGCAGTTTCAGTCCCTCAAGTTTCAAAAATTGACAAAACTAGTCCCTGGAAGTTTGAAATGAAAGAAAAGTCAACCCAAGGTTTTCTAAAGTAAAAAATTAACAAATTAATCCTTGGGTGAAAATTTTGAGAAAATTATACAAATGGTCCCTGCAGTTTGAGAAAATTATACAAATGGTCCCTGCAGTTTGGAAAATTACACAAATGGTCCCTGGAGTTTTGAAATATAAAAATTATCAAAAAATTGCCATTTTACTATTCACATATGTCAAATAAGGTCCTTGGAAATAACTTTGGAATGATGACAGGTTTGGTCCTTCATTTTCAGAAAATGGCAAATTTGGTCCTTGTGTTATTCATGCTACATACCAAACGGACCATCTTTATTACTAAAACCCAAAAACCCAATCTAAAACAATTACCCCAGCCCACCTTACCCTCCAAGCCCAAACTCCACAAAGCCCACCTCCATTTTTTATTTACCTCGTTTTTTTTTAATAATACTACTCCCCCCTCGGTCAAACTTTGACCCTGACCCTTTGACCACCACCCTTCCACCTCACCTCCCACTCACCCTTGCAATCTGCCAAACCCCCATCATCACCCCTACCTTCACCACCTGCATACTCAAACCCCCCCCCCCCCCCTTGGTGCACCCCTCCAAATACTACACTCCAAATAACCCCCTGGCACCAATAATATCCAAGAAACAGACAAGGCAATTTGGGCGCCAAAAATCTTTGAATGGCCAAGATCATGCCCCAGTCATCCAAGGGTTGTGAAACTAGCTGGGAAAAGACAAACAAGCCCCCCAAACCCTAATTTGAAGAGATAAAAGGAAGAAAGAGAGGAGAAAAGCAGTGTTAGTTTTTGAGAGTAATTTTAGTTTATTTGAGTTATTGTAATTTGTCAATTCCAATCAAAACTTTATATTGTAATCTGTTCTCTTGAGTTAATGTAAACTTTTTAGTAGTTAATTCAACCTCTTATTTCTCCATTTTCAGTTTATGCATTTTTATTTGAAATCTCAAAAGTTTGATTGTTGCTTTTAAATGGTAAACTGAATTCACAGGGTCACTTATGTTCCTCATTAAGCTCACTTGAGCATTTAGAAACTTTAAAAACTTAGTTTAGAAGTAAAAAGTAAAAATACAAAAAAGTCAGGAAAATAAAAAGAAAATTAAAAAAAAAAGGTTATGAAAGAGAAGAAGGTGCAGAGCTGATGCAGACAATGGAATGGGTATTTTAGTGCCTTGTGTAAGGCTTTAGGTGTGTTCAATGGCTCTTGGTTAATGTGGATTAGCAGGATTGCACATTGTGAGCTATTTTCTTAAACTTTCATTTAAACTGTTCATAAGCTTAATATAGCTCAACTGTGTATTATTATTGCTTATTCAGTGTCACATTGTGAGATTATGGTTTAAAATTCCAGGCTTGTTTGCTAGATTCCATTGGTACTAAAAATTGCAGCTTAACTGCCAAACTAGCCTATTGCAGTATATTAGGTGTTTGTGGTGTTGACTCATGTGTCTAGGTTTATTTTAAGTTTCTTAATCATAACTAGTAATTAGAAATCAGTTTTATAATTTAAATCACTCTTTTGATTTGGAAGTCACCATAGCAGTTACATTAAAGGAGTGTTTGGCAAAAGGCTGTTCACTGAGTTCCTTGGTGTTTGAGTGTGAGTTTTTGGTCCACATTGTTATATCAGGTCATATTAGTTAGTTTTAAACATAAAATCTGTGTGTCATAAGCCAAAAGTCAACATTAGTTTTAAACCTCAGTTAAGCTTAACTGTTAGGAAATTTGATGTCCAATTCTTCATTGTAGGTTTAGAATCTGTTAAGTTAACATAATCCAGCTTCATCCTAGCCTAATACATCATATTCAAGAATCTAGGATCAATCAAATATGATCAAAGTCAAAGTTTACAAAAAAACATAAAAAGTCAAAAACTTGCATGTGTGCAGAATTGCATTTTTTGTGAGATTTTTATAGAATTTTGTTGGTTGAATCAGGTTTTGAACTTGTAGTTAAAGTCCACCACCTAAGCTACAAGGATTTATGCTCAGCTTAATTTCTAGATTTTTTTAGAAGCTTGTGCAGCTAGCTTTTTGAGGCTGCAGGGAGTGTTATCTCCCCTGCACCTGTCCTTGTCACCATTCCTTTTGGGCTTGTAAATTGCTATTCAGTGGACCCCACACCCATTATTTTAGCTTATTGAGTAGCTTAGCAGCCCTACGTCTCAGATTTAAGCTTATTTTGAACCTAGGCTTATCATTACACTGCTTATTGGTAGCTTAATTGTGGCTTGTTACTATGTACCAAACCTGACCACTCAGGTTGTGAACCCATCTTCCAAGGCCCACACAGGGCTTATTAATAAGCAATAAGCAGTGCTTATTGGCCTATCTTGTACCTTGCCAGCTCAGCTTTGAGGGTCAGGTTCCATTTTGGCCTCCCTTTCACATCTGTGGACCCCACAGAGGTCCAAAAGGCATCACTTTGGCCTGTTCTGTTTTCAGCAAGTAAGACTAGCTTAAACCTGCTTATTGGCTTATTCACTTGTAATTTCTGGTTCATTATAGCTTATTTGTGTTACCCTAAGTACCTTTGCTCATTTTATTACTATTCGATTCAGTCATTAGCTTATTGTGTTGCTTATTGTTCCTGCACACTCCATAAAAAGTTCCTTTACAAAAGTTTCCCATTTTTAGTAGTTTAAGAGTTTTGTAAAAGAAAATTTGGAAAAAGACAAAAATAAATAAAGTGATAGCTTCTATTTAAGCCATTTGGCTTATTTTTCTGCTTATTTATAAGCACTTTTCATTTTTAAATTTTTCTCAGGTTCCTTTCTAGTTAAAATAATTTTAGGAATTTTTTCAGATTTTTCCTTGTTCATTTAGTATTTTTTATAATTAATTTTAGTTTAAATTAATTAAATAATTAGTTTTAATTAATAATAAATAATTAAAAAGTAGAAAAAATAGGCTTTCTGTTTTAAAATTAGTTTTATAATATTTTAGATTTTTATAAATTTAATTTTCATTTTTATAGTTAATTTTCATTAATTTATAATTAGTGTAATTTAGTTAATTAAAAAGTAATTATTAATTAGTAATTAATTGATAGTAATTAATTAAATAGTGTAAAAATTATTTTTCTTTTTCTAAAAATTTTCTTAATTCATTAGGATTGCAAAAATATAATTTTCACGTTCGTAAGACTTTATTTGCTCACGTTTCATTTTTTATCTTGCGCGTTTGCGTTTATTTTAAATCCAAACGCGCGTTTTTAGGTTAACTTACGTTTCTAGGTTATCTGATTATCAGTAATTGTTCCAATAGTATTTCTAAGTCATTTTCAATCATAATCTCATAGTATAATCACTCAAATCAAATTCCTGATCCTCCTGTTAAATCTCCCGATCACTTTGAACGTTTTTTAATACAATTGTTTACCTCACAGGGACATAACGACCCGGGAATACATTGTACTCCTTGGTTAGTTGGTTTTAGACGTTTGAATTGGTTGACCATCACCTGGTAAACTTAGTTGACCGTTTGGAACCAATCAAAATTTGGCGCCGCTGCCGGGGAGGTAGCTGCGTATTCAAAATGTTTTTTATAGATTAGTGGTTTTTCATTCATCACTGTATAAACCCACCACCTTTTTGTAAATTTAAATCATAAAACAAAAACGTCATTAATACTTTTTCTAAAGTGTTAACAACACCAAAAAAATCAAAAACAAACAAAACATATCGTTGCGTTTTCTATATCGCGTTTCTTTTAAGGTTATTCTTAAAGAGATACGATTTTGGTAAATGAAACGATACCAAAAATATTGTCCAAAAGTTTTTTTCACCCATACACAAAAACCCAAAAACATTCATCTCTTTCTTGTGAATAATAAACTACATAAAAACAAACCGTCGCAAACAAAGGCAGAACACCTACCAACTGGGGGTGTGGACATAATAAGTTCCCAAACAAAAGATAAAAACTTGACTTTGTATCCTTATGAGTGGTGTACCTTTCTTAAAGAAGCCATTCACTTGTGATTATTGGTTTAAGTTCACTGTTGATTTGCCTCGATCTTGTTTTATTGAAATTTTGTGTTAGTGCATGCGCACTCATTCACAATCGAAACGAAATCGTCAACTGATAAACGTAACTGAGTTACGTCCTATTGTTGAGGATCCAGAACCGAGAATGGACGGTAATCAAGAACCACCCATCATAGATGATGCGGCTCCTGATCTCCGAACGATGGAGGAGTTGTGTCAACCCACAATGCTCGGAAGAGGCGGCCCCATTGCCCCTCTTAACATTGCTGCCACTGATTTTGGACTTAAGCATCACATGATACAACAAGTCCAGAATTCGTGCCAATTTCATGGCTTACCTGGTGACGATGCAAACAAGCATCTTGATAAATTTCTTACCGTCACCCAAAGCATGAAATAGAATGGTGTCTCCGATGATGCCCTTCATCTATCTCTTTTCCCCTATTCTCTAACCCATCATGCCACTGCATGGTTTGATCGACTTCCTAAGAACTCGATTCACACTTTTAAAGAAATGGTGACTAAATTTTTAGCCAAATACTTTCCACCATCCATGGTTTTCAAGTTACGAAATGACATTAGTAACTTTCGTCAGCATCCCGAAGAGTCTCTATTTGAGGCATGGGAACGCTAGAAGCTCTCAATTGATCGGTGTCCTAACCATAACATGTTACTCGTTACCCAAATATATACTTTCTATAATGGGTTGACATTGAGACATCGTGATATTCTCAATGCTGCTGCTGGTGGGACCTTTATGAAAAGGCGCCCCGAAGAGTGCTATGATCTCATTGAAAACATGACTGCCCACCATAATTTTTGGGATTCCTCAGCTGAGAGGGAAGAGTCATGTAAGTCTGTCACTCCAGCATCTTCTGAAATAGCGATCCTCACTAAAAAGATGGATGATTTTGCTACGGCTATGTTGAGGATGAACCAAAGTATCCAAAATCAACAAGTCCAAAATCAACAAGCCAAAGCCGTTAATCAAAGTTGTGAAACTTGTGGAGGTCCACATTCATATTTCGAGTGTCCAACCACTAGTGGTTACACTCATGAGGACGTTTATGCTGCTCAAGGTTCCTATAATTCGGGAGGTAATAACTACCAACCGCAAGGGGACCGCAATCTTCTTAGCTATCGTTCTAACAATTTCCTTGGACCTCACGGATTCAATCAAAACCCTAATGTCCCAAACCGTAACCAAAACCAAAATCAGAATCGAACAAACCAAGGTTACCAAAACCAAGGAAATGTCAATCGAACACAAAACCAAGGTTTCCATCATAACCAAAACCAAGGTTTCCAAAATCAAGGAAACTACAATCGAAACTAAGGTGAAAACAACTATCAGGGAAACAATTCTCATGGACATGGCAACCAACATCAGGGAAATTTTCAAAACCACGGTTCTAATCAAAATAACCGTGCTGAAAATTTTCCCAATCAAAATCAAGCCATCACTCCAACTACTCAGAATTACCCTAACCAAGCTCCTCCTAACCATACTCAAGCAATTGTTCCAACTGGCCCATCACATGATGAGTTATTGAGACAATTCATGAAATCTCAGGAGGAAATGAATAGGGTAATGATGACTCAGATAGCAGACCTTAAGAAGTCTTTAAATGATCGACCCTCGGGCTCAGGTAATACTTTACCTAGCAACACGATCGCTAATCCGAGGGGCGATGTTAAAGCGATCACAACGAGAAGTGGTGTTTCCTATGATGGACCCAAAGCTCCTACTACCTCTTCTCCTCCCAAGGTAGTAGAAAGTGAGCCTGAGGTGACAAAGGACAAGGTGCAATTTACTAGCCCACGAAGTACCGCACACGTCCATCCTCAGGTTGTACCAGAAACCGTACCAAAACCAGGAGTGGTCTTTGAACCACCAACAACTCCTGGAGAGAACCCTAAATCCAAACCTTCACTACCATATCCATCTCGGTTACAAGACCAGAAGCTCCGTGAAAAAGCAAATCATCAAATGGAAAAGTTTTTTCAAATTTTCCGAGATATTCATTTTGATATCAGCTTCGCGGACGCTCTCCTTTTGATGCCTAAATTCGCATCGACAATCAAAAATCTGTTGAACAATAAAGAGAAGCTATTCGAAATGGCAAGAACTCCACTCAATGAAAACTGCTCTGCAGTTCTTTTGAAACAGCTTCCCGAGAAGCTAGGAGATCTGGGAAAATTTCTCATTCCATGTGTTTTCCTCGGAATGGTTGAGTGCTTCGCCTTGGCCGATCTAGGTGCAAGCATCAACTTGATGCCTTATTCAATATGGAAAAATCTCTCTCTTCCAGAACTCACCACCACCTGCATGACTCTCGAGCTTGCAGACCGCTCAACATCTCGTCCCCTCGGCATTGCCGAGGATGTATTTGTTAAGGTGGGGAACTTTCACTTTCTGGCAGATTTTGTGATTGTCGATTTCGATGCTGACTCGCAAGTTCCTCTCATTCTTGGGAGAGGATTCTTAAGGACGGGTCGTGCGTTAATCGATGTGCATGAAGAGGAAATAACTCTTCGTGTTTGTAATGAAGCAGTAACGTTTAACCTCGATCAAACTTCGAGGTACTCCTCTAATTATGACGCCGAATCGATAAACCGAATTGATGTCATTGATGTTGCGTCTGAGGAGTACTCTCAAGAACTTCTTGGTTACGTTCCGAGTGGCAGTCCCACTCCATCTATTGAGCCTATCATATCCGACTCTTCCCCTTCTCTCACTCCTTTTGAGGGAAGTGACTTCCTTTTGGAAGAGGTCGAGGCTTTTCTCGCCCAAGATAGTTCAATTTCGGGTGAATTTGATGAGAACTATCTTGATCCTGAGGGAGATATTCTTTTTCTAGAAAAATTGTTAAACGAAGATCCATCTCCCCCTCTTCCTCCAAAAGTACTTCATAAAGAGGAATTCAAAAATGTTGAAATGACTGATGACTTACCTGTGGTTGAACTTAAGGACTTGCCGCCTCATCTTGAATATGCATTTCTGGAGGGTGATGATAAATTACCCGTCATAATTGCTAAAAATTTAAGTGTTGAGGAAAAGGCTGCTCTCATAAAGGTTTTGAAGTCGCATAAACAAGCAATTGCTTGGAGACTCTCTGACATCAAGGGCATTGACCCTGAATTTTGTACCCACAAGATCTTAATGGAGGATGACTTCAAACCGGCAGTCCAACACCAAAGAAGGGTGAATCCAAAAATTCATGAGGTCATTAAACAAAAAGTTTTAAAACTTCTTGATGCCGGATTGATTTACCCTATCTCGGACAGTCCTTGGGTTTACCCAATACATTGTATTCCAAAAAAGGGTGGCATTACTGTTGTCACAAACGAGGAAAATGAGTTAATTCCAACTCGATTGGTTACGGGTTGGCGTGTCTGCATTGACTATCGCAAGTTAAATGACGCCACCCGTAAAGATCATTTTCCTCTGCCCTTTATGGATCAGATACTCGAGAGATTAGCGGGGAATGAGTACTATTGCTTCCTCGATGGTTTCTCGGGTTACTTTGAGATTCCCATTGATCCGCAAGATCAGGAAAAGACCACTTTCACGTGCCCCTATGGAACTTTTGCTTATAAACGTATGCCATTTGGCTTATGTAATGCTCCGGGCACGTTTCAAAGATGTATGATGTCCATATTTTCTGACATGATCGGGAAAACTATGGAGGTCTTCATGGACGATTTTTCGGTCATTGGGGATTCGTTTCAATCATGTCTCTCCCATTTAGACAACATGCTCAAACGTTGTGAAGACACAAAGTTATGTCTAAATTGGGTGAAGAGTCACTTTATGGTCAAAGAGGGCATTGTCCTCGGCCATAAAATTTCAAAGAATGGGATTGAGGTTGACAAAGCCAAAATTGATGTCATTGCAAAATTACCTCATCCCACTACCGTCAAAGGTATTAGGAGCTTTTTGGGTCATGCCAGTTTCTATCGTAGGTTTATTCAAGATTTTTCTAAGATCGCCCGGCCTATGACCCATCTCCTCGAAAAGGATGCTCCTTTTATCTTCTCACCTGAGTGCGTAGAAGCTTTTGAAACTCTAAAGAAAAAGCTTACTGAGGCACCTATTCTTGTTGCCCCCGATTGGGACTTGCCCTTTGAACTTATGTGTGATGCTAGTGATTATGCTATAGGGGCAGTCTTGGGGCAACGCAGATATAAACACTTTCAGCCTATACACTATGCAAGCAAAACTATGACCGAGGCTCAAAGTCATTACACCACCACTGAAAAAGAATTATTAGCTGTGGTGTATGCCTTTGAAAAATTCCTGTCAAATTTGATCTTGACCAAAAGCATAGTGTATACGGATCACTCGGCTTTGAAGTACCTTCTTACAAAACAAGATGCAAAGCCGAGACTACTTCGTTGGGTTCTCCTCCTGCAAGAATTTGATATCATTATTCGTGATAAAAAAGGAGCTGAGAACCTAGCTGCTGATCATCTCTCCCGTTTGGAAAACCCTCATCAAGATGTCTTCGAGAAGAAGGAAATTAATGAAACCTTCCCTCTCGAGACACTCAATGCGGTTGCCTTTCATGGAGATTCTGTTACCCCATGGTTTGCCAATTTTGCAAACTACCTTGCGGGTAACTTTGTTGGGAAAGGGATGTCGTCCCAACAGAAAAATAAATTCTTTAAGGAAGTGAAACATTATTTCTGGGACGACCCCTACCTTTTCAAAATCTGTGCGGATCAAGTCATTCGGCGGTGTGTATATGGTCAAGAAGCCACTGAAATTATTAAGGCTTGCCATGCTGGTCCCACGGGGGGCCACCACAATCCAAATTACACCGCCAAAAAGGTGTTTGACTCCGGTTTTTTTTGGCCCTCGATTTACAAGGATGCCCAAGAATTGGTCAAATCCTGTGACGCTTGTCAACGTCACGGGAATATTTCACAAAAGAATGAAATGCCACAAAATGCAATACAAGTTTGTGAAATATTTGACGTATGGGGCATCGACTTTATGGGGCCATTTCCATCATCTCATGGAAATAAGTACATACTTGTGGCTGTTGACTATTTGTCAAAATGGGTCGAAACGAAAGCTTTACCCACTAATGATGCCCGAGTTGTTGTGAAGTTTTTGAAAGCTCTTTTTGCTCGATTTGGAACTCCACGTGCTATTATCAGTGATCGTGGTACGCATTTTTGCAATGACAAATTCGATAAAGTCATGCAAAAGTATGGTGTAACTCACCGTCTATCTACTGCGTACCACCCTCAAACAAGTGGACAAGTAGAAGTTTCCAATCGAGGCATCAAGAGAATATTGGAAAGAACCATTGGTGAAAATCGTGCATCTTGGTCGGATAAATTAGATGATGCACTTAGGGCTTTCCGTACAGCTTACAAAACACCCATCGGGTGTACGCCTTACAAGCTTGTGTACGGGAAAGCGTGCCATCTACCGATCGAGCTTGAGCATAAAGCCTATTGGGCTCTCAAGCGTGCCAATTTTGACCTCAAAACTGCGGGTGATCATAGGAAAGTTCAACTGAATGAATTAAATGAACTTCATGATCAAGCTTACGAGAACTCTTTGATCTATAAAGAAAAGACAAAGAAGATTCATGACTCCAAAATCAAAAACCGCGTTTTCAACGTTGGTGATCGAGTCCTTCTTTTCAACTCTAGACTCAAGATCTTCTCGGGAAAGCTCAAAACCCGATGGACTGGTCCATTCACTATCGTTAAGGTTTATCCTTATGGCACCGTTGAATTATCTCAAACTGACGGTCCTAATTTCAAAGTGAATGGACATCGTTTGAAACATTACTTTGGAGAGGACATACCATCCATGGTTGTCCCGGATCTCCAAACTTTCCCCAAGGACAATTAAATTCGGGGATCGAGTCAAGCTAGCGACTCGATAAACAAAAACAGTAGCAACAACATGGGTTTTCACCCGTGTCTCTGATTTCTTTCTACTTTCTAACACCCTAGTGTGGGGGAGTGGCCGTCCCCCGCAGCTATTTGAGATGTAAATATCTCTGAAAGAAAAAAAAATGTGTGATCGTATGTACAGATAAATAAAGTGAAAAATGCAAAACGATATTTCCACAGTTAGCTTTAAATATTATCTTTTTATGTGAAAAATGCAAAACGATATTTCCACAGTTAGCTTTTAATATTATCTTTTTATGTTCAAAGAGTCGGCATAATCGCCGGGACTTTGAATATTGAGGACAATATTCAATTCTAAGTGTGGGGGGGGGGGGGGGGGGGGGGGAATTCTGGCGAATTTTATCGCAAAATACTTTCAAGTATCCCCATTTTGGCCCAAAATTTTCAAATTTTTTTTTCACTTTATTTCAAAATTTTTGTGGTTATCAGTCCGCCGTGTCTAAACGACAAAAAGGATTGGCTAATCCAGGAGCAAATGACTCTTGGTAAAGATATCTCAAATCCGTTGATGACTTACAATTTGCCCAAAATTGTATAGTAAATCAACTCGCCATATCCCATAAAGCGAATGAGTTGGCTAGGCCACAAGATTATGGCTTGTGGTAAAGGCCGTGGAAAATTCATAATTGGTAATCAGCTCACCAAGATGTTGACTATTCCATCAAGAGTTGGCTAGTCCAGAAGCAAACAGCTTTTGGTAAAGACTGATCAAATCCGTTGACAGCTGGTGGTTTGCTCAAAATCACATGGTTATCAAGTGGACCACAGTTCTCACTCGAACTGATAAATTTGGCTACTCCAGAAGTAATGGCTTTTGGTAAAGAGTTTCAAATCCATTAAATTTTCTCAAAAGATTGCTAGGGACTAGCAATAGTTTAGTGTGGGGGATTGATGAGTGTGTAAATACTCATCATTTTTATCGTATTTGAACTGCCAAAACATCAAAAACACTCAGAAACGCATCAAAATACAGAAATTATCCCAAAAGTGTGTTTTATATGTTTTAGATGCAAAATGTTTAAAAACAAATGAAAAACGAACAAAGTTTACATAATTGTCAGTTTCAGTCCCTCAAGTTTCAAAAATTGACAAAACTAGTCCCTGGAAATTTAAAATGAAAGAAAAGTCAACCCAAGGTTTTCTAAAGTCAAAAATTAACAAATTGATCCTTGGGTGAAAAATTTGAGAAAATTATACAAATGGTCCCTGCAGTTTGAGAAAATTATACAAATGGTCCCTGCAGTTTGGAAAATTACACAAATGGTCCCTGGAGTTTTGAAATATAAAAATTATCAAAAAATTGCCATTTTACTATTTACATATGTCAAATAAGGTCCTTGGAAATAACTTTGGAATGATGACAGGTTTGGTCCTTCATTTTCAGAAAATGGCAAATTTGGTCCTTGTGTTATTCATGCTACATACCAAACGGATCATCTTTATTACTAAAATCCAAAAACCCAATCTAAAACAATTACCCCGACCCACCTTACCCTCCAAGCCCAAACTCCACAAAGCCCACCTCCATTTTTTATTTACCCCGTTTTTTTTAATAATACTACTCCCCCCTCGGTCAAACTTTGACCCTGACCCTTTGACCACCACCCTTCCACCTCACCTCCCACTCACCCCTGCAATCAGCCAAATCCCCATCATCACCCCTACCTTCACCACCTGCATACTCAAACCCCCCCCCCCCCCTTGGTGCACCCCTCCAAATACTACACTCCAAATAACCCCCTGGCACCAATAATATCCAAGAAACAGACAAGGCAATTTGGGCGCCAAAAATCTTCGAATGGCCAAGATCATGCCCCCGTCATCCAAGGGTTGTTAAACCAGCTGGGAAAAGAGAAACAAGCCCCCCCAAACCCTAAAAAGAAGAGATAAAAGGAAGAAAGAGAGGAGAAAAGCAGTGTTAGTTTTTGAGAGTAATTTTAGTTTATTTGAGTTATTGTAATTTGTCAATTCCAATCAAAACTTTATATTGTAATCTGTTCTCTTTAGTTAATGTAAACTTTTTAGTAGTTAATTCAACATCTTGTTTCTCCATTTTCAGTTTATGCATTTTTATTTGAAATCTAAAAAGTTTGATTGTTGCTTTTAAATGGTAAACTGAATTCACAGGGTCACTTATGTTCCTCATTAAGCTCACTTGAGCATTTAGAAACTTTAAAAACTTAGTTTAGAAGTAAAAAGTAAAAATACAAAAAATTCAGGAAAATAAAAAGAAAGGTTATGCAGGAGAAGAAGGTGCAGAGCTGATGCAGACAATGGAATGGGTATTTTAGTGCCTTGTGGAAGGCTTTAGGTGTGTTTAATGGCTCTTGGTTAATGTGGATTAGCAGGAATGCACATTGTGAGCTACTTTCTTAAACTTTCATTTAAACTGTTCATAAGCTTAATATAGCTCAACTGTGTATTATTATTTCTTATTCAGTGTCACATTGTGAGATTATGGTTTAAATTCCAGGCTTGTTTGCTAGATTCCATTGGTACTAAAAATTGCAGCTTAACTGGCAAACTAGCCTATTGCAGTATCTTAGGTGTTTGTGGTGTTGACTCATGTGTCTAGGTTTATTTCAAGTTTCTTAATCATAACTAGTAATTAGAAATCAGTTTTATAATTTAAATCACTCTTTTGATTTGGAAGTCACCATAGCAGTTACATTAAAGGAGTGTTTGGCAAAAGGCTGTTCACTGAGTTCCTTGGTGTTTGAGTGTGAGTTTTTGGTCCACATTGTTATATCAGGTCATATTAGTTAGTTTTAAACATAAAATCTGTGTGTCATAAGCCAAAAGTCAATATTAGTTTTATACCTCAGTTAAACTTAACTGTTAGGAAATTTGATGTCCAATTCTTCATTGTAGGTTTAGAATCTGTTAAGTTAACATAATCCAGCTTCATCCTAGCCTAATACATCATATTCAAGAATCTAGGATCAATCAAATATGAGCAAAGTCAAAGTTTACAAAAAAACATAAAAAGTCAAAAACTTGCATGTGTGCAGAATTGCATTTTTTGTGAGATTTTTATAGAATTTTGTGGGTTGAATCAGGTTTTGAAATTTCTTGTAGTTAAAGTCCACCACCTAAGCTACAAGTATTTATGCTTAGCTTAATTTATAGATTTTTTTAGAAGCTTGTGCAGCTAGCTTTTTGAGGCTGCAGGGAGTGTTATCTCCCCTGCACCTGTCCTTGTCACCATTCCTTTTGGGCTTGTAAATTGCTACTCAGTGGACCCCACACCCATTATTTTAGCTTATTGAGTAGCTTAGCAGCCCTACGTCTCAGATTTAAGCTTATTATGAACCTTGGCTTATCATTACACAGCTTATTGGTAGCTTAATTGTGGCCTGTTACCATGTACCAAACCTGACCACTCAGGTTGTGAACCCATCTTCCAAGGCCCACACAGGGCTTATTAATAAGCAATAAGCAGTGCTTATTGGCCTATCTTGTACCTTGCCAGGTCAGCTTTGAGGGTCAGGTTCCATTTTGGCCTCCCTTTCACATCTGTGGACCCCACAGAGGTCCAAAAGGCATCACTTTGGCATGTTCTGTTTTCAGAAAGTAAGACTAGCTTAAACCTGCTTATTGGCTTATTCACTTGTAATTTCTGCTTCATTATAGCTTATTTGTGTTACCCTAAGTACCTTTGCTCATTTTGTTACTATTTGATTCAGTCATTAGCTTATTGTGTTGCTTATTGTTCCTGCACACTCCATTTTCATCTCATAAGCTCACTGTTTGGCTTATGAGTGTGCACACAGCTTATTTCCAAGCTTCATAAAAAGTTCCTTTACAAAAGTTTCCCATTTTTAGTAGTTTAAGAGTTTTGTAAAAGAAAATTTGGAAAAAGACATAAATAAATAAAGTGATAGCTTCTATTTAAGCCATTTGGCTTATTTTTCTGCTTATTTATAAGCACTTTTCATTTTTAAATTTTTCTCAGGTTCCTTTCTAGTTAAAATAATTTTAGAAATTTTTTCAGATTTTTCCTTGTTCATTTAGTATTTTTTATAATTAATTTTAGTTTAAATTAATTAAATAATTAGTTTTAATTAATAATAAATAATTAAAAAGTAGAAAAAATAGGTTTTCTGTTTTAAAATTAGTTTTATAATATTTTAGATTTTTATAAATTTAATTTTCATTTTTCTAGTTAATTTTCATAATTAATTAATAATTAGTGTAATTTAGTTAATTAAAAAGTAATTATTAATTAGTAATTAATTGATAGTAATTAATTAAATAGTGTAAAAATTATTTTTCTTTTTCTAAAAATTTTCTTAAGTCATTAGGATTGTAAAAATATAATTTTCACGTTCGTAAGACTTTATTTACTCATGTTTCATTTTTTATCTTGCGCGTTCGCATTTATTTTAAATCCAAACGCGTGTTATTAGGTTAACTTACGTTTCTAGGTTATCTGATCATCAGTAATTGTTCCAATAGTGTTTCTAAGTCATTTTCAATCATAATCTCGTAGTATAATCACTCAAATCAAATTCCTGATCCTCCTGTTAAATCTCCCGATCACTTTGAACGTTTTTTAATACAATTGTTTACCTCGCTGGGACATAACGACCCGAGAATACACTGTACTCCTTGGTTAGTTGGTTTTAGAAGTTTGACTTGGTTGACCATCACCTGGTAAACTTAGTTGACCGTTTGGAACCAATCAATAAGTATGTTGCAGATATTCTTAAGAGATTCAATTTCACAATTGTCAAGCCAGCTTCTACACCTGTTGATACTAACAAGCCTTTGGGAAAAGATGAAGATGGTGAAGAATTACACAGGTCTATGATTGGATGTCTAATGTACTTAACTGCATCTAGGCCTGACATTACTTTTGCTGTGTGTTTATGTGCAAGACATCAAGTTCACCCCAAAGTATCACATTTGAATGCTGTCAAAAGGATCTTTAGGTACCTTAGGCAACAACCTAAGCTAGGATTGTGTCAGTATCTTGGAAGTAGATTAGTTTCATGGCAATGCAAAAAGTAAACGATTTCAGCAACATCTTCCACAGAAGCATAATATGTAGCAGCTGCAAGTTGTTGTGCACAAGTACTTTGGTTGCAAAATCAGCTTTTGGATTATGGATTCAATTTCAAGAATACTTCTATCAACATTGATAATGAGAGTACCAGTTGTATTGTGTAGAATCCAGTCTATCATTCCAAAACAAAGCACATTCAAATCAGACATCATTTTATTAGAGATTGCTATGAGCATAGGCTTATAAATGTGGTTAAAGTCCATACAGATGATAATGTAGCAGATCCACTCACAAAGGGCTTTGATGTTTCAAGATTCACTTTTTTAGTTGTGAGTATTGGTATGATTAATAATTAAGCTATTATTGAGGGGAGGCATTAATAGTTATTCATTAGTTAAGGGGAGGCTACATGTATCAATCAACAAATAAGATTTTTATTGATTGTTATCAAAGGGTTACATTCATTCTTCCAAAAGATACAGACAACCATCACAAAGACACAAACAGGAAACACAGACACCTACCACAACCATCCTACACCAAACATAACTATCCTACCCAACACAACCTACTCCATTGGCCTTTTTCCTTTACCCTGATAACTCTGCTTTCCCTTTTGAGTAGTCTTTCTTTTGTCATCAAAAGAAGCTTGCTTCCTTGGACAAGCCAGGCCAAGAACTTGCTTGGGAGGTCTCTCTTTTCTTGGAGCAGGCCACTTCATATTCTTAATGGCTGATTTCAGGGCTTGGGTCAAGGCAATTGGAAGTTCATTTGCCAAAGATGAACTAGGAGCAGAAACAAACTTTTTCTTCTTGGATTTTGGATTAGTAGTGCTTGCTGCATCTGTGATGGTAGAGGTTGATACATCAGGAGGAAAGTACCCACTCCATCCTGCATCATCATCAAAGTCAGAGTCAGAATAGTAGATGATCTCTGAGTCTGTGGAGCCATCTGAATCAGAAGAGATGTACACCAATGGGAAGTGGCTCATGTTTATCATTAGGGTTTTTGTGGCTATATTGCAAGTGTTGATGAAAAAGATGTGTTGGTGGAAAGTTACTTTTATAGGCAAGGAAAGGTATAAGGGTAATAAATGAAGTTCATTGAATTCTACTTGCCTTGGTAGCTTTGGGAATTAATTTGGAAAGGTATTAATTATCTCGGGTTGACTTTCAAAGATATTTTGGTCAAACAGTCAACACTAAAGATATTTTGATTGGAAAGTACTTTGTCCAACGTACTGCTTTCTTTTACAACAGAACATACTGGTCCATATTCTATGGAAAGTACTGCTTAATTGATAAAAAGGGTACGCTGACGTGTCAGGATACTGTTCCAATGGTCAAAAATACGGGTAACAAACTTTCGAAAGATATGGGGAAGATAACTTCCAAAAATAATGGTAAAATAATTAGTTAACCGTGATTCTTTGTATATTATCTCTTTTTACTCATATCTTTTTCATATTTATACTCCCGTTTTCATTCATAATTTCATCAAATCCACCAAAATCATCAACGATTACCATTCTTCTTTTCAAATCATAATCGCAATGGCACACCGACCCACCATCACCAAACACAACATGATTGCAAACCTTGAGAAAACACAGAGGAACATTGACTTTCATGGAATTATTGATTTTCTCACTGGAACCACCATCAATTACTCACTCTTAGTAAACCCAGAGATTATTGGACCTTGGATACAAGCGTTTTGGGCCACGGCTAGGGCTGAGATAGAAGATGGAGAGGATGTTATTCATGCTACAGTTGCTGGGAGAGCAATTCGTGTTACTAAGGAAACAATTAGGGAAGTTTTGTTGTTTGATGATGAGGGAGGCTCTATTTTGTTTGCTAAACAAGAAGTTTGGGATGCACTGAGAGACATTGGATATGAAGGTCCTTTAAACAGGATTACTTTTCAGAAAGCAATGGTAAGTCCTCATTGGAAGTATCTTATTCATGTTTTACTTCATTGCTTAAGTCCAAAAAGTACTGCTTGTGATCAATTTGGACATGCCATAGCTTCTGCATTAGTTGGACTAGTTACAAATCAGCCATTCAACTTTTCTTATATGATCCTTGATGGTATGATTTCTCATATTAAGGCTGGATCACCTTTTCTTATGTATCCTAGATTTGTTCAACTTATCTTAGAGAATCCACTTGATGGGATCCCCAAACCTCAGGATTATGTACCTACTATAAGGATGCCACCAAAGGTGTTTACCTTTATGTCTCACAAGGGAGTTAATTTTTTGGGTACCAATACACCTCTTAATGCTTATATGTTAGATTTAGCACAAGCTGTTAGGGATGATGTTGATAATGCTAGAGGTTCTGCTAATTCTGATAATAATGCTGGCCAATCTGATCATTCTGCATCACTACATACACCTACACCACCAATTGCTTCACCACAGCCTGATGACTTAAGTGAAAGAACTCCTCAGTCTCTGTTTCTAGGGAAAAATCTATTTCTGCTGAAGGTACTTCTCCAAAAAGTACTTCTTTACAAGGTACTGCTTCAGAGCATACTCCAGTACCTTCTCCCAATGATTATACTTCCACAGGTGGGTTTCAAACACCTGGAGGAGATGAGGGATTTGAAGGTCCTTTCAATAATTATGCTTTGACTAGAGAGTTAGAGAAGATGAAGAAAGCTATGGTTGATCAGAATGCAAAAATTAAAAGGTTAAGAAACAAGTTCACAAGGCTAAAGAGGTTTGTGTGGCCTCTTGTACAGAATTTTAGGCTTTATGTGAAGGAAAAGAAACAATCTCCAAAGAGACAGTCTAAATCAGCCAAGAAAGCTTTTAAGTCCAAGAAAAGGCATAAAAAGTCATCATCTTTCAAATTGGGGAGGTATCAAGATGATAATTTGAATGAAGATGATGTTGCGGTTCAATATTCAGAAGATGCTCACCTTTGGCACTATCCAGAAGAACCTTTGAGTTTTGTGCCAGAGAAAAAGATTGAAGAAGATGAGAATATTGTACAAGAAGAAGCTATTGAGCAAGATGCTGAAGAACAAAATATTCAAAGCACTCACAATCAAAGTACTGATGTTCAAAGTACTGTTGATGAAAGTACTGGTCTGCAAGGTACTGATATACAAGGTACTGCTGCTATGAATATTGATGGAATTGGAACTTCTACAGCTGGACCTTCTACAATGAATTTTGAAGATGAAGCTGGTCCTTCCAATCCTATACAGCAAGAAGAAGTCAAGGAGCATATAGCAAGTGATGATGAGACTATAGCTCAGATTATGCTTAATTTGGATAGACCTTCAGGAGGTATACATATTTCTGAGCCTGCACAACAAATTTCTGAATCTTCTTCTGAATCTGAAGAATTAGATCCCAAAGACAAAGGTAAAGGGATCATGAAGCAAAAGAAGAAAAAGAAAAAGTTTACTCTTGCACAGCTGAGAGAAATAGAAGTAGCAAAGAATGAAGAAATTGCTAGACAACAACAAGCTGTGTATGATGCTGAATACTTGGAAGAAGTCAAGAAATCAGCTGCTGTCACAAGAAAACCTATGACTATTGCTCAAGAAAGAAACTGGATGATTAGTTTCTTGAAAGGAAGAGGATTCAAGAATCTACAAAAATTGAGATATCCAGAAGTGAAAGCTCTATGGAATGAAGTACAAGAGTCTATCAAAAAAGAGTTAAAAAGCTTTGTACCCATAGATGTTGATAAGGAGAAGAAGTTAGAAAATATAAGGAAAGAACAAGCTGAGAAAAGAAAGTTGAAAAGGAAGAAAGCAGTTCAAGATGATCAATTGTCAAAGAGACTTAAAATGATACATGAAGATACAATAGATGAACTGAAGAATTATTTCAGAGTGGTTGATTTTGAGAATAAGAAAACAGAAGACTCTGGAAAGAAATAAAAAATTATCTCATTCTCTGTGGTTGAATCAAAAGAAGGGAATTATCTTATGTTCAACAGAGAAGATGAAAGCTTCACAGTGTTTAATATGTTATGGGATGTTCTGTATTTAAATGACAGAGAAGATCTATACAATTTATACTTGCAAGTGCAGGCATACTATGAGAATATTGAAGCAACGGGAGTGGGATTAATCTTACTTGGAGATTTAATAACCATCTGGGAAACAGTAGAAACAAGTGTTGATGCTTTGTGGAATGATCAAGAAAATTGGGAAATTACAAGATGGAGATTCTTTGAGTCATCAGGAGTTCATTCACTTGAGATGGAAGATGGTACCATGATTCACATGCTTGCTGAAAGAAGATATCCTCTGATAAGAGAAATTATGCTCAGGATGTTGGATCATGGAATGGAGCTTGAGGATGAAACTGATGTAGCTTTTATGGTGATTGAGTTGTTTATCAGGTGGACTAAATCAGAAGAATAATATTGCAAACTACTGGTATGATTTGTTTTGTATAATGAGTATTTTTCAAAGTACTGCAAGACAAACAGTACTTTATCAAAGTACTGCTTGCTGCATAAAAACCAGTATAAGTCCTTTGTAAAATAAAAGTAAAAGTTTTTGATGTTAAAGATAAAGTAAATAAAAAGGATTTGAAGAGAAAAACATGGTGTTAGTACTTGTACTGCACAACAAATGGTAATCAACTCACCATGTTTAACAGACAAGAAAGAGTTTGACTCATCATGAGGGCACGACTCTGATGTGATAATCAAATCCGTTTTTTAGTTGACAATTTACTAAAAATTGTATGGTATTTAACTCACCATATCTGTAAAAGTGAAGAGTTGGCTAGCCCACAAGAGAATGGCTTGTGGTAAAGGCTGTGGAAAAACCATTTATGGTAATTAGTTCACCATGGTTGAGATCAAAGAACTAACTAGTCCAAAAGCAAACGGCTATTGGTAAGGACTACTCAAATCCGTTGATAGCTGATGATTTGCTAAAAATCATATGGTTATCAATGTACCATGGTTGTTCTAACCTAAACATTGGCTACTCCAGAGTTAATGGCTTTGGTAAAGAGACATCAAAATCCATTAAAAGTTCAATGATTCACCTCTCACAGAAGTTAACACATCTGGAAGTGATGAGAACAGTATGAAACTTTAAAAAGATTTAATGTACACTTTGTCAAAAAGTTGCTGAGTTGCTGTGAAGATGATGATCAAGAGCACTTTGATATACAGGATTCGAAAGAGATAAAGAAACAATTTTCCTGAATGATAAAGATTTTGAAGATCCAAGAAAGCAAAGAAACTTGAAATCAAGCAAGTGGAGTTCAAGTTAGGGGAGGATTGTTGGGATATGAAGTCAAAGTACTGCTCAATAGTCAACATGCTGATCAAGGTCAAAGTACTGCTGTTTATTGAAGATTATTCAAAGTACATCGAAGAGCAAGGACTTAAGTGCAATATTGATTAAAGTATTATTATGTAATATTGTATGAATATTCTAGAATTAGTTAGGGATAATTACTTGTCGTTCAAGTAGATAATGTAAACCGACTTAAGGTTATCTATATAAGGAGCCTTATGATGGTATTAGGGACATACGTTTTTAGTCGAAGTCATACAAAGTTCCAAGAGTCTTAGAGTTTTACAAAAGCGATTTTAGAGAAAGTTAGGGATTGTTAGTAAACCTGTAATTAGAGAAGCATGTTTAAGAGTTGTTTTAATATTAACAAAGTTCTTCTTAGCTTTGTGTTAGTAGATTCCGCATACTTTACAAAGTAATATCATTGTTTCAATATTAACTGTTTTGAGTCATTCAAGATTGTTAAAACCTTACAAGCTACAAAGTAGTTTGGTCAGAGTATATCGATTGAACAGAGAAACTTAATCCTACAACAACCAATGATTCTCTTGCATTTGTTGCAAATGCCCTGCCATTTAGTCAATCCTTTAGTGATCAAGTCGGCACCCTATTTACTCAATCAATGACTACTGTGAACAACCATCAAGACTCTGAATACTCTCACACTGACAAGATGATTGATAACCTATCTAATAAAGTGTCCCTTCTTGTCCAACAATTCAAAGCTACACTTCCTCAAACCAACAACCAACTTAGGACGTCATCTAATCCACGTAATCAGGCTATTGTAGAAGATGGAAGGGTTGTGGTTCAAAATGTTCAAGGTAGGCAAAACTTGAATCAAAGGAATGCTGTTCGTGGTAATGGGCCGTATAGAGTGGGGAATGCTATTCAAGGACAAGCAAGACAACCCAAATGCTACAACTGTGGTGGATTGGGCCACATTGCAAGAAATTGCACTCAACCAAAACGTCCACAAAACTCTGACTACTCCAAAGATAAGATGTTGTTGATGCAAGCACAGGAGAATGGAACGACTTTGGATGAAGAGGCACTGCTCTTTCTTGCTGGTGATGAAGGGAATACGTTTGATGCTGATGTGGATGATCAACCAGTTCAAGACTTGGCATGTAATGATCCAAACATCTTCCAAGTTGAAGATATTGATGCTTTCGACTCAGATGTTGATGATGAACCTACAGCCCAAACCATCTTCATGGCAAATCTGTACTCTGCTGCGTCCTCATCACAACTACCGGGTTCTGCCATCACACCTACTATCTCTGAGGTACCAAACTCTTATGTCTTATGCAACATTGACAATTCACAGGGGGTTCATGACTCGGTACAACTCACGAATGTTGGTAATTCGGATATCATTGATATGGGAAATAGCAATATTGTCCCATATGAAGGATATGTGAATGACAATGACTCGCCTGTTACACCAAGTGGTGTACCCTCTGTTAATGACGGTAAATGTGTGTCACCTGAGCACAATGTACATTACCCTGATGACTCCTTGACCATTAGATTTAATATCCTTAAGGATCAAGTGGCAATGTACGAACAACGTGCTAGATTTGAACTCACTGAACATGAGCAGAACATGAATGGAAAATGCATGCATACATAGCTAAAAATAATCTTAAGAGAGAAACGTTGAAAAAGGAGTTACAATCTTTACAAAAACAATTGGATCAAACTGCTAAACAAAAACAGGATATTCAAAAGGGGTTAACCATACTCAAACACGATTTCAAAGATAAAGAAACAAAACTTCTAAATGATTTCTCTAATCTTAAGACACTAAAAAACAAACTGGAAGAAAAATTGTACACGCAAGGCCAAACCAGTTAAACTACTCAAATGATGCAAAGACATCGGATACTAAGTGATGAACATAGTGATAAGGTGATAGATAAACCTAAGAACAACTTCCTTAGAAATGGTATAGGTGCTCAGCCTGCGTTATATGATGCAAACATTATGCTTGAGCCTGATCATGCCCCTCCTGATCTGAGATCCTATGATGAGATTAATGAGATTGAAGATAGAACTAGGGAAAAACTTGCTGAGAAATTAAAGGATCCCCTGTGCACTTCTAATAATCTCGTGTTTCACTATGACTACGCTGGTGATAATCACTCAGCCATCTTTGTCCCTCAAAAGAAAATTTCCCCTGAACAAATATGTTGGAATATTGACTTAGAAAAGATGAAAGCAGAAAGAATAGTGGGAGAAACAAGCACTGTATTTAGAATTGCTGACCCCACCTGGTATCCTCATAATACCCCCATGCATCTAGTACCGTTAACTCTTCCTACACAATGTAATACTCTAATTGGTTTATATGTTCTCTGTCAACTATTCACTGATTTTGAGAAAACGTGTAAAAAGAGAATCACACCAACAGGGATTACTGAAGGGGAAAGGGGCTTTGAACAAACAAAAGAATGCTATTTAATAGAGGTCATGCCATTTTTTAAACTTCTCAAAGAACATTTTGAGGTTCTTAAAGAAACCTTAAACAAAGATGTAAATGACATGAAAGAAGTTTTCAAATCTGTGGAAAATGAGGGTGAAAAACTAGCAATAGATCTTAAACATAGTAAAGTGGACAGAAAACATATTGTCATCATGAATGAAAATTTGATTGCTCATTGCATTACACAAGATGTATTTTATACTGTCACTGGTTCTACACTTGCTGCTAGTCAATTTCATGAAATGTCAGTTGCACTTAATACCTTTCAAAATCGTGTTGTTGAGCTTGAGGGGGAGAATTGTAAATTACATCAAAAAATTCAAAACGACGACCATGATAACATGGTTAGGCACTTTTCGAAACTGGAGATTGATAACCTTAACTTACAGTTAAAATATCAACATCTAGAAGAAAGAATCAAAATCTCGAATACCAAGACATCTTCGAATGCTCCGGAATTTGACACATGTTTTGAATTAGCCAAACGGGATGATACAATTCAAGCTCACACTAACACGATTCGAAAATTGAGGGCCCAAGTTGCACAATTAAAGTCTAACATGGGTGATGTGACCAATACCAATTACCAAATGTCATTAAATTCTCAAAGCTTTCAGAAACAAGGCATCATTAACGAATTACAACATGAAAATGTGTGGCTTCATGCTGAAATGTCAAATGCTAAACAACGTTACAAAGAGTTATTTGAGTCTATTAAAATAACACGTGACCAAAACAATGAAAAAGTCACTTCTTTGTTAAACGAAATTGAGAATCTAAAGACTATGGTGAAAGGTAAAATGCTCGTCGTTTAATGTGACCATGCGATTTCCAATGTTCATGTTTGTAAGAAATATGCGTGTGATTCCTTGAATGTTTCTCTTCCCCTTAGGAACAATAAGCTAGTTCATAGCAACTATCTTAGACATCTAAAGGATTGCCTTGTCATACTTAGAGAAACCATTGAAGATAATAGGATAACTAAACCGCTGGATGATGTTATTGTGGGTGCATGCTTCCTCACTAATAGAGCTCAGGAATTATTAGAATACGCTATAGGCTCATGCCCCAAGAATGATAACAAGTCAGATAGGTCATTTGCATCGCACTCTAATGTGACCAACAAACATGTTACTTTTGATAACCCCCAAACAATGTCACAATTGAACATCATGATCACCGGTAAAGAATTAGCAACTAAGCATACTAATGTTCCCATCATTGCTTCTACAGGAGTAAACGGTGTGCTTAAAGCTAGCAAGCCACAGCCTAGGTGCAATACAAAGAATGATAGGGCTTTTCCGGCTAAGAGTGCACTTAAGAAGGAAGTAGAAGAATCCTCTAGGAACAATAAAGTTATGTTGAATGAAAGGAATTGAGTTGACTCAAACATTTATGTTAACAATGATGTAATTAATTTGAATTCTGGTGCTATTTGTAAGACTTGTAACGAATGCTTATTTTTTGGTAATCATGATGCTTGTGTTGTGTCTTTCTTAAAATCATCCATGCAATCTTCGGTTAAGAATGTTTTGAGTGCTAAACGGGTTAGGCAGGTCTGGAATAAAACAGGAAAGGTTTTCACTAATGTTGGTTATCAATGGAGGCCTACTGGAAGGAAATTCACCCTAGGAGAAAAGTGCCCTTTGACTAGGATCACTAACTCCAAAGTAGAGCCAATTAAGAAATGGAGACCTACCGGTAGAAGGTTCCCGGTAGAAGCACATAGTACCACTCCTAGGTCTAGTGCATCAAGTTGTAAAAATACCAACAGTATCTCCGTGACTTATGATAATCCAATGTTTGTATGTGCTAACCAAACGGACCCCAATTGCTTGTGAGGCTCCTGCTTTTTCAGTTATCCACCATTGTCGGGTTTTAAATGCAGATCGTACAAATCGTCCTTTGGTATTTGGACTCAGGCTGCTCAAAACATATGACCGGGGATCGCTCGCGGCTCAAGAATTTTGTGGAAAGGTTCATTGGTACGGTCAGATTCGGGAACGACCACTTTGGTGCAATAATGGGTTTTGGTGATTACGTCTTTGGAGACAGTGTGATATCCAGGGTGTACTACGTGGAGGGACTTGGGCACAATCTATTTTTGGTTGGTCAATTTTGTGATTTAGATCTTGAAGTCGCCTTTAGAAAACACACATGTTTTGTTAGAGAATTAGATGGTATAGATCTTCTCAAAGGTAGTCGGGGCATCAATCTTTATACCATCTCAATTGAAGACATGATGCGGTCCTCTCCCATTTGTTTGCTCTCAAAAGCATCCAAGAACAAATCATGGCTGTGGCATCGTCATTTAAACCACTTGAACTTCGGTACCATCAATGAACTCACCCGTAAGGATCTTGTTCGAGGACTGGCCAGACTTAAGTATGAAAAGGATCATCTATGCTCCGCATGTCAAATGGGCAAGAGCAAAAAGCACACCCACAAACCCAAAACTGTTAATTCCATTATGGAAGTTCAACACACTCTTCACATGGATCTTTGTGGACCAATAAGGATTCAAATTATCAATGGAAAGAAATATGTGCTAGTTATTGTTGATGACTTCTCTCGCTTCACATGGGTAAAGTTTTTGCGATCAAAGGATGAAACTTCGGAGATCATCATAAGACTCATCAAGCAATTGCAAGTTCAACTCAACAAAACTGTTAGGTTCATTCGCACTGACAATGGAACGGAGTTCGTGAACAAACAACTTACTCAATTTTGTGAAAGTGTCGGCATTAGTCACCAAAAGAGCATTCCACGTACTCCTCAACAAAATGGAGTTGTTGAAAGGCGTAACCGCACCTTGGTTGAAGCTGCTAGGACTATGCTCATCTTATCTAAAGCTCTCATGTTCCTCTGGGCAGAGGCTATTGCAACCTCTTGCTACACACAGAATCGATCCTTGATACACCCTCTCCATTGCAAGACTCCGTATGAACTGGTTCATGGCAGAAAACCAGATCTTTCGTTTCTACAAGTATTTGGCGCATTGTGTTATCCAACGAATGACAGTGAAGATCTTGGGAAATTTAAGGCCAAAGCTGACATTGGTTTCTTCGTTGGTTATGCTCCAGAACGAAAGGGGTACCGAATCTACAACAAACGTACCAGAGATATAATGGAAACAATTCACGTAACATTCGATGAGCTGACTGAGCAACAGGCTCCTGGACAAGCAAGTCTTGGACCCGTACAAAACATTTTGTCACCTGGACCCATAAGCTCCGGGCTTGTACAGAATCCCACACCTGCTACTCCTTTTGTGCCTCCTACAAGTGAAGATTGGAAGAAACTGTTTGACCTAATGTTTGATGAATACTTTGAACCTCAAAATTTGGCTGCTTCTGAAGCTCTAGTCGTTCCACAACCAGCCGATGCAGCAAATGTTCCACTCCATAATGCTGGACCATCCACTTCGCTGTCATTGGATCTAGAAGCTCCCACTATCAGTCACTCAGTTTCTACATCTAATGTTCACTCTTCATCTGTACGAAGAGAAGTAGCTGAGGATAATTCTTTTGAAGTAAATCCTTTCGCTCCACCTGTTGATGAGCAGTTTGTAAATATTTTTGCTCCAGAATCTTCCAATGATGCAACATCCTCAGAAGAATCTAACACAACACCCTCTATTCACTATCCTCAACCATATGAGTATATCAGAAAATGGACAAATGATCACCCAATTGACAACATTGGAAACCCTTCTTGTTAGGTATCTACCCGTAAACAGCTTGCTACTGACGCCTTGTGGTGCTTCTTCAATTCTATCCTCTCTAAAGCTGAGCCCAGGACTTCAAAGATGCAATGTCTAAACACTCATGGTTTACAGCTATGGTGGAAGAAATTCATGAGTTTGATCGACTTGAAGTGTGGGAATTAGTACCTCCTCTCGACTGTGCTATGATCATTGCTCTCAAATGGATATTTAAGTTCAAGCTTGATGAGCATGGAGATGTATTGAAGAACAAGGCAAGGCTTGTAGCAAAAAGGATACCGTCAAGAAGAAGGAATAGACTTTGAAGAATCCTTCGCGCCTGTTGCTATAATTGAAGCCATAAGAATATTTCTTGCTAATGCTTCCAGTCAGAATATGGTAGTACGTTAAGACTGCATTCTTAAATGGCGATCTAAAAGAGGTGGTGTATGTTAGTTAACCCGAAGGATTCGTGGATCCGGAACGTCCTAATCATGTCTATCGCTTGAAGAAGGCTTTTTATGGGCTTAAGCAAGCTCCCAGGGTATGGTATGATACTCTGTCCAAATTCCTTCTGGCTAACAAGTTTACCAAAGGTGTCGTTGATCCTACACTCTTCACTAGAAAAATGGGCAAAAATTACCTTCATGTTCAAATCTATGTTGATGATATCATATTTGCCTCCTCTGATCCTAAGGAGTGTGATCATTTCTCCCAATAGATGAGCTCTGAGTTCCAAATGTCCATGATGGGTCAAATGTCGTTCTTTTTGGGCCTGCAAGTATCTCAAAATCTTAATGGCATATTCATCAATCAATCCAAGTATGCTAATGAAATCTTGAAGAAATTTAGATTCGAATCCTGTGACTCAGTTGATACTCCCATGATCGAAAGATCAAAACTCGATGAAGACAATGTTGGGATTCCTGTCGACCAAACCAAGTATTGGAGTATGATTGGCTCCTAAATGTATCTCACTGCTAGCAGACCGGACCTCCTTTTTGCCGTTTGCATGTGGTATGTGCTAATTCACATACCATTTTATGGCCAAATTCCGACCCAAATTGACTAAATGAGCTAACAAATGCCAAGAAAACATGTGTTTTTTATGTTTGTGATTATGCAGGCACGAATTTATCACAAAATGACGAAAAATCAAACAAAAACCAGAAAAACGGGTACGAGAGTGAAAGACGGTCAAAAAGTCAAAACTAGGATCTAAAAATCGACTTCAGTCCTTCATCTATTCAGAATTGGCAAAATTAGTCCTTGCACTATATTTTTGAGGAATTACAGATTTGGCCCTTGGAAGTTTGAGAATTTCACAATTGGTCCTTGATATTTCGGATTTGCACCTTTGGTCCTTATGAGTTTCAAAGTCTGAAATTTACAATCACCTCTAGCCTAGTCCATAATTAATCCAAGGTCCAAATCACAAAAGTCCATGTCCAATTTATTACCCAAGCCCACCCAAAATCTCGGTCAAAGAGTCAATGGTCAAAAATCTGGTCAAATGAATAAATAATAAACAAATGAGTATCCTTTTCCCTCTTTTTACCACAAACCCAGAACCCCCAAAATCAATATGAACTCCTAACTCATAACTATGCTCAATTGGCTCGAACAACTTAAATTGATCATGATTAAACCAATCATTTGAGCTTCTAGAAGACATTGTGTGACAGAGCATGTGTGAGAAGAGATGCATTAGATATGATTCACACCTGGCAGCTTATGATTAGAGCTAACACGTAATACCAATCATTGGATACCTCTTCTAGAAGTATCTGACACCTCTCTGACAAGGACAGAGAATATAGCACACGCTTGGGACAGATGGCAAGGGTTGGTTGGGCAAGTCACATCACTTATTGTGATCCAAGGGTTGAGGAATGATCAAAGAAGCACAAATCTCATCTGAGGGCTGTTAGTAGAGGAGAGAAAGCACAAAATTCACCTGGATCGCCAACATGGCATAAGACCCTCACTCCTTCACTCCTCTTATAGATAGATGCTTCATTTAGCCATTTTAGTGTGTAGTTTTTAGGTATTGAAATGCTGTCAAAATTTCTTTAGATTGTATTTTAGCTTAGTTTATGTAATCTTCTTATAAGTTTTTAATAAAATTTCTAGTTTTCTTTAATAAATTTCAGTTTATTCTTAATATTCTCAATGCATATTTTGTCTTAATTCTGTTTCAAGCTAGCTTATTACTATCTGTCATCAGCTTATTTTCTGCTATTGTTGCTAAAGCTTATTTCATTTACAGTAAAAGAAATAAATATAAAAAATATATATAAAATCAGAAAAATAAAAAAAATATAAAAATGTTTGCATAATAGTTATTATAGCTCACAGTAGAGCTTATTTTCCTTTTATACATTCCATTTGAGCTTTTTAGCTTATTAGTGGAGTTGTTTGAGTCAATTGTCAATATCATTCAAAGACAATATTTGATCAGAGGTTGCAGAGGAATTGTTTGGATAAGCTAAGACAGACAAGGAAGGTCTTGGCCTATCTTAAAGATAGGCTTGCATAGTGAGCCCCCTCTTTTCTAGCTGAGGGGGATTTCTTTGATAATATCTGTTTTGATCTTCTCAATTTGTAGTAACTGTTCTAGATTTATAATTTCATTAGTGTACTGTTTTATTGATTTGATATTATGTAATTTCTGCTTTGGATTTATAGTTAGAGCTTGATTATTTAGTAGTTTAAATCTGTTTGTTGATCTGTTTCAGTTAAGTGTTTTTGAGCATCTGTTTAGTGAACATCTGTGAAATTTGGTAATATTTGATAAATCTGTTATAACTAGTAGAATACATCTTAACAGTTCAATTTAGTTGTGGATTATTGTTGATTGTCACATTAAAAGGAGTGATTGGTTGAGACTGTTGTTGAGTGGAATTGAATTTGGAATGCTTGAGTTCTGTTTCACATAGGTTTTATTAGAATAGAAATTAAGTTTTGAATCATCATATCAGTTGTGTAGATTAAAAATAGTCAAAGTTAGAGAATAATACATTAACAGTTAGAAATAGTGATAAATAGCTAGTAGATTTTAGTGGATAGTTACATATTAATTAGAGATAGCTTTTACTAGTTTAATTGTGGCTTATTACTTTCATTAATAAGTAGAATTCAAAAACTCATATAAGTCAAAGTAGTCTCAAAAATAAAAAGTCAAAAAAAATATTGTGATTCAGTTTTTGGTTTAATCTTTGAGTACATCCCTAGTTTTCATTTCTGATTCAAATCATTTGTGGTTTGCTGAATTTAAAAGTTTTTCAGTTAGTAAATCAATTTTAAAAGGAAAAAGTTGGATTGGAAAGCTTTTGCTTATTGGAAATTGGGATTGAAGTTCTTAGTTTGAGCTTATACTTACCCTGTGCAATCAGTTCTTGTTAGATTTCTAGGAGTAAATTTGGTTAATAGATTATATCTGAGATCATAACTTTTGATAGATTTTTAATCTCAGTATAGTAGGGAAGCTTTTGCCACCGTTAGCTTTTCATTTAGAGCTTATTTGAGTACCTTATTGCATCTGTCCAGTTGCCTGTTTGAGACAGAATACTGATTTGGTATTAAGGCTGCAAGTGTTCATTTGAGCTTGTATTGTTGATTAGTGAACGAATTTGAGCTTCATTTGAGTAGTATAAGTAATTTGTAGTATTGCTTTGCTTCTATAAGGTCTGAGCTTGTTCTGCTTTTCACATTTAGCTTATTCATTTGAGCTTATTGCATATTATTGGTGATTCTGTGGACTTTTGTGCTTAACTTGATCATCTTTTGCATTTTTGAGCATTTTTACATCATCTTAAGTCTGAGTATTAAGTTTCAAAAAGTTTTGTTCACAAGCGCTTATAAATAAGCACTTGTGAATAAACAGTTAGCTGTAATAAGCACTTATTCAGTTTCTTTTCATCTCAAAATTTTTCTCCAAGTTGTTTTTATTATTTTTGATTTTCTGGAATTTTTCCAGATTTTTCCAAGCATTTTTACTATTTTTCTCAATTTCTTTTTGATTTTATTCATTTTTAAATAGTTTTTAAATAACAAAAATCAATAAAAATTAATAAAAAAACTGTGAAAAATACAAAAATATTTTTAGAAATTCCTTTATAATATTTTAGAATTTTTAGAATTAAATTTTCATTTTTCCACTTTAATTTTCTATTTTCCTTATTTTTAATTCATTTAAAATTCCAAATATCAATATTAATTCATAAAAAATAAAAGAAAAGTCAAAAAAATATTTTTCTTTTTCTTAAAATTCTTTTTAATAGTTTAAGATTTTTAGAAAATTGTTTTACATTCGTAGGATTATTTTTCAATAAACGTCGCGTTTTTAATAACGCGGTTGCATTTCCGTTTTTACGTTTTTGATTTTGGTGCATTATTAGCTTGTACTCTTTGCATGTTGCATAATTGTTTGTGATTACTTGGATATCTTGATTGCTATTGTCACTATTTCACTTTTCAATTCACGGTTTTACGAATCGATATTCTCGATTCCATTCGCCTTCACTGGGAAACGACTCGGGTGATCCGTATTTTACGCGGATCACTTCGATACTATACTATATATTATATAATTGGTTTTCACACGAATCAATTTTTGGCGCCGCTGCCGGGGAAGGTCGAAGTGAATTTTTGAATAACGTTTTAAAAAATCGTGTTTTGTTAAGCCTTCCTCTACTTTGTATATATATCTCTATAAAAATTGAAAGGAATGGCGTTGTAAACCAAAAAAGTCTCACAATATAACGAAAACGTAAAATTAGTTGTTTATCTGATTATTTCAATTACTACAACCGAATAAGCGGGAAATACGGATAGCTAAGACATTAAATTGCTAGCTGAAGAGAGATCCATTCTTCTCTCCCGTCCCGTCGCTAGTGGTTTTTGAAAGAAACGGTTTTCGATTAACGTTACGTTTTAAGAAAAGAAAAACAAAAGAAATAAAAAGTTTTTGAATATATATATATATATATATATATATATATATATATATATATATATATAAACAAAAAGATTTTCTTTTCTCTTTTCTTTTTCATTTTCTTTTTGCTTGTGGTGTATGCACACCCGATCTTCTTTTGAGAGTCTTACGTCTCCGTTCTCTAATCCCGAGCGGGTTTTACGACATACTAGTCGGGTTCATTTCCTTGACGACGAGGAGATGAACCAAAACGAACACAACGGACCCCCGCCGATGGGTGGTCCGCAGCACAATGTTATCCCGCCGATGGGACAACAACCGGCATTTGATCCACGTTCGATGGAAGAACAACTACAATCACCATTCAATGGTGTGAGGAGAGCTATTGTGATTCCGGACATCAATGCCAACTTTGAGATCAATCACGGATTACTCAATTTAATCACGGGTATATCCTTTCACGGGTTCGATCACGAAGACCCCTATGCTCACATCAGAAATTTCACCGACATTGCTGAGACCATTAGAATGATCCAAGTTCCTCACGATGTGGTGAAATTGAAGTTATTTCCTTTCTCCTTAAAAGGAGCAGCCCGGACTTGGCTGGAAAAGGAACCGCCTAACTCGATTCACACTTGGAATGATCTCGCTTGCAAGTTTAATTATTTCTATCCTCCCTCTAAAACTTCTAACCTACGTTCTCAAATCTTTCGGTTCCAACAAGCTTTTGATGAGCCGTTTAGTGAAGCTTGGGACCGATTCAAAGATTTGAAGGAGAAATGTCCTAACCATGGGTTCACCGACCTTCAGCAGATTGATACTTTTTATAATGGGTTATGTCATGCTGACCAAGATTCACTTAATTCTGCTGCAGGTGGTAACTTGTTGGCTAGGAACACAAATGATGCTTTCACGATAATTGAAAATAAGGCTCGTGTTAGAATGTCAAGAAATAAACCACAAGTGTCTAACAATGGTAAAAATAATGATGAATTGGTAAATATGATTGTGGCTTTAACAAAGAAAGTTGATGCAATGTCTATGGAAAAATCAAATCAACAAGTCAATGTCGTTAATCAAGGTTGTATTACTTGTGGTGGTCCACATCCGTATTATGAGTGTCCGACGACCGGCTCTTTTGCTCAAGAGAACGTGTATGCTGCGAATATGGGTGGCAACGGTTACCCACCTTTTCAAGGAGATCGTAGTCTTCTCAGCTACCTTTCGAGCCAATATCATGGACCACCTGGGTTTAATCAACCTAATCAAGTGAATCAGAATAACAATGTGCAAAACCGTAATCATCAATTCAATAACAATCAAAATCACAACCGCGGAAATAATGGCTTTCAAGGACAAAATCAGAATTTTCAACAAACTCAAAACCGGGGAAATTACCACCAAGGCCCGCCTCAAGGGAACAATTTTCAAAATAATGGGAATTTTCATAATAACAACCATGGAAATCAGAACAATGGCAATTTTCAAAACCGCGGGCAAAATTTCAATAATCAAAATCAAGCTGTTATTCCAAATCCGTTGCCTACGGAAGAGTTGATTAAACAATTGATTCAAGGTCAACAAGCTTTAATTGCTAAACAAGATGAAACAACGAGATTGTTTGCAACTCAAATCAACGATATTAACAAGCGTTTAAATGATCGACCCTCGGGCTCTGGAACGTTGCCAAGCAACACGATCGCTAACCCGAGGGGCGATGCAAAAGCGATCATAACGAGGAGTGGTGTTACTTACGATGGACCGACGGCTCCGACTACCTCTTCTTCTCTACCTGCCAAGGTAGTCGCCCGTGAACCCGAGGTAACAACGGATACGGAAATTCCTATTAATAATGGAAGGACCGAAGACATCCAACCTCCGGTGGTCCCGACGTCTAAAGGAAAGGAAAAGGTTGTTAATGATAATGAAAAGGAAACACCGGTTAAAACAAAGTTGCCATATCCGTCACGCTTAAACGAACAAAAGCACCGCGAGAAGGATAAAAACCAAATGGAAAAGTTCTATCAAATGTTTCAAGAGTTACACTTTGATATAAGCCTCGCGGATGCTATACTTTTGATGCCCACATTTGCTTCGATGCTAAAAGGTCTTTTAAATAATAAAGAAAAGCTTTTTGAAATGTCAAGGACTCAAATGAAAGAGAATTGCTCAGCGGTTCTTCTTAAAAAGCTGCCCGAAAAGCTTGAAGACCCTGGCAAGTTTCTTATACCGTGCAATTTTCTGGGTATGGTTCAATGCTTTGCCTTGGCCGATCTTGGTGCTAGCATTAACCTTATGCCATTGTCGATATGGAAAAAGTTGTCTCTTCCTAACTTGACACCGACGCTTATGACCCTCGAACTTGCCGACCGATCTACGTCTCGTCCAATTGGCATAGCTGAGGATATTTTTGTCAATGTTGGAAAATTCCATTTCCCTGCGGATTTTGTGGTTGTTGATTTCGATGCCGATCCACGGGTTCCTCTCATTCTCGGAAGAGGATTCCTAAGGACCGGTCGTGCCTTAATTGATGTTTACGACGAGGAGATTACTTTACGTGTTGGCAATGAAGCCGTTACTTTTAACCTTGATCAAACCGCGAGATACTCCTCTGATTATGATGTTTCTTCCGTCAACCGTATCGATGTAATTGATGAAACTACGGAGGAGTATTCTCAAGAACTACTTGGTTTTACCGAAAATGCTTCAAGTGGCAATTCCACTCCTTCTTTTGAACCAATCGTCTCCGATTCTTCCCCTTCCCTCACTCCGTTTGAGGGAAGTGATCTTGCTTGGGAAGAAATTAATGTTTGTCTTTCAAATGAATCATTTTCACCGGAAATTGATAATAATAACTTTGATCCGGAGGGGGACATTTTATTAATTGAAAAATTGTTAAATGAAAAACCGATTGTTTCTTCCCCTCCAATGGACTTAAAAATGGCAGACATAAAAGAAGTTAAGCCGTCTATTGAGAATCCTCCGGAGCTCGAGCTCAAGGATTTGCCTCCTCATCTCGAATACGCATACTTGGAAAAAAATGGTAAATTACCGGTTATAATATCAAAAGGCCTAAAAGATGAGGAGAAAACACGACTCTTAGATGTGCTTCGGAAGCATAAAAGTGCGATTGCTTGGCAAATATCCGACATTAAGGGAATCAACCCTCAATTTTGTACTCATAAGATTCTACTTGAAGAAAATCACAAAGCTTTTGTCCAACAACAACGACGGGTTAATCCACAAATCCATGAAGTGATCAAAAAGGAAGTTATCAAACTCCTTGACGCTGGAATGATTTATCCGATCTCGGATAGTTCATGGGTTAGCCCGGTTCATTGTGTTCCAAAGAAAGGTGGAATCACTGTTGTGAAGAATGACGATAATGAGCTTATACCGACTCGACTTGTAACCGGATGGAGAGTTTGTATCGACTACCGCAAGTTGAATGATGCGACACGTAAAGACCATTTCCCGCTCCCTTTTATGGACCAAATGCTTGAACGTTTAGCGGGAAATGAGTTCTATTGTTTTCTGGATGGCTTTTCTGGGTACTTTCAAATTCCCATTGATCCCCAGGATCAAGAAAAGACCACTTTTACTTGCCCGTATGGAACGTTTGCCTATCGTAGAATGCCCTTTGGCTTATGTAACGCTCCAAGCACGTTTCAACGGTGTACGATGGCCATTTTCTCCGATATGATTAAAAAAACCATGGAAGTGTTCATGGACGATTTCTCCGTCTATGGAAATTCTTTCGACTCCTGCCTCTCCCATTTGGAAAGTATGCTAATTCGGTGTGAAAACACTAATTTAGTTCTAAATTGGGAGAAGTGCCACTTCATGGTTAAAGAGGGAATAGTCCTCGGCCATAAGATATCCAAATCTGGGATTGAGGTGGATCGTACAAAAGTCGACGTTATTGCTAAGTTACCTCATCCGACTACCGTCAAAGGAATCCGAAATTTCCTTGGTCATGCTGGCTTTTACCGACGTTTTATTCAAGACTTTGCCAAAATAGCCTGGCCTCTGACCCACCTTTTAGAGAAAGACGCTCCGTTTAACTTCACGAATGAATGCATCGATCCATTTAATGTTTTAAAGAAGAAGTTAACGGAGGCCCCAATCTTAGTTGCCCCCGATTGGAACTTACCATTTGAGCTAATGTGTGATGCAAGTGATTATGCCATTGGTGCAGTTCTGGGGCAACGTAAGAACAAGTATTTTCAACCGATACACTATGCAAGTAAGACCATGAATGACGCCCAACATCACTACACAACTACCGAAAAGGAGATGTTAGCGGTTGTCTATGCTTTTGAAAAATTTAGACCTTATTTGCTGCTTAAAAAGTGCATAGTGTATACGGACCATTCAACCCTAAAGTACTTAATGGCAAAGCAAGATGCTAAGACACGCTTAATGCGGTGGGTTCTTTTGCTCCAAGAATTTGATGTCGAAATACGAGACAAAAAAAGAGCTGAGAATCTTGCTGCTGATCACCTTTCACGACTTGAGAACCCCCATCAAAGTATTCTCGAGAATAAGGAAATTACGGAAACATTTCCTCTCGAGACACTTGGGAGTGTGACCAAACTTGACCAAAGTACCCCATGGTTCGCCGATTTTGCGAAATACCATGCGGGGAAATTCATTAGGAAAGGGATGTCGTCCCAGCAAAAGAAGAAATTCTTTTGAAGATGTCCAACATTATTTTTGGGACGACCCCTACTTGTTCAAAGTCTGTGCGGATCAAGTGATCCGGCGGTGTGTTCACTGTACGGAAGCCGTTCAAATTCTTAAGGCATGCCATAGTGGACCCACGGGGGGACATCATGGTGCCAACTTCACCGCAAAGAAAGTGTTTGATTCAGGCTTTTATTGGCCGACGATATATCGGGATGCCCATGAATTGGTGAAAACATGTGATTCTTGCCAACGTCAAGGGAAAATTTCTCAAAAAGATGAAATGCCGCAAAATGCGATTCAAGTTTGTGAAATCTTTGACGTTTGGGGCATCGATTTCATGGGGCCATTCCCGTCATCTAGAGGAAATAAGTACATTCTCGTGGCCGTTGATTACTTATCAAAATGGGTTGAAGCGAAGGCGCTCCCTACCAATGACGCCCGAGTTGTTGTTAAGTTTTTGAAAAGTCTCTTTGCCCGATTTGGTGCACCTCGAGCCATCATAAGCGATCGTGGGACCCGTTTTTGTAATGATCAATTTGCCAAAGTAATGCTTAAATATGGTGTCACACATCGTCTTTCCACGGCTTATCATCCACAAACGAGTGGTCGAGTTGAGATTTCCAATCGTGGTTTAAAACGTATACTAGAAAGGACAGTAGGAGAGCACCGTGCCTCTTGGGCCGACAAATTAGAAGATGCATTATGGGCTTTCCGGACCGCTTACAAAACTCCCATTGGATGTACACCATATAAGCTGGTTTACGGGAAAGCTTGTCATTTGCCCATCGAACTAGAGCACAAGGCCTATTGGGCCTTAAAACATGCCAATTTTGACTTGAAAACCGCGGGTGATCACAGAAAAGTTCAATTGAATGAGTTAGTCGAACTTCGTGATCAAGCTTACGGGAATTCTTTGATTTATAAAGAGAAAACAAAAAGAATCCATGATGCCAAGATCAAAGACCGCGTTTTTAACGTTGGTGATCAAGTGCTACTTTTTAACTCTCGTTTAAAGATATTCTCGGGTAAGCTTAAAACCCGTTGGTCTGGACCATTCACAATAACCCAATTTTTCCCTTATGGTACCATTGAGTTAGCTCAACCCGATGGTCCCAACTTTAAGGTGAATGGTCACCGTTTGAAACACTATTTTGGAGGGGACGTACCAACCATGGTAGTCCTGGATCTCCAAACTTTCCCCAAGGACGATTGAATTCGGGGATCGAGTCAAGCTACGTGACTCGGAAATAAAAAACAAAGCGCTTCGTGGGTGGCACCCCATGCTTATCAATTCATCTTCTTAAATTTCTTATTTCTAACTGTTAGGTCACCATTTTTACAACATAATCACTTAGAAATCTAGAGAGGGAAAGTAAGTAGAGAGAGAGAGTGGAAGGAACCCTTAGAATGAAATGAAAGAGATGAAATTACATAGAGAACCAACAACCTCAAATGAGGTTATACATTACTATTTATAGGTAAGGATTAGGGCTTCACCACACTTAGACAATATGACATACTTAGCCCTTAGACTTTATCCAAACCTATAAACTAAGCATAAAACTTTATAAAACTTATAAAATAACTAACGTATTAACTAAATGGTGTAACCTATAACAAAATACTATGACCGACACTTGAAATAATAAAGTCTATTCCCAACAATCTCCCCCTAAGTGTTGGTCATCAAAGGTTGCTCGACGTCGTCATCTTCTATACTTTGATTTTGTAGTTGACGTCCTCAAAAGTAGTTAGCAAAATCTTTCATCGTTCTTTGTACTTCGTTCTTTGTTGATGTGATGGTGATCATGTTATGAAGTTGTCTGCCAATCGTCACTTCTGTGTCTGTGGTGGTTGTCCGCCATTCCAACATGCTCATACATCTTAGGATTAAACTTTCGAAAGCACGAAGTTCCTTTGCATACACTTTGATCTTTAGTCTTTATACTTTGTAGATTCTTCTTTTTGGCGTAGAATCTTTCTTTGAACTTTGTGGTGCTAAGATCTTTGGGGGAGCTTACATTTGCTTCAAGATGTATGTATAAGCATGCTGGAATCTACCATCATGGAGGAGATGTACCTGCAGATAAACAGTTAGCAATAATCAACCGGTACTTACAGATAAGGAATTAAAGCTTGTCAACAGCATATTGTGAAGACTCCTTCTAATCCTTATCAAGGCCATTCCCATGTCAGATACTCCCGAAGGAGCTTACGAGACCTACTAAGTAGCTCAATGACTGGGTGAGTCACTGGGGATCACTCCACGACTGTAGACCGCTAAATAACCACCGCGAACACTAAGCGTAACCCTTGTGGGGTTACCGAAGTGACCTACTGTCAGGGCTGTTAGATGTTGACCCTGGCAGGAATTTTCGTTCAATCATTGAAAAATACATATGTAATTCTCTCATAAGCGTTCTCGGCAGATTGCTAAGATCTGCGAAGGACTCGATCATTTACAGCTGGTGCCCATTGATGCAGAACACCATTTGTAGAAATGCTAAGTGTTCCTAAGAGATCTTTGATGTATCTCATGGCTCTAGACTCGATAAGTGCTCACTTAGGTTTCCTATACGGAGACTAGGGAGGGGTCTCCTGCTTCAATATCAACTATCTCTAAGAGATAAGTCGATATATTACACTGGTTCCCCGTGAGAATGAAACAAGCTCTTTTAAGAGAACTTGAGTGGTTAAGAAGGTTTAGTGCATTGCGTTACTGGGTCCATGACGACTTAATCTTCAATACCGGTGTTGTCTTTGCAACAACCAGTAGCATATGAATTGAACCCGGTGTCTGCCCTAAGGTTGAACATATGGAGGGCTATTTCTTTTCACCCTTTTCTTTACTTTTCTTTTTAATTCTTTAACTCCTTATTTCCCCTTTCATTCTGTAACACCCCCAAAATACCGCAGCGGAAGACTGTGTCATAGGGATGCTACTTCAGGGCACAAAGTACAAGATATAGAAAACGAACTCTAAACGAGACGTTTTTGAAAAGTTACCATTCGAATAGATAAAAGTCATAGTTTACAAAACAAAGATCCCAAAGTAGAATAATACATAAGTTTTTAAAGTGTATCGAATGGTAAACGATAAAAGTGAAAGTCTCCAAAAGCATGCCCTAAGACTCTCAGCTCCACATACCTGCTATCGCCTTTCTAACCTGAGATAAACATGCTTAAAGTGTCAACACAAAGGTTGGTGAGATCATAGAGTTTGCCTTAATACAGATGAAAAGTCTATAAAGAATGTTCACTCAGCAAAGGCATCGTAAATCCACTCAGTTGCAAGTCCCGCCATAAGAGACTTGTAACCTGTGTGTTTACAACCCACTGCTACAATATAATAGGATTAAGATACGTATGAGTTCATAACAACAGTTAAGCAATTATTAGTGAGTCTACACTTCATCTCCGAAGACCTCATGTTTGTATGTATGTCTCAATGGTTGTGTCCAGCAACTTAATCTGGGGCCATTGGAAGTCTGTATGTATGTATGATTACTGGGTGCCATTTCCCAAAGTATAATAGTAAGTATGTGTGCATGTATCAATCATGTATGTATGTAATCAAGAATAATGAAATCAAGTATAATGTAATCAAGTATAATGTTATGTGAATCCGTACAAGTAAGCAAGTAGTAGCATGTATCTCCCCCAAAGAGTTGATAGAACAATTAAAAGAGTAGGGGCTATGACTCACCTCGAAGTAATAGCACAATGCAACGGAATGTTAAGGACAACAATGCACGGTTATCTGCCGCAACCTAAAATGAATGATGAATGATCTCATTTAGATCACCAAATGATGTTATGAATGTCCATGCTCATGTTTCTATACCACTCTACTCTTTGGAAAAACACTTGTGTTATCAAAATATATAATCCAAGAATTTGGAAAAATATTGCTATTAGAAAATATAATAAGCTAGTTGTAATATATATATACTTATATATATATATATCGTATGTTTCCATGTTAGCGTTGAAATCCTCGGGTTGTAATCCTTGAAATATCGCCTTGAAATGATGAAAATATACTTGTAATAACTAATACTTCATTAGTTATAAAGCTTGGTACTTAATATTATTTCTAGCTAACAAAAGTACTTCGTAGTTTTAGTGTCCATTTTTATTAAAAGCTGCCAAATAAAAATGGTTTTAGCCGATATTCAAACGTGAATATCTTTGTCGTTACTTGTCCGTTTTACTTGTTCTTTATGTCCACGGTTACGTCTTAGTATGTAGTAATATATTTTGGAAAGCTCGGCTCCTCCGGGTTACGTCTAAAGCCTCTTTTTGACCAATGAAAAACGTCCAACAGCAAACATTTTTCCAGAAAATACTTTTCGTCAACAATCTTGCAAAAATCATAACTTCTTCGTTATTAACTCTTTTTAATCCGTTCTTTCGCCTACGGTTTCGTTTTTGAAAGTATTTTCTAAAAATTTTGCCAAAGTTCCCTTGGTGTTTACTGATTTTCCAGGTTTTCACAAAATGGGACAGCATGTCTAAAATATGTTCCAAATCAAGTTTTCAAGGTTTATAACTAATTTCTAACATCACTAAACCTCTTGTAATCACCACATAGCTAATCTAATCCTACCATACACCTTCTTAGGGTGCCATGGACTCCTAACCAAGTTATTATAGCAAGGGGATTCATAAATAAAAAGTTAGGGTTTGTATGTTCCATTTTAGACAAAATAAATGGTGGTATAGCTAGTTGTACATGGTTTTTAGCATGGAAATCATGTAATACAAGTAAATATAAGATGTTTCATGTAAAAATAAAGTTGATAACTTACTTGATAAAATGAGATGATTAGATGATGATTATGATTGGATTTCTTGTGTTTTTGTTGCTTGATTCTTGATTAGGCAAGTAAAAGGAACAAGTTTGGTGCTTTAGCTTTTGAAAAATGATCACTTGATCTATGATTATTGGTTTGGTCGTGGGTTTGAAGAGAGGAAAAGAGATGAGAAGCAATTTTATCTTATCTAAAAGTGTGGTTTATGATTTTGGTTTTTGGTTAATGTAATGTTTTTAAGGTTTATTATATAAAACTTAAGAATTTAATGCTAGAGGTTAAGGGGTGTGTCATATGGCCGGTTTTCAAAGGGTAGAAGGGGGGGGGGGGGGGGGGGGTAGGGTACTTGTGATTTAATTAGGACATTAGTGTAACGTTAAGTGTTATTACGCGTTATTCGTTAAAATCGGGTACCGGGTTTAATAGCAATAAACGTTCACGAAGTTAACCGGGATGAAATAATGTTATAATAATGATAAAAACATATTAAAAATATGTTGGGTACATTTACTGAGTGATCGGGTGATTATTGTTTAGTTTTCACGAAAACCGTCGTTATATTCATACGCGTACGTTATAAATAAAATAAATTTCCAAAATACTGGGTAACTGAATGTTATAACTTTTATGATATTAAAATGGATATAAAAATATGTCGGGACCATCGTGGGAATATTTAGATATATTCGTCGTGTATAAACCGGGTGTTAACGTTTACTATAAATACTTATACGTAAAAACGTTAAATGTACTGAATGTAATAATTTGAAAATCCTGAGAGTGGTATAACATGAAAATGCTGTTATGAGGATATGCAGACTATCTCCAGTCCGTATGCAGTGTACTTAACACTAATGAAATGAATTCGCACCTAAACCAATCCGGTTACGCGAATTTGAATACCCGTAAACTAAATTTACGATGAAATGAGTAATGCAAGTGAATAGTGAAAACTTTTCCGGAAATGAATAGTGTTTAGTGAATAGTAAATTTCCCAAATGTTTCTCAGAATATCAAAATGACCTCGAAAATGATGAATAGTAAACGATGAATAGTGTTTTGATGAATAGTGATTTATGAATAGTGTTTTCTAAAGTTCCCGAAATGACCTGAAATGACCTGAAATGGTGAGTTGTGACAGTCTTCCCCTCTAAAAAGAACTTCGTCCCGAAGTTCAGTTAATGTTAATCAGTTAAATGTGTCAAAGCTTATGTATGTGGGTTTCTATCCAACTAGGTATGTTCTCGTGGTCAGACTTGATGAGGCAAACCTTCCCAATCCCGAGCATAGTCCTCAAAAGATCTCCTTTAGGTTAATCATTTAGGTAACCGATTTTCACTTAATCCCACAACCCAATCAACCAAGAACAGTCATGAGATTAGGCTAAATCGGTTTGAGTGATGACTTTAACTTTTAGCTTGATTTTCGCAACCCAATCAAACAAGAACAGTCACTAGAACCAAGCTAAAAATCAAGGTCTGGATTCAACATCCTTGAAAAAGATCTTTTGAAAGATTTGCTCGACTTTGGAATTGCTTACACTAATCAAATTACTACTGTTAGTATGACTAAGGTTAATGCTGCTAGGTCTCAGATTAGTCAATGTTGTGTATAAGTCCTATATTAAGACTTAAGTGCTACTAAAATACGATAGTTGTTCAAGAGAATGTACCCGTTATGCTACCGCGGACATGTTGGGTGATAGGATTTCCTAAGAAGTAAGCTCTGCCAATTGCGGGTGGAATCTCTTTGGCCTCATCTCGTGGCCCTTCAATTGCTGCTGCTAAGTTTGGACGATTGCCTCCTTGGTTAAGATTCCTTTTCAACTTAGGACAGGTGTTCCGAAAGTGATCCGGGCTGTTACACTCATAGCATGTCTTTTGGATGTTCATCATATTGCGTTCTCTACACTGGTTTGTAAAATGACTAGACTGTCTGCAAATTGCACACACACGGCAGGGCTCAATCTTTCGATGATGAAAGTTACATTTCGTACATTTAGGATGCGGGCCTAAATACTCTTTCTGACCAGGATTAGTTGCCGCAAAGGTCCTTGCCCTTTTGTTGTCAGCTATTGTGCCCATTTGCTTGTTTGACTCGCTTGTTCCCTTCCTTTTATCACTGTTCCTCAAGCTTCCATTTCTAACCATTTCATCTGTCAGAGTCCCTGCTCTCAATATTGCACTCTGAATTGTAGGAGGCTCAGTTGTTTTCACAGTCCCACGAATTTCTGGGACAAGACCATATATGTACCTCTCGATCCTCTTAGACTCAGGGGTAACTAGGTGTGGAACTAGTCTGGCTAATTCATGGAATCGATCTGTATAGGCTGCATGTCCAGCCCCTATCATAGAGTGATGATAGAGTTCATCCTCCAGCTTCTGCATCTCATTATCCGGGCAGTATTCCTCCTTCAGTAATGCCTTAAAATCATCCCATGTCATACCTACAGCTGCCGCTCTACCCCTAGCTTGAATCTGCGTATTCCACCATGTCAATGCCTTTCCTGATAGTAAGCACATGGAATACTTCACCATTTGATGTGCTGCACAGTTGCTAATGTCGATCACCGACTCCATCTTTTCAACCCATCGAGTATACACCAACGCGCCTCCTACACCATCGAAATCAATTGGCTTGCATGACGTAAATTCCTTATACGTACATCCAGTCCTAATGATGTTGTTGCCATTACCATTCTGGCCTATACCATTGGTGTTGTTAATTCCGCTTTCGTGGTTTGCCAAGTTATTCATATGATCGCCAACTTGAGTGACAATAGTGGGGAGAAAGTTTTCAAGTTGTCGAGCGATGATGGCTTCAAAATCAGTATTTCCACCGTCGTTGTTATCATTGTTTTCAATGCCGTGACCACCTCCTCTACCTCCACGTCCACCAGTTCTTCCACCATCGTTACTTGGGTTACTAGTGTCATTAGCAGCTCCTCTACCTCCTCATATATAATACCGTGCTACCAGTTGTTCCTAAGTTGTGCCAACACCGATCTACATCTGCATAGTCATATGTCCACGTGTGTCGTGAAGCACTTATAATTATGTTGGCCACCACAATTATAAATGTTTCCTTTCACAAGTGTACATATCACCAGGCACACATATCTCAGTGGTAGACGTTGCTTAAATGGGCATCTAGGGAATGTCACGCTTAGTACAAAGGAACAAAGGATTCTCCCTTAAGTGTTAAAGTCACTGGGAAGTCTAGTTTCTAACGGTTTCTACAAAGTATCTAATAGCGTAGGTCTAAAAATAAATTACCAGCAAGCGTATGTGTATGTAAAGTGCAAGGCGATAGGGAGGAGAGTCTATATGTATGTAGTTATAGTCTAGACTCTAAAACAACCTAGTTCTCTATAACCAAGGCTCTGGTACCAATCTGTAACACCCCCAAAATACCGCAGCGGAAGACTGTGTCATAGGGATGCTACTTCAGGGCACAAAGTACAAGATATAGAAAACGAACTCTAAACGAGACGTTTTTGAAAAGTTACCATTCGAATAGATAAAAGTCATAGTTTACAAAACAAAGATCCCAAAGTAGAATAATACATAAGTTTTTAAAGTGTATCGAATGGTAAACGATAAAAGTGAAAGTCTCCAAAAGCATGCCCTAAGACTCTCAGCTCCACATACCTGCTATCGCCTTTCTAACCTGAGATAAACATGCTTAAAGTGTCAACACAAAGGTTGGTGAGATCATAGAGTTTGCCTTAATACAGATGAAAAGTCTATAAAGAATGTTCACTCAGCAAAGGCATCGTAAATCCACTCAGTTGCAAGTCCCGCCATAAGAGACTTGTAACCTGTGTGTTTACAACCCACTGCTACAATATAATAGGATTAAGATACGTATGAGTTCATAACAACAGTTAAGCAATTATTAGTGAGTCTACACTTCATCTCCGAAGACCTCATGTTTGTATGTATGTCTCAATGGTTGTGTCCAGCAACTTAATCTGGGGCCATTGGAAGTCTGTATGTATGTATGATTACTGGGTGCCATTTCCCAAAGTATAATAGTAAGTATGTGTGCATGTATCAATCATGTATGTATGTAATCAAGAATAATGAAATCAAGTATAATGTAATCAAGTATAATGTTATGTGAATCCGTACAAGTAAGCAAGTAGTAGCATGTATCTCCCCCAAAGAGTTGATAGAACAATTAAAAGAGTAGGGGCTATGACTCACCTCGAAGTAATAGCACAATGCAACGGAATGTTAAGGACAACAATGCACGGTTATCTGCCGCAACCTAAAATGAATGATGAATGATCTCATTTAGATCACCAAATGATGTTATGAATGTCCATGCTCATGTTTCTATACCACTCTACTCTTTGGAAAAACACTTGTGTTATCAAAATATATAATCCAAGAATTTGGAAAAATATTGCTATTAGAAAATATAATAAGCTAGTTGTAATATATATATACTTATATATATATATCGTATGTTTCCATGTTAGCGTTGAAATCCTCGGGTTGTAATCCTTGAAATATCGCCTTGAAATGATGAAAATATACTTGTAATAACTAATACTTCATTAGTTATAAAGCTTGGTACTTAATATTATTTCTAGCTAACAAAAGTACTTCGTAGTTTTAGTGTCCATTTTTATTAAAAGCTGCCAAATAAAAATGGTTTTAGCCGATATTCAAACGTGAATATCTTTGTCGTTACTTGTCCGTTTTACTTGTTCTTTATGTCCACGGTTACGTCTTAGTATGTAGTAATATATTTTGGAAAGCTCGGCTCCTCCGGGTTACGTCTAAAGCCTCTTTTTGACCAATGAAAAACGTCCAACAGCAAACATTTTTCCAGAAAATACTTTTCGTCAACAATCTTGCAAAAATCATAACTTCTTCGTTATTAACTCTTTTTAATCCGTTCTTTCGCCTACGGTTTCGTTTTTGAAAGTATTTTCTAAAAATTTTGCCAAAGTTCCCTTGGTGTTTACTGATTTTCCAGGTTTTCACAAAATGGGACAGCATGTCTAAAATATGTTCCAAATCAAGTTTTCAAGGTTTATAACTAATTTCTAACATCACTAAACCTCTTGTAATCACCACATAGCTAATCTAATCCTACCATACACCTTCTTAGGGTGCCATGGACTCCTAACCAAGTTATTATAGCAAGGGGATTCATAAATAAAATGTTAGGGTTTGTATGTTCCATTTTAGACAAAATAAATGGTGGTATAGCTAGTTGTACATGGTTTTTAGCATGGAAATCATGTAATACAAGTAAATATAAGATGTTTCATGTAAAAATAAAGTTGATAACTTACTTGATAAAATGAGATGATTAGATGATGATTATGATTGGATTTCTTGTGTTTTTGTTGCTTGATTCTTGATTAGGCAAGTAAAAGGAACAAGTTTGGTGCTTTAGCTTTTGAAAAATGATCACTTGATCTATGATTATTGGTTTGGTCGTGGGTTTGAAGAGAGGAAAAGAGATGAGAAGCAATTTTATCTTATCTAAAAGTGTGGTTTATGATTTTGGTTTTTGGTTAATGTAATGTTTTTAAGGTTTATTATATAAAACTTAAGAATTTAATGCTAGAGGTTAAGGGGTGTGTCATATGGCCGGTTTTCAAAGGGTAGAAGGGGGGGGGGGGGGTAGGGTACTTGTGATTTAATTAGGACATTAGTGTAACGTTAAGTGTTATTACGCGTTATTTGTTAAAATCGGGTACCGGGTTTAATAGCAATAAACGTTCACGAAGTTAACCGGGATGAAATAATGTTATAATAATGATAAAAACATATTAAAAATATGTTGGGTACATTTACTGAGTGATCGGGTGATTATTGTTTAGTTTTCACGAAAACCGTCGTTATATTCATACGCGTACGTTATAAATAAAATAAATTTCCAAAATACTGGGTAACTGAATGTTATAACTTTTATGATATTAAAATGGATATAAAAATATGTCGGGACCATCGTGGGAATATTTAGATATATTCGTCGTGTATAAACCGGGTGTTAACGTTTACTATAAATACTTATACGTAAAAACGTTAAATGTACTGAATGTAATAATTTGAAAATCCTGAGAGTGGTATAACATGAAAATGCTGTTATGAGGATATGCAGACTATCTCCAGTCCGTATGCAGTGTACTTAACACTAATGAAATGAATTCGCACCTAAACCAATCCGGTTACGCGAATTTGAATACCCGTAAACTAAATTTACGATGAAATGAGTAATGCAAGTGAATAGTGAAAACTTTTCCGGAAATGAATAGTGTTTAGTGAATAGTAAATTTCCCAAATGTTTCTCAGAATATCAAAATGACCTCGAAAATGATGAATAGTAAAACGATGAATAGTGTTTTGATGAATAGTGATTTATGAATAGTGTTTTCCAAAGTTCCCGAAATGACCTGAAATGACCTGAAATGGTGAGTTGTGACACATTCTTTTCTCCTTTTTTCGTATCGTACCTAAGGACTTTTAATTCTAACTATTGGTGATGTCCTTGGGTAGATCCCTCCGGCTTTGGCGGATCATAGGACGGTTATTCCTATCTTAATCACCTTGTAACTCCATGATTATCCGTCAATAGCCAAGAAACCTTTGAAAATCTCTCAAAGTGTTTGTATTAATCAAACATTTTGTTTAACACTTTGAGAGTTTTGTGTTTACTTATGAAGGGCTCCCCCTTCACATGTGCTCATATGTATTAAATAAATTTGCACATGCAGGAGGAGCGAGCACTTTTTGAATTGATCCACTTTCAGTGAACAAGACCGATTCGAGACACGCTTACATCACTAGTTAGACTAGCTTGAAGTTATTACCCGGCCTGGTCAAGTCCAAAGAAAGTTTCTCGAAATGGTACATTTCTACTAAGACAAATCCTTTTCGAGACACGCTTACGTGGCTAGTTAAAGAGTTCCATTGTCAGCTTTTAGGTGACAACTAGCTCTAGTAACTAACTTGATGTTATTACCCGTCGAAGAAAAGTCTTTTCGAATTTACTAACTTTTATGTTTCATCAATTCCTGGGTGAATCTGAGTCTAGCTCGCATGAGGTTTGACATTTAAGCAACATTTAACTTTCATATTTTAATCACTTTCAATTTTCTCCCCCTCAAAAATAGCATATAAGATGTTGTTTTTGAGAAACATTTGATTAAAATATGCTTTTTAAGTCTTATGGGGAGAAATCAACAAGAACTTTTGCTTTTGAGAACGATGAGTTTTCAAGTGCTCCCCCTCAACAAGTGATTACTCATTGAGGTGAAATACTTGACTTTTGAGCAGAATTATGAAAATCAGAAAATGCTTGATTAATTCTACTCAAAAGTAAGAAGCCTTCGCTCCTTATATAAGGATTGAGGCACTGAAGCGTACCTCAGGGTCCTTTGAATTACAAGCACGGGTTGTACACTGTAATGTGTGCACAAACAAAAAAACATTATTTTGACAAAGCATTTTGATTTCAAAATACTCCCCCTCAAAACAAGCATGTGTTTTGACATTTTTTAAACTGTGGATCGAATTGGGGAGTAAAGATTTGAAAAATCTTGAGCAAAATTTTGAAAAGTTTTGAAAAACCTTTTGAAAAATTTTGAATAAATTTTGCTCAAGATTAAGAGAATTTTAGATAAGCTTTGCATGAGAACTTCTTCTTGTTTTCAAGGAAAAGTGCACGTTTTGTTTTTAAGAAATGGTTTAGCAAGGCACTTTCCTTTCTTTGAAAATCGAGTTGTACACTGAAATGAGTGCACAAGTCGTTGTTTTGATACAAAATTAGTTTTCTTTAAGCAAAATACTCCCCCTCAAATAATGAATGTTATTCGAGAGAAAGTCTTCTTGAGCAGAATTTTGAATCGTATTATAAAATACTTTTTGAAAATTCATGAGATGATTCTGCTAAAGGTTTTAGAAAACATAATCAAGTGTTATACAACAAAGAATGTTTGAAATTCAAAACTCTTTTACTGTAGAAAGTTGTTTGAGAACCGGAGTCTCTCTTTAGAGTTTTAAAATCTGAAAAAGATTTCCATCTAAAGTTGAACCTCATGGGTTCTTTTTGAAGATTTGTTATTGTGATGAATGGAAAACTTCTGGTATTTGGGATGTACAAATCAGAGACATTCTTTTATTGAAGCCAAAGCATTCCAGATTTTGAAAATTTGAAAGGTTTTGAATGACTTTGCTTTGGTCTTCACACTTGCTTTACTGGTGTAAAACGAGAGTGTGGTGTTTGGGAAAATTTGTTTCTCACCTTTTTGAATCTTATACCAGTTTAGCCTTATGGTTGGTGGAACTGATATAGGTATGTAGTCTTCAGCTGATTGTCGTGAGTTGGACATGCTTTGTTCTGCTGTTGTTGAAGATGCAATTGGAGGACCGTCTCTCTCAACAGTTGTTGTTGTTTGTTGAGGTGAATCAGGTACTTGATTGTGATCAAGATGTGCAGCGGAAATTGGTGAGACCTCAGAAGGACGGTTTTCAATCGTATCATCAAACAATGGAGCAAAAAAGGTTTCCACTTCTTTGCGGGTGAGAGACAATTGTTCAGCCGAAGAGTCTAGAAAGTTAGACGGTTGATTGCGGGTCCTAAGCTGTTGTGCTCAGAAGCCATAACATTAAGCTCGGGTCCGAAACTGATTTGTTCCGAAGCCATTCCTGTTGAATTTGTAGAGAAAGAAAGAAGAGACAAGAAAACAGAGAACAAGGATTCCCAAGAATAAATGGGTTCCAGATGTTAGAAGCATAAAGATGTAGTGTCAATTATCTTCTTGACACTCGAACACACAATACCGATGGTTTTCATTCTTGTCTCAGAGGTAGATGTTGTGGAGATCACATTAGTTTTGGTGCAAATGTCTAAAATCTTTCCTGTAGGAATCCACCTAAGACCAATTGATTTGAAAATTCTACCCGTGGGTACCCACCTAGTGTTAGATCTAGGAGAAGTTTTCCTTTTAGATTTAGTTGAATGAATTGTGGGAGCATCACTTCTTTGAGAAAACCTACGTCCTATGTTGATCACTTCTTAGATTTCTGACTTATGACTTTTGGTTCAACGGGTTTGTTTGTCTTAGTCGATTGAGCCATTTCAAGTGAATTTCCCTTTTGAAGATATTTTAAAGCACAGACATCTTGATTATTTCCGCAACTACTCTTAGATGCTAGCCAATTCCTATTAGTTTGTTGAGAACTCCTAGGTTTTGGTTTGCTACTACTAGCAGTGTTTTGTACTACAGTGGAAGGCATCACATGAGGTTTTGAACCTAGAATTCCATCCTTTTGAAGTAGTGCCTTTTTCCTAGCCTTTTCTAGATGATAGTTCTTGTACATGTCATATTTGTCATAAAACTCTTTACTTTTAATGCTCGTTTTAGACAATGTTTTCGAACTAATCCTAGATGAACCAGGTATAATCACGTGTTGAGATTTGGCAGACACAGATGCATTTTCCTTAGGCCAAGAATGTGGAGTGACTGGTTTTGTCAAATTGTTTTTCTCAACAACTTGGGAGGCAAACCGAGGTTTTGAAAATTTAGATCGTTCAGATTTAAATGCAGTTGGTTGTCTAACCACTGATTGTTTTCTGTTTCTTTGAGAAGTCGGTTTCCCCAAGATTGATGGTTTTGCAAAATTAGTATCCACACTCTGACCAATCAGTCTTCTTAATTTGTTTTGCAATGCAGCATGTGCAAACACCTTTTCTTGAATTTGACCTTTTAGAAGCTCATTTTCTTTAACTAATGTATCCACACGTTTTCTTAGTTCATTCAAAAATTGACCATTGTTGCCCGAATTTGTTGATTCGTTTTGCATTTGAAGTTCAAGTGAGATGCAATGTGCCTCTAGTTTTGAAAAATCTTTATGACACTAGGCAATGGTCTTTTTGAGAAGAAGGTTTTCAGACTCAAGAGTTTGGTATGATGTTTCAGTAATTGGATTATCAGGTAAGGACTCAGACTCAGAATGTATTACTAGATATTGAACAACATCCTGGTCAACCTCTCCTTCATTACTGAAGTTAGGTTGCTTAGATTGTTGTTTCTCATATGCAGGCATAATATGATCAATAGTAGATTGTACCTCAACCATTTGCTCTTTGTCAAAGTTCGGTTCTTTGTCATAGATGGGTATGAAATCTTCCTCATCCATCTGTCCTTTGTCAAGGTTGGGCTCTGAGTCATAGAAGGGTATGATCTTTGCACAATCTGCATCTTTATCATTCCCCAATCTGCTGTTGTCATCCTGCACTTCTGATTCTGTCCCTTTGTTTTCCATGACAACCACATTAGCTTTCAATGAATCATCTTTATGAACTTGCTCTTCTTGAATCTGCTTATTACTTCCATTCTCCTGTACATTCAATTCTCTTCCTCGTTTTTGCATCTCCAGTTCTTTGACAACACTCAGATGAAGTGATCTTTCATTAAGCTCATATTCTAAGCAGCTCAGTCGTGAAGCAAGTTGATCTCTAAAAGCTTCAACCTCCATACTAGTGATATTCTCTCTCCATACATTGCATTCATATTTATAGTGTATGAGAGCTTTAAAGTCTATGGTCATGAACCATTTGAACTGTGTCATGAGCGCTCTGAATTCTACCATGCAATCACTTCCCTGTTCAATTAGATTTTCTAGTTGAACGATGTTTTCTTGGAGTTTCCTTTGGAAGGTTATTTGGTTCATTTCAGTTCCGAAGAATGCAGAAAAGGTACTCGAGGAAGGAGACCATGCATCTGAGAGAATCTTGCATTGAATCTTAACCGATTCAAAATGTGCTAAACATTTTTCTGTAGAATTGATGGCTCTTTTCTCAGCTTCAGTCATCTTTCTCTCAAATGGGTCTTTAGAGTCATCAGAAGCATTTGTGTCGTATACTGGGTCTGTATCATCCATGATACCCAAATTATCTTCCAATATTTTAACCTCATTGCCTACATTAACGACATCTGCAGTATTCTCACCATTCCCAACCAACCTTTGAGCATTACTTCCTTGTATCCCAACTCTTTCACATAGCCTGGGAGATTGATTTAGGAGATTTTGGATTTTAGATAGAGCCTGATTCGTAAATTGTATGAAATTTAAGAGTTGCCGATGATGCAATTACTGATGAGAATATTGGTGAGGAAGGTAGTTGGAAGATGGTACTGTTATTGATGACTGTTGCTGATGAGAATATTGGTGAGGAAGGTAGTTGGAAGAAGGTGATTGAGACGTTGTAGATGACATTGCTCTCCCCCTTGATTGTTGCGATGTAATCGAAATAATCAAGCAAAATGTCACACGCAAGGTCGAAATAGTGAATTTCGATTTTCCCTCCAAAAATTATTTGAAAAAATTTTCACTCCCAAAATTTGAAAATCACAATGAAATGCAATTATAAGTTCCAAGAAAAATTTGAGTTTCAAAAATTTTTGTCGCCAAATTTCACCGAAAAAATTCGAATTTTGGCCTAAAAATTTGAATTTTGGGCGAAAATTTTCAACGTTATACCAAAATTTAAATTTCGCGTAAAAATTGAACGTTTAGTATCCTTTAAAAAATAAATTTTACTCAAATTTTCCCGCCAAGATAAGAAAGAAGAGAAATTAAGAAGAGAAAGATAAGAAAGAAAAACTATGATAAGAAGAGATGATGTGATTATGTTAATATGGATCGTAAAGATAAATACAGGTTGTAATTTGAAGTAGATTTGAAAAACTTGAAAAATATGGATGTCTAACTCGGTAAGTATGAGAAGTTATCAAACTCGGTATGTTAAGAAAAGATTTCAAACTCGGTAAGGACAGAGATGTAGTCAAACTCGATAAGTAGCTATAACTTATCAAATTCAAACTCGGTAAGTTGATGAAATTTGAGCAGAGTATCCCCTTAAAAGGTTGCCACAAAGAACCTAACTCGATAAACGATTAGGTAAAAGGCAAACTCGCCAAATTTTAGTCCAAACTCGATATGACTTGTGATGCTAACTCGATAGAGAAAAAACCCAAACTCGGTAAGTTTTGAGAAAACCTAACTCGCTAAGATAAAAAAGGCCCAAACTCGATAGACAGAAGACCAAACTCGGTATGTTTTAATCCTAACTCGATATAAATTCCAAACTCGCAAGGTAGAAAATTCCAAACTCGATAGAAAATTCAAAACTCGCAATGATTCAAAAACCTAACTCGCTAGGATTAAAAAAAACTTATCTCGCTAGAATTGTAATTCAAACTCGATTAAAAAAATTGCTAAGTCGCAAGTTTGGCGATGAACAGTAACAGTATACCACAAATACACAACAAAACCAAGTTTTTACTACCAAATCAAACCTAAATCAACCTATATTATCCCTTGGCGAATGATACCACTTGTTAGGTCACCATTTTTACAACATAATCACTTAGAAATCTAGAGAGAGAAAGTAAGTAGAGAGAGAGAGTGGAAGGAACCCTTAGAATGAAATGAAAGAGATGAAATTACATAGAGAACCAACAACCTCAAATGAGGTTATACATTACTATTTATAGGTAAGGATTAGGGCTTCACCACACTTAGACAATATGACATACTTAGCCCTTAGACTTTATCCAAACCTATAAACTAAGCATAAAACTTTATAAAACTTATAAAATAACTAACGTATTAACTAAATGGTGCAACCTATAACAAAATACAATGACCGACACTTGAAATAATAAAGTCTATTCCCAACACTAACAAATAACGTGAGGAGAGGGTGATCTCTTCTACTCTTGTGTTCCGTGGTTATTTGTGATGATTGTTCAGGATTGTCCGCGATTTATGATGACTCTCGTGCTCGTTATCTTCTCTCCGCTCGAGTTTCATTCATCGGTGCTTATTGGAAATCCTATATCCGTGAATCTTATCGACTAACGTTTTCTTTGGCATAATTAATAAACGGCCTAGAATTTTGTTAGGATTACCTTAACCCGTAAAAACATTGAGGACAATGTTTCGTTCTAGTCTGGGGGAGGGTGAATCTTCGATTCGATTTTGACCTTGCATTTTTCACAAATGTCGTGCACTCTTACAACTCCGTTTTTCCACCAAAAATAAAAAATTGAAAAAAAATTGAAATTTTCAAAAATTTTGAAGAAAAATGAAAGGAAAAGTCATGAAAAAGCATAAAAAATGAGAAAAAGTTGAAAAAGTTGTACAAAAATATAATAAAGTTTGAATAAGTGTTTTGACACTTTGTTGACTTTCTTGCTGGCGAGAGTAGGAATAAATATTTTGACTTGACCGGGCGTGTTGAGCCCTAGCTTGTTCCCTTAACCAATGATAATCACATAAGCTTGTGCTAGTTTTGTACACCAGGAGCTATAAAATGCGAATTCTTTCTTAAGAATCTGCAAGTTCCCGTACTTAACTTTATACATGTGCAGCTTAAAAGCTTTCGCTAGTCTTTTACATCAGGAGCTAGAAAACGCGAATTCTTCTTATAGAATTTGCAAGTTTCCGTATCTGACTTTATATATGCGTGGCTGATTATCAGCTAAGTATTCTCGGGTTTCATTATTTAGAATCTTAAATTGCGAAGAGCGAGAGATGATAGAGTTTATTTAGAAATTAGATGCTAAACGTGGAGTAGTGGTTCTCTTTAGAGCTCATGAGAGGTACTTGTGTCTTTTTACTCCCATCAGAAACGACACCCATATATAATAGATTTTCTAGGTTAATTAGTGGTATTTCGGTTTGAATAATATTTAGTTCTTTGTTTTCTTAAGAGAATTTTTGCTTTAAAAGTTGGTGATTGGTGCTAAACCGTCAGATAATTATTGGTCAACCACTTATTAATGGTCAGCTATAATAGTCAAACAGCTTGAACCAAATCTCCGCGGAAGTATAGGGTTTCCCCGGGTCGTTATGTCCCGACGAGGTGTGGATGGTATTAAAACGGGTTTGTGATCGGGTGAAATTGGACGGGAAAGGGTATATAAGGGTTTGAATGATTACACTAAGGAAATACGAATGAGAACGATTTAAACGAACTATATTAACAATAACGTGAAACCTAGTTAACTTAAAACGTAAGCTAAAAATTTAAAACTAGAATTTGCTTATAAATAAGCAGAAAAATAAGCCGAACGGCTTAAATAGAAGCTATCACTTTATTTACGTTTTTGGTTTTTCTTATTTTACAAACTACTTTTACAAACGTAACTTAATTTTTTTAAAAACGTAAAAGTTACTTAAAAAAACGCGAGTTAAAGTAAAATAAACGCAAGTGCGCGAAATAAAAAGTGAAATTTGAGCTACGCTAACCCTACGGACATGAAAATTATATTTTTACGATCCTAACGATAAAAGAAAATTTAAGAAAAAAGAATAATATTTTTTTGACTTTTTAATTATTTATTATTAATTAATTACTAATTAAACTAACATTAATTATTAAAAATACTAAACTAATTTGGAAAAATATGAAAATTTTTATAAAATTATTTTATACTAACAGCAAGCTAAGAAAAATAAGAAAACTGAAAAGTGCTTATTAATAAGCAGTTTCTTAGCTAAATAAGTTAAATAAGCTAAATTATCTAAATCCTATATAAATGACTAAATGTGCAAGGATGTAATGAAGAAAGACCCAAGGGCAGTTGGTGATGTGTGGTTGTGTTGTGTCTGTGAATGAAATGGCTCAGATTCGATTCCCATAAACCCCCATTTTTGCTTTTTCTTTTTCTTTTTGATATTTTCTACTTGTAAAACATATAAACACCAAAACTAACCAACTTTTACAAAGAAAACTTTTCTCAAAACCTTTGAACAAGCTTATACAAGCTTGTTTTACCAACAGTGGAGGTTTTGTGGTATTAAGTGAGATTTTTGAAACATTTACACCACACAAATAAGCCACAAGCTTGTTTAAGCTTAAACAAGCTATGCACCATCGATAACACAGACAATAACAAAACCCTAAACAAGAACAACAACAAGATCTAAGTACAATTACAAGAACAACAAAAAGATTCAAAATCTTAATAACAACAACAAGGTGAAGTAGCAGCAGCCAACAAGCTCAAAGAGCTCAATTAAGCACCTAAGCCCACAAGAGCTTATACAAACTGATTAACAAGAGGAAACAACAAAACAATAAGCAACAGTAATGACTACAACCAGATCTTAGAACAACAACAAGAGCAATTTATTCCAGAAATCGAACAAGCTCAGATAATCTAAAAACAACAGCAGCAGTGGTCTGGGACAGATTTTGAGGGTGAATCTAAGTGAGCTAAAAAGAAAGTGAATGCAAACAATTTATAGATCCATCAAGATGACCTAGCCATCTTTCCAAAGCACTAAAAATCAAATCCTAAGTTCCAGAATTGAGCAAACTATGGTGATTTGAAAAACGGGTCAAAACCAAAAACTTGGTGCAGGGGATGTGGTTGTCAAACAGGGTCACTTTGAGCTTGAATCTCAATGAGCAAATGAATTTCAAATCCCAAAATTCTTTTTGATTCTAGTACACATGCTACCAAATAACACATAAGTCCCATTTTTACCTATTTCCAATTCGCATTGAACTCTAAAATTGGTCTAGAAATTGTGACTATTTTGACAAAACCTGGTACATTGACTTTAACCAAATTTCCACAATGTTGAGTAAAGTGGGTCTATAATGATCAAACTAGAACCTACTAAATGAACTGTAAGTGGGCTTATGATACTAACAGTGGGTGCACAAGAACAACCAACAACCACAAACCACACAACTGATATTCAGTCAATAAGCTAACAAAAGCTAGAGTAAACTAGGCTAAGAGGGAACATGCAAAAGGTATGCTAGGGGAATCCTAGTAAGCACTAAAGGGACAAAACAAGCAGTGAGAGAGCCTAACAAGCTAACTAACTAGCTGATGCACTCCAAGGCTACAATTGGAAAAACAGTTAAAGGGGCTAAGTTTAGAGGCCTAAAAAACAGTTAAAGAAAATTACTAAAATTAAGACAAAAATATGAACATGAAGATAAGGTGAGTAATTAGTTGTAAACCAAATTTCAGACCTTAATTCCTAGTGATGAGTAAATTAAAAATGGGTGAGTGATGGGGTTTAGGGGTGTTGGTACCTGATGTGCAGTGGGCGAAAATGGGTGAGAATTGGTGAGATTGACCCACAAAAGATCAACCGCATAAGCAATCAACTAGAATATCCTACTTATAACTAATGTAAAGCAAAACTAACTACTAGAGAAGCAAAATCTAAGAATTCACCCTATTTTTTATTAAAACAGTTTTAAATAAAAATATTGGAAAACTAGCTTGAAGCTGTTGAAACTTGACTGAGAATGCAAATTTTAACTCCACAACTGCTACAAATAAGAAACTTAAGCTGATTGAAGTAAGAACCTGGTCAAAAACAAGTTTATGCCAACAGAAGTACTTGTGCCAAACACTCCTTTCCAGGATTGTTTTGCATTTTTTTTTTTTTTTGACCATGTAAAGCTGATTTAACCCATAAGCTATGAACTCACAATCTTGATTAAGATAAAAAGAACTCAACTAACACAAATACATCATAGAATGAGCAGTAATTAATAAGCTAATAAGAACTTTTAAAAGAAACTTGAATTTCATATTAAGCTAAAAACTGTGTTACAAGGAATTTATAATAAACTTTTAAAAACTGAAACTAAAACAATCTTAAAGACTTAAATTAAACTAAAACCTGCTTTTAATACTAACTACTACACTACTGTTAACTACTAACATCTACTACTCTTGACTGCTTCCTTTTTCTTTCTTTTATACCCACCCTTTAGGGTTTTGGTGACCCACACATGCTTTCCCACAAGTAATCTTGACCCTTGATTGTCTTCAATCAATCCTGACCTTTGAGCTCTTTTTGGTGGGAAAAAGGGTTTACAGCTTATTTTGGCATTTTATTTGTAGCAGGGAACATATTTTGGAGGTTTATGGTGGAAAGGTAATGTAGGATTAGATGTGGTAGGGGTGATGATTAGAGGAGGGGGGAAGCGATTTGTGATGATGGAAAGTAGCATGTGGCAGAGGAGGAGTCACGGGTTTATGTTTGGGGGTGGAGGGTCAAAGCGTTGACCCTGGTTATTATTGAAAGGGGTGTGGGCTGGAAAGGGTGAGATGGGCCTGTGGAATTTGGGTCAGGGGTGTTTGTTGGATTGGGTAGTTTGGTGTGTTGGGTTTATTAATACAAAAGGGTTTATATGGTTTAATAAACATCACAAGGACCAATTATGCAATAGCTAAAAATCAAGGGACTGAGTTTGGAGATTTTCCAAACTTGCTTCAAGGTTCATTTCTGTCACATTTCCATAATTCAAGGTCCATGAATGTAATTTTCCATTTTTGAATGCATAGGGACCAAAATTGCCAAATTGCCAAACTTAAGGGACCAAAACTGGCATTTCTCCAAACTTCAAACCAAGGACTAAAATTGACACTTGTGACTTTCCAGGGACCAAAAGTGACTTTTTATCCAAAAATATTTCACCAAGGACCAATTCTGTCAATTTTAAAACTCCAGGGACTAAACTTGTTAATTCTCAAAACTTTTGGAATTTTTCACCAAAGGACTAAATATGACAATTTATGATTTCAAAAGGACCTTTGGTGATAATTTTCCATATTTTGAATGACCAGGGACTAGTTTTGTCATTTTATGAAAGTTGAGGGACTGAAACTGCCAATTTTGCAAACTTTGTACATTTTTCATCTGTTTTTGCTCGTTTTGCATCTAAAACATATAAAACACAATTTTGAAATATTTTTAGTATTTTGATGCATTTCTGAGTGTTTTTCTATGTTTTGCAGTTCAGATTTGACCAAAAATGATGAGTGTTTGAGCACTCATCAATCCCCCACACTAAACTATTGTAGTCCCTAGCAATACTGTTTTGAAAACTTGATGGATTTTAAACTCTTTACAAAAATCCATCATTTCTGGAGTAGCCAGGTGTAAGAAATGTGGCACACCTGATAACCGTGTGATTTTGAGCAAACCACCAGCTGTCAACGGATTTGAGTAGTCTTTACCAAAAGCCGTTTGCTTCTGGACTAGCCAGCTCTTGATGGAATAGTCAACATCTTGGTGAGCTGATTACTAATTATGGATTTTCCACTGCCTTTACCATAAGCCATAATCTTGCGGGCTAGCCAACTCATTCGCTTTATGGGATATGGCGAGTTGAGGTACCATACAATTTTGGGCAAATTGCAAGCCGTAAACGGATTTGAGATGTCTTTACCAAGAGCCGTTTGCTCCTGGACTAGCCAATCCCTTTTGTTGGTTAGACAAGGCGGACTGATTACCATAAAAATTTTGAAGCACCAGTGAAAAAATTTTAAAATTTTTGAAATTTTGGCAAAAACGGGGGTATTATATAGTAAAATGTGATAAAATTCGCTAGAATAACGAATACCCCCCCACACTTAGGATGAATATTGTCCTCAATATTCAAAGTCCCGGCTATTATGCTGACATTTTGAACGTAAAAGGGCAACATTACAAGCTAAGCGTGGAAAACACCATTTTGTTTTTTCACTTCATTTGTAACCATAGCATGGGGGACTCCCCCACACTTAGGGTGAAAACCCTATAAGCATGCTACTGTTATTGTTTACCGAGTCACTAGCTTGACTCGACCCCGAATTCATTTGTCCTTGGGGAAGCATGATGTGGAAGAAGCAATCTCAATCGGACTTTCATTCAAGATGTTTGGACAAACATATGAAGCATGTGAAAGTTCCACACCGATGAGATAAGTATCTGGCTCAAGATAATGATACATGAAAATGCCGGGATCAAAGATGGTATCTTCATTCCCGAAGGAGTGAAGAACAAGAGAAGTCACCTTATAGGTGAAGAAAAGGAAGAAAACCATGATGAAAATCATGAGAAGATCTTCTTCCTCGAGAGCAGGCTCATTAGCCTGATTTTGGATTTCAAGGGTTAAGCTCAAAAACATCCCGGGAGGGTGGGTGGGAATTTGCAAATTCTCATGATTGAGTGCATCTCCCCCCGGGCTATCAAACTCTAGAGGAGTTATGATATGATGAGTGAGTTCACTGGAGAACTCCTCATGAAGAGAATCATTCACAAGATGTGAATCTGTGAACTTATGTTCCAGAATAGACTCATCACAATCCTCATTCTGAATAAATAGTGGATTATCAGAAATCAAAGTGAATTCAGAGTCGAATTCAAATAGAGGATTCGTGAGAGTAGTATTGAATGTTTCAGGAACAAAGTGATTATTATTCTCTATTGGACTGTTAGGATAAGAAGTGAGTGGTGGATCATGATATAGGAGACTTTCAATTTCTCCCAGATTGGCTTCAAAGTCGAGGAGACCATCATCACTTTCCAGCGAAAGTGGATTGATGTGAGTAAGTTCATCGGCGAACTCCTCTAGAAGAGGATCAGCATCAGACTGTGGGAGTGATGCCTCAATATACTCAATGTCTCCACGAGATGTACAATCATCATTAAAATCTGAGAAAGTCTCAAAATGATCATTTGAACACTCAATAGGGGAAGGAATATCACGCACATGATCAAAAGTTCCCTGTGACTCTCTCGGGATTGGGACAAGGATCTCAACACTAGACTTTATTAATTCGTCCGATTCCTTATTAGGAACAGTGCTAAGATGCTCATCCCCCATGTTTAGAGAGTGAGTGTGAACTTCGGGTGTGATATCAATAGACTGAGGGAGTTGAGAAGGACTAGGAGACATGGGTTTTATAAATTTTATTTGTTCTTCTGCTAGTAATTCTATCATAGTCTTCTCTCCCTGATATGTTTATGATGTTGTATGTACCAAAATTCCTTGATGTGGACCGAATTTCTATTGCAGTGGTTCTTAAGAGAAAATGAATAACTACTTATCGTTTTAACTTAGGTATCACTATCGGACTAAAAATTATTGAAACGAGAAAATATGAAGCAATTTGTCTCTCAACAAAATAAAATATTGAGATACAAAACCTAGGATATGGGAGTAAGAAGTTTCCACAAGTAACTGTTATGAGTAGTGTTATCATCTAATTTGTAGATAAGTTGTGATCTCGGTTGTACGCTTAGTTTGTGAGCTCGTGAAAAATCAAGGATGACGATTTTTATCCGTATGGTCACTTTTCTATGAGAAGTGTTTCTACTCGTTGACCCTAATAATTATTGCAAAATAATGAAAGTTCAACAAACCGTCACATATATGAAGTATGAAAAGTACAAAAATAGGAAGTGTAAGTGGAATAAATGAATAAAAGAAAAATTTTGGAAAACGGAGCGTTTTCGGGAATAAATGATTTTATTACTTCTTTCGTACCTCCTTGCTACTTTACAAAGTTAGTAGGAAGAGTTTTGAAATTATTTATCTCTTAAGCGTGAATTGATCACATTGCGTGAGGACACGACAATATCTTAGTCTGGGGGATTTTGGTATGTGCTAATTCACATACCATTTTATGGCCAAATTCCGACCCAAATTGACTAAATGGGCTAACAAATGCCAAGAAAACATGTGTTTTTTATGTTTGTGATTATGCAGGCACGAATTTATCACAAAATGACGAAAAATCAAATAAAAACCAGAAAAAACGGGCACGAGAGTGAAAGACGGTCAAAAAGTCAAAGCTGGGATCTAAAAGTCAACTTCAGTCCTTCATCTATTCAGAATTGGCAAAATTAGTCCTTGCACTATATTTTTGAGGAATTACAGATTTAGCCCTTGGAACTTTGAGAATTTCACAATTGGTCCTTGATATTTCGGGTTTGCACCTTTGGTCCTTATGAGTTTCAAAGTTTGAAATTTACAATCACCTCTAGCCTAGTCCATAATTAATCCAAGGTCCAAATCACAAAAGCCCATGTCCAATTTATTACCCAAGCCCACCCAAACTCTCGGTCAAAGAGTCAATGGTCAAAAATCTGGTCAAATGAATAAATAAAAAAACAAACGAGTATCCTTTTCCCTCTTTTTACCACAAACCCAGAACCCCCAAAATCAATATGAACCCTAACTCATAACTATGCTCAATTGGCTCGAACCACTTAAATTGATCATGATTAAACCAATCATTTGAGCATCTAGAAGACATCATGTGACAGAGCATGTGTCAAAAGAGATGCATTAGATATGATTCACACCTGGCAGCTTATGATTGGAGCTAACACGTAATACCAATCATTGGATACCTCTTCTAGAAGCATCTGACACCTCTCTGACAAGGACAGAGAATATAGCACACGCTTGGGACAGATGGCAAGGGTTGATTGGGCAAGCCACATCACTTATTGTGATCCAAGGGTTGAGGAATGATCAAAGAAGCACAAATCTCATCTGAGGGCTGTTAGTAGAGGAGAGAAAGTACAAAATTCACCTGGATCGCCAACATGGCATAAGACCCTCACTCCTTCACTCCACTTATAAATAGATGCTTCATTTAGCCATTTTAGTGTGTAGTTTTTAGGTATTGAAATGCTGTCAAAATTTCTTTAGATTGTATTTTAGCTTAGTTTATGTAATCTTCTTATAAGTTTTAAATAAAATTTCTAGTTTCCTTTAATAAATTTCAGTTTATTCTTAACATTCTCAATGCATATTTTGTCTTAATTCTGTTTAAAGCTAGCTTATTACTATCTGTCATCAGCTTATTTTCTGCTATTGTTGCTAAAGCTTATTTCATTTACAGTAAAAGAAATAAATATAAAAAATATATATAAAATCAGAAAAATAAAAAAAATATAAAAATGTTTACATAATAGTTATTATAGCTCACAGTAGAGCTTATTTTCCTTTTATACATTCCATTTGAGCTTTTTAGCTTATTAGTGGAGTTGTTTGAGTCAATTGTCAATATCATTCAAAGACAATATTTGATCAGAGGTTGCAGAGGAATTGTTTGGATAAGCTAAGATAGACAAGGAAGGTCTTGGCCTATCTTAAAGATAGGCTTGCATAGTGAGCCCCCTCTTTTCTAGCTGAGGGGGATTTCTTTGGTTATATCTGTTTTGATCTTCTCAATTTGTAGTAACTGTTCTAGATTTATAATTTCATTAGTGTACTGTTTTATTGATTTGATATTATGTAATTGTTGTTTTGGATTTATAGTTAGAGCTTGATTATTTAGTAGTTTAAATCTGTTTGTAGATCTGTTTCAGTTAAGTGTTTTTGAGCATCTGTTTAGAGAACATCTGTGAAATTTGGTAATATTTGATAATCTGTCATTTTGACTAATTGAGATTCTGAGTGTGTGATTGGAGCTGGTTGAACTTGATTGATAAATCTGTTATAACTAGTAGAATACAGCTTAACAGTTCACTTTAGTGGTGGATTGTTGTTGATTGTCACATTAAAAGGAGTGTTTGGTTGAGACTGTTGTTGAGCGGAATTGAATTTGGAATGCTTGAGTTCTGTTTCACATAGGTTTTATTAGAATAGAAATTAAGTTTTGAATCATCATATCAGTTGTGTAGATTAAAAATAGTCAAAGTTAGAGAATAATACATTAACAGTTAGAAATAGTGATAAATAGCTAGTACATTTTAGTGGATAGTTACATATTAATTAGAGATAGCTTTTACTAGTTTAATTGTGGCTTATTACTTTCATTAATAAGTAGAATTCAAAAACTCATATAAGTCAAAGTAGTCTCAAAAATAAAAAGTCAAAAAAAATATTGTGATTCAGTTTTTGGTTTAATCTTTGAGTACATCCCTAGTTTTCATTTCTGATTCAAATCATTTGTGGTTTGCTGAATTTAAAAGTTTTTCAGTTAGTAAATCAATTTTAAAAGGAAAAAGTTGGATTGGAAAGCTTTTGCTTATTGGAAATTGGGATTGAAGTTGTTAGTCTGAGCTTATACTTACCCTGTGCAATCAGTTCTTGTTAGATTTCAGGGAGTAAATTTGGTTAATAGATTATATCTGAGATCATAACTTTTGATAGATTTTTAATCTCAGTATAGTAGGGAAGCTTTTGCCCCCGTTAGCTTTTCATTTAAAGCTTATTTGAGTACCTTATTGCATCTGTCCAGTTGCCTGTTTGAGACAAAATACTGATTTGGTATTAAGGCTGCAAGTGTTCATTTGAGCTTGTATTGTTGATTAGTGAATGAATTTGAGCTTCATTTGAGTAGTATAAGTAATTTGTAGTATTGCTTTGCTTCTATAAAGTCTGAGCTTGTTCTGCTTTTCACATTTAGCTTATTCATTTGAGCTTATTGCATATTATTGGTGATTCTGTGGACTTTTGTGCTTAACTTGATCATCTTTTGCATTTCTGAGCATTTTTACATCATCTTAAGTCTGAGTATTCAGTTTCAAAAAGTTTTGTTCACAAGTGATTATAAATAAGCACTTGTGAATAAGCAGTTAGCTGTAATAAGCACTTATTCAGTTTCTTTTCATCTCAAAATTTTTCTCCAAGTTGTTTTATTATTTTTGATTTTCTGGAATTTTTCCAAGCATTTTTACTATTTTTCTCAATTTCTTTTTGATTATATTCATTTTTAAATAACAAAAATCCATAAAAATTAATAAAAAAAGTGTGAAAAATACAAAAATATTTTTAGAAATTCCTTTATAATATTTTAGAATTTTTAGAATTAAATTTTCATTTTTCCACTTTAATTTTCTATTTTTCCTTATTTTTAATTCATTTAAAATTCCAAAAATCAATATTAATTCATAAAAAATAAAAGAAAAGTCAAAAAAATATTTTTCTTTTTCTTAAAATTCTTTTTAATAGTTTAAGATTTTTAGAAAATTGTTTTACATTCGTAGGATCATTTTTCAATAAACGTCGCGTTTTTAATAACGCGGTTGCATTTCCGTTTTTACGTTTTTGATTTTGGTGCATTATTAGCTTGTATTCTTTGCATGTTGCATAATTGTTTGTGATTACTTGAATATGTTGATTGCTATTTTCACTATTTCACTTTTCAATTCACGGTTTCACGAATCGATATTCTCGATTCCATTCGCCTTCATTGGGAAACGACTCGGGTGATCTGTATTTTACGCGTATCACTTCAATACTATACTATATATTATATAATTGGTTTTCACACGAATCAGCATGTATGCTCGTTATCAATCCAAACCAACCAAGAAGCACTTGGAAGCTGTCAAGAGGCTCTTTCGGTATCTTAAAGGAACAATCCACATGGGTCTCTGGTATCCCAAGGACGCCGCTATGGCGCTCACGGCTTATTCCGACGCTGACCATGAGGGATGTCAAGACACTCGTCGAAGCACATCAGGATGTGCACAGTTTCTGGGTGATAAGCTGGTTAGTTGGTCTTCAAAGAAATATATGAGTACTTCGATCTCCACCATAGAAGCTAAATACATTACCATGTCATCATGTTGTGCTCAGATCCTATGGATGAGATCACAACTTTCGGATTATGGCCTTGTGTTTAACAAGGTTCCCATGTACTGTGACAACAAAAGCGCAATAGCTCTCTGCTGCAACAATGTCAAGCACTCCAGATCCAAGCACATTGACATTCGATATCACTTCATCAGGGAACAAGTCGAGAATGGGATTTTGGAAGTTTACTTCATGAGGACTGAGTTCCAGCTTGTTGATATCTTCACCAAAGCACTTTCTAGGGAACGATTTCAATTCATTCTCCCTCGTCTTGGAATGAAGAGTCTCACATGTCTTCAGGAAGATCAGGAGGAGTAAATGGGATGTTTCACATATCCTTTGTACATAGCTTATATCAAAAAGAAAATAGAAAAATATAAAACCTACAAAAACCATAAAAATCTGAAAAATCATAAAACCCAAAAATATTCTTCTCACGACATGTCTCATGTGTAATCAATATTATGTACGATTCTAGAAATACCATTGAATAATGGCACGGAATCATACATATGCTTGAACATGAGTTTTTTCCTATACACCAAATAATGTTTTTTTTTCTAAAAACATGTCGTTTCCCAAAAACTCCTTCAAAACGGTTTGCTATTACTTCAGATAGCAACCCATTCTTCAAATTGAGGAATACATGTCGCCAAAAAGATGGTAGTTCCTCTTATTGGGTGATGTTCAACCGGGCTTGGATTACTTTATATCCATGTTTCTTCGAAATGATGTACGTGTAAGTGCATCATTTCTGGTAAAAGAAGAGAAGTCTTCTTATATCACGAATGCTTTCCCTTCAATGATTCTTCAGGAAAGTGTTTGTTGTAAACTTGGTGGTACCATGATTTTTGAAAATCAATCAAACTTGAAATTTTGTATAAAATTTGCCTCTCAATCGATGTCAAATGATTAATCTTTTGCGTAAAATGATAAATTGAAAATGGGTCATCTATTGAGAGGGAGAATGATTTCAAAAATTCTATATCATCAAAACAAGATCTTTGTACATAAAAAGGCAGTGAATAAAATGATTGTTATGTGTTAGTATATGAATTTTTCATGAGTTTCTCGTTAAACTCTAAATCATTTATAAACTCATCATTTACAACACATAACATGCTCCCTCAAGGATTGAGGGGGAGCAAATGTATCGTCCCATAATCAGTCATTCTTAAATCTGACAGGTTTTTCTCTCAAAAAAAAATCTTTGAACTAATTTAAATCACTTGGGATCACAAATCTCAAACGGTTTGAAATTTTTGATCGGGGGAGAAAATATGATTTAAATATGAAAATCTAATTAAAATGTGATGTTTTGAATCTATATGCATGCTCTCCCATTTGTGCTAAACTCTTTTGTACATCAATGCACATATTGAGGGGGAGCAAATGCTTTGTGAAAATGGATCCTTGCATTTTTTTAGATCGAGACTCAGACTTAAACAATGAATTGACGAAACAAAAATTGTCATCAATCGAAAGGACTTGTCCTGGCCGGGTAATAATTTCAATCTGGTTTAACCAGTTATGTAAACGTGTCTCGAGGAGGACTTGTCTGAGTAGAGTTTACCGTTTCGAGAAACTCTTAGTAGTCTTGACCAAGCCGGGTAATAATTTCAAGCTAGTCTAACTAGTGATGTAAACGTGTCTCGAATCGGTCATGACTTCTAAGAGTGGATCAATTCAAAAGTGCATCTCTTCCCGACATGTGCAAAATTTTCAAATCAATACATATGAGCACATGTCAAGGGGGAGCATTTGACAATGATAAAACTCTCAATGTGTGAACAAAATGTGTTTTCTTTATCACAAGCATGTTGAGAGAATTTTCAATGATTTGGTAAATGGCAACATAGGATAGTCATGAAGTTATAAGGTGGCTAAGGTTAGGAAAACCGTCCTATGATCCGCTAGAGCCGGAGGGATCTACCCATGGACAATACCAAATAGACAGTATTAGAAAGTTCGTAGGTATGATTATGAAAAAAGGAGAAATGGGAGAATGGAGAAAGAAGGGGTTGAAGAATTAAAAAGAAATGAAATGAGAAAGGGTGAAAAGAAATAGCCCTCCAATTATTCAACCTTAGGGCAGAAATCGGGTTGTATTCATAATCTACTGATGGTTGCTAAGGAAACATCGGTATTGAAGACAAGACGTCATGGACCCAGTGATGCACTGCACTAAACCTTCTAGCCACTCAAGTTCTCTTAAAAGAACTTGTTTCATTCTCACGGGGAACCGGTGTAATCTATCAACTTATTTCTTAGAGATGGTTGATATTGAAGCAGGAGACCTATCCCTAATCTCCGCATAGGAAAACCAAATGCACTTATTGAGTCTAGAGCCTCGAGATGCATACAAAGATCTCATAGGAACACGTGTTACTTTTACCCTGGTGGTTCAACATTAAGGACACCAGTGGTAAACTTATGAGTCCTACGCAGATCTTAGCAATTTGCCAGAACATTTATGAGGGATGTTGCTAATGTAACGCCCAGTGATTGAATGGAAATTCCTGCCATGGTCAACATCAAGCAGCCCTGAAAGCAGGTCACTTAGGTAATTCCTTGTGGATTACGCTTAGTGGTCATGAAGGTTACAGACGGTCAACAGTCGTGGAGTGATCTCCAGCGACTCGCCCAATCGTTGATCTACTTAGGTAGTTCGTGTAAATCCTCTCAGGGTTTGCCGATTGGGAGCGGTCTTGGTAAGGGTTAGAAGGAGTCTTCACACTATGCTGTTGACGATCTCTAATTCCAAACCTATAAGTACCGGATCATTTGTTGCTAACTGTTTGCTTGCAGAAATTTCTGACTGCTACAGTTGATTGCAGAAAAGATGATGATCCATCACCACATGCTCACAGTTCGACATCACAATCTAAGAAATTGATTGGTTCTGAACGGTCAACTAAGTTTACCAGGTGATGGTCAACCAATTCAAACGTCTAAAACCAACTAACCAAGGAGTACAGTGTATTCCCGGTTCGTTATGTCCCGACGAGGTGTGATGGTTATAAAACGGGTTTGTGATCGGGTGAATTTGGATGGAAAGGGTTTGAGATTGGTTAAACTAAGGAATCTACAAGGAAATAGCTTAAATAAACTATATGAACAAGACTGAAAATTTAGAAAAACCATAAACGTTTAAAACCTAAAACGTATACGTTTACATTTAAATTAACGTAGATGTACAAAATAAAAAGTGAAAAGTGAAATCTGAAAACCCACAGGGGATGAAAATGACTTTTTTACAAACTACAAGATAAAAGAAAATTTTTAGAGAAAGAAAATAAATTTTTACACTATTTAATTATTTAATATTAATAAAATACTATTTAATACTAATTATTAATATTTAAAATACTTAAATACAATATAATATTAATTTAAGACTAGAAAAATGAAAATAAAATTTCTAAAATTATAAAATAACTAAAAACTAATTTTAAAATTAAAAATAAGTATTTTTTGTCATTTTGTGATTTTTATATTAATTAATTACTAATTAAATATTAATTACCTAATTAAACTACTTTAAATTATAAAAAATAGCAAATGAATAGTAAAAATTCTAGAAAAATTCCTAAAATTATATTATAGTATATAAAAGCTAGGAAAAATATAAAAACTAGGTGTTACTTTATAAAAATTAATTATGCTATTTAAAACTTAATTATTAATTAATTATTAAGAAAACTAATATTAAATCTAATAATTACTAAATGACAAAATAACTAAAATTACTTTAATATAAAAGGTAATTAATAAAAATATAAAAAAAGCTAAGTGCTTAACAAAAATTTAAAAATGAAAATTAAAATTTAAATTACATTAAATAGAAACTATCACTTAATTTTAAATTGGTTTTTCTGGATTTTTCTCTTAGAAAACTATTTTACAACTAAAAAAACACAACTTTTGCGAAAACAAATTTTTTGGAACTTAAAAATAAGCACTGTGGGAGCTTATTTGCTCTACAGTTGACTTTTATTGACCAAAGAGGAAAATAAGCTCAAATGAGCTTAAGTGGGACCCACTATGGGTGATTCAGGTCTAAATAAGTTATTTGAACTTGAATAAGCTAGAAAAAGCCATTGGGGTCCACAGAATAAGCAAATAAGCCAACAAATAAGCTCATTGAAACTTGGTTCACTCAGAAAATGGGACAACTTTGAGGGGTGATTCCAAGTGGGTCCCAAAGGGTTTGAGGTCAAACTTTGGTCAATCCTAGAAGAGGGGTAGGAGGGGGTTGAATGAAACTAAGTGGGTGACTTGTGGACCACTGTGGAGGTCAGAAACCACCACCAAAGTGGTGGTGGTGGCTGTGGTGTTGCTGCAGCAGGGGATGACAGTTCCCCTGCAAGTGACTTTGAAGCTGTGTGGGACCCAGTAGAAAAATGGCAAAAATGTAACAACAATGGGACACTAAAGACTAGCTAGTAGACTATGATTCCTAAAAAGATCAAGCCTTGGATCAAAGCCTAAAAACCAAATTAATTCCTTGAACTTTTGGAAAAAATGAAGAACATGCATTTTTGACTTTTCATATAAACTTATAACTTTGACTTTTTTGGATTTCTAAAAGCACCTACTGATTTGATAAGCTATCTTAAGCTACAAGTTGATGAAATTAAGCTTCAAATACACCCTATGCAATGAAATGGTGGGATTGGGATCAAAGAATCCCAACAGTTAACTGTTATGGGGGATCTTTGGTGATTTTGACTTCTACACTAATGAGGTACCAATTTTATGACTTACTAAACCTATTTAGACCTAAGGTGACTTGATACAACCAAAAACAATACTAATACTACCCTGGTGAAACTTGAATAAGCATAAGCCAAACACCCCTTATGTAAGCTGATTATGAGATTTTTAGGGTTCAAAGGTGATTCAGGCCATAAAGCTGAGTCATAAGCACTTCATAATGGTATCCTAAACTGAAGTGAACATACTTAAATCAACAATTTCTAAGAATCCAAATGAAGCTAGTTAGGTAGTTAACTTAACCATTTTAAGCACAATAAGATCTAATAAACGGATATACAATATTTAGCTATATTCTGACTTAAATAAACTTGATAAGCATTTAAAACAAAGATTAGTAGGCCATTTGGAAATTAGCTTACAAGTGATGCCAATGGAAGGAACAATGAACCAAGGATTGTGAACCATACCTAAAGCCTCCCCTGAGGTTCTAACCTGGCCAACCTATAATCCATACCGAGCGAATCAGGGGAGTATTTGATTTCATTCTCTTTACTTTTTCACTTTTACATTCTTTACTTGAACATTGGGGACAATGTTCATCTTAAGTGTAAGGGGAGGGTAAAAAGATGATACCTTACATATGCACTTTCGCTTGAGTTTGTTTTATTTGATAGTAGATGTGTAATAAAACTATGAGAAATACTTGTTAGTGTAATTTTAGCACCAAATTTAAATTTTTTTACAACATTTAGGAGTGAAACTTTAGCCATAGCAAGCGTCTCATGGATAGGAGGTTGTATGACTAGCACATAACTGTATATTCAGAAAAATTTTCCACCCAAAAATGTGAGGTTCGCCTTTAGATTTGATAGGAAAAGCATTCATTATTGGTGCTTATGAGTGTACCGGTAGCATTTAGATTCTAGAACTTGCGTTAGTGATGCATCCCGAGACCGCTAGTGAGACTACATTCGTGTGGTAGGATTTACTACATGATAAGAGGCATTAGGATCACCCTTGTGTTAAACCCGTATCATAATTACTTGACCATTTAAGTCATATTACTTGGCTAGTTAAGTCAACTAATTTTTTCCACACCCTTAGCGTTGTACTCATTTTTAGTACACGAAACCCCTAGTACACCCCTCCGAGCCTATCTTTTCGTTTCTAACTTTAAGCATTTTACTTAAAGGAAGAATTTGTTACACCCCACTTAAATGTACACCCAAATCGCCTTAGCCTTCCGTGTATGCACTCATTTTTAGTGCATTATTGTTATTTGTTAAACCCTAAGTTAACTTTCTAATTGATTACATGGTTGCTAAGTCGAGTCATATCCTTGTACATATTGTTTTGGGACGATTGGGACTCATGGGTAAGTACTTATTTTATGGAGTAATGGGGAAGAACATCATATTATTACCCCCATATGTACGTTAATCTTAAAAGTGCTCCAAGTGTTTTGATTTTCTTAATTCGAGTCATTAGAATAGTTTAATGTAAAGTATGTAAAGATTCAAGTGTAAGGGGAATTCTCATCCCCTATGATGTATTATTTTGGATGGTAGGGTAAGAGAGTATGTAAAAAAAAAAAAAAAAAAAAAAAAAAAAAAAAAAATCGAAAAAATTAAGAAAAAGAAAAAAAAAATATAAAAGAAAAAGAGAAAAAAACATACGGACTACCATCCCGTTTTTATTCTATGTTCATTTTATGTTTTTTTTATTTTTCATTTGTTAGCTTAAGTCGAGTCTAGTCTTGGCTTAGCAACGCCATCTTGTACATGTAATTAACCAAGATTGTTAACTCGCCACCAGTAAAACTTCCTTTATCCAACAAAACCGTGTAATTCATATCCCTATACCTAACGTTACAACCCTTTAAAAGACCTCTTTGATAGTTTATCCTAGGTGCTTACGCCATGTGGTAGAGGTTTGATCCTTTCCCAAGCCTATGGTAATCTATTTTGCTATGACAGGTAGTGAGAGATATCTTCCATTTCCATAATGTTATATTACTTTATTACACCCGAGAGATGTGAGTATCTAAACACTATTTGTGAGGTGCTTGTGTATGACCTCCGTGCTTGTCTATTGGTCTTTAGTGGAATGATTATTTGTTATAATTACTTTTATATTAGTGTTAAATGACCCCTAACTTGTCTTTTGAGTAGAATAAAAGCTCATTTGCTTGAGGACAAGCAAATCTCAAGTGTAAGGGTATATGATGAGGCGAAAAATGATCCGTTTTTAGGGGGTCATTTAAGCCCGAATCCGACTTTATTTGATCAAATATTGCCCTAAATCGTTCCTTTTGTGATTTTAGGTGTTTGGAGAGTGAATTCTGGAAAAGAAGTCATTTTGGATGTTTTTGGAGCATAAAAGTGAAGAAAACGGCAAAGTATCAATTTTCCATGCTGAAGACACTAGGTGACGGCGTCAAGAGTTATACCCTGACGGCGTCAGACATCAAGAATAAAACACCGTAGTTGATGACGGCGTCAAAAGTCATCCTGACGGCGTCAAAGTACAAAGAATAAAATACCGTGGTTGGTGACGGCGTCACATAGGCCGTCATAAGTAGATCAAGACCGTCCGAGGAAGTATTTGGCGGCGAGGTGACGGCGTCACATGGTTGTCTTGACGCCGTCAGCCCAGTTTTCCTATATATAGTTTTCTAGTTTTTTCATTAAAAGAAGAGAAGTTTTGGTGAAACCCTAAAGACAAATTTGGTGTATCTTTTACAGGTTTTTCAAGGGTTCCAAACCCTTGATACCTTGCATTGTGATTGAGATAAGTGTTCTTCTAATTCAATCAATATGTCTATGTGTTGGTTGTTTATATCTTGTTCTTGTCTCAATTCCATTATGCTAGGCTAGATCTCTTTTGTGTTTGCTTAGATCTAATGAAACCTAGATGTTGATTATGTGTTGATTACTTGTCTATTCTTGTCTTGGATGAATGATTTTATATGTTAGGCTTAAGAAAACTGGCAGATCTCCAAATGGTAACATGCTTGAACGTCTTAAGAAACATGAACCGAGGCGTACTAGGTCTTTATTGGTTGTATTTAATGAATGAGCCACTGTTTACAATCCCTATAGTTGTGCTGGGTCATGGTGTAGGAGGAGATAAGAGCTCATAGAGTTGGGGAGTTATGTATGCCACCCCACGAATGGTATTAAGGAATACAATCCGTCATCCATACAAGTATAACAAGTAATTAACGTGTAAAAGATATCTAGGGAGTAGTGAAGTCTAAGTAAACACAATTTCTCCAATTACTGCTCACAACCTTAGTATAATTTAGTTTAATTTTATTTTCAGTATTTTATTTTGATTATATATTAGTTTTGGGTTAGTTGAATAGCAACTAATTCCGCCCACTCTTCCAAAACCCGAGATTTTACTTGCTTTCTAAAAAACATAAAAAATACAAAAATAATCATCCCTCATCTTTAGAACTAGTAATTAGGTTTTCTAATCCTAGCGACACTATTCCTAAGCTGAACGATCAATCCCCCGGTACATGTCACTATACTATACTACAACGATCAGGTACACTGCCTGGTGGGGGTTGTAAGCTTCTCGAGATCCCTCGAGAGGTAAAGCCTGTTGCGATTCCCACGCATCAAATTGAAAGCTTATATTAATTGAAGACAACAAGTTTACAAGCTAAGTTTTGCTGGAAATATAAAGTTACAATAATTTCGACAAAAGCTAAATTACACTAAATTCTACCATAAAACTATCTACTGCCCCTTTGCTTCATTTTCATGACTTATATAGCTCCTTGGGTGATTCCCTATCTTTCCCACTCTCTGTGAACCATTGGATGAGGATAGGGTGATCTCAGCCTTCAAATAGGATTTTGGCGCCAAAAATGGTCAAGGCAGGTGGGGATTGCTTGTAGTAAATCATGGACATTAATTGGACTTTGATTTGTAATGGTAGGCAGGGGAACATGGTATGGGGATGTGACAGAGTTAGTGAGATTGGGGGGGGGGGGGGAGACACAGCGTTGCAGGTATCAAGTGGGAAGGGGAAAAGGTGAAGGATGTTTGACTTTGTTGTTTGACTGGGAATATATAAAAAAAACGGGGTGTTGGGATTTTATTATAAGGGTTTTGGGTTGGGGTGGTTATGGGCCAAGGGTAAATGTGGGCTTGGGGTTTGGCAGGTTTGTATTATAGGCTAAAAGTCCATTTGGTTTATTATAATTACAAGGACCATTCATGTAATAATTATAAAAATGGAGGGGCTGATTTGTAGTATTCCCAAAGTTATCATGAGGACCAAACCTGCCATATTCCAATAATATATGGACCATGAATTAATTTTTCCATTTTCACACATCCGGGGACCAAATCTAACAAGTTGCAAAGTACAGGGACCAAACATGTAATTTCCACAAACATTTTACCCAAGGACCATATTTGCCAAAATAAGTAACCACAAGACCAAAATTGATTTTTCTTTCAAAAATATCCCACCAGGGACCAATTCTGCCAAAATTTGAAACTCCAGGGACTAAATTGCAAATTTCCAAAATTTTTCCAATTTTTCACCAAAGGACAAAATATGACAACTTATGATTTCGAAAGGACCTTTGGTGACTTTTCTTTCCCAATAAGTGCTCAGGTACTATTTTTGCCAATTTTTTGAAAGTTGGGGGACTGAAACTGCCAATTCTGCAAACTTTGTACGCTTTTCATTTGTTTTTACTCATTTTGCATCTAAAACATATAAAACACAATTTTGAAATATTTTCAGTATTTTGATGCATTACTGAGTGTTTTTGTATGTTTTGCAGTTCAGATTTGACCAAAAATGATGAGTGTTTGAGCACTCATCAATCCCCCACACTAAAATATTGCTAGTCCCTAGCAATAAACTGTTTTGAAAATTTAATGGATTTGAAACTCTTTACCAAAAGCCATCACTTCTGGAGTAGCTAGATGTATCGATTTAAGTAAGAACTATGGTCCATCTGATAACCAGGTGATTTTGAGCAAACCACCAGCTGTCAACGGATTTGATTAGTCTTTACCAAAAGCCGTTTGCTTCTGGACTAGCCAACTCTTGATGGACAAAGTCAACATCTTGGTGAGTTGATTACCAATTATGGTTTTTCCACTGCCTTTACCACAAGCCATAATCTTGCGGGCTAGCCAGCTCATTCACTTTTTTGGATATGGCGAGCTGATATACCATACAATTTTGGGCAAATTGCAAGCCATCAACGGATTTGATATATCTTTACCAAGAGCCGTTTGCTCCTGGATTAGCCAATCCTTTTGTCGGTTAGACAAGGCGGACTAATAACCACAAAAATTTTGAAACTCAAGTGAAAAAAATTTTAAAATTTTTGAGATTTTGGCAAAAAATGGGGGTACTAGGTAGTAAAATGTGATCAAATTCGCTAGAATACCCCCCACACTTAGAATGAATATTGTCCTCAATATTCAAAGTCCCGGCTATTATGGCGACTCTTTGAACGTAAAAGGGCAACATTACAATCTAAATGTGGAAACACCAGTTTGTATTTTCACTGCATTGGTAACCACAGCAGAGGTAATTCCCCCACACTTAGGGTGAAAACCCTGAGTGCATGCTACTGTTTTTGTTTACCGAGTCGCTAGCTTGACTCGACCTCGAATTCATTTGTCCTTGGGGAAGCATGATGTGGAAGAAACAATCTCAATCGGACTTTCATTCAAGATGTTTGGACAAACATTTGAAGCACGTGAAAGTTCCACACCGATGAGATATAATCGCGGCTCCAGATAATGATACATGAAAATGACGGGGTCAAATATAGTGTCTTCATTCCCGAAGGAGTGAAAAAGAGAGGAAGGCACCTTGAGAGCAGGCTCATTAGCCTGAGTTTGGATTTTAAGGGTTAAGCTCAAAAACATCCCGGGAGGGTGGGTGGGAATTTGCAAATCCTCATGATTGAGTGCATCTCCCCCCGGGCTATCATACTCCGGAGGAGTCATGATAAGGTGATCAATGATGGGCTCAGAAGATATTTCATCAACATCACTGATGTCTTCATAAGATAAAGAATTTTCATCAGTGTTTGAATCACTAAGCCCGGTGTTGAGATATGAATTTAGTGATGGATCATCATTCAATAAGCTTTCAAGGAAAAGTATATCCCCCTCTGAATCAAGATAGTCATCATCAACTTCATACGAAGTTGAACTATCTACGGCAAGGAATGCTTCGACTTCTTCCATATCATCTTTGAAATCAAAGAGATCATCATCACATCCCGATGGAAGTGGATTGGTGTAAGTGAGTACATCGGCGAACTCCTCGAGAAGAAAGTCAACATTAGAGTGGGGAAGGGATGCATCAACATACTCAATGTCTCCATAAGATAAACAATCATCACTGGAATCAGAGACAATCTCAATTTGATCATTTGGATTGTTAGGGTGAGAAGGAATATCACACACTTGATCAAAAGTCCCGTGTGACTCTCTCAGAATTGGGACAAGGATCTCAACACTAGACTTTATTAATTCGTCCGATTCCTTATTAGGAACGGTGCTAAGATGCTTATCCCCCATGTTTAGAGAGTGAGTGTGAACTTCGGGTGTGATATCAACAGATTGAGGGAGTGGAGAGGAGCTAGTATTCATGGATTGTACGAGTTCTATTTGATATTCAGCTAGTAATTTCTCCGTCTCATTATTTGTTCCCTGATTTTCAATGGAAGAAATCACAAATGATGAATCTGACGAACCCTTATAAAATTGAAGGATATCAAGGGTGTCTTCATTATCACCATCATCCTCACAGTCTAGAAGAGCAGCTTGACGAAATTTGGCACGTGTTATAGCTGCTTGTTCTAAGACAAGTAATTCTTCCATGCTCAATTTGTTTCTAGCCTCTCGTTATTCAGCAAGTAATTCTGCCATAGATTTCTCACAAGAGTCTTGAAATGATGTAGTAACCAACTCCTCCTTAAGTTCTTTCAATATATCAAGAGCCTTTAGTAAAAGGTCTTGCTCAATATCATGAGGAGTTGATTGGATCATTTGGTACTGTGGAGGTGGGTCTGAAAATGAATAGTCGTAATTGTTACAAAGAAATGGATTCCTTGTTTGACAATCCGAGCTAGAGTGTGGACCTCCACAGTAATCACAATAGTAAAACTGGTGTGGCTGTGGGTTGTATGTGCTAGAGTCATAATTGTTATCAGAAAACTGCTCATAGACAAGCGTGTTTCCCGATTGACAATCAGAACTGTAGTGTGAACCACCACAGTACTCACAACAGTAAAACTGCTGAGTCTCATGGTGTGGTAACTGATGGAATGAATCAGTTGTGTCATGGTAGGAATAGGGATTCTGGTTATAGACAGACCCGTTTCCTGACTCTACCATGCCACAACTGGGGCAATTGCCACCATTATAAGGATTACCACACCAATGGCAAATAACAAGGTGTGGATAAGACATAGAAAGAATCAAAAGGTTAGGGAGGGGTAGGGATGAAGAATCAAAGATGTGAGAGGGTAAAGGAGAATGTTTTTGAATTTTTGGATAAACATTTTGTACAAATGATAAAGAAAATCTTTTTGATTTTTGTGTTCGTTGAAAACTGAGTTTAAAATGTTTTTGTGAACTGTTTTGTTTTTTTTATATGATAAGAAAATATGAACAAGGATGGTAAATATACAATGGATGTATATCCCGATTCACTAATACGCAAAACCGTTTAGAATAGCGCGCACACCTCCCCGGCAGCGGCGCCAAATTTTGATTGGTTCTGAACGGTCAACTAAGTTTACCAGGTGATGGTCAAGCAAGTCAAACATCTAAAACCAACTAACCAAGGAGTACAGTGTATTCCCGGGTCGTTATGTCCCGACGAGGTGTGATAGTTATAAAACGGGTTTGTGATCGGGTGAATTTGGATGGAAAGGGGTTTGAGATTGGTTAAACTAAGGAATCTACAAGGAAATAGCTTAAATAAGCTATATAAACAAGACTGGAAATTTAGAAAAACCATAAACGTTTAAAACCTAAAACGTATACGTTTACATTTAAATTAATGTAGACGTACAAAATAAAAAGTGAAAAGTGAAATCTGAAAACCCACAGGGGGTGAAAATGACTTTTTTACAAACTACAAGATAAAAGAAAATTTTTAGAAAAAGAAAATAAATTTTTACACTATTTAATTATTTAATATTAATAAAATACTATTTAATACTAATTATTAATATTTAAAATACTTAAATACAATATAATATTAATTTAAGACTAGAAAAATGAAAATAAAATTTCTAAAATTATAAAATAACTAAAAACTAATTTTAAAATTAAAAATAAGTATTTTTTGTCTCTTTGTGATTTTTATATTAATTAATTACTAATTAAATATTAATTACCTAATTAAACTATTTTAAATTATAAAAAATAACAAATTAACAGTAAAACTTCTAGAAAAATTCCTAAAATTATATTATAGTATATAAAAGCTGGGAAAAATACAAAAAATAGGTGTTACTTTATAAAAATTAATTATGCTATTTAACACTTAATTATTAATTAATTATTAAGAAAACTAATATTAAATCTAATAATTACTAAATGACAAAATAAAAATCTGAGAAAATTACTAAAATTACTTTAATATAAAAGGTAATTAATAAAAATATAAAAAAATCTAAGTGCTTAACAAAAATTTAAAAATGAAAATTTAAATTTAAATTACATTAAATAGAAACTATCACTTAATTTTAAATTGGTTTTTCTGGATTTTTCTTTTAGAAAACTATTTTACAAATAAAAACACACAACTTTTGTGAAAACAAATTTTTTGGAACTTAAAAATAAGCACTGTGGGAGCTTATTTACTCCGCCGTTGACTTTTATTGACCAAAGAGGAAAATAAGCTCAAATGAGCTTAAGTGGAACCCACTATGGGTGATTCAGGTCTAAATAAGTTATTTGAACTTGAATAAGCTAGAAAAAGCCATTGGGGTCCACAGAATAAGCAAATAAGCCAACAAATAAGCTCATTGAAACTTGGTTCACTCAGAAAATGGGACAACTTTGAAGGGTGATTCCAAGTGGGTCCCAGAGGGTTTGAGGTCAAAACTTTGGTCAATCCTAGAATAGGGGTAGGAGGAAGGTTTAATGAACCTAAGTGGGTGGCTTGTGGACCACTGTGGAGGTCAGAAACCACCACCAAAATGGTGGTGGTGGCTGTGGTGCTGCTGCAGCAGGGGATGACAGTTCCCCTGCAAGTGACTTTGAAGCTGTGCGGGACCCAGTAGTAAAATGGAAAAAATGTAACAACAATGGGACACTAAATACTAACTGGTAGGCTATGATTCCTAAAAAGATCAAGCCTTGGATCAAAGCCTAAAAATCAAATTAATTCCTTGAACTTTTGGAAAAAAATGAAGAACATGCATTTTTGACTTTTCATATAAACTTATAACTTTGACTTTTTTGGATTTCTAAAAGCACCTACTGATTTGATAAGCTATCTTAAGCTATAAGTTGATGAAATTAAGCTTCAAATACACCCTATGCAATGAAATGGTGGGATTGGGATCAAAGAATCCCAATAGTTAACTGTTATGGGGGATCTTTGGTGATATTGACTTCTACACTAATGAGGTACCAATTTTATGACTTACTAAACCTATTTAGACCTAAGGTGACTTGATACAACCAAAAACAATACTAATACTACCCTGGGTGAAACTTGAATAAGCATAAGCCAAACACCCCTTATGTAAGCTGATTATGAGATTTTTAGGGTTCAAAGGTGATTCAGGCCATAAAGCTAAGTCATAAGCACTTCATAATGGTATCCTAAACTGAAGTGAACATACTTAAATCAACAATTTCTAAGAATCCAAATGAAGCTAGTTAGGTAGTTAACTTAACCATTTTAAGCACTATAAGATCTAATAAACTGATATACAATATTTAGCTATATTCTGACTTAAATAAACTTGATAAGCATTTAAAACAAAGATTAGTAGGCTATGAGCATTATCTACAGTAGGAATGCAAGAATTTGGAAATTAGCTCACAAGTGATGCCAATGGAAGAAACAATGAACCAAGGATTGTGAACAAAACCTAAAGCCTCCCCTGAGGTTCTATTACCCTGGTACTACAAATTTCATCACACTCCCAAGCTTCTTCTTCTTTCTTCTCTGATTTTTATTTTTATTTTTATTTTCATTTTTGTGATTTCCTGGATTTTTGGACTAAAACTATTTCTAAAACCATAATAGCTTATAAAAGCTTGCAGTAAACTTAGGTTAACTAAGTGGAACAAAGGAACATCATTTTCTAACAATTCTAAACTAAGATTAGAAATTTACTTAAAATATGAAAACTAAGATTGAAACTGAAAGATGTGATAATACTTGAAATGAGGAATTGAAAGCTTATATTAATTGAAGACAACAAGTTTACAAGCTAAGTTTTGCTGGAAATATAAAGTTACAATAATTTCGATAAAAGCTAAATTACACTAAATTCTACCATAAAACTATCTACTGCCCCTTTGCTTCATTTTCATGACTTATATAGCTCCTTGGGTGATTCCCTATCTTTCCCACTCTCTGTGAACCATTGGATGAGGATAGGGTGATCTCAGCCTTCAAATAGGATTTTGGCGCCAAAAATGGTCAAGGCAGGTGGGGATTGCTTGTAGTAAATCATGGACATTAATTGGACTTTGATTGTAATGGTAGGTAGGGGAACATGGTATGGGGATGTGACAGAGTTAGTGAGATTGGGGGGGGGGGGGGTACACAGTGTTGTAGGTATCAAGTGGGAAGGGGAAAGGGTGGAGGATGTTTGACTTTGTTGTTTGACTGGGAATATATAAAAAAACGGGGTGTTGGGATTTTATTATAAGGGTTTTGGGCTGGGGTGGTTATGGGCCAAGGGTAAATGTGGGCTTGGGGTATGGCAGGTTTGTATTAAAGGCTAAAAGTTCATTTGGTTTGTTATAATTACAAGGACCATTCATGTAATAATTATAAAAATGGAGGGGCTGATTTGTAGTATTCCCAAAGTTATCATGAGGACCAAACCTGCCATATTCCAATAATATATGGACCATGAATTAATTTTTCCGTTTTCACACATCCGGGGACCAAATCTGACAAGTTGCAAAGTACAGGGACCAAACATGTAATTTCCACAAACATTTTACCCAAAGACCATATTTTCCAAAATAAGTAACCACAAGACCAAAATTGATTTTTCTTTCAAAAATATCCCACCAGGGACCAATTCTGCTAAAATTCGAAACTCCAGGGACTAAATTGCAAATTTCCAAAACTTTTCCAATTTTTCACCAAAGGACAAAATATGACAACTTATGATTTCAAAAGGACCTTTGGTGACTTTTCTTTCCAAATAAGTGCTCAGGGACTATTTTTGCCAATTTTTTGAAAGTTGGGGGACTGAAACTGCCAATTCTGCAAACTTTGTACGTTTTTCATTTGTTTTTACTCATTTTGCATCTAAAACATATAAAACACAATTTTGAAATATTTTCAGTATTTTGATGCATTACTGAGTGTTTTTGTATGTTTTGCAGTTCAGATTTGACCAAAAATGATGAGTGTTTGAGCACTCATCAGAAATCATGATCATTAATTGGGCCTCATTTAAGCTTCCACAACTCTGATGCAGAAGATCATGATCCAGAAAAGTGTGAGCGTGCCAACACAAAGATGTTCGTATCACATGGAGACGTTACTACTCAATGATGACTTTCAGACACTCATTTGGATGATGAACTTGAAGTAATTTCCAAAGATCATCCATCACATTGAACAAGTCATCTAGAGTCTACCGCTTAAAGCACAAAGAACACAACAATGAAGAATCAAAAGGCTACGAGCTACAAAGATGTCGTCAAAGACTTGAATGCTATGATTCAATATGTATTTTCCTGGGTGACCTCCCTTAGGGGGAGATTGTTAGGAATACGTTTATTCATATGAAGACTCGGTCACCCCGAGTATAGTTTAGCATTTTGTAGCTCGTAGTAGTTATCATGTTAGTTAGTACGTAGTTTAGTGTTAGTTAGTATTTGTGGAGTCAGGTCGGGTCTTTACCCACTGTCAGCCCGCTGCACAGCCCGTTTCAAGGGGCGTTTTATTGTAACTATAAATACCCCTTCCCTAGCTTGGAAGGGGTTGGACCTTCACATTCAATCTAATATTTCACTTGTTTTCTCTCAAGGTTCCATCTCTTTCTCTCTCAAACTTCTCACTAGATTTCACAACTTTAATCATCCTAAACACAATTCCATACATGTTCTCATATTAGAGTATACTACAGGAAGAGTCAATGGAAAAAATTTTACGAACAAAAGCACAAAGAAGAGATAGACTATGAGAAAGTTAATAAAAAAAATAAAAATCTCACTAGATATGAATCTAATGAGTAGACCTAATTAAAATAAAATTCAACCTAAGCAATAACTATTCCCCGGGCTGCGGCACCAAAAACTTGATGCGTGGTTTTAAAGGTTTTACCTCTCAAGGGATCTTGAGAAGCTTGCAATCCCCACCAGGTAGTGTACCTGACCGATGTAGTATAGTGTAGTGGCAAGTACCGGGGGATTGATCGTTCAACTCAAAGAATAGTGTTCGTTAGGATTGAAATTAATCTAACTAGGTCTAGAGGTAAGGGATGATTCTTTTTGTATTTTTATATTTTATGGAAAGCAAGTAAAAATCTCGGGTTTTGGAAGAAGGAGCGGAATTAGTTGCTAATCAACTAACCCAAAAGCTACTACTTAAAATAATGTGTAGGAAAATAAAATAAGGTTCTACGAGCACTACTACATAAAAGGCTATAAACACTCCCAAATAGAGACTAGTTATATAAAACCCTATTCGTATGATAAAAAACTAGCCAGATTGGAAGGAACTGAGATTGGTTTTCTTGAAAAACCATATTTTCATGTTATAAAACGCATGAAAACTGGTTTTGCGGATATAAACCGGTATTTTTTACACAAAGACGCTAGTGTAGGTAATTAAGTAGTCGACACAAAAACTTAGGCGGTTCTTTAAAATGAAACCAAAAACTAGGTGCTTTATTTCCCTCCCAACTTTTCATTACCTTCACAAAACCTTAAAATTTTCCCCTCTTTCACTTTCACAAACCCTAACCCTCTAAAATTCACTGCGTCTTACAACCATCACACAACACAACTGCCGTACACCATTCACATTACAGGCCACCTTCTTGACGCAACCACGCTAGCAGCAGACTAATCGAATTAGGAGGTACCAAATTGCTATAATTGATGTTAATGTTCAATTAACCTTCTTTTTATCTTATTAATGTTGTTATTAAGTTTGATTCTGGAATAAGTTATGGTATGTCCACTAATCTAAAAGTTTGAGGTTGTTATTAGTAATTTGATATAACAAATTAACTAAATTAACATATTACATAGATTTTATTCATTATTTCACTATCTTTAAGTTTTTATATAAAACCATAGAAGTATCTGAGTATGAATTTAAGCATTTTCACAAGTATAATAACCCGTTAAAGTCTTGATTTTGGAATGGGTGTTTTGTTTGTGGTTGACCTGCAGGAAGCTATGTGTTTTAAATTTATATGACACTAAAATATATCTATAGTTTCAATATAAAGACAATCTAATCAGTTGTGAATGGGTGTTTTGTTTGTGCTATTTACCGTCATAGATGGGGAATTTGGTCAAACTATTTTGCTCTTGCAAATATGGTGTTAATTGAACCTGCTGTTTGCTGTTAAAAATAGGGGTTCCGGGACCTGGTTTTTGGGGATTGTTTGTGTTAGCTTATTTGTTAAAGCTGGCCAATTTTAGTGTTCGGATAAGCTAAAAAGTTTAGGCTTGTGGGCTTATTTAAGGGTTTGAATAGGCTAATTACTCTGTATAAGCTAATCCAAACGCTTAGCTTATAAGCTTATTAATCATAAGCCACATTCTTATTGAAAATAGGCTGAAACTAAAAAGACAGGCTTACAAAAAGACCCCTTCAATGTTTGATTTAGATGCAACTCCTGGTACAAGAGTTCCATGGAGTATGTCTTTTAGTGCATATCTTTATGTTCACATATGAGCTAAAACATCTATTTAACTTACTAATTTTGGCCTTATGTTGCATATTTCAGGAAATATCAAAGGTGGCGTAGGAGATTAGAAATTAAGAAAGGTAACTTGAACTTGATATACCAAAGACCACTTGCAGACAACACCACATTGACGTTATTTATAGTTCTTCAGCTCATGCTTTAAAGTTGAGTTGCCTCATGATATCCTTGATATGTACTTTATATTTACTTTGGTTATGTTCAAATGTATTAGATAGTTGATCACATAAGCAAGAAATCAACGATTCCCCAGACCTACAGGAAGGTTGATGAGTGTGTAAATACTCATCATTTTTATCGTATCTAAACTGCCAAAACAGCCAAAAACACTCAGAAATGCATCAAAATACAGAAATTATCCCAAAAGTGTGTTTTATATGTTTTAGATGCAAAATGTTTAAAGACAAATGAAAAACGAACAAAGTTTGCACAATTGGCAGTTTCAGTCCCTCAAGTTTCAAAATTTGACAAAAACTAGTCCCTGGAAGTTTGAAATGAAAGAAAAGTCAACCCAAGTCCTTTGGAATTCAAAAATTGTCATAACAAGTCCTTGGGTAAAAAGTTTGAGAAAATTAAATGTTTGGTCCCTGCAGTTTGAAAAATGACAACTTTAGTCCCTGGGAATTTTGAAAAGTACAAAAATTGCAAAAATGGTTTTTGGATATTTAAACTTTGCATGAATGGTCCTTTATGATACTTTGGCAGAATTACAACTTTGGCCCTCATGTTTGGCGAAATTTCAAAATTTGTCCTTGTGTAAAACTACAACACCAAACGGACCCTTATTATTCTACTTAACCCAAAACCAAACCCAAAACACTCCAAAAGCCCAAATTTTCTGTATTGTAGCAGAGAAGAAAGTGTGTAGCTTGTTAGTAAAATTTCTAGCTTAATCTAGTTATTGTAATTCTCAATTTTCTGTATTGTACTTTGTTCCTTTTAATTAATATAAGTCTTTGTTTCAGAAATATTAAGTTTCATTGCATTTTCATTCCAATTTCAAATTCTTAAAAATAAACAAGAAAAATATAAAAAATAAAAAACCAATAAAAAAAAGAAAATAACAATCAAAGAAGTTGAGATGAAGAAGACAGAAAGGGAGAATGGGTAATAGAGACTCATGGGAGTCATATAAGTGGGTACTTTGTTCTTGGTGATTCAGCAGGAAAGCACATTGTGAGCAATTCTCTTATTTTCATGTTTTACATTTCAACAGCTTAATCTTCTGCTTATTGTTGCTTATATTGTTGTCATTAGTTGTTAGTGTAAGATTAAATTAGATCTTAGATTCATTAAACCTCTCTGTGTTCAAGTTAGTAATCTGACAGTCATTTTAGTATAAATTGCATATTTGAGTATTAGTACTCTGAGCCTATATTTTTGAGTTCACATAAGCTAATTGGAGTATAGTAAACTAATTAGAAGCTCTCTTTTTACTCATAATATCTGTTTGTTCAAGAAATCATCAAATCGGTCTAATAAGGGAGTGTTTGGCAAAAATCTATTCACTGAGTTCCTTGGTGTTTGAGTGTGAGTTTTTGGTCCACATTGTTATGTCAGGTCATATTAGTTAGTTTTAACCATAAAAATCAGTAGGTCAATTGTCACAATAGTCAAATTCTGTGTTTATCAGCTTAATTTTGTTCACTGTTGGGAATTCTTTGTCCCAAATTGATTCACATAAGCTCAGTAGTTGTGAGATTAGCTTAATTTGGTGTCATATTAGTTTAAAACAACAATGTCAGTAATTTAGAAGCAATAGAATTTGATTTAAGTCAACTCTTCATCAAAAATCTTAAAAGTCAAGATTGTTTATTGTTGCAGAAAACTCAATTTTGGGTGATTTTTCTAGAATTTTGGAGTGGGAATCAGGTTTTGAAATTTCTTGTGCTAAGAGTATACCACCTAAACTACAAAATCCAGCAATCAACTTATTTTTTTGATTTTTCTCAGGGGAAGCAATCTCCCCTGTTCATCAGAGTTGACCCTAGTTTTGTGGTACCATAGTTTGTCTATCAATTGATCTTATGACTTGAACCTGGGTGTTTTAGGAAGTCTGCTAGGAGTATTTGTTTGGTGTACACTTGGACTGGCATCATTAGTTTAGTGGGTAGCTTATTTAGCCCCTCAAAGTTTCCTTTTGGCAACTGTGGCTGCTGTATGCAACTAAGCTTGGTTGATTTTGTGGAGTTATTAATTATTGAGCTTTTTATTATTCTAGTTGTTGTCATTTACTGTTTTAATTGTTGTTAGTTTGTTTGCATAAGCCTTGTAAGTTCTTTTAGCTCATTTGAGCTTATTGGTTTCTTGTCTAGCTGCTACTTAATCTGTCAATTGTAATTATTGTTTGATCCTGCTTTCATCTTGTTGTTATTGTTGATAATTATTGTCTTTGTTGTTGTTTCTGATTTTTTTGAATGTATTAAGTTGGTATATGCTTGTGTTTACCCATAAGTTTTTGCTTCTATGCTTGTTTGTCCAACTGTTTATTGCACAAGTCCATTTTGAGCCTTTGGTTACTGAGCCAGTTTCCCAAGAACACAACAACCTCAAAACTTGAGATTAACCCTTGGTCTTGGGCATTTTGAGAAGCCCTCCTAGCAACCTTTTAAGTTCCAAGCTTGCCTTGTACCCTGGTTCACCCTTGTGGGCCCCACCAAGGGCTGCAATAAAGCCTTTAAGGCCTGTTTAGCTAGGATTGAGTTTGGAATTGCTTATTTGGTCAATTGACTTATTCAGCTGATCTTACTTGTCATTTTAGATCTTTCTAAGCACACTTCAATTGTTTGTAACTTAATCTCTGGCCTGAGTGATCTGTGTAGCTTATTCAATAGCTTTTACCTCACAAATAAGCTTAATAGCTCACTGATTTGTTTATTCATCATCACACAGCTTATTTCTGAGTTCCAAAGAAAGTCCCTTCATAAGAAGTTCTTAATTTTAGTTGTAAATCAGTTTTGTAAAAGAAAATTTGGAAAAAGACAAAAATTAAGAAAGTGATAGCTTCTATTTAAGCCATTTTGGCTTATTTTCTGCTTATTTATAAGCACTTTTCATTTTTAAATTTTTCTCAGGTTCCTTTTTAGTTAAAATAATTTTAGGAATTTTTTCAGATTTTTCCTTGGTCATTTAGTATTTTTATAATTTATTTTAGTTTAAATTAATTAAATAATTAGTTTTAATTAATAATTAATAATTAAAAAGTAGAAAAATTAGATTTTCTGTTTTAAAATTAGTTTTATAATATTTTAGATTTTTTTAAATTTAATTTTCCTTTTTCTAGGTAATTTTCATAATTAATTAATAATTAGTGTAATTTAGTTAATTAAAAAGTAATTAGAAATTAGTAATTAATTAAATAGTTGTAAAAATAATTTTAATTTTCTTAAGATTTTCTTATAACATTAGGATTGTAAAAATATAATTTTCACGTTCGTAGGACTTTATTTGCTCACGTTTCACTTTTTATTTTGCGTGTTCGCGTTATTTTTAACTCAAACGCGCGTTTTTAGGTTTACTCACGTTTCTAGGTTATCTGATAATCAGTAATAGTCATAATAGTGTTTCTAAGTTATTTTCAATCATAATGTCGTAGTATAATCACTCAAATCAAATTTCGGATCCTCCTGTTAAATCACCCGATCACTTAAAACATCTTTGAATACAATTGCTTACCTCGCTGGGACATAACGACCCGAGAATACACTGTACTCCTTGGTTAGTTGGTTTTAGACGTTTGACTTGTTTGACCAATCACATTGGAAAACTTAGTTGACTGTTTAGGACCAATCAAAATTTGGTGCCGCTGCCGGGGAGGTAGCTGCGTATTCAAAACGTTCTTTAGATATTAGTGATTTTTCATTTATCACTGTATAAACACCACCACCTTTTTGTAAATCTTAATCATAAAGCAAAAACTTCATTAACACTTTTCCTAAAGTGTTAACAACACCAAAAAAATCAAAAACAAACAAAACAGATCGTTACGTTTTCTATATCGTGTTTCTTTTAAGGTGATTCTTAAAGAGATACGATTTTGGTGAACGAAACGACACCAAAAATATTGTCCAAAAGTTTTTAACCCATACACAAAAACCCAAAAACATTCATATCTTTCTTGTGAATAATAAACTTCATAAAAACAAACCGTCGCAAATAAGGCAGAACACCTACCAACTGGGGGTGTGGACATAATAAGTTCCAAAACAAAAGATAAAAACTTGCCTTTGTATCCTTGTGAGTGGTGTACCTTTCTTAAAGAATCCATTCACTTGTGATTATTGGTTTAAGTTCACTGTTGATTTGCCTCGATCTTGTTTTGTTGAAATTTTGTTAGTGCATGTGCACTCGTTCACAATCAAAACGAAATCGTCAACTGATAAACGTAACTGAGTTACGTCCTATTGTTGAGGATCCAGTTCCGAAAATGGACGGTAATCAATAACCACCCATCATAGATTATGCAGCTCCTGATCTCCGAACGATGGAGGAGTTGTGTCAACCCACAATGCTTGGAAGAGGCGACCCCATTGCCCCTCTCAACATTGCTGCCACTGATTTTGGACTTAAGCATCACATGATACAACAAGTCCAGAATTCGTGCCAATATCATGGCTTACCTGGTGACGATTCAAATAAGCATCTTGATAAATTTCTTACCGTCACCCAAAGCATGAAGCAGAATGGTGTCTCCGATGATGCCCTTCGTCTATCTCTTTTCCCCTATTCTCTAACCCATCATGCCACTGCATGGTTTGATCGACTTCCTAAGAACTAAATTCACACTTTCAAAGAAATGGTGACTAAATTTTTAGCCAAATACTTTCCACCATCCATGGTTTCCAAGTTACGAAATGACATTAGTAACTTTCGTCTGCATCCCGAAGAGTCTCTATTTGAGGCATGGGAATGCTATAAGCTTTCAATTGATCGGTGTCCTAACCATAACATGTTACTCGTTACCCAAATAGATACTTTCTATAATGGGTTGACATTGAGACACCGTGATATTCTCAATGCTGCTGCTGGTGGGACCTTTATGAAAAGGCTCCCCGAAGAGTGCTATGATCTCATTGAGAACATGACTGCCCACAATAATTCCTGGGATTCCTCAGCTGAGAGGGAAGAGTCATGTAAGTCTGTCACTCCAGCATCTTCTGAAATAGCGATCCTCACTAAAAAGATGGATGATTTCGCTACGGCTATGTTGAGGATGAACCAAAGTATCCAAAATCAACAAGTCCAAAATCAACAAGCTAAAGCCGTTAATCAAAGTTGTGAAACTTGTGGAGGTCCACATGCTTATTCCGAGTGTCCATCCACTAGTGGTTACACTCATGAGGAAGTTTATGCTGCTCAAGGTTCCTATAATTCGGGAGGTAATAACTACCAACCGCAAGGGGACCGCAATCTTCTAAGCTATCGTTCTAATAATTTCCTTGGACCTCCCGGATTCAATCAAAACCCTAATGTCCAAAACCGTAACCCGAACCAAAATCAGAATCGAACAAACCAAGGTTACCAAAACCAAGGAAATGTCAATCAAACCCAAAACCCAGGTTTCCATCATAACCAAAACCAAGGTTTCCAAAATCAAGGAAACTACAATCGAAACCAAGGTCAAAACAACTATCAGGGAAACAATTCTCATGGACATGGCAACCAACATCAGGGTAATTTTCAAAACCACGGTTCCAATCAAAATAACCGAGCTCAAAATTTTCCCAATCAAAATCAAGCCATTACTCCAACTACTCAGAATTACCCTAACCAAGCTCCTCCTAACCATACTCAAGCAATTGTTCCAACTGCCCATCACATGATGAGTTCTTGAGACAATTCATGAAATCTCAGGAGGAAATGAATAGGGTAATGATGACTCAGATAGCAGACCTTAAGAAGTCTTTAAATGATCGACCCTCGGGCTCAGGTAATACTTTACCTAGCAACACGATCGCTAATCTGAGGGGCGATGTTTAGGCGATCACAATGAGAAGTGGTGTTTCCTATGATGGACCCAAAGCTCCTACTACCTCTTCTTCTCCTCCAAAGGTAGTAGAACTTGAGCCTGAGGTGACAAAGGACAAGGTGCAATTTACTAGTCCACGAAGTACCGCACACGTCCATCCTCAGGTTGTACCAGAAACCATACCAAAACCAGGAGTTGTCTTTGAACCACCAACAACTCCTGAAGAGAACCCTAAATCCAAACCTTCACTACTATATCCATCTCGGTTACAAGACCAGAAGCTCCGTGAAAAAGCAAATCAACAAATGGAAAAGTTTTTTCAAATTTTCCGAGATATTCATTTTGATATCAGTTTCGCGGATGCTCTCCTTTTGATGCCTAAATTTGCATCGACAATCAAAAATCTGTTGAACAATAAAGAGAAGCTATTTGAGATGGCACGAACTCCACTCAATGAAAACTGCTCTGCAGTTCTTTTGAAACAACTTCCCGAGAAGCTAGGAGATCCAGGAAAATTTCTCATCCCATGTGTTTTCCCAGGAATGGTGGAGGGCTTCGCCTTGGCCGATCTAGGTGCAAGTATCAACTTGATGCCTTATTCAATATGGAAAAAGCTCTCTCTTCCGGAACTCACCACCACCTGCATGACTCTCGAGCTTGCAGACCGCTCAACATCTCATCCCCTCGGCATTGCCGAGGACGTATTTGTAAAGGTGGGGAACTTCCACTTTCCGGCAGATTTTGTGGTTGTCGATTTCGATGCTGACCCGCGAGTTCCTCTCATTCTTGGGAGAGGATTCTTAAGGACGGGTCGTGCGTTAATCGATGTGCATGAAGAGGAAATAACTCTTCGTGTTGGTAATGAAGCAGTAATGTTTAACCTCGATCAAACTTCGAGGTACTCCTCTAATTATGACGCCGAATTGGTAAACCGAATTGATGTCATTGATGTTGCGTCTGACGAGTACTCTCAAGAACTTCTTGGTTACGTTCCGAGTGGCAGTCCCACTCCATCTACTGAGCCTATCATATCCGACTCTTCCCCTTCTCTCACTCCTTTTGAGGGAAGTGACTTCCTTTTGGAAGAGGTCGAGGCTTTTCTCGCCCAAGATAGTTCAATTTCGGGTAAATTTGATGAGGACTATCTTGATCCTGAGGGGGATATTCTTTTGCTAGAAAAATTGTTAAACGAAGATCCATCTCCTCCTCTTCCTCCAAAAGTACTTCATAAAGAGGAAGTCAAAAATGTTGAAATAACTAATGACTTTCCTGTGGTTGAACTTAAGGACTTGCCGCCTCATCTTGAATACGCATTTCTGGAGGGTGATGAAAAATTACCCGTCATAATTGCTAAAAATTTAAGTGTTGAGGAAAAGGCTGCTCTCATAAAGGTTTTGAAGTCGCATAAACAAGCAATTGCTTGGAGACTCTCTGACATCAAGGGCATTGACCTTGAATTTTGTACTCACAAGATTTTAATGGAGGATGATTTCAAACCAGCAGTCCAACACCAAAGAAGGGTGAATCCAAAAATTCATGAGGTCATTAAACAAGAAGTTTTAAAACTTCTTGATGCCGGATTGATTTACCCTATCTCGGACAGTCCTTGGGTTAGCCCAATACATTGTGTTCCAAAAAAGGGTGGCATTACTGTTGTCACAAACGAGGAGAATGAGTTGATTCCAACTCGATTGGTTACGGGTTGGCGTGTCTGCATTGACTATCGCAAGTTAAATGACGTCACCCGCAAAGATCATTTTACTCTACCCTTTATAGATCAGATGCTTGAGAGATTAGCGGGGAATGAGTACTATTGCTTCCTCGATGGTTTCTCGGGTTACTTTCAGATTCCCATTGATCCGCAAGATCAGGAAAAGACCACTTTCACGTGCCCCTATGGAACTTTTGGTTATAAATGTATGCCATTTGGTTTATGTAATGCTCCGGGCACGTTTCAAAGATGTATGATGTCCATATTTTCCGACATGATCGGGAAAACTATGGAGGTCTTCATGGACGATTTTTCGGTCATTGGGGATTCGTTTCAATCATGTCTCTCCCATTTAGACAACATGCTCAAACGTTGTGAAGACACAAAGTTATGTCTAAATTGGGAGAAGAGTCACTTTATGGTCAAAGAGGGCATTGTCCTCGGCCATAAGATTTCAAAGAATGGGATTGGGGTTGACAAAGCCAAAATTGATGTCATTGCAAAATTACCTCATCCCACTACCGTCAAAGGTATTCGGAGCTTTTTGGGTCATGCCGGTTTTTACCGTAGGTTTATTCAAGATTTTTCAAAGATCGCCCGGCCTATGACCTATCTCCTCGAAAAGGATGCTCCTTTTATCTTCTCACCTGAGTGCATAGAAGCTTTTGAAACTTTAAAGAAAAAGCTTACTGAGGCACCAATTATTGTTGCCCCCGATTGGGACTTGCCCTTTGAACTTATGAGTGATGCTAGTTATTATGCAATAGGGGCAGTCTTGGGGCAACACAGATCTAAACACTTTCAGCCTATACACTATGCAAGCAAAACTATGACCGAGGCTCAAAGTCATTACACCACCACTGAAAAAGAATTATTAGCTGTATTGTATGCCTTTGAAAAATTCCGGTCATATTTGATCTTGACCAAAAGCATAGTGTATACGGATCACTCGGCTTTGAAGTACCTTCTTGCAAAACAAGATGCAAAGCCGAGACTACTTTGTTGGGTTCTCCTCCTGCAAGAATTTGATATCATTATTCGTGATAAAAAAGGAGCTGAGAACCTAGCTGCTGATCATCTCTCCCGTTTGGAAAACCCTCATCAAGATGTCTTCGAGAAGAAGGAAATTAATGAAACCTTCCCTCTCGAGACACTCAATGCGGTTGCCTTTCGTGGAGACTCTGTTACCCCATGGTTTGCCGATTTTGCAAACTAGCTCGCGGGTAACTTTGTTGTGAAAGGGATTTCGTCCCAACAAAAGAACAAGTTCTTTAAAGATGTGAAACATTATTTCTGGGACGACCCCAACCTTTTCAAAATCTGTGCGGATCAAGTCATCCGGCGGTGTGTATATGGTCAAGAAGCCACTGAAATTCTTAAGGCTTGCCATGCTGGTCCCACGGGGGGGCACCACAATCCAAATTACACCGCCAAAAAGGTGTTTGACTCCGGTTTCTATTGGCCCTCGATTTACAAGGATGCCCAAGAATTGGTCAAATCCTGTGACGCTTGTCAACGTCACGAGAATATTTCACAAAAGAATGAAATGCCACAAAATGCAATACAAGTTTGTGAAATATTTGACGTATGGGGCATCGACTTTATGGGGCCATTTCCATCATCTCATGGAAACAAGTACATACTCGTGGCTGTTGACTATTTGTCAAAATGGGTGGAAGCGAAAGCTTTACCCACTAATGATGCCCGAGTAGTTGTGAAGTTTTTGAAAGCTCTTTTTGCTCGATTTGGAACTCCACGTTCTATAATTAGTGATCGTGGTATGGATTTTTGCAATGACAAATTTGATAAAGTCATGCAAAAGTATGGTGTAACTCACCGTCTTTCTACTGCGTACCACCCTCAAACAAGTGGACAAGTAGAAGTTTCCAATCGAGGCATTAAGAGAATCTTGGAAAGAACAGTTGGTGAAAATCGTGCATCTTGGTCGGATAAATTAGATGATGCACTTTGGGCTTTCCGTACAGCTTACAAAACACCCATCGGGTGTACGCCTTACAAGCTTGTGTACGGGAAAGCATGCCATCTACCGATCAAGCTTGAGCATAAAGCCTATTGGGCCCTCAAGCATGCAAATTTTGACCTAAAAACTGCGGGTGATCATCGAAAAGTTCAACTGAATGAATTAAATGAACTTCGAGATCAAGCTTACGAGAACTCTTTGATCTACAAAGAAAAGACAAAGAAGATTCATGACTCAAAAATCAAGAACCGCATTTTCAACGTTGGTGATCGACTCCTTCTTTTCAACTCTAGACTCAAGATCTTCTCGGTAAAGCTCAAAACCCGATGGACTGGTCCATTCACTATCTTTAAGGTTTATCCTTATGGCACCGTCGAGTTATCACAAAATGATGGTCCTAATTTCAAAGTGAATGGACATCGTGTGAAACATTACTTTGGAGAGGACATACCATCCATGGTTGTCCCGGATCTCCAAACTTTCCCCAAGGACAATTGAATTCAAGGATCGAGTCAAGCTAGCGACTCGACAAACAAAAACAGTAGCAACAACATGGGTTTTCACTCGTGTCTCTGATTTCTTTCTACTCTCTAACACCCTAGTGTGGGGGAGTGGCCGTCCCCTGCAGCTATTTGAAATGTATATATCTTTGAAAAAAAATGTGTGATTGTACGTACAGATAAATAAAGTGAAAAATGCAAAACGATATTTCCACAGTTAGTTTAGAATATTATCTTTTTACGTTCATAGATTCGGAATAATAGCCGAGACTTTGAATATTGAGGACAATATTCAATTCTAAGTGTGGGGGGAAAATTCTAGCGAATTTTATCGCAAAATACTTTCAAGTACCCCCATTTTGGCCCAAAATTTTCAAAATTTTTTTTCACTTTATTTCAAATTTTTTGTGGTAATCAGTTCACCGTGTTTAAACGACAAAAGGATTGGCTAATCCAGGAGTAAACGGCTCTTGGTAAAGATATCTCAAACCCGTTGATGCCTTGCAATTTGCCCAAAATTGTATGGTAAATCAACTCGCCATATCCATAAAAAGTGAATGAGTTGGCTAGCCCGCAAGATTATGGCTTGTGGTAAAGGCAGTGGAAAATCCATAATTGGTAATCAGCTCACCAAGATGTTGACTATTCCATCAAGAGTTGGAAACGGCTTTTGGTAAAGACAAATCAAATCCGTTGACAGCTGGTGGTTTGCTCAAAATCACATGGTTATCAAGTGGACCACAGTTCTTACTCGAACTGATACATTTGGCTACTCCAGAAGTAATGGCTTTTGGTAAAGAGTTTCAAATCCATTAAATTTTCTCAAAAGATTGCTAGGGACTAGCAATAGTTTAGTGTGGGGGATTGACGAGTGTGTAAATACTCATCATTTTTATCGTATCTGAACTGCCAAAACATCCAAAAACACTCAAAAATGCATCAAAATACAGAAATTATCCCAAAAGTGTGTTTTATATGTTTTAGATGCAAAATGTTTAAAAACAAATGAAAAACGAACAAAGTTTGCACAATTGGCAGTTTCAGTCCCTCAAGTTTCAAAAATTGACAAAACTAGTCCCTGGAAGTTTGAAATGAAAGAAAAGTCAACCCAAGTCCTTTGGAATTCAAAAATTGTCATAACAAGTCCTTGGGTAAAAAGTTTGAGAAAATTACATGTTTGGTCCCTGCAGTTTGAAAAATGACAACTTTAATCCCTGGGAATTTTGAAAAGTACAAAAATTGCAAAAATGGTTTTTGGATATTTAAACTTTGCATGAATGGTCCTTTATGATACTTTGGCAGAATTACAACTTTGGCCCTCATGTTTGGTGAAATTTCAAAATTTGTCCTTGTGTAAAACTACAACACCAAACGGACCCTTATTATTCTACTTAACCCAAAACCAAACCCAAAACACTCCAAAAGCCCAAACCTCACCATAGCCCAACCCCCCTTGGTATTATTTAGAACGGTCAAGGTTGACCGTTTGACCCTTTGACCTCTCCACCTCCCCAAAAAACCACCCCGTGAACCCCTGCTACAAACACCATCATCACCTTCACACCTCTGCCTTAACCTAACCACACTCCATCATCATAATACCTACACCCCTCCAAATACTACACTCCAAACCCACCCTTCTGGCATCAATATATCAAAGGAAAAAGCCAAAGAGGAATTGGGCGCCAAAAGTGTTTGAACAGTCTAGATTGAATTGGGTAATCCAGTGGTCAAGAAACAAGTGGGGAAGTGCTCTGAAGGTCTCCAAAACCCTAATGGATGAGTATAAAAAGGAAGCTGTAGCAGAGAAGAAAGTGTGTAGCTTTTTAGTAAAATTTCTAGTTTAATCAAGTTATTGTAGTTCTCAATTTTATGTATAGTACTTTGTTCCTTTTAATTAATATAAGTCTTTGTTTCAGAAATATTAAGTTTCATTGCATTTTCATTCCAATTTCAAATTCTTAAAAATAAACAAGAAAAATATAAAAAATAAAAAAAACCAATAAAAAAAAGAAAATAACAATCAAAGAAGTTGAGATGTAGAAGACAGAAAGGGAGAATGGGTAATAGAGACTCATGGGAGTCATATAAGTGGGTACTTTGTTCTTGGTGATTCAGCAGGAAAGCACATTGTGAGCAATTCTCTTATTTTCATGTTTTACTTTTCAACAGCTTAATCTTCTGCTTATTGTTGCTTATATTGTTGTCATTAATTGTTAGTGTAAGATTAAATTAGATCTTAGATTCATTAAACCTCTATGTGTTCAAGTTAGTAATCTGACTGTCATTTTAGTATAAATTGCATATTTGAGTATTAGTACTCTGAGCCTATATTTCTGAGTTCACATAAGCTAATTGGAGTATAGTAAACTAATTAGAAGCTCTCTTTTTACTCATAATATCTGTTTGTTCAAGAAATCATCAAATCAGTCTAGTAAGGGAGTGTTTGGCAAAAAGCTGTACACTGAGTTCCTTGGTGTTTGAGTGTGAGTTTTTGGTCCACATTGTTATGTCAGGTCATATTAGTTAGTTTTAACCATAAAAATCAGTAGGTCAATTGTCACAATAGTCAAATTCTGTGTTTATCAGCTTAATTTTGTTCACTGTTGGGAATTCTTTGTCCTAAATTGATTCACATAAGCTCAGTAGTTGTGAGATTAGCTTAATTTGGTGTCATATTAGTTTAAAACAACAATGTCAGTATAGAATTTGCTTTAAGTCAACTCTTCATCAAAAATCTCAAAAGTCAAGATTGTTTATTGTTGCAGAAAACTCAATTTTGGGTGATTTTTCTAGAATTTTGGAGTGGGAATCAGGTTTTGAAATTTCTTGTGCTAAGAGTATACCACCTAAACTACAAAATCCAGCGATCAACTTATTTTTTTGATTTTTCTCTGAGCTGATCTGATTGCTTAAAACACCCTGCAGGGGAAGCAATCTCCCTTGTTCATCAGAGTTGACCCTAGTTTTGTGGTACCATAGTTTGTCTATCAATTGATCTTATGACTTGAACCTGGGTGTTTTATGAAGTCTGCTAGGAGTATTTGTTTGGTGTACACTTGGACTGGCATCATTAGTTTATGGGTAGCTTATTTAGCCCCTCAAAGTTGCCTCTTGGCAACTTTGGCTGCTGTATGCAACTAAGCTTGGTTGATTTTGTGGAGTTATTAATTATTGAGCTTTTTATTATTCTAGTTGTTGTCATTTACTGTTTTAATTGTTGTTAGTTTGTTTGCATAAGCCTTGTAAGTTCTTTTAGCTCATTTGAGCTTATTGGTTTTTTGTCTAGCTGCTACTTAATCTGTCAATTGTAATTATTGTTTGATCCTGCTTTCATCTTGTTGTTATTGTTGATAATTGTTGTCTTTGTTGTTGTTTCTGATTTGTTTGAATGTATTAAGTTGGTATATGCTTGTGTTTACCCATAAGTTTTTGCTTCTATGCTTGTTTGTCCAACTGTTTATTGCACAAGTCCATTTTGAGCCTTTGGTTACTGAGCCAGTTTCCCAAGACCACAACAACCTCAAAACATGAGATTAACCCTTGGTCTTGGGCATTTTGAGAAGCCCTCCTAGCAACCTTTTAAGTTCCAAGCTTGCCTTGTACCCTGGGTCACCCCTGTGGGCCCCACCAAGGGCTGCAATAAAGCCTTTGAGGCCTGTTTAGCTAGGATTGAGTTTGGAATTGCTTATTTGGTCAATTGGCTTATTCAGCTGATCTTACTTGTCATTTTAGATCTTTCTAAGCACACTTCAATTGTTTGTAACTTAATCTCTGGCCTGAGTGATCTGTGTAGCTTATTCAATAGCTTTTACCTCACAAATAAGCTTAATAGCTCACTGATTTGCTTATTCATCATCACACAGCTTATTTCTGAGTTCCAAAGAAAGTCCCTTCATAAGAAGTTCTTAATTTTAGTTGTAAATCAGTTTTGTAAAAGAAAATTTTAAAAAAGACAAAAATTAAGAAAGTGATAAACTTCTATTTAAGCCATTTTGGCTTATTTTCTGCTTATTTATAAGCACTTTTCATTTTTAAATTTTTCACAGGTTCCTTTTTAGTTAAAATAATTTTAGGAATTTTTTCAGATTTTTCCTTGGTCATTTAGTATTTTTTATAATTTATTTTAGTTTAAATTAATTAAATAATTAGTTTTAATTAATAATTAATAATTAAAAAGTAGAAAAATTAGATTTTCTGTTTTAAAATTAGTTTTATAATATTTTAGATTTTTCTAAATTTAATTTTCCTTTTTCTAGGTAATTTTCATAATTAATTAATAATTAGTGTAATTTAGTTAATTAAAAAGTAATTAGAAATTAGTAATTAATTAAATAGTTGTAAAAATAATTTTAATTTTCTTAAAATTTTCTTATAACATTAGGATTGTAAAAATATAATTTTCACGTTCGTAGGACTTTATTTGCTCACGTTTCACTTTTTATTTTGCGCGTTCGCGTTATTTTTAACTCAAACGTGCGTTTTTAGGTTTACTCGCGTTTCTAGGTTATCTGATAATCAGTAATAGTCATAATAGTGTTTCTAAGTTATTTTCAATCATAATCTCGTAGTATAATCACTCAAATCAAATTTCTGATCCTCCTGTTAAATCACCCGATCACTTAAAACGTCTTTGAATACAATTGCTTACCTCACTGGGACATAACGACCCGGGAATACACTGTACTCCTTGGTTAGTTGGTTTTAGACGTTTGACTTGGTTGACCAATCACATTGGAAAACTTAGTTGACCGTTTAGGACCAATCAAAGGTATAGTAGTGGTGTCGTGAAGCCCATCACAAGTGAATCCAAGTACAAGGAGTACATTTGCGGTGAAGAAGCTATGCAAATTTCTCCGACTGAACAGTATTACTTAAGACGCCCAATACGCAGAGGCCATCTTAATATTTCTTTACATTATTTATGCAGCAGGTAATATCTTATCGTCATAACTTCAGCGTGATGTACAAGTTATGTAAATGATTCATGACAATCATGAAAGATGTTATTGTCTTCTCATTTCATTTGCTTTTGTTTTGAGTAGCTGTAGCATCATATAATGTTATGAATACCTTATGAAAAAGTAGGTTACCATACTCTAAAGAAACTATTCACGAAAAAGTATTAGCAATACCATGTATTCGTGCCATTTTTATTTTCCTTTCATGACTGCTAGTAGACAATAAAGCTTTTAGCATTTACTTATGTCTTGCAGGTACTTGAAGACATGCAAGCTATATGGGGCTGGATATTGATTGAGAAACTACATATTCCTCATAGTGAGAGAAACATGTATTCTGCTCTTATTGTGGTGCCTAAGACATTTGATAATCGAGGTAATTATGTTTTGTCACTTTCAGAGCTTGAGTTTGCATTTTTGCTGAATAATACAAGCAAGCACACATCTAATCTTTATATACATAATTCAGTACAAGTGCCTACTTCCGTATTTATTGCTACATTTATCCCATAAAGCTTGTAAAATTTTATCCCTCCTGTTGATAATGTGTGTCTAATAGATCATGCCTGTAATGCCAATATTTGGTAATGAACGAGTGGGTATGGAATTTTAGCTGGAAGTCGTGCCAAGAAAAGGAAAAAATATTAATAAATGGTACATCCCAAAATGGTAATTGTGCGAAGGTCATAGAAGTAAATTGCGTAGAAAAATGCTTGACCTTCAAGATATACACTAGGTCTTGATATTGAATGGATATATATTAAACTAAGAAATGCAAGTGTTTCCCTTTGATGCCTTTTTATTCCTAACATCATTCTTTTGTCAATAGTGATTATGCTTCAGTGTGTTATGTACTAAGTAAAATGATTAACGGATAGCCTACAAAGTAAAAAAATAGAACTTTTGTTAAAGGTGGATAACCTTCTTTTGGTAATCAATTAACATGGAACAATATACTCCTTATGTTTGAATTAGGGCTCAGCATACGACCCGAACGGACCAAACCGACCGACCACATTCGGTCCGGTCCTTGGTCTTGGATTTTTGGTTAATTCGGTCCTCGGTGCGGTCGGTCCGGTCCGGTCCGGTCCGGACCACAAATCGATTATTTCGCCTTGTTGGACAGGACCGACCGTGACCGGACCAGACCGACCACATTCGGTCCGGTCCTCAGTCTTGGCTTTTTGGCTAATTTGGTCCTCGGTCTTGTCGGCCCGGTCCGGTCCTGCACTTATGCTCACCCCTAGTTTGAATGTCTCATTTTGGAAAGAAGCCTGACCAATTACTTTATTATTGTACAATTAGCATTACAAGATCTTTAACAAAGACTTTTTTCTTTTATTTGAGTCAACTCATAACATCTGTTTTATCAGCTTCATATTGGAAATGGATTACCAGCAACATGTATTGTGAATATGGGTGCTCAAGTCACGACTATTATTTGTGTCAAGGTGGTATTGATGTCCTTTCTCTTACATAATTTTTTTAATAAATTTTGGCAGTTGACATATTACCAGATATACAAAAGAATTAACAAAAATTCGTGATTTGCAAGTTTTATAGAACATAACCCATACCATTAATACTAAGCATTTTTCTATCAGCATCACATGTTAATTGAAATTCACTTTAATTATGAGTTTCATATGTTAATTGGAGTTGTTCTTCACTTCTTCCTCATACACAGACCATCTTATGTTTTGACGGAGAGGTACGAATTCCATATTCTAACACTATTCTTTGTAGTTAGTTAATTTGTGGCTTTGTGTGTGTGTCCGGGTTTTTTTTGGTTATTCAATATTACACAATGACTTGTCAATTTCTTTTTATCCAGATATATTTTGGTTGGAATTAATTGTTTAAGCGGCTAAATAGTAGATGTAACATTCTCAGGACGTATCGAGATGCCTTCTATGGACTCAAAGACATCATCAAACATGGCCACCTATTCGCACAGATGCTCTTGCAAAACCGATTGATTTGCTGATCAAACAAGAATGAGGAAAGTTATAGGCTCGCTGGACTTGTGGAGTCGTAAGAATTATCTTAAATTATTTTAGAATTAACATTTGTTTCTATAAATTTTAACTTACACACTGTTGGTTATTTCTTTTTTAGTGTCATTGGTAGTATGAGGTGGGAATTCCCTGCCGTAAATCACCATCTGGGTGATTGGGAATGTGGATTTTATGTGATGAAATGGATGCATGACTTTGTGCTAAAATATCAAAACAACAATTTCCGAAACGTAGTAAGTGCTTGTTAAATAACTCTAGAATTTGTTTCTTGCACTGAGAACCCATCCTATTTGTTGTATTATTAGAATTTGGTTTATGAATTTTTGTGTAAGTGTCGAAAATAAGTTTTGGATAATTAGGTGTGTTTAGTAAATCAGATAAGCAGTTTGGTTAAGCAAATCTGTCATACCCTCAAAATAGTTCAACTGTTGTTTAGGAGTAGCAAGTTGCGAAAAAGTTGACTTTGATTACTTGGTAACTTCATATTTAAATACCTCAACTTATTTCATTGTAAAGACATTAATTTATATATAGGTACTTTGGAGTGACGAGCGTCCATTAGAGAATAAAGAGTTAAACGCGATCATTGGTGCATGGTTTACATTGTGGCGTCATTGATCCCAGATAATTATGTTTAGTTATGTTGAATTTTAGAGTTTCAATTTGAATTTTGTCTAGGATTTATGTTTTGCTAAGTTGAAGTATTATCTTAATTTGCTTTGTTGATTTTTGACATTTTTTGATGTATTTGCTTTGTTGAAGTATTATCTTAATTTGCTTTGCTAAGTTGAAGTATATATATATATATATATATATATATATATATATATATATATATATATATATATATATATATATATATATATATATATATATAGAGTTAGGATCAAATAAGAAGATTACTTAAAATAAGAAGGAATAAGAAGAACTATAACAACAAATCCGAGATGCACCGACCTAAATTAGATGCATCCCTATAATCTTAGATGCATTATAACGTACCATAGTGTGTTTTCTAGCTTTTAATTAGATGCATATACGTATATTAGATGCATTTCTTGATTTCTCTTATTTTTTGTTCCTCTGCACGTGCTAAAATCATGAAAATCAATTTGCACCATCTATATATCAAATTAACTTTCGAAACTCAAGATGTTGCATCTATATGAATAGAAATGCATCTAATGCAAGTCGTTGCATCTCAAATGCATGGTTTTGGTCACTTCTTACCACTTCTTACTGGATCCCTACCCTATATATATATATATATATATATATATATATATATATATATATATATATATATATATATATATATATATATATATATATATATATATATATATATATATATATTTGTTGCATTTATATTTCTTTATTTTGGTGAGTCAAATTGTATATTATGGAATTTAAAAAAAATTAGAAAATTTAAAAAACAAATTTATTTTATTTATTTATTTATTTATTTATTTTAATAAAAAAGATTTACAAAAAGACAGGTTTTGATATAAAAACATATCTTTTTACTCTATATAAAGACAGGTTGGATGTTTCTATAAAGACACGTTGTGGTAGAACCGGTTTCAGTGTCCATTAAAAACATGTGTGTTTACTCTAATATGGAGACCGATTCTTTAGGAGAAAACCAGTGTCAATGTTTGTAATAGAGACAGGTTGTGCAACCTCTTTCTATATATTTTGATCATGGAGATACCCCCCTCAGAGAGTGGTCTCAAAACCACTCTTCATGGGCTATTTTGACCAGTTTCTGTGAGATTTTTTGTAGTAGTGGAGGGAAGTGAAGTGTATCTACCTATGATATATTACTCCTTGCTAGTTATCCAATTCTACCTATTGAATTGTCACACCTTGTTTTAATTGACGGGTTGTATTCCTTAATACCATTCGAGGGGCCGTGTACGATCTTCCCCATCTTTATAAGCTTCTACCTCTTCCTATGTCGAGCCGAAAACTAGCTCCTAACACGGCCTCCTTAGTAGTCACTTATGCATTAAATACAACCAATTAATCGTAGTACACATCTGATTCATGTTTCTTAAGACATTCAAGCAAGTTACCAATTGGAGATTAGCCAGTTTTCTTAAGCCTAACATCGATAAACATTCAATCAAAACAAGAAACAATAGGAAACAAGAATTATAAACTAAACCAATTAGACCTATCGAAGTGTCACACCTTAATTGATGAAGATAGACACAAACATCAACAAGGAAATCAATAAGATCTAATCAATTATATACAAGTTTTACACAATCATAAGTAGACACAAGGTGAATTAGCCAAGTATGATGAATAGAGAACAATCAACAATAACAATGAAAGACATAATTAAGATAGAATCAACAAACCAATAAAAGATGTTTATAGAGTGATTTAAACCCTCTAAGTTGCTGGAAAAACACCTACCCTAACACTAAAATCAGACCTAGGGTTAGGGGCCTACAAATAATGAAGTTATAAGGTTGTATTTATAGGCACTTTTCAGCCCGGCCCGTCTTGACGGCGTCAGCCCGTACCTTGACGGCATCAAGACCAAACTTTCTTTACCAAATTGTAGATCTCTTCGCGTAGGCTTTTGAATCACCTAAATCCGAGTTCGTATGCAAAAGTTATGGCCAAAACAATAACAGCTACCGCGCGCGCAAGTTGTAACTAGTTAACACAAGATGGTCTGCCTCCATTAACACGTGACGGCGTTATACGTACACTAGATGGCCATCTGGTATTAAACTTGACACCGTCACGTTATAAGTCTTTTGGGCCATCACCTTGTAAATTACACGTGACGGCCTAGGCTTCCCAAAAGGTGACGCCGTCACTCTTTAATCCAAAAAATCATTCTGGCGCGTCTCGTGTAAACTTCATATCCACCTTTTTGCCAAAGCGTGACGCCGTTACATGCAAAGTGTGAAGCTGTCAGGTACTATTTCCAGCTTGATTTTGGAGACTTTTCCGTTTTCTTCACTTTTCGCTCCAAAAACATCCAAAATGCTTCCTTTTCTATATTTCTTCTCCAAAGTACCTAAAATGACAAAAGGAACTATTTAGGACAATATTAGATCAAATAATCACGACTTAGGGCTTAAATGACCCCTAAAAGCGGTACACTTTTCGTCTCATCAGCACAAGTCACTCATAACTACGAATCATCATCTCAAGACTCTTATGGACTTGGATAATTGGATGGGCCAAGCATACAAGACTTCTACATATGGATTTAGTTAATTGGATCGGGCTAAGAATGCATATGAATTTAGCTAAATGGAACGGGCTAAGCAAACAAACAAGCCCATTCGGGGCCCAATAGTAACCAGCCCAACAAGGCCCATCAAGACCAAACAATGCTTCTAGAAGCCTCTAGAACATGGAGGGAAAATGGTAAATTTAAAATTCAAATTTTGAATTTAGGAGGGAAAAATAATGGAATATTCTTTGGCATACTCCTTATATTTTGGAATATTCTTTGGCATTTTCCTTATTCCAAACATTTTCCTTATGCTTTGGAATATTCATTGGCATATTCCTTATACTTTGGAATATTCTTTAGCATATTCCTTATGCTTTGGAATATTCTTTGGCATATTCCAATATCTCATGAGTCTATAAATAGAAGTCATTTGTCCGCTTCTTGGGCGCAATTTTGCAAGCATCAAAAACACACACATAGATTATTTCATCATGTAATTAGTCTAGGACAATGTAAGTCTAGAATCTCAATTGTACTAGGGAAGATCCGGATGATGTGTAAGTCCATGGATGATTGTGTAGATTAGTAGTGGTATGCATAGTCGTGAAGGTGAAGAAGTCGTGAAGTCGTGAAGAAGTCGTGTGTAGAAGTGATACGTGGGAATTGCGCCCTCGCAACAGGTTTTACCTCTCAAGGGATCTTGAGAAGCTTACAACCCCCACCAGGCAGTGTACCTGATCGTTGTAGTATAGTATAGTGAAAAGTACCGGGGGATTGATCATTCAACTAAGGAATAGTGTCGCTAGGATTAGAAAGCCTACTAAACTAGGTCTAGATGTGAGGGACGATTCTTTTTGTATTTTTTATATTTTATGAAAGCAAGTAAAATCTCAGGTTTTGAATGAGTGGGCGGAATTAGTTGCTAGCCAACTAACCCAATTAACTACAAATGCAATCAAAATAAAATAAAAAAAAAAATGAAAATTAAACTATTATACTAATGTGGTGGAAACAATAATGAGAAAAGTTGTGTTTACTTAGATTTCATTACTCCCTAGATATCTTTTACCGGTTGATTAGCTTGTTATAATTGCATGGATGACGGGTTATATTCCTTAATACCAGTCGTAGGGCCGTGTACAATATTCCCTGACTCTATAAGATCCTACTTCACTCCTATGTCGAGCCATTAAAAGCTCCTAACATGGGATCATTAGAATTCACTTATGCATTAAATACAACCAAAAATCGTAGTACACCTCCGATCATGTTTCTTAAGATGTTCAAGCAAGTTACCAGTGGAAGTCTGCCAGTTTTCTTAAGCCTAATATCGAATACAATCATCCGTAACAATTATAAACAAACAATCAACCAATAATCAACGTCTATGTTTCACTACATCTAAGCAAACACAATAAAAGCCTAGCCTAACATGTTAAAAGAAAGATACACATAAGATAGAATCAAACAATACATAGACATATTGAATGATTATTGAAGTACTTATCTTTATTCAAACATGGAAGAAAGAAGGGTTTGGAACCCCTTCAAGATGCAGGAAATTCGACCTAGGGTTTTTACAAAACTTGTTCCACAAAAGTTCCACACTTTACAATGAAAAATTGGAAAAATATATATAGACATAACATCCTGACGGCGTCATGTATTAGCCTCTGACGCCGTTAACTCGCCGCCAAGTTGAAATTTATATTGCCTAGTTCCACTTCTGACGTCGTCATGTAGGAATGAGCTTTGGGCCGTCACATGTATTTGGACCCTGACAGCCTTGGTGACGCCGTCAGGCCAATAACAAAGAAAATGTTCAAGGCCGTCACGTTATAAGTTCCACATCCACCTCTTTTGTCACTCTTGACGCCGTCACTAGTAAACACTTGACGTCGTCAGGTACTGTTCCAGCAAGGAATTTTGAGACTTTGCCGTTTTCTTCACTTTTATGCTCCAAAAACGTACAAAACGCTTCCTTTTCCATATTTCTTCTCAAAAGTACCTAAAATGACAAAAGGAATGATTTAGGGCAATAATTGATCAAATAATCTCGAATTCGGGCTTAAATGACCCCTTAAAAGCGGTACATTTTTCGCCTCATCAAATACCCTTACACTTGAGATTTGCTTGTCCTCAAGCAAATGCGCTTTTATTCTAATCAAAATACAAGTTAGGGGTCATTTAACACTAATATAAAAGTAATTACAAAAAATAATCGTTCCACTAAAAACCAATAACAAGCACGGAGGTCATACAATAGCACCTCACAAATAGTGTTTAGATACTCACATCTCTCGGGTGTAATAAATTATATATCACAATAAGGAAATGGAAAACATCTCTCACTACCTGTCATAGCAAATAGATTACCACAGGCTTGGGAAAGGATCAAACCTCCACCACTTGGCGTAAGCACCTAGGATAAACTATCAAAGAGGTTTTTTAAAGGGTTATAACATTAGGTGTAGGGATATGGAAAACACGGTTTTGTTGGATAAAGGCAATATTTACTGGTGGCGAGTTAATCATCTTGGTTAATTACATTTACAATATGGCGTTGCTAAGCCAAGACTCGACTCGACTTAAGCTAATAAATCAAAAATAACAAAAATATAAAACAAACATAGAATGAAACGGGATGGTAGTCCATATGTTTTTCTCTTTTTCTTTTTTCTATTTTTTTTTTCTTTTTTTCTTTTTTCGATTTTTTTTCTTTGCGTACACTTTTACCCTACCATCCAAAATAATACATCGTAGGGAATGTACATTCCCCTTACACTTGAATTTTTACATACTTTACAATAAACTACTCTAATGACTCGAATCAAGATAATCAAAAAACACTTGGAGTACTTTTTAAGATTAACGCACATATGGGGGTAATAACTTGATGTTCTTCCCCATTACTCCATAACACTAGTACTTTACCCATGAGTCCCAATCGTCCCAAAACAATATGTACAAGATATGACTCGACTTAGCAACCATGTAATCAATTAGATAATTAACTAAGGGTTTAAACATGTAACAATAATGCACTAAAGATGAGTGCATACAAGGAAGGCTAAGGCGATTTGGTTGCACATTTGGGTGGGTTGTAACAAATTTTTCCTTTAAGTAAGATGCTTAAAGTTAGAAACGAAAAGATAGGCTTGGAGGGGTGTACTAGGGGTATCGTGTACTAAAAATGAGTACAACGCTAAGGTGTGAGAAAAATTAATTGACTTTACTAGTCAAGTAATATGACTTAAATGGTCAAGTAATTATGATACGGGTTTAAACACAAGGGTGATCTTAATGCCTCTTATCATGTAGTAAATCCTACTACACGAATGTAGTCTCACTAGCGGTCTCGGGATGCATTACTAACGCAAGTTCTAGAATCTAAATGCTACCGGTACACTCATAAGCACTAACAATAAATGCTTTTCCTATCAAATCTAAAGGCGAACCTCACATATTTGGGTGGAAAATTTTTCTGAATGGTATGGTTTTGTGCTAGTAATACAACTCCTATCCATGAGACGCTTGTTAAGGCTAAAGTTTCATTCCTAAATATTGTAAAAAAATTTTAATTTGGCGCTAAAATTACACTAACAAGTATTTCTCTTAGTTTTATTACACACCTACTATCGAACAAACAAACTCAAGTGCAATTGTATCCTATAAGGTATCATCATTTACCCTCCCCTTAAACTTAGGATGAACATTGTCCCCAATGTTCAATTAAAGGATGTAAAAGTAAAATAGGTAAAAGAAGGAAAACAAATACTCTCCTGATTCGTTCGATTTGGATAGTGTGTCAACAAGGTTAGATCTTCCTCCAATAACATGAACGTTGAAAGCTTCCCTTCCAAAAATATAAATCATCTTCTTGTCATATATAACCTGTTAAACCTGAGAAAACAATCAAGGCAACCTCGCATAAAATTGGCGGCAATCTATATAAACAAACAAATCCTAGAAAGCAATTTAAGATATAATGCTTGTGGAATGAATGTTTGCAGATTTCCTAGAGTTTACAAAACTAAAGAATTAACAAAAACTTTAAGGCTCCGGTTTAAACAAAACTTGCAAAAATTTTCATAATTTTGGTACCTGACGCCGTCAGGTTGTAACTCCTGACGTCGTCAGAATGTTCCTGGAAAAATCTTATGTTAAGTTTCTAGAAAATTTCTGGAAAAACTCATGCCTTATTTCCTGGAAAATCCTGCAAAACATCATTATGACTCGATACAAGCATTTGACTCTAACAATTACTAATATACATGCTCATTTAATATTGTGGCGAATCATAATCATTTTCGTTCTGATAAACAAGTTTGGGTCTCCCCTTACACTTAGCTTTTGCAAAATACCTTTATATGTAATTAAGACGAAGTTAAAAACAAAATAAAGCATTTTCACAATTTAGTTTGAAACATGATCTACCAAACAAACAAACAATCAAACAAATAAAGCAAGTGAAACTTCAAACAATTAAAAATTGATGAGGCGAAAAGTGTACCGCTTTTAAAGGGTCATTTAAGCCCGAATTCGAGATTATTTGATCAATTATTGCCCTAAATCATTCCTTTTGTCATTTTAGGTACTTTTGAGGAGAAATCTAGAAAAAGAAGCATTTTGGACGTTTTTGGAGCATAAAAGTGAAGAAAACGGCAAAGTCTCAAAATTCCTTGCTGGAACAGTACCTGACGACGTCAAGGTTTACAAGTGACGGCGTCAAGAGTGGCAAAAGAGGTGGATTTGGAACTTATAACGTGACGGCCCATAACATTTTATTTGTCATTGGCCTGACGGCGTCACCAAGGCCGTCAGGGTCCAAATACACGTGACGGCCCAGAGCTCATTCCTACATGATGGCGTCAGAAGTGGATCTAGGCAATACGAATTTCAACTTGGCAGCGAGTTGATGGCGTCAGAGGTTAACACATGACGCCATCAGGATGCATAGTCTATATATATATTTTCAATTTTTCATTGTAAAGAGTGGAACTTTGTGTGGGATATTAGGGCATAAACCCTAGACGAATTTTACAGTTTTTTCAAGGGTTTCAACCCCTTGATTCTTCCATGTTCAATTGAAGATAAGTACTTATTCCAATCATTCAATATGTCTATGTGTTATGTGATTATATCTTACGCTTGTCTTCTCTTTAACATGCTAGGCAAGGTTTTTATTGTGTTTGCTTAGATGTAGTAAAACCTAGATGTTGACTATGGGTTGATTGTTTGTTTATAATTGTTACAGATGATTGTATTCGATGTTAGGCTTAAGAAAACTGGCAGACTTCCATTGGCAACTTGCTTGAACGTCTTAAGATACATGATCGGAGGTGTACTACGATTTTTGGTTGTATTTAATGCATAAGAGAATTCTAATGATCCCATGTTAGGAGCTTCTAACGGCTCGACATAGGAGTGAAGTAGGATCTTATAGAGTTAGGGAATATTGTACACGGCCCTACGACTGGTATTAAGGAATATAACCCGTCATCCATGCAATTGTAACAAGCTAATCAACCTGTAAAAGATATCTAGGGAGTAATGAAATCTAAGTAAACACAACTTTTCTCATTATTGTTTCCACCACATTAGTAAATTAGTTTAATTTTCATTTCTTTTATTTTATTTTGATTGCATCTTTAGTTAATTGGGTTAGTTGGCTAGCAACTAATTCCGCCCACTCCTTCAAAACCCGAGATTTTACTTGCTTTCATAAAATATAGAAAATACAAAAAGAATCATCCCTCACCTCTAGACCTAGTTTAGTAGGCTTTCTAATCCTAGCGACGCTATTCCTGAGTTGAACGATCAGTCCCCCGGTACTTGTCATTATACTATACTACAACGATCAGGTACACTGCCTGGTGGGGGTTGTAAGCTTCTCAAGATCCCTTGAGAGGTAAAACCTGTTGCGAGGGCGCAATTCCCACGTATCAAGTTTTTGGCGCCGCAACCCGGGGAATAGTTATTGTCTAGGTTAGGATTTCTTTTTATTTGGTCTACTTGCTAGATTCCTTTCTAGTAAGGTTTTATTTTTATTTTTAGGTTTTCTTTAGTCTATCTCATTTCTTCGTTTCTTTGTTCGTAACCATTACCATCCGACATCATGGAAGGTGGTAACATCTTTGATCCCATCAACCCACCACAACAAAACCACCCACAAAACCCACCATTAGCAAACCAACCTCCTAGGCTCTGAACTTTAGGAGATTATTCTCGTCCTAGCCACCAAGGCTATCGAAACACCATTGAGCTCACTCAAGGAGCCAATGTGTCCCCCTTGCGATCCGACACCATCCGGTTGGTGCAAAGCGGATGTGCATTCCATGGACTTCGTTCCAAAGATCCTAATCAACATCTCAAGGATTTCCTTAAAATCGTAGATTCCATAGACCTTGATGTTGCAGCTAGAGAGTCGACCCGATTATGTCTATTCCAATTCTCTCTACGTGATCAAGCTAGTCAATGGCTTGAACGTTACCCGCGGGATCCATCACCTCATGGGATGATCTCACTTCTCGTTTCCTTGCTCAATTTTTCCCACCGGGGAGAACTACCAAGCTTAGAAATGATATCTTGATGTTCCAACAACGTCAAGGTGATATATGAAGCATGGACTCGTTTCAAGGACTTACTCCAAAAAGTCCCTCATCATGGCATAGATCTTTGGCTCCAAGTCCAAATCTTCTATGACCATATCGATCTCTCCACAAGGCGAACCATTGACCAATTGTCCGGTGGCAAGCTACATGATCTAAGTGCGGAAGAATCATGGGAACTCATAGAAGATCTTGCTCTCTATGACAACGAAAGTTGGAATGATCCCCGTGATTTGAACAAAACGGTCAAGGCAATATCTTTGCCTTCGAACAATTCTAGCACTCCCGACAGTAGGATAATGGAACTTGAGGACCAAGTCAAGTTTCTCATGAAATCCTACGAAGCTCCTAAGCCTTCAAGCCAAGTGAATAAAATCACTTCTACATGCGAATTATGTAGTGGTCCCCATGATGCTCGTGATTGCGTGGAACTCCCCGGACAAGCTTTTGCGGATTACGCATCCTCGCGTACCGACGAAGCGGGAGACAAATGGTACACTTTCAAACCCGAGCCAAACCCTTAGGGTTATTCCTACAACCTTTCTTGGAAAAATCACCCGAACCTTAGGTGGAAACAAAACCAAAACATGCCCCAAAACAATTCTTCCAATCCACCAAATCGTTACCAACCAAACGGTCCACCCTCTAACCGTACTTTTAACAACAATCCTTCCAATAACTATGGTAGTACCAATAATCTTGAAGGATTGATGTCCAAGTTTATGGCATCTCAAGAAGCTCGCATATCTAAGTTTGAAGCTGATTTCAAACAAAAGCAAAGTGAGATGACCAATAAAATCGACACATTGTTGAAAGTTCTCAATGACCGAGAAATGGGAGCACTCCCAAGCGACACGGTCAAGAACCCAAAACTAAACGTTAATGTCATATCATCGGTTTCGTCACCTACTTCTTGTCCATAATACTATTGGTCAAAGCAATGAGCACGTGTTTCAAGCAAACCCAAATTCTTCAAAAGGACCAATTGAATAAAACATCCAACATTAAACCAGTCAATAACATAGTTGAAACACCTCCTATACAAGACCTTGACGATGAATTCAAGGAGCTCCACCTTGAACGCCCCGTCATTTATGTCTTAGCCCGTGCCCCCTACTATAGTGCCCTCCTAGAAAAATATGAGAAACTTAAATTTGGTAAAAATGGGACCGCCTTCATTCAAAACAAGTTGCCTAAGAAGCTTGATGATCCATGGTATATTTGTTTTGCCTTGTAAGATAGGAAAATCTGAAGCTTTCAACACACTAGCCAACTTAGGATCAAGCCTCAACTTGATTCCCCTATCCCTTTTCACTGCTCTTAAGCTAGGAAAGTTAGAGGATACGGAAGTAATAATTTGTCTATCGGATGGAAGTATTGCCCACCCGGTCGGAATGATCAAGGATGTAGTAGTTCACGTAGAAGATTGACTATCTTAGCTGATTTTCACGTCCTAGATATGGTTAGTGATACTACATGCCGATTGTTAGTAGGAAGAGGATTTTTAGCAACCGCTAGTGCCATGATAGATTGTAAGGAGTCTAAGATAGCGGTAGGAGATGGTGAGACTTGGTCGGTTTATAATGTTAAGAAGCATAGCTACGATTGTGAGGATGAACCAACACCACATTGGGTAGAAATGAATAGGAGACCATCTAGATATGGACCTTGGATAGAAAGGAACTTTATAGGACCTCAACGCCCATTCTATCTAGAAAAAGATTTCATTGATAAGACACATTCGGTAGAACAACTCATAGCTAGAGATGAGGAACTAAACCATTTTAAGGATCCCCTAGTCTTTAGGAAAATGATTGAGTTCTTAAGCGTAATGCCTATCAACCTAGAGATGAACAAGTGGAAAAGGGAAGGGGATAAGTGTAAATGGAATTGGGACAAGCCACCTAAGGAAGGTAACGGATCATGGCATATAAAGATGATTTTATATGATCCAGATGGAGAAAAGTTTGAGAAGTCATACCGTACCAAGAAAACCGATAGGAAATTGAAAACTAAGTTTGATCCCAAAGATGTCCTCGACGAGTAGCTCACACATATAAGATAGCCCATGACCTTGAGTCTAGCTACAAGAGTCGTAAATAATGAAAAGCGCTTCTTGGGAGGCAACCCATGTTTTGTGTGTTTTTATTTGTTTGATTTTTATTTGTTTGATGTTATTTGTTTCCGTGTGCATGTCTTATTTTTATTGTTGGTAGATCTATTTTCAAACTAAATTGTAAAAATACTTTATTTTGTTGTTTAACTTCGTCTTAACTTCATATAAAGGTATTTTGCAAAAGCTAAGTGTAAGGGAAACCCAAATTTGTTTATAAGAACGAAAATGATCATGATTCGCCACAACATTAAATGAACATATGTATTAGTAATTGTTAGAGTCAAATGCTTGTATCGAGTCATAATGATGTTTTGCAGGATTTTCCAGGAAATAGGACATAAGTTTTTCCAGAAATTTTCCGGAAACTTAACATAAAGATTTATGCAGGTCACTTCTGACGGCGTCAGGGTTTAACACCTGACGGCGTCACGTGTAAAATTCTGGAAATTTTGCAAGTTTTGTTTTTCTACCGGAGTCTTAAAGTTTTTGCTGATTCTTTAGTTTTGTAAACTCCAGGAAATCTGCAAGCATTCATTCCACAAGCATTATATCTTAAATTGCTTTCTAGGATTTGTTAGTATATATATAGATTGCCGCCGATTTTACGTGAGGTTGCCTTGATTGTTTTCTCAGGTTTAACAGATTATATATGACAAGAAGATGATTTATATTCCTGGAAGGGAAGCTTTGAACATTCATTTTCTTGGAGGAAGATCTAACCTTGTTGACACACTATCCACACCGAACGAATCAGGGGAGTATTTGTTTTCATTATTTTACCTATTTTACTTGTACATTCTTTAATTGAACATTGGGGACAATGTTCATCCTAAGTGTAAGGGGAGGGTAAATGATGATACCTTATAGGATACAATTGCATTTGAGTTTGTTTGTTTAATGGTAGGTGTGTAATAAAACTAAGAGAAATACTTGTTAGTGTAATTTTAGCGCCAAATTTAAATTTTTTTACAACATTTAGGAGTGAAACTTTAGCCTTAACAAGCGTCTCATGGATAGGAGTTGTATGACTAGCGCAAAACCGTACCATTCAAAAAGAATTTCCACACGAATATGTGAGGTTCACCTTTAGATTTGATAGGAAAAGCATTCATTATTAGTGCTTATGAGTGTACCGGTAGCATTTAGATTCTAGAACTTACGTTAGTGATGCATCCTGAGACCGCTAGTGAGACTACATTCGTGTAGTAGGATTTACTACATGATAAAAGGCATTAGGATCACCCTTGTGCCTAAACCCGTATCATAATTACTTGACCATTTAAGTCATATTACTTGACTAGCAAAGTCAATTAATTTTCCCACACCTTAGCGTTGTACTCATTTTTAGTATACGATACCACTAGTACACCTCTCCGAGCCTATCCTTTTCGTTTCTAACTTTAAGCATCGTAATTAAAGGAAGAATTTGTTACAACCCACCCAAATGTGAAACCAAATCGCCTTAGCCTTCCGTGTATGCACTTGATGAGTGCTCAAACACTCTTCATTTTTGTCGTATTTAAACTGCCAAAACATACAAAAACAATCAAAAAGTTATCAAAATACTTAAATTATCCCAGGGATTGTGTTTTATGTGTTTTAAAAGCAAAATGAGCAAAAACAAATGAAAAACGATCAAAGTTTGCAATGTTGGCAGTTTCAGTCCCCGAGTTTCAAAACTTGTCAAAAATAGTCCCTATGCATTTATTTTGAAAGGAAAAGTCAACCCAAGATTTTGAAAGTCAAATATTACAAAAATATGATACTTGGGTCATAAGTTTCCAAAATTACATGTTTGGCCCCTGAGATTTTGAAAATGGCAGAAAAGGACCCTGGAATTTAAAAAAATGGAAAAATATAAAAATGGTTCTTGGAATATTGGTGCTTGGCATTTTTGGTCCTTATGAGAGCTTTGGAGAATGATCAACTTCAGTCCCTCATGTTTGGGAAAAGTACAAAATTGGTCCTTGTGATACACTTAACCAAACGGACCCTTTTTATTATTATCCAAAAACCAAAACCAATCCAATCCAAATCCAAACCAACCCAAAAACACCCCCAGGCCCAATCCCATCCAGCCCATCCCTTTTTGATACCAAAATCCACAGGGTCAAACACATGGTCAAACGACCATCTTCCCCGTACCCTTCCCCCTAAAACCAGGTACCTTGTCCCTCCCCTTCTCTCACCTTTTCACCAACATAGCCCCCCCACAATTAATACCCCTCACCAACCTAACCAACCCCCACCACCACAATAAATGACTCCCACCAGAACCACTAAAATTGGGTGCGTTTCAATTTGGCAGGAAAATTACAATCAAGGGCTCAGGTGCATTTTAGCTCAATTGAATGGATGGGATTTGGTCAAGAGTCAATGGAGATACCACTGGGACATTAAAAAAATCAAAAAGAAGCCATGTGGGAGAAGATGTGACCTATTTTATCTCGTTATATATATGTAAGTTCATATGAGCCTTAGTTTAGTATGTAGTATGTAGTATGTAGTTTAGTTGTTTCAATATCTAATTGTACCCTCTGTAATCATTTTAAGTGAATGAAAGAGCTGTTTTAAGTTTATTTACAATTTGCAAGTTTTAAGTTTATTTAAGAATTTCAATCTCTTGTTTAAAGTTAATTAATGTTACTCAGTGATTTATAAACTTATATTAAGTCCTATATATCTGTTTTCATAAGGTTTAAGTTTGTGGAGTTGTGTTTATCACAATTTGATAAAAATAGAGAAAAATCAAAATAAAATAAAAAATTGATGATCAAAGTTTGATGAAGCACGGAGCTCAGTGATTGGTGATTGCTAAGGGTATTAGAGGCTTATGGAAGCCACATAGGTTGAAATTTGGTCCTGGTCCCTTATTTCAGTTGGCATTTTTATTGTAAGTCTTAATTTTTGCTCTTTACTCTTTTAAGTTTCTTAATTGTGATCATTGCTTATTATTGTGTATTTTTAGTATTTGTCACTTATTTAAATTAGTTATGATCCTTAGCTTGTAGTTTGGTTTGAGTTGAATTAGTTTTATTGATAGTCTGTGGGTTAAGAGGGTGTTTGGATTTGACTGTGTGGTAGGTTTAATTGTGCTTAGTGTTTACCCTTTGTTCTCATAACTCAGTAATCTCTATTAACACCATTTCAAACAATCTTTTGGTCCTAAATAGCAGTGAAAGTCAAAATCACAAGCAAAACCATCTCCACAGTTAACTGTTGTGATATTGATATCCAAATCCCATTAAATCAATACATAAGTGTGAGTTGTAGCTTAATTTGGTCCTCTTGTAGCTTAATATAAAAGTTAAAATCAATAAAAGTGATTTGAAGTTCATAGAAGTCAAATATTCAAGTTTTGTAAAAAAGTCAAAAAGTTGCATTGTGTAGAAAAACCATTTCTTGCAAGAATTATCTAGATTTTTGTATTTGGTTTTAGACTTTGAAACTTGTTGGGGGTATTATCTATTAGCTGAACATGGGATTCCTATACTTGTTAGATTTTTGTGAATTTTTCTTGAGGACCTTATTGCCCCTCAAAGTCACCTGCAGGGCAAGACCCATTCCCTGTGCACAGATCAGTCACCCTACACCACCACCTTTGGTGGCTCATTGTGGCCACCTCAGTGGGTCCCACTAACCTATTTCGGGTTCATTCACCCCCCCCCTATTGGCAAACTTCAGGTTTTGACCATTAGTTTGACCTTAGACCCTGTGGACCCCACTTGGAATTGCCCTCAAAGTTTGTCCCATTTTCTGTCTCAAAATCCAAATAAGCAAGTGCTTATTGTGGTCTTTTGGCTTATTCAGCTTGCTTATTTGAGAAACTCTTGCTTAAAATTGTTCAAGTAACTCAGTGGAACCAAAATAAACCATAGTGGACCCCACATAAGCTCATTTGAGCTTAATCTCTCCTTTGGTCAAAGAAAGTCAATTGCTTAAGCTAATAGGCACTCAAATGCTTATTTTCTGAGTTCTGGTGAAAGTGTGTTTGTAAAAGTTTTTAGTTTTTAGTGTTAAATTAGTTTGGAAAAAGAAAAAACACAAAAAACAAAATTTAATTTTAGTGATAGCTTCTATTTAATAGAAATTATCTTTTTAATTTTCTTTTTAGCTTATTTATAAGCACTTTAGCATTTTTATATTTTTATTAAATCTCTTTTATATTAAAGTAATTTTATAAATTTTTCCAGATTTTTCTTTTGTCTTTTAGTGGTGTTGATGAGGCGAAAAATGAACCACTTTTAGGTGGTCATTTAAGCTCGGAATTGAATTTATTTGATCAAATATTGCCCTAAATCGTTCCTTTTGTGATTTTAGGTACTTTGGGAGTGAAATCTGGAAAAGGAAGCAATTCGGACGTTTTTGGAGCATGAAAGTGAAGAAAATGCCAAAGACTTAATTTTCCAAGCTGGGAACAATGTTTGACGGCGTCAAGAGTAACAATTTGATGGCGTCAAGAGTAAATTTCATGACGGCCCAATACAAAAATGAAGGCGTCACAAGGAAGAGCGTCAAGAGTTAAATACGTGACAGCCTGGAAAAACTTAATGCGTGACGGCGTCAGATGTAGATCAAGGCAGCCCGAGAATTCTTTTGGCGGCGAGATGACGGCGTCACCCATTTGTTCTTGACGCCGTCAGCCTCAATTTTCTATATATAGTTTTCTAATTTTCATTCATTAGAGAGGAACAAGTTTGGAGAAACCCTAAGGCCGAACCTTATACGATTTTTACAGGTTTTTCAAGGGTTTTCAACCCTTGAACCCTTACATGTGTAATTGAGATAAGTGTTCTTTTAATTCAATCAATATGTCTATGTGTTGGTTGTCTATATCTTGTGCTTGTCTTGATTCCACCATGCTAGGCTAGATTTATCTTGTGTTTGCTTAGATCTAATGAACCCTAGATGTTGATTATATGTTGATTACTTGTTTATGGTTGTATTGGATGAATGATTTCAATGTTAGGCTTAAGAAAACTGGCAGATCTCCAAATGGTAACATGCTTGAACGTCTTAGGAAACATGAACCGATGTGTACTAGGTTTTATTGATTGTATTTAATGCATGAGTAAATTCTAATGATCCCATGTTAGGAGCTTCTTAGCCGGCTCGACATAGGAGTGAAGTAGGCACTCATAGGATTGGGGAGTTAAGTACGCCACCCCATGAATGGTATTAAGGAATACAATCCGTCATCCATGCAACTATAACAAGTAATTAACGTGTAAAAGATATCTAGGGAGTAGTGAAATCTAAGTAAACACAATTTCTCCACTTATTGCTCACAACCTTAGTTTAATTTAGTTTATTTTCATTTCTAGTATTTTATTTTGATTGCATCTTAGTATTGGGTTAGTTGACTAGCAACTAATTCCGCCCAAATCCTTCAAACCCGAGATTTTTACTTGCTTTCTAAAAAAATATAAAAATACAAAAATAATCATCCTTCATCTTTAGAACTAGTATTTAGGTTTTCTAATCCTAGCGACACTATTCCTAGCTGAACGATCAATCCCCCGGTACTTGTCACTATACTATACTACAACGGTCAGGTACACTGCCTGGTGGGGGTTGTAAGCTTCTCAAGATCCCTTGAGAGGTAAAGCCTGGTGCGATCCCCACGTATCAAGTTTTTGGCGCCGTTGCCGGGGAATAGTTATTGTCTAGGTTAGAATCTCTTTTTATTAGGTCTACTTGCTAGATTCCTTTCTAGTAAGATTTTATTTTTATTTGTAGGTTCTCTTTAGTCTATCTTTTCTTTGTGTCTTTGTTTGTAAAAACCTTTCCATTAACTATTCCGTTAGCCATTATGGAGAACGCGAATCCACCATACTACCAACCATGAAATTCACCCACTCCAAATGACATCTTGATGTTTAAACAACATGAGGATGAACCTATCTATGATGCATGGGCTCGTTTTAAATATTTACTCCGAAAAGTCCCTCATCATAATTTCGATCTGTGGTCCCAAATTGAAATATTTTACCATCGTGTCGACCACTATACCAAAATGGACATTGACCATGCCGCAGATGGGGACCTTTGGGGATTAAGTGTTAATGAAGCATGGGAAACCATAGAGAATTGTGCCAAACTTGCAAAAAAAATGGACAACCCAACAAACGTTGTTACGGATCAATTTATAGCAAGTTTAAGGGAACAAGCAAGAAGTTTGTTTGGGGATAAAACTATAGATGAGATAACTGGGCATACGGAGTGGTTTGATTTCACTACAATACAAGCTGAACCCATAGGTAACCTTGATGTGGTGGAGGATGTAGCCAAACATGATCACATTGATCAAAAAGACCTAGGTTTTATGATCGATGATGATGAATCTCAAGAAACAGATGATGAATCTTTTGGGCAATTTGTATATAGCAGTCAGAGTACTGAGGATGATCCTTATGATTCGGATATAGAAGTTGAGATGCCTAGAGAAGCACATGAGATACTTGGAAAAATGTTAGGGCTGGATTATGATAAAACACATGTTGAGGATATAGGTGATCTTGACACAAGGAATGATGAAGTAAATAACATAAGCTCACCAAGTACCCCCACAAGTCCTACCATCATTTGAGGAATATACACCACCCGTGACTTACCCGGAAGAAGTAGATGAGACTTTAGGGGTCCCAATAGAGGTAGAAACCTTGTGTCAAACACCACTAGAGGATATAGGTTTGAATACTTGTAGTGATAACCTTACTCTTAGTTCTAGGGAATTTCCTAGTGTTGATGAACCGGAACCTCAATCTTTACACACCTTTCCATCCTTAGATATATTTCTAGGAGACAAAAGAGGAACCGACCCACCCATCAACCGATATTATCCGGGTAGTTTTAGGATGAAGGAAGCCATTCACTCACCCCCTTCACCTCACGTGGCATATTTCCACCCTAAGGGTGTGTATCGCTACTTTCACCCGCACTTATTCCTAAGTGTAAGGAAAAACTCCCCTATTTCCATTAAATAAGGGTAGAGTCAGGCTCGTGACTCGAACAAAAACAAGCGCTTATTGGGAGGCAACCCAAGCTTTATTTATTTATTTGTTTGTTTGTTTGTTTATTTGATTTTATTTGTTTCCGTATGCATGTTTTATTTTTGTTGCTTGTGGCTCATGTTTTAAGGTAAATTGTGAAAATGCTTTATTTTGTTTTTAACTTCGTCTTAATTGCATATAAAGGTATTTTGCATAAGATAAGTGTAAGGGAGATCCAAATTTGTTTATAAGAACGAAATTGAGCATGAACCACAACAATATTAAATGGACATGTGTTGATATAAATAATGCCTAAAAACATTATTAACATATATCGATATCTCTATGTTTTGATAATCACAAAACGTAAACTCATTGAACTACAAATTATGACGTAAACAAGTATTTAGTCGTAAATATTTGCTTTAACATCCATATCACTTAAGGTATGAATAAACAAAGAGTCTAATGCATTTTATGATCAAAGGAATTTTTATTTTTACAAACCTTACATTTTATTAAAGTGGGACAAACATTTTTAAACTTATACAAAACATTTTTGTATTTATAAGAAATGTTTTATTCAAAATAAATATTTTGAATTCAAATTTCAACCCAAGAAACGGCTACATTCTTCAGGAAAAACCTCCCCCACAAAAAGACAAAAAATCTGAAGAAAAAATATTTTTTTCTTAGGCGGCCCCCTTAATTATACTAGGCGGTCCCCTTAGTAAAATGCTTAAAGTTAGAAATGAAAAGATAGGCTCGGAGGGGTGTACTAGGGGTTTCATGTACTAAAAATGAGTACAACGCTGGGTATGGGAAAAATTAGTTGACTTAACTAGCCAAGTAATATGACTTAAATGGTCAAGTAATTATGATACGGGTTTAACACAAGGGTAATCCTAATGCCTCTTATCATGTAGTAAATCCTACTACACGAATGTAGTCTCACTAGCGGTCTCGGGATGCATCACTAACGCAAGTTCTAGAATCTAAATGCTACCGGTACACTCATAAGCACTAATAGTAAATGCTTTCCCTATCAAATCTAAAGGCGAACCTCACATATTTGGGTGGAAAATTTTTCTGAATATACGGTTATGTTCTAGTCATACAATCTCCTATCCATGAGACGCTTGCTATGGCTAAAGTTTCACTCCTAAATGTTGTAAAAAATTTTAAATTTGGCGCTAAAATTGCACTAACAAGTATTTCTCATAGTTTTATTACACATCTACCATCAAACAAAACAAACTCAAGCGAGAGTGCATATGTAAGGTATCATCTTTTTACCCTCCCCTTACAGTTAAGATGAACATTGTCCCCAATGTTCAAGTAAAGAATGTAAAAGTGAAAAAGTAAAGAGAATGAAATCAAATACTCCCCTGATTCGCTCGGTATGGATAATAGGATGGCCAGGTTAAATCTTCCTCTAAGAAAATGAACAATCAAAGCTTCCCTTCCAGAATATAAATCATCTTCTTGTCATACATAACCTGTAGAACCTGACAAAATAGACAAGACAACCTCGCGTAAAATCGGCGGCATCCTATATAAGTTTCTAAATCCTAGAAAACAAGATAAGATATAATGCTTGTGGAATGAAGTTTGCAGATCTCCTGGAGATTATAAAACTTAATAATTCACAAAAACCATAAGACTCCGTTAGAAAAACAAAACCGGTAAAATTTCCAGATTTTTAACTCCTGACGCCGTCAAGAGTAAACCTCTGACGCCGTCAGAATGGACCTGCAGAAATTCTAATGTTAAGTTTCCGGAAAATTTCTGAAAAAACTTGGTCCTACTTCCTGGAAAATCCTGCAAAACTTCATTATGACTCAATACAAGCATTTGACTCTAACAAATACGAATATACATGCTCATTTATTTTTGTGGAGAATCATGATCGGTTTGTTTCTTAAAAACATATTTGGGGTTTCCCCTTACACTTATCTTTTGCAAAAATACTTCTAGGTGGAGTTAAGACTAGGCTAAACAACAAAGTAAAGTATTTCCACATTTTAATTGAGAAACATGATCAACCAACAATAAAAATAAAGCATGCATACAGAAGAAAATAACAAACAAACAAATAAAATCACACAAAACATGGGTTGCCTCCCAAGAAGCGCTTTTCTTGATTTACGAGTCTTGTAGCTAGACTCAAGGCTATGGGTTACTACGTGATTTCATCATTGGTTCCACTCTCTAGGTCGTCTTCTAAACCAGTTTTGTATTCTGGACCTAGTTGCAAGCACTCTTTGTAGAAATCAAGCATCCTGTTTCTAACATACTCTACTCCTCTACGTCTATCCTCCTCATTCCTATAATAAGCCGCTTGCTTATGTTCCTTTTCGAAATTAGAGAGAAGGCGGTATTGTTCGATCTTGTAGGGCATTTGATAAGCAACCTCATCATTCTCTTTCTTGAATCTAACTATCCCTAAAGTCGGATCATAACTCATCCTAGTGGCCTCAACAAATGGTTTTCCGAATACTATTTGACTTAGGCAAGCATCTATCACCGGACGAATGTCTTCTACTATCATAAAATCGATCTCATAAGTGAGATTCCCTATAATCACATGCAGTCCCTTCACTCTTCCTGCAAAATTACTTATCAGATTCTTACCGGGCATCATCCTAAAATTGAGTTGCTTCTTCATCACCCAATTGTAATAAGTCCTAGTCATGATGTTCACGGGGGATCTAAAGTCGATGTAAGCTTTCCATATATGCATGTGCCCGATATTACATGGGATGTTAATGTTAGAGGGGTCTCCCATTTTGATAAGGGGGTTGCCAAAGATATATGTTTTCTCGGGACTATCGAATAAATCCTTATAGTATTCCTGTTCTTCCTTGGTTGGCAACTTATCAAAGTATTCTTCTATAGGTTCTACCTCCTCTAATTCCTCATCCTTATTAACCTCAACTTCCCTATTCTCATCCTTACTATCGGCTTCTACTCTAACTTCATCCTTGTCGCTCTCCTCTATCTCCTTATCTATCGGCTTAATGGTGACCACATTGACAAAGTGGACATGTTTGGATGATGAGGGGTCCTTAATTTGGATTCCACTATTGGTGTCCCTAGTGTCCTTCCTAGGTGTGATTAATGATTGGTTGTTGAGGGCTTTCAACAAGTTGTCAATCTTGTTGGTCATCTCCGTTTGTTGTTGGTTGAATTCGGTTTCAAACCTAGCTATGCGGGCTTCTTGAGATGCCATGAACTTTGACATCAATCCTTCAAGATTTTTGGTACTACCATAGTTGTTAGAAGGATTGTTGTTGAAAGTACAGTTGGATGGTGGACCGTTTGGTTGGTAACGATTAGGTGGGTTGGATGAATTGGGTTGATTTTGTTTCCACCTAAGGTTTGGGTGATTTTTCCATGAGGGGTTGTATGAATCACCGTAAGTGTTTGGCTCGGGCTTGAAAGTGTACCACTTATCTCCCGCTTCGTCGGTACGCGTGGATGCGTAGTCTGCAAAAGCTGTTTCGGGGAGTTCCACACAATCACGAGTGTCATGGGGACCACTACATAATTCGCATAAAGAAGTGATTTTGTTCACTTGGCTTGAAGGCTTAGGAGCATCGTAAGATTTCATGAGAAACTTGACTTGGTCCTCAAGTTCCATGATCCTACGGTCGGGAGTGCTAGAATTGTTCGAAGGCAAAGATATTGCCTTGACCGTTTTGTTCAAGTCACGGGGATCATTCCAACTTTCGTTGTCATAGAGAGCAAGATCTTCTATGAGTTCCCATGATTGTTCCGCACTAAGATCACGTAGCTTACCACCGACCGATTGGTCAATGGCTCGCCTCGTGGAGATATCGATATGGTCATAAAAAATTTGGACTTGGAGCCAAAGATCTATGCCATGATGAGGGACTTTTTGGAGTAAGTCCTTGAAACGAGTCCATGCTTCATAAAGAGATTCATTTTGACGTTGTTGGAACATCAAGATGTCATTTCTAAGCTTAGTAGTTCTCCCCGGTGGGAAAAATTGAGCAAGGAAACGAGTGGTGAGATCATCCCATGTGGTGATGGATCCCGCGGGTAAACGCTCAAGCCATTGACTAGCTTGATCCCGTAGAGAGAATTGGAATAGGCGTAAACGGGTCGTCTCTCTAGTTTCAACACCTAGGTCTATGGAATCTACAATTTTGAGAAAGTCCTTAAGATGTTGGTTTGGATCTTCGGAACGAAGTCCATGGAATGCACATCCGCTTTGCACCAACCGGATGGTGTCGTATCGCAAGGGGGTCACATTGGCTCCGGTGAGCTCAATGGTGTTTCGGTAGCCTTGGTGGCTACGTCGGGAGTACTCTCCTAAGGTTCGGGGCCTAAGGGGTTCTAATGGTGGGTTTTGTTGTGGTGGGATGACGGGTTCAAAGATGTTACCACCTTCCATGATGTCGGATGGTAAGGAGTTACGAACAAAGGCACAAAGAAATAAGATAGACTAAAGAAAACCTAAAAATAAAAAATAAAATCTTACTAGAAAGGAATCTAGCAAGTAGACCTAATAAAAAGAAATTCTAACCTAGACAATAACTATTCCCCGGGCTGCGGCGCCAAAAACTTGATGCGTGGGAATCGCAACAGACTTTACCTCTCGAGGGATCTCGAGAAGCTTACAACCCCTACCAGGCAGTGTACCTGATCGTTGTAGCATAGTATACTGACAAGTACCGGGGATTGATCGTTCAGCTTAGGAATAGTGTCGCTAGGATTAGAAAGCCTAAATACTAGTTCTAAAGGTGAGGGATGATTATTTTTGTATTTTTATATTTTTTAGAAAGCAATTAAAAATCTCGGGTTTTGGAAGAGTGGGCGGAATTAGTTGCTATTCAACTAACCCAATACTAAAAATGCAATCAAAATAAAATACTAGAAAATGAAAATAAACTAATTATACTAAGGTTGTGAGCAGTAATTGGAGAAAATGTGTTTACTTAGATTTCACTACTCCCTAGATATCTTTTACACGTTAATTACTTGTTATAATTGCATGGATGACGGATTGTATTCCTTAATACCATTCATGGGGTGGCATACATAACTCCCCAATTCTATGAGCTCTCATCTCCTCCTACACCATGCCCAGCACAACTATAGGGATTGTAAACAGTGGCTCATGCATTAAATACAACCAATAAAGACCTAGTACGCCTCGGTTTATGTTTCTTAAGACGTTCAAGCATGTTACCATTTGGAGATCTGCCTGTTTTCTTAAGCCTAACATATAAATCATTCATCCACAACAAGAATAAACAAGTAATCAACACATAATCAATATCTAGGTTTCATTAGATCTAAGCAAACACAAAAGAGATCTAGCCTAGCATAATGGAATTGAGACAAGAACAAGATATAGACAACCAACACATAGACATATTGATTGAATTAGAAGAACACTTATCTCAATTACAATGCAAGGTATCAAGGGGTTGGAACCCTTGAAAAACCTGTAAAAGTTGCACCAAAATCGTACTTAGGGTTTCTCCAAAACTTCTCTCTCTTTATGTGAAAAATTAGAAAACTATATATAGAAAAACAGGTCTGACGGCGTCAAGAAGAAACATGTGACGCCGTCACCTCGCCGCCAAAACTCTCCTCGGACTGCCTAGATCTACTTCTGACGCCGTCAAGAGTTATGCACTTCCAGGCCGTCATGACTCTTTTACTCTTGACGCCCTTCTCACGTGACGCCGTCAAAACTCTACTGGACGGTCATGGGAATTCATGAAATTTGCTCTTGACGCCGTCAAGGTTTTGCTCTTGACGCCGTCACCTACTGTTCCCAGCTTGGAAAATTTAGACTTTGGCGTTTTCTTCACATTTATGCTCCAAGAACGTCCGAATTGCTTCCTTTTCCAGATTTCACTCCCAAAGGACCTAAAATCACAAAAGGAACGATTTAGGGCAATATTTGATCAAATAAATTCGGATTCGGGCTTAAATGACCCCCTAAAAACGGATCATTTTTCGCCTCATCAAGTTGTCACTTCTAAAACGGATAAACTCTTTGGCTCGATGACCTATATAGAGATTAAAATCCATATTAGACTAAATATGCTTGTGTCCTACACTTGTAGCTTACATCTAACAAAAAAAACTGTAACATCTCCTAGGCGCAAAAAGCCCCGAGACGCAAAGGCGCAAAAAGCCCCAAGGCGCGCGATTTTTGTGGGATTCATGCATGTCGTGAGCCTCGATCTGAAAAAATCCCAAAGGCTAGAGCCTTGCTACGAGGCGCGCCTTAGGCGCGATTTTGACAACGTAAACATTTCTGCAGGTCACTTCTGACGGCGTCATGAGTTTGCTCTTGACGGCGTCACATGTAAAAATCTAGAAATTTTACCGGTTTTGTTTTTCTAACGGAGTCTTAAAGTTTTTGTTGAATTATTAAGTTTTATAATCTCCAGGAAATCTGCAAACTTCATTCCACAAGTATTATATCTTATTTTGTTTTCTAGGATTTAGTAACATATGTAGATTGCCGCCGATTTTATGCGAGGTTGCCTTGTCTATTTTCTCAGGATTTACAGGTTATGTATGACAAGAAGATGATTTATTTTTCTGGAAGGGAAGCTTTGATTGTTCATTTTCTTGGAGGAAGATCTAACCTGACCACCTTATTATCCATACCGAGCGAATCAGGGGAGTATTTGACTTCATTCTTTTTACTTTTTCACTTTTACATTCTTTACTTGAACATTGGGGACGATGTTCATCCTAAGTGTAAGGGGAGGGTAAAATGATGATACCTTACAGATACACTTTTGCTTGAGTTTGTTTGTTTAATAGTAGATGTGTAATAAAACTATGAGAAATACTTGTTAGTGCAATTTTAACGCCAAATTTAAATTTTTTTACAACATTTAGAAGTGAAACTTTAGCCATAGCAAGCGTCTCACGGATAAGAGATTGTATGACTAGCACAAAACCGTACTATTCAAAAAAAATTTCCACCCAAATATGTGAGGTTCGCCTTTAGATTTGATAGGAAAAGCATTTATTATTAGTGCTTATGAGTGTACCGGTAGCATTTAGATTCTAGAACTTGCGTTAGTGATGCATTCTGAGACCGCTAGTGAGACTACATTCGTGTAGTAGGATTTACTACATGATAAGAGGCATTAGGATCACCCTTGTGTTAAACCCGTATCATATTTACTTGACCATTTAAGTCATATTACTTGGCTAGTTAAGTCAATTAATTTTTCCCACACCTTAGCGTTGTACTCATTTTTAGTACACGAAACCCCTAGTACACCCCTCTGAGCCTATCTTTTCGTTTCTAACTTTAAGCATTTTACTTAAAGGAAGAATTTGTTACACCCCACTTGAATGTACAACCAAATCGCCTTAGCCTTCCGTGTATGCGCTCATTTTTAGTGCATTATTGTTATTTATTAAACCCTAAGTTAACTATCTAATTGATTACATGGTTGTTAAGTTGAGTCATATCCTTGTACATATTGTTTTAAGACGATTGGGACTCATGGGTAAAGTACTTTTTTATGGAGTAATGGGGAAGAACATCATTTATTACCCCCATATGTACGTTAATCTTAAAAGTACTCCAAGTGTTTTGATTTTCTTAATTCGATTCATTAGTTTAGTTTATTGTAAAGTATGTAAAAAATCAAGTGTAAGGGGAATTCTCATTCCCTATGATGTATTATTTTGGATGGTAGGGTAAGAGTGAATGCAAAAAAAAAAAAAAAAAAAAAAAAAAAAAAAAAAAAAAAAAAAAAAAAAGGAAAAGAAAAGAAAATAAAATAGAAAAAGAAAAGAGAAAAAACGTACGGACTACCATCCCTTTTTATTCTATGTTCATTTTATGTTTTTGTTATTTTTCATTTATTAGCTTAAGTCGAGTCTAGTCTTGGCTTAGCAACACCATATTGTACGTGTAATTAACCAAGATTGTTAACTCGCCACCAGTAAAGACTGTCTGTATCCAACAAAACCGTGTATTCCATATCCCTACACCTAACGTTACAACCCTTTAAAAGACCTCTTTGATAGTTTATCCTAGGTGCTTACGCCAAGTGGTGGATGTTTGATCCTTTCCCAAGCCTATGGTAATCTATTTTGCTATGACAGGTAGTGAGAGATATCTTCCGTTTCCATATTGTAATTTGCACTTTATTACACCCGAGAGATGTGAGTATCTAAATACTATTTGTGAGGTGCTAGTATATGACCTCCGTGCTTGTCTTTGGTCTTTAGTGGAACAATTATTTGTTGTAATTACTTTTATTTTAGTGTTAAATGACCCCTAACTTGTATTTTGATTAGAATAAAAGCACATTTGCTTGAGGACAAGCAAATCTCAACTGTAAGGGTATATGATGAGGCGAAAAATGAACCACTTTTAGGTGGTCATTTAAGCCCGGAATTGAATTTATTTGATCAAATATTACCCTAAATCGTTCCTTTGGTGATTTTAGGTACTTTGGGAGTGAAATCTGGAAAAGGAAGCAATTCGGACGTTTTTGGAGCATGAAAGTGAAGAAAACGCCAAAGACTTAATTTTCCAAGCTGGGAACAATGTTTGACGGCGTCAAGAGTAACAATTTGATGGCGTCAAGGTAAATTTCATGACGGCCCAATACAAAAATGAAGGCGTCACAAGGAAGAGCGTCAAGAGTTAAATACGTGACGGCCTGAAAAAACTTAATACGTGACGGCGTCAGATGTAGATCAAGGCAGTCCGAGAATTCTTTTGGCGGCGAGATGACGGCGTCACCCATTTGTTCTTGACGCCGTCAGCCTCAATTTTCTATATATAGTTTTCTAATTTTCATTCATTAGAGAGGAACAAGTTTGTAGAAACCCTAAGGCCGAACCTTATACGATTTTTATAGGTTTTTCAAGGGTTTTCAACCCTTGAACCCTTACATGTGTAATTGAGATAAGTGTTCTTTTAATTCAATCAATATGTCTATGTGTTGGTTGTCTATATCTTGTGCTTGTCTTGATTCCACCATGCTAGGCTAGATTTATCTTGTGTTTGCTTAGATCTAATGAAACCTAGATGTTGATTATATGTTGATTACTTGTTTATGGTTGTATTGGATGAATGATTTCAATGTTAGGCTTAAGAAAACTGGCAGATCTCCAAATGGTAACATGCTTGAATGTCTTAGGAAACATGAACCGATGTGTACTAGGTTTTATTGATTGTATTTAATGCATGAGTAAATTCTAATGATCCCATGTTAGGAGCTTCTTAGCCGGCTCGACATAGGAGTGAAGTAGGCACTCATAGGATTGGGGAGTTAAGTACGCCACCCCATTAATGGTATTAAGGAATACAATCCGTCATCCACGCAACTATAACAAGTAATTAACGTGTAAAAGATATCTAGGGAGTAGTGAAATCTAAGTAAACACAATTTCTCCACTTATTGCTCACAACCTTAGTTTAATTTAGTTTATTTTCATTTCTAGTATTTTATTTTGATTGCATCTTAGTATTGGGTTAGTTGACTAGCAACTAATTCCGCCCAAATCCTTCAAACCCGAGATTTTTACTTGCTTTCTAAAAAAATATAAAAATACGAAAATAATCATCCTTCATCTTTAGAACTAGTATTTAGGTTTTCTAATCCTAGTGACACTATTCCTAGCTGAACGATCAATCCCCCGGTACTTGTCACTATACTATACTATAACGATCAGGTACACTGCCTGGTGGGGATTGTAAGCTTCTCAAGATCCCTGTAGAGGTAAAGCCTGGTGCGATCCCCACGTATCAGGTGTACCTTTCTTAAAGAAGCCACTTGCTTGTGATTATTGGTTTAAGTTCACTGTGGATTTGCCTCGATTTTGTTTTGATTGGTTTTTATCCCTAGTGCATGCGCACTCGTTCTTCAAGGTCCACTAGCCCACTACGTGAGCTTGTCCAGAAACCTCGAAGACCTCGTAGACTTTCTGCACCAACAGTCGGATCTGAGATCCGTACTGTTGCCACACCCACTATCACCATGGCGGAAGACCGCCCCATGTGTGAGCTTCTCCAAGCACCCATCGAGGGTTACGGAGATGCCATTGTTGTTCCAGCCATTATGGCGATAATTTTGAGCTCAAAACCGGGTTACTCAATCTTGTAACCTCAAGTTAATTCTACGGTTTTTAGAGGGACGATCCTCATGCTCATATTCGATGGTTCAATAAAATCACTTCAACCATCAAGTACAAGAATGTCCCATCCGAAGCAATCAAACTTCTCCTCTTCCCATTCTCACTCTAGGGACAAGCCCGGATTTGGCTTGAAAGACAACCTCCTCGATCTATTGAGACATGGGAAGATCTTGTCAAGAAATTTGTGAATGAATTCTTCCCACCTTCCAAGACCACGAGTCTTAAGAACGAAATCACCAAGTTCACTCAGAAATATGATGAATCTTTTGGTGAAGCGTGGGATCATTTCAAAGAATTACTTCGCAAGTGTCCACATCATGGTTTCTCAGAGTTGATGCAACTCGATACTTTCTACAATGGCGTGAGCCAAGCTGATCAGGATTCTCTCAATGCCTCCGTGGGAGGTAATTTCTTGAGTAGAACCACAAAAGAAGCTTTGAAAATCATAGAAAACAAGTCCAAGGTCCGCTCTACACGAAGCAAACCGGTTGTTTCACAAATCAATGCGGGGGTCCTTCCACTTCACCTTCTGTGGGTCAATCTAGCACGGATGCTAAGCTTGACAAGCTCACTGAAGCGATCCAAGCTTTGGTTCTCGCCCAAACAAAGAAAGTTTCATTTCCACAACATCCTCCACCTGCTGAGGTTAAAAAAGTGGAAGTCTGTGTGACTTGTCATGCCTACTACAATTGCACAGCTACTGATGGTACCCCATATGAAGCTCATGCTGTTGCCGGGTCCCAAAATCAAGGAGGCAATCAATACCGCCCTCCTATAGACCCAAACTATCGTCCTCACCATTATCCTGGACCTCCCGGTTTTAATCAAAACCAAAATGTCCAAAACCGTGGCCAAAATCAAAATAGAGGGAACCAAGGTTTTCAAAACCAAGGTAACTTCAATCAGGGTCACGGTTTCCAAAATCAAAACCAAGGTTTCCAAAATCAAGGTTTCCAACACCAAAATCAAGGAAACTTTAACCGGAACCAAGGTCAGGGTAATTTCAATCCCGGGAATTTTCATGGAAACAATCACCAGAATCAAGGGAATTTCCAACATCAAAACCAAGGAAATTTCAACCAAGGTCCCAATCCGAACAATCGAGCTCAAAATTTCAATAATCCACCTCAAGCTATTGTTCCTACCGGGCCTTCATCTGATGAGTTGTTAAAACAATTCATGAAGTCCCAAGAAGAGTTGAACAAGTTGTTGGTCAGCCAGATTTCCGATATCAAGAAGTCTTTAAATGATCGACCCTCGGGCTCAGGTACTACTTTACCGAGCAACACGATCGCTAACCCGAGGGGCGATGCTAAGGCGATCACAATACGAAGTGGTGCTTCATATAATGAACCCGCGATTCCTACTACCTCTTCTTCCTCTCCTCCAAAGGTAGTGGAACGTGCACCTGAGGTGACAAAGGACAAGGTGCAAACTCCTAGCCCACGAAGTACAGCACACGTCCAACCTCAGGGTTATTCCAGAAACCAGATGTAAGCCTGGAGTTGTCTTTGAACCTCCAGAAACTCCAATGGACAACCCTAAATCCAAAACTTCTATTCCTTATCCATCACGTCTCAATGAACAAAAGCTCCGCGAAAAGGCTAGTCACCAAATGGATAAATTTTTCCAAATCTTCCAAGATTTGCACTTTAACATTAGCTTCGCGGATGCTATTCTCTTGATGCCCAAGTTTGCATCAACAATCAAGAATCTGTTAAGTAATAAGGAAAAAATTTTCGAGATGGCAAGAACTCCTTTGAATGAGAACTGCTCAGCAGTTCTTTTGAAAAAGCTTCCCGAGAAGCTTGGAGACCCCAGGAAATTTCTCATTCCTTGTACTTTCCCGGGTATGGTTGAATGCTTCGCTTTGGCCGATCTAGGTGCTAGCATTAACCTGATGCCATATTCTGTGTGGAAGAAACTCTCTATTCCCGAACTCACTCCCACGTGCATGACTTTAGAGCTTGCCGATCGTTCGATTTCTCGTCCCCTTGGCATTGCTGAGGATGTATTCGTTAAAGTGGGAAAGTTCCATTTTCCAGCAGATTTTGTAATTGTTGACTTTGATGCCGATTCAAGGGTCCCTCTCATTCTTGGAAGGGGATTCCTTAGAACTGGGCGTGCTCTTAACGATGTATTTGAGCAAGAGATCACATTGCGTGTTGGAACAAAATCCATCACCTTCAACCTCGATCAAACTTCGAGGTACTCCTCTAATTATAACTCTGAATCGGTAAACCGAATTGATGTCATCGATGTGGCTGCTGAGGAGTACGCTCAAGAGGTTCTAGGTTTCAATGATAATTCTTCGAGTGACAACTTCACTCCATCTTCTCACCCCATCATTGCCAATTCTTATCCTTCCCTCACTCCGTTTGAGGGAAGTGACTTCATCTTAGAAGAAATTGAGGCCTTTCTCAAAAGTGATTCGATTCCCGATGGAATCGATAACAAGAGATTGACCCCGAGAGGGATATTCTCCTGCTTGAAAAATTATTAAACGAAGATCCCTCTCATCTTCCCGTTCTACCACAAACACTTCATAAGGAGGAAGTCAAAAATGTTGAGAAAACTGATGACTTCCCTGAGGTTGAACTTAAGGACTTGCCGCCTCATCTTGAATATGCATTTCTGGAGGGTGATGATAAATTACCCGTCATAATTGCCAAAAATTTAAGTGTTGAGGAAAAGGCTGCTCTCATAAAGGTTTTGAAGTCTCATAAACAAGCAATTGCTTGGCGACTCTCCGACATCAAGGGCATTGACCCTGAATTTTGTACGCACAAGATTTTAATGGAGGACGACTTCAAACCTGCAGTCCAACAACAAAGAAGGGTGAATCCAAAAATTCATGAGGTAATCAAACAAGAAGTTTTAAAACTTCTTGATGCCAGATTGATTTACCCTATCTCGGACAGTCCTTGGGTTAGCCCAATTCATTGTGTTCCAAAAAAGGGTGGCATCACTGTTGTCACAAACGAGGAAAATGAGTTGATTCCAACTCGTTTGGTTACGGGTTGGCGTGTCTGTATTGACTATCGCAAGTTAAATGACGCCAAAGATCATTTTCCTCTACCCTGTATGGATCAGATGCTCGAGATATTAGCGGGGAATGAGTACTATTGCTTCCTCGACGATTTCTCGGGTTACTTTCAGATTCCCATTGATCCGCAAGATCAGGAAAAAACCACTTTCACGTGCCCCTATGGAACTTTTTGCGTATAAACGTATGCCATTTGGTTTATGTAATGCTCCGGGCACGTTTCAAAGATGTATGATGGCCATATTTTCCGACATGAACGGAAAACTATGGAGGTCTTTATGGATGATTTTTCGGTCATTGGTGATTCATTTCAATCATGTCTCTCCCATTTAGACAGCATGCTAAAACGTTGTGAAGATACAAAGTTATGTCTAAATTGGGAGAAGAGTCACTTTATGGTCAAACAGGGCATTGTCCTCGACCATAAAATTTCAAAAAAAGGATTGAGGTTGACAGAGCCAAAGTGGACGTCATTGCAAAATTTCCTCATCCCACAACCGTAAAAGGTGTTAGGAGATTTTTGGGTCATGCCGATTTCTATCGTAGGTTTATTCAAGATTTTTCTAAAATCGCCCGGCCTATGACCCATCTCCTCGAGAAGGATGCTCCTTTTATCTTCTCCCCCGAGTGCATCGAAGCTTTTGAAACACTTAAGAAAAAGCTTATTGAGGCACCGATTCTTGTTGCCCCCGATTGGGACTTGCCCTTTGATATTAACCAAGTGCATAGTGTATACGGATCACTCGGCTTTGAAGTACCTCTTTGCAAAACAAGATGCAAAGCCGAGACTACTCCGTTGGGTTCTCCTCCTGCAAGAATTTGATATCATTATTCGTGATAAAAAAGGAGTTGAGAACATAGTTGTTGATCATCTCTCCCGTTTGGAAAACCCCCACCAAGATGTCTTCGAGAAGAAAGAAATTAATGAAACATTTCCTCTCGAGATACTTAATGCGGTTACCTTTCGTGGAGACTCGAGTACCCCATGGTTTGCCGACTTTGCAAACTACCTTGCGGGTAACTTTATTGTGAAAGGGATGTCGTCCCAACAAAAAAATAAATTCTTCAAGGATGTCAAACATTACTTCTGGGACGACCCCTATCTTTTCAAAATTTGCGCGGATCAAGTCATCCGGCGGTGTGTGTATGGTCAGGAAGCCACTGAAACTTTAAAGGCTTACCATGCTGGTCCCACGGGGGGCCACCACAATCCCAACTACACCGCCAAAAAGGTGTTTGATTCCGGATTTTATTGGCCCACAATCTACAAGGATGCCCAAGAACTGGTCAAGTCCTGTGACGCTTGTCAACGTCACGGGAACATTTCACAAAAGAATGAAATGCCTCAAAATGCAATTCAAGTTTGTGAAATCTTTGACGTTTGGGGCATCGATTTTATGGGGCCATTTCCATCTTCTCATGGCAACAAATACATACTCGTGGCTGTTGACTACTTGTCAAAATGGGTTGAAGCAAAAGCTTTACCCAATAATGACGCCCGAGTAGTTGTGAAATTTTTGAAAGCTCTTTTTGCCCGATTCGGAACTCCACGTGCTATTATTAGTGATCGTGGTACGCACTTCTGTAATGACAAATTCGACAAAGTCATGCAAAAGTACGGTGTAACTCATCGTCTTTCTACTGCATACCACCCTCAAACGAGTGGACAAGTAGAAGTTTCCAATCGGGGCATTAAAAGAATTTTAGAAAGAACGGTAGGTGAAAATCGTGCATCGTGGTCGGATAAACTAGATGATGCACTTTGGGCTTTCCGTACAGCTTACAAAACACCCATTGGGTGTACGCCTTACAAACTTATGTACGGGAAAGCGTGCCATCTTCCGATCGAGCTTGAGCACAAAGCCTATTGGGCTCTCAAGCATGCCAAATTTGACCTCAAAACTGCGGGTGATCATAGGAAAGTTCAACTGAATGAATTAAATGAACTTCGTGATCAAGCTTACGAGAACTCTTTGATCTATAAAGAAAAGACAAAGAAGATTCATGACTCCAAAATCAAGAACCGCGTTTTTAACGTTGGTGATCGAGTCCTTCTTTTCAACTCTAGACTCAAGATCTTCTCGGGAAAGCTAAGGTTTATCCTTATGGTACCGTCGAATTATCTCAAAATGACGGTCCAAATTTCAAAGTGAATGGACATCGGTTAAACCATTACTTTGGAGAGGACATACCATCAATGGTTGTCCAGGATCTCCAAACTTTCCCTAAGGACAATTGAAATCGGGGATCGAGTCAAGCTAGCGACTCGATGAACAAAAACAGTAGCACAATGCGGGTTTTCACCCGTATCTCTGATTTCTTTCTACTTGCTACCATCTTAGTGTGGGGGAATGGCCAACCCCCCGCTGTTAGAAAATGTATATATGTATATAAGTTCCAAAAAAAATGTGTGTGTGTATGTAGAAATAAAGTGAAATATGGTGTTTCCACAGTTAGATTCGAATATTGGCTTCTTCCGTTCAAAGAGTCGACATAATAGCCGGGACTTTGAATATTGAGGACAATATTCATTTCTAAGTGTGGGGGGCAAATACTAGCAAATTTTATCAAAATATATCTTCTAGCACCCCCGTTTTTGGCCAAAATTTTCAAAAATTTTTCACTTTATTTCAAAATTTTTGTGGTTATCAGTCCGCCATGTTTAACCGACAAAGGGATTGGCTAATCAAGGAGCAAACGGCTCTTGGTAAAGATAACTCAAATCCGTTGACGGCTTGCAATTTGCCCAAAATTGTATGGTACCTCAACTCGCCATATCCCAAAAAGTGAATGAGTTGGCTAGCCCGCTAGATTATGGCTTGTGGTAAAGGCAGTGGAAAAACCATAATTGGTAATCAGCTCACCAAGATGTTGACTAGGTCCATCAAGAGTTGGCTAGTCCAGGAGCAAACGGCTCTTGGTAAAGACTAATCAAAACCGTTGAAAGCTGGTGGTTTGCTAGAAATCACATGGTTATCAAGTGGACCATAGTTCTTATTTGAATCGAAACATTTGGCTACTCCAGAAGTGATGGCTTTTGGTAAAGAGAATTCAAATCCATCAAGTTTTCTAAAAAGATTGCTAGGGACTAGCAATAGTTTAGTGTGGGGGATTGATGAGTGCTCAAACACTCATCATTTTTGTCGTATTTAAACTGCCAAAACATACAAAAACAATCAAAAAGTTATCAAAATACTTAAATTATCCCAGGGATTGTGTTTTTATGTGTTTTAAAAGCAAAATGAGCAAAAAAAATGAAAACGATCAAAGTTTGCAATGTTGGCAGTTTCAGTCCCCCGAGTTTCAAAACTTGTCAAAAATAGTCCCTACGCATTTATTTTGAAAGGAAAAGTCAACCCAAGCTTTTGAAAGTCAAATATTACAAAAATATGATACTTGGGTCATAAGTTTCCAAAATTACATGTTTGGCCCCTAAGATTTTGAAAATGGCAAAAAAGATCCCTGGGAATTTTGAAAAAATGGACAAATACAAAAATGGTTCTTGGAATATTGGTGCTTGGCATATTTGGTCCTTATGAGAGCTTTGGAGAATGATCAACTTCAGTCCCTCATGTTTGGGAAAAGTACAAAATTGGTCCTTGTGATACACTTAACCAAACAAACCCTTTTTATTATTATCCAAAAACTAAAACCAATCCAATCCAAATCCAAACCAACCCAAAAACACCCCCAGGCCCAATCCCATCCAGCCCATCCCTTTTTGATACCAAAATCCACAGGGTCAAACACATGGTCAAACGACCATCTTCCCCGTACCCTTCCCCCCTAAAACCAGGTACCTTGTCCCTCCCCTCCTCTCACCTTTTCACCAACATAGCCCCCCCCCCTCAATTAATACCCCTCACCAACCTAACCAACCCCCACCACCACAATAAATGACTCCCACCAGAACCACTAAAATTGGGTGCGTTTCAATTTGGCGGGAAAATTACAATCAAGGGCTCAGGTGCATTTTAGCTCAATTGAATGGACGGGATTTGGTCAAGAGTCAATGGAGATACCACTGGGACATTAAAAAAATCAAAAAGAAGCCATGTGGGAGAAGATGTGACCTATTTTATCTCGTTATATATATGTAAGCTCATATAAGCCTTAGTTTAGTGTGTAGTATGTAGTTTAGTTGTTTCAATATCTAATTGTACCCTCTGTAATCATTTTAAGTGAATGAAAGAGTTGTTTTAAGTTTATTTACAATTTGCAAGTTTTAAATTTATTTAAGAATTTCAATCCCTTGTTTAAAGTTAATTAATGTTACTCAGTGATTTATAAACTTATATTAAGTCCTATATATCTGTTTTCATAAGGTTTAAGTTTGTGGAGTTGTGTTTATCACAATTTGATAAAAATAGAGAAAAATCAAAAGAAAATCAAAATAAAATAAAAATTTGATGATCAAGGTTGATGAAGCCTGGAGCTCAGTGATTGGTGATTGCTAAGGGTATTAGAGGGTTATTGAAGCCACATAGGTTGAAATTTGGTCCTAGTCCCTTGTTTCAGTTGGCATTTTTATTGTAAGTCTTAATTTTTGCTCTTTACTCTTATAAGTTTCTTAATTGTGATCACTGCTTATTATTGTGTATTTTTAGTATTTTTCACTTATTTAAATCAGTTATGATCATTAGCTTGTAGTTTGGTTTGAGTTGAATTAGTTTTATTGATAGTCTGTGGGTTAAAAGGGTGTTTGGATTTGACTGTGTGGGTAGGTTTAAGTGAGCTTAGTGTTTACCCTTTGTTCTCATAACTCAGTAATCTCTATTAACACCATTTCAAACAATTTTTTGGTCCTAAATAGCAGAAAAAGTCAAAATCACAAGCAAAACCATCTCCACAGTTAACTGTGGTGATATTGAGATCCAAATCCCATTAAATCAATACATAAGTGTGAGTTGTAGCTTAATTTGGTCCTCTTGTAGCTTAATATAATAGTTTAAATCAATAAAAGTGATTTGAAGTTCATAGAAGTCAAATATTCAAGTTTTGTAAAAAAAGTCAAAAGTTGCATTGTGCAGAAAAACCATTTCTTGCAAGAATTATCTAGATTTTTGTATTTGGTTTTAGACTTTGAAACTTGTTGGGGGTATTATCTATCAGCTGAACTTGGGATTCCTATACTTGTTAGATTTTTGTTAATTTTTCTTGAGGACCTTATTGCCCCTCAAAGTCACCTGCAGGGCAAGACCCATTCCCTGTGCACAGATCAGTCACCCTAAACCACCACCTTTGGTGGCTCATTGTGGCCACCTCAGTGGGTCTCACTGACCCATTTTGGGTTCATTCAACCCCCCTCCTGGCAAACTTCAGGTTTTGACCATTAGTTTGACCTTAGACCCTGTGGACCCCACTTGGAATTGCCCTCAAAGTTTGTCTCATTTTCTGTCTCAGAATCCAAATAAGCAAGTGCTTATTGTTGTCTTTTGGCTTATTCAGCTTGCTTATTTGAGAAACTCTTGCTTAAAATTGTTCAAGTAACTCAGTGGAACCAAAATTAACCATAGTGGACCCCACATAAGCTCATTTGAGCTTAATCTCTCCTTTGGTCAAAGAAAGTCAACTGCTTAAGCTAATAAGCACTCAAATGCTTATTTTCTGAGTTCTGGTGAAAGTGTGTTTGTAAAAGTTTTTAGTTTTTAGTGTTAAATTAGTTTGGAAAAAGAAAAAATACAAAAAACCAAATTTAATTTTAGTGATAGCTTCTATTTAATAGAAATTATCTTTTAAATTTTCTTTTTAGCTTATTTATAAGCACTTTAGAATTTTTATATTTTTATTAAATCTTTTTTTATTAAAGTAATTTTATAAATTTTTTTAGATTTTTCTTGTCTTTTAGTGGTTTTTAGAATTAATTTTATTTTAATTAATTATTAATTAAGAATTAAGAATTAAATAGCAAAATTAGATTTTATTAAGTAATACCTAGTTTTTATAATTTTTCTAGCTTTTTCATAAGCTAAAACATTTTTTGGAATTTTTCTAGAATTTCTACTGTTCATTTTCCATTTTTTATAATATAATCAGTTTAATTAGTTAATTAAATAAGTAATTAGTAATTAATTAATTATTAATAATTAAATAGTGTAAAAATAATTTTTCTTTTTCTAAAAATTTTCTTTAATCATTAGGACTGTAAAAATAAAAATTTCACACTCATAGCCTTTTCTGTTCATCAGTTGTACTTTCTTTCTCGTACGTCAGTGAACGTTTTTTATTAAAACGTACGTTTTTTGGTTTTAGATCAATTCTTCGCAATCTTAACTCCCGTAATCAATCAAATAGCTTTCCTAAGCTATTTTGTTTAATAATTTCCAAATAATTCTCATAACAACCCTTTTCTGTAAATAATCACCCGATCACAAAGCACGCTCAGACACAATTCACACCTCGTCGGGACTTAACGACCTGGTGATACCTTATATTACCCGAAGATTAACTCTAGGCTATTTGACTTTGTTGACCATTCGTTGGTCAATATAGTTGACGGTTTAGGGAAAATCAGCACTCATCTTTAGTGCATTATTGTTACATGTTTAAATCCTTAGTTAATTATCTAATTGATTACATGGTTGCTAAGTCGTGTCATATCTTGTACATATTGTTTTGGGACGATTGGGACTCATGGGTAAAGTACTTGTGTTTTGGAGTAATGGGGAAGAACATCAAATTATTACCCCCATATGTGCATTAATCTTAAAAAGTACTCCAAATGTTTTGATTATCTTGATTCGAGTCATTAGAGTAGTTTATTGTAAAGTATGTAAAAATTCAAGTGTAAGGGGAATGTACATTCCCTATGTTGTATTATTTAGGATGGTAGGGCAAGTGTGTATGCAAAAAAAAAAAAAAAAAAAAAAAGAAAAAAATGGAAAAAAGAAAGAAAAAAAAAAGAAAAACATACGGACTACCATCCTGTTTCATTCTATGTTTGTTTTATGTTTTTGTTATTTTTTATTTATTAGCTTAAATCGAGTCGAGTCTTGGCTTAGTAACGCCATACTGTACATGTAATTAACCAAGATGATTAACTCGCCACCAGTAAATATTGCCTTTATCCAACAAAACCGTGTTTTCCATTTCCCTACACCTTACGTTATAACCCTTTAAAAGACCTCTTTGATAGTTTATCCTAGGTGCTTACACCAAGTGGTGGAGGTTTCATCCTTTCCCAAGCCTATGGTAATCTATTTGCTATGACAGGTAGTGAGAGATGATTTCCATTTCCATATTGTGATATATACTTTATTACACCCGAGAGATGTGAGTATCTAAACACTATTTGTGAGGTGCTAGTGTATGACCTCCGTGCTTGTTTTTGGTTTTTAGTGGAACGACTATTTGTTGTAATTACTTTTATATTAGTGTTAAATGACCCCTAACTTGTATTTTGATTAGAATAAAAGCGTATTTTCTTGAGGACAAGCAAATCTCAAGTGTAAGGGTATTTGATGAGTGGTTGAGGTAAAAGCAGTCAACTAAAGTCAACCACGGATGTGGTCAATATAGTCAAACTCCTTAGGCTCAATTCTCCACGGAATATAGGGGTTTCCCCGGGTCGTTATGTCCCGACGAGGTGTGATGGTAATCAAAACGGGTTTATGATCGGGGTGAATTTAGACAGAAAAGGGGTTTGAGTGATTTGTATGATTACACTAAGATATGAGGAATGAAAATAACTTAGAAACACAATATAAACAATTACTGATAATCAGATATACTAAAAATGTGAGCTAAGTCTAAAAACGCGTTCGTTTAATTTTAAGTTACGTTAACGTACGAAATAAAACGCGATTTTATAGAAATAAAATACCTACGGACATGAAAATTACATTTTTACAATCCTAATGATAAAAGAAAAGTTTTAGAGAAAGAAAAATAATTTTTACACTATTTAATTATTTATTATTAATTAATTAATAATTAATACTAATTATTAATATTTAAATAACTTAACTACAATATAATAATATTTTAATACTAGAAAACTAAAAGTTAAATTTTTAAAATTATAAAATAACTAAAAACAAATTTTAAAACTAAAAATATATCTTTTTGTCTTTTTGTACTTTAAAAGCTATTTAAACTAAATTAAATAAGAAAAATAGCAAATGAAAAGAGAAAATTACAAATCTAATTTTTACAAATACTTAACAACTTATAGAAGCTAGAAAAATTAGAAAAAGTGATCTGAGATAAAATTTAAATGCTAAAACTATTTTCTTTTTGGTTTTTTAACTTAAACTAATTTAATTAAAATTAAATCTAGAAATTATCTCATGAACATTGAAAATTATAAGAAAATTACTACAACTACTAAATATTATGAGGAACCTAGGAAAAATAAAGAAAGATACTACTGTTTAACAAAATTTATTAAAACTATTTAATTTACTAATATTAATTAATAACTAATTAAACTAATATAAATTCTAATAAATACTAAATGAGAAGCAAAAATTCTGAAAATTATTCTACAAACACTTTAATATGCTAGAAATTTAAGAAAAATATAAAAACATATAAGTACTTAACAAAAAATTAAAAAGAAAAATTAAAAATCTAAATTACATTAAATAGAAGCTATCACTAACCTTAAATTTGGATATTCTTTAATTTTCTTTTACAAGCCTACTAAAATACTGAAAATATGAAATTTTAACAAAGACAAACTTGTTGGAAATAAGGAATAAGCTCTATGTGAGCTTATCGGCTTAACAGCGCAAACATTTAAGCTCACAAGGAAACTTGAGCCCTGAATAAGCTTATAATAAGCTACCAGGAAGGAACCTAGAACAGCTGATGAGTGTGTAAATACTCATCATTTTTATCATATCTGAACTGCTAAAACATCCAAAAACACTCAGAAATGCATTAAAATACAGAATTTATCCCAAAAGTGTGTTTTATATGTTTTAAATGCAAAATGTTTAAAATCAAATGAAAAACGAACAAAGTTTGCATAATTGGCAGTTTCAGTCCCTCAAGTTTCAAAAATTAACAAAACTAGTCCCTGAAGGTTTAAAATGAAAGAAAAGTCGACCCAAGGCATTTAAAAGTCAAATATTGTCAAAAACGATCCTTGGGTGAAAAGTTTGAGAAAATTACATGTTTGGTCCCCGTACTTTGCAAATGTGACAAAATGGTCCCTGGGGTTTTAAAAATTGGAATTTAGCAACTTTGGTCCTTTGGTTATCACACATTGGCATGTTTAGTCCTTCAATTTATTTTGTAAACTTGCCACAACAGGTCCTTATACTTTCAGCAAAGTTACAAAATTGGTCTTTGTGTTACTTGAAATTACAAAACCAAACGGATCCTGAACCTTTAATATCCTACCCCATTTAATCCAAATTAAACCCAAAACATAAATAAAACCAATCCACCCAATCCATTACCCCCTAAGCCCATTCCACAAAAGCCCACTCACTCCCTGGTGTAATAATCCTACCCAGTCAAACCCCGGTCAACCAAACCAAATACCACCACCCTTATCCCTCCCCGTGACCTGCTACAAACCAAAACCAACACCATCATCACACTCCCACCTTCCTATCCACTGCCACACTCAAACACCCCTCCTACTCACCTCAAAACAACAACAAAACAACAAAATTCCACCCTGCCAAAATGCTAAAAGCCAAATTGCAAAAACCTCAATTTCCCGCCAAAACCAAGTGTAAGGCTTGGATCATTTCTGCACATCCAATGGCTAAAAACAAGTGTGGGAATTGCTCAGAAACCCAAAAGGGTGAATATAAAAGAAAGGAGGAAGACCAGAGATGGCTAGTTAGTTTTTTAGTAGTTGTAGCATAGTTTAATTATGTCGTTTTTGGAGTGATTTAAATTTCAGTTGTTTTTTATTAGTTCTAAAAGGTTGTAATCCTTAATTTAAGTGTACTCTAAACTTTGTATAATATCAATTTCAAATTCTAAGACCTAATTCAGTGAATGCTTGATTTCCTTCAATTATCTCATAAAAGCTTAAGGGTGTTAAAAGTTAATGTTCAGAGTTTGTATAAGCTTATTTAAGCTTACTCATAAGTTTTCTTAAGCTTCCAAAGCAGTTAAGTCAGTTTAAATTCATAAACCAAAAAAATTCTTAAAAATACAAAAAAATAGATGGAAAATAAAAATCAAGAAAAAAAGGAAGAATGCTTGGAGCAGGATACATAATGGATGGTCCTTGGTAATAGTAGCCTTGTGGAAGGCTTTAGGTGGTTACTTTGGTTTTGGTTCTCATTGGTTCCAGCTTGGATGCTCATTGTAAGCTTCCGGTCAAAATTTTAGCTTCCTATCATATAAAAGATTTGTACTTGTTCATTTCTGTATGTTTGGATTTATTTAGTGTAGTTAAGTTATAACATTACTTGGTGTTGTACAATAGATAACTAGGTTGCTTTGTGTGAAATTTCCCTTTTTCAACTGATAATCATAGTTTGGTAGTAATTTTACTGTAGCTATAGTTATTGTAGTAGATTTGTGTTTAGATAGGCAATTTACATCATAATGTACCTTTGTGTGACCCTGTCATATGTTAAAACATGCTCTCTCTTTGCAAATCATAAACAGACACAATCTTAAGGGGTGTTTGGGATTGCTGAGGCTGTGGAATGTGTGGGGTTTTAAGGTGGTATTCTCAGGCTCCACACATTCACTTAGGGTAAACATTACTTGTTCAGGCCATATAAGTAGCAAGTATTCAATGATAGTCAAACTTAGCCTCTACCTCATCTTTTCAGTTAACAGTTAGGATTTTGGAATCCAACATCTCTCATATCAGTGTAGTAGTTGTTAACATAGCTTGTTTTAGTGTCATTCACACTTATTCTTACAATTTCAATCAATAGATTAGGATCTAAGCTCGCCATAGTCAACTGTGGTGTAATTCTTAAAAAGTCAAATTTGCACTCTTTCAATTTCTCCCATAATGGCATGAATTTTCTTGATTTGTGTATTTGTTTTTAGGCCTTGTGCTTTTTAGATTAAGTTGTCTCCCAGCTTAAGTTTGAGATTCCACTATCCTTTTATTTTTATGAATTTCTTGGTGGGCCCCACAACCTCTCAAAGTAGCCTGCAGGGGAAGCACCTCCCTACTACACAGATCACTGTCCCAAACACCCAACTTCCAGAGCTCCTCATAAGCTCAATAGTGGGACCCAGGGTGTGAAACTTGGCTTTTTGAGAAGCCCTGTTGCCAAACTTGTTGGTTACAAACTCACTTGGCTTCTCAGCTTATTGGGCAAGCTTAATGGAGCTTGCAAATTGCCCCAACAGACCTGTGTGTTTGGCAGAGTTGGAATTGCTTATTCTAGCTTATTGCAAGCTTATCCAGTGAACTCTCCTTGTTTTTTAAGCTTATTACATCCTCAGTTATTTGTCCCTAGCTTATTTCAGTTTTAGTTAGCTTTTAGCTTGCCCTATTCGTTTTTCAAGTTTAAAATCCAAGTTAAGCTTGAATAAGCTTAACTGTTGTGGATGAGAAGCTCCACAGAGCTTATTTGTAGTTTTCAAAAAAGTTTTTTTTTATAAAAGTTAGTTATAATCAGTTGTTAGATAGTTTTGTAAAATTAAAATAGAAAAATAAAAAGGTTTTGCAAAATGGTCATAAGCCAGATTCGACCCTTAGACCACTTGGGTTGACTAGTCAACACTCTGACCAAAGCCATCCACCATCTGGGCTATGCTTATATTAGTGTTGTATGTTTCCTCTCTTCTTTTTATAGTACTCAGTTTCTATTTTGGCTTATTTGGCTTATAAGCTTATTTTACAGCTTATTTTTAAGCTTTTCTTAACTTTTATATTTTTCTTAGCTTAGTATTACTACTTAGTATTTATATAAAAAGTTTTATAATTATTACTCTTTATTTAGTATTTCTAATAAATCAAAATAATTTAATTAATTAATAAATAGTTTTTAATTAATAATAAATAATTACAAAGTCAAAAAAATAATTTTCTTTTTTTTAAATTTTCTTCTATCATTAGGCTCGTAAATATATAATTTTTACATCCGTAGGGTTAGCGTAACTCAATTTTCACTTTTTATTTTGTGCACTCGCGTTTTATTTAATAAACTTTTACGTTTTTTAAATTTAGGTTACGTTAGTAAAAGTAGTTTGTAAAATAAAGAAAAACCAAAACATAAAAAAAATGATAGCTTGTATTTAAACCCTTTTCGCTTATTTTTTCGCTTATTTATAAGCAAATTCTAATTTTAAATTTTTAGATTACGTTTTAGGTTAACTAGGTTTCACGTTATTGTTAATATAGATTGTTTAAATCATTCTCATTCGTTTTTCCTTAGCGTAATCATTCAAAACCTTCATTACCCCTTCCCTGTCCAAATTCACCCGATCACAAACCCGTTTTTAATACCATCACGCCTCGTCGGGACATAACGACTCGGGGAAGCCACTATACTTCCACCGAGATTGACTCTGAGCAGTTTGACTTGGTTGACCATTCACCTGGTCAATTAGGTTGACCGTTTGGGACCAATTAAATTTTGGCGCCGCTGCCGGGGAGGTTGTGCGCGAATTTTAAACGGTTTTGCAGATTAGTGAATCTGGATATACACTCATTGTATATTTACCATCCCTTGTTCATATTTTCTTTTTATCAAAACAAAACAGTTCACGGAAACTTTTTAAAATTAGTTTTCAACGAACACAAAAAACACAAAAAGATTTTCTTTGTTATAAAAATGTTTGTCAAAAATACCAAAAATATTCACCTTTGCCCTCCTACGTTTTTGATTCTTCATCCCTTTACCCTCTATCCTTTTGATTCTAACTTCTCTCGTAATTGATTCTAATGACATCTCTCGATGATGATTTCTTTGAACAATGGGCCTTTGAGAGCAAAATTGAAAAACTTATGGCCTTGTCAAAAATATCGAGATGTCGTATTGATCATGATGGACCTTCGATTCCTATTCCCTCTCCTGTGAGGGAAATGGAACAAGAAACCGGGGTGACAAAGGACCCTGTACTTTCCTCTGACGATGGAAGTGCTAAATACGTCCAACCTACGGTTGCCCACAAATCTAAGCTCATAATTGCTCCTAAACCATCAAGAATTGATCCTAACCTTTCACGGTTTACGGTTAAAAGTTTGTCAAGCAAACGTACAGAGCTTAGAGCAGTGACTAAAAAGAACGACTTACCTAATCTTCACGTTTATCAAGAACCAAAACCCGAGACCATAACGGAAGTGGTGGAAATCCTAGCTCTAAGAGCACACCACTTGTCCCAACTCCGAATTTTATTCCTTGTGTTGGTTGTGGTGAGCCACTTTTTGGTTTACCATGTCGTTGGTGTACATGTGTACAATGTGGTAATGATATTCGAGACGGAAGTTGTTTGTTTTGTGGTTCGAGGAATTCATTTGCTTATGATCCTAATCATAACTCATTCAACAACCCTTCATATTTTTCCAATTACCCATCACATTCATACGAGCAAGAATCATATTATCCAAATCATAATGATGCTTCGTATCAAAATACACCAAACATTTCTTGTGAGTATTGTGGAGGTCCTCACCAAGGTTTTGATTGTTATAGTAGTCAAAATGTTGGTTACGACCAATATCCATACAATTCACCGAACCAGACTCAACAGTTTAACTGTTGTGAGTACTGTGGTGGCCCACACTACAATTCTGATTGACAATCAGGCAACACGCTTGTCTATGAGCAGTTTCCTGATAACAATTATGACTCTAGCACATACGACTCACAGCCACATCAGTTTTACTGTTGTGAATATTGTGGAGGTCCTCACTTTAGCTCGGATTGTCAAACAAGGAATCCATTTCCTTGTAACAATTATGACTATTCAATTCAAGAACAACCTCCACAGTACCAAATGATCCAAGCAACTCCTCATGATACCGAGCAAGACCTTTTACTAGAGGCTCGTGAAATTTTGCAAAAACTTAAGGAGGAGTTGGCTACTACATCGTTTCAAGAATCTCGTGAAAAATCAATGGCAGAATTACTTGCTGAAGAACGAGAGGCTAGAAACGAAATGAGCATGGAAGAATTACTTGCTGAGCAAAGAGCGGCTAAAATACGGGCCAATCTTCGCTATGCTGCTCTTTATGATGACGATGATGACAGTGATGATGATGAAGATAACATTATTCAAAAAGATTCATCAGATTCATCAGTTGTAATTACTTCCATTGAAAATCAGGGAGAAAATAATGTGACAGAGTCACTAGCCGTTGATCAAATGAAACTTGAAAATTCCATAACTGCTAGTACTTCTAAACTCCCTCAGTCTATTGATATCACACTCGAAGTTCACACTCAGTCTCTAAATATGGGGGATGAGCATCTTAGCACTGTTCCTCAAAAGGAATCAGACGAATTCATAAAGTCTAGTGTTGAGAACCTTGTCCCAATCCCAGGAGAGTCATAGGGAACTTTTGATCATGTGTGTGATCTACCTTCTCACCCTGAAAATCCAAAAGATCATTTTGAGACTTTCTCCGATTTTAATGATGATTGTACATCTTATGGAGAAGTTGAGTATGAAGAGGCACCACTGCCTCATTCTGATGTTGACCCTCTTATTGAGGAGTTCACAGATGAACTTACTCACATCAATCCACTTCCATTGGGAAGTGATGATGGTCTCCTTGATTTTGAAGCCGATATGGGAGAAACTGAAAATCTTTTAAACTCTAATCCCAACATCGAGCTTAGCACTTCACATGCTGATGAAAATTCTTTATCTTCTGGAGACATCAGTCATGTGGAAGGATTACCTTCTGAGCTAGTTAGCTTAGAAGAAGAGAATGATAATCACTTTGTTCCCGAAGCATTCAAGACTACTCTCACCAATCCTCTATTTGAATTCGAATCTGAATTCACTTTGATTTCTAATAATACACTCTTTGATATTCAGAATGAGGATTGTGACGAGTCTATTCCGGAACATGAATTCACAGATTCACATCTTGTGAATAATTCTCTTCATGAGGAGTTCTCCGGTGAACTCACTCATCATATCATGACTCCTCTGGAGTTTGATAGCCCGGGGGGAGATGCACTCAATCATAAGGATTTGCACATTCCCACCCACCCTCCCGGGATGTTTACGAGCTTAACCCTTGAAATCCAAATTCAGGCTACGGAGCCTGATCTCGAGGAAGAAAATCAAATCATGATTTTCATCATGGTTTTCTTCCTTTTCTTCACCTATAAGGTGACTTCTCCTGTTCTTCACTCCTTCGGGAATGAAGACACTATCTTTGACCCCGGCATTTTCATTTACCATTATCTTGAGTCGGGATTATATCTTATCGGTGTGGAACTTTCACGTGCTTCAAATGTTTGTCCAAACATCTTGAATGAAAGTCCGATGGAGATTGTCTCTTCCACATCATGCTTCCCCAAGGACAAATGAATTCGGGGTCGAGTCAAGCTAGCGACTCGGTAAACAAAAACAGTAGCATGTACTTAGGGTTTTCACCCTAAGTGTGGGGGAATTACCCCTACTGTGGTTACAAATAAAGTGAAAAAAAAATATTGTTTCCACATTTAGCTTGTAATGTTGCCCCTTTACGTTCAAAGAGTCGGCATAATAGCCGGGACTTTGAATATTGAGGACAATATTCATTCTAAGTGTGGGGGGGTATTTCGCTATTCTAGCGAATTTTATCACATTTTACTATCTCATACCCCCGTTTTTGGTAAAAATTTTAAAATTTTTTTCACTTGTGCTTCAAAATTTTTGTGGTTATCAGTCCGCCATGTCTAACTAACAAAAGGATTGGCTAATCTAGGAGCAAACGGCTCTTGGTAAAGATATATCAAATCCGTTTATGGCTTGCAATTCGCCCGAAATTGTATGGTACCTCAACTCGCCATATCCTAAAAAGTGAATGAGTTGGCTAGCCCATAAGATTATGGCTTGTGGTAAAGGCTGTGGAAAAACCATAATTGGTAATCAGCTCACCAAGATGTTGACTTAGTCCATCAAGAGTTGGCTAGTCCAGAAGCAAATGGCTTTTGGTAAAGACTAATCAAATCCGTTGACAGCTGGTGGTTTGCTTAAAATCACATGGTTATCAGGTGGACCATAGTTCTTACTTGAATCGATACATCTGGCTACTCCAGAAGTGATGGATTTTGGTAAAGAGTTTCAAATCCATTATGTTTTCTCAAAAGATTGCTAGGGACTAGCAATAGTTTAGTGTGGGGGATTGATGAGTGTGTAACTACTCATCATTTTTATCATATCTGAACTGCCAAAACATCCAAAAACACTCATAAATGCATCAAAATACAGAATTTATCCCAAAAGTGTGTTTTATATGTTTTAGATGCAAAATGTTTAAAAACAAATGAAAAACGAACAAAGTTTGCATAATTGGCAGTTTCAGTCCCTCAAGTTTTAAAAATTGACAAAACTAGTCCCTTAAGGTTTAAAATGAAAGAAAAGTCAACCCAAGGCATTTAAAAGTCAAATATTGTCAAAAATGATCCTTGGGTGAAAAGTTTCAGAAAATTACATGTTTGGTCCCCGTACTTTGCAAATGTGACAAAATGGTCCCTTGGGTTTTAAAAATTGGAATTTAGCAACTTTGGTCCTTTGGTTATCACACATTGGCATGTTTAGTCCTTGAGTATATTTTGTAAACTTGCCACAACATGTCCTTATACTTTCAGCAAAGTTACAAAATTGGTCCTTGTGTTACTTGAAATTACAAAACCAAACGGATCCTAAACCTTTAATATCCTACCCCATTTAATCCAAATTAAACCCAAAACATAAATAAAACCAATCCACCCAATCCATTACCCCCCCAAGCCCATTCCACAAAAGCCCACTCACTCCCTAGTTTAATAATCCTACCCAGTCAAACCCCGGTCAACCAAACCAAATACCACCACCCTTATCCCTCCCCGTGACCTGCTACAAACCAAAACCAACACCATCATCACACTCCCACCTTCCTATCCACTGCCACACTCAAACACCCCTCCTACTCACCTCAAAACAACAACAAAACAACAAAATTCCACCCTGCCAAAATGCTAAAAGCCAAATTGCAAAAACCTCAATTTCCCGCCAAAACCAAGTGTAAGGCTTGGATCATTTCTGCACATCCAATGGCTAAAAACAAGTATGGGAATTGCTCAGAAACCCAAAAGGGTGAATATAAAAGAAAGGAGGAAGACCAGAGATGGCTAGTTAGTTTTTTAGTAGTTGTAGCATAGTTTAATTATGTCGTTTTAGGAGTGATTTAAATTTCAGTTGTTTTTTCTTAGTTCTAAAAGGTTGTAATCCTTAATTTAAGTGTACTCTAAACTTTGTATAATATCAATTTCAAATTCTAAGACCTAATTCAGTGAATGCTTGATTTCCTTCAATTATCTCATAAAAGCTTAAGGGTGTTAAAAGTTAATGTTCAGAGTTTGTATAAGCTTATTTAAGCTTACTCATAAGTTTTCTTAAGCTTCCAAAGCAGTTAAGTCAGTTTAAATTCATAAACCAAAAAAATTCATAAAAATACAAAAAAAATAGATGGAAAATAAAAAAATCGGGAAGAAAAGGAAGAATGCTTGGAGCATGATACATAATGGATGGTCCTTGGTAATAGTAGCCTTGTGGAAGGCTTTATGTGGTTACTTTGGTTTTGGTTCTCATTGGTTCCAGCCTGGATGCTTATTGTAAGCTTCCTGTCAAAATTTTAGCTTCCTATCATATAAAAGATTTGTACTTGTTCATTTCTGTATGTTTGGATTTATTTAGTGTAGTTAAGTTATAACATTACTTGGTGTTGTACAATAGATAGCTAGGTTGCTTTGTGTGGAATTTCCCTTTTTCAACTGATAATCATAGTTTGGTAGTAATTTTATTGTAGCTATAGTTATTGTAGTAGATTTGTGTTTAGATAGGCAATTTACATCGTAATGTACCTTTGTGTGACCCTGTCATATGTTAAAACATGCTCTCTCTTTGCAAATCAAAAACAGACACAATCTTAAGGGGTGTTTGGGATTGCTGAGTCTGTGGATTGTGTGGGGTTTTAAGGTGGTATTCTCAGGCTCCACACATTCACTTAGGGTAAACATTACTTGTTCAGGCCATATAAGTAGCAAGTATTCAGTGATAGTCAAACTTAGCCTCTACCTCATCTTTTCAATTAACAGTTAGGATTTTGGAATCCAACATCTCTCATATCAGTGTAGTAGTTGTTAACATAGCTTGTTTTAGTGTCATTCACACTTATTATTACAATTTCAATCAATAGATTAGGATCTAAGCTCACCATAGTCAACTGTGGTATAATTCTTAAAAAGTCAAATTTGCACTCTTTCAATTTTTCCCATAATGGCATGAATTTTCTTGATTTGTGTATTTGTTTTTAGGCCTTGTGCTTTTTAGATTAAGTTGTCTCCCAGCTTAAGTTTGAGATTCCACTATCCTTTTATTTTTATGAATTTCTTGGTGGGCCCCACAACCTCTCAAAGTAGCCTGCAGGGGAAGCACCTCCCCTGCTACACAGATCACTGTCCCAAACACCCAACTTCCAGAGCCCCTCATAAGCTCAATAGTGGGACCCAGGGTGTGAAACTTGGCTTTTTGAGAAGCCCTGTTGCCAAACTTGTTGGTTCCAAGCTCACTTGGCTTCTCAGCTTATTGGGCAAGCTTAATGAAGCTTGCAAATTGCCCCAACAGACCTGTGTGTTTGGCAGAGTTGGAATTTCTTATTCTAGCTTATTGCAAGCTTATCCAGTGAACTCTCCTTGTTGTTTTAAGCTTATTACATTCTCAGTTATTTGTCCCTAGCTTATTTCAGTTTTAGTTAGCTTTTAGCTTGCCCTATTAGTTTTTCAAGTTTAAAATCCAAGTTAAGCTTGAATAAGCTTAACTGTTGTGGAGGAGAAGCTCCACAGAGCTTATTTGTAGTTTTCAAAAAAGTTTTCTTTTATAAAAGTTAGTTATAATCAGTTGTTAGATAGTTTTGTGAAATTAAAATAGAAAAATAAAAAGGTTTTGCGAAATGGTCATAAGCCAGATTCGACCCTTAGACCTCTTGGGTTGACTGGTCAACACTCAGACAAAAGCCATCCACCATCTGGGCTATGCTTATGTTAGTGTTGTATGTTTCCTCTCTTCTTTTTATAGTACTCAGTTTCTATTTTGGCTTATTTGGCTTATAAGCTTATTTTACAGCTTATTTTTAAGCTTTTCTTAACTTTTATATTTTTCTTAGCTTAGTATTACTACTTAGTATTTCTATAAAAAGTTTTATAATTATTACTCTTTATTTAGTATTTCTAATAAATCAAAATAATTTAATTAGTTAATAAATAGTTTTTAATTAATAATAAATAATTAAAAAGTCAAAAAAATAATTTTCTTTTTTCTAAAATTTTCTTTAATTATTAGGTTCGTAAATATATAATTTTTACATCCGTAGGGTTAGCGTAACTCAATGTTCACTTTTATTTCGCGCTATTTAATAAACTTTTACGTTTTTTAAATTTAGGTTACGTTAGTAAAAGTAGTTTGTAAAATAAAGAAAAACCAAAACATAAAAAAGGTGATAGCTTCTATTTAAGCCCTTTTGGCTTATTTTTCTACTTATTTATAAGCAAATTCTAATTTTAAATTGTTAGATTATGTTTTAGGTTAACTAGGTTTTTCGTTATTGTTAATATAGATTGTTTAAATCATTCTCATTCGTTTTTCCTTAGCGTAATCATTCAAAACCTTCATTACCCCTTCCCTGTCCAAATTCACCCGATCACAAACCCGTTTTTGATACCATCACGCCTCGTCGGGACATAACGACCCGGGGAAGCCACTATACTTCCACGGAGATTGACTCTGAGCAGTTTGACTTGGTTGACCATTCACCTGGTCAATTAGGTTGACCATTTGGGACCAATCAACAACTAAGGATGAAAACAGGTGAGATCCACTCAATTTAAGTTAGAACACAAAGAAAACCTACTGAATAAGCCTAGGATCCCAAATAAGCAACTCCAAACCCCCCCCCCCCCCCCCCTTAGAGCCAATTAGACCTGCAAGCTTGATAGGCAAAGATTCAGGGACCAAAATAGCTTAAGAGACCAAGACAAGCTTGGAAACAGCAAGCTTGGTGTATAGGCTTCTCAAAGAACCCAAGTACTCACACAATGACTCACTGAATAGCTCACAAAGGGCTTGTGAAAAGGTATACTTACTCTGAGCACTCAGTGTGTAATGTGTGATGAGACAAACTTGATAAGCAAAATTAAGCAGTGAAATAAGCAGATAGTGAACAAAAAAGCACATGCATAAGAAATTGGCCAGAAAGGCTTCTCAAAACAATCACAAGCTAAGGTTTATGCTTACTAATGGACTCTCTAGGGACTGGGGAAAATGGGTAAAAACATGGATGCTGGGTGCAGGGGAGATGACTCCCCCTGCAGGTCACTTTGGGCAGTTGTGGACCCCACAAGAAAATTGATGAGGCGAAAAATGAACCGTTTTTAGGGGGTCATTTAAGCCCGGAATTGAATTTATTTGATCAATATTGCCCTAAATCGTTCCTTTTGTGATTTTAGGTACTTTGGGAGTGAATTCTGTAAAATGAAGCATTTTGGACGTTTTTAAAGCATAAAAGTGAAGAAAACGGCAAAGACTTAATTTTTCATGCTGGGAACAGTACCTGACGGCGTCAAGAAGGAAAATTTGACGGCGTCAAGAGCAAAATCCATGACGACCCAGAGAAAACCTGAAGGCGTAAGAAGAAGGGCGTCAAGAGTTATTTTGGTGACGGCCTGAAGATGGATTACACATGACGGCGTCAAACCTAGATCTAGGCAGTCCGAGAACTTTATTGGCGGCGAGATGACGGCGTCAGAAATTTACTCTTGACGCCGTCACCTCACAAAATCTATATATACTTTTCTATTTTTCATTCATAAAGTAGGAACTTGTTTGGAGAATACTAGGGTCGAACCTAATAAACCCTAGGTCATTTGTAACAGTATTTTCAAGGGTTTTCACCCCTTGAAACCTTTCATGTTTAATTAAGATAAGTCCTCTTTCAATTCATTCAATATGTCTATGTGTTGTTTGAATATATCTTATGCTTGTCTTGATTTTAACATGCTAGGCTAGATCTTTTGTGTGTTTGCTTGGATGTAATGAAACCTAGATGTTGATTATATGTTGATTGCTTGTTTATAGTTGTAATGGATGAATGATTTCAATGTTAGGCTTAAGAAAACTGGCAGATCTCCATTGTGTAACTTGCTTGAACGTCTTAAGAAACATGAACCGATGTGTACTAGGTTTTTATGATTGTATTTAATGCATGAGCGAATTCTAGTGATCCCATGTTAGGAGCTTCTTAGCCGGCTCGACATAAGAGTGAAGTAGGAGCTTATAGGATTGGGGAAGTAAGTACGCCACCCCATGAATGGTATTAAGGAATACAATCCGTCATCCATGCAACTGTAACAAGTAATTAACCTGTAAAAGATATCTAGGGAGTAGTGAAATCTAAGTAAACACCATTTTCCCGCATATTGCTCACACCTTTAGTTTAAATTAGTTTATTTTCATTTTTATTATTTTATTTTGATTGCATCTTTAGTTATTGGGTTAGTTGAGTAGCAACTAATTCCGCCCACTCTTCCAAAACCCGAGATTTTACTTGCTTTTATAAAAATATAAAAATACAAAAAGAATCATCCCTCACCTCTAGACCTAGTTTTTAGGCTTTCTAATCCTAGCGACACTATTCCTGAGTTGAACGATCAATCCCCTGGTACTTGTCACTATACTATACTACAACGATCAGGTACACTGCCTAGTGGGGGTTGTAAGCTTCTCGAGATCCCTCGAGAGGTAAAGCCTGGTGCAATTCCCACGCATCAAGTTTTTTGCGCCGCAACCCGGGGAATAGTTATTGTCTAGGTTAGGATTTCTTTTTGTTAGGTCTACTTGCTTGATTCCTTTCTAGTAAGGTTTTATTTTTATTTTTAGGTCTTCTTTAGTATATCTTATTTCTTCGTGCTTTTGTTCGTAATCTTTACCATCCGACATCATGGAAGGTGGTAACATCTTTGAACCCATCAACCCACCACAACAAGACCACCCACAAAACCCACCACTAGCTAACCAACCTCTTAGGCCCCGAACCCTAGGAGAGTATTCCCGACCTAGCCACCAAGGCTATCGAAACACTATTGAGCTCATCGGAGCCAATGTGTCCCCCTTGCGATCCGACACCATCCAGTTGGTGCAAAGCGGATGTACATTCCATGGACTTCGTTCCGAAGATCCAAATCAACATCTCAAGGACTTCCTTAAAATCGTAGATTCTATAGACCTTGATGTTACAACTAGAGAGTCAACCCGATTACGCCTATTCCAATTCTCTCTACGTGATCAAGCTAATCAATGGCTTGAACGTTTACCCGCGGGATCCATCACCTCATGGGATGATCTCACCACTCGTTTCCTTGCTCAATTTTTCCCACCGGGGAGAACTACCAAGCTCAGAAATGACATCTTGATGTTCCAACAACGTCAAGGTGAAACCTTTTACGAAGCATGGACTCGATACAAAGACCTACTCCGAAAAGTCCCTCATCATGGCATTGAACCATGGTTCCAGATTCAAATCTTTTATGATAAAGTTAATCACCAAACGAGAAGGGCTATAGATTACGCCGCCAATGGCTGGCTAAACAGACTTAGCATTGATGAGTGCTGGAAAGTTCTTGAGGGGTTAGCACAATACGAAGAAGAAGGATGGGAGGACCCGATGTTTTCAAGTAAGGGGAAACTGTAACAATTCACAATTTCAGGTTAATTACTTTTCCCGGAAAATTTCACTATTCACTTTTACTATTCATTTCTTTTCCGAAACTTTCCCGAAAGTTGATTTTTATTTGATATTCTCAAATGATAAATCATTTCCATGGCAAATTAAAAGTTTAACTTTCATAAGCTCATTTTCGTGAAAGTTATTAAGGAATTACACGTTTTAGGGTAAAACTTCATTCAGAAATTCTACGCACAACGAAATTCGACCCCGTCAGGTGACCCCACATCGGAAAAATGTTTGACACACTCATGATTTATTTGAGAATTAATCGTGACTGAGAAAAACATGACCAAAGACTTCCCAGCAGGTCACCCAAGCCTGTACTACTCTCGCATGAGCACGCTTAACCGTTTGGGCGATTAACCGTTAGACCACAAAACGCGTTTCTAAGAAGATTTGAGTTTTCAACTTATTAGAAAAAGTCAACATATTCTTTCCCTCCTCCATTGACCAAAAATGATCCCTTGATGTTATAAGTCATTTCGTGATTTTTAGGCTTACGGTTTGATGTCTAAAAGACATTTAATACCAACCGACACTAGACTGAGCCCAGTCTAGACATTATAAGTCATTTTAAATCATTTTTATCACATTAGAAAAGTAACATTTTACTTTTCTCAATTTTACGCAATATTCGTACGTTTTACGTATTACGCGTTTTAGACCCGTGTTTCCAGTTTTTTAGCAGGGTTTACCACCCAAATGGAACCTACCACTCATTTTATATTTTATTATGGAACTTATGGACATGTTTATCAAAACTTTCAAGTTCCATAATTTTACGACACCCGATTTTACGTTTTGAGGCTTAATCATTTACGATTGGCATTTCCCGGAGTCAAAACTAACCAAGTATCTTGGATAATACCAAGAAAAGTCCACACTTGCTCCCCAAGCTTGACCAAACCGCCCTAGGAGGGGGGAGTCACACCCATGTGGCTTCATCTCATGAATTTACCCCTAGATTATCACTAAATTACAACTTGGTCACCAAGTTTTGGTAATTTCCTACTTGTTTCCTAACCTCCTCATTTGGACTATAAATAGCCCCCTCCCCCTCCTCTTTTGCCGTCCACTTCCACACACACAAACACTCTCATCTTTGCTTGATTTCCTTCTAATTTCTAGCAAGATTCAAGTGCAAGTTCAAGGTAGAAAACCTAGTTAGGTTTCCATTCATCAAAACACTTCCATAACCTCATATACTTGGTGATTTCTCTTGAGTTTGAATCCACTCAAGTCACCTAAACCTTCATCATCCATCTTTCAAGAATACCAAGGGTAGAAAGATTGCATGAAGTGAAGTGGGTTGAAGCAAGTCTATCAAAGTCCTATCCTTACTAGTTACTTTCCTTTCTTTGTTGAAAGCCACAAGTTGTAAGCCAAACCCTAACTTGATTCTTGTTAAATAATCATGTTCATGTTATTTACATACTATTTGTGCTATATATTGTCTTGTAGTTATGTCCATGATGTATAAAAGTGAGCAAAACAAGTTATTGTTATTGATTGTTACAACAAGTTACTAAAACAAGTAAACTAGTGACTTTCTTGGAAAATCACGACCAAAATGGTAAAATTATGATATTTGATCATTACATATTGTAGTAGAGTACTTAACAAGGAAACCATAGCAATTTGAACCACCCAAAACGAGTATACGAGTCAAAAGTTACGCCCTTTTGAAGTTACCAAAGATTTCCGGCAAAACTGCCAAATACCATTCTGATCAAATTTGGGTTTTGAAAGTCCCACTTCTGGTCCGATTCATCAAAAAGTTAAAACACGAAAGTTGTCCGGAACGACGTTTTCGTTCAGGAACAAAGAAGCTCGAGACCTAAAAACGCTTTCCGAGTGATAAAATTCTTCAAATTCTAAACAGCCCATTTTTAGGCGAAAGTCACTAGATTATGGTTATACTTTGAAAGGAACAAGAGGTCTTATGACCTATAATCAAGACCAAAACCATGGCTAGAGCCAAGGTTGTGTCTCATGACCTTGAAACAAGGACTAAAGGTCATGGCTAGGCCATGACGAAATGACCATAACAACTTACATAGGCGTAAACATGAAACAATGAATTAGGCGATAACTTGAACAAGCAATTTGGATCTACTTCACTTAAAAAGGAACCATGAGTTATTACAAAGAGAAAATGGTCATACAAGACTTATGAAACTTCCCCTAATAACAATCTTCATGTACTAATAAACTTTCCTAAGTTTATTCAAATATCGGACAAGTAACTTTTCGAATCAAAACTTATATCTATATATTTTATCAACTACTACAATAGTAGGGAGCCTCATGTGAGGAGTTCATTATGTAAGCCGTCGAGTTGAGTTGTGGATTTACGAGTTAAAGTGTCCTGGCTCCTCGAACGCTTACTAACATGGCTTCTGAAATATGTCAGCCCGAACGGTAGTAAACGATATACCAAACATACATGTTTCATGAATCTTTCTTTCAAAGACTTATACTATACATCATACCACATCATGGACTAAATGCAAGATATATATATAGGCACTACTTCATATTCTTTACTCCGATCCTAAGTCGCGACATTCTATTATAGGTTGCTCGTAGAAACCTTCACGATTCGACCGTTACATTCATTACTTGCTATCTTAACTTAAGGTGAGTTCATAGCCCCACTTTCGATTACTTAATTGTTTTACAAACCCTTGGGGGGAATACATGCTATTATTTTTCTACTCGAACACGATGCTTTCTAATGTATGCTTCACGACGATGTTTTATTATCACTAAGTACCATCCTTGCCAAACCAAGATCCCTTATTATGAACCATTTAATCACTAGAAATAGTGAGCGTGAATATTAATAATAGGCCTATTGGGATTGACGAATCCCATTTGTATTGACTAAGTGCAAACAAATGCATTAATATTTGAGACATTAGGTATGACGGCAAAGTACCTACCGGGATAAATCTGCCGATCGATATTGGTACACGTTAACGTTATGGTGTCATAAGCTTAGTGTATAATACATGTTCCGGGCGTATAATAACGTAGCCTACCTGTTTTGTTTTCCAAACATTGGTGTGAGCCTATAACTCACACTACCAACATATTGTGTTCAAACGATTTAACAAACTCTATGAATATCACTCAACCTTTGTGTTGACCTCTCAAGCATGTATTTCAGGTTCATGACGATCAAGGATGGCACGGAAGGACACGGATACTCAAGAGGGCCATAAATTTTATTATCATTCAAAACTCATTTAATTTGTAAACATGGAACCATCTGGGACCTCATTTTGTAATCTCTGATATTTATACAATTTGAATGATAAATCTTTTAAAACGACTCAATTGGAGTTCGTTTTCTATTATTGTGTCTATTGTGCCGTCAAGTAACACCCAGTTCGAATTCCGCTGCATCCATGAATTGGGGGTGTTACAGATTGGTACCAGAGCCATGGTTATAGAGAAACGGGTCTAATTGAGACCTAAACTATAACTACAACTACAAGCAAAACCATTTTATAGCCTTCCGCTCTCCGTGTCTTCCATCCTCCAGACGATTATGGACTTTGTAAGCATGTTATGCTACACAAACATATAAGTATATTTATATATACATTCGAGTTATTTTCAATCATTTTATCTAAACATATCTACACATGCCTATTCTATGGCATTTCGACACAACCACATTCTCCCAACCATGTTCCTACTCCAACATTTTATATCCAAGATATTGTAACGAATTATGATGGTCTTTTCTATTTCCCGAACATTGTATGACACAATGGTCTTAATCATTTCTCAAATGTTTTGAGTCACACAATGGTCTAATCTACTTCCGAGACATTGTGATTTTTGCAATGGTCTCTCGAATTATTCCACCACCTCATCAATATCATTTCATATGATATCAAAAACCCATCACAATCTATCGATTTCCAAACAAGAAATATGAGATTTCTAAAGGACAAACTAATCCATCATCGACAAAAGTTGAACTTTCTCTACATCCATCAAAGTTTTCTTCTGAAACCTTCATTGTTAAAAGTTTGTAATTCTAGCCCAGTATAGACTGTTTTAGAATTACTTCAACTTCCTTTCCACACATATCTACCCGTACTATCTTCTATGCAATGGAATGTGAAAACATACGTTACAAGTCTCTTATGGCGGGACTTGCAACTGAATGGTTTGACATCGCCTTTGTTTAGTGGACAGTTTCCCGAAAGCAACGGACGTATCACAAGTATACCTAATTTAGGTATTTGAAAATTTTATCGAACCTTGGCTAAATATAGACTAGTCACCTATATTTAACCTAGGGACAGTGGAATATAGTCTGACTAACTATATTCGACTTAAAATTTTCAAATACTGAGAGTAGTTGTACTAGGGTTATGTTTAGGTTGATTTCCTACTTGAACTCGATAAACCACCAGAATTCTTTAAAACGATCTAGAGACACGATAGTCCCTTACCACTCAGCGAAATCTTAACACCTTATTTGTACTACCTAATTTCATTCTTGAAAGTTTTCATTTATGAGATAATCCGAACTACTATCTTGGGATAGTTATCAATTCTTCTCTTCATCCTGTAGAAGTACTATCCTGTTTAGGTTCTAAGGATACCATTCCATCATAAACTTTTAAAATCTCTTAAGATTTTTAAAGCAAACTCAACATCTATACCTAAGAGTATTAATGTTAAGCATACACTACACACTTTTATTCGTCAACATATCACATCATTATCTTTACAATCGTTGGAACCACAAGTTCATTAACAGATCGTGATGCACTTTTAAAGCTCAAATCATCCTTAGCTACACCACAAGCACCCTTACCAGCTTTACAAGATTGAATATTCATCTTGGAACACCAGTGTTATCTCGTAATACCCTACCTTGTAACTCACCGACTAAGTATGAATGTTGTGTAGGATGATTTGTAATTATTTGAATGGATTGGGATGCCTTTTCATTTAAATAAAGACATTGTAAATCACCAAACCATAAGTTTATATTTCCTTATCTACATTGTTTGGGATGCCTCTCTATGTAAATAAAGAATTATAAACAAGTGGGCTTGTTTGTATCCAAAATAACATAAGTATGAAGTCAATAAACACTAGGTACAACAACCGATTACCTACTAGGCTATGATTGCAATTACTCTCTCAAATTCCTATTAATATTCGACTGCTATATCAATTTCCTTTGATATTCGACTATTACCATACCTTTCCTACATAAAAGTAAGCCTCATCCTACGCCATACACTAAAACGACAAATCAAACTACATCACTGGTAATCCCAGACTATAGTCCTCATAAGTAACCACACATCTTTATCGACACCACTCCAATATATGACACACAAAGAACTTCGGGACGAAGTTCCCCGTATGGGGTGGAGACTGTAACAATTCACAATTTCAGGTTAATTACTTTTCCCGGAAAATTTCACTATTCACTTTTACTATTCATTTCTTTTCCGAAACTTTCCCGAAAGTTGATTTTTATTTGATATTCTCAAATGATAAATCATTTCCATGGCAAATTAAAAGTTTAACTTTCATAAGCTCATTTTCGTGAAAGTTATTAAGGAATTACACGTTTTAAGGTAAAACTTCATTCAGAAATTCTACGCACAACGAAATTCGACCCCGTCAGGTGACCCCACATCGGAAAAATGTTTGACACACTCATGATTTATTTGAGAATTAATCGTGACTGAGAAAAACATGACCAAAGACTTCCCAGCAGGTCACCCAAGCCTGTACTACTCTCGCATGAGCACGCTTAACCGTTTGGGCGATTAACCGTTAGACCACAAAACGCGTTTCTAAGAAGATTTGAGTTTTCAACTTATTAGAAAAAGTCAACATATTCTTTCCCTCCTCCATTGACCAAAAATGATCCCTTGATGTTATAAGTCATTTCGTGATTTTTAGGCTTACGGTTTGATGTCTAAAAGACATTTAATACCAACCGACACTAGACTGAGCCCAGTCTAGACATTATAAGTCATTTTAAATCATTTTTATCACATTAGAAAAGTAACATTTTACTTTTCTCAATTTTACGCAATATTCGTACGTTTTACGTATTACGCGTTTTAGACCCGTGTTTCCAGTTTTTTAGCAGGGTTTACCACCCAAATGGAACCTACCACTCATTTTATATTTTATTATGGAACTTATGGACATGTTTATCAAAACTTTCAAGTTCCATAATTTTACGACACCCGATTTTACGTTTTGAGGCTTAATCATTTACGATTGGCATTTCCCGGAGTCAAAACTAACCAAGTATCTTGGATAATACCAAGAAAAGTCCACACTTGCTCCCCAAGCTTGACCAAACCGCCCTAGGAGGGGGGAGTCACACCCATGTGGCTTCATCTCATGAATTTACCCCTAGATTATCACTAAATTACAACTTGGTCACCAAGTTTTGGTAATTTCCTACTTGTTTCCTAACCTCCTCATTTGGACTATAAATAGCCCCCTCCCCCTCCTCTTTTGCCGTCCACTTCCACACACACAAACACTCTCATCTTTGCTTGATTTCCTTCTAATTTCTAGCAAGATTCAAGTGCAAGTTCAAGGTAGAAAACCTAGTTAGGTTTCCATTCATCAAAACACTTCCATAACCTCATATACTTGGTGATTTCTCTTGAGTTTGAATCCACTCAAGTCACCTAAACCTTCATCATCCATCTTTCAAGAATACCAAGGGTAGAAAGATTGCATGAAGTGAAGTGGGTTGAAGCAAGTCTATCAAAGTCCTATCCTTACTAGTTACTTTCCTTTCTTTGTTGAAAGCCACAAGTTGTAAGCCAAACCCTAACTTGATTCTTGTTAAATAATCATGTTCATGTTATTTACATACTATTTGTGCTATATATTGTCTTGTAGTTATGTCCATGATGTATAAAAGTGAGCAAAACAAGTTATTGTTATTGATTGTTACAACAAGTTACTAAAACAAGTAAACTAGTGACTTTCTTGGAAAATCACGACCAAAATGGTAAAATTATGATATTTGATCATTACATATTGTAGTAGAGTACTTAACAAGGAAACCATAGCAATTTGAACCACCCAAAACGAGTATACGAGTCAAAAGTTACGCCCTTTTGAAGTTACCAAAGATTTCCGGCAAAACTGCCAAATACCATTCTGATCAAATTTGGGTTTTGAAAGTCCCACTTCTGGTCCGATTCATCAAAAAGTTAAAACACAAAAGTTGTCCGGAACGACGTTTTCGTTCAGGAGCAAAGAAGCTCGAGACCTAAAAACGCTTTCCGAGTGATAAAATTCTTCAAATTCTAAACAGCCCATTTTTAGGCGAAAGTCACTAGATTATGGTTATACTTTGAAAGGAACAAGAGGTCTTATGACCTATAATCAAGACCACAACCATGGCTAGAGCCAAGGTTGTGTCTCATGACCTTGAAACAAGGACTAAAGGTCATGGCTAGGCCATGACGAAATGACCATAACAACTTACATAGGCGTAAACATGAAACAATGAATTAGGCGATAACTTGAACAAGCAATTTGGATCTACTTCACTTAAAAAGGAACCATGAGTTATTACAAAGAGAAAATGGTCATACAAGACTTATGAAACTTCCCCTAATAACAATCTTCATGTACTAATAAACTTTCCTAAGTTTATTCAAATATCGGACAAGTAACTTTTCGAATCAAAACTTATATCTATATATTTTATCAACTACTACAATAGTAGGGATCCTCATGTGAGGAGTTCATTATGTAAGCCGTCGAGTTGAGTTGTGGATTTACGAGTTAAAGTGTCCTGGCTCCTCGAACGCTTACTAACATGGCTTCTGAAATATGTCAGCCCGAACGGTAGTAAACGATATACCAAACATACATGTTTCATGAATCTTTCTTTCAAAGACTTATACTATACATCATACCACATCATGGACTAAATGCAAGATATATATATAGGCACTACTTCATATTCTTTACTCCGATCCTAAGTCGCGACATTCTATTATAGGTTGCTCGTAGAAACCTTCACGATTCGACCATTACATTCATTACTTGCTATCTTAACTTAAGGTGAGTTCATAGCCCCACTTTCGATTACTTAATTGTTTTACAAACCCTTGGGGGGAATACATGCTATTATTTTTCTACTCGAACACGATGCTTTCTAATGTATGCTTCACGACGATGTTTTATTATCACTAAGTACCATCCTTGCCAAACCAAGATCCCTTATTATGAACCATTTAATCACTAGAAATAGTGAGCGCGAATATTAATAATAGGCCTATTGGGATTGACGAATCCCATTTGTATTGACTAAGTGCAAACAAATGCATTAATATTTGAGACATTAGGTATGACGGCAAAGTACCTACCGGGATAAATCTGCCGATCGATATTGGTACACGTTAACGTTATGGTGTCATAAGCTTAGTGTATAATACATGTTCCGGGCGTATAATAACGTAGCCTACCTGTTTTGTTTTCCAAACATTGGTGTGAGCCTATAACTCACACTACCAACATATTGTGTTCAAACGATTTAACAAACTCTATGAATATCACTCAACCTTTGTGTTGACCTCTCAAGCATGTATTTCAGGTTCATGACGATCAAGGATGGCACGGAAGGACACGGATACTCAAGAGGGCCATAAATTTTATTATCATTCAAAACTCATTTAATTTGTAAACATGGAACCATCTGGGACCTCATTTTGTAATCTCTGATATTTATACAATTTGAATGATAAATCTTTTAAAACGACTCAATTGGAATTCGTTTTCTATTATTGTGTCTATTGTGCCGTCAAGTAACACCCAGTTCGAATTCCGCTGCATCCATGAATTGGGGGTGTTACAGAAACTTGATTACGTAAACGCTACCCAAGAACAATTATTGGGAAATATCGAGAAGCAGGTAATGGAATTAATGAGAGCTGACATGCCTGCTGCTGAAACCGCAAGGAGTCCTAATATGCGTGTGAGTGCGATTGACAAACATAATTTTCCTGAACATTCACTACAAGAGGAGTTCGAAGGGATAATGGTAACCTTCATGAATAATCAGGAAAAACAAATTCGGCACTTAGAAGCACGCATGGAAAGCACTCGTAATGCTTTTATGGATTTAGCATACAAATTCATATCAAGGATTAAAGAGAAGATTAAGGAAAAATCCGCACCAAGAAAAATCAAAAAAATCTTTGAAGTTCCAACTCCTTTGGTGTGTGACCAAGAAGATAATGAGAAATCCTTTTCATGTGCTTCGCCGTCAATCACTCCCTGCTTTCGTAAGCATCCTCGGGAGGAGAATAACTCGCAATTTCATAACATTTTCGTTGGAAGCTTGCAAACCACGCTCCCCAATCTATGCAAGAGGCGCTCCTTTGGTTTTAAACCTGGTGTGAAGAGGTTGCACCTCAAAAACACCACAGCTTTGAGACCCTCTATGGAACAATTCCTCTTTGTACCCACCGTTGACCAATGCGAAGGTTACAACTTAACTGAAACCTCACCCACCCCTTTTTACAACCACATCTCTCTCCGTGACAGTAATGAAATGTTTGACCCTGGTGGACTTTACTAACGAGATGGCTACTCATAGTTTTTACCTATGTTTGGCTATTTACATTAGTGCAAGGACTGAATTTGGAAATACTACTTTCTGTTCCTGATACGAGCATCTGACGGCGTCAGATTTTAACTCTTGACGCCGTCACCTCGCTATCTCAGCAATAATAACCCAAACTCCATCACTTTTAACTCATACCCCACAAATCACACCCAAATTGCTGCTTCACCTCCGAGTCTCCATCATCCAATCTGACATCTTCCGTGACAAATCTCCACTTGGTAAGTAGTTTTTCTTTACTCTTTTTCGTTCAATTATCCTTAAGACCTACCAATTTTGAAAACCCCCATCATCTGAAACCCTATCTTTGACCCATCTTTGATAAATCATAATGTCTTTCTTTAGATGTTTTGTAATCATGAGGTTACCATGAGATGATATTGTTCTACTCGAATCATGCGTTAATTAAGGAAAAATCTTTCACACCACGGATTTTTTTTGACCCCCCACCCATGTTTTCTGCATAAAGGAGTGTTTGGGTCATGGATTTAAAGTTTGAAAATTGATTTTTCCCTCGTAATTGCATGGATGGATTTCTGCTGGGTCTGACGGCGTCAGGTTCTCTTTCCTGACGGCGTCAGATGTGTCTGACAGCATGAACTTGTAAAATTCTCATTCTAATCGTTTTCGTCCACTCTATCTTTTTCCAGGAAAATGAGCAAACGATCACGACAACACCGAGGAAGCTCATCTAGGTCCCAACGAGTTAACTATGGGGACATGGTCCACAGTTGGAGTGAGTTTGACAATGATGCCGCTACAACTAAGTACACGGAGCTTGTTTATCACCACATTGATACTGGTGCTGTGATTGATTGGGAGTTTCTGAGATCCCAAGGTTTAGAGGGTGAGTTCTTGGGGAGGATCCAAACCGATGGATTCACGGGTCCTCAATGGGAGAGATTGTTCAGGATGAGGGAGACTGTGTACAGTGAGTTGGTTAGGGAATTCTTTGTGACTTTTCGCTTTGATTTGGCGGAGGCCAGGACGGATATGGGGGCATTACCATTTACTTTAGGTTGGGGGGAGATTCGATCATGTTCGGTTACTGAGTTTGGATGGAGGATAGGTTTGTACACTAGGGAGGAGGCTGTTGAGGGAGGTTTTATGCAGAGGTTATTGCATGGGGAGACTGTGAGGAACGAGATGAAGTGCGCCACTTTTTGGCCGAGTATTGGGAACAGGGTGTACACCTCGACTACTGGGGCGGCCTCAATAAGGGACCCCATGATCAGGTTAGCCCACAGGTGCATCACCTACAGCTTGTCGGGGCGTCATGGCACCACTCACCATGTCATTGCTTCAGATCTTTTCTACCTGTACACCATATTTTCAGCGGGTGTTTACTGTAACATCCCATTTTGGGTAGCGAGCTATTTAAAGATTAGTGTGGGGGAGAGGGATATTGACAAGATGTATGGGGGGATGTTCGTGACCCGGTTGGCTCGATCTTATGGGCTACTTGTTCCCGAGATCATGGGGTACCTGAGCGACTGTGGGGCTTGTAGGGTGGTGAGGGCTAAATCCCTCAGGCAGATGAGCATCGTTATGCAGCTGGGGGATGGGTCCTATACTTGGTACATGGCGGGAGGACCTGATGGTGTTGAGGATGATGATGATGATGATGATGATGATGATGATGATGATGATGATGAGGGAGCGCCCCAGCAGCATCATTTTAGGGATTATGAGGTTGGGTCTGCAGATTACTACCGACACATGGGTCGGGAAGACTGGCAGGCACACCAGGGGGCCTGGATAGGTCAAGTGGATGCATGGCGAACCACCACTGACCAGCGCTTTGATTGGATGTATGATCATACTCTCCGCCAGATGCAGCACCTCTCCACCCGTGATCAGATCGAGCCCCAGCTACAGATCGATCCACTCCCCGGTCGTGAGATGGACTACCCTCCCTACGGGTACACTGGGCACCTCCCACCTGGTTATGACTACCGTTATGGTCCCCCTCCCCAATTATTTGTCTTGATGTTTGTGATGTTTGAACAATTTATTCATGGTGATGTAATTTGAAACAATTTGGACTGTAATAATTTAGGTTATGGCCTTTGTTGGCCATGGATAATTTTTATTTTTATTTTTTATGTTCATGTTAATTAGCAATGTTATGATTTGCTTATGGTTTCATTCTTCTTTTTGTGTGATTTTTATTTTGTTTGATTGTTATTTGTTTCCGTATGCATGCTTTATTTTTATTGTTGGTAGATCGTTTTTCAAACTAAAATGATGAAAATACTTTATTTTGTTGTTTGGCCTAGTCTTAACTTCATCCAAAGGTATTTCGCAAAAGATAAGTGTAAGGGGAAACCCCAAATATGTTTTTAAGAAACAAACTCGATCATGATTCTCCACAATATTAAGTGAACATGTATATTCGTATTTGTTAGAGTCAAATGCTTGTATCGAGTCATAATGATGTTTTGCAGGATTTTCCAGGAAGTAGGACGAAGTTTTTCCAGAAATTTTCAGGAAACTTAACATAAGAATTTCTGCAGGTCACTTCTGACGGCGTCAGGAAGAAATTCCTGACGGCGTCACGTGTAAAATTCTGGAAATTTTACCAGTTTTGTTTTTCTAACGGAGTCTTAAAGTTTTGTTGAATCTTTAGTTTTATAATCTCCAGGAAATCTGCAAACATCATTCCACAAGCATTATATCTTACTTTGCTTTCTAGGATTTGTTAGCATATATAGATTGCCGCCGATTTTATGCGAGGTTGCCTTGTCTGTTTTCTCAGGTTTAACAGGTTATGTTTGACAAGAAGATGATTTATATTCTGGATGGGAAGCTTTGATTGTTCATTTTTTTGGAAGAAAATCTAACCTTGCTATCTTATTATCCATATCGAGCGAATCAGGGGAGTATTTGATTTCATTCTTTTTACCTGTTTTACTTTTACATTCTTTACTTGAACATTGGGGACAATGTTCATCCTAAGTGTAAGGGGAGGATAAAATGATGATACCTTATAGATACACTTTTGCTTGAGTTTGTTTGTTTGATGGTATATGTGTAATAAAACTATGAGAAATACTAGTTAGTGTAATTTTAGCGCCAAATTTAAAATTTTTTACAACATTTAGGAGTGAAACTTTAGCCATAGCAAGCGTCTCATGGATAGGAGTAGTATGACTAGCACAAAATCGTACTATTCAGAAAAATTTTCCACCCAAATATGTGAGGTTCGCCTTTAGATTTGATAGGAAAAGCATTTACTATTAGTGCTTATGAGTGTACCGGTAGCATTTAGATTCTAGAACTTGCGTTAGTGATGCATCCCGAGACCGCTAGTGAGACTACATTCGTGTAGTAGGATTTACTACATGATAAGAGGCATTAGGATCACCCTTGTGTTAAACCCGTATCATAATTACTTGACCATTTAAGTCATATTACTTGGCTAGTTAAGTCAATTAATTTTTCCCACACCTTAGCGTAGTACTCATTTTTAGTACACGAAACCCCTAGTACACCCCTCCGAGCCTATCTTTTCGTTTCTAACTTTAAGCATCTTACTTAAAGGAAGAATTTGTTACACCCCACTTAAATGTACAACCAAATCGCCTTAGTCTTCCGTGTATGCACTCATCTTTAGTGCATTATTGTTATTTGTTTAAACCCTTAGTTAATTATCTAATTGATTACATGGTTGCTAAGTCAAGTCATATCCTTGTACATATTGTTTTGGGACGATTGGGACTCATGGGTAAAGTACTTATTTTATGGAGTAATGGGGAAGAACATCATTTTATTACCCTCATATGTGCGTTAATCTTAAAAGTACTCCAAGTGTTTTGATTATCTTAATTCGAGTCATTAGATTAGTTTATTGTAAAGTATGTAAAAATTCAAGTGTAAGGGGAATGTACATTCCCTATGATGTATTATTTTGGATGGTAGGGTAAGAGTGTATGCAAAAAAAAAAAAAAAAAAAAAAAAAAAAAAAAAAAAAAAAAAAAGAGAAAAGAGAAAAAACATACGGACTACCATCCCGTTTCATTCTATGTTTGTTTTATGTTTTTGTTATTTTTCATTTATTAGCATAAGTCGAGTCTAGCCTTGGCTTAGCAACGCCATATTGTACATGTAATTAACCAAGATGATTAACTCGCCACCAATAAAGACTGCCTATATCCAACAAAACCGTGTATTCCATATCCCTACACCTAACATTACAACCATTTAAAAGACCTCTTTGATAGTTTATCATAGGTGCTTACGCCATATGGTGGAGGTTTGATCATTTCCCAAGCCTATGGTAATCTATTTTGTTATGACAGGTAGTGAGAGATGTTTTCCATTTCCATATTGTGATATTACTTTATTACACCCGAGAGATGTGAGTATCTAAACACTATTTGTGAGGTGCTAGTATATGACCTCCGTGCTTGTCTTTGGTCCTTAGTGGAACGATTATTTGTTGTAATTACTTTTATATTAGTATTAAATGACCCCTAACTTGTATTTTGACTAGAATAAAAGCGCATTTGCTTGAGGACAAACAAATCTCAAGTGTAAGGGTATATGATGAGGCGAAAAATAAACCGTTTTAGGGGTTCATTTAAGCCCGGAATTGAATTTATTTGATCAAATATTGCCCTAAATCGTTCTTTTTATGATTTTAGGTACTTTGGGAGTGAATTCTAGAAAAGGAAGCATTTTTGACGTTTTTGGAGCATAAAAGTGAAGAAAACGGCAAAAACTTAATTTTCCATGCTGGGAACAGTACCTGACGGCGTCAAGAAGGAAAATTTGACGGCTTCAAGAGCAAAATCCATGACGACCCAGAGAAAACCTGAAGGCGTCAGAAGAAGGGCGTCAAGAGTTATTTTGGTGACGGCCTGAAGATGGATTACACATGACGGCGTCAAACCCAAATCTAGGCAGTCCGAGAACTTTATTGGCAGCGAGATAACGGCGTCAGAAATTTACTTTTGACGCCGTCACCTCACAAAATCTATATATACTTTTCTATTTTTCATTCATAAATGAGGAACTTGTGTGGAGAATACTAGGGTCGAACCTAATAAACCCTAGGTCATTTGTAACAGTATTTTCAAGGGTTTTCACCCCTTGAAACCTTTCATGTTTAATTAAGATAAGTCCTCTTTCAATTCATTCAATATGTCTATGTGTTGTTTGAATATATCTTATGCTTGTCTTGATTTTAACATGCTAGGCTAGATCTTTTGTGTGTTTGCTTGGATGTAATGAAACCTAGATGTTGATTATATGTTGATTGCTTGTTTATAGTTGTAATGGATGAATGATTTCAATGTTAGGCTTAAGAAAACTGGCAGATCTCCATTGTGTAACTTGCTTGAACGTCTTAAGAAACATGAACCGATGTGTACTAGGTTTTTATGATTGTATTTAATGCATGAGCGAATTCTAGTGATCCCATGTTAGGAGCTTCTTAGCCGGCTCGACATAGGAGTGAAGTAGGAGCTTATAGGATTGGGGAAGTAAGTACGCCACCCCATGAATGGTATTAAGGAATACAATCCGTCATCCACAAAACTGTAGCAAATAATTAACCAATAAAAGATATCTAGGGAGTAGTGAAATCTAAGTAAACACCATTTTCCCACATATTGCTCAAACCTTTAGTTTAAATTAGTTTATTTTTATTTTTATTATTTTATTTTGATTGCATCTTTTGTTATTGGGTTAGTTGACTAGCAACTAATTCCGCCCACTCTTCCAAAACCCGAGATTTTACTTGCTTTAATAAAAATATAAAATACAAAAATAATCATCCCTCACCTCTAGACCTAGTTTTTAGATTTCTAATCCTAGCGACACTATTCCTGAGTTGAACGATCAATCCCCCGGTACTTGTCACTATACTATACTACAAAGATCAGGTACACTGCTTGGTGGGGGTTGTAAGCTTCTCGAGATCCCTCGAGAGGTAAAGCCTAGTGCAATTCCCACGCATCAAAAATTCACAAAATTATAAGGAAAGTAGGATTCCAAAGAATAGCTGGGGGACTACCATATGTGATCATTTCAAAGCCTGGGTCGAAGCACAAAAATCATTAAAAATCTTGCAAGTTTTGGTTTTTTCAGCTCAAGGTTCAATTTTGACTTTTTGGTTTTCATGTACAGTTGACTAAATTGAAATTCAATTGATCCTAAAAGACTAGTAATGATATGATAACCTAAAATGAGATTAAATCAAACAAAATCAACAAGTTTTAAGCTAAATTACAGATTATGGTATGCTTATACTTTCGACAGTTAATTAATTAGAGCTACAACGGGGATTTTGACTTACTGCCTAAAAACTACCAAGGCAAAGGTTTGATTGTTAAGTTATCCCTAGGTGTGATGTCTAGGTGGTTTTTAGCCAATAATAACAACAACAACACTGGAAGAGCAGCAATGCCAAACACCCCTTTATCAAATGGTTTCTTGATTTCTCAAAGTAGGTGATTGCTACAATCTTAGAAATTGATAGCATTCAACAAATTTAGCTATGTGAAGGCTAAAAGGGAACAAGTTTCATGATAATAAGCAGTTGCAATGAGCAAATCACAAGTAGCGTATGACTAACTTAATGTAACAGTAACAAATGCAAACCTGAAATTAAAACTATCTAAGCTATAAAGTAAGCATAAAAGGCTTCCTACACTACTATTAAGCATATAAATCCTAGAATAAGCTGTTGCAATAAGCAAAATATAACAAGCTGAGAAAAGCTAATCTAACAGTTGAGATGGAATACCTAAACAAGGGGATCTAATAAGCCTAAAAGGCAAAAAGGATCACTAATACTAAACTAACTAGAGACAAACAGAGATTAAGTAGAATAAGCAGAGGATAAGCAATAAAATAGGCAGTACAAAATAAACAAATGCTACAGTCAGGAAATAAGAAAAATTTAGACTTCTATTGATTTTTAAGAAAAGAGTACTACTGAGATTTATAACTAAAGTACTTAATAAAAACTACACTAAAACTAATTTAACACTAATTTCCTACTGCCTTTGAAAGGCATACAACACATTCTATTTATACTACTTTTTGTGCTAGGGTTTCCTCTTGTCTTGTTCATGTGCTTCTTTTAACCAAATCCCAACCATTGGTGATGTTAAATTTGATCTCAGCCCTTAAATGGGTTCTTGGCGTGAAAACGTATTTGCAAGATTAGTGGGGGTTGGTGAAGTTGGTTGGTGCAATAAACGAGGAGGGGGTGTAGGGGACTGTTTGGTGTAGGTTGTGGAGTGTGGGAGAGGAGTAGCAGGGGTGATGATGGTGTAGGGTTGGCTATGGCAGTGAGTAGGGTTCATGTGTGGGGATGTGGAAGAGGTGGTGGGTTGACTTGGTTTGACCCCAGGTTTATTACTAAAGGGGTGGTGTGGATTGGGCTTGGGTATGGGCTTAGGGGTTATAAGGGATGGACTGGATTGGTGTGTTTGTCTATTGGATTGGTTGTGTTTTTAATAATCAAAAGGGTCCGTTTGGTTTACATAAGTATCACAAGGACCAAGTTGTATTTTTCTGATATTTAGGGACCATTCCTGCCACATTTCCACAGTAGTATAAGGGTGAATTATGCCAATGTTCAAATAACCAAAGGACCTCAAAAGTTAATTTTACAAAATTTGACTTCCGGGGACCAAAATTGCCAAAACTTAAAGTTCAGGGACCAAAATTGTATTTTCCTCAAACTTTTCACCCAAAGTCCATTTTTGATAACTTTTTTTAAAGGACTTGGGTTGACTTTTCTTTCAAAATAAATGCTCAGGGACTAATTTTGACAAGTTTTGAAGCTTGGGGGACTGAAACTGCCAATATTGCAAACTTTGATCATTTTTCATTTGTTTTTGCTTATTTTGCATTTAAAACACATAAAACATAATCCCTGGGATAATATAAGTATTTTGATGCCTTTTTGATTGTTTTTGTATGTTTTGCAGTTCAGATTTGATCAAAAATGATGAGTGTTTGAGCACTCATCAATCCCCCACACTAAACTATTGCTAGTCCCTAGCAATCTTTTTAGAAAACTTGATGGATTTGAAGTCTCTTTACCAAAAGCCATCACTTCTGGAGTAGCCAAATGTTTCAGTTCAAGTAAGAACCATGGTCCACCAGATAACCATGTGATTTTGAGCAAACCACCAGCTTTCAACGGTTTTGATTTGTCTTTACCAGAAGCCGTATGCTTCTGGACTAGCTAACTCTTGATGGACACAGTCGACATCTTGGTGAGCTGATTACCAATTATGGCTTTCCACTGCCTTTACCACAAGCCATAATCTTGCGGGCTAGCCAACTCTTTCACTTTTTAGGATATGGCGAGTTGAGATACCATACAATTTTGGGCAAATTGCAAGCCGTCAACAGATTTGAGATATCTTTACCAAGAGCCGTTTGCTCCTGGATTAGCCAATCCTTTTGTCGTATAGACATGGCGGACTGATAACCACAAAAAATTTTGAAACTTTAGTGAAAAATTTTTAAATTTTTTGCCAAAAATGGGGGTACTAGATGGTAAAATGTGATAAAATTCGCTAGAGTACCCCCCCCCCCCCACACACACACACACACACTCTTAGAATTGAATATTGTCCTCAATATTCAAAGTCCCGGCTATTATGCCGACCCTTTAACGTAAATGATGAGGCGAAAAATGGTCCGTTTTTAGGGGGTCATTTAAGCCCGAATCCGAATTTATATGATCAAATATTGCCCTAACTCGTTCCTTTTGTGATTTTAGGTACTTGGAGAGTGAATTCTGGAAAAGAAGCCATTTTGGATGTTTTTGGAGCATAAAAGTGAAGAAAACGGCAAAGTCTCAAATTTCTATGCTGGGAACAGTACCTGAAGGCGTCAAGAGTTGTTCTTGACGGCGTCAAAGTCCCAAGAATAAAATACCGTGGTTGATGACGGCGTCACGCAGGCCGTCATAAGTAGATCAAGGCCGTCCGAGGAAGTATTTGGCGGCGAGATGACGGCGTCACACCCTTGCTCTTGACGCCGTCACCCTTGTTTTCCTATATATAGTTTTCTAGTTTTTCACATTAAAAGAGAGAGAAGTTTTGGAGAAACCCTAAAGACGAATTTGGTGCAACTTTTACAGGTTTTTCAAGGGTTCCAAACCCTTGATACCTTGCATTGTAATTGAGATAAGTGTTCTTTTAATTCAATCAATATGTCTATGTGTTGGTTGTCTATATCTTGTTCTTGTCTCAATTCCATTATGCTAGGCTAGATCTCTTTTGTGTTTGCTTAGATCTAATGAAACCTAGATATTGATTATGTGTTGATTACTTGTTTATTCTTGTCTTGGATGAATGATTTTATATGTTAGGCTTAAGAAAACCGGCAGATCTCCAAATGGTAACATGCTTGAACGTCTTAAGAAACATGAACCGAGGCGTACTAGGTCTTTATTGGTTGTATTTAATGCATGAGCCACTGTTTACAATCCCTATAGTTGTGCTGGGTCATGGTGTAGGAGGAGATAAGAGCTCATAGAATTGGGGAGTTATGTATGCCACCCCATAAATGGTATTAAGGAATACAATCCGTCATCCATACAATTATAACAAGTAATTAACGTGTAAAAGATATCTAGGGAGTAGTGAAGTCTAAGTAAACACATTTTCTCCAATTACTGCTCACAACCTTAGTATAATTAGTTTAATTTCATTTTTAGTATTTTATTTTGATTGCATCTTAGTTTTGGGTTAGTTGAATAGCAACTAATTCCGCCCACTCTTCCAAAAACCGATATTTTAATTGCTTTCATAAAAATATAAAAACACAAAAATAATCATCCCTTACCTTTAGAACTAGTAATTTAGGCTTTCTAATCCTAGCGACACTATTCCCAAGATGAACGATCAATCCCCCGGTACTTGTCACTATACTATACTACAACGATCAGGTACACTGCCTGGTGGGGGTTGTAAGCTTCTCGAGATCCCTCGAGAGGTAAAGCCTGTTGCGATTCCCACGCATCAGTAAAAGAGCAAAATTACAAGCTAAATGTGGAAACACCATTTTTCACTTTATTTTATTTATTATATATACATGGTAACACAGCAGGGGCACTCCCCCACACTTAGGGTGAAAACCCTAAGTACATGCTACTATTTTTGTTTACCGAGTCGCTAGCTTGACTCGACCCCGAATTCATTGGTTCTTGGGGAAGCATGATGTGGAAGAAGCAATCTCCATCGAACTTTCATTCAAGATGTTTGGACAAACATTTGAAGCACGTGAAAGTTCCACACCAATGAGATAAGTACCCGGCTGTAAATAATGTAAACTATAAGCGGTGATGCCGGGGTCAAAGATAATGTCTTCATTCCCGAAGGAGTGAAGAACAGGAGAAGTCACCCTGTAGGTGAAGAAAAGGAAGAAAACCATGATGAAAATCATGATAAGATTTTCTTCCTCGAGATCAGGCTCATTTGCCTAAATTTGGATTTCAAGGGTTAAACTCATTGGGTTTGAAAACATCCCGGGCGGGAGGGTGGGAATTTGCAAATCCTCATGATTGAGTACATCTCCCCCGGGGCTATCATACTCCGGAGGAGTCATGACATGAGTGAGTTCACCGGAGAACTCCTCATGAAGAGAATCATTCACATGATGTAAATCTGTGAACTCTTGTCCCATTGTGGACTCATCACAATCCTCATTCTGAATACCAAAGAGTGGATTCAGAAATCAAAGTGAATTCAGGTTTGAATTCAAACAGAGGATTGGTGAGAGTTGTTTTGAATGCTTCGGGAACAAAGTGATTAGCATTCTCTTGTGGACTATTGGGATAAGAAGTGAGTGACGGATCGTGATATAGGAGACTTTCAATTTCTCCAAGATCGGCTTCAAAGTCAACGAGATCATCGTCTTCCCGTTGGAAGTGGATTGATGTGAGTGAGCTCATCGGCGAACTCCTCAAGAAGATGATCAGCATCAGAATGTGGAACTGATGCCTCAACATACTCGATGTCTCCATAAGATGCACAATCTTCGCTACAATCGGAGAAAGTCTCAAATTGATCTTTTGGACACTCAAGAGGGGAAGGTAAATCACACACATGATCAAAAGTTCCCTGTGACTCTCTTGGGATTGGGACAAGGCTCTCAACACTAGAATTTATGAATTCATCCGATTCCTTTGCAGGAACAGTGTCAAGATGCTCATCCTCCATGTGCAGAGAGTGAGTGTGAACTTCGGGTGTGATAGCAGTTGATTGAGATGGAATCTCAACTGCTGGGATATCAACTGATGGACCTGATGAATCTTTATAGAATTGTAGAATATCAAGTGTATCTTCATCATCACTGTCATCAGGAATAAAACGGAACTGAGAGCTAGATCTGGCTGTTTTTTCTTTTGCAATTGATTCCCTAATAGATTTTTCATAGGCATTGATTGACGCTAAACCACCAACTTATATTGACCAAAAAATGGTCAACAAAGTCAAATAGCCTAGATCAATACGGGTAATATAATGTATCACCGGGTCGTTAAATCCCGTTGAGGTGTGAATTGTAACTTTAGCGTGCTTTGTGATCGGGTGTTTATTCACAGAAAGGGTTTGTTGTGAGAATTATTTGGAAATTATTAACAATTATAGCTTAGGAAAGCTACGTGATTGATTACTGGAATTGAGATTCAGAAGGAATCACCTAAAACTTAAAAACCGTACGTTTGCCGAAGACTTGAACAAACGTACAAAAACGTGAATACGGTGATCTGGAAAGGCTACTGGTATGAAAATTTACTTTTTACAAACCTAATGATAAGAGAAAATTTTTGGAAAATTAAAATTAATTTTTACACTAATTTTATAATTACTATTAATTAAATATTATTTTTCTAATTACTTTTAATTAACTAAATTAACCTAAATTATAAATAATTATGAAATTAACTTGGAAAAATAGAAATTGAACTTAGAAAAATCTAAAATACTATAAAACTAATTTTAGAAATTAAAATATATTTCTAAGACTATTTAATTAATTATTACTAATTATTAACTAATTATTAGTTACTTTTTAATTATTTAAAATAACCTAAATTCTAGTTAATTATTAAATTACACTAGAAAAGTGAAAATAAAATTTGGAAAAATTAAAAATAACTAAAAACTAATTTTCAAATTTAAATTATATTTTTCTGATTTACTAATTAATTATTATTAATTATTAACTATTTAATAATTACTAAAAACTATTTTAAATTAAGAAAAGTACTAAATGATAAAAGAAAAATCTGGAAAAATTACAGAAATTATTTTAACACACCAGAAGCCTAGGAAAATTGTAAAAATGGAAATTGCTTATAAATAAGCTGATGAATAAGCCAAATGGCTTAAATAGAAGCTATCACTTCTATTAAGTTGGGCTTATTTGAGATTTTCCTTTTCCAAACTGCTTATTATAAGATTTTAGACAACTTTTGTGAAGTGACTTTGACTGTGGTCAAGGAAATAAGCACTTCAAGTGCTTAAAGCCTCAACAGTTGACTTTTATTGACCAGAAGTGGAAATAAGCTCAAATGAGCTAATGTGGGGTCCACTTTGGTGAAAACAGATTTAAACAAGAATAATGAACAAGTTAAAGCAAGTAATGCACAAATAAGCTGCTTAAATAAGCTAAAACACCAAAATAAGCACTTGGCTTATTTGGTTCTGAGGCAGACTGGGGACAGATTTGGGATGCAAAACTAGGTGGGGTCCATTGGTCTACAGGTCAAACAACTGGTCAACCCTAAGTCCTTGGTAGGAGGGGTTGAATGATGCCAAGTTTGAGGTGTGGGACCCACTGGGTCAGTCACAAAACACCACCAAAGGTGGGTGTGTGACCTGAGTCTGCTGAGACAGGGCAACTAGTTTGCCCTGCAGGTTACTTCTAGGGCCAATTTGGTCATTAAGAAAAATTCACAAAAATGTAACAAACTTGGAAATCACAAATACTACTGGTAGAGTTATCCCACAACAAATTTCAGACCTTAAGTCCAAACACAAAAATCAGATAAATTCTCCCAAGTTTTGCAAAAATCTGAGTTATGTATTTTTTACTTTTGAGGAAAACTTAAGTTTTGACTTTTGGGAACTTTGAATGCTGATTTAATGACTTAAAATGATATGTTAAGCTGTATGAAAGCTAACTTAAGTAAAAAATCCAACTTGTGAAATGGTTTGATTGATTTGGACTTCAAAACTCACCACAGTTAACTGTGGTGAGTACTTCCTTGTGATTTTGACTTTTGTGATGTTTGGTACCAAGTAAATTGTTTCCCTGACCTATTATTCAACCAATAAACTTAAAGACACCAAAAGTTGCTCAATAAAACAAGCTATGCAGTGTAAACAAGCTACAACCAAACACCCCTCTAAAAACAGTTTAAGAGAGATTATGATTCAGACAAACATAAAACATAAACAAATGATTACTACTGATCTATATACTAATATTTAACTAAAATAAACTCAAATAAACGGTTACAACTACTGAATACTAAAGAGATAAAATTTTTAGCTTACAAAGCCTTCCAAGCTTGGCTTCCAAGGACCAAAGAACAAATGAACCAATCCTAATGCCCTCCCATGAGGTTCCTAACCCACATCCATCCTTAATAAACTGTGCTCCAAGCTCATTCAGTCCATGATCACCATTTTTTATTTATTTTTTATTTTTCTTAGTTATTTTTGATATTTATAGAAAATGAGTGTAGGATGTTCACACAACTTAGAAAGCTTATAAGACCTTATTATCTGAGTTTACATAAGTTTCCAAATGAATTGTACACACATTAGAAGCTTAACTAGCACTTGCAGATTTGAAATTTGAACTTAAAAAAATGAAAATGAGACTTAAACTTTAAGGTAGACTTTCATTGATAAAAAAGAGTTACAATAAATTAAAAATAAACTGAAAATGCATAAAAACTAAAAGATTACACACCACAAAGCTTCTATGAGCTTAACTATATATAACGAGCTAACAAAAACTAAGACTAAGCTTCCACATGGGCACTTTTTTAATTCTGAGAGACCCATGGTCTTTGTGATGACTCTTTGACCAAATCCCCACCATTGAATTAGCTTTTGATTGATCCTAGCCTTTGATCACGATTTTGGCGCCAAAAATCCTAACCGGCCAAATTGAGTGGTACAGATAGGGCATTAAATGGAGTGGTGGTGGGGGGTTGGTTAGGTTGTTGAGAAGTATTAATTGTGGGGGGTTGAGTTGGTGAAAAGTGAGGAGGGGGAGCTGAGTCTCCCTGGTTTTGCGCTTCATGTTGGGGAAGGAAGACGGGTCAACGGTCTTCGTTGACCATTTGACCCTGGTTGGTTTATTAGCAAAAGGGAGTGGGCCGGACTGGGCTTAGGGGTTTCATGGACCAGGGGTGGGAAATGGATTGGGTTTGGTTTTGGGTTTTGATATTAAAAGGGGTCCGGTTGGATTGTTTAGTAACAAGGACCATTTTTGCAATTCTTCCAAAGATGAGGGGCTGAAATGGTAATTTTCCAAAGTGCATCCAAGGACCAATATTGATATAACTCCAAAGTTCCAAGACCATTTTTTTCTTTTTCCAATTTTAAAATTTCCCAGGGACCAATTTTGCCATTTTTGGATATTCAGGGACTAAATATGTAATTTTGGAAAATTTGATACCCAAGTGTAATTTTTTATGATATTTGACTTTTAAAACCTTGGGTTGACTTTTCCTTTCAAAACAAATGCATAGGGACTAAAATTGACAAGTTTTGAAACTTGGGGGACTGAAACTGCCAATACTGCAAACTTTGTACGTTTTTTCTTTGTTTTTGCACATTTTGCATTTAAAACACATAAAACACAATCCCTGGGATAATTTAAGTATTTTGATATCTTTTTTATTGTTTTTGTGCGTTTTGGCAGTTTAAATATATCAAAAACGATGAGTGTTTGAGCACTCATCAGGCATCTTGGGAATTTATTCTAGCAGCCTGCTCTTCAGCCAGCAATTCTTCCATGGATTTTTTATGAGTGTCTTTTTTGGCAAAGTCTTTAACTAAACCCTTAAGCTCATCAAGTATTTCCAGTACATTTTGAATTTCTGGAAGAATTGCTTGATTCATATGGTACTGTGGAGGTTGGTCATAATAAGGTGTGTCAAAATTGTCACAAGGGTATGGATTCCCCGTTTGACAATCTAAGCTGAAGTGTGAACCTCCACAGTAATCACAACAAAATGATTGTTGTGGTAGATTTGGTAAATCATATGGGTATTGGTCATAACCAAAGTTCTGATTGTCTCCCGAAAACTGTTCATAGACAAACGTGCTGAGGACCTCCACAAGATTCACACAGATATGTCAGTGTCTCATGATGTGGTGGCTGGTAGAATGAATCAGATGTGTTATGGTAAGGATAGGGAGCTTGGTTATAGACAGACCCATCTCCTGACTCTACCATGCTACAGCCGGGACAATTCCCACCATTATGAGGACCACCACACCATTGACAACCACAATGGTGTGGATATGACATAGAAAGAATCAAAGGTTTACAGAGGGTAAGGAATGAAGAATCAAAAGGGTAGGAGGGTAAAGATGAATATTTTTGGATTTTTGGAAAGACATTTTATATACAAATAAGAAAGAAAATCTTTTTGGGTTTTTGTGTTCGTTGAAAACTGATTTTAAAATGTTTTCGTGAACTGTTTTGTTTTTATGTGATAAGAAAATATGAACAAGGATGGTAAATTTACAAAGAAGTGAATTCAAAATCACTAATCTGCAAAACCGTCTATAATACGCGCACAACCTCCCCGGCAGCGGCGCCAAAATTTGATTGAGGCAAAAGCAGTCAACTAAAGTCAACCACGGATGTGGTCAATATAGTCAAACTCCTTAGGCTCAATTCTCCGCGGAATATAGGGGTTTCCCCGGGTCGTTATGTCCCGACGAGGTGTGATGGTAATCAAAACGTGTTTGTGATCTGGTGAATTTGGACAGAAAAGGGGTTCGAGTGATTTGTATGATTACACTAAGATATGAGGGATAAAAATAACTTAGAAACACAATATAAACAATTACTGATAATCAGATATACTAAAAACGTTAGCTAAGTCTAAAAACGCGTTCGTTTGATTTAAAGTTACGTTAACGTACGAAATAAAACGCGAGTTTTATAGAAATAGAATACCTACGGACATGAAAATTACATTTTTACAATCCTAATGATAAAAGAAAATTTTTAGAGAAAGAAAAATAATTTTTACACTTTTTAATTATTTATTATTAATTAATTACTAATTAATACTAATTATTAATATTTAAATAACTCAACTACAATATAATACTATTTTAATACTAGAAAAATGAAAATTAAATTTCTAAATTTATAAAATAACTAAAAACAAATTTTAAAACTAAAAATATATCTTTTTGTCTTTTTGTGGATTTAAAATTAAATAATTACCTAATTATTACTTTAAAAGCTATTTAAACTAAATTAAATGAGAAAAATAGTAAATGAAAAGAGAAAACTACAAATCTAATTTTTACAAATAATTAACAACTTATAGAAGCTAGGAAAATTAGAAAAAGTGATCTGAGATAAAATTAAATGCTAAAACTATTTTCTTTTTGGTTTTTTAACTTAAACTAATTTAATTAAAATTAAATCTAGAAATTAACTCATGAACAGTGAAAATTAGTAGAAAATTACTACAAGTACTAAATATTATGAGGAACCTAGGAAAAATATAGAAAGATACTACTGTTTAACAAAATTTATTAAAACTATTTAATTTACTAATATTAATTAATAACTAATTAAACTAATATAAATTCTAATAAATACTAAATGAGAAGCAAAAATTCTGAAAATTATTCTACAAACACTTTAATATGCTAGAAATTTAAGAAAAATATAAAAAAATATAAGTACTTAAAAAAATATTAAAAAGAAAAATTAAAAATCTAAATTACATTAAATAGAAGCTATCACTAACCTTAAATTTGGATTTTCTTTAATTTTCTTTTACAAACCTACTAAAATACCGAAAATATGAAATTTTAACAAAGACAAACTTGTTGGAAATAAGGAATAAGCTCTATGTGAGCTTATTGGCTTAACAGTGCAAACATTTAAGCTCACAAGGAAACTTGAGCCCTGAATAAGCTTATAATAAGCTACCAGGAAGGAACCTAGAACAGCTAAGGATGAAAACAAATGAGATCCACTCAATTTAAGTTAGAACACAAAGAAAACCTACTGAATAAGCCTAGGATCCCAAATAAGCAACTCCAAACCCCCCCCCCCCCCCTTAGAGCCAATTAAGCCTGCAGGCTTGATAGGCAAAGATTCATGGACCAAAATAGCTTAAGAGACCGACAAGCTTGGAAACAGCAAGCTTGGTGTATGGGCTTCTCAAAGAACCCAAGTACTCACACAATGACTCACTGAATAACTCACAAAGGGCTTGTGAAAAGGTATACTTACTCTGAGCACTCAGTGTGTAATGTGTGATGAGACAAACTTGATAAGCAAAATTAAGCAGTGAAATAAGCAGATAGTGAACAAAAAAGCACATGCATAAGAAAGTGGCTAGAAGGGCTTCTCAAAACAATCACAAGCTAAGGTTTATGCTTACTAATGGACTCTCTTGGGACTGGGGAAAATGGGTAAAAACATGGATGCTGGGTGCAGGGGAGATGACTCCCCCTGCAGGTCACTTTGGGCAGTTGTGGACCCCACAAGAAAATTCATAAAATTATAAGGAAAGTAGGATTGCAAAGAATAGTTGGGGTACTACCATATGTGAAAATTTCAAAGCCTGGGTCCAAGCACAAAAATCATTAAAAATCTTGCAAGTTTTGGTTTTTTCAGCACAAGGTTACAGTTGACTAAATTGAAATTCAATTGATCCTAAATGACTAGTAATGATATGATAACCTAAAATGAGATTAAATCAAACAAAATCAACAAGTTTGAAGCTAAATTACAGATTATGGTATGCTTATACTTTCGACAGTTAAGTAAATTAGAGCTACAACAGGGATTTTGACTTACTGCCTAAAAAATACCAAGGCAAAGGTTTGATTGTTCTAAGTTATCCTTAGGTGTGATGTCTAGGTGGTTTTTAGCCAATAATAACAACAACAACAACAACAACACTGGAAGAGAAGCAATGCCAAACAACCCTTTATCAAATGGTTTCTTGATTTCTCAAAGTAGGTGACTACTACAATCTTAGAAATTGATAGCATTCAACAAATTTAGCTATGTGAAGGCTAAAAGGGAACAAGTTTCATGATAATAAGCAGTTGCAATGAGCAAATCACAAGTAGCGTATGACTAACTTAATGTAACAGTAACAAATGCAAACTTGAAATTAAAACTATCTAAGCTATAAAGTAAGCATAAAAGGCTTCCTACACTACTATTAAGCATATAAATCCTAGAAAAAGCTGTTGAAATAAGCAAAATATAACAAGCTGAGAAAAGCTAATCTAACAGTTGAGATGAAATACCTAAACAAGGGGATCTAATAAGCCTAAAAGGCAAAAAGGATCACTAATACTAAACTAACTAGAGACAAACAGAGATTAAGTAGAATAAGCAGAGGATAAGCAATAAAATAAGCAGTACAAAATAAACAGATGCTACAGTCAGGAAAAGAGTACAACTGAGATTTATAACTAAAGTACTTAATAAAAATTACACTAAAACTAATTTAACACTAATTTCCTACTGCCTTTGAAAGGCATACAACACATTCTATTTATACTACTTTTTGTGCTAGGGTTTCCTCTGGTCTTGTTCCTGTGCTTCTCTTGACCAAATCCCAACCATTGGTGATGTTAAATTTGATCTCAGCCCTTAAATGGGTTCTTGGCGGTAAAACGTATTTACAAGATTAGTAGGGGTTGGTGAAGTTGGTTGGTGCAATAAATGAGGATGGGGGTGTAGGGGACTGTTTGGAGTAGGTTGTGGAGTGTGGGAGAGGAGTAGCAGGGGTGATGATGGTGTAGGGTTGGCTATGACAGTGAGTAGGGTTCACGTGTGGGGATGTGGAAGAGGTGGTGGGTTGACTTGGTTTGACCCCAGGTTTATTACTAAAGGGGTGGTGTGGATTGGGCTTGGGTATGGGCTTAGGGGTTGATGAGGCGAAAAATGAAACTTTTAGGGGGTCATTTAAGCCCTGAATTGAATTTAATTGATCAAATATTGCCCTAAATCGTTCCTTTTGTGATTTTAGGTACTTTGGGAGTGAAATCTAGAAAAGGAAGCAATTCGGACGCTTTTGGAGCATAAAAGTGAAGAAAACGCCAAAGAGTTAATTTTCCATGCTGGGAACAGTGTATGACGGCGTCAAGAAGGCAATCCTGACGGCGTCAAGAGTAAATACCATGACGACCCAGAAGAAACCTGAAGGCGTCACAAAAAGAGCGTCAAGAGTTAATTGTGTGACGGCCTGCAAAAGGGGACTACATGACGGCGTCAGATGTAGATCTAGGCAGTCCGAAGAATTTTTGGGCGGCGAGATGACGGCGTCAGACCTTTGTTCTTGATGCCGTCACCTCCTAAAATCTATATATAGTTTTCTAATTTTCATTCATTGAGAGGAACTTGTGTGGAGAAACCCTAGGGCCGAACCTTGTACGAATTTTACAGCTTTTCAAGGGTTTTCAACCCTTGAATCCTTACATGTGTTATTGAGATAAGTCTTCTCTTAATTCAATCAATATGTCTATGTGTTGGTTGTCTATATCTTGTGCTTGTCTTGATTTCAACATGCTAGGCAAGATTTATCTTGTGTTTGCTTAGATCTAATGAAACCTAGATGTTGATTATGTGTTGATTACTTGTTTATGGTTGTATTGGATTAATGATTTCAATGTTAGGCTTAAGAAAACTGGCAGATCTCCAATTGGTAACATACTTGAACGTCTTAGGAAACATGAACCGATGTGTACTAGGTTTTATTGGTTGTATTTAATGCATGAGTAAATTCTAATGATCCCATGTTAGGAGCTTCTAGCAGGCTCGATATAGGAGTGAAGTAGGCACTCATAGGATTGGGGAAGTAAGTACGCCACCCCATGAATGGTATTAAGGAATACAATCCGTCATCTACGCAACTATAACAAGTAATTAACGTGTAAAAGATATCTAGGGAGTAGTGAAATCTAAGTAAACACATTTCTCCCACTTATTGCTCACAACTTTAGTTTAAAATAGTTTTATTTTCATTTTAGTATTTTTTTTATTGCATCTTTAGTATTGGGTTAGTTGATTAGCAACTAATTCCGCCCCAAATCCTTCAAACCCGAGATTTTAATTTGCTCTCCTAAAAATATAAAAAATACAAAAAGAATCATCCCTCATCTCTAGATCTAGTATTTAGGTTTTCTAATCCTAGCGACACTATTCCTAGCTGAACGATCAATCCCCCGGTACTTGTCATTATACTATACTACATCGATTAGGTACACTGCCTGGTGGGGGTTGTAAGCTTCTCAAGATCTCTTGAGAGGTAAAGCCTGGTGCAATCCCCACGCATCAGGGGTTATAAGGGATGGACTGGATCGGTGTGTTTGTTTATTGGATTGGTTGTGTTTTTAATAATCAAAAGGGTCCGTTTGGTTTACAAAAGTATCACAAGGACCAAGTTGTATTTTTATGATTTTTAGGGACCATTCCTGCCACATTTCCAAAGTAGTACAAGGGTGAATTATGCCAATGTTCAAATAACCAAAGGACCACAAACGTTAATTTTACAGAATTTGACATCCGGGGACCAAAATTGCCAAAACTTAAAGTTGAGGGACCAAAATTGTATTTTCCTCAAACTTTTCACCCAAAGTCCATTTTTGATAACTTTTGATTTTTAAAGGACTTGGGTTGACTTTTCTTTCAAAATAAATGCTCAAGGACTAATTTTGACAAGTTTTGAAACTTAGGGGACTGAAACTTCCAATATTGCTAACTTTGATCATTTTTCATTTGTTTTTGCTTATTTTGCATTTAAAACACATAAAACACAATCCCTGGGATAATTTAAGTATTTTGATGACTTTTTTATTGTTTTTGTATGTTTTGCAGTTCAGATTTGATAAAAAATGATGAGTGTTTGAGCACTCATCAATGAGGCGAAAAGTGTACCACTTTTAAGGGGTCATTTAAGCCCGAATTCGAGATTATTTGATCAATTATTGCCCCAAATCGTTCATTTTGTCATTTTAGGTACTTTTGAGGAGAAATCTGGAAAATGAAGCATTTTGGAGCATAAAAGTGAAGAAAACGGCAAAGTCTCAAAATTCCTTGCTGGAACAGTACCTGACGATGTCAAGGTTTACAAGTGACGACGTCAAGAGTGGCAATAGAGGTGGATGTGGAACTTATAACGTGACAGCCCAGAACATTTTATTTGTTATTGGCCTGACGGCGTCACCAAGGCCGTCAGGGTCCAAATACACGTGACGGCCCAGAGCTCATTCCTACATGACGGCGTCAGAAGTGGATCTAGGCAATACGAATTTCAACTTGGCGGCGAGTTGACGGCGTCAAAGGTTAACACATGACGCCGTCAGGATGCATAGTATATATATATTTTTCCAATTTTTCATTGTAAAGAGTGGAACTTTGTGTGGGATATTAGGGCATAAACGCTAGACGAATTTTACAGCTTTTTCAAGGGTTTCAACCCTTTGATTTTTCAATGTTCAATTGAAGATAAGTACTTATTCAAATCATTCAATATGTCTATGTGTTGTGTGATTATGTCTTACGCTTGTCTTCTCTTTAACATGATAGGCTAGGTTTTTATTGTGTTTGCTTAGATGTAGTAAAACCTAGATGTTGATTATGGGTTGATTGTTTGTTTATAATTGTTACAGATGATTGTATTCGATGTTAGGCTTAAGAAAACTGGCAGACTTCCATTGGTAACTTGCTTGAACGTCTTAAGAAACATGATCGGAGGTGTACTACGATTTTTGGTTGTATTTAATGCGTAAGAGAATTCTAATAATCTCATGTTAGGAGCTTCTAACGGCTCGACATAGGAGTGAAGTAGGATCTTATAGAGTTAGGGAATATTGTACACGGCCCTACGACTGATATTAAGGAATATAACCCGCCATCCATGCAATTGTAACAAGCTAATCAACCTGTAAAAGATATCTAAGGAGTAATGAAATCTAAGTAAACATAACTTTTCTCATTATTGTTTCCACCACATTAGTAAATTAGTTTAATTTTCATTTCTTTTATTTTATTTTGATTGCATCTTTAGTTAATTGGTTTAGTTGGCTAGCAACTAATTCCGCCCACTCCTTCAAAACCCGAGATTTTACTTGCTTTCATAAAATATAAAAAATACAAAAAGAATCATCCCTTACCTCTAGACCTAGTTTAGTAGGCTTTCTAATCCTAGCGACACTATTCCTGAGTTGAACGATCAATCCCCCGGTACTTGTCACTATACTATACTACAACGATCAGGTATACTGCCTGGTGGGGGTTGTAAGCTTCTCAAGATCCCTTGAGAGGTAAAACCTGTTGCGAGGGCGCAATTCCTACGTATCAAAAACATGGGTTGGGTTGCCTCCCAATAAGCGCTTGTTTTTGTTCGAGTCACGAGCCTGACTCTACCCTTATTTAACGGAAATAGGGGAGGTTTTCCCTACACTTAGGACTAAGTGCGGGTGGAAGTATCGATACACACCCTTAGGGTGGAAGTGTGCCACGTGAGGTAAGAGTGGTGGATGAATTATATGCTAAAAGGGGTGTGCTCCTATCATCATAACCTTACCTAGTTCACTTTGGTCAATGGGTGAGTTGGAGTTTTCTCCTAAAAAGGGATCATCTTCTATCAACTTTGAGAGACTCCTAGTTGGGAATCCATCTTGACCTAATAAACCTGGTTTAAACCCATAATGTTTCTTATGATCAATCATGAATGGGTGATGTAAGTATGTAAGGTCATGGTTCACTCCTATGTCAGTTTCCTCTCTACAAGGCTTAGAGTCTACTACCTTCAACGTAAAACTACCCGGACTATATGGTTTGATGGGTGGATCGGGACCTTTTTTAATTCCTAAATTTTCATCCAAGGATGGAAGATTAGGTAACGGTTTTGGTTGAGGCTCCGGTTCATCAAAACTAGGAACTTCCTTAGAACTAAGAGAAAGGTTGTGACTACAAGTATTCAAACCTATATATATATATATATATATATATATATATATATATATATATATATATATATATATATATATATATATATATATATATATATATATATATATATATATATATGGGTCGTGATGAAAATCGAGAAGGGTAGATAACAGATACCTATGTATGCAACTGAGATTTGCATACCTCAATAACGTGACCACGAACGTACATATTCTTCCGGTCTATCCCAAACATCAAGAGAAACTGTTGTGTAAACCCCTAATCAAACAAATTATAAAATGACAATAATTGAAAATCATATTCAAAATCAAACAAACCTGGGAAAATATTGTAGATTAAATTCTATCATCCAAACCTTAATTTCAATCATCATCATCATCTGGTGGTTGTTTCCTTTATAAAACTTGATGTAAAAAAAACACGGATTCATATACAAAATAAGAAAATCAATAATATTATTCATTAGAAATAGAAAAAACATACCTTGCTTTATAATTGATGGTAACACTATCACAAAACATATAGATTCTACTTTGTTAATCATGTAAAACAATACTATTCGAAATTAGTGATGGTAAATTAAACATTTAATTGAAATGATAAATGGGAGGATGCTTAAATAAAACATACCAGAGTATTGAAGCTTAGTGATGGTGATTTGTGTTCTTAATGGGACGTATGAATTGATTGTGATATCAAAACGATTTTGAAATCATGGTCCATAATAGGAAGATTGATATATTGATTTGAAAATTTTGAATAAATAACAATTTTTGAAAACTCAATGAAGATGAAAGTGACTTTTTTTTATGATGACGATAATGATGAAACGTGTTTTTGAATTACATGATGAAAAGTGTTTTGTTATTGAGAGAGAATGATACAGATTTTTTTTGGTGTGATTAGTGATTTGAAAAAGTCAATCAACATTGATTGATGGCGTGATTTTAGATTTCCTTGAATTCGTATTGAATGTAGAATGTACTAAATGCGGAATGTGTTTATGTGCTTGTGTTTTGGAAAGGTTGCAGAAATTAAAGCATGACATGTTAGGGTTGTATGCATCTAACACAAAAATCAACTTGCTCCATTGACACTATGTTGAATGGGAGTACAGATCGGGGTTCGAATCTCATTATGTCATATTTTTCAAAGCATCATGTGCAAGTCAAAACTTGTCTCATATATATGTAAAGATGTAGCTATTTTGCTAAACATATCTCCAACTCTTGTATAGGGCTATGTTTGGCAAAAGTAGCTGTGAGCAGTAAATAGAAGCATGGACCTTCAGGGGCCCGAAATAAATAGAAGCAGGAGTGGGGTTTTTCCCCTAAGGAGAAAGGTTCGAGGCTTGCATATTGCCCAATTGGATGTCACTGTGGGCTCAATCACTAACTACTAACTCGCCGTTCAAAAAAAAATAGCTGAGCAGTAGCCACAGCTCACTGCTCACCGCTCACAACTTCATAAAGAAGCATTGAAAAAATGAGCTTTTCTTAAAAATAACAAAGCTCACAGCTGTCATGCCAAACGAACACTAAAAATCAAAAAGCTCATTGCTCACCGCTTATTGTCCCAAAAAGCTTCAAAAAGCTTTGCATCAAACATAACCTAGATGTTCAAGTTATGGTAACACGTAAAGTGAAACCTCTCATAAGTACCAAAAGTCCAAAACCATTCCTCACAAGTACAACTTTTTATACATCTCATCATCCCTATAAAACCCGAAACCAAACACCAGCAATCCCTTTTCCCCAAAACCACACCCGAAACAACAACCCTAACCCTAACAACCCAAAAAGCAGCAGCGGCAGCCATGGCGGAACATCTAGCGTCAATATTCGGGACGGAAAAAGACAGAGTAAACTGTCCATTCTACTTCAAGATCGGAGCATGTCGACATGGAGACAGATGTTCACGTCTTCATACGAAGCCTAGTATTAGTCCAACGTTGTTGTTGTCAAATATGTATCAAAGACCTGATATGATTACTCCTGGTGTTGATCCTCAGGGTCAGCCTCTTGATCCTACCAAGATTCAAGATCACTTTGAGGTTCTTACCCCTTTTTTTTTTTTTTTTTTTTTTTTTTTTTTTTTTTTTTTTTTTAATTTGTTAGATTTGCTAAATGGGTGATTTGGGTTTTCTGCTTATATTTTAAAAATAAGCAGTTTGGAGTGTTTAGATAAAACAAACTGCTTATTTGCTTATTTTCAGGTAAAAGAAGCAGTTTTTAGTAAGTGGGTGTTTGTTTTGGCTTATATAGCCGGCTTATGGCTTATTTGATTTTGGGCTTATGTTTCATAAGCTCACTTTTTGTGGCTTATTCTGATAATTTTTGGCTTGTGTAAGTTTATTATGTATAATAAACTCATGTAAGCTGAAAAGTTTCAAAATAAGCAAAAGAAAGTGAGCTTATGAAACATAAGCCCAAAATCAAATAAGCCATAAACTTGCTTAGGTTAAATATGAGAGTAAAAAAGTCATTATATGGAATAAGCAGCTCCTTATGTGCCTATGAAAAACTGCTTTTCTGCTTAAAAAAGCAGATAAGCAGAAAATTAGCAATCCCAAGCACCCTCTATGTGGTTTAGGATCTGCGTTTATTTCTAATTGCTTAGTTGAGATGATATAAAATTTAACTTTATAGTTGAATTAGGTTGGTTAGTGTGCGTTAGGTGTTATATGTTAATGTTTGTCATACTGAAAACTGGACTCAGCAAAGAATAAAACACAAACGCTTTGAACACACACGCAAATACCCACATATGCTTAAACTAAACATCGTGGTTTACCACATTGAAAAACCGCATTGACAACCACATTGCCATTCCTTATGCTCTTATTTGGTTTAGCTTGTTTTATGTGGCTAAATTGAATTTGGAAAAGCAAAAAAAAAGCTTACCTTTGAACCGCTTATGTAGCTTATTTTATTGGCTCATATCAATTAAGCCATAAGATCATGTTAATAAGCTCATAAGATGTTTAAAGTAGGCCTTGTTTGTTTTTCAGAATTGATAAGTTAAACTAAACACCAACTAAGCAATTTTTATACGAGATGTTACTGAATACGTAGGCGGTAGGGCAGTTGGTTGTGGGGTGTGTTCCTTTTATTGGATTTATCTTAGGCACACATGGGATTGTTAACGTTTTTGTTTGTTTGAATATTGAAATTTATGGTTGTAATATTAGGTAGGCCTTTGTTGATTGCTTATGCGACGCATTGAGTTGTGTTTTAGGTGGTGGTCGTTGTTGATTGCTTATGCGTTGAGTTGTGTTTTAGGTGGTGGCCTTTGTTGATTGCTTATGCGTTGAGTTGTTTTTTAGGTGGTGTTTCGGATTTTATATTGTGATGCTTATTTTGCATTTTGATATATATGATATCAGTTTGCGGATGTTTGTGATCGCTTATGCATCTACTTATACTTATTGGAGAGTGAAATAAGTGATTTTGAATGAGTATTCTGAAAATTTACATATTTTGAAATATAATGTGTACATATTAGTTTTATACAGCCAACCCAAACACCTGTTTACTAGTGTAAGGAAATTATCTGTTGCTTATCTTTACCTGAATCCAGCATATAACCCTCTCATTAAATTGTGAAGGACCAATCATAGTTTTAGGGATGAAGAATTTTTGTATTTTGTAATTGACTAATTGTATTACTAGTGTGTCCGTTTTTTGCATCTATCTCCAGGGTCTAGCAACTAGGTATAGTGGACCAGCATTTTTCTTACATTTTGCAGCTTCCTCTATTTACCATCACTTTTTTTTGTCTGAATGCAGGACTTCTATGAAGATCTGTTTGAAGAGCTGGGCAAATACGGAGAGATTGAAAGTCTAAACATATGTGATAACTTGGCTGACCATATGGTATATTTGGTTTGACATCTTAAATAAACTAATTATTTTCCACTTATGATGCTTGTTGTAATTTGCAGTTTTTTGGCTATGTGTAGGTGGGCAATGTGTACGCACAGTTTAGGGAAGAAGAACATGCTGCAGCTGCTCTCCAGAATCTGAGTGGAAGGTTTTATGCAGGTAAAGATGTGTTCTTCATTGTTTATTTATGTTGGTGTATGTTCAATAATGTGGTTTGAGTTCTTGGTTGCCTTTTAATTTATTCATCAACTTTCCTATTAGTTTTATGCGTGCCAGCACTGCCATTAAATATTTCAAGAAATAGTTTGTAAATGATGTAATAGTTGATCATGTTCGTTTCTAACATAACCTCTATATTTGTCTTCAGGCCGTCCCATCATTGTGGACTTCTCTCCGGTGACAGATTTCCGTGAAGCTACATGTAGACAGTATGAAGAAAATGTATGCAATCGAGGTGGTTATTGCAACTTCATGCATCTAAAAAAGATTAACAAGTGAGTTGACTCTTTAGTCTTTACCCTCTGCCACTTTGTAAAACTCAATTTCTCATGTCACTGAACATTTATTCTTATTTTTTGTTAGAGATTTGAGGAGACAATTATTCGGGAGACGTAGAAGAAGCCGAAGCAGAAGCCGTAGTCCACCAAGGCACCGGAACCATGATGACCGCCCACGAGGTGGTGGTCGTGGTGGCTCTGAAAGAAGAGGTAGTGGTGGTTACTCTGATCGCCACAGTGAGAGAAGCAGGCGGCCCAGGAGTAGGAGTCCTGGAAGGAGATCAGGACGTAGTAGAAGCCCTGGAGGAAAGAGGAACAGGAGTCCCGTTAGGGAAGGGAGTGCTGAAAGAAGGGCAAAGATTGAGCAATGGAATAGAGAAAAAGAACAAGCAAAGTCTGCTCCTGAAACTGCACCCGTCAAAGAAAATAGCGAAAACGTCAATGATGGTGCTGGTTTAGAAAATGGAGACCGGGACCGAGAGAATTATCCTGAGCCACAGCAGCAGAAGCAACAACAAGATGGCGAAGCTTATGATTATTGATCGCGGTGGAATTATCTGGTTTGTTTCCACTCTTTGTTTTTATCTATTTGTGTGTTGATTCTTAGGATGTGTGAAAAGAGTCTAAATAATTAAAAAATGAAAACCTTTGAAAAAGATATAGCCCAACTTGGAAGATATGGCTTACTGCCGGCTTTCCACTGTGCAGGAGTACAGGGTACAGGTTGACTGGTCAAATCTATTTTCCTACTTTTCTCCTCGTTGCCCCTTTTAAGGCATTTGAATAGAGATACAGGGGAAGACCGAGAAAGGATCATTAATTGCTTATTGCCTGAATGCATAATACTCCTTTTTCTTGTAGTAAAATTTATGGGCATATGCATTTCAGTTCTTTCAGGAGCTCCCTTTCACTAATCTTCATCTCAAATCTCACTAATTTTTATGAGAAACCTTCTATTCAATATTTGGTCAACTAAAAAGTAAAAAAAATCAGATTTTTTCTAAGCTGCTTCAGCAATTAAACTCTAGGGGTTAAAATATATACATCTTTTGGCTCTCGGCAATTCCAACCCATTTTGGTAATGTTTTATCTCAAATGGTTAAAATAAAATTTTTTTTTTCAAGTAAGATTAAACGTGTTTGCACCTTAACAGAACCTGTCCCTTCCCATTTCTATTTTTGGTAAGCCCTTTTTGATCCCAACCTACCGACTTCTCACCCCTATCTTTTGTCTCCCAAAAAATCAAGAAAATCTTGCTCCTCTAATCTGGTCATCTTTTATTTGCATGGGTAGCTAGGGTTCTTGACTTTTGCAGTACTTTTTCCAGCTTCTATGTTTAATTTTGGAGCAGATTGATGGAGAATTCTCTTTAGACTGACGAGAATGGTAAATCATTAAAGTAGGCTATAGTTTTCTAGTGATGCATGCAGGGGCTTATAAATAAAGAAATGTGATCTTACATAATTTACTAGTTTTGCAGGTTCAGGTATTCGAGATGGGTCCTTATTTTTTGTGGTTTACCAATATATTTTTATACAGGTTGTCTTCTCTATCTTCATCTCGATGGGGTGTTCGTAGATTTACAATGTTACATTGATGAAGCAAAAAGATGCCAAAGACAATCAGAAGTTCATTTATTGTTGCTTAATGAAGGAAGAATTGAAGTATCGTATTAGGATCTTTACAAGTTCACTTTATGTTTTGGGAATGTTTTCATTGATGTTTTCAGGATTTCTATATTACTGTTCTTGTATGTTTTCACATTCTATCAATTGACAATTTTGTGTGCACTTGGTTTGAAAAAGTTGTTTACAATGTGCTAATGACCCATTTTGATTTGTTTGTATATTCTTAATGGCTTTTTATAAGTTTGAACCATGTGATAGCTGAAATCCAACAGTTTTTTATTGTTAATATATTTTTTAATTAATCTTGATAAGCAGTCTCAAAAACCCTCATTAAAAGCTGGTTTATATGAAATAGATTGAAGATATTAAGGGGATTTGATATGAAAAGCCGTGACAACAAGAGCCTTTTTTTTTTTTTTTTTTTTTTTTGCTGCAAAGGTGAATTTATATTAACATCTCAAAATTTATAAAGATTGCATAAAATCATGTATTTTAACCAATTTGATGCTGTTATCATCAAGGCATCAACCAACCTAAAATGGCTATTGTTATGTACAATGTTTCGTCTGTCTTCTTTCTTAATGGCCATGTTTAACAGGTACCCTCTATTAAGCGATTTGAAAAAAATGGCCATAAGTACGTTTAAGAAACAAAGACATAAAACAAAGATACCCTGTAATTCGTTTTAAACAATCCGTTCACTGATAGTATGTGTTCCAATATACAAAATTCACTGCTAGACTATCAAGAGTAAACGGCGACATTTGGTCAAATTCCTAAAACTATGTCTTCACTTACAAAGACTCCTTCTGCAGCTTCAAGTTATTTTACTATGTATGATTATTAGGTAGAAAAAACAAACCATAGTTCTTTGTTTAGTACACACAGTCGTTTGGAAAATTCAAGTTCTATTCCTGGTAAATTGTTTATTTCTAAACGTTAACCACCCTTTTATCTACTTTTGTACTGATATACATGGAGCATCAAAATCAAAGTTCAACATTATATACTAATATGGGGTTTCGCTAACAAGTGCCCGCTGGGCACAAGTTAGTATGTAATTAATAAACACAAACTATCTATTTTAACTAAAATATGCATTTAATACACATTAAATAAACTGATAAATTACCATATTTGAACATAATTTACACTTAAATGAACGAAAACATTCCTTTTATTAACCCGTTAATATGTGTCCACTGTGCATTGGTTAGCAAAACCCATAACATAAATGGTATGCACAAATTTTATCGATATGTGATGGTTAAAAGAAATTGCTAATCTACAAACTTAATTGCAGTTGTGTTCATCCAATGCCTTGAATCTTTGAATTTTCAGTTTCCTAATCCGTCTTCCTCCCAAGGCCATCTCAAAGTTACGTGAGACACTGAGACCTAAAGCAATTTCGTCATTAAGGGCCTTACAAATTTTTTTGATACTTCAGTAAGTAGTTGTCTACTTGTCTTATCGTTAACCAGCAATTCACATATATAAAGATTTGGGACCTTTTAAAACTGGGGGCTTAAAGGGCTAGCTTTAGCGGCCTTATGGTTGAGACGGCCCTGCTTCAATTCCTCCTCAATCTGATTTTATTTTTAATATTTATTAATAGTACACTCTGATATTAATCATAGTAGTCAAGTTTTGTTTACAAGATCCTAATCTCTAGCTAAACGCATATGCAATTTAATGCTACGAACATTTTATAACTCGTAGGAAGTAGCACATCCATTGCTACTAAACTGTAAAATAATTTAACATGATCGACGACTTCCATAAACAATGAAGTCAACTGTAATTCATTGTTTATATGCATGTGTAGTTCCTTCTATGCATAAATAGATCTATCACCAAACTACTTTGGAATCACATTCAAGATCTCTTCTATTAGATCAATGTCCTACGCTCCGCCTATAACACATGTGCAGCAGCGGCCTGCTTCCCCTCCTAGTTCTTCCGATACTAATAAGTACCAAAAGCCACCAGAAACTCCAGATGTTGATAAAGCATGTCGACAACCTGTGAACTCAAACTCTGACAAGTCTCTTGATCCCGAAACCCCTGAAAAGCAACAGGAGGCTAGAGATTATACTCATGGTGACAACAAGCGATTATCTCCTTTTGTAAATCTTCACTCTTTAACTTTCAATGATGCATGTGTAGTTTTCATATATTCATATTCTATCAGCTTCTTAAATGTCGAATCTAACTATGACTTTATGAGTTAAGAGTCTTGATGCGGTTTAATTTGTATTAGAGTAAATTGCATAAATCGTCCTTAAGGTTTTTGGCCAAATTGCAGGTTTCGTCCTAAATAGTTTGAAAGTGCCGAGATCGTCCCTTTTGAAACCTTTTTGCAAATTTCGGTCCCTATTTAGGATGAAACCTGCAATTTGACTAAACCTTAGGGACCAAAAAAAGTTTCAAAAAGGACAAAATTTTGCAAAAAGGTTTAAAAAAAGGGGACGATCTCTGCACTTTCAAACTATTTAGGACAAAACCTGCAATTTGACCAAACCTTAGGGACGATTTATGCAATTTACTCTTTGTATTATTTTGGATCTCACTATTCTAATGTCGACTTAATAGCATAATGTACTACTACACTCACCAAATGGCCTATTGTTTAAGTCCTTAGCTTTCAAACAAGAGGTCGGGGTTCAAGCCTTACACTATATGTTGGTGATTTTAGAGTCATCGACTATTTTAAGCATCAATAGGGTCGAAATACTTTATACGAAAAGTGACTATACACGATTTAAAAAGATATCCAAGATTATCATCACCCAAACCCCGATTTCTAACATGTGTTGTGTCAACAAATGTAAATACAGTAATAGACTATTTGTCTCAACTAACACATGGTGAGTGACTACTACACCCACCAAATGGCCTAGTGTTTAAGTGCTTAGCTTTCAAACAATCACCAAATGGCCTAGTGTTTAAGTGCTTAGCTTTCAAACAAGAGGTCCGGATTCAAGCCTTTCACTATATGTTGGTGATTTTAGAGTCATCGACTATTTTAGGCATCAATAGAGTCGAAATACTTTATACGAAAAGTGACTATACACGATTTAAAAAGATATCCAAGATTATCATCAACCAAACCCCGATTTCTAACATATGTTGTGTCAACATATGTAAATACAGTAATAGACTACTTAAGAAATTCTTTGCACACTGTATTCCTACAAACAAACTCACTCTCAATGGACTCTCACTTTTCAATCGACTCTTTTATCAGATAGCAAGATCAAAGACAAAACTACACGATTGTCAAGTCATGCTGCCATCGCCATCGTACTGGTAATCGTGACTGAGTTATATGTACTTTATGCAAATGATCAATGCCAATTCCCGTTCTTCTTATGCCTTTGATATAATTTCTTAGGAGTGGGAGTAATTGAGTTTGTTTGATTTCATACAGGAAAAATCATTGGGAAAACGATCGTACCAACTTAAGTTTATAATGCACAAAAAACATAAGGTTAAAGATGAACGGTGTGAAGTAAAGGCGCAAAAGTATGTAGATAACAGGCAAGAGAGGGCTATTCCAGAATCTGCAATCGCCATTGCTGGTCATAGTTCTTATATACCATTTGATGTGGAGGTTGATAGTGAAATAATAAAACAAGTCTATGGCTCTGACCAAACGCATGAAGCTCAGAGTACACTCAAACAAACAGATTCTTCAGCACCTGGTCAGCAATATTGTTCTAACGCTTTAACTCCCCACGAGATTAAAACCCATATTGAACAATATGTCGATGCTGCAGTTGCTTCCCAACTTGAAGCATTGCAGTCTAGGATGATTAAGATGGAAGAAAAAATGCAACTGTTTGATGATTTTCATAAAAGTAGGAAAGATGGGAATGAACCCAAGCGTACTCGATACTCTCCTCGCAACATAAAGAAAAGATTATTTTCATAAGATTGCGAACTGTGAATGAGGCGATATGTAGTATTCTTAATTACTTGTGCTTCTTTATTGTTTGTCCATCATCCTAGGATTATTGAGCATCAATTGCAGATTTTTGTTTTTCCTCATGTCCCATCATCTTTGATAAATTTAATTAGCTTCCGCTAACTCGGTGACGATTCTAGCTTTTTTGTCAGCAATTTATATCAGACAGCATGAGTGCATGACTTGATCATGTCCAACCTATGAAGTTTCCCACTAACTTTGGATACAGCTGAAAAGGTTTCACTTGTTTAAGACGCTTTTAATGCAACTGATTAAAGCGTTGAAGGCAATGTCGGCCTTAGAACCAATGGGTGGTGTGGTTACCCTTTTTAGAAAGCAATAAGTAAACCAAATATTTAGCAACTAGTACTCCGTATAAGGTAAGCAGGATCATCTCTATACAGAGTGCCAAATGTATGTTACATTCCAATTCTAACCCACTATTTGCCACCTCTTCTTTTCACTATTCAACTTCTTATGACATTTGCCTGAGAGCAGACAAAACTGAACCATCAAAAGATCCTTGATGGGATGTCGGTATATGTGGTGCCAAGTTTAACGATTTGCTCAAGTATTGGCAATCATTCAAACACACATGAACTCATGAGGTAAATATATCAAAGTGGCTTAGGCTTCAACACTCCTGCCTTTATCTACAATTGTAGTGATGGTATTTGCCCTAGTTAATTAGTTATGCAAATTTGTTTTGTTTGAAAGACTTTCACTAATAAAACTCTGTGCAGCTTCATTAAGCAGACTTAAAAGTAGACACAACTGTTAGGTTTTCATCTAAATAACAATTGGCATATTTTGCTATTAGAAAATACCCAAGGCCAAGACCCTATATTTTAACAGTATGTTGTAACGTAAAAAGAAATACATTTCAAACCTAGGTTTTTATTCCTAAATAAGCCTCACCTTAGTTTAGCCTTAGGTGGTGTTTGTTTGTTAAGAGGGTCTGAATCTGAATCTGAACCGCACATCTGAATCTGAATCTGATGCGTAAATGTCTGAATCTGACCGCATCTGAACGGGAAAAAAAACTCATGTTTGAACCGCACAGACACCCCTCTCAAGTCTAAACCATTAAGATCTTACTGCATCTGAACGAGAAAAAAAAAACAAACGGTCTGAACGACCAAATGTCTGACCAATTCAGACATTTAGCCTATTAAGAGGCTGTTAAGATGTTTTTGAAAAAAAACAAACACAGCCTAGTCTCATCCTACAGTTTTCTACATGACTAACTAGTTTCTGAAACAGCAACACGATGATCATTCTAAAACAGTTTTCTACATGACTAACTAGTTTAGCCTTAGCCTCATCCTACAGTTTTCTACATGACTAACTAGTTTCTGAAACAGCAACACGATGATCATTCTAAACAGTTTTCTACATGACTAACTAGTTTAGCCTTAGCCTCATCCTACAGTTTTCTCTGAAAAAGCAACACGATGATCATTCTAAACAGGCATTAGCACACATGAAAAAGCTCAAATTATGACAGAATTTGTAACAGAACTAGCATAAACATCCAACATACCATGGTATCATAATTGCCATCTTTCAAATGTACTTCCTCCACAACAGTTAAAAAGACAGAATAGGATGGTGTTTCTTTCAAGCTAACAAAACCTACTAAAGAAAGACGATATTAAGACTACCCTGATTCACTCGCCAACAAAATCTGCCACCCTTCTCATCCTCCTTCAAGATCTTCATTTACTTGTGTGCTTGGCCTGGTTATGAGACTGAAGAGCACCATCTGTCTTGAAGTTCCTGCATAAACCAACCCATAATATGTTAAATCAAATTCAATGGTCTAAGGTACAATTTTAAGATGATTCAATTAACGAAAGAATCATATTACCTATTGCAAGACTTGCATGAGTGTGCACCATCAGCTGCAGAAGCAGGGCTTTTCTGATTTGACTTGTTTCCTGTCTTAGCATCGGGCTTCTTTGAAGGGTGTGGTGTAGCTACATGCACTGCAGCTTTCTTTCCATCTGCCAAATGATTTTACACAAACATGTAAGCAGATACAAATCACAATCTCATGACCATACTACATCGATAACAGCAAGTGCTAACAATTTTCTTCACTAACGTTCAAAAAAAAAAGAAAAATGAGTATACTCAATAAAGCTGAGTGTTTCTAAGTTTGGCCTATAATTGTAAAACCCCCTTTCTGTCTGAGTGTCTGGTGTTGCATATATGTTTAGTTCCCATCTTTTTATTCAACACATTAAACCGAACCAACTAATTAACCATCAAACCAACAGAGCACAAGTGCATGGCATTTTATCAATAAACCATACCAGCTAACAAGGACTTGATTTAAGCAAAAACATTAAGACAGTTAACAGCTTATTGTTTCTAAAAGAAAGCAAGTAAACTAACCGGTCTTTTGAGGGGTCGTCATCTTTGCCTTCTTGTCAGTGGTAGGAGTTTTGATAGCAGACTCATTTTGTCTCTTCTTTCCAGATTCCGGCTAAAATAGTAAGAATATTAGATTAAAAAAAAAATAAGCCAAAATATTAAGATATGATATTCTTGAATAAAAAAACAGTAAACAAAAACAGGTATAGTATTCTAACCTTCTTTGGTGTCTCTTCCTCCTCATCGCTACTGTCATCACTATCATCAGACGAATCCTTGCCGGAACCCTATAGGCCAACAAGTTCATATATTAAAAATAATAATAATAATAATAATTAAAAAAAAAAAAAAAATCATCAACATCAAATTTTTATTATTTTTATTTTTATTTTATTTTTTTGACATTAAAAACCTTTAGCAATGGATATTCACAACTCAAAGCTAACATAAGCATGGTGCAGAAGAAAGGTGCGAGGGTATTTATCTCATTCAAAAGTAAATTACCTCCTCATCAGAGCCAGAATCAGTACTCACTGAATCAGAATCATCACTGTCATCAGAGTCAGAATCGTCAGAGTCCTTCCCAGGCTCCACAATCGTTACCTGCTTAGCATCCTTTTTGTTAGATGCCACTGATTTCTCCTCTTTCTTGGTCTCCTTCACTTCTTTCTTAGCCTCTTGCTTGCCTGCAAACCCAATTCGGAACAATATAACCAAACAATTTTGCACAATCATTGATATTCAAAACATGACATATATTATACCATTAGGAATTGGAAGTCGGATAGCCTCTTCTTCCTCCTCAGAATCTAAACAAAAGAAGGATAGACAAGGCATAAGTAAAAAAACCAATGAAAAAATAAGTATGAACATACAATGTAAAAAGTAAACTAACCATCTTCAGACTCCATTTCAGTGATCACACAGCACAAAGGAAAGCCGGTTAAGGAACGAACAAACCCTCAGCTTAAAATAATAGTAACCAAAAAAAACTATACATATGAAAAAAAAAATACTGTAAGTAGCTACTATATATATAGCCACGTGGGCATAAAGGATATGAATCGTCGTCAGCAGGTTGGTCAGCTTGGTAACCATAGAAGTAAACGCTTCCATTCTTCCAGTTGTGTGATATCGTAAAGGTTTTGTCAAACACCAAGTCAAATAGCTGCTGAGGTAACCTCTCAGAATGAAGTGTTCCTAGAACAAGCTTCTTGCCCTCAACATTGATATGCAAGCAAACAGATTCATTTTTATTGTTCTTGGTTTCTCCAAGACAAGCCTGCACGGCAAAAGATTCGAGTTGTTTATATGCTCAATGCTACAAGAATATATCAAGTTATAACAAATAAATTACCTGTGAAAGATGCAAGACTTTGTCGTCACCTAGGTTCACCTCAAATGTCTCACCACTTTTAACTTCAACACCTGCAGCAAGACAATGAGTTTACAAATATTAGCAATAAAACTAGAACATGTAAACCAAAATGTAACATACAGTAGGTTAAAACAAGCATAAATGAACTGCTGAAAACAAAATTATAGGTGAAATTAGGCTAAAAAGAGCATTTGGATACATGTGATGATCGCCAATCCAAAATTGCATATTACAAACTGTTTATTAATATGAACCTTAATGATGATGAATCAGGTATAAATTTGCTGCTATGATTCAAGATACCAAATGCCATATATGTCCAAGAAACTATAAAATTGTCCCAGAACTATATTACAAGTACAGCATACATATATCCACCAAATAACAGATAAAGGTCATTGTGAGGTTAAAACTAACTATCAGAGTTTCAAGTATTCATTAACATCAGTATCCAAATGTGTGCCAAAATGACTTAGAATTCATACAAACCAATAATGTACGTCAAAATACAAACACAGGTGACAACGTTGTTAATTAAAACATCATTTCGAAAATCACACACATCAGTTTTGCAATTATTTGTCCCATTAAAGCAACTAAAAGTACCAATCATACCACTAAAGTAAAAACACAGGTAACCAAACACTGTTATCAAACCACAAAAATCATGTTATACACATATATTGGTCAAAAAAATCACATCAATAAAGAGCTATCCATATCATTATTCATATATTAGAAATCTGTAAATGAACGCCAAATTTGAAACCACACAAACATAAATTGCACTGATTCCACAACAGAAACAAGGCTCGCATCATAAAAACTTGGAACATTAAAGGCATTATAAACCAAATTATCTACACAAAATAAGAATATCAAACAAACACAATTCATATCTACACAAACATAGCTTACAAATTCACGTCGATTCCAATAAAATAAAAGGTTCACGCATAAATTTACAAACAAAAAACATTATTCAGGTAGACATATACTAGAATCTTTGTAAAATTCCATAAAATCTAGGCAATTAATTCATATGCAACTCACATAAAACACGATTACACAACCACACCAAAACACACACATGACTTCATACACTATTATCAATTCCATAACAACAAAGAACATCGTCATAGAACTGAACCTACAAGTCATTAATCAAGTACACAAAATCAGAAGCCTAACATCATGATATATAATACAAATCGTGTGCACATATATATGTTTTTAAGCATTCATTGTTAAATTTGAACAGTCAATTTACACAACATTCACATAAAAACATGAGTAAACAGCCAAGCCAAGACACGTACTGTTTTACACACGCGTGAGTGTTACGCTAACAATAACAAAGAATTCAGTAATCATGTAAACAAGCATACTAAACCATACAGTCAATCTAAAAAACAAAAAACATGAGAAAATAATAAATTCATAGCAGTCTTCGTTGAGTGTATACAATCGACTCGAACACCATATACATAAACACAAATTTACACAATTAAAACAATCGACTAGAACATCATTTAGATAAATGCATTTTACACAATCAAAACATAACTAATAGTCGTAATCCTTGCTTAATCCTAGCAATGATTTTGAAGATTATTCAAATTGATGATCAAAACAAAACCACAATTTATCAATAGCAACAACAAACCTCATAAATATAACGAAAACTAGGTCAAAATTAAATCGGCAAAAAAAAACAGTTGCTATATACATGAACTGTAAATAACTACTCCGTATTTCCATAGCAATAACAAACCTCGTGTATAATATTTAACAAACATAACGTTTACACAAAATAACGACTGACAGCTTGAAAATAAATAGTAGAAACTAGGTCACAAATTAACCGTAAATAACTTATTTCACCATAAGTATAACAAGCCTCAAGAATAAAATTAGCAACACATAAACATCACAATAACTAGGTCAAAATTTAAGCAGTAAAAAAATAACCTCACAATGAAAATGAACATATACATAATAATAATAAGATAATATTAGGAGAAAGTATATGAAGAAGAAGAGAATCGTTACCCCAAAATTCCATTGTCATTTTTTTTGAAGAAGAAGATTCGAGAGAGTAGTGCGGCAGAGAGAGTGGGTGTGTGTGTGAAATAAAATGTTAGGGTTTGGGGGAAATGGGGTGTTATAAAGAGAGTGAAGCGGGGTGGGATGGGAGGTGTGATTGGGTGTGTCGCGGCCCAGTTGTGGCTCCTTTTCAAATTTGGAGTTTTTTTTTTTTTTAACATTTTCTTTTTAGAATTAAAATCATTATTCAGTTTGGGTCGAACAACATGTATAAGGATTTTTTTTTAATAATTTTTTATTAGCATAATATATATATATATATATATATATATATATATATATATATATATATATATATATATAATTTTGCCAAATCATATACCTTTTTATGTCATAACTTGGCTTCGAACCGAAATAACTCGCACTTTATTATAGTTTGATACATGTAAATTTTTTTATTCCTCGAAACTTGCTTAACACGACATGAATAACGCATATTCATGTCGGGTATACCCGAACAACCTTATTGGCAAGGAACTTGTTGAGCTTATAAAATCTCGAACTTTTAAATAAGTCAGCTTATAAAATGAATTATATTTGTGATACAAATTTTGTTAGAGCTTTTATAAGTTTTATTTCCTTATATTTAAGCTTATAGATATGAGTAGAATTAATTACTATATCTTTTAGAATATCATAAATGAGTCAACAAAGACTTAATATATGTGAATTGATGAAATTTTATGTCATTTTACAATAAAAGTTGTAGCTTTCATATAATTGTCCCTCTCATAGCCTCTAAAAAAAAACCCTAATATAAAACTCAACCGCCACCAAAAAGAAAACCTTCACCGGCCATTGGCTTTGGCGGAGGGCCTCCTCCAACCATTCATCTTCGTATATACATCCTCTCACATCCGTTCGTTCATATATGTTTCATTTAGTCACACAACAATTCAGGTCAATTTTGTTACCGTAAATGTTTTAGGTTTAAGACAAGGCAGGTTGTGGTTATTATGTTAAGGTCGTTGCGGAAATTTTTTGGGTTATGGTTTAGTGGTTGTTGTATGGTCAACATTTAAGTGTTTGAGGGCCGTGGTTCAATGTGGTTCATATAGTGTCACAGGGTCGTGGTTTGATTTTCTAGGGTCGTGGTTTAGCAAGTTTGAGAGAGTCGAGGTTTAGAGGTTGGAGGGTCGAGGTTGTTGTGCTTGAGGGTCGTGGTTGTTGTGTTTGAGAGTCATTGTCTTGGTGTTTGAGGGTCATGGTCTTGGTGTTTGAGGATCGTGGTTTCACCGAGTTTGGAGGGTCATGGTTACAGCGGGTTTTGGAGGGTAGTTTTTCGTTTTGCTTAGTGTTTGGTTCAAGACTTGGTCCATGTTGTGATGTTTCATTTTTATCAAATCAAGCATTCAATACCATGATCTTCCATGAAATTCTGAACCTAAAATAGAAGTTGCTAGAAACATCAGTAATCTCATAAATTACATACCATAGCTTCTAGTCAGGGACAAACAATCTGTTGGGACGGAAATACATGTATCAAACAATATTATAATGTTTTAACGATCAAGCAACAACCAACATGAACATGAGATGTAGTCACTTATATTAAAGACTCGTAGCAATAGCTATTAGGAATAAAGGGAAATATGCTCTCTTCTATTATTTCTCGACCCAATGCTTTAGTCGATCTTACTTGAGTGGCTAAACAAAAAAATGGCAAATAAGCTCTGCCAAGGTTTAGCATTTTCCCCAACTATTCCCATATTTATAGCCAAGCTTCTATTTTAGTACATTTGTGCGTTCTGAATGTTCCAGAGAACCTATTATCTATGATTCTATGAAACATTAAAGATGCATATTAGTTGAACTAGCATGGTCCAGGTTGCTATTTGACTTTGGAACACATCTTTGATATATATTCATAACTGGTTTTCTAGAAGAGGTCTTCATCAGATATTAGATTGTTAAACGATCTACTAATATCTATCTACACAATCGACACCAAGGCATTCTTCAGGAGATCATGGTAGTAGTTGATCATCCACAAAACTTGGGTCGAGAAGCAAGAGGTTTAACGTTTAATCAATCTTCTGAAAGATTCCTTGATACTGGTAAAGGATGGCAGCTTCCATGGCTCCCTGCAATAAAATAAAATAAATAGAATAATGAGGAATTTTATTGTCAAACAACAAGATCATCCAAATATGAGATATGATTGAACTCACTTTGCCCAGCAGGCTTCTATTAAGGCTGCTAGGATTTACATCACCAGGAATCCAAATAGAGTCAATTAACGAAAGAATCATATTACCTGTTGCAAGACTTGCATGAGTGTGCACCATCAGCTGCAGACGCAGGGCTTTTCTGATTTGACTCCTTTCCTGCAGTCTTAGCATCAGGCTTCTTTGAAGGTTGTGGTGTAGCTACATGCACTGCAGCTTTCTTTCCATCTGCCATATTTTATATAAACATGTAAGCAGATACAAATTACTGTACAATCTCAAAACCATATTACATCAATAACTGCAAGTGCTGATAATTTTATTCACTAACGTTCAAAAATAAATAAATAAATAAATAATCAGTTTACTCGATAAAGCTGAGTATTTAAGTTTGGACTATAATTGTAAAACTCCATCTTTCTGTTTGGTATTGCATATGTGTTTAATTCCCATTTTTTTTTATTCAACACCTTAAACCAAACTAACTAATTAACCATCAAACCAACACAGCACAAGTGCATGGCATTTCATCAATAAACCATACCAGCTAACAAGGACTTGATTTAAGCAAAAACATTAAGACAGTTAACAAAACAGCTTATTGTTTCTAAAAGAAAGCAAGTAAACTAACCGGTCTTTTGAGGTGGAGTCATCCTTGCCTTCTTGTCAGTGGGAGGAGTTTTGATAGCAGACTCATTTTGTCTCTTCTTTCCAGATTGCGGCTAAAATAGTAACAATATTAGATTAAAAAAACAAGCCAAAATATTAAGATATGAAATTCTTGATTACAAAAACAGGTATAGTATTCTAACCTTATTTGGTGTCTCTTCCTCCTGATCGCTGCCGTCATCACTATCATCAGACATATCCTTGCCGACACCCTATAAGCCAACAAGTTTATATAAATAAAATTCATCAACATCGTCAAAAATTTTGTGCTACATTAAAAAACTTTAGCAATGGATATTCACAACTCAAAGCTTAGTGCAGAAGAAAAAGGTGCGAGAGTATTTATCTCATTCAAAAGTAGATATTACCTCCTCATCAGAGCCAGAATCAGTACTCATTGAATCAGAATCATCACTGACATCAGAGTCAGAATCATCTTCATCGTCTTTCCCAGGCTCCAACATCGGTACCTGCTTAGCATCCTTTTTGTTAGCTGCAACTGATTTCTCCTCTTTCTTAGTCTCCTCCACTTCTTTCTTAGACTCTTGCTTGCCTACAAAGCCAACTCAGAACAATATAACCAAACAATTTTGCACAATCATTGATATTCAAAACATGACATATATTATACCATTAGGAATTGGAAGTCGGATAGCCTCTTCTTCCTCCTCAGAATCTAAACAAAAGAAGGATAGACAAGGCATAAGTAAAAAAAACCAGTGAAAAAATAAGTATGAACATACAATGTAAAAAGTAAACTAACCTTCTTCAGAGTCCATTTCAGTGATCACACCGCACAAAGGAAAGCCGGTTAAGAAATAAACAAACCCTCAGCTTAAAATAACAGTATAACAGAACAAAAAAACTATACATATGATAAAATACTGTAAGTAGCTAATATATATATTCAGAGACTAAAAGTTATATAGCCACGTGGGAATAAAGGATATGTATCGCCAGAAGGTTGGTATCCATAGAAGTACACGCTTCCATTCTTCCAGTTGTGTGATAACGTAAAGGTTTTGTCTAACATCAAGTGAAGTAGCTGCTGGGGTAACCTCTCAGAATGAAGTGTTCCTAGAACAAGCTTCTTGCCCTCAACATTGATATGCAAGCAAACAGATCCACTTTTATTTTTCTTCGTTTCTCCAAGACAAGCCTGCACATCAAAAAGATCTAAGTTGTTTATATGCTCAATCTACAAGAATCTATCAAGTTATCACAAATAAATTACCAGTGAAAGAAGCAAGACTTTGTCGTCACCTAGGACTACCTCAAATGTCTCGCCACTTTTAACTTCAACACCTGCAGCAAGACAATGAGTTTATAAATATTAGTAATAAAACTATAAAGTGTAAACCAAAATGTAATATACAGTAGGTTAAAACAAGTATAAATGAACTGCTGAAAAAATCTATAGTTGAAATCAGGCTAAAAAGAGCACTTGGATTTCACATGATGATCGCCAAGCTAAAATTGCATATTACAAACTGTTTATTAATATGAACCTTAATGATGAATCATGTATAAATTTGTTGCTATGAATCAAGATACCAAATGCCATATATGTCTAAGAAACTATAAAATTGTCCCAGAATTATAAATAAAAATTCAGCATGTATATATACACCAAACAACAGATAAAGGTCATTGTGAGGTTAAAACTAACTACCATAGTTTCAAGTATCATTAACATCAGTATCCAAATGCGTGCCCAAATGACTTGGAATTCATATAAACCAATAATGTGCGTCAAAACACGAACACAGGTGACAATGTTGTTAATTAGAACATCATTTCAAAAATCACACACATCAGTTATCAATTATTTGACCCGTTAAAGCAACTAAAAATACCAATCATACCACTAAATTAAAAATACAGGTAACAAAACATATTGTTATCAAACCACAAATGAAAAATCATGTTATACATATATACTGGTAAAAAATTTCACACCAATAAAGAGCTATCCATATCATTATTCATAAATGACAGAAATCTGTTAATGAACACCAAATTTAAAAACAGAAACAAGGCTCGCATCATAGAAACTTGGAACATTGAAGGCATTATAAACCAAATTATCTACACAAAATAAAATATCAAACAAACACAATTCGTATTACTCGTATTATGCAACAAAACACATACCGATACACAAAGAAACAAACATAGCTTATAAATTCACACCGATTCCAATAAAATAAAAAAAAGTTCATGCATAAATTCACAAACAAAAAACATCATTCAGGTAGACATATACTAGAATCTTAGTAAAATTCCATAAAATCTAGGCAATCAATTCATATGCAACTCACAAACACACGATACACAACCACACCAAAACACACCCGTGACTTCGTACACTCTTATCAAAAAACTGAACCTACAAGACATTAATCATGTACACAAAATCAGATGCCTAACATCATGATAAATAATACAAATCGTGTGCACATATATATGTTTTTAAGCATTTTTCATCATTAAATTTGAACAGTCGGTTTCACACAACATTCACATAAAACATGATTAAACAGCCAAACCAAAACACATACTGTTTCACACACACGTGTGACTTTGTTACCCTAACATCAATCTAAAAAACACAAACTATGAGAAAATACTAAATTTGTAGCAGACTTTGTTACATAAATACAATTTTACACAATCCCAACATAACTAATAGTGTTTCAGGAACAATAATTTCTAAAAATAATCAACTAACAGAACCAAATCATGTACACAAACACTATATTCTCGTTATCCTCGCTTGATCCAAGCAATGATTTGAAGATTATTCACATTGATCATCCAAAAAAAATGTTAAAAAACACATTGATCATCCAAACAAAATCACGGTATATGAATAGCAACAACAAACTTCATGCATAAACTGAGAAAATAACACGTAACACATTACACATATGATTAACATCTCGATACATAACAAAAACTAGGTCAAAATTAAATCGGCAAAAAATCAGTTACTATATACATGAACCGTAAAGTACTATTTCCATAGCAATAACAAACCTCATGCATAAAATTTAACAAATTAATCATTTACACAAAATAACGACATATAACTTGACAATAAATAGCAAAAACTAGGTCACTAATTAACCTGAAAAAAAAAAAAAAAAAAAAAAAAAAAAAAAAAAAAAAAAAAAAAAAAAAACTAGCAGATGAAACGGTAAAAAATGAACAAAAAGGTGACAATTAAATCGGTTAAAAAACCGTAAATAACTTATTGCACCTTCACTGTATCCATAACTATAACAAGCCTCATGCATAAAATTAAACATCACAATAAATAACAAAAACTGGTAGTAACAAAATAAGCTCACAATGAAAATAAAGCTAAAAAAATTAAACAAATGCATAATCATTGACGGTGAATAATCGGTAAAAGTGATAATAGTGATTATTAGGAAGGAGAAGAGAATCGTTACCCCAAAATTCCATTGTTTTGTTTGTGTGTGAAATAAAATGTTTGGGGTTTGGGGGGAAATGGTGTGCTATGAAGTGAGAGTGAAGTGGGATGGGAGGTGTGATTGGGTGTGTGTCGCGGTCCAATGTGCCTACTTACTTTTCAAATATTTTTTGTTTCATTTATTCGCACAACAATTCACGCCAATTTTATTATGTGAATGATTCCGAGATTCAAAGTTTTGATTGAGACACTTTATTTAGTGCATTTAGTCGTGCAGTATTTTTAGTACTATATATTTTTATTGTGAGTGTTTCAATTAAAAAGTGTGCAAATCTCTTCTCTTTTATTATAATAAGAGCATGAGGGTACTGCCGGCTTATGGCGCGCCATCCCACCAGCTAACACCATCACGCCAAACACTATATAGTCTCTCGCATTTTTTGTGTCTTACGTTCTCATCATCATTTCACGCCATCATCGCTTTTTTTTATTTATATTTTTTTTCTCTTCATAACGTTATTTAACAAATAACGGTCAAAAGAAAATGAAATGTTGGGTTGTAAATATAACCATTTGGAGCATAAAATACCCACACTTTTTTTTTTTTTTTTTTTTTTTTTTTTTTTTTTTTTTCAAATTTTCACTCTTTAAAAACTTCTATAAATACCTTATTAATCTTTAATTTTTACACATACTTTTACATACATGTTTCAACAATATATTTCTTTTAAAAAAACTGATATGGATCCAAACAACTTTGATCCATAGTTCCATACATCTATGATCATTACGATCTTGAGTTTAAAGATGATGTGGAACGATATATGAGGTATTTTCAACCTTATTAACAATTTCAAGCTTTGGGTAATCAAGAAGCAGAGATTCGGGTCCTAATACTAGGATATACATACACTGTGAACGAGAGGTTGTGGAAGAACGACTATTGGAAGATTATTTTGACGACGAAAACAATCCACCTAAACAACCGGAGAGAAATTTTAGGCGAAGGTATCATGTGAGTTTAAACCTTTTAAACCAAATAGTCAATCAACAACAACAACAACAACAAACACAATCTCGCCGGAGCAGGGTATGGGGGAGGTATAATGTAGACAGATCCTACCCCTACCTCCGGTAAACCCGGAAGTAGAGAGACTGCTTCCAACGAGACCTCCGGCAAGTGCAGGTGTGCAAGCAGTGAGGGCAACAAAAGCAGGAAGCAACATGCAAACAAGCAACAGAAAGCAGGTAAACAAGCAAACAAATCGATAAACAAACAAGAAAACCACATAAAAGCACAGGCAGCGCACAAGAAAAAAAAAAGCACAAAGCAAAGCCCTAAACGAAAACAAAAGCCAAAGCACCAAGCAAGCAAACAACCAGAGGGGGCAACACAGAGTAAAGCGAAACAATGCACGGGGCCTAAACTAAGGCAACGCTAAAAAAAATTAAAAAAAAAAAAAAAAAAAACAAAAACAAAAACAAAACCGCACACACAAACCCCATAAAGCAAAAACAAAGCCCTAGAAAGCAAAAACAAAAACAAAAACAACCTAAAGCCACAAAGCACCCGGCCGATACTACCCGCAAATCCTAATTCTATCTCTGATATTACCAATTACAATGTTTGTAACACCCCCAAAATACCGCAGCGGAAGACTGTGTCATAGGGGTGCTACTTCATAATACAAAGTACAAGGTATAGAAAACGAACTCTAAATGAGACATTTTGAAAAGTTACCATTCGATTAATGAATTCAAAGTTAAAAACATGAGATTCTAAAGTATGATACATAAATGTATACAAAGTGTTTTGAATGGTAAATGATAAAAGCGTAAGTCTTCAGAATATGCAGCTTGACTCTAAGTTCCTCGCACTAGCTATCGCCTTACTAACCTGAGATAAACATGCTAAAGTGTCAACACAATGGTTGGTGAGTTCATAGAGTTTGTCTTAAAACAGTTGAAAAGCCTTAAAGAATGATCACACAGCAAAGGCATCGTGAATCCACTCAGTTGCAAGTCCCGCCATAAGAGACTTGTAACCTGTGTGTTCACAACCCACTGCTAACATATAGTATAATAAATACATGTATAAGTTCATCAAAACAATTAAGCAATTAGTAATGAGTCTCTACTTCATCTCCGAAGACCTCACTTGGGAGCCAATTCCCAAAGACAACTGGGAGCCACTTCCCAAAGAAAACTGGGAGCCACTTCCCAAAGATAAAAGTTTGCTGGGAGCCACTTCCCAAAGATAAAAGATTACTGGGAGCCACTTCCCAAAGTATAAAACAGTCATGTATGTATGAAATCAAGTATAATGCAATCAAGTATAACACAATCAAGTATAAAGCAATCAAGTATAAATGTTTTGAGTATTTGTACAAGTAAGCAAGTAGTTGAGCATGTATCCCCCCCAAGAGTTAAAACAAGTGAAAAGAGTAGGGGCTATGACTCACCTTAAGCTTATGTAATGAGAAATCAAAGTGATAGTCGAATCGCGAAAGTCTCTAAGAGCAGCCTATAATAGAACGTTGCGACTTAGGTTTGGAGTAACGTCTAAGAATACGAAGAATTGCCCATATATGTCTTGCATAATGTTCATGATGTAGTACTTAGTATATAGTGTAAGTCTTTGAATATAAGTCGTTTATGAAACATGTATAGTTTGTACATCTCTTACTACCGTTCGGGCCGACATAATTCAGAAGTCATGGAGTAAACGTTCGAGGAGCCAGGACACTTTAATTCGTAAATCCACAACTCATCTCGACGGCTTACTTAATGAACTCCTCACATGAGGCTCCCTACTATTGTAGTATTTGATAACATATATATAAGTTTTTATGATCTTTAAAAGTTATATGGTCTTTAGCCGTGGCTTTGCCGTGACCTTGGTCATTGTTACCATGGTCTTAAGACTCAACCTTGGCCTTAGCCATGGTTGTGGTCTTGGCTTTAGGTCATTAGACCTCTTGGTCTTAGTAAATCATAACTATAATATAGTGACTTTAATCTAAAATGGGCTGTTAAGATTTTGAAGAAAATTATCACTCGGAAAGCGTTTTCAGGGCTCGAGCTTCTTTATTCCTGAACGAAAATGTCGTTCCGGACAACTTTCGTGCTTTAACTTTTTGATGAATCGGACCAGAAGTGGGACTTTCAAAATCATAATTTGATCAGAATGCTATTTAGGCAGTTTTGCCGTTTTGGTTTTGCTAACTTCAAATGGTCATAATTTTTGACTCGTGTACTCGTTTTGGGTGATTCAAATTGCTATGTTTTCCTTGTTAAGTCCTCTTTAACAGTAAGTAAGTGTCAAATATCAAAGTTATACTATTGTGGTCGTGGTTTTCCATAAAAATCACTAGTTTGCTTGTTTGCTTGTCATAAGTTAACATATGTATACCAATACTCGTTTTACTAGTTTTTATTCATCATGAACACAATAACAAGAACATATATAGCATGAAAGAACCATAATAAGCATGAAAATGATATTGAGCAAGAAAGTGTATAAGGGTTTCTTACAACTTTTGGCTTTCACTTAAGAAAGGAAGTCAAGTATAGAACTAGGACACTAAACCTAATCTTGTAAACCCTTCACCATAACTCTTGTAACCCTTGCTAGCCTTGATCTAACCCTTGTGAAAACCATTTAACTTCAGCCCTAGTAACCTTGTGTAGCTCCTAATTCAACCATGGAATCACCAAACAAACTTAAGAACTAGGTAGAGAATACTAAGACATTGAACTCTTATGTGTAACTTGTATATTGAAGATCAAAGGATCATGGTGCTAGGACTAAAGGGTGTGGTATTTTTGGTGATGAAAAGATGAAGATCAATGTGTTTCTAGTTGGCTATTTATAGCATGAATGAGGAGGTTAGGAAGGTGCCTAGGAAAGTGCTAAAACTTGGAGACAAAGTTGTAATTAAGTAAGATCTAATGGCTAAAGTCAAGATTTAACCACACATGGTGACTCCCCCCCCCCTAGGTCGGTTCTAAAAGGATAAGGGTGACTAGATGAGTAGTCATGGTCTTTGGATGATAATATCCTAAGTATGTAGCTAGTTTTGACTCCGTAAATCGCTAACCGTAAGTTATTAAGCCTCAAAACGTAAAATCGGGTATCGTAAAAATATGAAACTTGAAAGTATTGTTAAACATGTCAATATAGTCCATAATAAAATATAAAATGAGTGGTAGGTTCTATCGGGTGCTAAAACCCTGCTAAAAACTGGAAACACGGGTCTAAAACGCGTAATTCGCGTAAAACGCTGAACTGAAAAACGTAAAATTCTAAAACTTTTGGAATTGTCATAAAATGATAGAAAATCATATTTCTATTGTTTATAATGTTTTATGGATATATCGGGATGCTGGAAGGACGTTTAAACCTAAAAGTAAATCTCGGACACGGCTTTGTGATTTTTGCAGAAATGATCCGACGAGCGTCAAACTCTCGGATTATCGTTAAAATAGTTTAACTTACGAGAATATGAAATAAAAATTTCTGAGATGAATAGTAAAAAGTGAATAGTAAAAGTGAATAGTAAAAAGTGAATAGTAAAAAGTGAATAGTGAAAAGTGAATAGTGAAATTTTCGGGAATAAAAGTTAACCTGAAATTGCGAATTGTTACAATGTTAAACCTCTTTCCGAATACTTCCTTTTTTTAAACAACGACCGGATTGTACGGGTCGTTTAGGTATTAGTCCTATCATGAAATGCACATGGCCATACGCTAATTGGTATACGACACATCACCCTATGCATTTGACGAGCACTTCCACATTGGTGAACGGTGTTCGCGTGGATATTTACAAAACTTCATTAAATGCATATAATACTTTATACATAGAAGAATTTTTAAGAAAGCACGATTTAAATGATATCCAACGTATATATATGCATAGCACGAAGAAAACCATGGACTCCCGGTAATGTCAGGGAGCATTGATTGTATGCATTGGGAATGGACAAACTATCCAAAGGCCTTACACGAGCAATTCAAAAGACGTGATCATAAATACTCAACTCTAATGCTTGAAGCCGTTACGTCACATGATTTATGGATTTGACATGCATATTTTGGTGTTCCTAGGGCAAATAACGATCTAAATGTTTTATATAGTTCACCGTTATTTGATGACCTTCTTGGCGATATAGCTCTTGAAGCTCCATTTATATTAAACGAGCGGGTAAACCCGCGCGATGCTGCGGGCGTGTTTTGGAATATCGTATTTGTACATTTTATGTTTTTTGGTTTACATTGTTTGTAATAGAATTTTGTATTTTTTTTTACATAATGTTTATAACTTTATAAGATACCCGCACGTTGTTGCGAGAATGTTGTGTCTAAGCTAAAATCGAAATAAAACGATCGGGAAAAGAAATTATTAAGGACTAAATTTGCAAAAGAGCGCTAACGGGGGACTAACGGTGCTATTTACAGCTAACCGGAAGGGCCATTTTTGTAAATTCGTTAGGTACAAAATAATTCTGGAAATAATATGTTTTTTTTACGTAAAAAGTCCCTAAAATTCTCGGCGCGTTGCATCGTTAGTCCCCGGCGTGTTGCATCGTTAGTCCCCGAAGGACCTATCTTGCAACGATAGTTTCAGCTTAGGGACTATTTTGCAACTGAGCACTGTTCATCCAACTGTAGCATGAACAGTGCTACAGTAAGAAAAATGCCCTTTAAATAATATATATAATGGAAAAGGGTTACTTTTTAGCAGATGGAATTTATCCTCAATAGTTTACGTTTTTCAAATCATTTTCTATTGCAAGGAATGAAAAAACAAGAGAAAATTGTTTAAAAATACTATCAACTTGCTACTTTTTCCTTTTGTATGCTATGAACTTTTTTTTTCCTATTGTATACACAAACTTTACTAATCACCCTATTGTAACAATATTACAGGTTTTTATTCTATTAATTACACCGTAATTAGTGTGATTAAGTATTGCCACGTCATACAAAAAGCGTTTTATTGATACAATAGTAGGATTAGTAAAGTTTGTGTATACAATAGGAAAAAAAAGTTGATAGCATACAAAAGGAAAAAGTGACAAGTTGATAGTATTTTTAGACAATTTTCCCAAAAAACAATAAAGTTTTAAGAGTTCAGGAGAAGATATTGTACGGGCTTTTAGAGTCTTACAAGGTCGTTGGGGAATTATACAACAACTTGCACATGCTTTACAAGTGATCACGTTTGTTGCATCATATTACATAACATGATATTGTAAGATCAAAATTTCGCAGTGAATTTAACGAGCTGTACATTTCTCCACAACTGAATATGCAACATACCTGGGTTGAACATGCGAGGTACATCGAAAGAAAAGCAAAGAACTTTGGATAGAAAAGTGCACAACGACCTTCGACAAGATATCAAAGAGCATTTATGGAACTTTAATCACTAGATTTTATTTTTTCAATGTATCACCATTTTTAATGTATCATTTTTTATGTAATGTCATTTATTTATTTATTTTATTAATGAAAATTTAATTTTAGTTTTTTTTAAGAAATATTTTAATTTTAGTTTAATGTGTTATTTAAAATAAATAAATAAATAAAAAATAAAAGGTGCATGGGTGTCTCATGACACTAGAAAGGCAGAAATAGTATTTATATTAAGGAGAGGTGTTTTGTGCTTAGTGATAGATTATGATGTTATAAAAAAAATGTTCAGGATGCAACACTTTTTTCACGGCACCAACTAAGTGTTTTAGATTTAAGACAAGCCAGCTCGTGGTTGTTATGTCAAGGTATGTGGACTTTAGGTTATGGTTTAGCGGTCGTTGTAGGGTCAACATTTAGGTGTGTTGAGGGTCGTGGTTCAACGGTGTTGGGGGGGGGGGGGGGTTCGTGGTTTAGGTGTTCGAGGATCGTAGTCTTGAGGATCGTGGTTTCACCGAGTTTGGAGGGTCACGGTTTCAACAGGTTTTGGAGGGTAGTTTTTCTTTTTGGTTAGTGTTTTGGTTCAAGACTTGGTTCATGCTGTGATGGTTCATTTTTATCAAATCGAGCATCCAATACCATGATCTTCCATGAAATTCTGAACCTAAAATAGATGTTGCTAGAAACACCCGTAATCTCATATATTAAAAAATCATACCATAGCTTCTGGTCAGAGCCAAACAATCTGTTGGGACGGGAATACATGTATCAAACTGTATTATAATGTTTGAACGATCAAGCAACAACCAACATGAACATGAGATGTAGTCACTTATATTAAAGACTCATTAGTTTAGCCATGTTCACCAACTATCCTCATAGCAATAGCTATTAGGAGTAAAGGGCAAATATGCTTTCTTCTATCATTTCTAGGCCCGATGCTTTAGTCAATCATACTCAACGAGCTAAACAGAAAATGGCAAATAAGCTCTGCCAAGGTTTAGCACTTTCCCCAACTATTTCCATATTTATAGCCAAGCTTCTACTTTGGTACATTTGTGCATTCTGAATGGTCCAAAGAACCTATTATCTAGGATTCTATGAAACATTAAAGATGCATATAAGTTAAACTAGTATGGTCCGGATTGCTATTTGAATTTGGAACACATCTTCAATATATATTCAGACCTGGTTTTCTAGAAGCAGTCTTCATCAGATATTAGATTGTAAAATGATCTACAAATATCTATCTACACAATCGACACCAAGGCCATCTTCAGGTGATCATGGTAGTAGTTAATCATCAACAAAACTTGGTTGAGAAGCAGAAGGTTTAATCAATGTTCTCAAAGATTCCATGATACCGGTAAAGGATGGCCGCTTCCATGACTCTCTGCAATAGAATTATAAAAAAGAATCAATATGACGAATTTTATAGTCGAACAACAAGATCATCCAAACATGAGATATGATTGAACTCACTTTGCCCAGCAAGCTTCTATTAAGGCTGCTACTTGAGGATTTACATCACCAGGAATCTCGAGCCTTTTGTGCTTACAACCTACTGCTGCTATAACCTACAAGAAGATATATACACACCAGACGCATAAGATATAGAGATGGTAATATGGGCAGGTCCATCAAGGGTAGGTAAAAATGGGTCTGGATCAAAACGGATTAATTTTTGTGTGGGTCGGATTGGCCATAAAAGACTTTCATGTCCACATTATTAGGATAATAATCTAAATTTTCAAATAATACATTTGACCTGTTTGGCTCACTGAACCCATTCTCTTTTGATCTAAAATCTATATTTTGACCCGTTTGAGGTCAAAATAACCCAAATTGACCCATAAATGGGTAAAAATTGCTGCTGTCAATTTTATTTAATTTTTATTCGCTATCATCAAAAGAATAATTTAAGAAACAGACCTGAGCAGCACTAAGATGACTCCAAGGCATCTGCAAAGTAACAAGTTCCCATAAAATAACACCAAAACTGTACACATCTGATTTCTCATTCGATGGTTCATCATTTAGGACTTCTGGTGCCATCCACTGGGGCTGTTATTATAATATTAACATAATCAAAGATTAGTGATATTTAGAGAAAAACAATATAATAATATGGTCATGTAAAAAAGGACTCACGGTTCCCGCAGCTGACTTGGAGGAAAGAAATGTATTTGCTTTTAACCGTGATAACCCGAAATCAGCAACCTGAATAACATATTAACAAGTTAAACAAATTTAAAACATGTACAAACTGATAAACAAAGAAAGGGGCAAATACAAGCAGCAAATTTTACCTTTACAGTATAATTTTTGTCAACTAGAAGATTGGGAGATTTCAAATCCCGATGAACAATTGGAGGATTGCGTTTGTGAAGATAATTCATTCCTTTTGCCTAGATAAAATAAGTAGTAGGTTACTATATAAAGCAATGATATAAACAAATCAGTAAGCAATAAAACATGGATATTTATCAACAAGGAAAACGGAATCAGGGGGACTACAACTTATTATCGCAAATTTTTAATACAAAGAAGTTTATTTTACAATCATTACCACATCAAAAGCCATCTTCAGCCTATGCCGCTCATCCAGTATCTTTTTTGGACCAGGTTTGTGCAAAATCTTGAACAAACTACCTCTGCAGTTCAAAACATATATACCATAAAGTCACTGTAAATATTCAAATCTACCTTCTTCACAGAATACTAGAGGTGGAAATTTCAACCCTTTCATATTATATGTTATCTTGGGTAATATCTAATCTTGAACCAGTCAGACCTGCATAAAACTTTTAAATCGCTTTACTCTTAAGTCAAGATTAATATTGTACTAATGTTGGTTTCTATTATGTTATTTCACTATTTTTTATCAAAAATATAGTTATGGTCAATGAAGTGTTACTGGGTCCAGCCCAAGCTAACTCACATTGACCTGCACCAAAATGGCCTGTTTTTTACCCGTTACCCAACCCACCAGACACGCCCATCTTAGGGAGAAGGCTAAAGCTTTATAGGATTACCTTGGTAGATATTCAGTGACTATCGATAGATTTGGGGGTTGAGTGACAACACCCATAAAGAGAACAATATTCGGATGCTGTAAGCGTCTCATTATTGCAACCTAAGAAATGGCATAAAAAAAGCAACAGTCACTAAATACATAGTTTAGAGCAAAGGAAAATAATTAGGAAACCAAATAAGTCATGAACATGGTTAAAACTTGCCTCCCGCCAGAATTCGTCAAATCTTCCAGGATGAAAATCTTGTTCCAAGGAAAGAGTCTTAACAGCAACATCCTGGAAGTGGTAACCATGAACCAATGTTAGGAGGCATAGAAAGATCTTATCTTAAACAAGAAACAAAAGATTTAAGAACATCTTGCACATTTAGTAAAAAAGCAAATAAGAACGATAAAAGAGAGTGGTGTTACTTACTTCTCCATTCCAGTCAGCACGATGAACAGTGCCAAATGAACCTGAAAATGCAAAGAGTGAGTTTTTCTACATTGGAATGTACGATAGACAATGGGTCGGGCGGGTCAAATGGGTTGCGATTCGCTCATAATGTATTCTATCTATTTCAAAAGTTAGATTATCATTGTAGCAATATAGATTACATAAAACAATAGCTACCTGTACTGTTTAAGACAGAGAGACAAAAAGTGTTAGCAGGACATCCCAACCCACCATGTTTTACAAAAACAGTTTCAGACCCACGCATTTTTAAACCATCATCAGGCCTGCCCATTATGTGACCACTAGTTGGATAAGAGGTTACCTTCTCCAATTTTCTCTTTCAGAACCATATCAGTCCATGAAATGTCAAAAACATCCACATCAAGAGCAACATGTGGTTGGACATCCCTTTGTCCAGTTTGCTGCATATGTTGTGGAGGGGCATTTTTGACCATTCTTGTTGGGCCTAGAATATTCTGAGGATTAAAGGCATTTGGAACCCGTCGATCTCTAGCAGCATTGGAATGAGGTGGCAAAGAACCTTCACTGTTGTTGACTGGATTAGCCATACTGGTATCTAATATAAAATTAAATATAAAAATTGGAAGTTAGAAGTAATAACACAAGTTTGCTTTTAAAGGCACATTAAATATGATGTTTTCCTAAGTTCTGCATAATTTGTTCAATTTTGACTTTAAAGTTTAAACATCAAACATATGTTTACCAGAATTATGATTACTGGCATACCACATTAATAACACATCTTTTTGTATTTATAATATTTTACCTTTTCTGATGAGTTATTAACTTGTCAATTGTCATCAGAAACTAAAGACTATTCATTATTGTATCATTTTTTATACGTATTAAAACATTGTTTCTTTGTCAACTGGAAGAGATTGGAGCAAGAAAAACAATAATGCTTATATGAAGTTACAGGTTACAACATAAAGCAAGAGAGTTAACTATCCTTGCAATTTAGAATGTTTCTAAGAAACTTACCAGTAGATGGATCTTCAAACACCAGATTTAACGAGTCAAAGTCAACGAAATACTGTTTGGCAATTGACTCGTGATTGACCGGGGAGTTGACATGTTTGAATCGTGGAAACCGTAGTGGGGAAAATATTGAGATGGAAGATGGACCGTTTATTAAAGAGTCGGGTGGATAGAGGCAACCCGGGTTTTCAATCAAATCAACAAGGAACTCCCTGAAATGAAAATTAGACTTCAAAACCCCAATTAAATCAGCACACAAATACTGAGATTTAATGACGACAGTAAATCTTACTTATCAATGTCAGAACGAACAAGGCAAGATGATGCATCATCTCTTCTGCAATATCTACAACCCTTGGCTATTCGACATGGTAAATTAATGGTGTCTGCTAAGACCTGTATAAGTCATATGTAAGACATCTAGCATCCATAAAACTCTATAAGAAAAAATTACCAATAAATACATATAGCTTACCTTAAATAATAAAGCCCGATGTCTGCAAAGGCCAACTGAGAGGCAACCCAACGGAAGTGCAACAGATCCAAAATGTTTTTTGAGGCCATCACAGCGCTCCTTCCACAATGGAACGAGGTCACTTTCTCCAGCTGAAGCTGCACCTCTTGTGAAGATAAAAATGGAAATTAATATGTAAGTTTAAAACAACTTTGGACTATGAATACATATATGAAACATTGTTCGGATGATTTCAAAACTTCCTTATAACTTAATTAAGTGGATGATTACAAAAATAGCAATGTACTTTTTGAAATGGTCTAATTTGGTATTTATACTTTTATATGTCTCAACCTGGTAAATATATTTTTCTAAACAAGCTACTTATGTAATAATATTTGTAAAAAATAATCACCATATCTGACCAAAAAACTTCAATTACTAGAATACAGTTTCCATATAGAAGCAAAAAACTTCAGTTACCAAACTAGGCCATTGTCGTAACTTTAATTACCAAGCCAGGATTCAGCATACTTACCAGATTGGGCCATACTGCAAAATACGTTGCTACTTTATACGAGTAGTATTAACCTTTTATATAAACATTCCCATTAGGTTTCATGATTTTATTTTGCTTAAAAGCTCAAAATTTGTTACTTGCCCCAAAACATTCTGACTATAACCGAAACGACTATTGACTGTTTCTCTCACTGAATCTGAATTATGTTTTGATGCATTACAGAATGAGATAAATTCTCACCCCATTTGATTGCAAACTAGCTTTGCAAGTTGGTCAACAACAACCTTGATTGTGGTGTTGCTATTACTGGAAATGCTATGAAGCTTGTTTTGCAGTTCCCTGAGTTGAGGATCACTAAGCCGATCAACTGTAATCACTTCAAATGCAGATTCAGTTCCAAAATTTACAGCTTTCAATGACTCAAGTGACGGAATACGTCCACTTTCTTGGGGGTTGCTGCATACAGTCCATACGTATGGATCCATTCCATGAATAAAGTAAAATCCATCTGGAACCTTATCGGAGTAAGACAAGCAGCCATTTGCCTGATACAAAATAACACTTAGAGCAGGAATACATCAAATTATATACTCAAAAGGGTATGTATATATGACGACTATGTTAGTATACAGTTTTTATTAGTACAGTTCATTTGCAATATATATCACTAAACTAAATAGATAGAAAGCCTAATTTGTCCGAAATTCATAGATACTGCACAGTCGATAATACCAAATTGGCTACCCACATAATAACGTGTTCATTCTTCTTCAACCGTTAATTCTAATGATTTATGTATTGTATTATACTTACCAAACCAGCCTGTCACTGCTATAGATATAACAGGTAAACATGGTACCAAGAGAATAATCACGATCAATCAAAGTATAATATTCCATGTAGGATTTGGTCCCATAACTTCCTAAACTCCTACATGAGGAAAGAGACATGTTTGGATATACTCAAGGGAGATGCTTGGGACCAATTACTAGAACTGCTTTTAGATTTTAAAATTAGCAGAAAGAGATAACTACGTCATGCAAGAGAGTATTTGGGTAATCTAATTTAAACATCATATCAGCTTATTTGTTTTCACACAACTGATAAGCACTTTTGAGTCTTTGAATAAAGTCAAACATCGACAAGCTTATTTATATTAAGGTCAAACAGCACTGTGTGTGAAACTTAAATAAGCTTTTGATGGGCTTGTGAGCTTATTAAATATTTGAAATGACAAATCTCATTTTTATGGCTTACGAGTTTATCAACTTGAAGCTTATGAACTTACATAAGCTAAAAGCTTAACTTGATAAGAAGCTCAAGCCACAAAAAGTGAGCTCAGTAGCTTATCAAACTTACAATAACCTCATCAAATAAGCTAAAACATACACCCTCACTTCTGTTTGGTAATTCTACTTATTCTCCGTACTTACGTGCTTCCCGGAACTTTGAAAAGCCAATAAGTTCATTTTCAACAACTTACGGATTACTAATTTCCATAACCTTAAAAGCAACATCTAAAATTCTAAATCAAACAAGCAGCCATTTGCACATTTTTACAACGCGCCTTTTCCTAACACTACTTTACGTCATTTTACACGTTATAACTACACCTACTTAACAAAAAAACACTTTTAAACACCCCCTACCCAAAATCGATGCGACAAAGCTTCCGCAGAACCCGACCCCGAACCCGAACCCGAACCCGATACCGACACCCGCACCATTTCATCATGTACATTAAAATCAGTATTAGCTTCCAACGATAACCGTAACGCCAACGCTAACTGCAACTGATACCCTTCCTCCGTCTGCTTCGCCCAGCTCTTCAACTCCCCCTCTCCACCATCACCATAACCACCACCGCCGCTACTCACCGACGGAGCAAAATAGTCACCGGAAAGCGAACTCTCAGTAAAGCTGCTGCCACTAGACTGGCGCTGTAATCCACCGGAATGCATCATCCTCTGCCGGAAATGATGATCGTCTGGAAGCTGAGGTAATAAAGTGTAGTTTGATCGTCTAACTGGTGATTCCATTACTGTTATTATTATAAGTGTGTGAGGATAGGAAACCCTAAAATGCGGGTGTTGTTAAGATTTGGGGAATTTTTTTATTCTGTTGTCGTGTGGGGAAGAAAGGGGGGATGTTTCTCAAGGGTATGATGGTAATTTTGTATGGTATTTGAAAAGGAGGGAATTTGGTAGTTGGTGTTGTGTGATGGTGAGATTGTTTTTGGATTTTGTGAAAAGGGGGATGTTTCTACTTTCTAAGGGCAAAGATGTAAATTTTCATTTATTGGCTTTGAATCTATTCATGAAAAAGTTTCCCATTTTCGAATGTGTTTAGTTGCAAATAATGATAAATTTATCACGTCATTGTCACATCATCATCTTTCTCTTTTCATGATAACTTGATACTTTCTTCGTATCTAAATAAATGGCTATTTTAACTTTTTATTTTTGTTCAATATTTTTTAGGTAAAGAGTTGCCCCGGTAAATAATTTTTGTTCAACTTTGATCTTAAATATTTTTGTTTGTGTTATATAATATTCTTTGTTGTAAAAATCAGCCCAAGCGGCTGATTAATCAACGCATAATCCCTGATCGGACACTAAACGCCGGATTTATCAAAATCGACCTATTTAGTTGGTTTGGTCAAAGATCGCTTAAAACCGGTCAACAAACCGATTAATCGGTCTAATTGGATCAATCAAACAAAATTGATTAAAATTCGGCAACAAAATCGCTTAAGAATCAGATAAAAATCGCTTAAAAATTGGTCAACAAATTGATTAATCGGATAAGATCGGTCAAATATCGCTTAATGGTCAACAAACCGAGTAATATCTATATTTAACTTTGAACTTTGAACAATTATGTATTATGTTTATATTTGAACACTTGAAATATTTGTACTTTGATGCCTTATGATTATCTCATACATATAATATTATATAATATCTAAAATTACAATTTTGTGCATAAAAAATCACACCGATTAATCCCCGATTAATCCCTGCATAACCGATTAATCGCTAGGCCCTACCTGACCGCCTCACTAGCGCCTAGCGATTTTTACAACCATGATAATACTTGATGCATAATATATAAATTGATTGGGTTTTAAATGTATTTTCACTGATATAATTTTCATCAAATATTATATAAAACAAACAAAAATATTTAAGATCAAAGTTGAACAAAAAGATCGCAAAAAAATAAAAGTGGCATTTATTTAAGGAGATATTGGTAATTAATTTAGTCTCATAAGGAGAACGATGACACCAATTCTTTTTAAATATTAAAACTAAAATTTCACTAATAATTAAAAACACTATTTAATAATTCTAATAAAATTACAACCTTACAATAAAAAATCAAATAAAATGACAAATTAATGTTCATTTGTTCGATGAAAAATGTGTTTCACTAAATCGGCTTTAAGGATTAGATGAGCTGTTTCGTTGTGTATATCTCTAATAACTTGTAACATTTCTTCAGGCATTCGTAAGGGATCGTCATCACAATGTTGCTCCTCTGGATAAAAGTCGGGAGAGATTGCCTTCCATTTTCTAAATCAAATTATGTAATATGATGAATGTGTACATCATATCCATAATTTTCTTAAGAATCATCGGTCGTGCGCGAGTTTTTATTATAGCCAACCTTTTTTAGGACGTCAAACGCTCATTTCACATCTTTCCTTGTTGCTTCGTACGCTTTCTTATACCTTATTCACTTTGTATCATTCGAACTCGGCTGTGAAATGGACTTAACAAAACATACCATTCCAGAATATCACGTTAATAAGATAATATCCCCATTTATAAGTGAATCAAGAGTGTAATAAGTTTTCTTCATCTGCTGTTAAGCGTACTTTGTAACACCTTTCGCACTCTTTCATTTATGTTATTTTCTTTTTTGTATTAGACTGTTGGAGGATATATTTAGGATTATTTGTTGAGAAGTCATGGAGTTTTGATTGGTGGATTATATGTGTTTGAGGATTGGTGCCTAGTTGACTTTATTGCAAATTGTTTGGTTATCTGGGTATATGCCCTATAAATCTAGACTAATCTTGACCTACTTCCATAAGAGAAGCAAAGAACCCTACTCTGGTCTAGGTTTGGTGTATGCTTAGTACCACTTTGTGATTGGATCTCCTAGATACCATCTAGTGGTTATTTGTTGTTACGGTTATCTTGTTTGTTGTCTTGTTCTTTATATGTTGTTTTGTTGTGTTTTCTGTGATCTATTAAAATGAAATATGGTCATGGGAATGGTTATGAGTATTATCAAAATCATGATTATTTTGAACGAAATGGTTTTGAAAATGAATCTTGTGGAAAACTAGAAGGGGGTTGAATAGTTTACCGCTTTTTAACTTGTTAATCTTTGAAAACTAGTTTTGAGCATACACCAAGGGGGAGCATTTGCAAGTGTCAGCACATCTACATACTTTATTGCTTGAAACTAACCCTTGATGTAGGTTAAGAAGGATGCAATGAGCTAGGGGAGCTCATGGATATGCTAAAGTCAATAAGGATGCAATAAGCTAGGGGGAGCTCGGAAGTAGTTGGGTAAATGGTTCGGAGTTGGTTAAATCATGACGGTAGGAGCAAGGCTTCACTAGGATGATGCACGCTCAATTCATTTAATGATGGGGTTCGGGATTTTCTAATTCATTGGGGGAACATCTTTCATTCTATATGCTCAAGATTGTATTCTCAAGTTCATGCCGATCTTCTTCAACCTCAACATTGGCGAAACCTTTTTGCTTCAACAAAATGGGGAAAGAGGTAGTGTAAACTAGTAACTTCTACACTTTACTATGAATTACGGTTTACATATTTGTCATCATCAAAAAGGGGGAGATTGTTAGTGCAAACATTACGATGTTTAATTTATACAATGTCTTTGTGTTTTAATGATGACAAACACGTAACTTGTAATACATAACGTAAAGTGCACAAGTTACTCGTTCACACATCAACGTCTCTTGACATCACTTCAGGTATGTACAAACACTTTACCAACTTTGTTAAGTGACCAAAGAAAAACCTTTTGTCATTAATCTCTACATTATATAAATGTCACAAAACATTTTTACAAAATTAAACTAGACAAATTATTTTTGTATTTATAAAGAAATGTTTTAATAAGAAAATTATATTTGAAATTTGAATTTCAAAATGCCCAAACGGCTTCATTTCCCGCCCAAATCAGATAAAATTTCACCAGGTAACATTTCACCACAAAAGGACAAAAACTGTCGTGGAGGTCCTTTAATTATGTGACGGTCCCTTATTGATAAAGGACCGTCCAAGGTTTAAGGGACCGTCTGACGCTCCGCGTGTAGGCTATAAATACTAACCCATTTTCATTAGAAAAACTAATCCTCTTTGCAAAAATTTCCTGGTCTTTCCTTTTCATTCTTTGATCACTATAACTCTTTGGTATGTGTTTATAAGTGATCCCGTCATCCACTACATCATGTGCAAGAGAAGAACACTCGAAGTCGTCAAGAATCGAAGTGTTATTGAGTCCACACACCAACTAGTGTTATGATTTTCTTTTTCCTCTACCTCATGGGTAAGAGAAAAACTCTCGACATAGATAAAGATTCGAGATGTTATAGGTGTCCACACAAAAATGTTACAAGTGTTACGGTGATAGGTTCTATAAATATTGTCAATGTTTCTGACTTGTGTGTGAGTCGAGGATGGGGTTATTTGTATGAACTTGGATGGTGATGTAGATCCAAGAAGTCTTGTAACTAGAATAGGTCATGTAATTGTTGTATGGTGTGTGGTGTCCTAGTATGTAAGCTAGGAGTTAGTTGAGTTGGTGTGTGAAGGCTTGGATCGGCTGATGATCTAAGTGTGTCTTGTGTGAAGGCTTGGATTGGGTGAAGATCCAAGTGTGTCTTAAGTGTGAAGATTCAAGTGAACGGGAGTGCTCGTTTTTGTGAAGGCTTGGATCGTGTGTCGATCTAAGTGGGACAAGAGTGCTTGTTCGTGTGGCCACGTGGGCCTTGGTGTAGATTGGTTCTAGCTAGGATTAGGACTCGACATTCCGCTTAGTGTCGTTAAACTTGGTGTAAGCTTGTGTACAGTTTGTTCCACCATAAAGGAGCGTGTTGATTAGTGAAGTAACTCTCGAGTGTGAGACTCGGGGGGTGGAGTAGGACGAAGAGGTGCTTCGAGCCGAACCACTATAAATCATCGTGTCAGGTTTGCGTTTTTTCTTCCTTGCTATTTACTTTCTATACTTGCATTACATTTATGTTTGTGTGGCTTGATATTTATGTGCTTGTAATATCAACTCGTTATCTTAGAAACGCAAAATACAAGAAAACTTAATCACACGAAATAAAACTGGCAAACCTTTTGGTGGCGGTCCTTTCTCGACCGACGGTCCGTCAAATGATAAAGGACCGTCCACCTATTTACAGGACTGTCCCCTGTGTAATCAAAATTAGATTAGAAACGTTTAAACCTTGTGTCATGCTTATGTGATTGCTTGTTATGAGTGACATAACAACCATTCATATTTAGTCACGCTTGATCAGAAATTTGATACGAAACATTTTAAGTTTTAAAGAGGAACGTATTCACCCCCCCCCCCCCTCTACGTTTCTACAGACCCCATATTGTTACACTTTAGCCCTTTTCGGGTTGGGGTGTTACACATACCATACTTGTCGTTTCAATCCCAAGTGTTATTCTGCAAACACTTGGGTATAATTCTTTGATTAACTTCTAATAAGAATTAAACGTTGAAAAAATACTTTGTCTTTCAACTTTACGTTTTACATACTTATTGTTAATCAATTGTATATTTATTTAAGCCATGGAGCTTGGTTAGTTTAACCTCACAATTAATATTAACCAAGTAAAGAGGACCAACAATATGTTTTGCTACTAATGATAATAGTTCTGATAAACTTGGCAATAGGTATGAGAAATGTATTATGATGGGATATTCTAATTTTAAAAAAGGTTATAGGTTGTATAGTCTTGTTAAACAGTAGTTCAGTTTTAGTAGGGATGTTAAGTTCTTTGAAACCGTCTTTCCTTTTAAATCTTCTACAACTGGTCAAACAGATACTACTTCTTTTGAAAATGATGTTGCTTTTTAAGATCTAAATCATCAAAACTCTTTGACAATGAATATCCTAAGATACCCAATGATGAAGAGGAGTAGATTCTGGTATGAATAGTAAAAATACTTCACAAAGTGAAGGCATCTACTATCCTCACTCTGGTGGAATTGTTGAAACTGCTAATGAATTCTCAAATGGAGGTAATGAGGATTCATCTCATAATAGAAGTGGAAACACTTCTGGTGAGGAGGATGAGAGGGAAACTACACTTGAAGAAAATCAAGAAGAATCTGAGGGTAATTTAGATCAAAATCCAAACTCCGAAACTCAGGATGTTACAAATTTGAGAAGATCTTTTAGACAATCTATTTTTCCAAGAAATTTTAATGACTTTTTTGTTGACTCTAAAATTAAATATGGTTTTGAAAGATATGTCAATTATTCAAAGTTAGTTTATGAAAATCTTTGTTTTGTAACTCAACTTAATAAAAGTATTGAACCTAAGTATTTTTTTTAAGCTTCAAAATTCATTTGACTGATGCTATGTAACACCCCAACCCAAAAAGGGCTAAAGTGTAACAGTATGGGGTCAAATCAGAACACAAGTAAACGGAAATACATTACTAATACAAGGGTTACAATGCAGTTCTAATGAAAAGATAAAGGACTAATTCTAAACATCACAACTTCCAAAACTAATACAAGCTAAGAACCAAAAGGAAAAACTCTAAGTCAAAACTCTAATCCATGAAAAGCTATCAACAGTGTAGTCCACTAAGAGCTCCTAAGCACTCTTCCCTCAACCCAGCTTCCTTCTAAAACCTGCCGCAGGAAAAGAAATGCGGCTGAGCTTAAAAAGCCCAGTGAACAGATATAAACAAACAAAAACTAATAACAAAAGGAAAACGAAGGTGCATACATCATAAGTCCAGGCGATTCTGCTGAGATAGAAATCAAGAATATGGAAACATAGAATATGATCAAAAGAAATACGAATAGTGGATACCAAACACTCAAGGAAATGAAATGAGTCATAAGTGTAAGCAAAAGAAATAAAGCAAGCGTAAGTTAATCACATTAGAGATGACAAGATAATAAGAATCATAGAGAAGTAGAACAAATAGGAATGCCCAACAATATATATACTAATTGTACATAGGAGTCATGACCTCCATTGTCTCGTGTGATTTGACAAATCTTTTTATTTAACAAATCTTTACTTTGATTAGGGACATATATCGTGTGATATAAATAATAGGCAAAAGGGAAATGTTTTATAGGATGTACAAAAGAGAGAAGGGTCGTGTGTATTGATTGGCAATTTATGATATACATGCTATCCAAAAAAAATATATATGCAGGATTGATTCTTATCTATTTTAGTACATTGTCTCGTGTGATTTGGAATTACAACAGACCAAGGGAAAGCGTGTGTTATATGTTAGGATTAGTTTAGGAATATCACAAATTATATAAAGTTATTTAAGTATAGGTTTAAGATAATTGTCCTGTATTATAACATTTAGTTTAGGTTTATTTCTCATAATATGTACTTATTACATAACATAAGGTTTTAGTTATCGTATAACATATATTTTAAGTATCATAGTATAATTTAGGTTAAAGTATATTGCAATGTCTTGAATTATTATACGTCTTTTTATAAGGTCAAAATTAGAGGGGTATTTTGGGTATTTTACATGTTCAAAAATTATGGGTTTTACATGCTATGAGTAATGAAATGGAAGCTTTACGTAGGAATGATACTTGGGAGTTAACTGATTTACCTAAGGATAGAAAGACTGTAAGCAGTAAATGAGTTTACACAATAAAGTATAAATCTAATAGGGAAATATAAAGAAGGTAAGACTTGTTGCAAAAGGATATAACAAAAGAGGTTATAGATTATGAAGAAACTTTTTCTCATGTTAAAATGGTCATTGTTAGATGTTTGTTGAATCTTGTTGTGCAAAAATACTGGTATGTGTTTCAGTTAGATATTAATAATACTTTCTTGTATGGTGATTTGGATGAAACTGTTTATATACAATTACCTATAGTTATTTTCCTGGCAATAAAACTTTGTAGACTTAGAAAGTCTTTGTATGGATTAAAACAGGCCCTAGACAATGGAATGCTAAACTTACTTCTAATTCAATTGAAAATAGTTTTAGTCAAAGTAAAAGTGATTCTTCTTTGTACACTAAATCTAATAATGGTATGTTTATAGCATTACTTGTCTATGTGGATGATATTATCATAATTGGTAATAGTCTCGCTAAAATTGAAAAATTCAAAGTAATTTTAAAAACCAAGTTCATGATTAAGGACTTAGGTAAACTGAAATACTTTCTTAGAATTGAGGTTATTGACACTACTAAAGGAGTTTGTCTTAACCAAAGAAAATATTGTCTTAATTTGTTATATGAGTTTGGTATATTAGCTTGCAAACCAGGTGCTACTCTTTTGCATTATTTCTAATGAGCCAAAAGATGATGGTCCGTTACTTGAAAACATTACTGATTATCTGACTAATAATAGACGAGATATATCTTATGTTGTTCATTGTCTAAGTCAGTTTATGCATTCTCCTCTTAAGTCTCATTTGAGTGTTGCTTTTAAAATTGTGAGATACCATGAAGGATATCCAGTTATGGGCATTCATATTACACATACTTGACTTTAAATGATTATTGTGATGCTGACTGGGCAAAGTGTTTAGTTACCAGAAAGTCAGTAACTAGTTGTTGTGTTTTCTTATGTGGATCTTTGGTATCCTGAAAAAGTAAGTAGCAAAATACTCTCACCAAATCTTCCACTGAAGCTGGGTACAGAGCTCTAGCATCAATAACTAGTGAAGTTATTTGGATTTTAAAAGTTTGAAAGAATTAAAAAGTGATTTTTTTTACCTGTTAAACTTCACCGTGACAACAATTTTGCAATTAAAATTGCAGCCAATCCAATGTTTCATGAGAGGACTAAACATCTTGAAATAGACTTACATTTTGTAAGAGGAAAAATCTTGGTTGGTGTTGTTAAAACAGAAAAGGTGGAATCTGCAAATCAAATTGCAGATATCTTAACCAAGGGACTATATACATCAACATAAACTTTTGTGTTCTAGGTTATCTTTATTTGACATTTACAAGAATTAGATTACGATGAGCTCATAAAATTATAATCCGGTTATGGTTATGGTAACTACAAGGATTGACATTTTTTATATTTTACTTTATGATGCTTTTGGAAGTTGGCTAACTTTGCAAGAAAGTTAAAAGATTTGCACTAAAAAGAAAAAGAAAAAGAGATGGGAGAACCTTGGCTTTCAATTAATCAAGAGTTGGTAATAAGGTGTACTTAAAGCACAAATCTAGATAGCCGCCACACTTTTACAATCTCAAAATCTCTCTTATCTCTCTGTATATTCATACTCTCTTACGCGCATTTCATGATATCTCTTTTACATTTTGTTAGTTTCTCGGTTGTTTGTAATAGAACCAATCCAAAATGTTTCTCGGCTGTTAGTTTCTCTTTAACCTGGTGTCACGTCAGCGCCACATCAGCCACTAAACTTTAACCAAAAACCCCCGTTATAATAACCCAACTTTAACCAAACAATTTTCAAATTCAACCCCTAAACTAATATTAACACTTCATTTATTAAAAAAGAAAAAAAACATAACATTAATTCAAACATATTACAATATGAAACTAAAAAAAAAAAAAAAAAAAAAGAAAAGAAAAGAAAAAAAAAAGTGTGGAAAACTAGAAGGGGTGTTGAATAGTTTACTGCTTTTTTTATTCTTATTTAGCTTAAATATCATTTTAAAAACATTACATATGCTTAAAGATATAAACACAACTTTATATGTTTGATTCTTTGAAAAGCTTTTCATGTGAATAACAATTCTAACTTTACTTGTTTCATACTTTGAAAAGCTTTACTTGTGATGATCCTAACTTTGCTTGTTTTAGTTCTTTGAAAAGCTTTACATTTGTTTCAAGATATAAACATAACATTACTTGTTTTAATTCTTTTGGAAAGCTTTATATGTGATTAGCAATTCTAACTAAAAGACAACATGTAATAAGCAAAGATAAAGAAAGAAACGATCAAACCACAACACGATTGTTTATCGTGGTTCGGCTACAAGGACTCTTTTTCCTTGCCCTACATCCACGCCCCGAGTTTCCAACTCGAGAGTTATAAGCACTAATCAACAAGCTCCTTTCACCGGCGGAGAAAACCTTTACAACGTCGCTTACACTTTTACCGACACTAAGCTAGATGTCGAGTTCTTTTACAAGGGTACAACCACTCCCATTCGTCGCTTACACTTTTACCGACACTAAGCTAGATGTCGAGTTCTTTTCCAAGGGTACAACCACTCCCGTTAGTTCTTTTACAAGGGTACAACAACTCCCGACACAGTACGTATTTTGAGGCCTAAAATACTAACCACTTACATCTACATACATGACACACATGAAGTATAAACTATCAAAGCTTATACATGACCAAGCTATCAAGACTTGCAACTTTAGAGTTGAAGCTTGTAACTTCTTGAATGATCTTGTGAAGTCCCTTGCTACATAAGAGAATCACACAAATCAAAAGGTTACTGAGTTAGTTGAGAGAGTATGTGAAAATATGTCCTAAAGTGATGACCCAAAACTAACAAATGGTTTGGTATTTATAGCAAACCATTCTGTAGGTCTGGCGGATCAGGCGGAACCCTCAGATGGGTTCCGCCCGTGTACCCCTAGGGTACCGTCAGGGCTGCAGTTGGTTTTTGCAATAAATCTCCCAAACCAAACAAGGTCACATCACATTAAACCTAGTCAAACACAAGACTTGTAAGCAAGCATAAGGTTTGTCAAACACTCTTTCTTACCATAAATGTATATGGACAAAGCTTGCCCTAAATGTGATGTGACATTACTATTTTAAGAAATAAATGTGATGTGACAAGACACTTTCTAATTTAAGAAATAAAAACAATGTTTTGTTTAAAAAGAAATGTAAACCTTAGTTAAACAAGACTTAAACACTTAAAGTGATGATTTACTTATAGCTAAACTTCATACTTTGTCATTAACAAAACTTAGCAAAGATCGTAAAATATAAATAACGTTTTTAGGCGATATTTGTATTAACAAAAAGAAAAAAAAACACACAACACAATTATTCATTCTTGACGCTTTGGCAACCCGTATTTTTCAATGATTCGGTCCTTTTCCATATTGACCAACGCCACATAGGTTGGATCCTTGCCGGTAGTGTCGACCAACAAAAATTCAAACTCCTTCAATCTCATTTGTGTGGCTTGGTGCGGTCGCCCGATACGCAATTGCCGCATCTTCACGTTTTGCCCGATACTCTTGATGCATAGCCTCCCCGAATTGGTACGACGAAAAATATTCTCCGGTGCTTGTCGTGCCCCCGCTACTTGTCGTTGTCTCGGATTTTTGTTTCTTCGAAGCCTGTTTTTTTCCCATGGGGTGTGTTTGTTCATCATGACCAAACAAAGCCTCGTTTGTTTGGCTTGGGACATCGTTGGTTAAATCAACCAGATTCGTCGAGTCCCATTTTTTATGAGTACGCAAAACTGCCCAAGCCTCCTCGTTAGCGAACGGCGTCGTTTTGTGCTCGTCACGATACATTTCCTAGGCCCGGTTAAGGATATCCATATCACCTTCCCCAACTTTTTTGGTCCCGTTGCGCACGTTTGTAGCATGAGTTGAACTTTGTGCAATCACGGTTCAACGTTTTCCACTTGCCTTGTATCATATCTCTATTGTGCTCATGATAATTCCCTTTATTGAACTCATTTTGGACACGTTGCCAAAACGTATCGCGCGCTTATTAACGGCCGACTTGTGAATCCTCGCTAGCGGCTACCCAACATTTTGCAAGAAGTTTTTCCTCGGTATAATGCCAACGCGAAGTTCCAAATTCGTTTGGTTCCCTCTCACCATCGGAAACATTTTGGATTGGTTCTTTGGATTTTTTGGCCTTTCGTTTACCACGAGATTTGGGCTTTGGTGGAGACGTAGGTGTTTCGGGAACTTCTTGTGTTTCGGTTTGTGAATGTTGTGATGGTTGTGATTGTTGAGTGAATTGTAGATTTTGGAAATTGGTGTTTAGTGTTGCTTGTTGGTTTTGTTCCCAATATAGCATTCGTTGATGTTATAGGTAAAGTTATTGACTCAACAAGCCAAGAGGGTTATCCAAAGGGATGTTTTGTGATGAACCCGCGTTCGGGTTTGAAGATGAACCCGTGTTTGGGTTATTCCAACCACCGAGGAGATTCCTGAAGGAGTTTTCGTTGTTGTTGTTCCAACCCAACATTTTTTTTTTAAGAAAATGGAAGTATATGATAGATTAGATTGAGTTGTGGAAGTGTGATTTTTTATTTATTTATTTATTTTTTTATTTTTTATTTTTTTGTGTGAGTTTGGTATTTATAGTGGGAGTAAAATGGTTTTGGAAATGATTTTTTTTTTTTTTTTTTTTTTTTTTTTTTTTTTTTTTTTTTTTTTACCTATTAGCAGTTTATATGAACGTTGGAACTAGGGGGGCTATATTGGATTTTTTTTATTTTTTTAATACAACGGGTATATAACCGTTGGGAGGGGGGAAGTGATTTTTTTTTTTCTTTTTTTTATTCATCGAGTGCCTTAACGTTGACTTAACCTGGTAACTTCCCTCGTTAACGAGGCCTTAACCTGGGATCACGGTATGGTAACGAGAGCATAACGAGGGCATGGTGAAGGTTTAACGAGGGCTCCTCGTTACCATACCCTTTGCTCTTAAACTTATAAATTGAGATTATAAAGGGTACAATCTACAAATGAGTAAAAGCTACTATCCACAACTACTTTTACTAGTAAATTATATGAGATTACTACTAAACTTTCAATTTCAAATTTCAAATATTATGTTAAAAAAATTGCACCGTTTGTCATGTTAAAATAGCTTATTGTTTTGTTAAATTGAGATTTAATAAAATAGTTTTGTGTGTGTGATTAAAGTATGTTTTTCTACAAAAAGGCACGGAGCAAAGAAATCACTTGCCCATTACCATTCTGAAAGATTAAAGTAAATCATGAAACAATAGCGCTCGAGTTCCCTCACCTTCTTTCCAAGAATATAAAGATCTATGATACAACCTATTAACATGTGCATTCTCAAGGGATGACAACTAGGGGTGTTATCGGGTCGGGTTATCGGGTCTTGTCGGGTCAGATGAGTCGGGTTTTGGTTAGAAAAAAATTAACCTGCAACCTGACCCGATAAGGAGTCGGGTTATCGGGTTCGGGTTGATATCGGGTCGGGTGATTCGGGTTGACTTATAAAATTTGACAAAAAAAATATATTAGCTTAAACACTTGTCATTGACATTTAATTTTTGATAGCTAAAAGTGATTAGCGATTACTATATGTTATATACAATATGTTACAGTAGGAGTAAAATATTTTAATCCGAATATATTGTCTACGGCAGGGAGTACAATAGCATATTCGAAGTTATGTTGCAAGTTGAAATACAATAACATAATTAGCCATTCCAAGTTAAGCATCTTAAAAAATGCAAAGCCCAAATTGAATATGTTTATAAAAGAAAGGCAAAGTTCTATAGCAACCATCAAAGTAGCATATAACTTGATTATCACAGTAGCATAAGTTGATTTTCTGGTCTTATCGGGTTGACCCGATAACCCGATAAAATTAATTTTCTAACCCGAACCCGACCCGATAACACTATCGGGTTATCGGGTTCGGGTCAAAACAACCCGACAATATTTTTTAACCCGATGTAACCTGACCTGATAAGTCTTATCGGGTTCGGTACCCCTAATGACAACACAGGTATATTTTATGGGACATAAAACCAAATGTCCCCAAAATGAACCAAAATATACAGGTTGATGTTGCTCGTATGTACAGTTAGCTAAATAATAATTAACACAACAACACAAGCATTAAAAAAGGTAACCGAGTTCAATATAACAAACAATAATATTGTCAAAAAATCAGTTTAAGAAATTGGAACTCATATCCCCTATGGATCCATTTTCTTCAAACCATCATCATCTTGCCCTTCAATCTCGTCGAAACAAATATCATCACTTCCCCAATTTTCACCACCCGAAGTTCCTATATTCCCCGAGGTTCCTACATTCCCCGAAGTTCCTACATTCCATAAATCCGACAGCTCAACGTCCCCTGCACTAAACTCTGGCAATTCATAGTTCCCGAGTGCACTCCAAATATCCTCTTGTTTCACACTAATGTCATCAATCCCACCACCAAACGGTTCCAATAAATATTCAGGTTCCATTTCCAACATATTTTTACCTTTAAAGAAAGGATCTTCGGCTGCTGCACTAATTGAAACAGGATTTGGTTCATGAGGTTGATTTTCAACAAACTTTTGAGAGGCTCTTGAAGACGGTAAATGAAGCATTTGTTCTTTCTTTTCTCGTATAGAAGACACACACGTTGGGTTTTGTAACACTTTAGCCATAAATGAGACCATTTGCTTCTGTTTATTCTCAGCTGCTTTAAGTTTTTCATTTACTGATTCCATATGCTTATGAGTCTGACGATGTTGCTGTTGTAAATCAATTACTTCTTGCATCATTTCCATCTTTTCTTTGCGTAATTGTTCTATCTCAGCTTCAACTGTAGGATTGTTCACTTCTTCATTTGTATGAGCCTGAGTTGTTCTGCGCCTTTGAATGTTCTTCAGAAGATACCTGTGTCCTCTTAAGAAACTTCTGTTTGCAAACTCCCATTTGTCTGTATCGATCTTGCGAAACCCCTAAGTTGAATCACAATAACCAATAAAACAAGGATTCACAAGTAATGAATAACAGAAATACATTAGATGAAACCGGAGCAGATAGCATCTGATGACCCCACTTAGAAACCGATAAAGTGAACGATGTGAATACCAAAACTTATTAATGAGTATTGTTCAATATCCATCTACGGGTTTACGCAACAGATAAAAACACCAGATTTGAACTATGTTTTTAACTTTTAAGCCATTCATGTAACCAGCTTAAATCTTGTTACCAATGTATGTAAGAAACATGCTATACCAACTATAACAATGACAATTTTGATAACACACAATGTGGCACATATTTTACCATTTTACGTACTATATAAGGTCACTTACATACATCGGTAACATTGCACTGAGTAAAAGTTTGTTACAACAAAACTTTAAAAAAAAAAGTTCATTACATACAAGGACAATTTGCTACAATTTTCCGTGTATCTATATCTATCAATAAGCGATTACATAGAAATAAATACAAACGGTGACAAAGACAGATTACAAAGATCCTAAGAAAAGGCCGATTACAAAGAGAAAAACAAACATACAAATGATAAAAGAGAAGAGAAAACATACACAATGACCCCATTATACAGGGGTCAAAACTCAGAATGAAGCTAATATTTACCCACATAAGTATTAAGTTGTCGAACAAAGCTTGAAAAATTGTTGTGTTTGAAGTTTCTGGGCAAAACTATTCTACCGAACTCAATCGGATCCCAGACCACGAAGCTTTGGCCACTGCTTCCCCATGAGATAATTGGGTCAAGTATCGGGTCATTCACCAAATCGAAAGTTTTCGACAAAAATGGTGGAATTTGTGTTCCTTGTAAACACTCCAATGGTTGGGGAGTCATTTCCCCTTCCCCGATTGGCACCACATCTGCGTCTCCTGTTACAAGTTTCCCATCATCAAATTACAATAAGCACAGGATTTTTGAAACTAACTATCCAGTAGTAGCTTGAAATATGTTTAAACAACTTATTTCATTCTCACATAATCAATTTGGATAAAAGTACAAAACTGTCAAAAAAAACTTTAATAAAACTGCCTATACTGCTATACGCTTTATTATATAACCAACTGTAATATGCTTACAGGGTGTTTGGGGCTTAGATTAGAACTGTTTATCTGCTGATAAAAAAAGGAATCAATCTGCTTATTTTCTTTTTACTTACTTACATTTGAATAAGATAAATAGTTTCATACCGAAACACTAAAAAGATATGTATGTGCTTATAAATTGTCAATTTTTTATTTTATTATTATTATTTTTTTTGAATTCTATGTGTAGCAGACTAGCATCCTTTTTTTTTTCTTGCTATTTATAATACACTTTTTGAATTTCGATTATTCTGTGTATCGATTCCTAAATAAGCAGAAGACAAACACTTACTAATTCATAGCATCTCATTTCCTTCCCTTATCAAACTGCTTATCAAAATGCAATAAGCTAATAAGCAACCCCAAACACCTTGATAATTACTTATATAGAAACAAGAAATTGTTAAAAGAAAATAAATACCTGCAGCTGAAGTTGGAAGTGGATGCTGGAGTGAAAACGGGTCGGATCCTTCCGGATGAGATGAAGAAGAAGAGTGAGGATTCATTTCATTTATTTAAGGTGGATTATAAAAATGTTTAAGGTCGGTGGGTATGACAAGATATTTATAGGTAACGTTTGGTGGAGACATGATGAAAAATATCTTGTGAGTATGGCGGTGGAAGTGGTGGTGGTGGTTTATAGTACAGTAACAGGGCGGCGTGTGCATTTTCGATGATGGTGTTTTAACCAATCAGGTTTTTTTTTTTTTTTTTTTTTTTTTTTTTTTTTTTTTTTTTTTTATGTGGAGGAAAGGAAGGATCTGGTGTTTGTGTTTTTGTATGACTTGGCAAAGGATAAAACTTCTATGTTAAGTATTGGTTAAGATTAATTTTAATTTCTTTAAATATTTTTTATTCAAAAAAATTGTTTAGTATGTTATTTTGATAAGTTTTGAATTTCAACGAGCTGGGTCACCCGCGTATTGCTGCGTGAATGTTGTGAATACCTTTTTTATTAAAGACTAAATTTGCCACTCAACGATTGTCCAAAAATTATACGTAGTACTATTTTTGTAAAGTATTTATGAAAATAGTATATTTTTTACCGTAAAAGTCCCTATAGTTAAGGAATAATGGCCCATTCACTTTCTTAACAAAAAAATTATACTGGGCTAACAGAAAATTTCTACAACCCAAGACCAAATATCAATCCAACACCAACCCTAAAAATCTGCTATATAAATCCACTAAAATCCTTACTACCCTAATCTTTTGTAACCCAGGAACCCTAATCCTTTTAAAAAAAACTCAGCCACAAATTATTCCTTTCATAAAACATCTAAAAAGAAAATCCGTTCCTTTGATTCTTTGTATATCCGAAACTCATAGACACATACACCGCTTTGATTCTTGTTAACTTCGAACTCAAACACCCTCAACTTTTATACGAAGCTACTAAAGATCACGGCTTCAAGACCTTGTAACAAAGGTCTCAGGTAGGTCGTTTATTTTGTGTTTGTGTTGTTGTTTTAACCGAACAAAAAGATATAATGAAACTGATGTTTTGTTCTTTCTTTTAATTGTCGGATATTTCAAAGATGCTTTGCTTCAAAATGGATCGATGATGGTTGAGATCTTTGTTATATTCCTTTTTGTATGAATCATGTTAAACCGAAAGAAAGGAAGATAACAGCCGATTTGTTATTGTATTTTTCTTTAATTTTCGGATATTCAAAGAAGTGTCACTTCTTATATAGATCTATGATGATAATCTCTTACACGTTTGTTTTAATGACAAATCTATAAATAAGATAAGAGAACTGAGATCTATGATGTGCGTTTGTTGTTGAATGGTGAGGTATTATGGATGTGTCTTGATGTAGATGATATTGTTATTTGCTGTTTACTTCGATTCATTGTTGATTGTGTATAATGACATATTAACGTGAGGTGTTGTGATGTGGGGTTTGGATTTGGATCAGTTCTACATCTCCTTTTTTTTTTTTTTTTTTTTTTTTTTTTTGTCGTGGGAATGTTGTTTGATTGTAAATTTTTTTTAAGGACTAAATTTGCAAAAGATCGGTAACGGGGGACTAACAGTGCCATTTGCAGCTAACCTGAGGGACCATTATCGTAAATTGCTTAGGAACAGTACACACACTATTCCCCACTGTACTCCATTATCGTAACTTTTATTTGGTACAATTTTAACTTCTTGGGCCCACCTTTTTTAATGACAGATCCAATCCCAAGCCCCCTAACCTCTTTCAATGATATCCTCCAATCTAATTTAACATTTTTTTTTTCATAAAAATCTCAACCACATATTTATGCATTATTAGTTTTATTTTTTCTTTTTCAAACTAATATATACTAGTAATTGCTTAATTTATATATAAACAAATATATAATTTAAATCATTATTGATTTTGTCTCTCCTCACTTTCTTTCATACCAAATTCAAATCCAAATACAATTTCAAACCCACCTACAAACCAAACAGGCCCCTAGTATCTTATAACTAGTATCTTGTGCCATTTAATTTGTAAATGCCATTGTTTCACCAGCTTCATGCCTTCATGTACTATAAATCATTTATTTTCTTGCAAATAATAAACTTAAGGCCAACATAATAAACTAACCTTAACTATATTAATAGCCAATGACACAACTCTCAAATTTACTATTAATATTGAGTAGAATATTGACTGTTTTGTTATCACGCTAATTTTAACATCCAACAACTCACAAATTCACAAATAAACATTCTATTAGCAAAAAGAAAAAAAAAAAATCATCTATAATATTTATCAAATGTGATTATTGTTAAATGGTTCTATATATATAGTTGAATTCATTCAATGAAGATAATATAAAATGAGAATTGATTTGCACACTTTTAAAAATGATTGGGACAATCTATTTGTGCATTAAATATTTGTACACTATCAATATTGTGTTTCAACTGTTTGTATATATGAGTGTCTCAATAATATTTTGAAGTGTGCAAATCACCTCCCATATAAAATAGTCAAGTAAATGTCAACAAGTAACACTCTACCACACATTTACTTTTTGTCTTTTCTCTCTCTTTCTTTTCATTTATATCATCTTCTTCTTCATAAAATGAACCAGGCAACATCCAACTTATCTCTAAACCTGCCAATTCTAACGAAAAAGATAAATAAAAATTGGCTCAATCAAGATACAAGTTGGGCTACTTGAGGCAGTTAGGGGTGGTTGAGCACCCGCCAGCCCCCCTATTGGCTCCTTCTCTGAGTACTGCATCGACAAATATACGTGTAATTCATAGCGATCTCAAATTACTTGATCGGTTGACACACTGATGGTTCAATTCTGCAATAATATCGTTATATGTAACTAATTAAGTTCATGGTCATAACCCTCTTTTTGAATACTAAACAACTAATTAGATTCGTGAAATTTAACTAATGTAAAAAAAATTATAAATAATTGTTATGTTTTCCATCAATATACAGTGAAACCTGTAGGAAGGCAGATACATTTTATTTTATAAACCAAATTACAAATTAAATAAACCACGAACCATAAACAAATAATAGAAAAGAGATAATAGAAATAAGATGTAGAATATTAGACGACATACTCGATTGCAGTATTTAAATGATGAACATACAAGTAAAACTGATGTCCGAGTTGAATTAGTAAAAGCTGGGTTTCGTGACTGGCACGATTTCTTTAAAAGAGAATCACCGTTTGTTTCTCATGGTACAACACTTAAAGTATCATGAACTGCGAGACTTAACTAACTGCTTGAATAACCATTGGAGCAAAAACACTTTCGTGTATATTGATAGAGTTGTGATACCTGTGTTTTCATGTTTGTAAAAATCATGGAGGAGGCCCATCATATATACTAAAACATATCTTGTTTATCAAGATAAATCGCAATTCAGAGATACGATTTGCAGATCTGTTATAAATTTTAAACATAAACTGATTTTGAATTTGGAGTAAAAAGAGATCCGTGTAAGCCCCTAATTTCCGAGTTGCGTTTGTGTCCGTAGGCTCGCATGAGTTCACAAACTTAGAACCAAAATTGAGCTAGCAAAATTGCTAGTTTTTTTGCAACCCCTAAGCTATTTTTCATCTTACTTATAAGCTATCTATAGTTTGTTCCACCACCAATGTTGGACAATTATAATCCATTTTTAATATTTTTAGCTTTTATGTTTCAAGTGACTCGGGTTAAAAGTCGATATGTCATGCATATCAACTCCAGTTCTCACATATCTTAGCTTGTTGCGAAGCTATCTCTAACAAGAACGCAAATCCACCAAATATTAATAACATATATAACGCGTAAATATATTTATTTATGTACAAGTTCACAAAAAACTCTTTTCATCAACAAAATATTCCAAACGTATCTAGATATACCCTCTCTTGGTTTGGACACCTACTTTTCATGGAAATTGCCATTGGTATAAATATGTTGAAACACATAACTAATTCTATCAAAAGCTACTAATGAATTTATTTATACAATCTCGGCCCTTAATAATGTTTATCGAAAAATCATTAGAACCTTGTCGTTCTTTTTTCTTATCACTTCATTTTGCCATGTTGAAACTACACTAACCCAAAGCTTAAGTTTTATACCAAGATCAACAACTTTTTTTTTCTTTAACAACTACATATATTAAACAAACTTAAGGTACATACAAATCACTCCTCGCAGTTAAGCAAGGTTCTTTCATGAGAAAAAGTACCATCCCAGCTAGATCTTGAGTTGGAAGAAAATGCGTGAGAAGCAACTCAATGAGCTACTTGATTATGTTCTCGTTTCTACCCAAGATAACATAATTTGCATATTCTTTGCCCATAGACGAATGTCATCTATTAGAGATGAAAATCTGCATTGTAGGTGTGCTTCTAAAGTTGATAAGAATGTATCCATTTAAGAATCAAATTTCACAATAGCATTTAACCACCCGTGATAAGATGCAAGCGGGCAAGTAGAATTAACCGAAATAATCTCAGCATGCAGGGGAGACTTAAATCGCTATGGACATAACAAAGAGAACTAGTGGAATCACGAACAACATTACCAAAAGAAGCCTTAGAAAACTCGAAGTTAACATCACATGTTAACTTCACCATACATCCGGGGAGGGGGTTATCCACCGAGGAGAAGTATGTGAGGTAGAATCAAGTTTACTGAGGACCGATATTGATTGAGAGGTAACAAACTTGTCAAACTCGCAAAATTGAGCATAAATAGAAGCCAACGCAGAGAGAAACACATTATCAAAGAGAAGCAATTACGAGATCGCCATATAAACCAACAACTAGTTTTAAAAACTGATAGAACCCTCGAGATACGTCATAAGCGGGATGGATTGTATCAATCAAGGTTTGTATGTGAAAAGACACATCCATACCAAGTGGATAAGATCGGAGGCATAAAGGAGAGCCAAACCAAACAGGGCATGTCCAAGTGTATTCGAAGAGAAAATGCTTAACTGATTCGGCAAAATCATTACAAATCGGACATGCTCGGGGAGGAGAGAAGTGTCTTTAATAAGATTTTTCTTTAGTGACACTAGAATTTGAGATGGATTTCCCTAAGAATAGCTTGATTTTTTACTGCACTATGATGTGCCATATGACCTTCTAAAAGTTTGACAATGGATTAACACTCGACCCAACGACAATATCCGAATTTTTCCTCTATGCGATAGCTTGTTGGTAGCGAGACTTAACCATGTATTGACTCTTAGAATCAAAATGCCACATGATTTTGTTCGGAAAGCCAGTTTTTGAATTGCAATTGTCATGACCATTTCAACTTCCTTCGCAGAAATATGCTCATGCAACATCCCAACATTCCATTCTTGTGCTTCAATAAAAATCGAAAATACTGATGTTGTTAATGAAGCGTTCCACGGGGGCGAATAAATGTAGCATCGTATGTGAAAGGGGCTTATTTTTTGTCTGAAAAGAAATGTCAGTTTTCACTCTTGTGACAATATAAAAAAATGAAAAATGATTTGTATGCCTAAGATCTAGACCTAACATTAGACCTAAAGATGTGATTGGTGCATTTAAAAAATTAATTGGTGGAAAAGATGAAAGAGAAAAGGTATATAACACTTATCAAAAAATGAATGGTGTAAGTCTATTAGTAGGTCTCATTGTTAGGTTTAAATATCATAACTCTAATAAAATATTATCAAAAGAATATCATAAGATGTATTCAAAGAATCTCAATAGTATTTGGAAAGTACTGGTGTGGTGTAAGAAATATGTCATTTGAAATGTTTTACATCAAGATGTTTAATTACAAAGACAAAAAAGATCGAGCCAAATTGATTTATGTGTTACAAATTTTCTATAAAAATTTAGTTTTTCGGCTTAAAAACAAACTAGATAAATGGCAAAGTTGGTGTTCAAGCCCGAAAGTTGCGAAACAGGAACGAAAGAGAGTTACACAAAAAATTATCAAATGTTTATGATACGACCCGGTTAGGGGTTGTATAGAGATAGGGCACCACTTCAAGCGGGCGCGGGCTCTTTAAGAGAGAAGAACCAGAGATTTGTTTATCTTAAACTTTGATTGATTCATTCATAATAATGATTCGGTATATATAACCGAATAACCCTAGCTTGTAAAACAAGCCAAACATAAAGACATATCTAAACAATGACACTTTTCTAATACGACACAAAGACATAACCTAAATAAATATAATATGACATAAAGCCCGGGGCGTATCATTCCCCACTCCTTCGAAATCATCTTGTCCTCAAGGTGTTGTCTTGAAAAATTCTCTTGATTCCGGGATCCCATATCCTTATCCTAATCCTAGTCATATCTTCCACTCCCGTAGTTCTCCTGCCTTCCGCTACCGCAACCAACACCTTTTTCCTCTTCCGCCTTCCACTACCTTGGACATAACACAACACCATTCTTCCGTCTTCCGCTACCCATGTCATAACAGTACTCCCCACTCCTTCAAAAATCACCTTGCCCTCAAGGTGATACGAAGAATATGCAGATTGAGAGTCCGCTAATTCCTCGCTTAAATTTAAATTGATGTCATCCAAACGACTATCAAATTCACCACCTCCATCCTTAAGTGTCGACATCACTCTACTCAACTCATCATCGCCAACCTTAAGCACTTCGCCACCACCCACAACCTCTTCAACTCCAATATACTTATCATCATTCAATGACCCTTCAGCCTTAGATGAAGCAAATTCACCCTCTAATGGTAGAATGACATCTATTCTCTTTTCAATGATATGCTCTTTCTCTTCCCTTGCAATTGTCTCAAAACGAACCTCGGTGATACGAGCTTTGAAGAAGTCTTCTCCCAGAGTTAAAGGATGGGACCTCAAAAATTCCCAAATATCTAGGTTCGTGAAACGTGTTTCCGCCGCACGGGTCAGTGAAAAAGCTTCGTTTAGAGTTTTGGGATTTGACCGTAAGAGTAAACATTGTGGATCTAGTTTAAGCCCGGAGATATAAAACGATATAAGTAAAGATTCAGATATTCCTGTTACTCGATTTGCAAGTACCACAAACTCACTCTGATATTTAGTGACGTTACCCATTTGCAAGAGCTTAGATAGTGCATCCCTATCGCTGCTGCCCGATGCCATGAACAATATCTCGAAGAAGGAAAAATAAATTTTCCTGGTGAACAGTAACTCGTGATGAACAGTATCCATGAATAGTGATCGATGAACAGTACTCCGGAATGAATAGTGCTGATGAACAATACCCGATGAACAGTTTTTTTTTTTTTTTTTTTTTTTTTTTTTTTTTTTTTTTTTAGATTGGAACCTTAATCAAAAACCCTCTCAATGAAAGAACCAATTGATACGACCCGGTTAGGGGTTGTATCGAGATAGGGCACCACTTCAAGCGGGTGCGGGCTCTTTAAGAGAGAAGAACTAGAAATTTGTTTATCTTAAACTTTGATTGATTCATTCATAATAATGATTCGGTATATATAACAGAATAACCCTAGCTTGTAAAACAAGCCAAACATAAAGACATATCTAAATAATGACACTTTCCTAATACGACACAAAGAGATAACCTAAATAAATATAATATGACATAAAGCCCGGGGAGTATCAGTTTACATGTTGTTTAGCTCTTCGTGTTTTCATTCAAACTTACCAATTATCACATTCTTTTCATCAATAAAAGTGTTACAAATCACCTTAGCTCATATCTCTTGCACTACCACTCTCATTCCATTTTTTTATACCAACACCAAAGAAAACCTTTACTCATGTCCAGTGACGGAGCTACAACATAAGTTCTGAAAGTGCCATTAAGATAGTTTTTCTATATTGGCAATGAAGGAGCAAAAAGTATAATACAAGAATTTAGCATACAAATAGCGCATGAAAAATATACCATTTTTTTTCCTAGAGGGTCACCAACCTCCCCAAACTCCACATAGCTCCACTTATGTATGTCACCAAAACTTCAAAAATAAAAAACATCAAACATTTGGTTAGTTTTGTTGTGGTGGATATCGATACTATAAAGCAATCATGTCACAAGAGTATTCTCGACGTGTACTGATTGATGCTAAACCGTCAACTTATGTTGACCAAGGAATGGTCAACAAGGTCAAACAGCCTAGAGTCAATGCTCCGCGGAAGTATAGTGGTTTCCCCGGGTCGTTATGTCCCGACGAGGTGTGATGGTTATTAAACGGGTTTGTGATCGGGTGAATTTGGATGGAAAGGGGTTTGAGAGTGATTAAGCTAAGGAATCTACAATGAAATAGCTTAAATAAGCTATAAATATGATTACGTGAAAGTTAGATACCTAAAAACGCTCGAAATCTAAAAACGCGTACGTTTACGTTTTAAATAACGTAAACGTACAGAATAAAACGTGAAAAGTGAAATCTGAAAACCCACAGGGGGTGAAAATGACTTTTTTACAAACTTAAAATATAAAGAAAAATTAAAATGAAAATAAAGTTACTAACTTGATTATTTTAATATTTAAACACTAATTAATTAATTAAAACTATTTTAAATCTAATTTAAAATAAACTAAAAATAATAAAGGTTACAAAATAAAATAAAAACTTACAAAAATATTTTCTAAACCTCTAATTAAATTTGAAGAAAGTATAAAGTTTAAAAATAAATATTTTTGTCTTTTTATGGATTTTCTATTAATTAAAAACTAATTATCTTAATTAAACTATTTAAACTATTTTAAATTACAAATAATATTAAATTAACTTAGAAAATTATGGAAAAATTCCTAAAACTATTTTATAACATTTAAAAGCTAGGAAAAATATAGAAACTAGGTCTTGCTTAATAAAAACTAATTATGCTATTTAAAACTTACTTATTAATTAATTTCTGATAAAACTAAGATTAATTCTAATAAATACTAAATGATAAAATAAAAATCTGATAAAATTACTAAAATACTTTAATATAATAGGAATTTAAGAAAAATATAAAAAAGCTAAGTACTTAACAAAAATATAAAAATTAAAATTTAAATAAAATTAAATAGAAACTATCACTTAATATTAAATTGATTTTTTTTTTCTTTTTGAAAACTGATTTACACCTAAAAACAACAAACTTTTGTAAAAACAAAATTTTTATAACTTAATAATAAGCTGTTTGAGGGCTTATTAGTGAGACAGTTGACTTTGGTCAACTGTCAAGGTAAAAAGGTGATGTAGGCAGCTAGGGGGACCCACAAGGCAAGATTCTGATGTGAATAAGCTATATGAACTAAAATAAGCTAGAAAAAGCAAGTGGGAACCATTGGATAAGCCAATAAGCTGAATAAGCTACTCCAAAAACCAAACATGTACTCAGAATCTGGGACAAAGAAAAGTGATAAATCCAAGTGGGGTCCACAGGTTTTACGGTCAAACCAGAGGTCAATTTAAGGAACCTGGTAGGAGGGGGGTTCAATGGAACAAAGATATGGATGTGGGGCCCATTGTGGTGGTCAGAAACCACCACCAAAGTGGTGGTGGTGGGTGCAGACCTGCTGATGCAGGGGCAAGGGTTGCCCTGCACCTCACTTTGGAGGGCTGTGGGGCCCACCACAAAATTCACAAAAATATAGAAATGATAGGACACAAAATATGAGCTGGTAGACTACATATTGAAACAAATTTCACAACTTGAAAGTGAACACAAAATTCTAATAAATTCTTTGAAGTTTTGGTTTTTTCTGCACAACTAACGTTTGACTTTTGTAAAAAAACTTAAAACTTTGACTTTCTTGAACTTTGGGTGGTTTTAATTAACTGAAAATGAAATGTTATGCTATATAGAAACTAATTAGATATATTTTAACTAATTATGAATGAAAATGATGGGGTTTGGTGTTCTAAAACTTAACAGTTGACAGATGAAGAGCATCAAGAAGTCATTTTGACTTTTTATTGATATAAACTGAAATCTAATGACTTAATTGGACTCTAATAACTTAGTGTAAGTGATTAAGACAATGAACCATAACCAAGATACTATTAATCACCCTGAGACAGTTTGTGCCAAACACCCCTTTAAAATCAGATATGGTGATTTTTGTTAAGTAAACCTACAATCTAAATCATGAACATGAATTTAAAACTTAAACTAACATTGAGCAAGCATAAATGAGCTTAAATGAACACAGTTGAAACACATGAACAATGAATTCCAAAAAAAATTGAAAAGTGCTTACACTAGTTTCCAACTGAGATAAGTGACCAAGGTACCACACCACAATCTATTTGTCTCCCTGAGACATCACAACCACCATGTGGTTCCAAAACAACCAGAATCCCATTCTTCTTCCTTCATTATCTTCTTTTCTTATTTTCCACTATTTTTGTGATCTTTGTTATTTTTTTGGTAATTTGAATTACAATTGATTCTTATACCTAACTTACTTATAGAAACTTATACCCAAGCTAAAATAAGCCCATAGAAACAAGAACTAACAACTTACAACAATTTAAATGAAAAAGGAATTTTCACTAAAAATTAAAGTGCAAACTGATTTTTAAACCAACAATCCTTGAAATTCTGATTAAGTAAACTTGACAAATACTGAGAATAATGATTACAACTGTTTTGAACTTAAAAATTACAACTACATATGAAACTACATTTTAAACGACATAAGCTACATTAAGCTAAAACTAATACTACCCTTACTACTCCTTCTCTCTTCCATTTTTCTGACTTTTATAGCCCTAGGAGACATCTCTGACTTTTCCCACTTCAATACAAGCCGTTGGATGGGCTTTAGTTGATCTCAGCCTTCAAAACGTTTTTTGGTGGGAAAATGGGATTTGGCAGATAATGGGTTTGGTTAGGGCATTTATGAGGAGGGGGGATTGGAGTGGTGTGGTTGAGTGTTTGGTGAGGAAAATGGGGAAGTGGGGTGGACAAGATTACTGGAAATTAGGAGGGTTAATAGAGGTTAGGGGTGATGAATAGTAACTGGGCGTTTTTATTTTAAAATGGGAAGTGGGCTTTGGTGTGTGGTGGGCCGGATCAGGCTTGGGGGTGTGTTACTGGATTAGGTTGTTTGGTTTTGGTTTTGGGTATAAGTATTACAAAAGGGTGGTTTGGTTTATTTAGTGAAAACAAGGACCAAATGTGTAATTTAGTGAAAGATTAGGGACTGATAGTGTAAAACTTCCCAAGCACTCACAAGGACCACTTTTGCCAAACTTTAATAATACAAGGTCCCAAGATGCCATAAATGAACATTTTCCACTTTTTAAAATTCCCGGGGACCATTTATGTAATTTTCCAAACATGAGGGACCAAACTTGTAATTTTCTCAAACTTTCCTCCCAAGGTCCATTTTTGATAATTTATGATTTTCAAGGACCAAAAATGATTTTTCTTTCAAAATTATCCCACCAGGGACCAAATCTGACAAAGTTTGAAACTCCAGGGACTAATTTTGTAATTTTCCAAAACTTTTCCAATTTTTCACCAAAGGACAAAATATGACAACTTATGACTGTAAAAGGACCTTTGGTGATAATTTTCCATATTTTGAATATCCAGGGACTAGTTTTGTAATTTTATGAAAGTTGGGGGACTGAAACTGCCAATTTTGCAAACTTTATACGTTTTTCATCTGTTTTTGCTCATTTTGCATCTAAAACATATAAAACACGATTTTGAAATATTTTCAGTATTTTGATGCATTTCTGAGTGTTTTTGTACGTTTTGCAATTCAGATTAGACAAAAAATGATGAGTGTTTGAGCACTCATCATGTACGAACTCTCACTTAATCTTTAGAAACTTTCAATCAAAACCTACCAAATATCTTACATTCTTACAGTCTTACATGATTCACTTTAGAATTTAGTGTGCGCTTGTTATATTAGCACGAATCACAATATGTATGGGTGTAGGTATAACGTGGTCCGAATGAAAGATCCATACTTACTTTTTTTGAGTGATATGGCATGGAACATATCTATATTTCATTTCCACATTTGAAAATTTTACATATTAAGCAAACACATGATTAAAATGAGAATTCATTTGTTGATTCTCATTCTAGGAAGGATACCAAATGCACACGGACTAAAAATTCGGGTTAGATATTCTGAGAGGGCCCATATGAATAATATGGCATAAAAAAACAAAAGAGTCACTCATCTTTTGGTATCCAAACAATGGTTTTACTTGCAGCCTGTGTGGTAATGGGATTGATTCACATGATCACCTCTTCTTCAATTGTGAATTTGCCAGTGATGTATGGAAAAGAGTATGTGATATGGCCAAGATTGAGTTCAAGAAAAGCACATGGAAAGATACTGTGGAAACTCTAAGCAATGAAAACCATGGAAGGAGTGTTTGGGCTGTCATCAGAAAGGTTAGTCTTGCTGCTGCAGTGTACTATGTTTGGAAAGAAAGGAATTGGAGAGTGTTTAATAACTGCAAAAGGAGTGTAGATGATGTCTTTGGTATCATGTGTGATGAACTAAGAGCCAAGATGTCAACTATAACTGTTAAACAGTCTGCAAATGTTTGTGAAGCTGAGCAGATATGGAATGTGCAATTTCAAAGAAAAGCTACATAATGATGTAAATTCTGATGATGAATTGAGAATGTTCAAGTTAGAATATGAGAAGTGTATAAATTGGAAAGTCAGATTTGTCATAATAAGCAGCATTCTTTATAAATGCTGACTTAATCAAGTCATTGCAAGTGTTGGATACCTTGTACCTTGGAGTCCTATCTGGTGTGGCTGTACCTATGCTAACCAACATGTGTTTCAAGTGGCCTTGGGAGGAATTGGACCATGTATGGCTAAGTAGGAGGCCAAATTCAGTAAGGATGTACCATAAAGTAGGGTCCACCTTGTGTAGGGTAAATGACTTTGGAGGATGGTGTATGATGGATGGAATAGAGAGGTGTGAAAGATGAACTTTCTTGGTCCATCCAATACACCATCACAGGAGGTAATGGTTGGTCTTCACTCAAGGAGTGCGTTCCCAAACAGTTGAAGCCATTCTAGAGATGGAAATGTAGGCTGTTTGGCATAGCCCTTGAGGGCAAGGGTAATGGGTGCCTAGTGAAGCCACTAACCCATTCTACTATGATTACTGTGGATGGTGGTTGAGTGATCATGGTAGGAGGGTAAGGTGGAAATGTAGCTAGATGGTGGGTGCTATTATGGTGAATTGATGGTGTGAATGATAAGTTTGTCATTAACTAGTATGAAGTACTCTGTTTTTGCTTTGTATTGACTACATCAGATAACAATTCTACCAGAGTTAAGATGTAACTTGTTTGATATCGGGGTAGATAGTAGTCTCATAGAATGTAATGTTGTATTCTGTTTTGGGCATGTCCAAAGTCAGATTATTTTATCTTTTCATAATGTAAAATGTTTGAAAATTAATATAATTCACCTTTGCACAAAAAAGAGTCACTCATCTTTTTGCTTGAACTTAAAGAGTCATTACATCTGTAAATTTCTAGAAAAACCAAATGGTCAAAGAAACACTCCACGTCTTTTTCTTACATAAAAAGAGGAGTAATAACAGAGATGACAATTTGTGCTCAAAAAAAATAATAATAATAAAAAATAAAAAATAAAAAAAATAGTAAAATGGGCAAATTTTTAAAAGATTTGGGTATATTTGGGTTTTTTTTTTTTTTTTTTTTTTTTTTGAAATGGGCATATATTGCCCATTTAGAAGTTAAATGGGTATAATGGACACACATGTTTTTCTCTCAATTGAAGAACAATAAATTGTTTTTAATAAAAAAGTTATGGATATATTACATAAATATAAATGGGGTGTTACGTTTGAGGAACTTTTGCTGTTGTTTTAAGTCTTTTCTAAAGTGATTCGTATAATATGCGTCCATTTGGCCCGTGCCCGTTTAGCCCGTAGCCTATGCCCGCCCCGCCCGTTTTGCAACCTCTAAGTAATACATTTTCTAAATCCCACCTCCTTTAATCAACTTTTTAAGAAGTCTAAATATCTTGTTTTTTAGGTCTACACAAACCCATCCCTTCACTACAAAATATATGTTATGAAGTCAAATTCAAATTTTAATGTTGGAACCCTCGAAACCAAATGCATAATTTGGGATAACTCGTATATTTCCTTGGTTTAGCACGTCTAACTAGTATAGTTTATTATTGATGGTACAATCAAATCCAAGATATTATTCGTGTTTATATTCTCTTGTCTTACACGTACCGGCCGTATATAGAGATATAGTTTCGATTTCCTGCCCACTAATTTTAAACTAATTACATACCTCGTCATGTTCCTATTCAATCACGGGATATGTCAAGATTAAAATCGAGTCGTAAAAGGCATTAGTCACCATAGAGCCTTTTTGAATCTAACTTTCATTAACGTTGTAACTTTCTTAGTTTCAAATTACCAAATTCTGTATATGCTTGACAAAATTGACATGAATAAAATTACATACTTAAGATCGATCACAAAATATAAACCTTGATAGTCATCATTCTGCCCAATTTCGATAGTGCATCTAAAGTTTCACATCCGCATATCAACTGCATGGTTTAACATTTTATTCTCTAAAGATAATTAGCGATCTCACACAATTGTTTTAGATTAAACACACAAACGGTTAAGTAAGAAGCATCTCACATATACTGCTAGGCTACAAATCATTTAGGTATGCTTCGACATTTAGGTCTCCATCAAACAAAATGTACAAAATAAGTTAAATTAGTACATATGTCTAAGTCAAATGCCTTTAGGCCAAAGAAGAAGATGAAGACACGAAATCAAATATAGAGACAAATTGAAGTAACATAGTTTCTTTTTGTCAATTTTATCAAATTCTATCCTATTCACTTCACTCGTATGCTTTTTAAACATACATCATTGTTTGTGGTATAAATACGTGATACGTCGTTGAACGGAAAACCAAATCAAAATAGTCAACACACTCTTTATTACTAACATATCAAATTGTCAAAACCATAAATGTCAATGTATCATACAAAGATACAACCACTTATTCAACCAATAGCAAAAAGTCGTACCTTATTTACGACTACATCATATAAATAACTTTATACTACGTAGCTGTATTTGATTTTCCACTTGCATCACTACACTATAATATATTATCCATGCAGATCAAAACGAGTATCACCCATAAAGTATTCATACGAATATAAAAATCACACAAAACACACATAAATATGTAATAACCTATAGTTTATAATCACTCCCACTTTTTACAATGGTGGCTATGATACCATCTGAGTTGACTCAGATCACCTTGTTGTTGTTCCTCTTTGTTACCATTATATATCAACCAACTTCTGCCTTAACTAACAATAAAGAGCTAGCAAAAGGGTTCACAGCCACTGTTGACTCATCAGTTAAGGTGTTTCAACCTTTGCTAAGTGACTCAGTTGGTAACTATTCTTTTGGTTTCATACGAGTTGATCAAACTCAACTTGCTATAGGTGTGGTTCATGTTCCGTCTAATGAGCCAGTTTGGGTTGCGGGAAAGAGTTATTTGACTCGGTGGTCCGAGAGGACGAGTTTGTTGTTTAATGGTAGTCTTGTAATATTTGATAAACATGGAGGGGTATTATGGTCAAGTTACACGGATGGTGATCGAGTTAGGGTTTTGGGTACCTCGAATTTGGTGATTGAGAAAGTGGGCGAGAGTAAAGGTGATTTTGTAACTTTATGGCAAAGTTTTGACTGTCCCTATAATACCCTTATGGAGAATCAAAATTTGACTAGTGAAATGACTTTGGTTTCATCGAATGAGCTCTATTCGATGAAGCTAGGGCCTGATTTTATCGGGTTTTATGCTAAGTTTGACCCGGATTCTAATCCGGGTCATCTTTATTTTCGACATAATCCTTTGGAAGCTAAAGCTAGTGTCATGAAAGGGCAAGGTCCCATCCGAGTTGTGCTTAGCTCGGATGGGTTCCTTGGTATGTACCAAAATGGTTCAACCCCGGTTGACGTGCAACCATTTAGTAGCTTCCAACAATCCGGTACAGGTAACCGTTTGGTTCGTCTAGAACCCGACGGTAACCTGGTCGGATACTATTGGACTAGATCGTCATGGGTCGTAGATTTTAAACAAATCTCTGACCTATGCGAACTACCAAGCTCATGCGGACCCTATGGCTTATGTCAACCTGGCAAAGGTTGTTCGTGTCTAGACAATAAGACGTCTTACTCCTCGGGCAAATGTGACAATGCGGAAATAAAAGTGTCTCGTACCGATTTTTGTCAAATGAAATACAAGGTCATGAGGAAAACGGGTGTCGAGCTACCAAACAAAGAGATATTGGACTACACTATCACGAGCTCTTTAGAAAAATGTGAAAGTGCATGTGAAAAAAGTTGCACATGTTGGGGTGTAGTCTATAGTAACACATCTGGATTTTGCTACACGATAGATTACCCTATTCAAACAATAGTCGAAGTTCTAGACGAATCCAAAATGGGTTATTTTAAGGTGAGATATGGTCCCAAAAATGACAAAAAAGTAGTGGGATTATGGGTTGGGTTAGGGTTATTATGTGGGTTAATTTTGTTACTTTTAGGAGTAGGAGGGTTATTTATGTATAAAAGGGAAAATAGAGGGGTGAAAGGGTATGTAGAGGAAGATGGGGTAAATGGTGGAGTTGGTCCTTATAAAAATTTGGGGTCATCAAGTTTCAAGTCCATAGAGTTGAGTGAAAGATGGCGTAAGCAATGACGTTTTGTTTATTTCTTTCTTTGGTTTGAGGTTTTGACTTTGACCATCATTTTAATATATATATATATATATATATATATATGTGCTCGTTGTTCAGTGGGCCGAGATATGATGAATATTTTGAGAAGATCTTGATGGTTCCATTATGTCGGTCACGTCACATGACTCCGATACTACTTTAATATAGAGTATTTACAAATTTACTAGGTGAAATGTTCATGGCCATTACCATTTTACCAGTAAAGCATCAATTTTAGCATTATATTGTACAAGAGCAGTAAGTTAATCGTGTTTGTAACTATTTACGTTGTTTTAGTGTTCTACACAGATTGTAAGGCTTACCATAGTTCATTATCTTAAAGAATACAAAATTTATTTTGGAAAGGTATATATATATATATTTTTTTTTATTTTTTTAAGAAAAGCAAAATAAATTACTAGAACCAACCAAGAAAGAGGAACACAAGAAAAGGCATCCCCTCTTCAACAAGCCGGTTAACCGGTTAAAGAGGAAAGACATTAGCTTATTTTGGAAAGGTATTAGTTTATGCAAAATTCGTTGTCATCTACTTAGACCATTTACACATAGTTGTTACGGTCATCAAACTCATCACCTTCATGTCAGCACTAAATTATTATTTAACACAGCTTCAAACCACCATCAAACAGGTTCTATCATCACTACCAAACCAAAAATATAAAAATACTCTACTTTACACAAACACGTCTAAAAAAAAGATGGGAAACTGTTCGGTGGTCTGCACCACCGAACCATTGCAAAATTATGCCCTTCGCTCGCGGTTAGGAACTTGTGCTATGTATGGGTGCCATAGTCACCAAACCAACCATCTCCACGTCAACGTCACATCATCATTTAATACACTACCAAACCCACCAATAAACAGGTTTTACGGTCACCACCAAACAAAAAATATACAAATATGGCACTTTATACAAACATACCGCATAATATACCTTTAAAAAAAAAAAAAAAAAAAAAAAAAAAAAAATGTCCAGTGCAAAAATAGCACTATTGGCACGCGGTTGGTGATGGCTTTAGTGGAGATGGCGTGTGGTGGTCCTTCACTCACCATATTGGCCAATCTAAGAGGATGGTGCGTGAAAATGGGAGGTAGTAATGGTAGACCACCTCCTATAGTGAATAGTCTTATAGAATAGTGTAAAATGCATCTAATAAAATAAAATGTGAAAACTCTATGAAACTGTTAGACTAGTCGCTATAAAAGGTGGTGGACCACCGGTGGCGGTACTATCACGCGCGACCTCCCATAGTATCGAACCGTCAATGGGGTTCCAAGGCACAAATAAGCGAACGATCGAATTTGTGGGCCTCAAACGGATAATTGACAATTATAAAAAAGTATTATAGAATTTTATCGTTTTATCTACCAATAAATACTCTCTTACACTATCACTTGTATACACAATTTCACATTCTATCTATATATTTACTCTCATTCTACCATCTTTGATACAAAATGTCTTAAAATACCCCAAAAAATAAAACCCCAAAACAACATCGACAACCAAACATCCAAACACCTAATTCAAATTTCCGTCTCGGTCCTTCACCACTTGGTAAATTTTGAGAACCCTCATTTGTTTACGGAACACAAAAACTACAATACCAAACCCACCATTCATACCTCCGCAACAAAGTATGTATCAACCACAAATGTACCAATCGCAAATGTATCAACTACAAATGTACGATCCATTATCACAACAAAATATTGGCAGTTCTTAATCACCACCACCAATTTTTTCTCTCATTCCTCCATTCAATGTTGATGATTTGCTAGTGTACGAACCTCAATTTTCTCCATGTATGTCTAACCCCGTTGATGAAAACTCTCCTTTCGAAGAAGTCCCGCCCCCAAAGAAGAAGCCTTCAAAATGTCGTCTAGAAAAAACATCTAAATATGATGATAACATTCCATCGACTGTTGCAGAAGAAATGACATTGTGCAAAGCTTGGGTTTGTACATCCGAAGATAGCCGTGAAGGTAATACGAGGAGATCAAATGGGTTTTGGGTGGAGGTTTTAGGTTACGTTGAGAAAGAAATGAAGATTTATGGTATTCGAACCTACAATTCGTTAAACTGGAAATGGAAGGGTTTGTGTCCTAAAGTGGCTCAATTTGTTGGAGCGTACGCTAATGTCAATCGAAGGACGCAGAGTGGAGCCGGAGACAAGGATTACATACAACAAGCACTTGAAAAATATAGTGTTGAGTACGGAGTACCAAACAGCCCCTGGCGTGCTAGGACTGTATTTGGTACGTTTTCGATTTTAGGCTACTGTTAGCGATTTTATGTTTGGTAATATATATTTGTCATTGTTAAAACATAACGGAGGTTTTACCCATCATTTGCACCGACACCAGGGACATTCCTTGGATAAAATAGAAGTCCGTATGTATTGGAGAAGAATGAGAGAAGGGAAAATGTTGTAATTGTCATGAGTTATCATTGAAACAATCACAACATGATGATAGTAAAGACGATGTGATATGCATTGAATGGGTTGAAGAATGAAAAAAAATAGTTAAGAAAGAGTTAAAAAAAGAAAGAAAAAAAAAAAAAAAAAAAAAAAAAACCTTCGAACTTGCTACTTCGATGATAACTAAATTTCTGAACCAATAGGATATTCTCTTTGAGCAGGTGATCAAAAGGAAGACCTCCAAAAGCAAAAAGGAAAAGAGTTGTAACTTTTACAACACGAGACTCTTCAAAATTTAGCTTCAAGAGACTCTTCGAAATTTGAGTATGTAGATTAATTAGGGACGAAAGCGGGATGCAAAACGACCAGGTGCACTTAGAATAAATTAAACAATACTACAATCACAAGTTTTAGGGACCGGGTGTATTTAAGAAATATCGAGGTTTTTTTTAACAAAATTAACACTATGCAACAAAAGTCCATGGGTGTCCCGGGACTCTCAGGAAACCCCCTGGTTTCGTCACTGAGAATCATCATGAACATATAACCCCTCAAGTTCATCCAATGTATTTCAAAAGACCAATGAAGTTGCGAGGGAGATCAGTTATATTCATCAAAGAGACAACGTAACTGATATAAACGCATATCTTTATTTTTGAGTTATGTTATCTCGTTTACGCAGTATAATCTATCTTATTTTTTAATGATACTTTGTTGGATGATTGCTTTTTAGCACTGAAAGATCATAGCTATTGCATTTCTTTCAATTTCATGTATTGGGAATGGTATCAGTTATGTGTACATAACTGAGTTTTAAGCAAGATTTATTACATTTATATGCTTTGTTGTATTAATATTTGAGTATATGAACTGCTTATCATTTTGAAGTTAAGCATCCAGGTTGGGTATGTTGAATAATTTTCTTATTACATTGCATGGAAACGTAGTTGTGATATAGAATCGATCAAAAGAAGTGACAGTTAACTAGAAGTATAAAATTGTTGATTACACATCTTAAAATTGAGGCGAAGGCGGTGACCCGAAGCTAACATAAAAGATGGGCTTCCTACAAGTTTTGAGATAGAGGTTAAATTATAATTCCCTCTAAGTTATAAAGTAAGGTGTTGTTTGTTTCATTAAGATGTTTCACATATGAATTTGACTACCACGTCTGAATCTGAATGAAAAAGTGTTGTTTATTTTTTTTATAGTTGTCTAAATGGTTTAAATTTTTACTTTTTTAAGTATATATTAAACTATTGCAATACGATTAATGAGTAGATAGTGTAAACTTGATTTTTTTAATCATAAATTTAACACAATTATAAATCATTAAATAAATTATCTTAATACATATCCAAAATTTAACATAATAAAAATTATTACATAAAGGTGGGGAAGAAGGCGGCGGTGAGAGGTCGCCGGTGGCGGGGTGAAGGATTTGAAGATGAATGGGTTGAAGGGTTTTGAAGATGAATGGGTTGAAGGAGTGTTAATAAGATGTAGTCAGATCTTTTCACCACCTATTATCGAGTTAGACATATTTGTTCTTACTATGTGTGTGTAACACCCCCTAATTTGAAATGCGGTAGCGGAAAAGTAATTAGGGTGTTACGGTGAGGATCGAAGTCATAATGATAGAAAACGGCTCGAAAGAGACGTTTTAAAACATAATTTCATTTATAAAAATTCAAATACAAGAGGTCCTTATCAGAGTATTATAATAAAAGTCTTGATGTTTTAAACTGAATCAAACATCTTTTATTTTACACCATTATTGAAATAAAGTAGATAAGTTTTGAAGTTTCGCCGCCCGTTCCATGCTTGCTTCCCCTGCTAAATACCTGAGATACATGCTTAAAAGTCAACAAAAATGTTAAGTGATATCATAGAGTTTGAATTTAATAATCATTTTGATACACAAGTAAGATTGTATTGAAAATACAATCAGTTTGAAAATATTGATATTGCAGTTTATATATTGCTCTAAGTCTCATGACACGCAAAACGTTAACAAATACCGTAAAAACGGAGGTGTTTATCAAATCAATGACAATTTTGCCCTCGTGTAATAGGTGATTTTCCAATTCTTATTTTTACTCAAATATAATTATCACGACTAATACGACTAACCACATGCATAATGGCATTCCGTCAAGTATTAATGGGACAGGCTGTCAAACCTTAAATAGATCTATTCATTATATTCGCGTTCACATAACAGTGATTAATGGCTCATGATTAAGGGTCTTTTGGCAATAGCTAACTTAGGCATATATCAAGTCAGGAAGCATACAGAAAATTACTTGCGTCTGTTTATAACATGTATCCCCCTCACGGAGTTTAAAAATAATTAAATGTGAGGCTATGACTCACCTTAGATTGATACTGAAATGAAGAAAATAAAGTAGGACGAATTTATGATAACGGCTTCGAAACACAACCTGATAAATAAATTTATCTGAGAATTTGACCAAATATTATTTGGTAAATACGAACAAATAACGAATAATAAATATTCGTTATGACGAATAAGTGATGTGCAGTGTAATTCTTGTGATATGCATGATATGACAAAATATGATATTTAAATTATCCATCGAAGTTTTACCTTTTTAATCGTAAGTAAAATATTAATTTTTTAAATATCGTTATATATATTATTAACGTTACGTTAAATAATATATATTAATAAAAATAAAAGTTTAAATGTAATACGAAATAGTTTTACGAAAATAGAAAATAAATAAGAATGATAAATAGATTATGTTTAGTCTTTGTCTCTTTTTCCAATTTTATCATTTCTACTCTAACGATATTTGCGTTACACCGTTAGTCCTTTTTATAAATAAATTCAACTATAGTCCTCTAATTGTCCAATAATCAATACTAAGCTTAGAATATTACCTTTCATAAATTTTCACCCTTAAGTTTCTGTTTTTACAGGTTTAGTCATTTCTTTTCAATATTTACACTTTTAGTCCTTCTAGGTGTCGTCGTGTTACATTTTTAGTCCAAAATTACAAAAATGATTATAAAAATTTTCTAAAATTTTTTGTGGCTTATTAAATAAATAATAAGCTTATTTTAACTGCTTATTTGTTGGAAAGCTTATTTTTTTAGCTTATGGGCCACTTAACGAACCAATATAAGGCCCATTAAGATTTTTGGAGGCGAGGGCATGGAAAATGTTTTGGGCCTAGCTTTGGGCTATTTTTATGATTCTAAAAACATTTCATATGGGCCCAATGGGCTTACGTATCATGATTTCTTACTGGGCTTGGATTGAGCCCAAACAAAAAGATTAAATTTTTATATAAGGTTTTGGAGTTGAAAAATCTGGTTCATGTTGATTCAAAATGGCTCGATTTAGTTGTCAAAACGTGAGTATTTTTACAAGTTATAATAATGAAAGTGATAGTTTTCTAGGTGGTATATTGAGTCGTGTAATAATATGGTACTCTTGTTAAGTGAAATCTAAAGTTATACGTGTGGTTTGTAGCTTGTTTGAATCGGTTATATATATTTGAAAAACTTATAAATATTACTAAGTATTTTTACTAAATTTCATACGATGGACATGGTTCAAAATAGGTGTGTGTAATGCATGTAACGTTAAAACTAACGTGAATTATGTGTGCTACGTGACTCCTAGGCCTTCCAAGATAGAGGCTAGTCACGTTTAGTGTTCTACATGACAATATATACGTGAATTATATATGTAAATGTATATACGATCGTACAACATATAAACAAGGTGCATGAAAGGAGTTTAACGTGTGAACTTGAATGGAAACGAGTAAAAATGACTTACAACACCCTAGAGGTGGTAGAGAGTCGAGAGAGAATGGATGGAACACAAAAAATATCACGTTTCAAAGTATAACCCAAACGTTATACATATAAATCAAACCCGATATCCCTTTTCTTGCTTCCAACTATGCTGCAATTGACTTCTGAGTTGTGGGAGTAGTTTTTAGGACGAAATAATTATGTGAGAGAGTTTGAGAATGGTAAGGAACAAGTGCATGCATGTATGCTATATAAGGTTTCAGAACATAACACGTATAAGTGAAATATTTCTAAGAAACCTTCACATACTATTGCATGTCAATAAACTAGGTTCCTAGGGTGATTTTATATTGCTAAACAATGATATGTGAGTGCACAAAATGTGGAGGATTGTCTTGGTGATTCATATCCATGTCGACCAACTATTTTTCTACGTATACGATTTACCAAATCGTATAATACTTGATTATAGCTAATCATCTTTGACATTTGAACATAAAATCATCTTAGAAATGTTATTAGGAACAATTAGGAACAAACGGGAATCAAAACGGTTAAGTTTCGAATAAACTATGAATCGATTTGGTTGAGTATGGGTCGATCACTTTGCCATTTAAAAACATATCAAACGTCGTCCAATGAACTTGGGATTTGACACACTAATATTTGGCTAGGTGGTTAACAAGATGGTGTAAAAATATTGGGGGGTCGTGTGTAAGAAACGAGATTAAACGAGGCGTTTTGGGGGAGGCTTGAAGCTAGTCGATCGTATGAATTACAAAGGATTTGGATTTGGGCTTTGATTGTTGGGCCTGTGAATAGTAAACGTGAATTGGGCTGAAAATGATTAAGGGTCCGCTTGGTTAATTAAATGTGATTAGGAATTTTAATAAAGGTTAAGAAATATATTTAGGATTAAATGAAAAGTTTAGGTTTCGAGTAACGTGTCGAGGATTAATTCCGTCATTTCGTGAATTATATTATTTTGTGATAATCGTCAAAATAATATAATAAGACAAATTTCAAATTTTTCCGAGAAAATGGGAATTAGTATCGATAACGAAAGATTATATATTTATTAACGATATACTTACAAGAAATTTTTACAGGGTTCTACAGTGTGACCGGTGATGTAAAAACAAACAACCAAAACATCTACTAGAGTAAGAGGGCTAGTAGGATTTTTTTTTTTTTTTTTTTTTTTTTTTTTTTTTTTTTTTTTTTAACAAACACACCTTAAATTTAAAAGAAGGCATAATAGTCAATTCATGTAAATGATCAAATTCATGTGTACAAATCAATTCCCTTGGAGGCTTAGGGCCCGTTTGGTTTGAATGCAGGATTTGCTTTGGGGATAGGATTGGTAGATATGGGGGAGGGGGTTTAGGATTTGATTTGATCACTTCAAATATTATGTTTGGTTTCTTATGGGTTTGAAAGTCATCACAATAAATTATGTTTAGTTTATTATTCTAGGACATAGTGAATGACTAAAAAAACATACAAGTATAAAAAATCACAACATAACATATAACATATCATACATATAATGGTAGATAATAGGGTAAGATTTTAAAATAAAAATATCTGTAAAAATCCCAAAAGGTAATACAATACCACATAACATTCTGAGTCATTTTTCTAAGATGACACCAAACTAATATTGACTTACAAAATGACTTACAACAAAACATCCTTCAACATTATAACGAGTAGCACCTAACAGAAAGACCACACTAAAAGAAAGATGAGTATAAGCGGGTATCCCCATTAAACTTAGCAGCCACCTATTAACACTAGCAAAATATAACGATGAAACAGTCTATTATAAGGCCTAAGACCGCGCACAACCAGCAAAAATAGCCACGCCATCTGGTAACAACGTTAAGTGTTTGATCCTTCTCTCCAACTATTGGACATTTGATACGCTAAATCATTTCTAAAGTTGGACCATTCATTTGTTGGATTAATGTGTTAAATAATCGTCATCTCCCAATGGTCCTTCATCTTCAGTCTCATTTCTAAAGTTGGACCATTCATTTGTTGGATTAATATCTTGCAACGCCCTTTTAGCAAAACCAAAACATCTTTCAATCACATGTCTAGCCATTGCATGTTTCATGTTAAAATATTCTTTGGCACTTTGTGGTTGTTGACCATGAAGTTCGTTTAGATGATATCGTTCACCTCGAAAGGGGGCTAGGAATCCAGGAGCATTGCAATATCCGACATCCACCAAATAATAACAACCTTCAAATTTAAACAATACAAAAACTATATTAATGCAAGTACACATTAAAAACATAGAAAAAGATACTGATGTTGTGACCAATATACCTTGAGGAATTTTTAGACCATCGTCCCTACTTACGACATCCCTTAATACACGACCATCATGTGCCAAACCCTCCCAACCGGGTAAAACATATATGAATTGCATGTTTGGACAACAAACTCCTAGTACATTTGTTGCTATGTCTGATTTTCTAGTCCTATACCTTGGGTTTCTGATCGGATGGAGGTGTCATCTAATTGAAGTCTCGTCTAAAGCCCCTAGACAACCCTTTAATTTTCATATTTGCTAATTAATAATGAACAACAGATAAATATTGCACATGAACTATATTATAGTTTTTATGAATAAAAAAATACCTTAAAAGATCCCCAACGATTGCTTTCACAATCTTTTGTGATATGTTGTGGCCTTTGAAGCAATTCCTCAAGTAATTTAAAGACGGCTAAAAGACATCGATTAAACTGTCGACTTATAGTTTCTCCACTTCTTAGAAATAGTAGGCTAATCGTTCTATTATTTTTGTGATGAGCCAACACATATAAGAAAAGAGCGTCTATTTCTTCTAATGTCATGTTTTGTGTGCTTCTTAAACCTCCAATATCTCTTACCATCTCACACAATGTTACAAATGTACTTCTGTCCATCCGAAGCTGACTGACATAAACGATGTCTGATTCTTTTGTTAACCTATTCAACCAGATAATTCTCTCGAGCCTTTTTTGTTCCTTACTTTTTATGAGTGGCCTTGCTATATTTGTACGCAACAATGATAATCGAAACCGAGTCATGAATACTACATTAAACACACTAACAAGTGAATTCATAATCTCGACCATACGTAAGGCATTGCGTTGCCTGCTACTGATGGGACTACGTGTCATTTTATTCTACAAAAAAAAAAAAAAAAAAAAAAAAAAAAAAAAGTAATTTTATTTTAGACATTGCGTTTGGGATTTTCTTAAAAGATTTCAAGTCATCTATTGTTTTCAAATAAACACTAGGTTGTTTATAAAACATGGAAGGAAAAAAATAACTAACAATCAAGTAATTACAAACATACCAATAGTTAATGCATTGCCAGTTAGTTCAACTATAAGATTATGCGTACACTGATTATATCTATGATTCTTAAGAAAATAAATATCAAAACACAATGCTATAACATAAGTTTTTATCAAAGGGCTATTAACATAATCATAATAAAACTAATTTTTCTATGACAACATTAAAAGATTTACAAGCAAATATCTCTTCTCCAAAAACAAACCTTACATACAACATTAAAAGCAAACAAAAATAATGTAAATTAATCAAGAATCTAAACTTAGTTTAAATTCATCCATTGATGATTTTGATATATATGAATAAAAAATGCTCAATCGACAAAAATAATTAAGTGTTAAAATAATTACCTGTTAATTGATAGATTTACAATGATGGAATTGTAGAATCATCAAAAAGTATGAGTTGAATTTTGGTAAAGATGAAAAGAAAAATAGGAGTAAAAAAGATAAGAAATTAAAGTTGTAACCTAGGGTCATGTGGTGGGATTTGACAAAAATAGAATACTCGAGTTTTAATCCTATTTTTAAAACGTATCACCCTCTTTTCTCAAATATATATCCTATCCCAAAGCCCAAAACCCAAAACCCACAAACCAAACGGCCCTTAAACTACTAGTAATAGGTTTAGACTTTAGACGGTTATTTTGAATTAAACAGCTCACATCCAATTTCGTTAACACCGATATCATCGATAATTACTAATCCAAACACCACCTTAACTTCATTTCCTTCACACACACTAAAACAAAACACACACAGAGTAACACCATCAGTCATCAATGGCAGACATCAACCTCTCATACCTCACACTGATCACACTCATTCCAATCACACTCCTAATCTTCCTCAAACTCATCACGCGCCCACGCGCCACCACAATCCCACTCAAATCACGCCACGTCTTCATCACCGGCGGCTCAAGCGGCATCGGCCTAGCCTTAGCCAAACACTCCGCATCGGAAGGCGCACGTGTCACAATCCTAGCACGTAACCTCCAAAAGCTCGAAGAAGCGAAAACATCGATCAGGCTATCAACAGGGATAGACGTTGAGATAATCAGTGCTGACGTCACTGATTACGAAGCGGTGAAGGAGGCTGTTGAGAGTGTGGGCCCCATTGATGTGCTGATTTGTAACCAAGGTGTGTTTGTTGCTCAGGAGATTGAGAAGCAGGAGATTCAGGAGGTGAAGGAAATGATTGATGTGAATTTGATTGGGACGTTTAATTTGGTTAAGGCTGCGTTGCCTGGGATGAAGAGTAGGAGTGATCGAAAGCCGGTTTCTATCGCGTTTATGTCGTCCCAGGCCGGGCAGGTAGTTTTTGACTCTTTTTTTAGTTTCATTAGGCAATGTATATATATGATCACTAATTATACCGAATCCCGATAGTTAAATAGTTAAGTTTAGTATAATTCCCTGAATAACTTGATTCGCCTGCGTGATTAGTTTTTTTGACGGGAGAGTTAGGTGTTAGGTTTTTAACAGAGGGTTACGTATTCATGAATCCGTAAAGTAGGTGGTTGAAAGAGAATTATATTTTTCATACGGGATTTTGAGTGTTCATGACGTGTTTCTGGCTAATTTTGATGCGTGATTTTTATAGGTTAGTTACTTTCTGGTTGCGTTTTGAAGTAGATTATCTGATTGTTGTGAGAAACAGTGTTTGACGCACTGGTAGAAAAACAGTGTGCCTGCGGGAGAGAGAGAAAATACAGTTTTGAAAGAGCTGTGTTTTTAAATGCAATCCCAAACAAAGGTTAAGTTGATTAACTGGTGACTTATTCTATATTATAGAGCATTTAAATATTTAAAAATGAAGCCGAAATGCTACACCTACAAATAAAGGTCACAACAAATTTATAAAATGATCTCATTAGTATAACTCCAACAGAAATTGAAAATGATCTCATTTAGTATAACTCCAACAGAAATTGAATTTACTGTAGTTTAGAATAACACTAACAGATTAATAACTAATGTAACTGTTAAATGGACTAACTAAATAACTGTTAAGCTGAGGTTCAAAAAGCCGAGGCGTTAAGTGACAAGGTGAAAGGGCACGTCTCAGTTAGGCGAGGCGCATACTTTTTATGTACACACTTTCAAAAGGCAGAAAAGACGAGCGTAATGCCGTAATCATGGAATCCACATTCTGGTATATACAGTGTGTAAGTTAGAGGTGGCTAAATGCATGAGTTGGAATGGGTAATTTTAAGAACGTGTCAAAATGGACTTAGTGTATGCGGGTCAATCCCAACCCGTTTTGACACGTAATTGGATGTGCGTAACCAAAAAGTCTAATTATGAAATAAACTTTGTTATTGGTGAAAAATAAAATGTTAAAACTTAAAAGTTGAATGTTGTAGATATAGATCAATGTAAGCCAAAACACATCCAAAACACATTAGAACACTCGTATAGTGGTATCTAAATTCTAGGGTTTAAGTTTTTCACATGCCGCCTTGAGGTATGTGAAAAACTTAAATGTGGTAAAACTGAGAATGCTAACAGGGTAGAGGTAGCAGAACTGAGAATGCTAAGATGGATTTGTGGTAAAACCTTGCTTGACATGATCCCGAACGGAGTTTTCAGAGCAAAGCTCGAATTCAAGAATATTATCTCGAAGATGAGAGAAGGAAGGTTGGGGTGGTTCGGTCATGTCAGAAAGAGGCACATTCAGCGCCAGTAAGAAGAGTCGAGGCGCTAGTAGTAGAGGGTGTGAGAAGGAGGGGTAGACCCAAACTTAGGTGGGAGGATAGAGTTAAGCTCGACATGACGGAGCTTCTCTTGACCGAGGACATGACCTTAGATAGGAAGGCGTGGAGAGATAGAATTAGGATCTGCGGGTAGTCCCTGCTAGGTGCTTAGGGGGTTTAGGTAGTTGTAGATGTTTCGCTTTTTAGGAGTCCCTTTGTTGCCTTGCTCCTTGCGCTTTGGTTTTTGGTGCCTTGTTTTTGCTTTGTTGTTTGCCCGTGCGTTGCTTTGCCTTGCCCTGTGTTGCTCCCTTAGGTTGCCTGCTTTTCTTGTCCGTTTTTGGTTTTTAGTGCCTCGTTTTAGCTTTGCCTTAGCTTTAGGCCCCGTTCGTTGCTTTGCTTTGCTCTGTTTTGCTCCATTAGGTTTGTCTTCTTTTATGGGTGCTTTGGCTTTTTGTTTTCGTTTGGGCTTTGCTTTGTGCTCCTTTGGCTTTTGCCTTTGCCCCTTGCCTGTGACTTTCTGCGGGTTCCTTGTTTATTTCCCCGGTTTGTTTGCTTGTATTGCCTGCTTTCTTTTGCTTGCTTTTGCATGTTGCTTACTGCCTTTTTGCTCTCTATGCTCTCTCTTCCTTTTCTCTCACCCGCACAACTGCAATTGCCGGAGTTCTCGTTGGAAGCAGTCTTTCTACTCCCGGGTTCATCCTTGGGTAGGGGTAGGATCTGTCTACATTATACCTCCTCCATACCCTGCCCCGGCGGGGTTGGGTTTGCTGGTGTTGTCGCCTTGAGGTAATTGGATGTACCTTGTGAAAGTGATTTTGGATGTGTTTAGGGTAGCAGGTAGCTTTAGGTAGCTTATCAGGTTATTGCTTAAGCACTTTGAGGTTTGATGGAGTCAAACAACTCATGCTTAACTACTTATTTGAAGTTATTTTTAACATGTTTTCTTCAAGCTCATTTGAAAGGGCTTCTGCTTAATGAGTTACTACGCAAGTGTAAACACCATCTCCTACATTATTTTTTCAAAATATTCTTATGTGACAATTAAGGCTTACATAATGATTGTCGAAGAAAGTGCTTGGATATGCTTATCTAGGCCGTCCAATACTATTTGATCATGTGCATTTAATCTTGGGCATCCAATATTATTTTGATCATGTACGTCTAATCTAGGACGTACAACTATTTTAATCATGGTAATTAGTGAGGGGGATAATTGTTACTTGTTGTTTAAATCGGTTATATAGGTATAGTTGACCGGAGGAAAAGTGATGGGATTGTTATCCGTAGCATAGCACGGGCAACCTACCAGTTCATATTAAAAATCATATGTGTGTCGGAAAGAGGTTAGTTGCGGTTCTTGAGGTTGAGATTCTTGATTATGCTAACGACATTAACATTTAAATCCCTTAACCTCCACCATGTCTTTAAAGGTAAGCTCATGAAACCTAACATGGTCACACAATGGTGTGCCATGTAGATTGTTGAACTGGCACAAGTGGCAAGTTATACTTTTCAACTTGCGACAACCAACTTCTAGGACAGTAGGACGGCCAATGCATGTTTCTTTCGAGAAAATGGTGAAATACTTGATGGGGATGTGGATAGGTATCATGGAACTTCATTTCTTTTGCAACCTTGCAAAATCTTTGATAGTGATCCATGTAAAAAGCTTGATCTCAAAGAATTTAATACTTCGAGTGTTTTGAATGTCACTTTTCAACCTCATATGATGATTTCACCAAAAAAAAAAAAAAAAAAAAAAAAAAAACAAACAAACAAACAAACAAAAAAACTCAACGTATTGTAAAGCCTTCATTATATTATTAAGGATATCGAAAAAAACATTTTGCAAAATTGGAAATGAGATTAAGTTCCATGTATGTGTTCTGAGTGTTTCACCTCACCATCTATCCTCGAAAAGAAACACACGTTTCACAAATAATGGATGACATTACTTGTGGCATGGTTTGTTGCAAGATACAAATAATGTATCCTGCCATTTCTGTGGTGCAACTGCTCTCCTGGCTTAGCCACATCTAACCATTTAGGTTTCAAAAGTATATCTCGGTCTTCAATGATATCGTCATCTTCATGAATCTGAAGCAAGCATGCACAAAAACAATTAAACCATAAACAAATAAGAAATAAAAAATAATCCTAACAACTATCATAATGCATATGCACAATCTTGTATATATCAAACATATTTTTAACCATAAACACATATATAAAACAACTATCAAACACATATGCGCACTCTTTCAAGGATTTATACCAACAATAAAAACATATATGTACCATTTCATTGATTTTATATAGTATTAACCTTGAAACACATATGCACCATTTCACTAATTATCACTAACCTTGAAACACATATGCACCATTTCACTAATTATAATTAACATTGAAACACATATGCACACACTTTTATTGATTTATATCAGCCATAAAACACATATGCACCATTTTAATTGATTTTTTACCAGCAATAGACACGTATGCACTATTCCTTAAAACATGTATGCACCGTACCTCAAAACATGTATGCACCGTACATCAAAACATGCATGCACCGTATCTTAAAACATGTATGCACCTTAAAACATGTATGTTTTTTTTAACCTATATGTTTTTTTTAAACATATATGCACCTGAAAATATGTATGCACCGTACTTTAAAAATGTATGCACCTTGAAACATGTATGCACCGTAACTTAAAACATGTATGCACCTTAAAACATTTTATTTTATTTTTTTTTTTTTTCATACGGAAGTATTGTAGGAAGCGTCGGGGAAGACACTAATGTTATCACTTTGTTTTGATTTTATGGTTTGTGACAACAGGTTTATAAATAGTTCAAGAAAGTCAATGGAATATGACTTGTAATCACTACATAGCATATAAATTCAATAGCTAAGCTTATCAATAATATGAGACCACAAAAGTTTGTGATTAAAAGTCCTTATGTGTCATGCATTACATACAACATACACATTCTTTAGTAACTGTCATAACAAGTTTCACAAAATAAGTACTCCGTATAATTTAAAAGGGTGTGTACATCTTCTGGTGATAAAGCATTTTTTTTCTTTTTAATAACATACCGAGGAGCAAAGTCTATATAAAACAAATCAGAGTTAACTTCTTTGTAGTAGAAACCATCGTCACATTTTTTTAATTATGTCAAACAGAAAACGAAAATTAAATTAGAAAAATTGAAATTTAAAGAGTAGGTGATGATGCAAAGAGAGAAAGAAGGAAAATAAAAAAATATGTTGCAGATAGATAATTAGTCAAACAACAACCAACTAGTTAAAAACAAAAAATATATAAACAGATTCAACTTATAATTACCTTCGAATCTTTTTTAACCAACTGTGAAAGTGAAGCCTCGACGATGTACACGACGTTTTTTTTTGTGTTTCTCACCCTTTAATATCATCTATGATTATTCTAATAAGAATCACCTACCACTCGAGTGACATAAATTATTTATGGATGGAGAATGCGATTCTTGGTGTTGGTGTTGGTGTTGGAACGAAAAAATAAGTGAGAGATGACGGCTAGGTTTTGTGCTTGGAAAGAGTGAGATTAAGAAAAACAAGAGACAATCTTGTGTTTGTGATCCAGATCTCATCAAATCAACAACGTACACATTTAATGTGTTTTTGAGATTGATACCACCTGGTGATCTATTCTGATCATGATGTTTATGGTAGTTAATTACGATGATGTTGTTGATGGCGTTGTAAGTGGTTGTATGGAAGATGATGGTGGCTGGTGGCTAGGGTTTTTTTAGGGGAGAAAAAATATTGGTACGTGATTTTTTGTGATGACAGCTTTTAATCACATTCAAAATTTCCTCCTAAATGTATGGGACAGTTAATAAAGGAAATTACACGAAATACCCATAATGCCCTTCACCCATTTACAAAGTTTTCCTAATCTTTTCTTTAATGACAAAAATAGCACACATCATCTCATCCATTGATCAACTAATCTAACGGTTAAAAGGGAGTTCTCGCAGTTCCCGCACTTAACAGGGTTTTGAAAATAAAGTTACACTATATATATATATATATATATATATATATATATATATATATATATATATATATATATATATATATATATATATATGGGGATAGCTTGGCTACAATCCCCTACTAAAAATACACAAGAAACAAATCAGGGACCCACAAAAAGAATTCAGGACCCACAAAAAAATTCAGGGACCCACAGTTTGTAGTACAAAATTGTAGCTAATTAGCTACAAAATATTGTAGCTAATATATTCCCTATATATATAGTGTATCTTTATTTTCAGAACCCTGTTAAGTGCGGGAACTGCGAGAACTTTAATTTTGCATTAGAAAACATGCATGTTCATATAAAACATGTATGTTTTCTTACATACACCTTAATACACATACCTGCGTAACATACATGTTCATATAAAACCCTGTTAAGTGCAACATATCAATGCAAAATGGTTTTATATGAACATGTATGTTACGCAGGTATGTGTATTAAGGTGTATGTAAGAAAACATACATGTTTTATATGAACATGCATGTTTTCTAATGCAAAATTGGAGTTTTCGCAGTTCCCGCACTTAACAGGGTTCTGAAAATAAAGTCCCCCTATATATATATATATATATATATATATATATATATATATATATATATATATTGATTTACCTAGGTTTCCAACTCGACATTGCGAGCCGACTAATCCCAGGACGACTACCCTTTTTGGATAGCCCAGAGTCAGCACAAGTGAACCTCCATGGCCACAAGGGGATTAATTTTCTCTCCGTTGGATTCGAACCCTTAACCTTTGCTTTGGAAACTAGATCAATAGTGCTATGACCATTAAGGCTACTAGTAATGAAGTTAGGGCATAAATGTTAATGTAAGCACTCGTTGGATAAATGATAAATTATAATCTATAAGAGTATAAGTTATACTTTATGCGGGTTTCGATTAATTATGACAGGATTAATCTGTTTAAAAGACTTAAATAGCAAACCTAGGGTTTAGGAAGAAGTACCGCCTAGCTTACATTAGAAATCCACCAACGAAGTGAGTATCATCGTTATAGCAAGTAGACAAATCTAGCATCTTATATGATTAACTTGGTTAATATGTTTTCCTTACTATTGGCTTGAGCTCTTCTTTATAATCTGTTTACATTTACAGTTTTATTAAATCTAAACCTCGTGCTTTGGAAGGGTGGTATTCTTACCGTTGGGTCACCCCTTGTGGTTTTATATACCACAGGTTTTCTGTATAATAAAAGCATTCTCTAGTTATTAGATGATATGCATTTTGTTTAAGGTTAATGATAATTATTATGTACTGTGTTCAATGGTCTGAACAACTAATATGTGTCTTGATGCACGTTTTTTCATTTTTAGGTTGGCATTTATGGTTATACAGCTTATTCGGCTAGCAAATTTGGCCTAAGGGGTTTGGCAGAAGCACTCCAACAAGAAGTTATTGCAGATGACATTCATGTATCACTTATATTTCCACCAGACACGGATACCCCTGGTTTCGCAGAAGGTTAAACCTCTCTACCTTTATTAATTGTTGATTGAATCACCAAAATTGTCCCACTGATTTGCTCAATATCACTATTTAGTTAATCTTGAATATTAACTGCATAGATAATCGCCCAAGAGGAAATATGCGTAGGAAACTAATTGCATACATGTTCCCTGAGCTAACCAATTAGTTTCCAAGAAGAATGGTTTTAGTGATTTTGAACAAACCACAAGGAATAATTTAGTACTATACTCTTCTCATTTTATTTTTTTGAATCTCGATGCAATCCTTAAAGAAAAAAGTGTATTTGCTTGTTTTAGAAAACAAAAGAAAGCCACGATTGACAAGCATCATAGCTGCATCCTCTGGTGCAATGCAAGCGGACGAAGTTGCAAAGAAAGCATTGAATGGCATCAAATCTGGATCTTTTTTTGTCCTGTGCAATTTTGAAGGATTCTTGTTGTCAATAGCAACTGCGGGTCTCTCTCCTCAAAGATCATACCTTATGGCGTTTGTTGAGGTTATATTTGCTGGTATTTTACGTATCGCGGGATTATGTTTTCAGTGGACTTGGTATGGAAGCATTGAGAAGTGGCATGCACAACACAACTAGTAGTAAGTGTTTGATGAAAATCTGATCCATACTGTTCTAAGATGCTTATAATTGGGTTTTCTAAATTTTGCCCATGCTGCTACTACTTGATTGCTTTGTTACACACATATGCTCTTGAAATACATCTAGTTGTTCATCTTGAGTCGAAATATGTCCTTGATAACTTCGAAAATATACGATACTGTTGGGAAATGTGATACAGTTACTGAAATATTATCGGAAGAATGCACATAATGAGGAGTACTATCATGTAGAAGGATAACTTAAGACTGTAGACTATATGTGCTACGTATTGCTAGTGAATACCGCCTTAATTTGTTGACAAAATAGCTCTTTATATTAGTAAATTTCAAGCAGATCCCTTGATGTTGGTTGCGTTAGAATGGATTGACCTGTCAACACATCTATACAATAATTACTAATGACCTGTTCCCTGTTTGAGATAAACCACCTACTACAACATAAATCGACCCATTTACAGGTGAATGGGTCGAAATTGACACATCTATTGTGAAGATTTCAGCACTTGAATAATTTAATTGAGGCTGCCATCGATGTGACTAATGGAATGGTTATGATAAAATGCATAATGGTAGGTAAAAGTAATGATCTGGGTTATTTTTGTTATTGTGAAAACAGTACTCTTGTTGCTAGTAGTAGTATGGATTATATTGTAAAATTACAGATTTATGAATGTATGGATTCTAACTTACGGATTATTCAATTTTAGGAACTTGGATGTATACAGCAGCAGCAAACAAGAATCCCATGTACTGAATTTGAGGCCAAAAGATTTAGCATTAGCATGTACCAAACTATACTCATTAGTTCCCATTTGCTCCTTGCCAACGCTTTCCTGAGAATGCAACGAGAAGAAGTGGTATGCATGGATGATGGATCATGCACTCATTCAAAACTCCAAATATACGGAACTTCACTTATGATCAAAACGTTATTTTTTTTTCCTTTTTTGTTTTAGCTTTGTTCTTCTAGATTTCAGATGTTGACTAATGAGAAAACATTTATTGATGTACATTTCTAATCAAACCATCCTCCTTTTTAAGGTTGTGGAGTAGTTTGAACTTTGAAGAAGTTTTTTTAGCTCAACTTGTTCAGTTGATCTACCCACTCGGCATTCTAGTAGAAATGTGCAGTAAGCCAGATACCACAATTGCAACCCAAACATTAATCATATATCAGTACGTATTTAGCAAACATAAAGCTGTATACTTTATACAATTTAAGATACGAAATAATAACAAGCAATCACACTAACAATTAATTACCACAAAGAATTAAACCTACCCCATCAAAATCCCAATAAAATCACGATACATGTTTATCACAGGCGGGTCTAGTGGCATTGGTTTAGCTCTAGCTCAACAAGCCGCTTGTGAAGGTGCGCGTGTCACAATCTTAGCACGTAACCGTAAGACCGTCGAACAAGCCAAGGTATCTATAAGACTTTCAACCGGTATAGATGTTGATTGTACAAATAATGGTACTACCAGACCTTGCGATGGTGATCGAAGGATTAAGGGTTGTGTGATGGCTTGCCAAGCTTGAAGTAACACGTGACAACAAAAATAGAAATAGTACGTTAAGTGATGTGTCGGGGTTGGATCCTGCTAATCACCTCCGGCGTGAGAGTAAGTATATGTTATGCTGGTATAAGTGAGTAAAATAGGTGTTGAGAGCATGATCAAACCTTTGTAACCTGCCAAGCTATTTATAGATGGTGAAAATAGGCGTAAGCAAGCCCTCTGCACGAAATCCGGGGTGTCCCATGATTTTAGGTGATGGTTGGGCTAGTGTACCACGATCCCTATCTTGGCGGGGAAGCCTTGGTAGGGATGAGATCGTGAATTTTGACTTGGTCCAGGACTATCTTGGTGATGATGTCTTCGAAGGGAACACCTTGGAAGGTATTAGGGCTTCGATTGACGGATTCCCATACCGGTAATCATTGCGTGAGAATGATTTTACGCTAGGAGACTTTCGGAGGTTAGCCCAAGTCTTTCGAAGTATAGTATCCGAGTATGCTCGAAATGGAGGCTTTCGAACTGTTTGGAAGGTACGTCATCAGATGTTAATGTTGATGTTATGGGGGATCAATGTGTAGTTGATGTTATTAGGAGAACATGTAGTTATAGGAGATGGAAGACAACATGGATTCCTTGTAAGCATGCAGTTGCTGCAAACTGGAATATGGCTACCAATGACCAACCTTTAGAAATACCACCAATGACCAACCTTTAGAAATACCAGAAGCATGGACTGTTAGGTGTTACTGGTTAGAAATTTAGAAACAATTTACAATTTTAAGATACAACCATTAAATGGTAGTAGCTTTTGGAAGAAATCTAATTGTCCTACAAGTTACAACACTAACTCCTCCACATCATTACACTCAGATAGGTAAGCCTAAGAAAAAGATAGTAAGAGGAGAAATGGAGGACCAACTAGTTGTTAAGAATGGGAGGTTGGTTAGGAAATGGAAAACTGTTAGATGTGGAGCTTGTGAAAACTTGGGTCACAATAAGCAGTCATGTAGAGGTCAAGGTGGAGGATTATCTTCAAGAGAAAAAAAAAAGGGGGGGGGGGGGGGGGGGGCAGTTAAAGAATTTGCTGATGCAAGACCAAAAAAAAGAGTAAGGTTTGCTTTGGATGAAGAAAGTCAAAGATCTGAAGTTGGAAGTCAAGGTAATGTTATACTAAAATCTAAAGTACTCCTATATACATTTTTTTTTCTGCCAATCTTTGTGAATGCTTTTAATCCAGCTGGAAGTCAAAGCGGTGGAAATGAAGGTACTATTAATGCAGTGCAAGCCCAAGTCATCCTGCTGCAAGTGAAAGTGGTCAAAGTATTGTGATTGGTGGTGCAAGCCAAAGTGAAGCTGGTGCATCTGCTGGTGCTAGACAAAGTAATGTTAGGGGATCAATCCAAGCCAAGTGATCTTTGTGCATCTGTAAGTCAAAGTGTGAATGCTGGTGGAAGTCAATTTGGTTCCCAAAAATGAAGCGGAAGTGCTATAAGGAATCAAAGAATTGGTGTTTTAAACTTATTATGTGGGATATTTGAACTTTTTTAAGGCACATTTATGTTTCTATATGGATATTAAACTTTGGTAATCTATAAAAGCCAATAGCAATTTTCAAGTCATTGCAACTTGTTGCAATGACACTATGCAATTCAAGACTCTTTCATGCTTAAGCGAATATGTTTAGGTCACTTTGTTTGTTCCAACTAGTTGCAGTCACTGAATTTGCATTTTTGTATGCAAAAACCTTAGGTTATCAGTTTAGTATGCAATCCAAGGTAAAACTTAACCCGCTGACCAAATTGTCAACTATAAGTTTTTACCCGAAAAAAAGTCAACACGCTACAAAAGTTCCATTAACTTGGCTTTTAGTATGCAATGCAAAAACCTTAGGTTATCAGTTTAGTATGCAGAAAAAGGTAAAACTTAACCCACTGACCAAATGATCAACTACAAGTTTTTACCCAAAACAAAGTCAAAAATCTAAAAAGGTTCAATTACCACAAAAAAACTAACAACCTAAAAATCATCACTGAAGAAATTGTAGCATTGAACAACTAATATTTCATTATCACAAAACATTACACCAATCATACATACATATTATGGTCATCAACTACATCTTTGACAAAAAAAAGTCAAAACCCGTCATCCTAATATCTTCCCACTAATAACAACCAACATGATTCATTTGTTAAAATACATGAAAAAAAAGGATCAAATATTTTTTTCATTTTGACAAATTCAAGTCCTGTGGCTACAAGTGTAGTTTCCAAATTGTTTCTTGACCTTAATAGATCGGGAATGATATGAGCTGATCTTGCAAACATTGGTAGATCATGCCACCCAATGAATCTACAATCAGATCACTGGCAAAATAAAAAAAAAAAAAAAAAAAAATCGAATGTCTTGACATAAAGAAAAATGAAAATTAAATACCTAATGCCTGATCTGGACAACAATAGAACCTATGTCCAGGTTTTTTATTTGTACAAGATGTGCAAATTACAGCTTGTTTTCCATACCAACAAGTGGGAAGTACAAAATAAATATTAAACAAATATAATGAAGGGGAAAAAAGAGAAAAGAGAATCTTACCCTCGTGTCCATTACACGTGAAAGGAGATAACGAGGAAAAAATTAACGCCGATAGGAAATTGGACTAGCAGCATGCAAGATTTCAAAAATTGGGGAGGACTAGTGTAATTTTGTCCAATTTTTGACTAAACGTGAAATCTGCAAAAATCATGGGGACTAACGGTGTATTTTACTCTAAAGAAAATATTATTTTGAAGATGACACAGTTTATATTTTAATAGAAAAGATAAAATATAAGGTATTTTAGTTAAATCATTTGGAGATAACTGGTTAATCGATTAATTTAGCGATATTGACAAATTTTTGAAAGTATTTTAACGATCTTAGTAATTAATGAAGTTTGTTACGTATTTTGGTCATTTTCAACAAAAAAGTTACGTATTTTTAGCTTTCACCTGTGACTTAACTTATACTTTTGCTAATATTAACCAATGTTATAAATAGCGCGAGGCGTGGCGTGGCGGCATGACTAAACCTCACGCCTTAGCGGCCATGACGAAACTTTTGCATTTATAAGGTGTGGCATAAGGTGGCACAAAATATGAAAATATTTATATATTTATATTATAATTCATATATATCGAGTTTACAAAAAGACATTGCATAAGACGGCATAACACGTGGCGTGACGGCATGGCCCAGCCTCACGCCTTTACGAGGCTATTGCGTGCCTTTTAGAACCATGATATTAACTTATACTTTTACCCTTAACATCACATACTTAGCAACTTTTAACAATTCCATTACATCAACCAAAATAATTAAATATTCAAATGGCCAGGTCTACAATACTAGGCCGGGTAACAAGTCCATTCAGGTCTCCCACAAACACTCTTAATTAAGACGTTGAATAGAATATAAAACGTTATAATTAGTACTATTTTAAGAACATGGGATCATGTGTGGTTTCTAAATCTTAAACGCCTCATTTGTCATTTTCCAACCAACAATGGCACTTCTTGCTCTTTGCATTGTATTCCCAATCTTGTTACTTATCTTCCTTAAACTCATAGTCCACCCATACCCCATCAAAATCCCAATAAAATCCCGACATGTGTTCATCACGGGCGGGTCTAGTGGCATTGGTTTAGCTCTAGCTCACCAAGCCGTCCGTGAAGGTGCACGTGTCACAATCTTAGCACGTAACCTTAAGAACCTCGAAGAAGCCAAGGCATCTATAAGACTATCAACAGGTATAGATGTTAATATTGTTAGCGCTGATGTACGTGATTTTGAAGAGGTTAAGGAGGCAGTTGAAAGTGCAGGACCTATTGATGTTTTGGTTTGTAATCAAGGTGTGTTTGTGTCACAAGAGCTTGAGAAACAGGAGATTAATGAGGTTAAGGATATGATTGATGTGAATTTGATTGGGACGTTTAATGTGGTTAAGGCTGCATTGCCAGGAATGAAGAATAGGAGTGATCAAAAGCCTGTTTCGATTGTATTCATGTCGTCTCAAGCCGGTCAGGTACTGTGTAGGAGTGTCTTGCATGTTGAGTTTTCGGTTCATGCTTCTGTTGCATTAAGAAGTTCATAATAATATAATATCCCCTTCTAAAAAAGAAGTTCAAAATTTCTTTCTTTAGTTTGAACTTTAGTTATTTAAGTTATTTGGGGCTTGTTTATGAGATGTTAAAAGGTTTTTGGATACCTGGTATAAGAAAATGGTATATCTTTAATCGAGTTTATCATGGTATAAGAAAATGGTATATCTTTAAACAAAGTGCCAGGAGTTGTATATTGCAACTAGCTTCAAGACCGGTCCATCTAGCTGTATGAAATAATTTTAATGAGTATTATAAGAGTTATTTATAAAAATGATTAGCTAAAAAAAAATATATAATAATAATAAGGGGATATGATGCCTACTTTATAAAGTAGTCAAGTTACCTACTTTCCTTTGTAAAAAAGGGTATGGACAGGGGCTAAACTGTATCAGGAGCTTACTGCAGGGACTGAACTGTACATTTTGTAAACTTTTTTCAAATAGAATGTAGGTAATTGCCTACTTTATAAAGTAGGCATCATATCCCCTAATAATAATAACAAGAACAATACCCGTGCGTTGCACGAGTAGACGATTTTTTTTTAATGATGTTTGCAATAAGTTAGAAAGAGTTAGAACATTTAAAAGTTGAAAAAACAATTAGAAAAATATAATCCGGTAATGCACTTTTTAAAACTTAAAATTTAAAAGTGCAATACACGTGTGTTGCCCGTGTACACATTTTGTTTGATGACATTGGTATAAGTTAGGAAGCGTTTAACTATATCTAACGTTGAAAAGAAAAATGACATAGCAAATCAATGACATCTCGTAAACAACATGCGTACATTAACACTCATCATCACAAATTATTCTAAAATCCGAAACAATTTTTGTGAATATATAAGATGTAATCGAAGATAAAAAAAAAAAAGTGTATTTGCGTTGCTCCCTCTACGTCTATTAAACATATACCTCGTTTTACTTATATAATTCGAAAAAGCATAAATAAAAAAAAAAAAAAAAAAAAAAAAGGTCTCGTAACCATAACTTTTAAGGTTGTGGTTAGCAAAACACAATATTAAAATAGCATTCAGTTAACCACTTAAGGGTGGCCTAGTGGCAAAAGGGTTGTGACTATCACTCTAAAATGTGTGAGGTCTCAAGTTCAATTCCCGCTAGGTGCAAACAACCTTAAGTGGCCACGCCAACCTTCTGAAAAGGGAGGGCTTTACCTGATTTGAGCCTGTGTGGCGGTGGATTCAAGTCCCGTGGATTAGTCGGCCAAAAGGTCGGAAATCATGGTTAAAAAAAAAAAAAAAAAAAAAAAAATAGCATTCAGTCATCAAAGTAGATTAAGTGGTTCCTAGATATATGTATGCTTTCAAAGTAGAATAAGTGGTTCCTAGATATATATATGCTTTTCACTGTCTTGATGATATATTTAACATACAAACCATGATGTTGCTGCTTCTTATTTTAAAATAGTAAAAATGCATCTTTTTCGTTTGATTATTATGCTTCTTTTAGATGTTCAATAAATGGGAACATCTGTGTGAGGTTATATTGTAACGACTATATATGATAGGCATATCACAGTTTATAGGATTATAATGTGTATTGCTCATTGCATATACCTCATCAATCTTATTTTCTAGACTATCTATCTTCGATAGACCATGGTCATTTCATTTGTCATTTGCAGTATTTTCGAACACTACTCGGATAGTGTTTACGATCACAATAAGAAAGCACCTACGCATTCTTGTCATCCACCACTTTTCCTACGCACCTACGCATTCTTGATAAACGATGCCAAGTCATAATTTTTTCACCTCATCCTAGCTATTTCCAGAATATAAGATAATCGTTTGCATTTGTAGAAAAGTAAACGACAGGATTGATAGAATATACGTACATGCATGATAAACAATAGAAAAGAAGATATTAAAAATAAACAAATTTGATGTGGGATGCACATGATCATAACAAATTTACATCTTCTTTACATAATCCATTTGAGATTGTATCTAAATAATACTGAATGCTTGTGAGATGTTGTTCTAACTCAATAATACAAAGTGTTATGTATATACATATATCTATTTGCCTGACCTTCTGAAATACATGATTTCTGTATAGGTATACGATGCATAGAATAACAACATGTCCTCTTAAATAATGATGAGGTGTTTGAAATTTCGAGATAAACACAAGCTGAATTCAAAATGTAAAATATGCTATCTACTTTGACCAATTTATAACTGCTTTGAAATTGCTAAAATTGTTACGTAAATAGAGGTAAGTTAGCTTCAATATTAATAAACGTGCAAAAATATGGCAGGCAATCTTAAAGAATTAGGGTTACTTGCTATAAATTAGGATGTACTTTATTTTAAACGGTTAAGATTTAATATTATATGAATTCAACTGTTGATAAACAATGCCAAGTCATATTTTTTTCTCTTAGCTCCGTCAACAATAGATAAGTATAATAATAATAATAACAATCTGAGTGGGGGCTCAGATTGTTTCTCGGCTTCCCACTAATTTCTTGTAAACCCTATGAGTTTCTAATAAAAGTGTTGTTTATAATAATAATAATAATAATAATAATAATAATAATAATAATAATAATAATAATAATAACAACAAAAAAAAAACACCATAATGTAATCACACTTGTATTTTATATAATAAGTGTTCATTACGGATCCAAAAAAGGCTTTACTAATTTATTTCAAATTTCTTTCTGGGCAATTTTATATTCGTTTGTCAAGTACTAGTAACAAACTTTAAAAAACTTGTATACATGATCATTTTGACCACGAATAAGTAATGTACTTTTGGCAATGTTACCGTGTTGAAGAAGTTTGTTACCTTATAATGAAAAAGAAACAAGAAGATTACTATAAACAAATCTTTGGTATATATAACGATTTTCATACGAAACTTTCACAAAGTGAAATTTTACAACAACCAACTCATTAGCTCAAGATTGAAATTAATTGTGTTTATGTGTAAGCTGTTTCGAATTCTACTTGATGTGCACTTGTGCAGTGATTGCTTCTTGGGCATCTTTATGCTTGTAGTTTTATAAATTTGAAACACGAAGCTTCTACTGGTGTTATATGTGAGGCCTTTCCTTTGTCGTTTTGGAAGACTAAGTATTTGGTTGAAGTTATTTAGCTCTAACGTATTACTTGTATTATGTTTTATTGATGGTCTTTTCCAACTTTAGGTGGGCCTTTATGGGTATACAGCTTATTCGGCTAGTAAGTTTGGCTTAAGGGGACTCGCAGAAGCGCTTCAGCAAGAAGTAATTGCTGATAACATGTTAGAATATAAGAATCATGACAATCATATAAACAGGTAAACACATATGCGGAAGCGTAGGAACATTTATAACACATAAGAGATTAACATAAATTAAATAGGAACGTACCGTGGTGATTCTAGCCCGAACAAGAATCAAAAGCTATTGTCTTTAACAATATGAAGAACCCTAATTAGGGTTTATATGGATCAATGATTAACCCCTTACCGTTTTGTTAATCGATCCCTTGATAACAACAAAAGTATGTTGTTACCTCGTTCTTGTACACACGAACTAAACCGTATTAAGGTGATGCTAGTAACAACACAAGGAACAATTTTGATGAACAAAATTCGATCCCACACACCCTAAAGGGTTGTACGATCGGTTATAGACAAAGAAGAGAAGAAAGACACTTAGGGATAATTGTGTGTACAAGAGATTACCCCAACAATGACCCTATGTGTTTATATTTATACTAAATAGAAAACTTGGAGCAAAAGCTAGGGTTTGGGTTACCCTAACCCATGGCCGGTCGATCTAGAGCCCAAGGAGGGGTTCTAGATCCTTCTCTTGTTTCCTAATTGTATAAACGTAATTCTTTCCTTATTTGCGTCTAACGGTCGTTAGTCATTAACGGTCAATACCAACGATCGTTACATACTTGTGTATAATAAAAATATATAAATATATTAATTATTATTTCTTAATACTCATTCGTAACGTGTGCAATCCCGAGGTCTCGAGTTCGATTCTAGACATACGTTTATTAATTTATATCCATAAACTCCAACAGCTCCCACTTGGATATCTATTAATAACATAATGACATTGGTAAGTGTCTAGCAACACGCCAATGCCCCTAGATCAACTCGAGGAAGGTTTCCTGGAAAAACCTATAATGATTCATCATTATTATTATCATCCTTTTGTTTCTAATACCACGTTAATAAAGATATGGATCTTAGTCATTCTTTAATTAACAATTTTGTTTCTCGTTGTTTATGATTGAACAAGATTACCAAAACATCTGAACGTATTCCAGATAGACTTTGGGCGTGCGCACGCAAACATCTTGTCAACCCTACGAGGGGCCCAGCAGTATTAAACTTCTGAACAAATCAGAAGGAACAAATTCTTTCTTGACTACAAGAATAACCCATGAACTTTGCAACACTTCTAAAAACAACCCTTATAACTCCCTGTTACGGTGAGCGGTAGACTGCTTCACAAAAATGCACTACATCCATGACTCTTATCTGGCATCTCAAGTCTGAGGATAACAAATTCATGATTTACTTACTGACAAGATCCATAAAGTAAAATCATGTAGTTGGGATAAGTCCTATATTCAATTCATCGAATATCATGTGAAATTGGTATGTCAACGCATCAATATACTTTCAAGTATATTCTTAACCAATACTCAGATTTGTCTTAGTTTGATGATATTCCCATATCATTAATCGACAATGGACAATTTAGAATAATATTAGTTATTCACGGATTTTAAACATGCAAATATAGGACACAATATATTATTAATGAAAACAAACGTACTAAGTACTTTAATTCATTATAAATAATAATTGCTTAATGTCCTTTATCCAAATATCAAAATAGATCAATGCATGATTATACTAGTTAATGAATTTTCCTCAAGTAATAACTTGAAGACAATTATGCCTCAAGTAATGACAATCATACTTGTTGACAAGGCATTATTTCATCTAACTATGATCTATCCGAATTTTGAGAATACTTCTTTCAAGAATTCAATAATTAAAATTCTTGTATGTGTAAATCCAACTATCTTGATATAGCCACATAATTTTTTTTTTTTTATAAATGGTGTGATATCCTCAATCACCAACTTATGACAATCAAACTTTCAAACCTTTTAAAGTTTAAAGTATTCTAATTCTTTTAATGTTTAATGCAACTATGCTCTTAGTTGAGCACAACTAGTTCTCATGAAATCCTTCATGACTAGTTATTGAGTGTCATCTCAATTAAACTAGCATCATTGTATATTAAACACAATATGCTCTTTAAAATTTTCGTAAACTTAATATCCATAGTGTAATGTTTAGGAGCTATTCCAGGTTGAGGATCATTATTCTAATTTCAAACATTTTCCATTAGAATATCTATTACACAAGTTATATAATAACCTTTAATTGGATATCAAATATTGTCAAATCATTTAAGCACTTAAGCATGATACAACAATAATACAATGCACATGAAAATCCTTCAGTCAAACTTAGATTTTTATTCATGTACTATCTTTACAAATATGTATATCCATTTACTAAATGATATATCATATTCTATTAGAATCATTTACCGCACATGTTTATTAAATAATAAACTTTTGTTCCAAGGTTGTATGTTTTATTTTCTAAATCTTTCACTTACAGTTTCATTCCAAACTAAGTCTTAACATTTCACTTATATGGAATGTAACTTCTTATATGTTATACGACATATATGATTTAGTAAATCAAACATAATACTCCCACTAGCTTTCAGGAATACTTAGAAATTACCTTATTGTAATTATAAACCTAAACATAGATTTAATAATTTATCATAAGAATAATTTCCTAGATGCATGCATTTATCCATTCATGGATTATTGCACTATGTACACTTCCAAAGATTTTCTTGAATTCACAAACTCCTTTTGATTACTTATCGTCCTCGCTCAAGTAATTATTCAAGAAAGAGTTTTTGATATTCCATTGTCAAATTTCATATTCATATAAATATGACAATAACCATCTTTGTATCTCTAATGTGTTTTAGGAAAGAGTATTCAATCATAGTTAATTGCTTAAGTATGATTAATAATCTTGTCATAAGACATGCATTAAGATATGAGTACAATTTTTGTTCATATGATTTCTACACAAAGATTTAAACCTCTAGGGTTACTTATCTTTGAATAAACTCATCTTCATTCTCTAACCATTAAGAATTAAGATAAATCAAATTTAAAATTTGAATATCTTTATGAACAGCATCTCCAACATTCATAATATGAATAATTTACCCAATTCATTATTTTGGTAATACTACATCATATAATCGTCAGCATATTAATTAAATAGCTGAGATATCCAAGTGGATCTATGAATGAGAATTCCATCATCTTGAGGTTTATCATTTACATGTTAAACCTCATCATGATTTTAACTAGTGTGGTTTTAGAAGATTATGTATCTTGTAATTTTATCTTTTCAAGATAAAATACTCCCACTTGCCTTTAGCATTATATAGAATATAAGTACTTAGCAATTAGAGCAACAATCCAATTTTCTCTTTTAGGACTTTACAAATACGCATTGATAGCTCTTTGTTAATAACCTTCACATAAGTAACTTAACAAATTTAGAACTTCAATTTTAAGACTTAATGTGATTCATCACATTTCATAATTCAATAACGTCTTATTAATCTTCTAGGAGTCTAATTGAGTATATTCAAGACATACTCAATTTCTAACCTTGATAACTTTTAGAAGAATAGAAATCATAGTTATCTTCAATCAAACAATCTAACAAGAGTTTGATTCCCTAACTGAACATACTATCCATATGTGGTATTTCAATTAGAATTAATATTGTAAGAAGATCTAACAATATATATAAGATAAACATATTCCTGTTGGCATACCTATTTACCAACTAAATCAACTTAATGGTATAATAGTATTTTCAAGCCAATTGCATGCTTTATAACCCAAGTACTTATTAATCAAGTCACTTCATGTTTATGTCTTATAAAACATAAACTTGTTATAAAACCCACTATACGTTATTAATCATTGATCAACTCAATGACTTCTTGTATATGTCTTAATTAAAAGACCATAACAAGCTAACGTCTTACTTAATTATAAGTCTTGTAACACTTAGAAGACTTCATGTTTATAACTATACAATAAAGTATAAACATGTATAATTAAAGTAATCATGAACACCATCATTTGGTTTCAATAATATTTTCAAGTTAACACACTACTTTATTTATTTATGTCATTCTAAGAATACATAATTATTGAAGTAGTATTATATTACTTCATGCATTTATGTCATTCCAATAATACATAAATATTAAAGCTGAAGTAGTATTTTTATTTGACACATATGTTCTAATAGATGTCTAATTTAGAAACAGTAAATTATCCATGTTGGTCTCACGCATACATGGAAATTCACCTTGTTGTTAATATTTAGTCTGCGTCTCACGTTTACTAAATTTTAACACCAAGTGTTTCTTAGATTAGATGTATTATTCTAATTAGAATTATAATCTCTTACTTTGCAGTTAAGAGAATCTTTTAAATCATATTCTTATGTGTTGTACTTTGCACATAATGAAGATTTCTCCCACTTGTGCATGGTACAACACCATGTATCATATAAACAACACGCACGCGTTTGTTAATATGAACAATATGATTTGTGACATTAACATAACTTAGTAGATATAGAGTTTACTCAATCAATCAAGGAAACGTACATGACTATCCTTGAAAATATTAGTGTCTATATTTGGAAAGTAATTACCTTGAGATAATCAAAAGATAATCTAAGTTACAATCAAGACAATAAGTCTTGTAACTCCCACTGAATTAGAGAACATAATAATAATCCCTTATTCATTCATAAGAACACAATACTCCCACTGAATTTGACAACATTGTAAATGTTTCATTGATCAGTGAAAGGAAATAGTGTACTTGTTTACTTTCCTACATCTTTTAAGAAAACCCATTCAAACAATTATATAGGTTATAAAAGGATGTATTCTACTACATAAATGTGATTCATCACATTCCAAATTATTAACTTGAAAAGGCTCGGGCATGCAATTTCTTCCTGTATAGATCTACCATTCCAACAATTGTATGTAGTATCTTTAAATGGTCAAATCAAAACAACTAGATAAAATAATCTAATTTGTCTTTTACCATTATGCAGCAATCAGTCTAGCTTCTAATTTAATAACTCATAAGGTGCATATACTCTTACTATTAAAGTTTGCTATGAGTTATGTATTTAGAATTTAGACAATTCTAATCATCCTATTATACCTTTCTCATTCATGAAAAAGAATAGGATTTAAGTCTCACACTTCTCGTAATGGAAAGAAGACTATATTTATTCTTTTTGTAAATATTGACTCTAACCAAAAACCCAAACGGGTGTAGATCAATTAAAAGAATAACTTACGTTTACGGTTTTGAGTTGCATTAATACATTTAAGGAATTTACAAAATTCAATTTTAGTATTTTCGATAATTTATATTTCCAAGAAAATATAATACCCAAGGTTATATTCATATAACCAACTAATTTCTTGAAAATCTAGGATCCAACTTTACATAGATTCCACCACATCAGTTGATCTGCTAGTGGTGAAAGTATAAAAGATGGTAATCTGTCGAACAATAATTGGCAAACACTTTTCCAATTCCTAGATCATTATGGGATTTACCTCAAATTGATTCATCAATTTGTCATGTAAGCATGTTTCATCCCATCTCATGCCTTAAGCTCTAGGTCTCACGCATCAACTTAATTAAGTCGTCTAACTTAGAAACTGCAAATTCTCCATGTGTGGTCTCACCACACTCGGAAATTTACCTTGTCATTAAAATTTAGCCTGCGTCTCACGTTTACTAAATAATAACTTCAAGTGTTTCTTATAGTTAGATGGCATGTAACTTAAATTTTAGGGTATAAATTTTTGATGTGAAAATCAAAACATGTATAAAGATGCATGCACTCATCTTTATAACATAAGTTTTCATAAAAACTTTTTATATCCGATTCGTGAAATTAATACACAAAGTTTTACTTGAGGTTTATGCCAAAACCCTAAGATGACTTTCTACAACATATGATTTTAAAAGTAATTCGTTTAAGACATATTCAAGATTGTGATAACCAAGGCAGACTCTAAGGCTCTTTTCTAAGCCTTCAAATCATGGTTATGAATATCATCTTAAAGGACTTAATTTTAAAAGCATATTTGTACAAAACATCAATCAAGCAAAAGTTTATGGATTCAATCTCAAAATAGTAACAAAGTTTGAATTTTGCTAGTCTCGCCTGGGAGCTGATTACCGTGCGAATCGGACCACGATTGGCAATAAGACCTTGCAAGATTCTTACTTTATCACTTTAGGGTTTCACAATTATTAGTCCGTATTAATTTTCTTTATGAAAACAACCCTTTTATTGCTTACAACAAGTCCAACTAAAAACAATGAAACAAGTATCAAAGAAAATCAAAACAACCAATAATAATAAGTGAAACAATTAGCCACATGCAATCCGTATTAGAAAAGATCCTAATAAAATCAATTCTAGGTATAATAATGCATGTAATCAACTAAGGCCTTCCCCTCTTAATGGAGGTGAGTCACATACATTGACGAATCAATTGCGTAGGCCAAAGCTAAAAACACACCACATAGCATATAAAATTGATTTTAATAATTATGGGGTCTTCCCAATGTTAGATCTGTCTAAATATGTGAAAAGCTTAACAATTAATAAACAATTAATAACCCATGACTAACATGCATGTTTCGTCACGGATCAAAGCATAACAATTACCAATTAGGTCAAGGATACGCCCAAATAACACATAAACATGTAGGCAACCTAGGGTTTCTAATCTAATTAATTAATAAAACCACAAACCCTAATTAGGGTTCATGGAATAATTCGACCCCCCCCCCCCAAAATTAGGGTTAGGGTAAAAAAAACAAAACCCTAGATCCAAAACATGTATCTAAAACAATCAAAATTCGTTTTTTATGTGTTTTATGTAATCAATTACATGTTATAGCAAGCTCGTGATACCACTGTTAGAATATAAGAATCATGACAATCATATAAACAGGTAAACACATATGCGGAAGCGTAGGAACATCTATAACACATAAGAGATTAACATAAATTAAATAGGAACGTACCGTGGTGATTCTAGCCCGAACAAGAATCAAAAGCTATTGTCTTTAACAATATGAAGAACCCTAATTAGGGTTTATATGGATCAATGATTAACCCCTTACCGTTTTGTTAATCGATCCCTTGATAACAACAAAAGTATGTTGTTACCTCGTTCTTGTACACACGAACTAAACCGTATTAAGGTGATGCTAGTAACAACACAAGGAACAATTTTGATGAACAAAATTCGATCCCACACACCCTAAAGGGTTGTACGATCGGTTATAGACAAAGAAGAGAAGAAAGACACTTAGGGATAATTGTGTGTACAAGAGATTACCCCAACAATGACCCTATGTGTTTATATTTATACTAAATAGAAAACTTGGAGCAAAAGCTAGGGTTTGGGTTACCCTAACCCATGGCTGGTCGATCTAGAGCCTAAGGAGGGGTTCTAGATCCTTCTCTTGTTTCCTAATTGTATAAACGTAATTCTTTCCTTATTTGCGTCTAACGGTCGTTAGTCATTAACGGTCAATACCAACGATCGTTACATACTTGTGTATAATAAAAATATATAAATATATTAATTATTATTTCTTAATACTCATTCGTAACGTGTGCAATCCCGAGGTCTCGAGTTCGATTCTAGACATACGTTTATTAATTTATATCCATAAACTCCAACATAACATTCATGTTTCACTTATATTTCCACCAGATACTGATACACCCGGTTTGATAAAAGGTTTGATCTAGACTTTCAACTCCCTTTCCTGTGACCTTATCTTTTCTCTCTTTTTATATCTTTTTGTCTCTTTCGCAGCAAAAAAGATAAGGCCAGAGTTGTTAAGCATCATAGCGGCATCCTCTAGTGCAATGCAGGTTGGCGAGGTGGCAAAAAAGGCATTGGACGGCATTAAATCTGGATCATTCTTTGTCCCCTGCAACTTTGAAGGATTCTTGCTGTCAATAGCAACTGCTGGTCTCTCTCCTCAAAGATCGTACTTTATGGCGTTTGTTGAGGTGATTTTTGTTGGCGTGGTACGGATTGTGGCATTGTGTTTTCAGATGACTTGGTACAGAAGCATAGAGAAATGGTATGCACTAAAGAAATGATGAGTGTTTCATGAAGTAAATTGTGCATTAATAAGACAGAGGAGTTACTAAAATACTTCTCGTTAAATGGTATCTAAGATACTCAAAGATGCACCATCAGCCATTTGGTGTCGAGTCTTAACAGAGACAAGTTCCGATTTGATTGTGAGGCACTTTGGAACCCGGCCACTAATGTTTTCAAGTTTCTAAATAGTGAATTGATGTGCGCAGAATATCGTATATTTGTATATGTATACTTTGTCTTGGCAATGCAAATTCATTGTTTGCTTATAAGATCACAGTTATATGTCCATAATGATTTTGTATTTCTATTCGTTTCGAGACCACAAAATTTATGTATAAAATTCACGGAAGGTAAACACCCTCTTTTATCTTGAGAAAAAAACGTAAGCTTTTAGCTCAAACTTGCCAAGGACCTTTTCTATACTAATTTGAATGGTTTAATATGCTTGCACAACATAACTTGATTAAATTTTGAACCCTATTGAAACTGGTTTGGCCAAAAGCTAATCTAGACAACCTCTTTCATAAGGTTATAAATGCTACCCTTTGAAAATCAATGGCAACACCCTTGACCTTTGATGGTTGATCAATTGCTATAGCTCGAGGATTTAGACAGTAGACAAATTCCCCTACTCCGTATTCTAGGTTAGGGTAAGAAATTAGAAAATACAAGCATGTTTAACTATAATACTAACATTGACAAATTTTTTCCTCAAGCTGTGCATGAATGTTGAAACTGATTAATTTCATTAAATAACTTATTTTTTCTAATTTTCCGAGTTACTAAACTAATTTTTTTAATTATTATTCTAGAATATCGAACTTGTTATGTGATAATTTAATATATATTAGATAAGTACCCATGCATATCAACCGGATTTTATAGCGGCAGATAGTTTTACTGATAAAAAAAATTTATGGGTTATAAACGAAAAATAATAAAAGTTTGAGGATTTGGGAATTAAACAAAATATTTTGAACCTCAGTTCGACCAAGGTGGTTCAACCGGCTGAACCGTTCCGGTCGAAAAATGGGTCAACGTAAACCGGGTCAATCCGACGGTTTGGGACGGAAAATAGGTCAAATTAAACCCGATCAACCCGCCGGGTTTAAAGCCTTCTGGATCAACCAGGTTTTCGTGTGTATTAATAGTTTCCTTTTGAAACATATGTTTTCAACATTTCCTTTTTTATTTTCAACTTTTTGATTTTTTTTTCTTTATATATATTATAGATAACCAGATAGTTTTCCACGAATTAAATTTCAATTACACATAGGTGGTGTTTGTTTATTAAGAGGGTCTGAATCTGAATCTGAACCGCACGTCTAAATCTGAATCTGATGCGTAAATGTCTGAATCTGAACGCATCTGAACGAAGAAAAAAAAACTCATGTTTGAACGGGATTTATTTATTTATTTATTTTTTTTTTATTTTATTTTTTTTTTGTTATTTTGTGTCACCAAGAGGCATTCAGACGCGTTAAGACACCCCTCTCAAGTCTTGACCATTAAGATCTAACTGCATCTGAACGCGTCTGAACGAAAAAAAAAAAAAACGGTCTGAACGGGAAAAATGTCTGACCGATTCAGACATAGTGCCCAACTGCCCATTCATAGGCGTTAAGAGGCTGGAAAAAAAACAAACGCAGCCATAGTTTGAATATTCCACGTGGATTTTTCAAAATCTTCCAACTAGATATTTTTTACTTGTTCCTTACTTTGACTCGTTTTTAGTCATTTGACCCTATTTATTCCCAATTCAGTATAACCTTTGTGTTAAGTTGCACGGGGACGGAAACGGGGACCGGGACGTGTATGGGTACAAGTACTGGGAAGCTACAACATCCTAAAATTTAAGAAACTGGTATGGTGAGGAAACGTCTATATATTTATAATATTTTAGAATATAGCAAATTGTCTTTAAAAAAAAATTCACCAACATTCAAAAATCCAAAAAAATATTACTCTTAATTATTAATTAAAAACTTTTAACAATCAAATTATCTTCTCAAAAAAACATTTAAGTAAAAAAAAATCAATTAAAAACGTATTATATTTCTTATGTTTCACTTTAAAACTTTGTACTTGTAGGGAAAAAAAAGAGTCAATGTCATCAAAATTTTGAGATATATTATCAATAAAAGTTGACTACATATTCTTAACCTATTTGTTACCAATTAAAAAAAAAAAAAAAAAAAAAAAAAACACTCTACATTATGTCAGTGTCAATTTACTAGTTAAAAATGTACTCACATGACTCTTTTAAAAATGTACAAAAGAAGTTTCTCTCTCCATTATTAGACCAATAACATTCTAGAGCACTTCATCTTCCCGGTTTCTTTTGCACATAGTTGGTCTTCCCTGTTAACCCAACCTTCTCGCCGGAAAAATTTAGCATACTATAATTAAACACCAGAAATTTGATGCCTCCAATTTATCTCGCCCAGCCCGGGACGTTTCCCCGGCGTTTCCCGTTGCCGGGACGTTTCCGATACATGATACGACATGCCGGCCGCGTTTCCGTGTATCCTAGCCTTTCTGTCATCTTCCTCAAATCAATGCCTTAATGATCCTAAATCAAACTAAAACTATCTTCCTCGGGTGTGTTTCTTTCATTAAAATGTTTTAGGTCTGAATCTGGCTACACATCTTCCCAGTAAGAGGTGGCTAAAAAGTCTAAATCTGAATGAAATAATGTTGTTTGTTTTTTTTATAATTGTCCGAATGATTTTAAGTGCTCGTTTCTGCAATTTATTTAAGTAACTTATGTAAATATGAAACCAGACTTTTTATCATAAATATAACATAGTTAATAAACCATCAAATATATTATATTAATACGAGTCTTCAATGTCTTATCGAGTAAGAGGCAATAAGACAAGTCTCCCACCTCTTACTAAGTAAGATGTTATATGTCTAACTTGATCTGACTAAACAAAAATGTATGCCCACCTCTTATTGGTAAGAGTAAGAGGGCTAGTAAGATTTTTATTATTATTATTATTATTATTAACAAACATACCCTTACTGAACCCGATTTCAACAACATATTCTCATCTTGAACGTGGGCTAAGGTTGTGGTTGTAGCCGAGATGGAGGAAGAGATTGTTATGGATACGATGGGTTGTAGTCGAGATGGTGGAGGAGACCAGTGAGGTGACAAGATTTCTCATCTTGAACGTGTCCAGTGAGGCAATCACGGTTGTCGTTGTAGCCAAGATGGAGGAGGAAATGGTTGGGATTGTCATGGATGCGATGGGTCATCTCAAACCAAATAAATCTTACAATTCAAACTTTTATGAAAACCATTTCACCATAAGTTCCTGAATTTAATTCTCTTTAATTTGGTATGCATTTTGATATATAAATACATTTTTTTTCTTTGATTTTAAGTGGGCTATGATTTTCTTAAAATTTCCGACATCTTCGGCCCTATTTTTTGTCTAATTTAAATGAATTGCGCAAAACTTAAAACATGAAAGTTGTAGATTTTTTTGTCTTTCTTTACCCAAAAATTTGAATCACTCAATTGTGATATGATATAAGTGAGATATCGCATTTTGAAAATGACATTTTACACATATTTAGTGCAAATAAGGTGTTTGATAAAGCCTAAAAGAGATTTTTATTGATGAACTATGCTAACAATTTTTTTATAAATGAAATACTATTTTATTGATGAACAACTATTTTTATTTATGAACAATGCCTATGATGAGCAAATAATGATAAATAACATTTTTTTCATAATTAATTAATGAACAACTCTTTTTATTCATAAACTACCATTTTTATTGATCAACAAATGTTTTTATTGATGAACAACTTTTTTATTGATGAACAACACTTTTTATTTATAAAGATTATTATTTTTTATTATTGGTTAACAACGTCTATGACTAAAAACTCTTTTTATTGATGAATAAATTTTTTTATTGATAAACAATTATTTTTATTGATGAAAGACTAACTGATAAACTGATTAATAAGACTGATTGATGATGAAAAACTTTTTTCTGAGAATGGAGTAGCTAGGCCGATTATTTGTTGTGATAGACTTGAGAAATTTCAGTTGAGGAGGCTAGATCGTTGGAGAAAATTTTTAGCGAATCGGAGGTGTGGGAAGCAATTCGAGGATGCGGGGGGGGGGGGGGGGATAAAGCTCCGGGCCCCGATGGGTTTAATTTCAAGTTTATTAGGAAATTTTGGGAGACTATCAAAGTAGATTTAGTTAGGGCGGTCATGTGGCTTTGGGAAAAAAATGGAGATTTCAAAATGGTTATCCTTTGTCACCATTATTCCTATGGTGACGGATCCCATCGGTCTCGGGGATTTCCCTCCTATTAGTCTCATAGGGTGCAACTATAAAATCATAGCAAAAATGTTGGCGGAAAGGGTTAAAAAAGTAGTGGGGGTTGTGGTGGGTGAAGAGCAAAACATGTTTATAAAAGGGAGATATATTCTTGATGAAGTGTTTAAAGCAAACGAGACAATGGACTTTTTGAAGAAAAAGAAGGAAAACGGATTAATATTTAAAGTTGATTTTGAGAAGGCGTATAATAGTATTAATTGGAGATTTTTTATTAACATTATGGAAGGATGAGGTTAGTTGAGAAATGGCGTAAATGGGTGGAAATATGTCTTAGGTCTTTATCGATATCAATTCTTGTTAATGGATCGCCTTTGGAGGAATTCTGATGAGGCGAAAAGTGTACCGCTTTTAAGGGGTCATTTAAGCCCGAATTCGTGGTTATTTGATCAAATATTGCCATAAATCATTTCTTTTGTCATTTTAGGTACTTTTGGAGAGAAATCTGGAAAAGGAAGCATTTTGGACGTTTTTGGAGCATAAAAGTGAAGAAAACGGCAAAGTCTCAATTTTCCTTGCTGGAACAGTACCTGATGGCGTCAAAACTCTCCACATGACGGCGTCAAGAGTTACAAAAGAGGTGGAAGTGGAAAATACACGTGACGATCCAGAGAGTTTTTAAGCCTAGGACCTGACGGCGTCACCCAAGGCCGTCAGGGTCCAAACATTAGTGACGGCCCAGAGCATTTCTACACATGACGACGTCACAAATAGATCTAGGCAATACGATTTTATTATGGCGGCGAGTTGACGGCGTCACAATCTAACACATGACGTCGTCACGATGTGTAATCTATATATAGTTTTCCAAATTTCATTCATTAGGGTGCAATTTTGAGGGAATAAACCCTAGTCCGAATTTTATCACTTTTTCAAGGGATTCAACCCCTTGATTCTTTCAGGTTCAATTAAAATAAGTATTCCTTCAAATCATTCAATATGTCTATGTGTTGTTTGATTATATCTTACGCTTGTCTTCTATTTAACATGCTAGGCTAGATTTTCATTGTGTTTGCTTAGATGTAGTGACACCTAGATGTTGATTATGGGTTGATTGTTTGTTCATAATTGTTACGGATGATTGTATTCGATGTTAGGCTTAAGAAAACTGACAGACTTCCATTGGTAACTTGCTTGAACGTCTTAAGAGACATGATCGCAGGTGTACTACGATTTTTTGTTGTATTTAATGCGTAGGAGAATTCTAATGATCCCATGTTAGGAGCTTCTAACGGCTCGACATAGGAGTGAAGTAGGATCTTATAGAGTTAGGGAATATTGTACACGGACCTACGACTAGTATTAAGGAATATGACCCGTCATCCATGCAATTGTAACAAGCTATCAACTTGTAAAAGATATCTAGGGAGTAATGAAATCTAAGTAAACAGAACTTTCCTCATTATTGTTTCACCACATTAGTATAATTAGTTTAATTTTCATTTATTTTATTTTATTTTGATTGCATCTTTAGATTAATTGGGTTAGTTGGCTAGCAACTAATTCCGCCCACTCTTTCAAAACCCGAGATTTTACTTGCTTTCATAAAAATATAAAAATTCAAAAAGAATCATCCCTCACCTCTAGACCTAGTTTAGTAGGCTTCCTAATCCTAGCGACACTATTCCTGAGTTGAACGATCAATCCCCCGGTACTTGTCACTATATTATACTACAACGATCAGGTACACTGCCTGGTGGGGGTTGTAAGCTTCTCGAGATCCCTTGAGAGGTAAAACCTGTTGCGAGGGTGCGATCCCCACGTATCAAATTCGTACTTGTGAGGGGTCTTAGGCAAGGCGATCCCCTCTCTCCATTCCTTTTTATCCTTGCGATGGAAGGGCTTAATGCGATTGTAAAAGAAGCGGTTTCGAATGGCATTTTTAGGGGTGTTAAACTGGGGGAAAATAATGTCATGGTGTCTCATCTTCAATACGCAGACGATACTATATTTGGTGAGTGGAATAAAGAAAATGCTAAGTCTCTTATGTGTATCCTAAAGTGTTTCGAAGAGGTCTCCGGGTTACGGGTCAATTATGATAAAAGTAAATTGTATAGAATAGGGGTCAACGCGATGAAATTGACGGAGATGGCTACGTGGATGGGTTGTGGTGTTGGGGAATTTCTGTTTACGTACTAAGGTTTGCCAATAGGGGAGAACATGAAGCGGGTAAGCACGTGGAATACCATGGTGGAAAAATTCAAAAAACGATTGGCCGATTGGAAGCAAAAACAATGTCGTTGGGAGGTCATTTAACATTGGTTAAATCGGTTCTAGGTAGCTTGCCATTGTACTATTTCTCGATGTTCGTGTGCCTGTGAGTGTCATAAAAAAATCTTGAGAGAAATAGAAAAAATTTCTTTGGGGGGGGGGGGGGGGATTGGTGAGGGTAAAAGGCTTTCTTGGGTCAAATGGGATTCAGTTATTGCACCAAATGGGGAGGGGAGGGGAGGGGGGAGGGTTTAAACATTGGGTCCTTAAGGGCGAAAAACTTGGCTTTGTTGGGAAAATGGTGGTGGAGATTTAGGAAGGAGGGTGGGGGTTATGGGTTAGGGTAATTAAAAGTATTCATGGGGAAAATGGGGGTTTGCGGGGTAATAGTGTAGAGGGTGGGGGCGAGAGGAAGGGTGGGGTAGAACCTTGTAAAAATTTCTTGTAATTATATCGTTAATAAAATAAATAATCTTTCGTTATCGTTACTAATTCCCATTTTCTCGGAAAAATTTGAAATTTTTCTTATTATATTATTTTGTCGTTATCACAAAATAATATAATTCACGAAATGACGGAATCAATCCTCGACATGTTATTCGAAACCTAAAATAATTCATTTAATCCTAATTATATTTCCTAAACTTAATTAAATTTCCTAATCACAATTATAATCCAAATGGGCCCTTAATCTTATTCCAGCCCAACACCACGTATACTATTCATAAGCCCAGTTTCCAAGCCCAACTTTCAAATCTTAATATTTCAATTATTCGACTAACTTCAAGCCTCCAAAATGCCTCGTTTATTCTCGATTCTTACACACGACACATCTATATTTTTGTACCACCTCATTCACCACCTAGCCAACTATTGTCAAATCCCAAGTTCATTGGACGACGTTTGATACATTTTTGAGGGGCGAAGTGTTTGACAAAAATCCAAACCAATCGATCCATGTTAAATTCAAAACTTAACCGTTTTGTTTCCCGTTTGTTCCTACGAGTTCCTAATAACATTTCTAACATGTTTTCATGTTTAAATATCATCTAAGATCAGCTATAATCAAGTAGTACAAGATTATACAAATCGTGTATGAAATTAAAAGGTGGTCGACATCCTTGTGATTCACCAAGACACCTTCCCTTATTTTATGCACTATCAAACTCATATTATAAGTTATAATATCATCCTACAACCTATGTTTACTGACAATGCATAGTACTTGTGGTTTCTTTGAAAGTTTCACACTTACGTGTGATAAAATGACACCATGATGCGTGGGAATCGCACCTTGCTTTACCTCTCAAGGGATCTCGCGAGGCTTACAACCCCCACCAGGCAGTGTACCTGATCGTTGTAGTATAGTATAGTGACAAGTACCGGGGGATTGATCGTTCAGCTTAGGAATAGTGTCGCTAGGATTAGAAAACCTAATTAATAGTTCTAGAGGTGAAAGATGATTATTTTTGTATTTTTATATTTTTATTAAAGCAAGTAAAATCTCGGGTTTTGAAGAGTGGGCGGAATTAGTTGCTATTCAACTAACCCAAAGCTAAGATGCAATCAAAATAAAATAATAAAAATGAAATTAGACTAATTAAACTAAGGTTGTGAGCAGTAATTGGAGAAATTGTGTTTACTTAGACTTCATTACTCCCTAGATATCTTTTACATGTTAATTACTTGTTACACTTGTATGAATGACGGGTTGTATTCCTTAATACCATTCGTGGGGTGGCATACATAACTCCCCAACTCTATGAGCTCTTATCTCCTCCTACACCATGACCCAGCACAACTATAGGGATTGTAAACAGTGGCTCATGCATTAAATACAACCAATAAAGACCTAGTACGCCTCGGTTCATGTTTCTTAAGACGTTCAAGCATGTTACCATTTGGAGATCTGCCAGTTTTCTTAAGCCTAACATATAAATCATTCATTCAAAACAAGAATAGACAAGTAATCAACACATAATCAACATCTAGGTTTCATTAGATCTAAGCAAACACAAGAGAGATCTAGCCTAGCATAGTAGAATTGAGACAAGAACAAGAGATAAACAACCAACACATAGACATATTGATTGAATTGAAAGTACACTTATCTCAATTACAATGCAAGGTCTCAAGGGTTTGGAACCCTTGAAAAACCTGTGAAAGAGGCACCAAAATCGTCTTTAGGGTTTCACCAAAACTTCTCTCTTTTTAATGAAAAAACTAGAAAACTATATATAGGAAAATCGTTCTGACGGCGTCAAGAGTTAAATCTGACGCCGTCACCTCGCCGCCATAAACTTCCTCGGACGCCCTAGATCCACTTGTGACGGCCTATGTGACGCCGTCACCACCTTCGGTATTTTATTCTTGTCCACTTTGACGCCGTCACCACTCCATCTGACGCCGTCACCAGCTACGGTAAATTATTCTTCATGTCTGACGCCGTCAAGTTTTTGGTCTTGACGCCGTCACCTTGTATCTTCAGCTTGGATTTTTGGTACTTTGTCGTTTTCTTCACTTTATGCTCCAAAAACGTCCAAAATAGCCTCTTTTCCAGAATTCACTCTCCAAACACCTAAAATCACAAAAGGAACGATTTAGGGCAATATTTGATCAAATAACGTCGGATTCGGGCTTAAATGACCCCCTAAAAACGGATCATTTTTCGCCTCATCACACCATATATACAATACATGCATGCACCCGTTTCTCTCAATTATCATACCCTCTCAAATATTTCTTTCTTCCTAAAAACTATATCTTGAAGGCCAGAGGTTGTTTCAAAATCGTTTGGACGCAAGAAAGGGTTATCGGGTTTAAGTCATACGTTTATTTCTTTGGGTTATAGACGAACGTGATTTTTCCTTGTGTTTCATTCATCCACTCTCGACTCTCTACCACCCTAGAGGTGTTGTAAGTTGTTTCAAGTTCATTTCCATTCATTTCACACGATAAATATAGTTCATGCATCATATATATATATATTTATTCGATCGTATATTGCTTTATGTATTATTTTCACGTACATATTGTCATATAGAACACCAAACGTGGCTAGCCTCTATCTTGGAAGGCCTAGGAGTCACGTAGCACACATAATTCATGTTAGTTTCACTCTACATGCATCAAACGAACTTGTTTTGAACCATACACAATCGCATGAAAAATTACTTAAACACTTAGAAATAATACTAAGTTTTTCATATATATAAACGATCCATACATGTTACAAAACGCTCGTATATCTTTAAATATCACGTAACAAGAGTACCATATTTTTACACGACTCAATAGACCACTTAGAAAACTACCACTTTCATTTATATAACTTGTAAAAATACTCACGTTTCGACACACAAATTAATTCATTTTGAATCGGCAATCACAAGATTTTTCAAAACCAAATTTAGTTAAAAACTTAATATTTTTCGTTTGGGCTTATTTCAAGCCCAATAAGAATTAACGATCCATAAGCCCACTGGTCCCATATGAAACATTTTTAGAATCATAAAAATAGCCCAAGTTCAGGCCCAAAACAATTTCCATGCCCTCGCCTCTAAAAATCTTAACGGGCCTTGAATTTGATTCGTTAAAGGCCCATAAGCTAAAAAATAAGCTTTTAATCAAATAAGCAGTTAAAATAAGCTTATTATTAACTTAATAAGCCACGGAAATTTTTAGATAATTTTTATAATCATTTTTGTAACTTTGGACTAAAAATGTAACGCGACGACACCTAGAAGGACTAAAATTGTAAATATTGAAAAGTAAGGACTAAAACTGTGAAAACAGAAACTTAAGGGTAAAAATTGATAAAAGTTAATATTCTAAGCCTAGCTTTGATTATTGGACAATTAGAGGACTATAGTTATAATTTATTTATAAAAAGGACTAACGGTGTAATGCAAACATCGTTAGAGTAAAAATGGTAAAATTGGAAAAAGGACAAGGACTAAACATAATCTATTTAACATTCTTATTTATTTTCTATTTTCGTAAATTTATTTCGTATTGCATTTAAACTTTCATTTTTTTATATATATTATTTAACGTAACGTTAATAATATATATAACGATATTTCAAAAGTTAATATTTTTACTTACGATTAAAAAGGTAAAACTTCGATGGATAATTTAAATAACATATTATGTCATATCATGCATAACATAAGAATTACACTGCACATCATCTATTCGTCATAACGAATAATTATTATTCGTTATTCGTTCGTATTTACCAAATAGTATTTGGTCAAATTCTCAGATAAATCTATTTATCAGGTTGTGTTTCGAAGCCGTTATCATAAATTCGTTCGACTTTATTTTCTTCATTTCAGTATCAATCAAGGTGAGTCATAGCCTCACATTTACTTATTTTCAAACTCCGAGAGGGGGATACATGTTATAAATAGATCACAAGTAATTTTCTGTATGCTTCCTGACTTGATATATGCCTAAGTTACCTATTGCCAAAAGACCCTTGATCATGAGCCATTAATCACTGTTATGTGAACGCGAATATAATGAATAGATCTATTTAAGGTTTGACAGCCTGTCCCATTAATACTTGACGAAATGCCATTATCCATGTGGTTAGTTGTATTAGTCGTGATAATTATATTTGAGTAAAAATAGGAATTGGCAAATCACCTATTACACGAGGGCAAAATTATCATTAATTTGATAAACACCTCCGTTTTTACGGTATTTGTTAACGTTTTGCGTGTCATGAGACTTAGAGCAATATATATACTGCAATATCAATTTTTAACTGATTGCATTTCTAATATAATCTTACTTGTGTATCAAAATGATTTCTAAATTCAAACTCTATGATATCACTCAACATTTTTGTTGACTTTTAAACATGTATCTCAGGTATTTAGCAGGGGAAGCAAGCATGGAACGGGCGGGAAAACTTCAAAACTTATCTACTTTATTTAAATAATTGTGTAAAATAAAAAGATGTTTGATTCAGTTTAAACATCAAGACTTTTAATATAATACTCTGATAGTGACCTATTGTATTTGAATTATTATTAATAAACTTATGTTTTAAAACGTCTCTTTCGAGCCGTTTTCTATCATTATGACTTCGATCCTCACCGTAACACCCTAATCACTATTCCGCTGCCATGTTACAAATTAGGGGGTGTTACAGATTGGTATCAGAGACATAGTTATAGAGAACCAAATGTTTTCAAACATTGAACTATAACCACACTTTCAAATAAAATAAATTTACACCATATTATTTTTCGCCCGCCGTGCCTGCTTGCTACCATACTCAGTAAGTTAATCATTAAGTTTATGATACTTTAATCTTGGTATATTAAAATTTTACATTCTTTAATGATAATAAATTCTTATTCTGCACTATTTACGAATCATTACAGTATTATTTCAATATGAGTATATCAGACTCCGACTCTGAAATTTTCGTCGCATCAGTTACGTCGCCTGTTTTTCGTTCTACCTTAGTACCTGACGCTGTTTCCCAAGAAACAGAACCATTCGAGCAAGACGAGATTGTAACAACGCCTGAAAATCCCGATGTTTTGGTTTTACCAACACATAACCATTACCACACCATGAATTTGATTCATATGTACCCGACCACCTATTCGATCTTTTTAGCCAAACTTATCCGTATACTTTTCACCATAGAGAACAAAATCCTGAGGAAGATATACCCGCATCCAGCCGACTTCGTATTTCCGATTCTACTCCTCCACTTTCACCATCATTACCATATCCTCCTGGTTTTACTCCCCCAGCTCATATCAATGAAACTGACGAGAGTGCTAGGATGGAAATTACCTCTACTCTTTCACCTTCTGTAGTAGTGACGCGTTTGGAGCATCACGAAGAACATATAGACTCACTTCTTCAGATGATTGATTATTCATCATTTGTCCATTCGGATACTATCCACAATACCTTACATAACCTTATAGCCAATAGGATAGAGTTGCAGCAGGGTTTAGCTCAGATACATTCAGATATCTCCGAGACACGCTCTTTCGCTATATCATTGCGAAGAGAGAGACAGAACCGTACTTGGGAAGCCCAGCTAGCACACTGAAGAGCAGATACATGGGAAACCTAGTAGGAGATATGCAGATTCAATACCATACCGAGATGCAGGATCTCCGAACTCAGATTTTAGAGATGGGAGGACATGCGGACGTACCTAATCATTAGAGGCAGTTAGTATTTGTATTAGTAATAAGGCATCTAAGCCTGCCGCATGTGGCAATTAATAAAGAATCTTGTATCGTTTTGTTATGAAAACTCAACTGATCAAGTTATTAATGTTATACTGTTGGTTGTGATATTATTATATACAAATGTTAATTTATGCTTATGGTTGTTCATGTGTATTAAAAATGCATCTAACATATCGGAATAATTATGATTGTTATATCAAAATAAAAACTACATATGGTGCCCAATTATTGTTAGAACTCATAAATATTCATTTCCCTACTTCACAAGATCCTTTAAACAAAATTATTGTTTAAAATTCTAAAGCTATATTTTTGTATTATCAATAGAAAAATGGAGCATGCAAGTAGCGAAAATTCCAACCCGGAAGTGATCATGACACCTACTGAGGTTCAAAGGATGATTGCTGAGGGTATATCTGCAGCTCGTGAAGCTGATCGTTTGAATAACATCAATGGAGCAAACCATGAAGCTAATACATCTACTCCTCGTAAATGTACTTACAAGGACTTCATGACTTGCAAGCCAACTAATTTCAAAGGGGTAGAAGGAGTTACTGAAATGGCCCATTGGTTTGAGCATACTGAGACAGTATTCAAGAGGAGCGGTTGTTCTGAAGATAGCAAAGTTACATTTTCTACAGGAGCTCTTCAAGGAGAAGCACTATCGTGGTGGAATACTACCGCGAATGCTATGGGTCAGGATGAAGCTTTCAAACTCTCCTGGAATGAGTTGAAAAATAAGATGCTTAAGAAGTATTGTCCCAGGACAGAGATCAGAAAACTAGAGGATGAATTTCATCAGCTAGTAGTAAGGTACAATGATCTTAAGACATACGACAGAAAGTTTCTGGAGTTGTCGGTGTTATGCCCAACAATAGTACCCGATGTTGATCAAGCATTGGAGAAATATGTGGAAGGACTGCCACCATCTATTGAAGGGGATGTTACCGCATCGAACCCACAGACAGTAGAAGAAGCTATGGGACTTGCACAGAGATTGTTGACCCGGGTGAACAAAAGAGGTTCTACCTCCACGATCAATGAGCATAAGAGAAGTGCTGACAACCATGGAAACAACAATGGCAACAACCGCAGCTACAACAACAACTACAGTGGTAACAGGAGCTACAACAACAACAATCAAAGCAGCAACCGCAACAGAGATCAACAACAGAACCGTAGTAATCATCATCAGCAACAGAATCGTCGACAAGAAGCTACCAGAGCTTATGCAGCAGTGCCTGCAGAAAGTAAAGGTTATGCCGGAACTCTACCCCCATGTAACAAGTGCAACATGCATCATAACGGATCATGTAAGGCTACTTGTGGAAACTGCAGAAGAATTGGTCATATGACAAAGGACTGTCGAGCAACTGGAGCCAGCACACAACCGATAGCAGTAAAGTGCCATGGTTGTGGTGAAGTTGGACATTACAAAACTCACTATCCGAAGAATGCCAATAATGTTGCCCGAGGAAGAGCATATGTACTCGGTGATGGAAACACAACTCAGAATTCTGATGTTGTTATGGGTACGTTACTATTAAATCAACAAGATGCTAAGATATTATTTGATTCTGGAGCAGATAAAAGTTTTGTGTCTACTTCGTTTGCCGCAATTCTAAATATTACTCCTATAAAGTTAGATACTATCTATGACATAGAATTAGCAGATGGAAATATCCTAAGTACCAATACCCTAATCAAAAATTGCACCTTAACTCTTCTAAGTAAATCTTTCCCTATCGATCTTATGCCCATCAAATTGGGAAGTTTTGATGTCATCATTGGTATGGATTGGTTATCTACACACCGTGCCAGAATAATTTGTGACGAGAAAGTCATTCAAATTCCACTCAACGGTGAAACCTTAATCATCCAAGGTGATAAACCTAAAACTTCGTTCAATATTATCTCGTACGCCAAGACGATGAAATACATAAGCAAAGGATGCCATGTATTCCAAATTCAAGTAACGGGAGGAGAAACAAAAGAAAAGAAGAAACAACTTGATGAAGTGCCAGTTGTAAAAGAATTTTCTGATGTATTTCCTGAAGACTTTCCTGGAATTCCACCAACCCGTCAAGTAGAATTTCGCATCGATTTATTGCCTGGAGCAGCACCAGTTGCAAAAGCACCATATCAATTAGCACCCTCTGAAATGAAAGAATTATCCGAACAGTTGAAAGAACTATCAGATAAAGGATTCATTCAACCAAGCTCATCCCCTTGGGGAGCACCAATCCTATTCGTCAAAAAGAAAGATGGAACGTTCCGAATGTGTATCGATTACAGGGAGTTGAACACACTCACGGTGAAGAATCGATATCCATTACCAAGGATCGACGATCTATTTGACCAATTACAAGGATCTAGTGTTTACTCAAAAATCGATCTAAGATCAGGATATCATCAATTAAGAGTCAGGGAAGAAGACATTCCCAAGACAGCTTTTCGAACACGATACGGACATTATGAGTTTCAAGTAATGCCATTTGGTCTTACCAATGCGCCAGCAGTGTTCATGGATTTAATGAACCGAGTATGCAATCCATACTTGGATAAATTCGTTATTGTGTTCATTGATGACATCTTAATCTATTCACGCAACAAAGAAGAGCATGCCGAACACTTAAGGATTATTTTGGAGTTACTTAAGAAAGAAAAGTTGTACGCCAAGTTTTCCAAATGTGATTTTTGGATTTCTACCGTTCAATTTTTAGGCTATATCATCAACAACCAAGGTATCCATGTAGATCCCGCGAAGATAGAAGCAGTTAAAGGTTGGACATCACCCACCGCTCCAACCGAAATTCGTCAATTTTTAGGTCTCACCGGTTACTACCGGAGATTTATAGAAGGTTTCTCAAAGATTGCAAAACCTTTGACGGAACTCACCCAGAAGAACAAGAAGTATATCTGGGAAGAGAAGCAAGAGTCAGCATTTCAACTGTTGAAACAGAAGCTTTGTGAAGCACCAATATTAGCATTACCGGAAGGAAATGAGGACTTTGTAGTGTATTGTGATAGGTGCGGTACTAATGCAAAGAGACAAAGTCATAGCTTATGCTTCACGACAGCTAAAGAAGAATGAAGAAAATTATACCACCCATGATCTAGAATTAGGAGCAGTAGTTTTTGCTCTTAAGATATGGAGACATTACCTATACGGTACTAAGTGTACGGTTTTCACCGATCACAAGAGTCTTCAACATATACTGGATCAGAAGGAGCTGAACATGAGACAACGAAGATGGTTAGAATTACTCAACGACTACGACTGTGAAATTCGTTACCACCCTGGTAAAGCGAATGTAGTAGCCGATGCGTTGAGCAGAAAAGACAGAATTAAACCTCTTAGAGTTCGATCTCTAGGAATGACAATTCATTCGCCACTTCCAGCTCAAATCATCAAAGCTCAAACAGAAGCTCTACAAGAAGAAAATCGGCAATATGAGAAAATTGACAGAAGGTCAAACCCTGAAGATCAGGTTGACAGAATGCCAAATAATGAAAAAGAATTTGTGAGAAGAAATGATGGAATGTTATGTTTTAAGGAAATATATTGGATTCCTCTCTTTGGAGATATTCGAGACCTTATCATGCATAAATCTCATAAATCCAAATATTCTATTCATCCCGGTTCCAATAAGATGTATCAAGATCTTAAGAAGAATATTTGGTGGCCAAATATGAAAGCTGATATCGCAGAGTATGTTGGTAAATGTTTAACATGTTCTAGAGTAAAGGCAGAGACTCAGAAACCATCAGGATTACTTGTGCAACCAGAAATTCCGGTCTGGAAATGGGAACGAATCACCATGGATTTTATTACCAAATTACCAAGGACTTCGACCGGATTAGACACAATCTGGGTTATCATTGATCGATTAACCAAGTCTGCACATTTTCTACCAATCAAGGAGACTGACGAGATGGAAACACTCGCTCAGTTGTATTTTAAGGAAATTGTGATTAGACATGGAGTTCCAATATCTATTATTTCTGACAGAGATAGCCGATTCACCTCAAGATTTTGGGAATCTCTACAGAAATCTCTGGGTACTCGTTTAGATATGAGCACCGCTTATCATCCGCAAACCGATGGACAAAGTGAAAGAACAATCCAAACCTTGGAAGATATGCTCCGAGCATGTGTGATTGATTTCGGAAAAGGTTGGGATAAACACTTGCCATTAGTTGAATTCTCTTACAATAACAGCTATCATGCCAGCATAAAGGCTGCACCTTTTAAGGCACTTTACGGAAGGAAGTGCAGATCACCAGTCTATTGGACAGAAGTTGGTGATATGCAACTCACCGGACCAGAGCTAATACATGACACGACCGAGAAGATATTCCAAATCAAGCAACGCTTGCAAGCTGCTCGTGACAGACAGAAGAGTTATGCTGATGTCAGGAGAAAGCCTATGGAATTTCAAGTAGGAGACAGAGTCATGTTGAAAGTTTCTCCCTGGAAGGGAATGATCCGTTTTGGAAGACGTGGAAAGTTAAATCCGAGGTACATTGGACCTTTCAAAATTCTGGAGAGAATTGGTTCAGTTGCTTATAAGTTAGAACTTCCAGAAGAACTCAGTAGAGTACATCCTACGTTTCACGTATCACAACTCAAGAAATGTTTGTCTGACGAAACTCTCGTTATTCCACTAAAGGAGATTAGATTGGATGACAAACTAGTGTTCACAGAAGAGCCTATGGAAATAATGGATAGAGAAATAAAACAACTCAAACAGAATCGTATCCCCATTGTAAAGGTTAGATGGGACTCAAAGCGAGGACCAACTTACACATGGGAAAGAGAAGATAGATTCCGTGAGAAATATTCACATTTATTTTCATAGAACGCACTTGTTAGATTTCTTAAAATCGAATTTCGGGACAAAATTCAGAATGACAAGTGGGTACTGTAGAACCTTGTAAAAATTTCTTGTAATTATATCGTTAATAAAATAAATAATCTTTCGTTATCGTTACTAATTCCCATTTTCTCGGAAAAATTTAAAATTTTTCTTATTATATTATTTTGTCGTTATCACAAAATAATATAATTCACGAAATGACGGAATCAATCCTCGACATGTTATTCGAAACCTAAAATAATTCATTTAATCCTAATTATATTTCCTATACTTAATTAAATTTCCTAATCACAATTATAATCCAAACGGGCCCTTAATCTTATTCCAGCCCAACACCACGTATACTATTCATAAGCCTAGTTTCCAAGCCCAACTTTCAAATCTTAATTATTCGACTAACTTCAAGCCTCCAAAATGCCTCGTTTATTCTCGATTCTTACACACGACACATCTATATTTTTGTACCACCTCATTCACCACCTAGCCAACTATTAGTGTGTCAAATCCCAAGTTCATTGGACGACGTTTGATACATTTTTGAGGGGCGAAGTGGTTGACAAAAATCCAAACCAATCGATCCATATTAAATTCAAAACTTAACCGTTTTGTTTCCCGTTTGTTCCTACGAGTTCCTAATAACATTTCTAACAGGTTTTCATGTTTAAATGTCATCTAAGATCAGCTATAATCAAGTAGTACAAGATTATACAAATCGTGTATGAAATTAAAAGGTGGTCGACATCCTTGTGATTCAGCAAGACACCTTCCCTTATTTTATGCACTCTTAAACTCATATTATAAGTTATAATATCATCCTACAACCTATGTTTACTGACAATGCATAGTACTTGTGGTTTCTTTGAAAGTTTCACACTTACGTGTGATAAAATGACACCATATATACAATACATGCATGCACCCGTTTCTCTCAATTATCATACCCTCTCAAATATTTCTTTCTTCCTAAAAACTATATCTTGAAGGCCAGAGGTTTTTTCAAAATCGTTTGGACGCAAGAAAGGGTTATCGGGTTTAAGTCATACGTTTATTTCTTTGGGTTATAGACGAACGTGATTTTTCCTTGTGTTTCATTCATCCACTCTCGACTCTCTACCACCCTAGAGGTGTTGTAAGTTGTTTCAAGTTCATTTCCATTCATTTGACACGATAAATATTGTTCATGCATCATATATATATTTATTCGATCGTATATTGCTTTATGTATTATTTTCACGTTCATATTGTCATATAGAACACCAAACGTGGCTAGCCTCTATTTTGGAAGGCCTAGGAGTCACGTAGCACACATAATTCACGTTAGTTTCACTCTACATGCATCAAACGAACTTGTTTTGAACCATACACAATTGCATGAAAAATTACTTAAACACTTAGAAATAATACTAAGTTTTTCATATATATAAACGATCCATACATGCTACAAAACGCTCGTATATCTTTAAATATCTGTTGGGTTTGAAACTGCTGCTATGAATGAAACTGCTGCTAGTGGTAATGATTCTGCTGCTAATGTCAAAGTGCTGCTGAGGTTAAATGTTGCTGACAGAATCTACTGCTGAAGGGATAAGAATGTATACGACTTAGATAATTATAGAATAGATTGTGTAAATATTATATACGTCTAGAATATTCTTATCGTGTAGAGAAAGGTATTGTAAACCTAGTAGGATTCCTTAGTCTATAAAAGGAGGATCCCAGGGTTAGTTTGGATACACATTGTTTACGTATTATTATTCACTTCAAGGTTGTAAAACCCTAGCATTGTTGAGTGCTCGTATTAATAATATTGAAGTGTTGAAAGTGAATCATTATTCTTCTTAAGTTAAGCTTTTACATTCCGCATATTAGCTTAAGTGTTTAATCAAGTTAACTTCTATACAAGATCATTTAAGCTCAACTGGGATCAACAAGTGGTATCAGAGCTTGTGATCTAGAAGTTATTATCAAGAAGATTTTGTTTCTTAAGAGTTTGGTGTTCCAAATCTATTGCTAAGATGGGTGATGAAACTCATATGGTGACTGCTTCAAGGGTACCAATGCTAAATCCTTCTGAGTATGAGCTATGGAAGAGAAGAATCAGACAGTACATTCGCATGATTGATTTCAACATGTGGAATGTGATTGTTAATGGTGACTCTGTACCAGAGAAGAGTGCTGATGGGAAGGAGATACCAATTAAGTCTGCTGAAGCTAACACAGTAAGGAAGATGGAAATCAAAGCACACAGTATTCTCTTAATGGGAATACCTAATGAATTCCAAATGGACTTTGATGACTGTTAATCTGGAAAAGAATTGATGGATGCTGTTGAATTCAGGTTTGGAGGGAATGATGCTACTAAGAAATCCAGGACAAACATGCTGAAGCATCAGTTTGAGAATTTTACTTCTGAAAGTGGAGAGAAAATAATTGGCACATACAACAGGCTAAACCAACTTGTTAGTCATCTAAAGCTTGTTGGCTATGTGGTTCCACAAGAAGATGTAAACCTAAAGTTTCTAAGAAGTCTTGCACCTGAATGGAGTATGCACACAGTTGCGTGGAGGAATAAGCCTGATTTTGAAACTATGAAGTTGGAGAGTCTCTACAACAATTTAAGAGTGTATGAATCAGAACTATCTACCTCTTCTACATCATCTTCTGGTACTCAAAATCTTGCCTTTGTATCCTCTAAAGGAAAAGGATCTCAAGAATCTCACTCTGCTGCTCATTCTACTGCTTATGGAGTATCTGCTGCTGATGGATCTGCTGCTAGTTCAAATGATAAGATTTCTACCAGTGATATTGCTTTGTGTGCATTCTTGGCTGAGCTCACAACTACCATAAGGTCACATGTCATTAATTAAGACTTGGATCATATTGATCCTAATGATCTTGAAGAAATTGATCTTAAATGGCAAATGGCTATGTTGACCTTGAGGGCAAGAAAGTTTTTGAAGAAGACTGGAAGAGAAGTCAAGTATAAAGCTAAGGACAGTCCAGGCTTTGACAAATCAAAGATAGAGTGCTACAATTGCAACAGGAAGGGACATTTTGCCAGAGAGTGTAGAGCTCCAAAGAAGAATGCTGATGTTACAAAGAAGGTTGCTGAAGAATCAAAGACTGCACTGGTATCTTGTGATGGACTGGGAGATTATGATTGGAGTGATATGGCTGAAGAAGAACCAAATTTCTCTTTGGTAGCTGTTGCTCAACCCAAGGTGCAGAACTTTGCACTTATGGCCTATGGTTCATCATCAGGCTCTGACTCTGAGGTATCCAATGATTCAGACTTATCTGTGTGTTCTTTTAAATCTTGTGCTGATACTATAGAAGAACTTAAGTCTAGGAATGAGAGTTTAAATAGAGAAATTGAACACCTAAAACTTGATAACTTAGGTTACAAAGTAGGTATTCAAAATGTTGAAAGAATGTTAGAATATCTCAAAGAGTGTGAGAAGGAATATGCAGATCAACTTAATCTCAGAGATATAGAAATTTTTAAGAAAAATAGTGAAGTAGAAGTTCTTAAAAATAAGTTAGAAGAAGCAGAAAAAGAAAAAGAGGAAGCTCTTGCTGATAAAGATAAACATGTAGTAAGAGTTCAAAAACAACAATATGCTTCTGATTTGGTTCATAAATCTATAGAGAATACCTTGATGAGAAAAGGTAGTGGAATTGGGTATAATGAAGTGGCCCCTCCAGCCAAAAGTGCTTTTGCTCCACCAGGAAAAGAACTATCCTTCATTAGTGAGCTAAATATTGAAAAACCTGTAGGTGAATGTAGCACAAGTGTTAAAGAAACACCTAAGGTTGAGGTTAGAAAATTTCCTGAAGCTCCTATTATAGAAGATTGGTATTCTGATAGTGATAGTGATGAGGAACAGGTTAAACCAGAACAAAGTGTGAAAAAGGAAGAAATTCCTACAATGTTTAACCTAAAATTGAACAGGTTAAGTTTGTCAAACCTGTGTTAGGAAATAACATCTCTAGGAAAATGGTAGAGTACAATGAGGTACCTAGAGAACAGATGGAAAGGTTCAATAATAAGCCTAGGGGTAACCAGAGAAACTTTAACAACCTAGTTTCACACAGATTAGGTAACCAGTTTCAATTACAAAAGAAGGCTTGTTATAAGTGTGGTAGCTTTGACCACTTGATTGTTAGATGTCCTGAACACCAAAAGCCTGTTTGGAATCAATACACTAGGGTGAATCACAAATATGTAGCTAAACAAACTCACCCACATCCTAATAGGAATATGGTTCCAAGAGCTATTTTATTAAGATCTGGTGCAACTAGATCTATTTATGCTGCTAAATTGATGAGGCGAAAAATGATCCATTTTTAGGGGGTCATTTAAGCCCGAATCCGACTTTATTTGATCAAATATTACCCTAAATCGTTCCTTTTGTGATTTTAGGTACTTGGAGAGTGAATTCTGGAAAAGAAGCCATTTTGGACGTTTTTGGAGCATAAAAGTGAAGAAAACGGCAAAGTCTCTATTTCCCATGCTGAGAACAGTGCATGACGGCGTCAAGAGTAATTCCTTGACGGCGTCAGACATCAAGAATTAAAATCCGTAGTTCATGAAGGCGTCAAAAGTTTGCATGACGGCATCAAAGTCCCAAGAATAAAATACCGTGGTTGATGACGGCGTCACATAGGCCGTCATAAGTAGATCAAGGCCGCCCGAGGAAGTATTTGGCGGCGAGATGACGGCGTCACACCATTGCTCTTGACGCCGTCACCTCGGTTTTCCTATATATAGTTTTCTAGTTTTTACATTAAAAAGGTGAGAAGTTTTGGTGAAACCCTAAAGACGAATTTGGTGGAACTTTCACAGGTTTTTCAAGGGTTCCAAACCCTTGATACCTTGCATTGTAATTGAGATAAGTGTTCTTCTAATTCAATCAATGTGTCTATGGGTTGGTTGTCTATATCTTGTTCTTGTCTCAATTCCATTATGCTAGGCTAGATCTCTTTTGTGTTTGCTTAGATCTAATAAAACCTAGATGTTGATTATGTGTTGATTACTTGTTTATTCTTGTCTTGGATGAATGATTTTATATGTTAGGCTTAAGAAAACTGGCAGATCTGCAAATGGTAACATGCTTGAACGTCTTAAGAAACATGAACCGAGGCATACTAAGTCTTTATTGGTTGTATTTAATGCATGAGCCACTGTTTACAATCCCTATAGTTGTGCTGGGTCATGGTGTAGGAGGAGATAAGAGCTCATAGAATTGGGGAGTTATGTATGCCACCCCATGAATGGTATTAAGGAATACAATCCGTCATCCATACAATTATAACAAGTAATTAACATGTAAAAGATATCTAGGGAGTAGTGAAGTCTAAGTAAACACAATTTCTCCAATTACTGCTCACAACCTTAGTATAATTTAGTTTATTTTCATTTTCAGTATTTTATTTTGATTATATCTTAGTTTTGGGTTAGTTGAATAGCAACTAATTCCGCCCACTCTTCCAAAACCCGAGATTTTATTTGCTTTCCATAAAATATAAAAATACAAAAATAATCATCCCTCGCCTTTAGAACTAGTAATTAGGTTTTCTAATCCTAGCGACACTATTCCTAAGCTGAACGATCAATCCCCCGGTACTTGTCACTATACTATACTACAACGATCAGGTACACTGCCTGGTGGGGGTTGTAAGCTTCTCGAGATCCCTCGAGAGGTAAAGCAAGGTGCGATTCCCATGCATCAAGTTTTTGGCGCCGCAGCCTGGGGAATAGTTATTGTCTAGGTTAGGATTTCTTTTTATTAGGTCTACTTGCTAGATTCCTTTCTAGCAAGATTTTATTTTTATTTTTAGGTTTTCTCTAGTCTATCTTAATTCTTCGTGTTTTTGTTTGTACTAGTTTGGTCTTCATGGATTTAGAGAATCGCCGTTTAGAAGTTAGCAAGAGGCTTATAGCGCATAAAAGAAGAATGAGAGAAGTTAACACATTTAAGGAATTCATTAAGCCTCTCCAAATGAAAATTGAGTTTACGGACTTCGCTCCAACCCCGGATGAAGTGAGTTACCATAGGTTCCTTTTACAGCACCCCTGCCCCTCGAAATATAGAAAGACACCATGGATTAGGAGGCATAACTTTAGGAACATAAAAATTCCTTGCATGATTGGGTACATGTCTAGAGAGCATACATACATTGACTTAAAAGCACCCATGAATATTATGTCTAGGCTCTATTACAATTGGATAATGAACGAAAGGTTAAGCCCTAGAAAAGATCCTTACAATTCTAATAGGTTGTGTAATTTCGTCAGGAAAGTTAAAGGGGTACACATCTTTATAGGAAATTTTACTTATCAATGCGACTTTGTAATCCTGGAAGATGTTAGAGGCATTATAGATCCACACCTAGGAGAAATAGTTTTAGGACAACCTTTTGTTGAAAAGACTAGGATGTATTATGACCATGAGAAGGGGATAGCTCAGTTTACTGACGAGATAGAGAAGGTTACTTTTATGATGCCTCACATGAAGGAAGAGTTAAAAGGCATCAAGAATCTACAAATTGATGAGATTCGACCCTGTGAGGTTAAGGAAGATGGAATTACTGATGACGCTAATTATGAGAGGAGGTGAACATACTATTCGGGGTGTATGAATCTAGGCCCGGAATACAGGCGTGATGAGAATTGGATTAGATGTTTTGAGTTGACACAAAAGTGGGAAAGGAAAACGTAACCCATGACCTTGAGTCTAGCTACAAGACTCATAAATAAAGAAAAGCGCTTCTTGGGAGGTGATTGGCTCCAAACGGTCAACCCGAACTGACCAGGTGATGGTCAACAAGGTCAAACTGCCTAAAACCAATGCTCCGCGGAAGTATAAGGTTTCCCCGGGTCGTATGTCCCGACGAGGTGTGAATTGTAATCAAAACGTTTATTTGATCGGGTGAATCTGGACGGAAAGGGGTTTGAGATTGATTGAACTAAGGAATCTACAATGAAATAGCTTAAACAAGCTATGTGAATAAGACGGGAAGCTAAGAAAAACCAGAAATGATTTAAAACTAAAAACGCGTACGTTACGTTTAAATAAAACGTAAACGTACGAAATAGAAAGTAAAAACGGAAATCTGAAAACACCCAGGGGGTGAAAATGACTTTTTTACAAACTAAAAGGTAAAAGAAAATTTTTAGAAAAAGAAAATAAATTTTTACACTAATTAATTATTTATTATTAATTAAATACAGTAATTATTACTTATTAATAATATTTAAGTAACTTAAATATAATACAATATTATTTAAATACTAAAAAGGTGAAAATAAAATTTCTAAAATTATAAAATAACTAAAAATAAGTTTTAAAATTAAAAATAAGTATTTTTGTCTTTTTGTGGTTTTTTAATTAATTAATTACTAATTACCTAATTAAACTATTTTAAATTAAGAAAAATAGAAAATGAACAGTAAAAATTCTAATAAAATTTCTAAAATTATTTTATAACATATAAAAGCTATAAAAAATATAAAAACTAGGTTTTACTTAATAAAAACTAATTATGCTATTTAAAACTAATTATTAATTAATAATTAATAAAACTAAGATTAATTCTAATAAATACTAAATGATAAAATAAAAATCTAAGAAAATTACTATAAATACCTTAATATATGAGGAATTTAAGAAAAATATAAAATAGCTAAGTACTTAATAAAAATATAAAAATGAAAAATAAAATTTAAATTAAATTAAATAGAAACTATCACTTAAAAATTAAATTAACTTTTCTGGATTTTCTTTTTGGAAATTTGTTTTATACCTAAAAATAATAAACTTTTGTGAAAACAAGTTTCTTGGGACTCAGAAATAAGCACAACAAGTGCTTATTTCTTAGACAGTTGACTTTGGTAAACTGTCTAAGCTATAAGCTTAAAATAAGCTTAAAGCTGAGAACCAGGGGTGGAATTGGGTAGAAACAAGTTAAAGGAACATGAAATAAGCCAGAAAAACTAGAATGGTGCCCTGATTAAGCCAAAAAGCTGAATAAGCTGTCCAAAAGCCAAACAGCTTACTCAAAAAGGGGACAAGGTTTAGGGTCAATGCAGCCCTATCAAATGGGGTTCAAAACCCAAAGTAAACCCAGATACTTGAAGATGAGCTTATTGGCTTCTCAAAAATCCAATAAGCTCATTGTGGGACCCACTGTGTAGGCCATGAGAGGCAAGGAAACTTGGGTGTTTGGCTGAGCATCTGTGTGCAGGGCAGACACATGCCCTGCAAGTGACTTTGAGCATCAATAAGCTAAGGCTAAAAAAATCTAAAAATTAAGCACTCTATGGGATTCTAAAGCCAAGCTGGCATACAACAAATGGAAACAAGTTTCAAGGTCTGAAAGCAATTACAAAAATCAATAAAATTCTGTGAACTTTTATAAAAATCTGAGATGGGAGTTTTGACTTTTTAAGAAAATTTAGTACTTTGACTAATATGAACTTGTGATGATCACAGATGATTTTAAGGGTTATATTAAGCTATAATAAGTTCAAATTAAGCTACACAAACATCTTATACACTGAAATGAGGAGCTTGTGGTATCAAAACTCCAACAGTGAACAACTTAATGAGATTAAAAGCTTATTTTGACTTTATATTAAATGGAACTTAGTTTTATGACTAAACTTAACCTAAATAAACCTAATGAAACATATCTAAGCAACAACCATAAACAGAATCACCCCAAGTCACAGGGAAACCACTTGAGCCAAACACTCCCTTTAAATGAACACTGTGTGAGTTTCCAAAGCAATTGAATGGCAAAACCTATGAAACTGAATCTAAGGCTACACCTACATTAAATGAGCATGATTAAACTGAAATAAGCAATAAAATGAGATACATGAACTATTAATTCAAAAGATGATATTTGCTTACTTTGCTTTACAAACTGAGATAAGTGATCAGGGAGCCAATGAACAACCTAAAGCCTACCATAAGGCATCTAAAACCATATGCATCCAACATCCACCATACTTCCCTCTTGAATCAGTCACTACACCAAATTTTTTATTTATCAACTAATTCACTTGGAATTTTTGGAATTTTTGCAAGTTTGTCTAAAACTGAATGATACTAGATTTTAATCCATCAAACACTTAAAGAGACTTATAGACAAATTTAAATAAGCAATAGCAGATAGTAAACAACCACTTTCAACAACTTATAAGCTATAACTGATTTAAGGGGAATTTTGAACAAAAATTAAGTTAACTGAGATAAATTAGGAGACTTGATTACTGAAACTTGAAATTACAATGATAAAAATTCAGAATACAACTTTTTAAGCTACAAGTTACACTAGGAGTTAACAATTTAATAAAAACGACATTAAAACCTAAACTAAAAGCTACACTACTCTTCTCCTTTCTCTTCTTTTTTTCTTCTTTTATAAGCCCTGGAGGGTCCCTGCATCTTTCCCACTTGCTTCCAAGCCGTAGGATGGCTTCCATTAAATCTCAGCCTTTAAAAATGTTTTGGCGGGAAAAAGGGAGTTTGGCAATTAGGTGGGGTTTGGTGAAGCAATTAATGAGGAGGGGGGATGTACGGGTGTAGGTGAAGTATTAATGATGTTTGGTGAGAAAAATGGAGGAGGGGGGAGACAAGCTTGCCCTGGTTATGGGGGATTTGGTTGGGGATGGTGAACAGTAGGGCGAGGGGGTGTTGTGTGTTGACCTGGTCAATGACCAGGTTATATTAAAAAGGGTAGTGGGCTTTAGGTTTGGGCTTGGGTGTGGATTGTGGATCAGGGTATGGTTTTGGGTTTAGTTTGGTTTATTAATAACATAAGGGTCCACTTTGGTTAAGTATGTAATCACAAGGACCAATGTTGTAAACCTGTTATTTTAGGGGGCTGAAAATGTAATTTTCACAAAGTTGTCAAAAGGATTATTTATGCCATATGTGAAAATAGAAGGGCTAAAATTACAATTTTCCAAATTTTAAACCCCGAGGACCATTTATGCAAAATTCCAAAGTTTAGGGGTTAAACTTGCCATTTTGTGAAAATCTTTTATCCAAGGACCAATATTGAATATTTTGAATTTCCAAGGACTAAAAATGATTTTTCATCCAAAAATATCCCACCAGGGACTAAAACTGCCAAAATCTGAAAACTCCAGGGACCAAAAGTGTAAATTTCCAAAACTTTTCCAATTTTTCACCAAAGGATAAAATATGACAACTTATGATTGTAAAAGGACCTTTGGTGATAATTTTCCATATTTTGAATATCCAGGGACTAGTTTTGTAATTTTATGAAAGTTGAGGGACTGAAACTGCCAATTTTGCAAACTTTGTGCGTTTTTCATTTGTTTTTGCTCGTTTTGCATCTAAAACATATAAAACACAATTTTTGAAATATTTTCAGTATTTTGATGCATTTCTGAGTGTTTTTGTATGTTTTGTAGTTCAGATTAGACCAAAAATGATGAGTGTTTGAGCACTCATCAATCCCCCACACTAAACTATTGCTAGTCCCTAGCAATACTATTTTGAAAACTTGATGGATTTGAAAAACTCTTTACCAAAAGCCATCACTTCTGGAGTAGCCAGGTGTAAGAACTGTGGCACACCTGATAACCGTGTGATTTTGAGCAAACCACCAGCTGTAAACGGATTTGATTAGTCTTTACCAGAAGCCGTTTGCTCCTGGACTAGCCAGCATCTTGATGGACCTAGTCAACATCTTGGTGAGCTGATTACCAATTATGGTTTTTCCACGGCCTTTACCACAAGCCATAATCTTGCGGGCTAGCCAACTCATTTGTTTTTGGGGAGTTGAGGAACCGTACAATTTTGGGCAAATTGCAAGCCATAAACGGATTTGAGTTGTCTTTACCAAGAGCCGTTTGCTCCTGGACTAGCCAATCCCTTTTGTCGTTTAGACAAGGTGGACTGATTACCACAAAAATTTTGAAGCACCAGTGAAAAATTTTTAAATTTTTTTGAAATTTTGGTTAAAACGGGGGTATTATATAGTAAAATATGATAAAATTCGCTGGAATAGCGAATACCCCCCCACACTTAGCATGAATATTGTCCTCAATATTCAAAATCCCGGCTATTATGCCGACATTTTGAACGTAAAAGGGCAACATTACAAGCTAAGCGTGGAAAAACACCATTTTGTTTTTCACTCTTGTAACCATAGCATGGGGGACTCCCCCACACTTAGGGTGAAAACCCTATAAGCATGCTCTGTTTTTGTTTACCGAGTCGCTAGCGTGACTCGACCCCGAATTCAATTGTCCTTGGGGAAGCATGATGTGGAAGAAACAATCTCAATCGGACTTTCATTCAAAATGTTTGGACAAACATATGAAGCACGTGAAAGTTCCACACCGATGAGATAAGTGTCCGGCTCAAGATAATGATACATGAAAATGCCGGGATCAAATATAGTGTCCTCACTCCCGAAGGAGTGAAGGAGAGAAGAAGTCACCTTATAGGTGAAGAAAAGGAAGAAAATCATGATAAAAAGCATGATTTGATCTTCTTCCTCAAGAGGAGGCTCAATAGCCTGAGTTTGGATTTCAAAGGGTAAGCTCGTAAACATCCCGGGAGGGTGGGTGGGAATTTGCAAATTCTCAAGATTGAGTGCATCTCCCCCCGGGCTATCTAACTCCAGAGGAGTCATGACATGATGAGTGAGTTCACCGGAGAACTCCTCATGAAGAGAATTATTCACAAGATGTGAATTTGTGAACTCATGTTCCATTGTAGACTCATCACAATCCTCATCAAAGATTGGATTATTAGAAATCATAGTGAATTCAGAATCGAATTCAAATAGAGGATTGGTGAGAGTCGTATCGAATGTTTCGGGAACAAAGTGAATATTATTCTCTGTTGGATTGTTGGGATAAGAAGTGAGTGACGGATCATGATGTAGGAGACTTTCAATTTCTCCCAGATCGGCTTGGAAATCGAGGAGACCATCATCACTTTCCAATGAAAGTGGATCGATGTGAGCAAGTTCATCAGTGAACTCCTCAAGAAGATGATCAGCATCAGTTTGTGGAACTGATGCCTCAACATACTCGATGTCTCCATAAGATATACAATCATCGCTATAATCTGAGAAAGTCTCAAATTGATCTTTAGGACACTCAATAGGGGAAGGAATATCACACATATCATCCAAAGTTCCCTGTGACTCTCCTGGGATTGGGACAAGGATCTCAACACTAGACTTTATTAATTCGTCCAATTCCTTATTAGGAACAGTGCTAAGATGCTCATCCCCCATGATCGGAGGGTGAGTGTGAACTTCGGGTGTGATAGCAGACTGAGGGAGTGGAGAGGAGCTAGCATTCATGGATTGTACGAGTTCCATTTGATCTTCTGCTAGTAATTTCTCCGTCTCATCATTTCCTCCCTGATTATCCATGGAAGGAATCACAACTGACGAATCTGATGAATCGTTTTGAATAATGACAATGTTATCTTCATCATCATCACTGTCATCATCGTCATCATAAAGAGCAGCATAGCGAAGATTGGCACGTATTTTAGCCGCTCTTTGCTCAGCAAGTAATTCTTCCATGCTCTTTTCGTTTCTAGCTTCTCGTTCTTCAGCAAGTAATTCTGCCATTGATTTTTCACGAGAATATTGAAACGATGTAGTAGCCAACCCCTCCTTAAATTTTTTAAATGCATCAAGAACCTCCTGACAAAGGTCTTGCGGGAATTGAGGGGTTGCTTGGGTCAACTGGTATTGTGGAGGTGGGTCTTGAACCGAATAGTCGTAATTGTTACAAGGAAATGGATTCCCTGTTTGACAATCAGAGCTAGTGTGTGGACCTCCACAATACTCACAACAGTAAAACTGATGTGGCTGTGAGTCATATGTGCTTAAGTCATAATTGTTATCAGGAAACTGCTCATAGACAAGCGTGTTTCCTGATTGACAATCAGAACTGTAGTGTGGACCACCACAGTACTCACAACAGTAAAACTGTTGAGTCTGGCTTGGTATATCTTGATACGAAGCATCATTGAAGTTTGGATAATATGATTCTTGCTCGTATGAATGTGTTGGGTAATTGGAAAATTTTGAAGAGTCGTTGAATGAGTTTTGATTAGGATCATAAGCAAATGAATTACTCGACCCACAAAACAAACAACTCCCGTTTTGGATATCATTACCACATTGTACACATGTACACCAACGACATGGCAAACCAAAAATTGGCTCACCACAACCAACACAAGGAATAAAAGCCGGAGGTGGGACAAGTGGTGTGCTCTTAGAGCTAGCAATTTCCACCACTTCCGTTATGGTCTCGGGTTTTGGTTCTTGATAAACGTGAAGATTGGGCAAGTCGTTTTTTTCAGTCTCTGCCCTAAGCTCAGCACGTATGCTTGACAAACTTTTGACCGTAAACCGTGAAAGGTTAGGATCAATTCTTGACGGTCTAGGAGCAATTGTGAGCTTAGGTTTTTGGAAAACCGTAGGTTGGACGTATTTAGTACTCTCATCGTCAGAGGAAAGTACCGGGTCCTTTGTCACCTTGGTTTCTCGTTCCATTTCCCTCACCGGAGAGGGAATATGAATCGATGGTCCATCATAATCACTACGACATCTCGATATTTTTGACAAAGCCATAAGTTTTTCAATTTTACTCTCAAAGGCCCATTGTTCAAAGAAATCGTCATCGAGAGATGTCATTTAGAATTATACATGAGAGGGGTATAAGAAGGTAGAATCAAACGGATAGAGAGTAAGGAAAAATATTTTTGGGTTTTTATGGAAAAATATGAACAAGGATGGATAAATGTACAATGGAACGAATTCCAAAGTCACTAATCAGAAAAACCGTTTAGAAAACGCACACAACCTCCCCGGCAGCGGCGCCAAAAATTGATTGGCTCCAAACGGTCAACCCGAACTGACCAGGTGATGGTCAACAAGGTCAAACTGCCTAAAACCAATGCTCCGCGGAAGTATAAGGTTTCCCCAGGTCGTATGTCCCGACGAGGTGTGAATTGTAATCAAAACGGTTATTTGATCGGGTGAATCTGGACGGAAAGGGGTTTGAGATTGATTGAACTAAGGAATCTAAAATGAAATAGCTTAAACAAGCTATGTGAATAAGACGGGAAGCTAAGAAAAACCAGAAATGATTTAAAACTAAAAACGCGTACGTTACGTTTAAATAAAACGTAAACGTACGAAATAAAAAGTAAAAACAGAAATCTGAAAACACCCAGGGGGTGAAAATGACTTTTTTACAAACTAAAAGGTAAAAGAAAATTTTCAGAAAAAGAAAATAAATTTTTACACTAATTAATTATTTATTATTAATTAAATACTAATTATTACTTATTAATAATATTTAAGTAACTTAAATATAATACAATATTATTTAAATACTAAAAAGGTGAAAATAAAATTTCTAAAATTATAAAATAACTAAAAATAAGTTTTAAAATTAAAAATAAATATTTTTGTCTTTTTGTGGTTTTTTAATTAATTAATTACTAATTAATTACTAATTACCTAATTAAACTATTTTAAATTAAGAAAAATAGAAAATGAACAGTAAAAATTCTAATAAAATTTCTAAAATTATTTTATAACATATAAAAGCTATAAAAAATATAAAAACTAGGTTTTACTTAATAAAAACTAATTATGCTATTTAATAAAAACGACATTAAAACCTAAACTAAAAGCTACACTACTCTTCTCCTTTGTCTTCTTTTTTTCTTATTTTATAAGCCCTGGAGGGTCCCTGCATCTTTCCCACTTGCTTCCAAGCCGTAGGATGGCTTCCATTAAATCTCAGCCTTTAAAAATGTTTTGGCGGGAAAAAGGGAGTTTGGCAATTAGGTGGGGTTTGGTGAAGCAATTAATGAGGAGGGGGGATGTATGGGTGTAGGTGAAGTATTAATGATGTTTGGTGAGAAAAATGGAGGAGGGGGGAGACAAGCTTGCCCTGGTTATGGGGGATTTGGTTGGGGATGGTGAACAGTAGGGCGAGGGGGTGTTGGGTGTTGACCTGGTCAATGACCAGGTTATATTAAAAAGGGTAGTGGGCTTTAGGTTTGGGCTTGGGTGTGGACTGTGGATCAGGGTATGGTTTTGGGTTTAGTTTGGTTTATTAATAACATAAGGGTCCACTTTGGTTAAGTATGTAATCACAAGGACCAATGTTGTAAACCTGTAATTTTAGGGGGCTGAAAATGTAATTTTCACAAAGTTGTCAAAAGGATTATTTATGCCATATGTGAAAATAGAAGGGCTAAAATTACAATTTTCCAAATTTTAAACCCCGAGGACCATTTATGCAAAATTCCAAAGTTTAGGGGTTAAACTTGCCATTTTGTGAAAATCTTTTATCCATGGACCAATATTGAATATTTTGAATTTCCAAGGACTAAAAATGATTTTTCATCCAAAAATATCCCACCAGGGACTAAAACTGCCAAAATCTGAAAACTCCAGGGACCAAAAGTGTAAATTTCCAAAACTTTTCCAATTTTTCACCAAAGGACAAAATATGACAACTTATGATTGTAAAAGGACCTTTGGTGATAATTTTCCATATTTTGAATATCCAGGGACTAGTTTTGTAATTTTATGAAAGTTGAGGGACTGAAACTGCCAATTTTGCAAACTTTGTGCGTTTTTCATTTGTTTTTGCTCGTTTTGCATCTAAAACATATAAAACACAATTTTGAAATATTTTCAGTATTTTGATGCATTTCTGAGTGTTTTTGAATGTTTTGCAGTTCAGATTAGACCAAAAATGATGAGTGTTTGAGCACTCATCAGGAGGCAACCCATGTTTTGTGTGATTTTATTTGTTTGATTGTTATTTGCTTCCGTATGCATGTTTTATTTTTATTGTTGGTTGATCATGCTTCTCAATTAAAATGTGGAAATACTTTATTATGTTGTTTGGCCTAGTCTTAACTCCAACCTAAAAGTATTTTTGCAAAAGATAACTGTAAGGGGAAACCCCAAATATGTTTTTAAGAAACAAACTGATCATGATTCTCCACAATATTAAATGAACATGTGTATTCGTATTTGTTAGAGTCAAATGCTTGTATTGAGTCATAATGAAGTTTTGCAGGATTTTCCAGGAAGTAGGACCAAGTTTTTCTAGAAATTTTCCGAAAACTTAACATAAGAATTTCTGCAGGTCCATTCTGACGGCGTCAGAGTTTTACTCTTGACGGCGTCAGGAGTTAAAATCTGGAAATTTTACCGATTTTGTTTTTCTAACGGAGTCTTATGGTTTTTGTGAATTATTAAGTTTTATAATCTCCAGGAAATCTGCAAACTTCATTCCACAAGCATTATATCTTACTTTATTTTCTAAGATTTAGTAACTTATATAGGATGCCGCCGATTTTACGCGAGGTTGTCTTGTCTATTTTCTCAGGTTTTACAGGTTATGTATGACAAGAAGATGATTTATATTCTGGAAGGGAAGCTTTGATGGTTCGTTTTCTTGGAGGAAGATTTAACCTGGCCAACCTATAATCCATACCGAGCGAATCAGGGGAGTATTTGATTTCATTATCTTTACTTTTTCACTTTTACATTCTTTACTTGAACATTGGGGACAATGTTCATCTTAAGTGTAAGGGGAGGGTAAAAATATGATACCTTACATATGCACTTTCGCTTGAGTTTGTTTTGTTTAATGGTAGATGTGTAATAAAACTATGAGAAATACTTGTTAGTGCAATTTTAGCGCCAAATTTAAATTTTTTTACAACATTTAGGAGTGAAACTTTAGCCATAGCAAGCGTCTCATGGATAGGAGATTGTATGACTAGCACATAACCGTATATTCAGAAAAAATTTCCACCCAAATATGTGAGGTTCGCCTTTAGATTTGATAGGAAAAGCATTTACTATTAGTGTTTATGAGTGTACCGGTAGCATTTAGATTCTAGAACTTGCGTTAGTGATGCATCCCAAGACCGCTAGTGAGACTACATTCGTGTAGTAGGATTTACTACATGATAAGAGGCATTAGGATCACCCTTATGTTAAACCCGTATCATAATTACTTGACCATTTAAGTCATATTACTTGGCTAGTTAAGTCAACTAATTTTTCCCACACCCTTAGCGTTGTACTCATTTTTAGTACACGATACCCCTAGTACACCCCTCCGAGCCTATCTTTTCGTTTCTAACTTTAAGCATCTTACTTAAAGGAAGAATTTGTTACACCCCACTTAAATGTACACCCAAATCGCCTTAGCCTTCCGTGTATGCGCTCATTTTTAGTGCATTATTGTTATTTGTTAAACCCTAAGTTAACTTTCTAATTGATTACATGGTTGCTAAGTCGAGTCATATCCTTGTACATATTGTTTTGGGACGATTGGGACTCATGGGTAAGTACTTATTTTATGGAGTAATGGGGAAGAACATCACATATTACCCCCATATGTACGTTAATCTTAAAAGTGCTCCAAGTGTTTTGATTTTCTTAATTCGAGTCATTAGAATAGTTGAATGTAAAGTATGTAAAAATTCAAGTGTAAGGGGAATTCCCATTCCCTATGATGTATTATTTTGGATGGTAGGGTAAGAGTGTATGCAAAAAAAAAAAAAAAAAAAAAAAAAAAAAAAAAAAAAAAAAAAAAAAACATACGGACTACCATCCCTTTTCATTCTATGTTCATTTTATGTTTTTGTTATTTCTCATTTATTAGCTTAAGTCGAGTCTAGTCTTGGCTTAGCAACGCCATCTTGTACATGTAATTAACCAAGATTGTTAACTCGCCACCAGTAAAACTTCCTTTATCCAACAAAACCGTGTAATTCATATCCCTATACCTAACGTTACAACCCTTTAAAAGACATCTTTGATAGTTTATCCTAGGTGCTTACGCCATGTGGTGGAGGTTTGATCCTTTCCCAAGCCTATGGTAATCTATTTTGCTATGACAGGTAGTGAGAAATATCTTCCATTTCCATAATGTTATATTACTTTATTACACCCGAGAGATGTGAGTATCTAAACACTATTTGTGAGGTGCTTGTATATGACCTCCGTGCTTGTCTATTGGTCTTTAGTGGAACGATTATTTGTTGTAATTACTTTTATATTAGTGTTAAATGACCCCTAACTTGTCTTTTGAGTAGAATAAAAGCGCATTTGCTTGAGGACAAGCAAATCTCAAGTGTAAGGGTATATGATGAGGCGAAAAATGATCCGTTTTTAGGGGGTCATTTAAGCCCGAATCCGACTTTATTTGATCAAATATTGCCCTAAATCGTTCCTTTTGTGATTTTAGGTACTTGGAGAGTGAATTCTGGAAAAGAAGCCATTTTGGACGTTTTTGGAGCATAAAAGTGAAGAAAACGGCAAAGTCTCTATTTCCCATGCTGAGAACAGTGCATGACGGCGTCAAGAGTAATTCCTTGACGGCGTCAGACATCAAGAATTAAAATCCGTAGTTCATGAAGGCGTCAAAAGTTTGCATGACGGCGTCAAAGTCCCAAGAATAAAATACCGTGGTTGATGACGGCGTCACATAGGCCGTCATGTAGATCAAGGCCGTCCGAGGAAGTATTTGGCGGCGAGATGACGGCGTCACACCATTGCTCTTGACGCCGTCACCTCGGTTTTCCTATATATAGTTTTCTAGTTTTTACATTAAAAAGGAGAGAAGTTTTGGTGAAACCCTAAAGACGAATTTGGTGGAACTTTTACAGGTTTTTCAAGGGTTCCAAACCCTTGATACCTTGCATTGTAATTGAGATAAGTGTTCTTCTAATTCAATCAATATGTCTATGTGTTGGTTGTCTATATCTTGTTCTTGTCTCAATTCCATTATGCTAGGCTAGATCTCTTTTGTGTTTGCTTAGATCTAGTGAAACCTAGATGTTGATTATGTGTTGATTACTTGTTTATTCTTGTCTTGGATGAATGATTTTATATGTTAGGCTTAAGAAAACTGGCAGATCTCCAAATGGTAACATGCTTGAACGTCTTAAGAAACATGAACCGAGGCGTACTAGGTCTTTATTGGTTGTATTTAATGCATGAGCCACTGTTTACAATCCCTATAGTTGTGCTGGGTCATGGTGTAGGAGGAGATAAGAGCTCATAGAATTGGGGAGTTATGTATGCCACCCCATGAATGGTATTAAGGAATACAATCCGTCATCCATACAATTATAACAAGTAATTAACGTGTAAAAGATATCTAGGGAGTAGTGAAGTCTAAGTAAACACAATTTCTCCAATTACTGCTCACAACCTTAGTATAATTTAGTTTATTTTCATTTTCAGTATTTAATTTTGATTATATCTTAGTTTTGGGTTAGTTGAATAGCAACTAATTCCGCCCACTCTTCCAAAACCCGAGATTTTATTTGCTTTCCATAAAATATAAAAATACAAAAATAATCATCCCTCGCCTTTAGAACTAGTAATTAGGTTTTCTAATCCTAGCGACACTATTCCTAAGCTGAACGATCAATCCCCCGGTACTTGTCACTATACTATACTACAACGATCAGGTACACTGCCTGGTGGGGGTTGTAAGCTTCTCGAGATCCCTCGAGAGGTAAAGCAAGGTGCGATTCCCACGCATCATAAATCAAATGGTGTTTTCAAAACCACAACTGGTTCTTCTACTGGCTATACTGCTAGTAAGCATTCTGCTGCTAGTATGCATTCTGCTGCTAACAAGCAATCTGCTGCTAGTACAAAATTTTCTACTTCTGGGCCAAAAGTTTTAACAAATACAGTTGTTGGTAATCACTTTTATGCTGTTAAGGCCTCAGCTTGCTGGACTTGGAAACCAAAAACTATTGGTTCAAATTCTGTTTCCAAGATTAGTAGTGCATCAAGTGATTTAAAGAAATTTGATTATGTTGATGCACAGGGCAGATCCAAGTCAGTAATGGCTTGGGTCATCAAGAGGAACTAATGTCTCTACTTTTCATGTGCAGGTCAATCTACTGGATGAGCTTAAGGACATGGTTATTGTTGACAATGGATGTTCTGGACACATGACAGGAGATGAGTCTCAACTTGAAGACTTTGAGGCTTTTGATGGTGGTTATGTTGCTTTTGGGAATGATCCAAAAGGTGGAAAGATTGTTGGAAGAGGAACTCTAAGAACTGGAAATTTGGACTTTGAGAAGGTGTTTCTTGTGAACGGGCTTAAGTTTAACCTTTTTAGTGTTTCACAAATGTGTGACAAAAAGAACTTTGTTCTTTTTACAGACACTGAGTGTATGATCCTTTCTCCTTCATTGTTTAGTACTACTATTGCTTCTGCAATGGTACATCTTCTCCTTCATTGTTTGAGTCCTAAAACTTCTGGATGGCATGAGTTTAGTACTACTATTGCTTCTGCAATGGTATGCTTAAGCAAAGGTCAACCATTCAATTTTTCTAGAATGATATTGGAAGGGATGTTTCAAAGTGTTAAAGAGTTTGGTTCCTATTTGCTTTATCCAAGGTTTATACAACTCTTTGTTCAAAATTAACTTACAAAGTTTAGAGGACATGTTGCTACCTATAATGCTCCAAAATTGGTTTCTAAAACCTTTACTTTCTTGGTTAAACATGGAAAAAGTTTTTCAGGCACACATACAAATCTTACACCTTACATGGTGCAACTTGTGCAACATAATCAGGGTGAAGGATCAGGAAATCCCACTGACTCCCATCACACACCCAATTTTACTGCATCTGCTACACAACCTAAAATACTCTATCACCGTAGGAAAACCAAAAAGAACACTGATCTACCTCAGGATAGTGTTAGTATGGCTGTACCAGATGAGGTTGTCCTAGGTGATGGAGAGGATATGTTGGCAAGGGCTGTCACTACTGCTTCTAGCTTAGCAGCAGAGCAGGATAGTGATAACATCATTAAGACCCAAACCAAGGCAACATCTAGAGATGATGATTCTTCTGAATCAAATTCTCAGGATGGTAACCCTAGCCAAATGGCAAATACAGGGGGCTCAGCTGATCAAACTAGGTTTGATACTGAGTTTATGTCCCAAGATTCACCTCTCGGACCAGGTTACACAGGTCGAAGTGATGAGGACAGGCCAGTGAACAATGAATTGACGGAAACTCTTGTACATGATGACAATGTCCATGATTCACCTCTCGGACCAGGTAACACAGGTCGAAGTGATGAGACTGTTATGAAACTCATTCAGGAATTGACGGTTACTTGTACCAACTTGGGGGTGAAATGTACTACATTGGAGGACAAAGTTCTTAGTCTCTCATCTGTTGTTGCTGATCAGGACAAGACTATCACCAAATTGCAAAAACAGATTAAGAACTTTCAGAAATCAAGATCTTCAACCTCTTTGAAAAGATTGAAGAAAGTGGGCACTTCTCAGATTGTTAGTTCTCCTGATGTCTCTACTCACTTGGAAGAGGATGCTTCCAAACAGGGGAGGAATGAAGAGGCAATGGGTTCAGGGGAGGCAAATTTGGAAAAGATTGATAGTGCTCTGGGTATGAATGATGGAATGGTTTCAGGGGAGGCTCCAGTGATTGGTGATATGGATGTTGAAAGTCCTCAGGATGCTGAAAATTTTGTGGTTACTGATAAATCAGGGAATGAGGTTGTTATGGAAAAGGTGATTGATACTCAAGAAAAGGTGGTAGAACAACTTAATACTTTGGAGCCTGAGCAATTAGTAAAGGCAACAGGGTTGATGGGTGAAACATTGATGAAGTTGGGAGATTTGGTGAAAAACAAAAGTCTTGACTCTGCTGCTCAAGAATCTACTGCTAAGGATCTTACTAACTCTGCTGCTAGTGGATCTGCTGATGCACAAGACTCTGCTGTTGGGTCTGGTGACAATGCTGCTGCTGAAGCTATGGTATTGTTGAGCAAGAAGACTACCCCATTATCAACTCCTTTACTACCACAACAAACAACAACAACAATCACATCATCAACACCTAGAAAACCTGAAAAAGGGATCGTTATTAAAGAACCTACTGCTCAACAAAAGAAGGTTATTTTTTCATCTTCCACTGATAAAGGCAAGGGCAAGCAAGTTGAAAAACCAAGGATTATGTATAAGGGGATTGATTTCACTGATGTACCTTTTGAGTCTTGGCCTAAGGCATTACAAGTTGAACATGACACAGCTGCTGCACTTAGAGCACAAGAGTTGATTGATATGGAAGATCAACAGTTAGCTGAGGAAGAGGCTGAAAACTTAAAGAGGTATGATGAATGGATAAATGAGAAGATCAGATAGATGCTGATATTGAACTCAATAAGTTGATCAAGATTGAAGAAAATGAAGTTCCAACTTTTGATGTGCCATCTTGGTTAAGAGAGTTTACTACAAAGAAGAGAAAAGAAAATGCTACTGCTAGAAGAAAGATAAAGATACTTAAAGGTCCAACTGTTAAACAACAAAGAAGAGAATATGAAAGGTATCTAAAGAATATGGCTGGATGGACATTGGTATAGTTGAAACCTTATTCTGATAAAGAAGTTTTTGACTTATATCAACAAGCTAAGAGGAGAACATATATTTTTTATTCTATGGGATGTGCTGAGGATTTGGAACAAATTGCTCAGATGAACAAGAAGTTGGTACCTGAAAAAGTAGTTGAAGCAGAGTATGTTCAAGAAGTTGATGTTGTTAAGCAGTTTGATGATGCAGCTAAGACTACTTCTTCTGTGCAAAGTGGTAAAAGAAAAGGTGTAGTTCATAAATCATTTGCAAAGAAGAAAAGGAAAACAGGGGAAGAAAGCAGTTCTAAGCCAGAAGGAGATGAGTTCAAGAATGATTGTGATCATATTCCTCCTGAGCATTTAAAAGAACAATTGAAGGTTTGCACTATGGTTGGCAAGATGGAAGATCCTGAAGTGGTTGATGCCAAACCAATAGGAGTCAAATATCCTATTATCAAAGTAACTACAGGATATGAAACTAGTATTGGAGCATTTCATGATATTGAGAGATCTGATGGAAAAACTCACAGGTTTCTTAGATTTCAACAGATGCTATACTACTTTGATAGAGAGGATGTTGATGACTTGTGGAAGTTATACAAGGCAAAGTTTGGAGCAGAGAAGTTTGATGGTAAAAAGTATGAGAAAGATCAAATTGATCATATCATAACTATGACTGATAATGTTTTATGGAGAGCTCTAAAACTTATGTATGAACCTTCATTGGATGATTCTGAATGGACAGAGATAGTAGAATACAAAGTAAGAAAATGGAGACTCTTTCAAGATTCTGGAGTTCATATGCTAGAGATTGGACCAATTACTTTGTATATGCTAGCTGAAAAAGATTACCCAGTGGTAAGATACTGGAATATTGTCAATCAGATGGTTAATGGTGATAGATCACTTAAGTTGCAGAAAGACTATGATTCTGATGATTAGGCATTCAATTTGCTGTCAAAGTATAAGAAGATATTTGATCAACCGAATTCTCAAGGTTTGAAGTGTTTGGAAGCATCCTCCTAGTGATTAACTGAGCTTAAAAGAAACTTACTTATTTAGAAATAAATAATAAGTTTAGGGGAGGATTGTTGGGTTTGAAACTGCTGCTAAGTGAAACTGCTGCTGTGAATGAAACTGCTGCTAGTGGTAATGATTCTGCTGCTAATGTCAAAGTGCTGCTGAGGTTAAATGTTGCTGACAGAATCTACTGCTGAAGGGATAAGAATGTATATGACTTAGATAATTATAGAATAGATTGTTTAAATATTATATACGTCTAGAATATTCTTATTGTGTAGAGAAAGGTATTGTAAACCTAGTAGGATTCCTTAGTCTATAAAAGGAGGATCCTAGGGTTAGTTTGGATACACATTGTTTACGTATTATTATTCACTTCAAGGTTGTAAAACCCTAGCATTGTTGAGTGCTCGTATTAATAATATTGAAGTGTTGAAAGTGAATCATTATTCTTCTTAAGTTAAGCTTTTACATTCCGCATATTAGCTTAAGTGTTTAATCAAGTTAACTTCTATACAAGATCGTTTAAGCTCAAGTGGGATCAACAATATCACGTAACAAGAGTACCATATTTTTACATGACTCAATAGACCACCTAGGAAACTACCACTTTCATTTTTATAACTTGTGAAAATACTCATGTTTCGACACACAAATTAATTCATTTTGAATCGGCAATCACAAGATTTTTCAAAACCAAATTTAGTTAAAAACTTAATATTTTTCGTTTGGGCTTATTTCAAGCCCAATAAGAATTAACGATCCATAAGCCCACTGGGCCCATATGAAACATTTTTAGAATCATAAAAATAGCCCAAGTTCAGGCCCAAAACAATTTCCATGCCCTCGCCTCTAAAAATCTTAACGGGCCTTGAATTTGATTCGTTAAAGGCCCATAAGCTAAAAAAAATAAGCTTTTAATCAAATAAGCAGTTAAAATAAGCTTATTATTAACTTAATAAGCCACGGAAATTTTTAGATAATTTTTATAATCATTTTTGTAACTTTTGACTAAAAATGTAACGCGACGACACCTAGAAGGACTAAAATTGTAAATATTGAAAAGTAAGGACTAAAACTGTGAAAACAGAAACTTAAGGGTAAAAATTGATAAGAGTTAATATTCTAAGCCTAGTTTTGATTATTGGACAATTAGAGGACTATAGTTGTAATTTATTTATAAAAAGGACTAACGGTGTAACGCAAACATCATTAGAGTAAAAATGGTAAAATTGGAAAAAGGACAAGTACTAAACATAATCTATTCAACATTCTTATTTATTTTCTATTTTCGTAAATTTATTTCGTATTGCATTTAAACTTTCATTTTTTTTATATATATTATTTAACGTAACGTTAATAATATATATAACGATATTTCAAAAGTTAACATTTTTACTTACGATTAAAAAGGTAAAACTTCGAAAGATAATTTAAATAACATATTATGTCATATCATGCATATCATAAGAATTACACTGCACATCATCTATTCGTCATAACGAATAATTATTATTCGTTATTCGTTCGTATTTACCAAATAGTATTTGGTCAAATTCTCAGATAAATCTATTTATCAGGTTGTGTTTCGAAGCCGTTATCATAAATTCGTTCGACTTTATTTTCTTCATTTCAGTATCAATCAAGGTGAGTCATAGCCTCACATTTACTTATTTTCAAACTCCGAGAGGGGGATACATGTTATAAATAGATCACAAGTAATTTTATGTATGCTTCCTGACTTGATATATGCCTAAGTTACCTATTGCCAAAAGACCCTTGATCATGAGCCATTAATCACTGTTATGTGAACGCGAATATAATGAATAGATCTATTTAAGGTTTGACAACCTGTCCCATTAATACTTGACGAAATGCCATTATACATGTGGTTAGTTGTATTAGTCGTGATAATTATATTTGAGTAAAAATAGGAATTGGCAAATCACCTATTACACGAGGGCAAAATTATCATTAATTTGATAAACACCTCCGTTTTTACGGTATTTGTTAACGTCTTGCGTGTCATGAGACTTAGAGCAATATATATACTGCAATATCAATTTTTAACTGATTGCATTTCTAATATAATCTTACTTGTGTATCAAAATGATTTCTAAATTCAAACTCTATGATATCACTCAACATTTTTGTTGACTTTTAAACATGTATCTCAGGTATTTAGCAGGGGAAGCAAGCATGGAACGGGCGGGAAAACTTCAAAACTTATCTACTTTATTTAAATAATGGTGTAAAATAAAAAGATGTTTGATTCAGTTTAAACATCAAGACTTTTAATATAATACTCTGATAGTGACCTCTTGTATTTGAATTATTATTAATAAACTTATGTTTTAAAACGTCTCTTTCGAGCCGTTTTTATCATTATGACTTCGATCCTCACTGTAACACCCTAATCACTATTCCGCTGTCATGTTACAAATTAGGGGGTGTTACATGTGGTGTTTGGGGTGATATTGTGAAGAGTGGCGAAGAGTTGGATGTGATAGGATTAGGATTTACGGACTCTTTTGTAGGGGAGTTGGGCGATGGGAGAAACATTAGCTTTTGGGTAGATAGATGGGTGGATAATACGAGGCTTTGTGATAGATTCCCAAGGCTTTATCACTTAGATAGGAGGAAAGCGGGTAGTGTAAAAGATAGGGGGTCGTGAGTAAATGGTGTTTGGCGTTGGGAATAGGATTGGGTGAGAAGCATTAGGGGTAGAGTATGCAAGGATTTTGATGATCTAATAGAGTTATTGCGAAATGTGGTTGTATCTAACAATTGTAGGGATAGATGGAGGTGGACGCTAGGTGAATACAGAGATTTCAAGGTCAAAGAGCTATCTAGATTGGTTGAGGAAAAGATTCTTCAAGTGGAAAGTGGTGGGCAAGCAACGCTGTGGAATAAGTTAGTACCTAAAAAAGTCAACATCTTCGTTTGGAGGGCTCTAAAAGGTAGACTTCCGGTTCGCGTGGAACTCGATAGGAGAGGCATCGATTTAGACTCGGTTCTTTGTCCAAGTTGTAATAATAGTGTGGAATCATGTGCTCATAGTTTGTGACCTTGTAATGGGTGTATGGGAACAGATATTTAGTTGGTGGAAATTGGGGACCGTTAACGCTTTCTTTATTGATGAGTTCTTCTCATCATATGGGAACGTTAATGTTGGGATCATAGTTTTCACTATTTTATCAAGTTTCGGTCATTTGTAATAATAGGTTGCTTAAGTTATTATTTACTTACAATATTGTTTAAGTTACAAGTTTACTAGGCTTTAGACAAAGGTCCATGGGCTTTATAGCCCACACGATTTGGATAGTGGAAGGAGAGGGAGTGTTGCCCTAGCTCCTTCCCTATAAATAGAAGCCTTAGTATCATGTAATATTTGGTTGGTTATTTGATTTCTTAAGGAAACTCTTGCACTTATATTTCTCTTATTCATATAATCACCCAATCTCTTTTCTCATCTCATTTCTATCATTATTATGCTTGTGTTTACTAAATGGTGACCTAACAAGTGGTATCATTCGCCATATGAAGGTGTAGCTTTTGTTTTTCATTGATTTTGTTCTTTATATTCGATTTTTTTTGTGAAATATTAGTACTTTCTTGCTTGTTTCTTGGTTTTTATCACATATTTGCTTACAAACTTGTGCTACAAATCAAATCAAACAAAAAAGTTCCAATCTTTTCTTAAAAAAATTCGAATAGGGTTTTTTGTACTATTTTTCGCAATTTTTGAAATTTTGAAAAAGTTCTTAAAGTTTTCAACTTTCTTAAAGATCTCATCATTTTACACATAAAAGTACAAAAATCTTGAAATAAAAACAAGTTTTTGGATTGCTTTCTTTGAAAAACAAAATCTACCAAGTTATCGAGATCTTTCATTGGTACCTATTTCGAGATCTACTCTACGTGCACTACATCGACTTCGTTTGTGTGGACTCAGTATTTTCTTTCTTGTATAAGAAAGTTAAGTACTTCGACTTTTGGGAAAGTTTTCGAAATTGTATAATTTCGAAAACTGTGTTCGTGACTTTGTGTTTTTTCGAAAACATTAGTTTTTTCGAAATTACACACATTTCGCAAACTTGTATAAGTTTCGCGATCACTGTTTCTCGAAAATTCCTAAAGTTTCGAAAACCTCTTAGTTTTGCGAAAACTTTCTGAAAAGTTTCGAAATCATTTAATTTCGAAAACCTGACTATTTTCGAAATCCCTTAATTTCGAGAAACTGATATTATCGCAATCCCCATCAAAAGTTTCGCAATCCCTGATTGATCAAGGTTTCGCAATCCGGAGTTGTGCAAAGTTTTTCGATACTTGGTTACTTCTACACTTTCTACAAGATCCATTATTACACAAGTGTTCTAAGATGTCTCAACCACCTAATCATTACTTCCCTCATATTCAGCAACATCAACATCAGCAGTATCAGCAACAACAACACCATCAGCAACCACTGTATCTACAACCTTCTCAAAAACAAACGTATAATCCATTACATCATTACCTAATGATGCAACAACATCAGATCATTCCTCAACAACAACCATATCAAGTGCCACAACAAAACACTCAGTTTTCCTCCAAACAACCTCACTGGTTTGACAGAATGTGTGAAGTTATTACAACTCAACAATCCCGACATGAGGCAGGATCACTTGAGACACCTCCAATGCTAACACCTGGGAACTATGTTCAATGGTCAAGTCAATTCTTACGATTTCTTGAATTAAAGAAACCTCATGGGAAATTCTTGAAGCAAGTGATACTTGAAGGACCATTTGAGTGGCCAACAAGATTTGAAGCTGGTGATCCACATGCTGATCCTCCACGTCCTCCTGGTGATAGACCTCTTCCAGAATATGCACTCACTGAAGAACAAAAACTACATCGTGAAGCTGATGAGTATGCAATGGCTTATATACTTCAAGGTATCCCTAATCCAATCTATCGAAGTGTTGATGCTCAGAAAATGGCTAAAGCTATGTGGGAACACGTTCATCTCCTTATGGAAGGCACTCAATTGAACAAAGATGACATGGAATCCAAGCTATACATGGAATACACTGACATCACAATTGAACCTGGAGAGTCACTTGAATCCTACTATCATCGTTTCACAAATGTGGTTAATGATCTGGAACGTCATAAAATCACAGTACCAAGGATCGCTGTGAACTCCAAATTTGTTGGTAGTCTTGGCCCTGATTGGCATAAATATGTGACATTTGTTCGTCAAACAAAGAATCTGCATGATGCTCCATATGGTTTGTTGTATGATTTTCTGAAACACCATGAACCTGAAGTGGAAAAAGATCGAGCTCTACGAGGAGGATACACACCAACTTCTACACCAAATTCTTTGGCTCTCGTAGCTCAGTCTCCCTACGCTCCACCACCAATGTCAAATCATGCATATGTTCAAGAGCAGAACTACTTCAATTATCCACAATCTTCTACCTCGAACCAAATGGTCCCTTATGATTCATCTCCACAGAATGCCTCTACTCAACTGGTTCCATTAAACAACAATGATGCTGTGTATTACTCAAATTCCAATGACGATGATGATGATGACTTTAACACGTTGAATCAGGGACTTGCTCTTATTGCTCGTGCTTTCAGCAAATTCTCCAACAAAACAAACAACCGTCAACGTTCATCTTCTAACACAAGGAATCAAGCTGTTGTCAATGATGGAAGAGTGGAAATTCAGAATCGTAACTATGGTCGATCTGGTTCAGGAAGCTCTTCAGGAAATTATGGGAATGATCAGAGGTTTAGTAACAATACGGGGTTCAGGAAAAACTCAGGATCTTCTCAACAAAGGTCTGACTCAGTTGCAACAAGGAACTCCAACTCAGGGAATGCAGTTTGGTGCTACAATTGTAATGAACAAGGTCATATAGCTACAGCATGTCCCAAACCGAGAACTCGGGGTAGTAAGTTTCACAAGCAGGCATTACTCATGGCTCTTCAAGATGAAAAAGACGGACATTTCCCTGAACAAGATAACAACTTCATGGCAAATGTGAACAATGATGATGACATGGAAGATCTGGAAGCCAATGCAGCTGTGATGCTTATGGCCAACATGCAGGAACTTAAGCTCAATGATTCAGGTCCAGTGTATGACACTGACGGCTTGTCTCAGGTACATGACCTCAATGAATGCTTTATTAATGAAATAGTCTCACCTTTTGCTTATGAATCAGATATGGCGTAAGTTGTTCCATCTAAATCATCTTCATCATCTCAAAAAGATGAACAAATAAGCACAGTTGTCATATTCGATGATGACACAGTTGTTTCATTTGATGATCCTATTGAGAATGATAAACATGATAATTTAGAACAACATGAACCATCATTTGATCCAGACCCTGACCTCATATTGTTATCTAAACAACTGGATGCTCAACAATTGCAAATAATAAAATGCAACGAGAAAAACAAAGTTTTGAAAGAACAAAATGCGTCACTTGCAAGAGATATTGAGTGTTATAAAATTCAGCTTTCAAATCAGGAAGACAAGATTAAAAATACAAAAAGTTTTGAAAAAGCTTTTCACGATTCCTACAACAAAGAACAAGATCTTCAACGCAAAATGCAAGATTTAATTGAGTCAAACGGAAAGTTGATTTCGAAACTTGAAAGTGAAAAGTGTGAATTGAAAATGCAAGTTGAACGTCTTCAAACAGAACTTTCAAAAACAGAAACAGAATTGTCAAGTTGTAAAAAGGATTTTTGTGAACATAAAATACGAAAAAGAAAGTACATAGATGACTTACTCGGTGATATTGTTGATCTTGAGAAACAACTCAAAGAATTTCGTAACATTGTTTACAAACACGGGAACTCTGTCACAACAATTCAGAAATTTATTTTAAAACCGAGACCCGATAAAGGATTTGCACTTGGCGATTACAATTCTATGTTTCTTCACACAGCATTCAAAGATATTCCAAAAATTTACAGTATGGATTATTTGCTTGATAATACGATTGTGCGTGCTGTTGTTTTTGATACTGAGGAAGAAGAAGAATTTGAAGACGAGAGTCGATCTAAAATGAGTAATGTTCATAATTGGACACCATATGACTATTCAAAAGCTCCTCACATTTCTAAATCTTTTGTTACTCAAAAGGATTTACCTGAGAAATCATGGTTTATCGAAGAGTCATATGTTTCATCTCATAATGAGGTCCTTGTCCAAACTGTAGCACAAATAAATGGTCCTTTACCATCATCCGGTGAACTTACACCTTTACCAAAAACTTGTTGTGTCTTAAATTATTTCAAAACCTTTATGGAAGACATCGAAATTTTGGAGGAAACAATTGAACGTAATTCTGAAATAAAAATTGAAACTTTTCAATCCGCTTACGAGCGAGAAAAGAGAGATATTTTTCAAAAACAAATGAAGCCAATTGTTCAACACCTCCGTTTATGTGCTACACGTTGGGATCAGGAACTTCAAAAGGAGGTCAAAAATATGATAAACGTTTTCAATGTACTGAAAATGACATTTTGGTTCAAAAGCAAAGAAATAGAGTTTTAAAAAATGATGCTGATCGACTCTTGGAACAAGTTCTCAATGCTGATATTTTGTCTGTTATCATGAATGATCTCTATAATTCTGGTACTTCTATGCTTAAGCATGATCATTGTGTTGATAATAACTTGTTGAATGTGGAAATTGAGACACTGAAACATGAGAATGACAATATGAGGAAAAAGAATGATGATGTGACAAAACAGTTTTCAAAAGAAATTTGTCAACTCAAACAAAGGCTTGAATGGTGTCAAGCTCAGAGTCTTAAAAAGGAATTGAAACTTCAAAGTCAAAATATTTCTAACTCTTGTCAGCTTTGCAAAAACAATGAGTCTTTCAAAAGTTTGTGTCTCAATTACGAGAAACAAATTGCGGATTTAAAAATTGAAAACGCTGAATGGCAACAAAACCGCGATGACATCAAATATTGCAATGGTTTACTCGAGTCTGAAATTCAGGATAAAAATCACATCATCATTGATTTAAAAGAGAAAGTTAAGCTACTTGAAAAAGGAAAAATGGTTGACACCACGGTGATAGCACCAGGATTGTATCAATTAGACAAAACAACCAAAGGAAATGTTGTTCAAACCACTAATGTTGATAACTCCGCTTCTACAGGACTAGTCTCCACTAATAGCGTTAGCAGACCCAAGCGAAAAAGTAGAAAGAAGAATAGGATCTTGCAACGTAAGAGAGGACAACTAGAAGCTCAAGAAGTAGAAGATCAACTTAGGAACTTGAATAAAAATCATGTTGCATCAGATTTAGATTCTAATCTGGCAAGTTGTAATCAAAATCTAAATGTAACGAATGATGAACCTTTAAATGTTTTGAATATTAATGCATCTTGTGTGTTTTGTCGTAAAAGCGTATCATCTGGTGATCATACAAAATGTATAGCTAATTCTCTTCTCAATCGTCATAAGAAACGTAGGACACACATTCCTTCTAGGCCCACTACTGCCTCTAAGTCTAACTTAGGAAAGCCGTCTTCTACGGTTTCTAATGAAGTTGCAGTTACCCCCATAGGTGCCGAGAACAAATCTAGGAATGAGCCAACGACTAGTGCATTTAACATTAAGAAAGCAAAAACTAGTTGGAACTGGCAACGTTGGTTACAATACAAACCAGACTTTAAATGGATTCCTAAACTGTTGAATACATGTGTTTCTAACCAACAGGAACCCTCACTGTCTTTGGGTTCCACCCTTACTTCTGTTCCATCTGTGTCTTCTTCTTGTGATGCAGGTGGTACAGATCATTCTCTGGATTGTTGATAGCGGATGCACCCGACATATGACAGGCAATCTCAAACTGTTACACAACTTTGTCTCAAAGTTTATTGGAACTGTCAGATTCGGGAATGATCATTACGCTCTAATCATGGGATATGGTGACTATATCAGTGGGAACATTGAAATAAGTCGTGTTTATTATGTGGAAGGCCTTGGACACAACCTTTTCTCTGTTGGTCAATTCTGTGATGGAGATCTAGAAGTTGCATTTCGTGAGAAAACTTGCTTTGTTCGTGACTTACAAGGAAACGATCTTATGTCTGGCTCACGTGGTTCCAATCTTTATACAATCACAATGTCAGATATGATTGCAACATCTCCGATATGTCTACTCTCCAAAGCAGAATCAACTAAATCTTGGTTATGGCACAAACGTCTCTCGCACTTGAATTTCAAAACTATGACTGACCTTGCTCGTTATAAGCTTGTTGACGGATTTCCAAGATTCCGTTTCACCAAAGATCACTTATGTTCAGCCTGTGAACAAGGTAAAAGTACTCGGGCTCATTTCCCTTCTAAACCTGAGCACAGTACAAATCATGTTTTACAATTGCTACACATGGATTTGTGTGGACCGATGCGTGTTCAAAGTATCAACGGTAAACGCTACATTCTTGTAATTGTGGATGATTACTCCAGATGGACTTGGGTTTATTTTCTTCGAAGTAAAGATCAGGCTCCTTCAATGATCATCACCTTTCTCACTAAAATTCAAGTTCAGTTACGAAACACGGTACGAATAGTCAGAACTGACAATGGAACAGAATTTAAGAATCAGACACTTAGGTCATATTATGAGAAAGTGGGAATTGAACATCAAACATCTATTCCTAGAAGCCCAGAACAGAATGGAGTTGTTGAAAGACGCAACAGGACGTTAGTGGAAGCTGCTAGAACTATGTTGATTAATGCTCAATTACCAGATTACTTGTGGGCGGAAGCTGTTTCAACTGCATGTTATACCCAAAACCGTTGCATGATCACTAAACGCCATCGCAAAACACCTTATCAAATTGTTCACAAAAGAAAACTGAACATCGATTACTTTCATGTATTTGGAGCACTTTGTTATCCGAAAAATGATCGTGATGATTTAGGGAAACTTAAAGCAAAGGCTGACATCGGAGTGTTCGTTGGATACTGTGAAAATTCTAAAGGTTTTCGGATATGGAATCGTCGAACAAGAGAAATTCAAGAAACCATTCACGCTAATTTTGATGAAATCACACAAATGGCTTCTGAGCAACACAGCTTAGGACCCGAATTCAACCATCTTAATTCTCCGGCATCTTCGGCTGAACAATTGCCACTCAATCGCAAAGAATTGGAAACCCTGTTTGCTCCACTGTTTGATGACACAATTGAATACCGCCCTACTGAGGTCTCACCTAATTCCGCTGCTCAACATGAAAACATTCCAGTACCAGACTCACCTCAACAAACTACTACAAGTGTTGAGAAAGACGGTCCTCCAATTGCAACACCATCTACAGCAGAACAAACTGTTTCTAACTCCCGTCATTCAGCTGAAGATCCAACACCTCCATCAGTTCCACAACCCGCAGAGCATGATCCTGATGCGTTCTTTAATCCGTTTGCACCGGCTCCTACAGTTCCTGATATAGCTGAGTCGTCAACCCGCAATTTGGATCCTGCTAACATGCGAGATACTTATCAACTACACCCTTCAACACACAAATGGACTCGAGACCATCCACTAGTTCATATTATTGGCCATCCAGATGCACCTGTAATGACAAGACAACGACTTCACACTGATGGAGAAACTTGTATCTACGCACTCACAGTTTGTCATGAAGAACCAAAGAACATTAAAGATGCAATGACTTATGACAACTGGATTGAATCTATGCAAGAGGAATTTCAACAGTTCATACGATTAGAAGTCTGGGAATTAGTTGAAAGACCTGACGGAGTCTTTGTCATCGGGTTAAAATGGATCTGGAAGAATAAGCTTGATGCAGAAGGGACTGTCATACGTAACAAATCACGCCTGGTAGCGAAAGGATACTCCCAACTAGAAGGACTTGATTTTGCTGAATCCTTTGCTCCAGTGGCTAGACATGAAGCTGTTCGAATTTTTTTGGCCTATGCTGCACACAGGAACATGGTGGTTTACCAAATGGATGTCAAAACAGCATTTCTTAATGGAGAACTCCGTGAAGAAGTTTATGTTAGCCAACCTGAAGGCTTCGTTGATCCCGAGCGTCCTAATCACGTTTACCGACTCAAAAAGGCACTCTACGGACTTAAGCAAGCCCCACGGGCGTGGTATGACAAACTGTCTACTTTCTTGTTGGCCAATAAATTTTCTAAAGGATCGGTGGATCCCAAACTATTTACAAAAACCTACGGGGAGGACTTACTTGTTGTCCAAATATACGTCGATGACATCATTTTTGCCTCAACAAAAAGAAGTTACTCTAATGATTTTGCAAAATTAATGAAAGATAATTTTGAAATGTCCATGATGGGTGAACTTTCGTTCTTTCTAGGACTACAAGTTCATCAATCACCCCGTGGAATTTTTATAAATCAGTCCAAATATGCTCTTGAAATTTTAAAGAAACATGGAATGATGTCTTGTGATACTTATAATACACCAATGGGCTATACCACAAAACTAGATGCTGACTTACATGGGACTCCAGTTGACCCTACCAAATACCGAAGTATGATTGGGTCCCTCATGTATCTCACAGCTAGCAGACCTGATATAGTATTTGCTGCCTACATGTGCTCTCGCTATCAGTCCAAACCAACTGAAAAACACCTCAGTGAGGTCAAAAGAATCCTTCGATACATAAAGGGAACCATTAACTTGGGAATCTGGTATCCGAAGGATTCTGGTTTTGAACTAATTGCTTTTTCAGATGCTGACCATGCAGGATGTTTAGACACACGCAAAAGTACATCTGGTGGTTTACAATTTCTCGGAGACAAACTTGTGTCATGGCAATCAAAGAAGCAGGACTGCACATCACTGTCGTCTACAGAATCTGAATACGTAGCCATGTCTGCTTGTTGTGCTCAAGTCATTTGGATGAGATCACAACTTAAGGATTATGGCTACCTATTCAACAAGATTCCTATCTACTGTGATTCCAAGAGTGCAATTGCTATCTCCTGCAACACAGTTCATCATTGCAAATCCAAACACATCGATCTCCGATATCACTTCATCAAAGAGCACGTGGAAAAGGGTACCGTTGAACTTTATTTTGTTGGGACTGAGTACCAATTGGCGGACTTACTTACCAAATCTTTAGCACCATCAAGGTTTGCTAGTCTAGTTCACCAAATTGGTATGAGATGTTTGACTCCAGAGGATCTGGAAAAGTTTTTAAAACACAACTGATCGTCAAACATCATAACTATCTTTGTATAATATTTTTTCTTAACTATAAACCAATCAAAACACAAAAAGATTTTTCATATTTGATTTCTTAAAAAAAAAAAAAAAAAAAAAAAAAAAAAAAAAAATTGCAAGTATATCGCTTCACTTCAACACTTTGTTTAATTTTTACACGTGTTGAGGGGGAGTCACGCTTAAATTTTTTTTACCAATTTTTAATTGGTATACTTGCATGTTTTTCGTATCTTACGGTACCTCGGAGTGTGTGGACGTTCTTTATACATCACTTTGTCTCATCCCGTAATAAGGTCTTCATAAGTTAGGTTAACGGATGTTTATCTCGTTGTTACACAAGTTTGCCATTTAACGTTAGGACTCAAGTAGGTATATCTAAAAGTTAAGGGACCTAAAGTGACTAAACTTAAAATTTCACAAATAATAAAACAAACAAACCGTATTTCACAAACCTCACTTTATTCTAAACCCCTAAAACCTCATTTTGAAACCTACGGCCCTAATTCATACGAGTCATCCAAGCTTGTGATCATCAATTTGTAAGTTCCAAAGTAATCACTAGGGTATTACAAACATAGGATCTTGTTTAATTGATAATCCAACGGCTCGATCTCATGATTTTTTTTGATTTCGAGAACTAGGGTTTGAGATTTCGAAAATTGCCATAATCATGTTTAGGTGTGTAATTCTTGATAGGGTTTCGTTATAAGGCTTGTTTCTAACATATCCTCATCATTTGTACACGCATTCCTTCATGATTACTTCAATTTAGAAATCTAAGTTTTGGGTCGATTTGTGAGAGCTTGATACTGTGTTCGTTTGTTGTGTTTCATTGGTGGGATATGCTTCTGTGACTACTTGTATACATGTTTGACATATCTTTGATGATTTACACCATTGATACTTGGTTCTCGATAAGCTAGTATGCCTCGTTCTTTGATAATGTCGATCTAACTGTGTCCAATGTGTTGAATACAGTCATTATGTGTCATTATATGCTTACTACATGTATTTGTGACATGCTTGATTCAATGATGCTCATTAGACTCAAAAGAGATATATTTTTCGAGAAATTGATCTTGACATTTATCGAGATCTTAGTTTAACGTGAACATGATTGTATCTAATTGGTGTTTATCTAATCTCTGTGACAGGCCTGATACATTGGATAAGATTTTCACAAAACAAACGTACGTTTGACGTCAAAATCGAATGATTCTTGTATAAGAATTTTTTCGAGAAAATCAAGATTTTTCGCAATCCATGTAAAACTTATCGAGAAACTCATGATTTCGATAATTTTTTGTTCAAAATCAGTTTTTTCGAAATTATTATTTTTTCGAAATTATTATATTTTTTTTCGAAATTACTCTTTGAACAACAAATTTCGAAATCACTAGGTTTGCGAAAAGTTTTATCGTAAATTGATGTTTTTCGAAAATTTGAAAACTTTCGCAATTCTTCGATAAAGGAAAGATCTCGATAAATTTACTGATAAGGATTTTCTCGATAATTAAGTTTCTCGATAAAATTCTTTGTAACATTTTTTCGAAATCTTTTCTCAGCACAAGTTTGCGATAAAAGGGTTTTATATTTTCTCGAAATCTCATTTAGGCCTTGTCATTTTGTATACATGTAACTTTATTGTGATTCATTGTTGTTGTGTAATGTGAAGTAACTATGAATTGTGTATATCAATTGTGCTTATATGTAAGACGTTGCATTGTATAATTGATTTCGTGATTCTAAATGATCAATGATTTCTCATGTATGCATGTTACATTATGAAACATTCGTGCTTAATTGTCTTAAGTAGAGATCTATAACCAAACTCAAAACTGTGCTAACACGTAACAAATGTGGATGTTTGGTTGTGACTATACTTTTCAGATAAACATGGCTGAACACAACGAGAATGTCCCTGCACAAGCTCTTCCATTACTCACCATGGATGACATCACTCCCGAAAACTACAATGTCACGATTGGCAACAACAATCCACGAGTTGATTTCGACAAGTTGAGTATTAAAGAGAACTCGTGCATGATTGTCAAGGATATTCTACTAGCACATCCATACAAACAACTGCTCATCTGTTCTACTTCAGTTCCTCTGTTCTACCTTCATCAGTTCTGGATAACGGCTAAGGCAAATTTGGATGACGAGTCTTTTACTGTTACGCTAGATCGCCAAGTCTACAATGTTAATCACGACGTTCTTCGTACAGTCCTTCACCTGCCTCAAGCTGACAACGAATTCGCTCCAATACTGCTTGAACTGGACCATCTTGACTTCTTTGTTGAATTAGGATATGAAGTTGATGACGACGTACCTCTAGTCAAACATTCCCGATTCAATGCCAAGAATATCCCTCAGCCTTGGAGAACATTCTGTCTGTTGGTTGTAAGATCCATATCAGGAAGAAAGAGTGGTCATGAACATCCTAGGCTTGAACACTTGCAAACATTCTGGGGAATGGTGACTTTGACACCCATTGACTTTGCAGTACCAATCATGAATGATATTGTCTACAGCATTCAAACCGATCGTGTGAAGACCATGATACCATTCACAAGATTCACCAAGCTTCTCATAGAACATTTCTGCAAAGACACTCCAGAATTCATCAAGAGAATGGCTGATCCTAATGAGCCGAAGCACCTCTTCGAGGACGAATTCACCACCTCATTCATCAAGACGACCACTTCCTCAACCAAGATCAAAGGAATGAGGCTTCCCGAATACCTTCTTGATGACAAAATCAAGAAAAGTCTGAACTACAAACTGTATGATAACGCTTACAAAGGGGTACATGAAGAAGCCACTATACAGACTCGAAGCAAAGGAGGTGTAAAGTCTGGAAGTACTACAAGCACCACAGGCTCACATCAGACTAGATCTAAGGCTGCTCCCAAGACTAAACCATCTGTTAAACCCAAGTCTTCTGCCAAGCCTAAACCAACACCCAAGTCTAAACCTGCCACCAAGCCAAAGAAGAAGGCGACTCCTGAGTACTTTATTCTGGATGAACCTACTCCTCCACCTTCTGACACCGAATCCGAGTTCGATACAGAATCTGAAGAAGAAGAACCAGACTATGAACTGAGATTCAGAGCACCTGATGAAGGATTTCCTGCAACAGAGATCGCCGTACAACAAAGTCTTGAAACTTATGAAGAAGAGACAAGGAAAAGAAAAGGGATCACTATTAATGAACCTAATGATGATGAAGACGAACCAATCGTTGAACCTTTGGTCGATAAACGCAAACTGAAGAGTATAGTTGTCGACACTCGAGCTGAAGAAAAGCGGCTTAGGAAAGAACAAAGGAAAGCAACTCTCGAAAGCCGACTCATGTCTCAACCTTTAACTCCACCACCTATCGATCAGTCGGAACATGAAGGAGCTACTAGCAGCATAAATCCTCCCGTTGTGTCCACAACGTTAGAATCAGCCCCACAGCCAGATGACACCGTTAAAGACACAGACAAAACTGGAGATGCCAATATGACAGAGACTGCTAACGTAGAGGAGAATGTTGGCGGCCAAGAGAATGTAGCTACGGATCAGGAACATGAATACCTCATTACTCCAGAGTTTCTTGCACGAGAAGCAGAGGAAGCAGAGGAACGTCGCAGAAAAGAAAATGAAGAGAAGAACCAGTTCGACACCAACCTATTTCTTAAGTCATCTTCTCAGCAGACTTCCTCAGCACAACCTCCACCTCCTCAAGACTCTCCACCAAAGGATCCGACTCCTCCTGCTTCTTCTTCAGACTCTCACAACGAGTCATCGTCCGAATCATCACCTGAGCACTCATCTCCCACACCTTCAGAAACCGCATCTAAACAACATTCAATCAATGAACCGAAACAACCAGTTGATCTTCAGGAGCAAGCCAACAAACTCACCGACATGGTTACCGGTCTTACCAAACAAGTTGAGGACTTTCAGGAGTCAAAGCAGCTGATCGACAAGTTCTTGAACTTTGATTACACAGGATTTATCAGAACTGCAACTCATGATTTTCTCACTGAAAATCTGGTTGATATGGTCACTCCTGAGGTAGCAAACCTTCTTGAACCAATCAATGACAACCTGGATCACAGAATCAGAAGTGTTACGAGAAAAATGTTGTCTACTACACCATTCACGCTTCACACCGCAAAACCTTCTACTGTGGCTCCAACCGTCCCTGAACTGTCCTTCAATGACATGCTTGCCAAACTCTTTGACAACATTGCCTCCAAAACCACACAGACTGCTGAAGAAAAAGCCCTGTATGATGCTATGGTGGCTTACATATCTAAAGAGTCCTGCAAAGATGCTGCTGGAACCCGGAAAAGGACAAGAAAAGATGATGATCCTGACCCAAACTCTAAAGGCAAGAAACCTAAGTCTGGAACAGGCCCTTCATCCACTCTACAACCACAAAAGGACTCCACTCCTCCTGGAAATGAACAACACCCCTCAGCTACTGGTCAAGGTCAAACTGAAAAGGAAGAAACCTTCATGGAACATACTGATGACTTCCAAGGTCAACCAGACACTGATTACCGTGCTCCACCTATTCCTGATTCTCATGCTGGACCATCGTCACCATCTAAAGCTAAAGACAAAGATGTTACATCTAAGTCTAAGAAATCTAAGAAGAAAACACGTCATTCATGGCTCGACAATGATGTCACTCCTCAGAATGATTGGCTGACGGAAATGGTTCAAGCTCAACCTCCTCTCGAAGAAGAAGAACCCCTTCCTGGTAACACTCTACAGTTCACCCAAGTCATAATGAAGGATCTTCACATCAACAAACTCACAAAGACGGAGCTTAGAAGAATCAATAGGGATGCACAAGAATTCCTCAAGAAAAGATCTGGAAACAAAGTAGAATACGAATATCATATGCAGAATATAGCTAGTGCAATGTCTGCCGACTTTGACTGGTTAAATCCTGAAGTGAATATCGATCTCAGTTCCAAGAATCATGAAAAACCTTACTTCACTGACTGGACCAAACCATTACCTTTGAAAGGATTTCCAGACAAACCCAAGATACCTTACAGCTTCTTCTTCAACAAAGATCTTCGTAACATCCAGCTCACTCAGGAGACATCCAAGAAAAAATATGCTTCCTCACTCACAATCTCAGTACTAGCCGCAAGATACGAAATTCCAGCCATTGAAGAAACCACTCGTATTTTCAGCAACTCCATCGTAGCTTACGACAGAGATGCTCTACACGGAATTCAACATTGGCCTGAACGTCGTCGTCTCGGTTATACAAGCAGATTAGGAGAGAAATCATTGGAAAATGTGAAGCAGAAATCAAAGATCATCGCTATCTTGGAGATTCAACAGTCGAAACGGTTTAACTACTTATTCATGCGTGAAATTGTTGTTAAACGACAAGATGAAAAGAAGTACAAGTTCTCCGAAGCATACTTTCCCGACCTTAATCTCAATGACATAGAAGACATGTATCTCGAAAAGGTTCAAGGAAGAATGCGTGGATTTGACAGAGATGTACAGTACAACTTCATGGCATCACTACTTCTTTACATCCGTCGACTGATTGTTCAAGAAAGAGTGGAAGATCTTCAGCTTGGAGTGGAAAGTTACCAACAGAAGATCAATTTGACAAAGCCACAATTCTACTTTGATGGTCTCTATCAAACACCACAGTTTACTCTCAACCAAGAACCGTTTGGTTTCACCTACATCAACAGCAAAAAGCTACAAAGCTTCATGAGGTTCGATGAGGTACACAAATTCTGTGATGTTACACTCAAATATGTTCGTGATGGGCTTGTCAAAAGATTGAATGATGATCGCCGTAAGATAGCAAAGGGGGAACAACCTAGATGGAAATCCAGCTCCAGAAGACAAGTTCGTAACTTTGTCTTAAAGATTGAAGAAAGGTTATTTCGACGGGAACAAATCAGACGACTGGAAAGCTATATCGGCGTCAGACCTTCGTTTCCTATCAGACTCTTCGAAAGACCAGAACCTAAGTTCACTGACTTCGATGCTCCACTTCCTGCCGAAGATTAACTTGGTACATTTGGTTATTCTTTTCAATATCAATTGTTTCATTTGATTGAATTATTTTCATAATGGTTTGTGCACGCATAACAGTGTACAACCCGTACTTGTAAAGAAAGGACCCTGAGGTACGCTTCAGTGCTTCAATCCTAAACATAAGGAGCGAAGGCTTCTTACTTTTGAGTAGAATTAATCAAACATTTATGATTTTTCATAATTCTGCTCAAAAGGACAAGTATTTCACCTCAATAAGACCTAATCACTTGTTGAGGGGGAGCACTTGTGAAAACACAATACTTTGCTCTAAATCATAAGTTCTTGGTGCATCTCCCCGTAAGACTCAAAAGGCATATTTTAATCTAAACAGTTTGTCAAAAACACCATTTTATATGCTATTTTTGAGGGGGAGAAAATGAAAAAGTGATTAAAATATACGAAGTCAAAGCTTAAAAGTTGTATCATGTGCGAGCTAGACTCAGTATTAACCCAGGAATTGACGAGACAATAAATGTTAGTAATATCGAAAAGACTTATCCTCGACGGGTAATAACATCAAGTTAGTTACTAGAGCTAGTTGTCACCTAAAAGCTGACAATGTATCTCTTTATCTAACCACGTAAGCGTGTCTCGAAAAGGATATGTCTTAGTAGAAATGTACCGTCTCGAGAAACTTTCTGTGAACTTGATCAGGCCGGGTAATAACTTCAAGCTAGTTTAACTAGTGATGTAAGCGTGTCTCGAATCGGTCTTGTTCACGGAAAGTGGATCAATTCAAAAGTGCTTGCTCCTCCCGCATGTGCAAATTTATTAAACACTTATGAGCACATGTGCAGGGGGAGCCCTTCAAAAGTGTACAACAAAACTCTCAAAGTGTTAACCTAAATATTTGATTATCACAAACACTTTGAGAGATTTTCAATCAAAGGTTTCTTGGCTACTGTCGGAGTTATAAGGTGATTAAGATAGGAATATCCGTCCTATGATCCGCCAGAGCCGGAGGGATCTACCCAAGGACATCTCCCATAGTTAGAATTAGAAGTCCTTAGGTATGATACGAAAAAAAAGGAGAAATGAATGAAAGGGAAAGAAGGAGTTGAAGAATTAAAAAGAAAAGTAAAGTAAAGGGTGAAAAGAAATAGCCCTCCATATGTTCAACCTTAGGGCAGACACCGGGTTCAATACGTATGCTACTGGCTGTTGCATAAGACAACACCGGTATTGAAGAGTAAGTCGTCATGGACCCAGTGACGCAATGCACTAAACCTTCTTAACCACTCAAGTTCTCTTAAAAGGACTTGTTTCATTCTCACGGGGAACCCGCATAACCTATCGACCTATCTCTTAGAGACGGTTGGTATTGAAGCAGGAGATCTCTCCCTAGTATCCGCATAGGAAACCTAGGAGTGCACTTATAGAGTCTAGAGCCTTGAGATACATCAAAGATCTCTTAGGAACACTTAGTACTTCTACAACTGGTGTTATACATCAATGGGCATCAGTTGTAAACTATCGAGTCCTTCGCAGATCTTAGCAATCTGCCGAGAACGTTTATGAGAGGATTACATATGTATTCCTCAATGATTGAACGGAAATCCTGCCAGGGTCAACATCCAACAGCCCTGACAGCAGGTCACTTCGGTAACCCCACAAGGGTTACGCTTAGTGTTTGCGGTGGTTCCATTACGGTCTACAGTCGTGGAGTGATCCCCAGCGACTCACCCAGTCATTGAGCTACTTAGTAGGTCTCGTAAGCTCCTTCGGGAGTATCTGATATGGGAACGGCCAGAATAAGGATTAGAGGGAGTCTTCACAATATGCTGTTGATGAACTCTAATTCCTTATTCGTAAGTACCGGTTATTTATTGCTAACTGTCTACTCGCAGGTACCTCACTTCCATGATGGTAGATTCCAACATGCTCATACATACATCTTGAAGTCAAAGAAAGCTCCTCCAAAGATCTTAGCAACACAAAGTTCAAAGAAAGATTCTACACCAATAAGAAGAATCTACAAAGTATAAAGACAAAGATCTCAATGTATGAAAAAGGAACTTCTTGTACGTAAAAGTCTTAGTCCAAAGATGTATGAGTATGTTGGAATGGCGGACAACCACCACAGACGCATGAGTGACGAACGGCAGATTACTTCATTACACAATCACTACATCATCACCAAAGAACAATGACAAAGAGCAAAGTACATCCATTATCACTCAAATCATTCTTGAAGACGTCTAAAGTTTCACATGTCACAAGTCAACGACAAAGATGAAGACGTCAAGCAACCATGATGACCGACCCTTAGGGGGAGATTGTTGGGATCATAGTTTTCACTATTTTATCAAGTTTCGGTCATTTGTAATAATAGGTTGCTTAAGTTATTATTTACTTACAATATTGTTTAAGTTACAAGTTTACTAGGCTTTAGACAAAGGTCTATGGGCTTTATAGCCCACACGATTTGGATAGTGGAAGGAGAGGGAGTGTTGCCCTAGCTCCTTCCCTATAAATAGAAGCCTTAGTATCATGTAATATTTGGTTGGTTATTTGATTTCTTAAGGAAACTCTTGCACTTATATTTCTCTTATTCATATAATCACCCAATCTCTTTTCTCATCTCATTTCTATCATTAGTATGCTTGTGTTTACTAAATGGTGACCTAACAGTTAATTTAGCCGTTGGTATATTTAGTATGTGGCAAGCGGTGATTTGGTCAACCGGTTATTTCATTTGGAAATAAAGGAATGCTCGTGTGTTTGGCAATAAAGCTACAAGTACTAATAGAATTGTGCAAGATATTCAACTAAAGTGTTACGAGTGGATTATGCGAAGATCAAATAAATATAAAGAGATTGATTGGCAACGATGGTTGTTTGATCCAATAAAATGTCGGCTACAGTAAAAGGTTATGTTCCAAGATTGTGTCTTAGATCAGTGTGTGCTCTGTGGTGCCAGATTAATGTGTATATCAGTATGCAAGTTCGTTGGTCTCTGTGGTATGGGACTGCAAAGTCTGCAAATGGTGATCACTATATACTGAGTTTGATATATTGTGGGTCTCTGTGGTATTGGTCTGCAAGCCTGCAGTTGGAGGCCACTATCCTAATTTTTCATGAGTTTTGTATACTGTCAATGTATGTTTGTCAAGGTGTCCCTCAGTCGTTGCCCTTTAACGTTGGTTCAATGTTGATTGTCTTGGAGGGCCATGGTACCTTAGTTATATTGTTTATGGTGTGTGTATCATGGGGGTCTTGAGTACTGTTATGTCCCATGTAATATAGTTATGTCATGTATTGTATTTCTTTGCTAGTAGTCTTTATAAAATTCCTGTTGCCTTTCAAAAAAAAAAAAAAAAAAAAAAAAAAAAAAAAATTGAAAATTCAAAAATTGTAGTGTATATTTGAATATATTTTTATTTTTCTATTAAAACAAGAGGGTAACAAAGGGAATAAATAATAGTACTTAAACTATAAAATTATTTATCAAATTTTTAATTCTTAATTTCGATATACATATGGAGTCACTTTACTTTGCATACTATAATTTTAGTGCATACCAAAGGACAAATCCCAACCATCCATCTAGTTTGATCAAATAGTGAGGATTAACCTAAGATTAAATGGGAAACATAAGTTCATGTTTTCCCCCCCTTTTTCTTTTTGTCTTTCTTATTATTATTTTTCTTTCTTTTTTTTTTTTTTTTGTTTTTTCAAGTCACGTAGATTTTTCTTTCTTTCTTTCTTGTTCTTCTTTAAATTCACATAGTTTTTTTATTATTTTTTTATTTTTTATTTTTTATTTTTTAATTCACTTTTCTTTTAATTCATTTTTTTTATTTATTATTTATTATTTTTATTTTATTTTTCGTTTTCATACGTCTTTTACTATTTTCATACGATTTTGCCTGTTTTCATATATTTTCGTTCATTTTCGTCCGTTTTCATACGTTTTTCGGCCGCTTTCTTACGTTTTCGCCTGTTAACGTCTGTTTTCATACGTTTTCATCAGTTTTTTTGCATTTTCGTTCGTTTTCATACGTTTTCGTCCGTTTTCAAACGTTTTCGTTCGTTTTAATATGTTTTCGTCCGTTTTTTTCGTTTTCGTCCATTTTTCATACGTCTTCGTCTGTTTTCAGACATGTTTTTACGCTTCATACGTTTTCGTCTGTTTTCATACATATTCGTTCGTTTTCTTACGTTTTTGTTCGTTTTCATACTTTTCATCCGTTTTCTTTCGTTTTCGTCCAGTTTTTAAACGTTTTTTTTCCTTTTCATACATATTTTTACACTGTCATACGTTTTCTTCCGTTTACATACATTTTCGTTCGTTTTCTTACATTTTCGTCCATTTTTAAATGTTTTTTTTGCCATTTTCAGACGTTTTCATATGTTTCTGAATATCACAAGTGATATTCTAAACATAACAAGTTATATTCTGAATATCACAAGTAATATTCTGTGATATTCAGAATATCACAAGTGATTTTCTGTGATATGCAGAATATCACAAGTGATAGTATGAGTACCACAAATGATATTCTGGATATCATAAGTAATATTCGTCTATTTTTCATACGTATTTGTCCGTTTTCAGACGTGTTTTTACGCTTTCATACGTTTTCGTCCGTTTTAATACATATTCGTTCGTTTTCTTACGTTTTCGTTTGTTTTCATTCGTTTTCGTCCACTTTCTTTCGTTTTCATCCAGTTTTCAAACATTTTTGTCCTTTTCATACATGTTTTTACACTTTCATACGTTTTCTTCTGTTTTCATACATTTTCGCCCGTTTTCTTACATTTTCGTCCATTTTTTTATTCGTTTTCGTCCATTTTTAAATGTCTTTTGCTATTTTCAGACGTTTTCATATGTTTCTAAATATCACAAGTGATATTTTGAATATCACAAGTGATATTCTGTGATATTCTAAACATCACAAGTTATATTCTGAATATCACAAGTGATTTTCTGTGATATGCAGAATATCACAAGTGATACTATGAGTACCACAAATGATATTCTGGATATCATAAGTAATATTATGTGATATTCAGAATATCACAAGTGATATTCTGAATATCATAAGTGATTTTCTGAATATGACAAGCGATTTTCAACAAATGTTTTGTAACATGAAAATCACAAGTGATATTTAGAATATCACCATTGATATTCAGAAAATCACAAGTGATATTCTGAATATCAATTGTGATATTCAGAAATGTAAAAAACGAACGAAAACGTAAGAAAACAAACGAAAACGTAAAAAAACAGACTAATGCATATGAAAACGGACGAATACATATGAAAACGGACGAAAACATAAGAAAATCACAAGTGATATTCAGAAAATCATAAGTGATATTTTGGATATCACTGAATATCACTTGTAATATTAATAAACGTAAGAAAATGGACGAAAATGTAAGAAAACGGACGAATACGTATGAAAACGGATAAAAACGTATGAAAGCGTAAAAACACGTATGAAAACGGACAAAAATGTATGAAAAATGGACGAAAACGAAAGAAAACGGATGAAAAAGTATTAAAACAAATGAAAACATAAAAATTGGACGAAAACGTATGAAAATGGGCGAAAACGTAAGAAAACGGACGAAAACGTAAGAAAACAGGCGAAAATGTATGAAAGCGTAAAAACACGTTTGAAAACGGACGAAAACGTATGAAAAATGAACGAAAACGAAAGAAAAATAGATGAAAACGAAAGAGAACATAAGAAAACAGATGAAAACGTAAGAAAATGAATGAAAACGGACAAAAATATATAAAAACGGACGAAAATATATGAAAACAGACAAAAACGTATAAATAGAAGAAGAAAGGAAAAAACGTGAATTAAAAAAAAGGACGAAAGAAAACATGAATTAGGAAAAGAAACAAAAATAATAAGAAGCGTGAAAAAAAAAGACAAAAAAGAAAAATAATAATAATAAAAACAAAAAATAAAAACAAAAAGAAAGAAAGGAAAAAAGAATAATAAAAAAGAAAAAAAAAAGACAAAGAAAAAAGAAAAAAAATATGGACTTAGGTTTCCATATTTAATCACCACTAGTATATCAAACTAGATGGATGATTGAGATTTATCTTTTAGTATGTACCAAAATAAAAGTATGCATTTGAATTTTTCTCTATACATAAGTATTATTAAGTTTTGAAAGAATATTGACGTAATTTTATTTTTTTAAAAAAAATATTGATTTAATTTAAAAATTTTGCAAAAATATAAATGAAATTCTATCGAAATTTGAAGTGCTTGAAAAAATTGACCATTACATTTAAGGGTGCGTTTGGTATCCTCCTATTGGAATGAGGGAATTATAGTGGTAATTATTCTAAGTGTTTGGTTAACATGAGGGGCCCACATTACATGCGAATAAAACATGGATATTGTCCATAGGAGTCCAAGAGGGGAGAACTGACTCTATCATAGGCGAGGGCCCACCACTACTATCAAACTTATACCCATCTCATCCTTAGTCGCTACCTTGTGCGAGTAATGATTGAAGTTAAAGTCATTTACTATGTGCGCTATTGTATTTTTTCTTGAGCAAACACAGAAAGTCAAAACAAGATAACATTAGGCAACAACATCTTACTCCCGTAATAACTTTTTCTTTGAAAACAAGTTAATAATTCACATGAGACCATTTCACCCTTACCATTTAACCAATATCACCGAATCACCATAACCAAACACAAATATCTAGAACTATCTTGAAGAAAACGAAAGGGCAAGATAGTAAAAACACAATAAAACCCGATGCCATATTCGATGGGCGATAAAACCTATGTGTTATTTTCTTCCCTTTAAATACTAAACCCAAAACCCTTATTTTTTATTACTCGTATCGAATTTCCCCTTTTTTCTTACCAAACTTTTTTTTAGATCTCGAATTGCGTAAAGATGTCTTGCTACAGAGGAAAGTATGCTGGTATGATTTTCTATCTTATGCTTTTTTATATTTTCATTAGTTGTTAGTTTTGTGTTTTTATATGTTTTTGTTGTATTTATGTCAGATCTGTTGGTTTTTGAACTTGTTTATTTGCTATTGGATGAAAAGGTGTGGTTTGGCTTGTTTGTTATATGTTTTGTAATTTATGACCAGAGATTTTGTTTTTTTGAAAGAATTTTGATTATTTTTTTACTTTTCGGTTAGGTAATAAACTGGTCTTATACAGTATTTGCATCTCTAATACCACACGACACACGAACTAGTTAGAATCTAATGTTACTTGTATTTTCTGAACTTTTTATGTGTCTGTCTTGGGGTTTTGAAGTTGTTATATGGGTTAAGACTTGTTTGTTATCACTTGCTATTCAATTATGGTCATTGTTTGTTCTAATTCTTTCTATCTGTGTGTTTTGCAACTTTACGACCGGATTCGGGAAAGAATTTCGAGGACTATACTTTCCGGAATAGTCTACACTCTGTCTTGAGTTGTGAAATGTATCAATAGAACTAGTTATTGCAAGTTATTCAATATAAAGAGAAACATAATTAGATAACATTTTAGGTAACAAATAGGTTTTTTCCGGCGACTTGTTATTTGTTTTTTTTGTTGTTGTTTAATCATTTGGTTAGATCTGATGTTTTATGCTCTTATTTATTTATTTATTTATTAATTTTTAGTATTGAGTTTAATTTGAGCTTTTCTTAACATGTTCTTGTGGTACTTGTTGCAAACGTGCAATCGAACTTGTTTGCTGGAAACTTGTTATTTGATTATGCTCATCGCTAGGTTAAGTTTGTTGTAATTAATTTTATCTATATATTTTGTAATATTATGAGATGAAACCTGTTCCTTGGAAAAAAATTACTACTCTCTTTGTTTTGTATCTTAATAGGTGAATAATGTTTTTGTAACATACAAGCTTTATACATTTACTAAACAATTTGCAAGAACACTTTTTATTGCATAATATATCAATGGAAATAGTTATTGCAGGTTATTCAATCTATTGAGAAACATAACTTGATAACAAGTTAGTAACAAATATGCTAAGGCCTTTTGCTGTGGTATTTTGTTCTGGTATCATTATCATTTATTGTCACTTTGGGTTGAATGTTTGTTGAATTGTTACATACAACCTCATTTAGGAATGGGTTGAATTGTTGAATTGATATTTAGTTTTTCGGATCACTGGTTGTGCAAATATATATTTGCCAAGAAACATGTTGTAAACCGTTTCCTTCTTAACAGATGAGCTTATCGCCAATGCTGCTTACATTGGTACTCCTGGAAAGGGTATTCTCGCTGCTGATGAGTCAACTGGGACTATTGGGAAGCGTCTTTCCAGCATTAATGTCGAGAATGTTGAGTCTAACAGGAGAGCACTTCGTGAGCTTCTTTTCTGCACTCCTGGTGCCCTCCAGTACCTCAGTGGAGTTATTCTCTTTGAGGAAACACTCTACCAGAAGACTGCTGCAGGTACAGTAAAATACTTGATGGGCTTTTCACTTAAAATAACTTCACACGTTTTCATTGATCCTGTCGTTTTAACTTATTTATATTTCTTGTGTACCTTATAATATTGTTTTTGCTCATTTGGGTCATTTTATATGGAATTAATTAAGAAAATAATTTTCTTTTGAAATGTCCTTTTTCAAAGGTTGTCTTGGATTTGAAATAATTATACCTAAAAGTAGGGTATATTGGATTTGATTTTGAAGAAAATGAGTTTTTAGTGTTTGGAAAACCTGCTTAGTGGGTGTTTTGGGCCTAATGGTTGGCTTACATGTTACTGAGCAGTCCAAAGTCCAAACTATCTCAGGTCTGCATATTTGTATGTAGGCAAGTGCCGCAAAATACCTACCATTCTTAAAAACTCCAATGAAGAAACATTTTGTTATCGTGCAAATACCTTTGTTATATCAGTTTTGATCTTTTTTTTAGTCCATTATAGGCTGTTTTACTATATTTTGCGTTGGTAACTAATTTTAACAAATGTTTGCAGGCAAGCCATTTGTTGATGTCATGAAGGAGGCTGGAGTCCTCCCCGGTATTAAGGTTGACAAGGGTACTGTCGAGCTTGCTGGAACCAACGGTGAGACCACAACCCAAGGTCTTGACGGTCTTGCCCAGCGATGTGCCCAATACTACTCAGCTGGTGCCAGGTTCGCCAAGTGGCGTGCAGTCCTAAAGATCGGCCCCACCGAGCCATCTCAGCTTGCCATCAACGAGAACGCCAATGGGTTGGCCCGATATGCCATCATCTGCCAAGAAAATGGTTTGGTCCCAATTGTTGAGCCTGAGATTCTTGTTGACGGACCCCATGACATTAACAAGTGTGCTGATGTCACTGAGCGTGTTCTTGCTGCTTGCTACAAAGCTCTTAATGACCACCATGTTCTTCTAGAAGGTACCCTTTTGAAACCAAACATGGTTACACCTGGATCTGATTCCAAGAAGGTTGCACCAGAGGTTGTGGCTGAGTACACTGTCCGTGCCTTGCAGAGGACCATGCCCTCAGCAGTTCCAGCTGTTGTGTTCTTGTCTGGTGGTCAAAGTGAGGAAGAGGCCACTGTCAACCTTAATGCCATGAACCAGTACAAGGGAAAGAAGCCATGGAGCTTGTCTTTCTCATTTGGAAGGGCCCTTCAACAAAGCACACTCAAGGCATGGGGTGGAAAAGAAGAGAATGTGAAGAAGGCTCAAGCTGCGTTCCTTGCTAGGTGTAAGGCTAATTCTGAAGCCACTCTTGGAAAGTATGTTGGTGGTTCTGGGTTGAGTGAAGGTGCATCTGAGAGCCTTCACGTTAAGGACTACAAGTACTAGGCTAGTGGTTTGGTAATTGTTTACGGATTGGTGTTTTCTTGTTATTTTGAGAGTCTCATATGACAGTTTTGTCTAGGTGTCTTTTGTGGTCTTGAACTATGTCTATGGTTGTGTTTTCTATGGAGCTTGTGGTCTAATCCGAGTATGGATGGTTATAATAAGCTTGAAAAATGTGCTCGTTGAGGTTTAATGCATGTTTTGTGCCTTTCGCAAACTACTTCTATGGATTAGTGTTGCTTTTTTGCTAGCGTAACTACCTAACATGGTTTGTTCAAATTGTCCTGATATTTGGCCGAGGATGTGTGTGGTTAATCATTTCCCTGTTCCTGTTGATTGTAGAAACAGAAAAGTACTCGGCTTAAGCCGTCACAAATCACAGTTAACTTTTTATACTAGGGAAAGCGTTTATAAGTAAAAAGTCATTTTTGCCCATCAGCTGCTGCATACGAGAAGTTTTGGGATCATCTTTCAGGTACAATTAAATCTTGATAGCAAATGCTTCGACTACACTGGTACGGGTGAGCCCGTAGTAAAGTCTCTATGTCACCCCGTATGGTATATATTTTGTTGTTTCTGAAGATCCCATTGTTCTATTGTTGACTAGTACAATGATAATGCTTTTGAGTGGTTTTACTAAACTCACTCACTATTCCAGGTTCCCGGTCTGACTCCCAAAACTAGATGATTCTACGGAGTACACGTGCAGTAATATTGTCAAATGCAGAAGCTTGTATCATTCTAGCGCAACTTTATGTAGCTTTTACCAAACGGGTTTTTGCTAACACTTAATGTTTGGCGCAGAGGTGTTGAGCTTTTTCGGGGGATGGAGTAGTGAGCAATGAAAATTTTCAATTTTAGTGGTCATTTGGCAAAGTAGCAGTAAACTTTGGCTCTAATTTTCCAATGCTTTTTTGAGAAGCGGTGATCTGTAGTTACTGTTCATAGCTAATAGCTACTGCTCAATGATACTTTAACAAACACAACACACCCCTAATAAAACAGAAACTTTTGTCTCTTTGGTAGAGCTTTTTTCTTTGAACATGAAAAGTTTAAAGCCAATAAAGACTTATATCTTCTGCACGTCAAACATCTTTCATAAATGTGGCAGATCTTTTTGGGCCCCAAATTTAAGTGTTTGTGTTAGTTGTGGAGGCAGTTAGCAGTATGTCATTGATAGATTTGTGGGGATTGGGGAAGCATTTTTCTTTGGACAAACATCAAAATATTTTGACAGAAATTTAGAAATACGAGAAAATGGTAAAAGTTACAAATTATATTCGCAGAATGTCTGTATTTTCTCCTAGGGCGTTTAGGTGTAGTTATGCCAAACTACATTTTCCCTAGAAGTAATAGTGGAGGTGTTTATCTACAGGAGTTTGTGTGCATAAATACATGTTTTGCACTAATATGTCAATAGAAATCGTATATTTTAGTTTATTTATTTCCTTTATACTCATAAAAGAAATTTATGTATCCGGTGACCTATAATCTTGTGTCCGTCCTGCTAGTGTGGCATATAAGACGCTAATCAAGTAAGCTTTTAAAAAACGCTAACTCGACCACCCATTAATTTATCCCAAACAAAGAGAATCAGTTGAAAAAAGTCATCAAAACTTCATAACAAACTGTGGTTCTAGGCCTCTACGGTTTGGGTAACTCGCGGTTTTTGGTTTGTATTCTAGTTTGAGACATCCTGACGCTATACAAAGCTCAAGTAGAATGGCGACATATATTCCTTGGCAAAATATACTATAAATCTCTAGGCCTGTTGAAAGAATGTTATGGACAAAGTCACAAAAGGCTACTCTATGAAACGGTTCGTTGGTACCATTTTGCTAGCTTGTTACAATTCCATGTGGACAATGTCAATGTCCTTCAAGAGATTGATCCCATGTTATAGCATGACAAAAGCACAATCACTTGCAATGTACACATAACACACTAGGACATGAATTATGAGAAGATGATATTACTCCGCCTGACAATTGCATCTTTTTTTTCTTAAATTTGTTGCTCCTCAAAGTAAAAAAGGCAAATAATTAAATGAAGAATTCTGAAACTAGGAAAAGTTAAACCAAAGGGGGAAAATAAAAATATTTATGAGTTTTACAAGTAGGAAGGCATTGTCTCAAGAGTTGAACTTGGGACTTTCCAATTCCCATGCCAACGCCCTGGCTACTAGTCCAACCCAACGATCTATTATTTGTATGACTTTTATTGATAGTTAACATGTACGAGTAGAAGATTTTTTCACTAGATAAATAAAAAGAAGATTTCAAAGGATGGTGAGGAATACGTTATTTATATCTGTTTTTCATTTCTTTATATTTTAAGCTTGTATATCAATCAATATTATTCGTCTCATAGTATCGCTTTATGTTTAACCCATCATAAATAGTTGTCTTTTGGTCATCAGATTCTCGCTAATGTTACAAAAGGATCTCGATTTATTAACTTTCTTCCATGTTATATTTTCGTTTTATTAGTTTTTTTTATCTATTTTAAATCTTTTTTTCATAAACTCTAAAATTGATAGCAACATGTTACTTTTATTATTTTATTATTTTTTCGTTTCTCTTTTAATCAACTAAAGTCGATTGCTTTTTGTTTCAGTTTATTTAGCTATAAAAATTTGAAAAAAGTTTGCAAAGCACGACCGAGACCGACTAGTTTTTCTTATTGGGGTTTTGAATTAGCATGTGGGCTATTCTAAATTTGTGTCGATTTCATTACAAGAAACGTTAATGGTATTTATTTTATTTTATTTTAATTTTATTTCGATTTTGTTTAGTAATTTTGGTGATTAGTTCGTGGATCAGTTTTGTGAACTTGGAATCGTTGGTGATTAGTTCGTGGATCAGTTTTGTGAACTTGGAATCGTTGGTGATTAGTAATTTCTGGTGTTCTGTAAAGTCGATTAAAGCTCGACCACTCTCTACTCTATCGAATGTGTTTGAAGATTTGCTTAGTATTTGGTTTTTGGACTTTTTGGTTACTTTAAGCATTTTTCATTGATAGATTTGTAGATTTATAAGGAACTCTAAGCGTTTTTCTTTGGACAAACATCAAAATATTTTGACAGAATTTAGAAACACGAGAAAATGGTAAAAGTTACAAATTCTATTTGACAGAATTTAGAAACACGAGAAAATGGTAAAAGTTACAAATTCTATACATACGCAGAATATATGTATTTTCTCCTAGGGCGTTTAGGTGTAGTTATGCCAAACGACATTTTCCCTAGAAGTAATAGTGGAGGTGTTTATCTACTGGAGTTTGTGTGCAGGGACGGATAGGGTACTCGGGGGTTTTATAATTTTATATCACATAAATACATGTCTTGTTTAGTTCACTAATATGTCAATAGAAATCGTATATTTTAGTTTATTTCTTTCCTTTATACTCGTAAAAGAAATTTTATGCATCCGGTGACCTATAGTCTTGTGTCCGTCCCTACTTGTGTGGCACATAAGATGCTAATCAAGTAAGCTTTTAAAATCGCTAACTCGACCACCCATTAATTTATCCCAAACAAGAGGGAATCAGTTAAAGAAGTCATCAAACTTCATAACAAACTGTGATTCTAGGCCTCTACGGTTTGGGTAACTCGCGGTTTCTGCTTTGTATTCTAATTTGAGACATCCCGACGCCATACAAAGCTCAAGTTATGGAATATTTCTTGGCGAAATATACTACAAATCTCTAGGTCTGTTGAAGGAATGTTATGGACAAAGTCACAATAGGCTACTCTACGTTAATCATCGTGACACAACAGATTCATGAAACAGTTGGTTGGTTCGATTTTGCTAGCTTGTTACAATTCCATGTGGACAATGTCCTTCAAGAGATTGATCCCATGCTATAGCAGGACAAAAGCACAATCACTTGCAATGTACACATAACACACTATGACATGAATTATGAGAAGATTGTAGAACCGTAGAGGGGGTGAATACGGTTTCTTCGGCTTTCAAGACGTTTAAAAACTTTAAGCCTCAAAGAAAACCAAAAGGTTGTATAATCAATCCAAACAACCACAAACACAACCAAAGTATATAAAGCGAGTAAAGAGAGACACCATGATATATACTGGTTCGGGATGGGGGGTTTATACCATCCGTACGTCTAGTTGCGAATCCACGACACCGATACTATTCCACTAGTATAATCCTTTCGGTGGACTACAAACCGTTACAATTCACTCCACCGATATTCACCAATATCGATACTCACAAAGAAGGAGTTACTCCCACGGTATTCCGCACCTCGGAAACCACCCTAAAGAATCTCGTGATTCGACTTACACTATGGGTCACCAAGACCACTACCAACCAAAACTTTCCACCGGAAGTATCAAACCCCAACTAGATCCCCAATGATCTAGGCTTGGTCACCAAGACACAAGACTTCCCTTACAACCAATTTGAATGAATATAAGTTTCTTTGAACCAAGCCCTAACCTAACCTAGTGACTCGATTCTAATAGAAAGGGTATAGAGAAGAAGACCCTCGACATAATCACAAGAGTGGATTAGGTTCTTGTGATTCTTCCCTTGCAAGAATATGTGTTCTTTCAAAGATGATAAGAGAGAAAGATTAAGAACACAAGATGTGTAGTAGACTTAGAGGGTAGAGAGAAAGAGATTAGAGAAAGAAATTAGAGAGAAAGAATGTTTTTCAAGGGGTGAGAAATACAAGAGCCAAGGGTGGATATTTATAGGCCAAAATCCCAAAGTGGGAAAAATAATTCCGAGACTGGCGCGTCACTGGCGCGTCGACGCGCGGGTGACGTGCCAGAATTCCTGAACTATTTTTCTTGGGATTTTGGTCTTTTAAATATCCAACATTGCTAAATCCCCAATTGTACTTCACACATTGAACTTAACATTTTTTCATCCTCAAGGTCAACGAACTCAAATAGCCATTTATAAAAATCATTTGTGAAGTAAAAGAATGTTTAAGGTGTAAACCAATTATCAAAGAGAGAAAGATAGAAGGGATAATTGGGTAGGGGTAGTTTAGGTATTCCTCACATGGTATAGAAAGGAGAGAAAGAATATGCCATGGGATATTCCTTTGTTTGGAAAGGAAGTGTGGATGTTGGGATGAGTGAGAGAGTGAGGTTGAGTTATGAGGTAACCATGGTTAGGTTAGAAGTGTGTAGAGAGAAACCATGGTTAGGTTAAAGAAAGGATATGCTATGGAATATTCCATTTCTTGGGGAGGAAGGGGAAATGGTTGGTTGAGATGTGTTGTAAGAGAATAAATGGTTGAGATGAATTTAGGTGAGTTGGCATTGATGGGATAGGAGAGAATAAAGAATATGCTAAAGGGATATTCTTTCCTTGGTGAGAAAGGGTGAGGGTTAAGAGACTAACCATGGTTGAGTAAAGAGTAACCATGATTAGGTTAGAAAGGAATATCCAAGATACTATACCATCCTTGGAGAGAAAGATGAGATTGAGGGTTGAGATGAGTTTTTTTGAAATGGATGACTAGGATCAAAGGGAGCCTATTTAGAAATTCAAATTATTTGGCATGTGATGGAATTGGTGAGGAAGAGATAAGGTATGAGTTGTATGTGAGTTGGCATGTAAGAGATTGTGTAAGAAGAGAATATTGTGTAAGAGATTAGATATGGATTGGATTATGTGAGTTGGCTAAGTGTGTAGGAGAAGCTTGTGAGGTACCCCATGTGGTGAAATAGAGGAAGAAGTGTATTGGAGAAGATTTGTGAGATATACCACATGAGGGGAGAATGAAAAGAAGTTTGTTGAGAAAACTTTGAGGAATACCCTTTGTGGTGAGAATGAAGAAAATGTGTTGAAGAAGGTTTATGGTTTGTAAAAAGGTTTATTTGTGTATGGAGAAAATGAAGTTATGGTGGCCTCTCATTGGTTGGAAGAGAATGTTGGGAGAGAATATTTTGGAGATATGATGTAGGAATGTAGGAGACAAATAGTACATGAAAGTACAAAGGGTGTAAGAGAATAAAAAGATAATGTTGGTGATAAGATTTGGGAAGATTTGAAGTAAAAAAGTGTTTAAAAGATAATCATGTTGTCATTAAGAAAGAAAGAAGTTGACAAACATGATTATGGTTTTAAGAACATGATTTAGAAAAATCAAAGGTTACTTATAATTTCAAATAACTCAACGTCGAAAATCCATAATCTCATAACTCGTAACTTTCCACGACTCGACGTATTCAACTAACTCCTTGGTGCAAACAAGTTAGTTCTTTACATTGATTGTAAAGCGTATCCTATGCGGGAAAGGATGCGTTTACGCAAAGTGACCTTTGACTTAGTTCGACCAATAAGGGAGTAAACCCGTTACGTGATTAGAGAAGACGTAAGCACGGGATATGAGCATATAAATACTTTCACTTGATGTTACGTGAAATATATAAGCTCCCTAGGTTTAGAAAATCCTTGGCTAGAGGCGTTTGATTAAATATTTGAGTTGGCGTTTTGATAAAAACGAGAGCTTGCAATTTTAAATCCCTCTAAGTCTAAAACCCGTTTCGAGTGTTCCTAATGAAGCACTTATCATATTCATACCTGAATTGAAAGATCCACATTTATCGGGTAAGGGGAAAACCGACTTTCAAAATTCGTCCCGAACCATACAGTAGCCTGGTGCATTACCCACACGTCGGCGCGTGGGTGGCGCGCCAGGAACAGATATGGAACTCTGGGAATTTTGGCTAACGTTTGTTATTTTATGTGTTTCGATGGTTTATTTGTTATCATTAAAACATAAGGAGATCTTGATAATGTTGCCTCAACAATCTCTCCCTTTTTGATGATGACAAATAAAAATCGAAAGCAAATAAAATTACAAAACTTAGCGAAGACAAAGCGCGCCTTTGGTGTAGCTTACGACTTGACCTTTGCCTTGTAATTTGGTGAAGCCATTATCTTTATCTTGAATTGGTCTTCACTCTTGCTTTCTTTCTCCCCCTTTTGTTGAATAAAAAAGGTGGGACTTCCAATCAAGCCAGGTTTCGAACTTGTGCATGTGGGATAATAGGTAGCTTGTACATGCACCCGAACATGTTCTCCCTTAATCATAGCTCCCCTTAGATCTTTGCTCCCCCTTGTTCAAAGGCGGGGATCCATGGGTCAAGAGCCTCACCTTTGTGGTGGTCTAGCTATATAAATCACAACATGCAACAAACAAACAATCCTCTCATGTGGAAGTCCAAAATGGGTTAGGTTACCATTTGGATACTTACAACATGGGTTAGTCCACAACAATACATCATAACTTACGCATATCATACATATTCCACACATTATATCCCAAATCTTGATTAGCACATACATAACTTCATCACATGGTTGTTCATAGAGTGGATTAATCAAGCAAGCATAAACATATCACTTACACAAGTGAGCATAGCACGTATTCAAATTTGAGCACATAGTTTCACATATAAACACTCTCAAGGGTGCAAAGCAAGATCTAAGTACAAGTTACTACCTAGTAACAAGTCAAGGCATAAGGAGATACCTAAGTGAGTGAATGACATTGTGAATTACCTTCCCCTTAGATTAATACAACCTCTCACGGTTAACACCATGTCTTTCACATAAATTTTTAGCACATAATTTAGCCAAATTTTAAGAGTTTGGTAAATATCAAGCAAGCATTATCTTTAACAAATATGTAAAGAATTAGCATGTTAGCAATATGCCTAAAATCAACTAGCATCACGACAATTAGGCATTTAAAACATATTACTCATGCAAACACGTTTAATCAAAAAGACAAGAGAGCAAATAACCACATATCGTCCACCTTATCATTAATTGGACTTTACTACAAGTAAGCATTATGTCCAAGTATTTCCAATTTATGATATACTATCTTGCTCATAAAACCGATTAATTATGCAAACAAATTGAACACAAACAAGTGATTATCATGACAAATAGGCATATAAGCGAATAGCATTAAGGCATTTTCTACATGCACACATAGGTTTTATATTACCATTTAATCATTACGGCATGTACGCACATGATCACATATCATCAAACTCAAAAAGCAATTAATCATGGCAAGTAGACGTGTGAGCAACTTTTATTTATCACTTTCACGATTAATCACATATTCATTATGCACATATTGTTAGCAACGTAATAGCAACGTAATCATTCTTTCTATCTATTTGTATATGTTCCTAGAGATTTCCACTTACGTTTTTACATATACATATTAAGCAAGTAAGCAAACTACACATGATATTATGTAACAATGTGAAACCTACAATTACTTAATCTAACAAATGTATTCGTGTATGCATATCAATTAAATTTACAAGCACTTTACATGTAAATTTTATTCATATTCATTTAGAAGGATTGTTTAAATTTGAGTTACTCCACTATTTGAGTTTTCAACAAACAATCATGTGTGGACAATATTCAATAGTATTCATGTCTACGCATATTTATTTAACCCTACATATGATATGAGATCTCATGGGTTAAGTTTAACATTTAATTTCCTAGACATGTGTTTCGATCAATTAGGTATGTCACACTTAAGATGAGCATGTATCCAAGACATGAGAATTTTAAACACATAAATATTTTCCCTAAGCACATAACATGCAAGTTTAGTCTCATTTTATGTTAATCACCTTTAAGTGTCTAAGCTCTAATAAACTTCAAGTTGTGACAAAATAAGCTACCTAGCATCAACCAAGTTCACATAGCATTTATTTTTTTAACAACTATCATGTAAAGTACTTAAGGATTCATAGGCATAATATAAGACTTAGCTTGATTTTAATGGATGTTTATTGTTTTACGACGACGAGATAAAGATCCACCATTGATGCTTTGTCTATCGATGACCTTTCCATGAAGGTTACTAATGCACACCATCATACCCCTTGTATGAAATAAAAAATCTTCTACAATCGATTATGTGTTTTAACTCAACCATTACGATTGTCAAACAGACCGATTCAAGTCTATACCTATCAAACATAAAACTCAAAAACTTGGTCCCCAATGTTTGTTGGGTCCATTTTGGTTAGCATAAAACATTACAAAGTTGAACATTCTTGGGTCATGAAGCAAGACATTTAGTGTTTCAAGACCATAGCTTGAAAACATAGACCAAGGGTTGTTTATAAAGTCATTTTGGTTTTGAAAACTTGGTCCAAAGTTTTGATGGTTGTGTGGTCTAAAAAATCTTTGGTTTGGGTGGGAGTTGTCTCTCATTTGGTATGAGTTATATTGCCGATGTGAAGACCTTAGCTTGTTGTAGAAATTTCTCCTTGAAGATGATTGATTATTTTGAAAAGCATGTTTTTGGTTATATGATGGTTTCATATTTGGTGTGGGTAAGATAGGTCTATGGTCGACTCGAGCTTGTGTGTATCCAATTCCATTACGTGAAATCGGGTTGTAAAGTTGTTTTGGGGTTTCACTTCTTGTAATGGGCGCTTGAGTACCTCGAGTATTTGTAAAAGGAGTTTGAGGAACAATTGGTTTAACAAAACGTTTTGACGAAACTTGACTTTTCCTCAGAGTCCTGGCGCACTGCCGGCGCGTCGACGCGTCATCCAGCGCGTCAGGCTCGGAAACTTTAGGAATTTCGTTTTGGCTTGCTTTTACAAATACAATAGGTTTTGTTAGACTCTCGGAAGTCGTTTTCTCATTTTTCAAAAATCCAAGACCTTCCTTATCTAGGGAAACTTTTTGATAACTCAACATATCATTTAAATCATTTCTACTCGTTTTAAATTTTGTAAAACTCAATGACTTTTGTTGAAGTTCGGACACTTCTTCACTCAAAGAGGTAACCTTAAGTGTGAGATCTTCACAACCTTTACATGGTTCAACTTTCTCTTGAAGAGTGACAAGTCTTTTTACTTCAACTTCAAGTTCATTGTTTTTATGTAGTAGTTTAGAAATTTCCTTTTCATGAGAACGTTTTTCTTTAAGGGTTAATTTTAATTTTCTAAACACATCTTCATAATTTTTGCGTAGTTCCTCATTATCCTTTTGCAAATCATGAATGTTTAAATCAATTTTTGAAATAGAAGAGTTTGAAGATACCTCTTGAGTTTCAAACGCCATGAGACATGTTGCGTTCCTTTCCGAATGATCCCCGTCTTCACTATCACTCCAAGCTCCATCGAAAAATGCCCTATTTCCTTGGGCTTTGGACATTCACTTATAAAGTGATTCTTGTCTCCACAATTTTAGCACTCACGTACGCACCTTGAGCTTTCACCACCTTTAATATTATAGCCAAGATCTCTTCCAACCTTTCTACCATCACTATTACCTTGTTTACCAAACCGATTACCACGCCTAGAGTTACCTTCTCATCTAAAGAACTTCTTAAGGTTCCTAGCCACAATGTTGACCTCTTCATCATCTTCATCACTTCCTTCATCACTATCATCACTAGTTTGTTCCCTAGTGACTTTAGCTTTAAGGGCTAGTGACTTAATCTCTTTCTTATTTTGTTTAGAAACGACCTTGTCGTTTTCTAAAATCATTTCATACACTTTGAGGTTGCCGATTAGCTCGTCAAGAGGAAGTTCCACTAAGTTTTTGGCTTCTTCAATGGCCGTCACCTTTGGCCTCCACTTCAGCGGGAGAGCTCGAAGAAACTTTCTCACATGGTTCTTATTGTAAAAGCTAGGATCTAGCGCTGTGAGGCTTGTGATAATAGCATTGAACTGCGTGTAACCATTGTCAATGGTTTCTTCATCCGAGATCAAAAACTTCTCATACTGTTGGATGAGCAAGTCGATCTTGCAATCTTTGACTTGTGAGTTCCCTTGATGGGTGATGATGAGTATGTGCCAAATCTCCTTGGCGATCTTGCAAATGTGGACTCTCTCAAACTCCCTTCGACGTAGAGCATTGTAGATCAACATTTTGGCTTCATCATTCTTGCCAAGCTTCCTTCTTTCATCATCTTTTAGATCCGACTTGGGCTTTTCAACCATCAACTTGGTTTCCGGATCGGTCATCATGAAAACAAAGTCTCCATTATGAATAACCTCCCACAAGTCAAGATCTTTGGACCTCACATAGGTCTCAAACCGTGTTTTCCAAAAGAAAAACCCTTCGGTTTCTAGCAAAGGTGGTCTTTGCATAGAACACCCCTCTACATAGTTCTCTTGAGCGATGGATCGATACTCAACTTTACCAAAAATCTTTGTTAGGATTTTAGATTTTTTGGAAAAGAAGTTTTTGACTTAAAACGACTTCTCGGGAAGGCTTTAACGCTCAAAAACTTGAGTATTCTGCTCTGATACCAATTGTAGAACCGTAGAGGGGGGGGGGGGGTGAATGCAGTTTCTTCAGCTTTTAAGACGTTTAAAAACTTTAAGCCTCAAAAGAAAACCAAGTGGTTGTATAATCAATCCAAACAACCACAAACACAACCAAACTATATAAAGTGAGTAAAGAGAGACACCACGATATATACTGGTTCGGAATGGGGGGTTTATACCATCCGTATATCCAGTTGCGAATCCACGACACCGATACTATTCCACTAGTATAAACCTTTCGGTGGACTACAAACCGTTACAATTCACTCCACCGATATTCACCAATATCGATGTACAAAGAAGGAGTTACTCCCATGGTATTCCGCACCTCGGAAACCACCCAAAAAAATTTCGTGATTCGACTTACACTATGAGTCACCAAGACCAATACCAACCAAAAATTCCCACCGGAAGTATCAAACCCCAACTAGATCCCCAATGATCTAGGCTTGGTCACCAAGACACAAGACTTCCCTTATAACCAATTTGAATGAATATAAGTATCTTTGAACCAAGCCCTAACCTAACCTAGTGACTCGATTCTAATAGAAAGGGTATAGATAAGAAGACCCTCAACACAATCACAAGAGTTGATTAGGTTCTTGTGATTCTCCCCTTGCAAGAATATGTTTTCTTTCAAATATGATAAGAGAGAAAGATTAAGAACACAAAATGTGTAGTAGACTTAGAGGGTAGAGAGAAAGAGATTAGAGAAAGAAATTAGAGAGAAAGAATGTTTTTCAAGGGGTGAGAAATACAAGAGCCAAGGGTGGATATTTATAGGCCAAAATCCCAAAGTGGGAAAAATAATTCCGAGACAGGCGCGTCACTGGCGCGTCGACGTGCGGGTGACATGCCAGAATTCCTGAACTATTTTTCTTGGGATTTTGGTCTTTTAAATATCCAACATTGCTAAATCCCCAATTGTACTTCACACATTGAACTTAACAATTTTTCATCCTCAAGGTCAACGAACTCAAATAGCCATTTATAAAAATCATTTGTGAAGTAAAAGGATGTTTGAGGTGTAAACCAATTATCAAAGAGAGAAAGATAGAAGGGATAATTGGGTAGGGGTAGTTTAGGTATTCCTCACATAGAATAGAAAGGAGAGAAAGAATATGCCATGGGATATTCCTTTGTTTAGAAAGGAAGTGTGGATGTTGGGATGAGTGAGAGAGTGAGGTTGAGTTATGAGGTAACCATGGTTAGGTTAGAAGTGTGTAGAGAGAAACCATGGTTAGGTTAAAGAAAGGATATGCTATGGAATATTCCATTTCTTGGGGAGGAAGGGGAAATGGATGGTTGAGATGTGTTGTAAGAGAATAAATGGTTGAGATGAATTTAGGTGAGTTGGCATGGATGGGATAGGAGAGAATAAAGAATATGCTAAAGGGATATTCTTTCCTTGGTGAGAAAGGGTGAGGGTTAAGAGACTAACCATGGTTGAGTAAAGAGTAACCATGGTTAGGTTAGAAAGGAATATCCAAGAGAATATACCATCCTTGGAGAGAAAGATGAGATTGAGGGTTGAGATGAGTTTTTTTAAATGAATGGCTAGGATCAAATGGAGCCTATTTAGAAATTCAAATTATTTGGCATGTGATGGAATTGGTGAGGAAGAGATAAGGTATGAGTTGTATGTAAGTTGGCATGTAAGAGATTGTGTATGAAGAGAATATTGTGTAAGAGATATGCTATGTAAGAGATATACTATGTAAGAGATTGTGTATGAAGAGAATATTGTGTAAGAGATTAGATATGGATTGGATTATGTGAGTTGGCTAAGTGTGTAGGAGAAGCTTGTAAGGTACCCCATGTGGTGAAATAGAGGGAGAAGTGTATTGGAGAAGATTTGTGAGATATACCACATGAGGGGAGAATGAAAAGAAGTTTGTTGAGAAAACTTTGAGGAATATCCTTTGTGGTGAGAATGAAGAAAGTGTGTTGAAGAAGGTTTATGGTTTGTAGAAAAGGTTTATTTGTGTATGGAGAAAATGAAGTTATGGTGGCCTCTCATTGGTTGGAAGAGAATGTTAGGAGAGAATATTTTGGAGATATGTGTGGGAATGTAGGAGACAAATAGTACATGAAAGTACAAAGGGTGTAAGAGAATAAAAAGATAATGTTGGTGATAAGATTTGGGAAGATTTGAAGTGGTGATTAAGGATAATCAAAGAAGTGTTTAAAAGATAATCATGTTGTCATTAAGAAAGAAAGAAGTTGACAAACATGATTATGGTTTTAAGAAGATGATTTAGAAAAATCAAAGGTTACTTATAATTTCAAGTAACTCAACGTCGAGAATCCATAATCTCATAACTCGTGACTTTCCACGACTCGACGTATTCAACTAACACCTTGGTGCAAACAAGTTAAGTGCTTTTCCTTGATTGTAAAGTATATCCCATGCGGGAAAGGATGCGTTTAGGCAAAGTGACCTTTGACTTAGTTCGACCAATAAGGGAGTAAACCGTTACGTGATTAGAGAAGGCGTAAGCACGAGATATGAGTATATAAATACTTTCACTTGATGTTACGTGAAATATATAAGCTCCGTAGGTTTAGAAAATCCTTGGCTAGAGGCGTTTGATAAAATATTTGAGTTGGCGTTTTGACAAAAACGAGAGCTTGCATTTTAAATCCCTCTAAGTCTAAAATCCGTTTCTAGTGTTCCTAATGAAGCACTTATCATATTCATACCTGAATTGAAAGATCCACATTTGTCGGGTAAGGGGAAAGCCGACTTTCAAAATTCGTCCTGAACCATACAGTAGCCTGGCGCGTTACCCACGGCTCGACGCGTGGGTGGCGCGCCAGGAACAGATATGGAAGTCGGGGAATTTTGGCTAACGTTTGTTATTTTATGTGTTTCGATGTTTTATTTGTTATCATTAAAACACAAGGAGATCTTGATAATGTTGCTTCAACAAAGATGATATTACTCCGCCTGGCAAACGCATCTCGTTTTTCTTAAATTTGTTGATCCTTAAAGAAAAAAAAGGCAAATAATTAAATGAAAAAAATCTAAAACTAGGAAAAGTTGAAGGGGAAAAATAAAAATACTTATGAGTTTTACAAGTGTTCGAAGCATAGGATAGCAAATTGAAGAGAAATAGCCAGGCTCAAGAATTGAACATGGGACCCTCCAAATTCCCATTCCCATGCTTTGGCCACTAGTCCAACACCACAATCTATTATTTATGTAACTTTTATACATACTTAACATGTAGAAGATTTCTTCACTGGATAAATAAAGATAAGATTCCAAAGGATGGTGAGGAAAATGGTCCACTTAAACAAGATACGTGCTTCACAAACTTTTTTCAAATTTTTATAACTAAATAAAAACCGAAACAAAAAGCAATCGACTTTAGTTGACTAAAAGAGAACCGAAAAAAAAGGGTAGGGGAGGGGGGGGGGGGGGAGGGGTTAACATGTTGCTATTAGAATTATGGTTTGCCTCATCATTCATTAAACACACAATTACAATATATAATCCTTGATGGATTATTCTGGAAAATATAAAATGGGCTAGGCATAAGATTAATAACAAAGCCCAAAGCGCACACGTCTAACACTCAAACTGGCACGAAACTCCTCAAATAGCGCAGACGGTAAACCCTTGGTAAAAATGTTAGCATACTGGTAACGTGAAGGCACATGGAGAACACGAACCTGACCACGAGCAACTATATCACGAACAAAATGTATATCGATCTCAATGTCTTTGGTCCGCTGGTGCTGAACCGGATTAACAGTCAACTAAATAGCACTAACATTGCCACAATAAACAATGGTGGCAAAAATATTATTGTGTGAAGTTCACGAAGAAGATTACGAAGCCAGGCAGTTTCAACAACTACATTTGCAACACCTCTATACTCAGCCTCATCACTCGATCTAGATAGAGTATGTTGTCATTTAGAAGACCACGATAGGAGATTATCACCCAAGAAAACACAATAACTAGAAGTAGAATGCCTAGTAGTAGGGCAACCATCCCAATCAGCATTAGAATAAGCAACCAAAGAACCAGTAGAAGAAGCATAAAGTTGGAGCCCAAAGTCCAACATACCACGGACATAACGAAGAACTCGCTTGAGAGCTGCAAAGTGAGGTTCTCGAGGATCATGCTCATGAAGGCACACCTCTTGTACTGCATAAGATATATCTTGACGAGTAAATGTCAAGTACTGTAAACCACCTGCAAGACTACGATATAAGGTAGGATCATAAACAGGATCCCCGTCAGAACCAAGCTTGGATTCCTTGTCAACCGGAGTCCGAGTTGGATTACATGTAGCCATATGTGCTCTGTTTAAAATCTCCAAAGCATATTTCTTCTGAGAGAGGAACATGCCTTTAGAGTCACGAGTAACAGAAATCCCCAAAAAATAATTAAGAGCCCCAAATTAGTCATATCAAACTCTTTATGTAGAGTTGAGATAACACGTTGAAGTGAATCTGTAGAGGAAGCCGTTAGTAGAATATTGTCAACATAGATCAACAAATATGCAACCTCAGTACCACGCCTATATATGAACAAGGACGAGTCACATCGACTCGACGTGAAACCAACCCGTAGGGCATAACCTGCAAACCGTTGAAACCAAGCACGAGGTGCCTGTTTCAATCCATATAACGACCTCTGCAATCGACAAACATGATGCAGAAAACGAACATCCACAAACCCCCGTGGCTGATACATATAAACAGTCTCAGAAAGATTGCCGTTAAGAAAGGCATTCTTAACATTAAGCTGGTGAATGGGCCAATTCCAAGATAATGTAAGGCTCAAAACAGTACGAATAGTAGCCGATTTAACAACCAAACTAAAAGTATCATCACAATCAATACCAGGCTGCTGAGTAATACCGTTAGCTACGAGACGAGCCTTGTACCTGCTCAAAGAACCGTTGGCAAGATATTTATGCCGAAACAACCACATAGACCGAACCCACATTAACATTAGGCGGTTTCGGAACAAGAACCCAAGTACCGTTTTTAATTAATGCATTATGTTCATCATGCATAGCATCTCGCCAGTTAGGATCAGATAAGGCAACAAAAGGAGACTTAGGAAGAGGAGATATATGAGAGACATGACCATGAAAACGAGGATTAGGCTTAACCATGCCAACTTGGGCACGTGTGACCATAGGATGAGTTCGGGTTGGAGGGTTAGGGGCCGGAGTAGGCTGGGTCGTAGGGGGGGGGGGGGTTGGGTTAGAAGATTGGGCCATAGTGGGTTAGGTCATAGGTGTGCGGTGAGTCGGAGTATCAGGTGGTGTTGGGTCGAGGGTTTGTGGGGCCGTAGGGGTGTTGTGCTCATTTGGAGTTGGTTGGTGCAGAGCGGGGTTATAAATGATAGGACGGGTAATAGGAGATGGTGTAGGGTCAAGAAACGTGTAAGACGGTGGGTTAGATGGTGTTATAGAACCATACGGAAATTGAAGTTTATCAAATGTTACATGGCGAGAAAGAATGATTTTATTGGTGGACAGGTCAAGATACTGATACCCACGATGATAAGCAGGGTATCCCAAAAATTTGCAAGGAGTAGCGCGAGGTGCCAGTTTGTGAGGTGAATTGAGATGTGGGTAACAAAGACAACCAAAAATACCTAAACGTGAGTAGTCGGGTTGTTTGTTAAACAATTTTGTGCAAGGTATTTCATTTTGGATGGCAGATGAGGGAAGTAGATTGAGTAAGTAGGCGGCTATATGTAATGCCTCGACCCAAAAGGTTGGTGGAAGATGGGCCTGGAAAAGAAGGGTGCGGATGACATTATTAATAGTGCGTATCATCCGTTATGAATTTCCATTTTGTTGAGAGGTCTTTGGGCAAGAGAAACGAATTTGAATGCCATTTTTAGCAAACAAATCAAGAAGGTTGGTGTTATCAAACTCACCACCATGGTCATACTGAAAAGACGAAATATCACATTTAAATTGATTATTTACATAAGAACGAAAGTGTAAGAATTTTTGAAAAACAATAAATTTAGTACGTAAAGGATAAATCCACAAATAATGAGAATAATGGTAAAAAAATAACACATAATATTTGAAACCATCAGAACTAACAATTGGAGAAGTCCAAATATCTGAATGAACAATCTCAAAACAACGGGTAACAATAGTATTTGAACTAGAAAACGGACGTCTCACATGTTTGCCAAGCTGACAGGCATGGCAAACATGTGGAGACTTTTCTTTATTACACGAAATAAACCGACAAGAAGCAAGTGAACGTAGCACTTCTTCTTAGAATTATGGTTTGCCTCATCATTCATTAAACACACAATTACAATATGTAATCCTTGATGGATTATTCTGGAAAATATAAAACGGGCTAGGCTTATGATTAATAACAAAGCCCAAAGGCTTATATAATAACACACGTCTAACAGTTGCAACCGACTTTACTGTCGATGAAAAATATAAAACAGAAGAAAATTAATAAATAGGGATCCTTCCGCATCATCAGCGAGAAGCCGATGACCATAAGACATCTATTTATGATGGGTTAAACAAAAAGTTTTGATACCATGTAAGACAATATTGATTGACATATAAGCTTAAAATATAAAGAAATGAAAACATATAGTATAAATAACATAGACCTACTAGGCGACTAGTTTTTCTTATTGGGCTTTTGAATTAGAATGTGGGTTATTCTAAATTTGTGTCGATTTCATTACAAGAGACGTTAATGGTATTTTTTTGTTTTATTTTGATTTTGTTTAGTAATTTTGGTGATTAGTTTGTGGATCAGTTTTGTGAAATTGAAATCGTTGGTGATTAGTAATTTTTGGTGTTTTGTAAAAAGTTGATTAAAGCTCGACCACTCTCCACCCTTTCGAATGTTTTTGAAGATTCGCTTGGTATTTGGTTTTTTGGACTTTTGTAGGTAGAATTTCGCTTTTTGGTTACTTTTCTTTGAAATGAGAAAAGTTCAATACGAAACAACATTTATCTAAAGAACAAATAACAAGATCTCAACTATCCATCTATTTTAAATCTAAAGGTCCAGATTAATTGTCATTTAAATCAAAATAATTACTGAAGGGTACTATTGTAATATCATTTAAAACTAACCGATCAGTTAAAGGATCGGTACACTGCTATACCCTCCTCATTTATTCATTTAATTTCAATTTATCTTTTTACAGACACTCTCTCATTTACTCTCACCAACAATGGTTTACTCAGGTGAAGACCGATCTGTTCAAACTGTTGTAAAAAATACTTTTTTCCCAAACGATGTCGTTTTGGCATGGATATGTTTACGCGTGACACGTGGAGGGGATGTGAGGCGTGAGGAGATGCGTTTGGGGATGTCGTAGAGATAGAAGATGAAGTAGATGAGGGAGGCGGTGATTGCGATGAGGAAGAAGTTGGCGAACATGAAGTTTTTGAGAGGGTGCGTTTAGGGAATTTGCGGGAGTGTTTGGATGTGGAGGTGGAGGTAGAGGGGAGGAGGGAGCGTGTCCAGGCGGTGGAACGACGGTTGTTGGAGGAGGAGAAGACAATTGGAGATTGGGATTAGATCTCGGTGGGGAGTTGGGAGTGGTGAGTGTTGGTTGAAGATTGTACTGTTGGTTGAAGATTGCACGTTCTTTTTATTCATTTACTTTTATTGTGTTTTTGGTGGTCAAGGTCACAATGAATGGCTGGTATGTTAATAAGTTTATAGATAATGGTATACTTTTCTTTATTATAATTCACTTCTAAAAAGTTTTTGCTGATTATGGGTTGTTATGTTATTATTACTATAGGCTGAAGTTGATTGGTTATTGTTGTGAAGACAAAGAACATGCTTCTTGTTTATGAATACATGGCAAGGGGCAATTTGGAGAGTCAACTATTTAGAAGTAATTTTCTACGTATTATCTTTCCATTCTCATGCGGGATTGAGTTTGTTGTTGTTGTTGTTTCTACGTATTATCTTTCAAGTTGCAAATATAAATATCTTTAATATAACATCATGTTATCATGTATGGAATATTAATCATTGTTTTGTGAACGAAATTTTGCAAAAAAAAAAAAAAAATTAAAAAAAAAAATAAATCGTCTTTTTACAAATCTCATGGTATTTTTACGAATCCCATGGGATTTTTACGAATACCATGGGACTTTTACGAATCCCGTGGGATTTTTCTGGAACGAAATTTTGAAAAAAAAATCGTCTTTTTACGAATCGCATGGGATTTTTTACGAATCCCATGGGATTTTTACGAATCCCATGGGGTTTTTACGAATCCCGTGGGATTTTTCTGGACGAAAATTTTGAAAAAAAAAAATCGTCTTTTTACGAATCCCATGGGATTTTTTACGAATCCCATGCGATTTTTACGAATCCCATGGGATTTTTACGAATCCCGTGGGATTTTTCTGGACGAAAATTTTGAAAAAAAAATCGTCTTTCTACGAATCTCATGGGATTTTTTACGAATCCCGTGGGATTTTTCAGGATGGAAATTTTGAAAAAAAAAATTGTCTTTTTACGAATCCCATGGGATTTTTACGAATCCCGTGGGATTTTTCTAGACGGAAATTTTGAAAAAAAAATCGTATTTTTACAAATCCCATGGGATTTTTTACGAATCCCGTGGGATTTTTCTGGACGAAATTTTGAAAAAAAAGTTCGTCGAAAGTATATAACAATGCATATCTATAGAAAGATAATTTTTTTCTCGTCGCGATGGTGTATTTTTCGTAGCTTGAATATTTACCGTTTGCAAGATATCTTGTTTTTAAAAAAAAGGTGGAAAGTGGGTTTTTATATTAAATGAACTAAAATGCCAATTTTGCCCTCTCTTTGTTATTTTTTTATTTGATCTTAGCCATTAGATGAAAGGTGGATGGATGGTTGAGATTGGCTTATTTGTTTTTTAAGTGATACTTGTTTTGCATAGATCTCACCTCTCTTTGAAATTAGTTTTCATTTGAGGTTTTGTCTTGATTTTAGGTTTTTGTCTTTGGTTGATTTCCAGAAACATTTGTGATCTTTGGAAGTATGCAAAAGATATTTTGGTTTTGTGATATTCTTCGTATTTGTTTGAAATTCGATTTAGAAGTCGATTATCAAACCCTTTTCTCCATTAAGGCTATTAAAGCTCAAACGATCTTCACGTTTTTTCTTTGTTTGCAATTTCAGTAGAATAAAGCTTGACTCATTTTCTTAAACTTGATGTGGACAAAGTTAACTATGTCATATGGTATTACTTCTTCAAGCATCACAGTGACAATCAATTCGATGTTACTATCAACATCATTCCTCTTAAATTTTTGTAAAAATACGAGAAAGAGAAAATCAATTCGATGTAACATATCGTAGTGGTTAGAAAAACTTACCATGCATTCTTTGTGATGGCCCTTATAAGTTTTGAATAATAAAGACTTCTACCAACAAATGATATCTCCATATTTTTACAACTCAAACTTACAAGGAAACACAAAATGTAAAAGAATGAATATTACCATAAAAGGTTCAATTCGTTCGAATACCTTTTATAAAAATCTAATAATCTATGAACTTATAAAGGTAGTTTGTATGTCACCACTGCATTTTTACTTTATAAGCCTGAACAGATACCTGTTTCAAATTGTGTATTATTATACTCGTAATAGGTAGCAAAAATAGTGTACAAATCTTCTTAAATTGGATGTGACTACGTTTTGTGGTAGTGGTGTCAGGTGTGGTCGGCCGGCACATCAACATCTACTCCCATCACCAAACCAATCACTAAACCCTCGTAAGACAGACATAATGGGGTTTTCTGAGGCATCGAAGGCCATCACCATGCATGGTTGGTGTGTTTTTTTGTGTGGTCTGGTCAATTTTCTCACTGATCGAAAGAACTAAGAGTGTGTTTCTTTTGCTTGTGATTTTGGATATATATTTTTATCTAGAAAAAGTATTTTTGCGTGTGATGATCATACTAATAAAGAGAATAAATTTTGTTTGGTTGTCGGAATGACCAAGCTAACCAAAAATTTGAAGCGGTCATGTGAACGCATAGTAAGGACAACGCGTCGTGAAGCATCAATCACTCATTAACTCTTACATTAATACGCGCACTCTTACATTAATACACACAGTGTTATGTGTTTGCTAATTGCTCATTCTACTCAGAATCAGATGTAAATATACGTAACAATGAAGTCAACTTCCATACATTTAATTGAAGAATCAGATACTATAATAATAAAAACAAAAGTGGCAGGTTATAAGTAAGTTTACTGGTAGTGAAACTAAAGTAAAGTGGAAGTTGCCATTAAAAGAAAGTTTAAATTTGCAGAAAGAAACAAAGATGGTTTCCAGTTTTAGTATTCTGAGAAGAGTGAGTTTGTAGCTAAAAACCACATCCTCACAGTTTGGCTTCATTCACTTGTCAAATCAAATTGCATCATCAACTTACAGTATAGACTTTTTAAGATCCAATTAAAAACCGTCTATCTAAGAACATTGGGAAGAGCACAACTGGTCTTTTAAAAGAGAATATCCTTGGAGAAGATAAAATACAAGTAAATAAAGTATTTCTTTTATTAAAAAAATTCACTTATAAAGTAGTACTCCGTAATAATTAGTGTTATCCAGAAAAAAACTGAAAATAAAAACTCTCTAGAACAAATATTCAGTTCAAAACAATTCGTGAATAAGTTGTATGTTGTGGCAACTTGCTTTTATTCTGTCAACTTCAAAAAGTATCACGAACTTGGTTAAAACTTTAATACCAAACAATATTTTTGAATGTCAAACAACTTCATAAATGATCATCTAACGATATAAGCTGGAAAATGAAGGATACAAAGAAGTTCATATAAGAAATTACTAGCCAATAAAGTCATATTACGAGGTGAAAGCCACAAGTATGATAGGATTTCTATTGCTTCATCAAACGTGTTTCTTTGATGTTTCAAATTAAAACAAGTTGTTTGATATCAAAGTTTATGATTCTCTTTTTAGTGTCGGTTTTTTCTTTTTATTTTGTCTACAAATTACATTTTCTATACATTTATACACGTTCTATCTTTTTTATTTCTATTTTTTTATATTAATTCTGTACACTTATAAGTGTGAATATTTGAGTCTTTAGGGTAATTATTCTATCAAATTCTCTGTTGTTTAAAATAATAGGCAAAAAAGTCAAATACTAATAAAAACTTGGTACAACAAAAAGCTAGACTCCTTAGATTAATAAGCAGCAGTTACATGAAAAGGTTAGCTTAAATTATGACTGTATACATGTTCCCTTAAAACATACATTAGAAAAACTTGTGATGTAAAACTAAACAAGATCCAATGGAGAATCTTTTACAAGTGAGTTAATGTATTAGGCTATTAGCATATGATGTAAGAAGCAACTTTTGGTAATGGAGTAAGGGTGACATTGATAGTGGTAAGCTCTTCTGTTCCTTGTTTTGTTTGTGGTTTGTTTATTCCCCCAAGATAAGGAAGGTTGTGTAAGAAGATGTGAAGGTGACAGTAATTGTCTAGCATACTAACATGCATCACACATCAATTTACATCAATTTGCATGCATTCCATATAACTACTACCTATTTCAGTCTTTCCTAAACCTCTATATACAATTTAAATGGGTCAACAAGCATATATCATATTGAATACTCACCTAACCATTATACATGACAGACATCACAGTTAAAAGTATTAGAAAAATCGATACTACTATTCTACTAGTACAAAATATTTTGGATCATATTTGATTATTAGAAGAAGACCATGCTATGTGACATCTTAAATTTAAGCAGTTCAAATAACAAAGAAATTGGCTTATTTCAAGTGCATCATTGTTGCAACTATGATCCAGCAGAGGTACATTATGGGTGGTAAAGAACTGCAAATACATGAAAACGCAAATTAATTATACCATAATGGAGACCATATAACAAAAACCATTTGCCCTTTAGTTACCGTATAGCGATTGTCACATAAACCCTCGAATCAATCTTTGACGTTGAACTTCTCTACAACATCACAATATGTCTTTCTAGCTAGAGCTGCCACAAAACTATAACTCTTAAGAGAATTCTAACTGTGTGGTTGCAATGACGTTAATTAACATAAAAGTAGAAATGCAACCATAAAACCTCAAACTTGCATCTTGGTGAATCATAATTGAAACTTTCTGCCAACCGATCTCCCGAACCAACCAAAAACCCCAAAATACCTGAAGATCGAGAACCATACATGAAAAAAAAAATGTGATAGAATATACCTTCAAAAGCTAGTTAATTACCCAGTTACCTCGATCCATTATTTGATGCCTCTCCATTGGACTTTTCAAGTTGCATACTTGCATAGCTTGTGTCAAAATATTTCCATCCTACACATTTTTTTTTTTTTTTTTTTTTTTTTTTGTACGTAAAAGGTTTTTACCTTGGTAAAATATATTAATGATCAATGAGGTTCAGACAACATGATAAAGTACCATATTGACTATAACAAACAATGCACATTTGTGCTTCAAACTAAACTCACAAGATTGACAGACCAATCTCATGAAAAACTATAGCCTAGCCGAACCTACTAACATAAATAAAAAGTACACGACTAAGCTACAAAAAATTACGTAATAGCATCCTTCAATAGACACGTGGAGAGCTTCCACAAATCTAACATTCTTTCTACTCGTTTTGTCCTCTTGAAATGAAGCGTTAGCAACTTAAGTCGAACAGTAGAGGTAATGAGATCAACCACTTGCTCTTCAGTTCTCTTCTTTTGTTTAAATAACCTGAGGTTACGTTCTTGCCTACTATATGCTTAAACCACAAATAAAGTTGAAACACCATACAAAATGTACCTTTAGGACATACACTATCAATGGATATTTAGTAGCCTAAAGGAAGATCCACGGCCACGAGAATTTGAAGGAACAAATACCACTAACGTTAAGTAGATCCCTTATCAACATGCATTTGCTATTAGTCAATGAAACATGTGAACGTTTTATATCGTTACTAACACTTGAACCAAATTCAAGCAATGGAGAAAATAGTTGCAGAATTCCTAATAAATCCTAACATCCAAAATTTAAAAATATAATTTTTAACCTTCATGAAATTTACAGAAGTCATAACCATTAGTCAGTTTAAAGTTTTTATATTAACGTTTTAAAAAAGTAACAATTTCACGATTTGGATGGTCTCATTAGGATCGTTAATTTTCCCGTTTCCTAATAAATAGTACCAAAATTTGGGAACGGGCGAACTGAATCGCAGTTCGTGCCTTTTTTAGCGAATTATGTTATTACTCACATCATATATAAAAACAGCTACAAACAATGCCACGTTATTGCACTCTTATTATTTTCTAGTCAACCAAAATTGTTTGTTTATAGATATAATTTGGTATATAGGGGTATCAAATATTGCCTATCTAAATATAAAAAAAGGCATAACAACAAGTAACTTTTCATATATGATCAAAGCATACCAATAAATCACTGAACACCAAACCATATATAAAATTTGTTTAGTTTATAACCACACTAACATCAATCATATGTTTTCATGAAGATACTATGACAATAGTCTTCCATAATATAATAAAACCATTAAATTTCTTAATAGTTTGCAATAGGGTTACCATCATTTTGTGGATCATTCTCCACCTCTTTCACTTGCTTAATGATAGTTGTAATTATGGTGCCGATCATAATACAAATTTGAGGATAAGGTGTTCTCTTTTCGTTTCTTCGTTCTCAATAGAAAGTTTATGTGATCCCACTTAGCCTTGCAGACCAATGCATTCCTGTTGTAACCAAGGCAACCCATTGTTAACGCGATTTCCTCCCAAAGGACATCTTCCATACATCCACCTTGCTCAAATCTTGTTTCCATGCTATTTCTTAGTTGTATTAGCTGTGTAATCTCATCATCTCCCCAACCGGAAACAATTTGGTTTTGATCACTATAAAACTCATGAGAAGAAGCTTTGTTCTCGGTTAATTTGTGCAAAGCTGCCATTATAGCTGAATCACGGGACTCCATCCATGCTCGTTCATTTGATCGAAACTTTGTTGCTATCTCTAACCTTGCAGCCTCTTCTTTCCTCCATTGTTGTTCTTTTGAAATTCTCTCGTTTTCCTTTTCATCAATTGTATTCATCACCTTCTTCATCCATGCATCTTGTTTCTCCATAAGTGTGTTCATTCTAGTTTCAATAAAGTCGGTTATTGAGGTCTTCCAACGCTTCTTACTAAGTATTTTTTTGTTAATCGTGTTCTCAGCACAATCAGTGTCTTCCATGAATTGAGGCAATGTTGCATTGCAATTTTGGAAATTAAACGAGGAAGTATTATTACTGACTAGAGGTTGACTAATTAGGTCACGACTGGTACTACTGCTTGTTTCACCGTATATAGCTTCCAGTTGGCGAAAGAATCGATAATGCTTCTTGTCTTGTCTTCCAGCTTTCCCTTCTTTAATCTTCTTGTAATACTTGTATAAGTTTTCACATTTCTCACTGCATTTTTTCCCAGTTCTTTTATAACCATGTTCCACACACATTATCCTGAATTTTGATCAACAAACTAAATGAGTTAAAGTAGAATATAATAAGAAAGGTAAGAGTAAAGCTTACAAGTGATAGTGATATGAAGATATATACTGTTATGCCAAGTTCTAGTTTTTATGATTATATAAGATGAACAAGAAAGCCGAGTCTATTTGAATTTTTTTTCTAGCCTCTCCCTAGTCTGAGGGTATTAGTAGAATTGTTGGCGTTTATGAAACAAAAGACAAATATTGGCTCAACATAAAGAAGAGAAATTAAAGGTTGTCCACTTTATAAAATTGTCTCCAAAACTAACCAAGCCCTTCAAGCATATATAACATCTAAGTTTCAAAGTTAACCTTGTTGTATATAAGTCATCAGAAAGGTAAAGTTTAATCTCCAAACTATTAAACTAAAAAATAAGGACAAAGATGCAATAATTAGGGTTCTGTTATCTATCTTTCTAACTACAGAAACCCTCATTAGTTGAGCAAAAATAGGCTTTACCCATGTGGTTTTATATAGAGAAAACCCCTAATTATATTTTAATTTAAGTTGTTTTTAGGAGTTTACAAACTAATTATTTGACGAATATCGTTTAAGTCGCATATAATCAATATAGTTTTTGCTGAGTGTTTAAATGATGGAGCTAGAATGAACTAATAATCACTTTAAAACACAATTCAAAATATTTCTAACTCCATAAAAAAATTTATAATAAAAGTGTAGGATGTTTCATAGAGAGAAAGATAGACCTTGAAACTTCATCCCACAAAGGGCCCTTGTGATTAGTTTCTCTAAATTTATAATCAAGTCTTGATCTGATCTCAAGAAGTGCTAGGGTTTCTTCTTTTGGCCATCTTCCACCACTACAACCACCAATCTCCAACTTGTCTCCACCATTACCACCGCCGCCGCCACTATCGCAGCTAAGACCTGAAGGTGCTGAACCCATACCCATTGTTGAGTCAGATCCAAATGACGTCCCACCACCTCCCAACATCACCATGGAATAGTGCAAGTCATGGGGTGGCTGAGGTTGAGGCTGGGGCTGTGGTTGAGGTATGGTAGGAAAGATGGGGTTTCCATTCATGTAGTGGGAGATTAGATCAATCATGCCATACTTTTCATCCATTTCCACTTTGGTTTTTAAGTTCTTTTTTTTCTTTCCAAATAGAATTTGAAAGTAAGCTAAAGAATAAAATCAGGATGAGGAGATGCCTATCAGGAGTAGGTTATAAATGAGCTTCCACCCATCATTGAGTAGTCATGTGATATCTTGATAGCTAATTAATTTATGTGTGAAATAATGAATCGTGTCATATATATAGACTTATAAAAGTATATATTTTAAGTTAGTGAATTTTAGGAGTTGAAATAGCTAGTTACTCAGTAATACTTTCCACTGATATATAAATTAAACATGTATGAACACCGAAATGTTAAAAACCTACTCGGTATATCTTTGATGCTTCAATGAAGACGGGATTAGAAAATGTTTGCCTGAGATTAAAGTCGTCCACAACTCTCAAGGTGCTCCGTCATTTCACGTTGTAACTTGTGGTATATCTTATTGAAACTTTAGGTGTGTTTGGGTTAGTTGGGTCTTAGTAGTTTATGCTTAGCCCTCTATTTGATTTTTAGTTGTTGCTTTGTTGGTATTTAAGCTACTTGTTCCGTTCTTTACGTTTTGTAGGGAGTTGGTTATCGTTTATTTTTAGGGCGATCTTTTAGGTACTTTGGTGTTCGCAGTTCTAGTTTCAAGCTAATGGATTTTGAATACGGTACGTATACCGTTTAAAAAAGATTGTAAGCTTATAAGTGAGTAAAACATACATAACAAAAATTGTCCGCACTCAAAAGCGCTACACACATTGCCATCTGAAAAACTTTGTTACCCTTATAATTAATAGTGCTAAAAGATTTGAGATTAAGAAAAAAATAAATAAATAAAATAAAAAAAATAAATAAAAACAAAAAACCTCCAGGTTCTCCATGTATTAGTAATGTGATGGTTTTGATTTAATCTACACGCATAAAATATGGACGTCTAGTTAAGTTGTCCATCCGTGAGTATAGCTATAATAACAATGTCAACAAACCTAAAATGTCTATCGATATATATATTTTACCGGGGACCCTTAAAAAAAAAAAAATGTCTGTCGATTGAATTGATTATCCTGGTGACACTTTTATGTTTGAGTATCTTGAAAAAAAAAAATGAAAATTAAATTATTTGTTGTATTTCGTCCATGCCTTTGTCATTGAATAATGCATACCCTAACATAGTTGACTAGATGCATAGAGTATATCTGTATGTATATATGTATATATATCACCTTTGTACAATATACCACAGATATTGTGAAAGACAGACGTTAAAAGGTTAGACCATAAATACGCTTCTATTTATCAATATATGAAAAAGATGTAAGAAGGTAAACATCAGAATACAATATGTACATATTGCTTATGCATTAACAGTGCCTAGGGCCCGTCCTTTGACTGTCACCCTCACTCTTTCTTATTTGCCTTCTATGACCAGATATTCCTTTTTAGTTTTTATATTTTTTGTGTGAAAGTTTGAATAAATAATCAAAAGTATAATTGTATCATTGGATATGTATATTACGAAAACAAAATTAGAAAATTGTGAAATTTAAATGCGGTTAACTTGAAATCAAAACCTATGTGATGGAATTTGGACATGATGGTTACCCCAGCTCAAATGTATCTACCTCTGGTTCATCTTACACATAGGGTATCCGCAACTGACTTCCAAACGCTCGGGACCTCATTGAGGTTGGGGTCGATAATGGTCACCGTTTCGCCCCCTTAGTGATGGGGCCTCTAGGTTGGTGCCCCACTTTCTCATGTCGAGCTTCGTCTCTTCTTTTGTTTTTAGACAGTAATTATTTTTGGTGTTATGTTTATGTATTAGAGGTATATTCTAGTGAAAACAAGTGGTTACTGTAAAATCTAATAAATCACAGTGGATAAAAAGTGATAAGATATCTTTTAAGACTTCGTAAGATTTCTTTTAATTGAATAGAGTGGCTTTTTAACCAGTGTAACGCCCTATCCACACCTTTGTAATTTGTTTCCTAGCTTCTTGCTAGTGTTCTATGTTATCTTCTTCCGTTCAAAAAAAGAAGAAGATATTGTTAGAGAGCAAGGGTGGACTAGGGAGGGATGTGGGGACTTCTAGAATTTCATCGATATATATAATATCTATGACGGCATATATGGTCGGACGACCCAACACCGGAAGGCCCATTAGCTGGAAGGCCAAGTATAGGGTCGAAGCAACCTTTTGTCCAGGAAACCTTTCGACACAGCAAGTCAATACAAAGAACCAACGGTATGCCGCCTTTCCCTGATTTCATGGGATATTGTCCCTACGCCCATGCCGCCTGACACCTAGTCTAGGAATAGCTTCGCTCACCATCCCCTAGGTGTCAGGAACTAGTAATCAGGTATAGTTCTCGGGATGGTACAAATACCCCTTCAGTTATTCGCACAAATGTATCATTTATTGCATTCTCTCACACATTTATTACTTTAACCTTACGGTAAAACCCATATAATTACTCTCACACCGGAGCTTGGTCCCGGGGTCAACACCCGAGGTGCGGCTAACACGTTTGTTTCATCTATACAGGTATCCGAAGGACCTGCTGAAGCATTTAGAATCTTTTTATTTTTCTATTTATTTTAATTGTTATGATGAATGGTTAGTAAACTTGATGGTTTTTCTTTGTTTCCCCCGAAAGGTTTCGGATTGCCATGTCTTGTTGGCAATTTGTTCTACGTATATCCGTGGAGTCCTAGCTTCTTTCTAGCATTAACAAGTTCATACCGAACAAATCACAAGGGAATTTTTCCGTTCTATTTCTATGTTCCCTTCTTTTTATGTTTTTATTTGTACAATGAGATCATTATACATCTCAAGTAGCAGGAGAAAAATAGACATAGATTTTACTTGTCATTTAGCAGTTAGTTAGTTAGTGGTTTTTTTTTTTTTTAAATGAAATTTATGACATTTTTAAAATTTTGCTATGTTTTTCATGCATAACTAGTTAACATGAACCGAGTGCACAACCTTTTATTTCATATGTGACGATATTTGAGACTTTATAGCATACATTATTTGTACATATTTCTTTTCATATCATTGAGTGTGTCGGTGGTTTTACGTATACGTTAGAACTTGACCCTATTTGCACTTCGATGCCACCAAAATGAGCATTGCATTAGGATGACTTAGTGTAATCAGCTTAGTTAATTAAAAGGCAGTTATTAAGATTTCACCCAAATAGCCATTTGTTTAATTGTTTGTGTATATTGGCTACTCAATTTCCTAAACCATTTTTTTACTCATTTTTAGTTTAAAATACCCCTAGAAAACCTTGTTTAAGCCATTCCTTTCTTTAGTTTAAACCAAATTACATGTTATGTCTTGTTGCACCATTACACCTAGCCTACTTTGTAGTTCTAAGTCCATAATTATGGGTTATGAGTTGCTTGGATTAGACTGGTTGGTAATTTGAAGTTCAAGAATGTGCTTAATGAAGAAATGCCATTTCAACAAAAGATGAAGATTGATCACCTCTATATTTTGTAGTATTTTGTAATATTTTGTAATATTAGTTTATCTGAAGTGTGGGGAGGAATTAGTCTAGCTTAAATAAAAGGAGAAAAAGAAAAAGAAATATGAACATAAAGAGTTTAGTAGTTGGTAGCTTTTATAAGCCAACTAGTTATGAAGATTAATGAAGGGGACAAAAAAAATATCTTTTCTGTGCACTAAAGTTGACATTTTTGTCTTTTTTTAAGTATTATGACTATTCTACTCTTCCAAATTACAAAAATGGTCCCTGTGGGTTTGCTAAAATTGCATCCACCGTCCCTTTTTTTCTAAATTAATTTTTGTCTAAAAAATTTATTTTCTGAAAAAAAGAAGTTTTTTTCTGAAAAAAAAATATTTTCGAAAAAAATAATTTTGAAAAAAAAAATTTTAAAAAAAAATATTCGGAAAAAAATTAACGAAAAAAATTTTGAAAAAAAATATTCGGGAAAAAAAATATCGAAAAAAATTAATTTTGAAAAAAAAATACTTTTGAAAAAAAACTATTTTTGAAAACAAAATATTTTCGAAAAAAAAATTTTGAAAAACTTTTTTTGTCTGGAAAAAAGGTTTTTTTCTGAAAAAAAAAGTATTTTCGAAAAAAAATATTTTGAAAAAAAAATATTCGGAAAAAAAAATTTCGAAAAAAAATATTTTTGAAAAAAAAATTCTGAAAAAAAATTTTCGAAAAAAAAATAATTTTGGAAAAAAAATATTTTTGAAAAAAATTATTTTCGAAAAAAAAAATATTTTGAAAAAAAATTATTTTCGAAAAAAATAAATTTGAATTTTTTTTTTAAACCTCAGGGACCATTTATGCAATTTAGCCAAAGGACATTGGATGTAATTTTCAAAAAGTGAAGGGTAAAATGGTCATCACAGAATTATTTTTTGTCTTTATTACACAAAGAAAGACAAAAATGTCAACTTTAGTACACATAAAAGCTATTTTTTTTGTTCACTACGCGGAAGTGATATTTGTGACAAGTATAATACGTGAGAAAAGTTCATTTGCGGATCAGTTTTTTTTATAAGTATCACTTGTGATATGTCTCATGTTTTATGTTTTTTATAAGTATCACTTGTGATATATCTCATATTTTATGTTTTATGTTTATTTTTTACGAATATCACAAGTGATATAACTCATGTTTTATGTTCTGCATGATATTTGTATCAATTTTTTACAAATATCTCTTGTGATTTATATTATAGATGTTTATCTCATGTGATATATCTCATGTTTTATGTTTTTTTTATAAGTATCACTTGTGATATGTGTCATGTTTTATGTTTTTTTATAAGTATCACTTGTGATATATGTCATGTTTATGTTTTTTTTATCATTTTTATGTGTATTTTTTTACGAATATCACAAGTTATATAACTCATGTTTTATGTTCTTCTTTATATATATTTATTGTTAAAATTCTTTTTGTATCAAATGTGATATATCACTTGTGATATCACTTGTATATTAGTTGTTTTATGTTCTTCTTTATAGATATTTACTGTTTTTATTTTTATTATTTGCAGCTTCTAAAGTTCCGAAAACTCCTGATTCATTTGCTCATTATTACTTTATTGATACTCCTGGTGGATCGCTTTATTGGGTTCCCAAAGTTTCTCTTAGTATTTTGCCTGTTTTGGGGACTGAATTTGATTCACTTGATGCCTGTGAGAGTATGTATAGGAAATACGCTTCTGAGGCTGGTTTTGGTGTTAGAATTTCTTCTCAGAAAAGATTAAGGTGTGGTTATGTTAAACAAAAGTACTTTGTGTGCAATAGGGAAGGTTGTCCAAAGGAATTATATTTGAATACTTTAGTTTCTAAGAAAGGTAACAAACGTTTTAGGACTTCGAACATTAGAGTTACTGGTTGCAAAGCACGGGTTGTATTTGATATGATTCCTGGTACGACTAAGTTTATGCTTAAGAAGTTTGATCCTATACATAATCATGAACTTGATCGGGTTGAGTATAAGCATTTGTCAAAAAGTGAGAAGCAGTTAACGTATGCTGAGCAGATGTTTATTGTTAAAGCTGGAAGTGTAAACCTTGGACCTGTTAAAGCTCGTAATTTGTATACTGGTTTGAAAGGCTCTGCCTCACTTGTTCATGGTACTGAAGTTGAGTTTAAGAACTATGTGCGTGGCATAAATTGTTTTATAGGAGATGCTGATGCTCAGATGCTTATTAACCGTATGGAAAATAGGCAAAAGTATATTGTGGAGTTTTCTTTTGATTATCTAGTTGATAATGCGGAGTTGACTGGTTTGTTTTGGGCTGATGAAGTTGCAAAGTGCAATTACAGGGAGTTTGGTGATATTGTGTCTTTTGATGCCACATACAGAACAAACAAATAAGTTTTATAATCTTTTTAATATTACTTGAGATATTTAATTTTTTATATTTTTAACCTTTAATATCTCCTGAGATATTTTTAACATTTTCACAGATATAAGATGGTTTTTGTTCCTTTCACTGGAATAGACAACCATAGGAAATCTGTTACTCTTGGTTCTGGCCTTCTTAAAAATGAGACTACGGAATCTTATATATGGTTACTCCAAGCGTTCAAAAAAGCTCCTAATATTGTTGTAACTGATCAAGATGGTGCTATGCGAAGGGCAATTGAATCTGAACTTCCAGATTCCAAACATAGGCTTTGTATGTGGCATATCATGCAAAAGATTCCGAAAAAGGTATTCATATGTTGTATCACTTTTTATATCTGCCAAAAAACTTTATCACTTGAGATATTTCATTTATCACTTGAGATATTGCATTTATTAATTTGATTAATCAAATGATGCATTTATTCATTCATCAGTTGAGATATTTGCATTTATCACTTGTTATATTGTATTTATATCTGCCAAAAAGCATTATCAGTTGAGATATTGCATTTTATCACTTGAAATATTGCATTATATCACTTGTGATATTGCATTTTTTATCACTTGAAATATTGTATTTATTCTTTTATTAGTTGATGTTTTTGCATTTATTACTTGTGATATTTGTATTTATATTACTTGTGTTATCTGTCTAAAGTAGTATTTTGATGCATCATTTTTTTGTTACAGATTGTTTCTAGGATCTATGATGATACTGATTTTAAAAGTAAATTCAATAAGATAGTTTGGAATATGTATATTGGGCCGGATGAGTTTGAGCTTAAATGGAATAATTTGATGGAAGAGTTTGGTCTTGTTAATCATAAGTGGTTGTGCAAGATGTACAAGATTAGATCATCATGGATTCCGGCTTTTTTTATTGATTCTCCACTTTGTGGTTTAATGAGGACTACCTCTAGGTCAGAGAGTGAGAATTCTTTCTTCTCACATTTCACTAGCCCTGGTGCGACACTTGTTAAGTTCATGATTTGCTATGATTCTGCAATGGAAAAACAGAGATACAAACAAGAAAGATTAGATCATCAGTCGTTTGATTCCTTTCATGTTTTGTTGACGCCATTAGCTATTGAAGTTCATGCAGCAAGGGTTTACACTCGTTCTTTGTTTGTTCGTGTGCAAAAGGAGATTATTGCAGGATCATGGTTATGTTCAATTAAGTCAAAAATTTCAGAAGAGGGATCTGACATTTGTATTATTAGTGAGGAAATTATAATTCCAGATTCTATGCCTGATCCGACTGAGTTTAATTCACCAGAAGATTCAGATGAAGAGGTTGAAGAAATTGATCTGTATAAAAAATATTCGAGAGAGTATAAGGTACATGATTTTTCTAATATTTTGTTATAACATGATTTTTCTAATATTAGTGAGAAACATATCACATGTTATAACATTTTGTTTCCTTTTTGTTTAATGAAGGTGTTGCATAATAGAAGTGACAATTCTGTTGTTTGCTGTTGTCAGTTATTTGTTCGTTGTGGGATTTTGTGTCGACATGTTTTTTTGTGTTTTTAAGAATTGCAATGTTCAAAAAATTCCTAATCAGTATCTGTTGAAGCGTTGGACAAGGGACCTTATACCTCCTGGTTTAAGAAGGAAGAAAAATCGTTATGGTGAGAAGAATGAAAATATTTCTACTCTTTTTGTTCAGGCTACTTCTTTAGTTGATGATTGTTGTCAGATTTTGCGGAATCTTGAGCCAAAGTTGAGTGATTTTGTTGATAAGCTTAAAGCGTTGAAGTCAGAATTTGAAGCTGATATTCCAAGTGTTCCACGTACCAAAGTTTCTGATGTTGTTCTAGATTTTATGGGGGTAAAGAAGCCTAAGAAAGTTAAAGTTAGGAATCCAACAAGGACAAACAAGAAGGGTGATAAGAACAAGGTTGATAAGCACCGTATCAAGAGTGGACGAGAGCAGTCTTTTGAACAAAGTAAAAAGCGACAAGCTGGTTGTGGTATTTGTGGCTTATTAGATCATAACAGACGCACTTGTCCAAACAAACAAAAAGTTGCTGATTTGTATCGCATCAGTGCTGGAGTTGGCGGGGACATTCCGGAGGCGGCGGAGACTAATAATTGAAAATTTTAAGCTCTATTGTTTGGATTATTTTTTCATTAACTGTGATTAATAGCTGAAAATTTAAGCTATATTGTTTGGATTTTTTTTTATCACTTGTGATATTTTACTGTTAGCATGAATAATTTTATCACTTGTGATATTTGTGATATTTTACTTTTAGCATGAATAATATTAATAGCTGCAAATTTAAGCTATATTGTTTGGATTTTTTTTATCACTTGTGATAATTTACTTTTAGCATGAATAATTTTATCACTTGTGATATTTTATCACTTGTGATATTTTACTTTTAGCATGAATAATTTTATTACTTGTGATATTTACTTTTAGCATGAATAATTTTATCACTTGTGATATTTTAATGTTTTTGATTTTTTGAAATTTTTTATCTCTTGTGATATTATATATGATATTCTATATATTGTTTTATGAGTGTTGTTTTGTTATTGAATTATTAAATTAAAAGATAAATAAACATAAATGAACTTTAATGTACTCCTAATTTGACGAATAAAGACTTTTGTTCATATTCGTTCATTTTACTAAATGAACATAAACTAATTTTTAACTAAATGTTTCATGAAATTTTCGCTTAACGTTTATTTTCTTTATAGCCCTAGATTTTGGTCATCATGTTGGTTCACCAAAATAAGGGTAAGCAATTGAAGTTTTTTCCATAGAATGGGAGTCTGTTTTTTTTTTTTTTTTTTTTTTTTTTTTTAGGTTTCAAAATATGCAACATACCAAGTGTTATTTTAAAAATACAGAGGGACCATGTTTGTGGATTCACCAAACTTATCCCATTAACCTTATCCCCACACCTTTCACTTTCCGCACAATCGCAATCAAAAAGATATCCCACTTTCTCTGTAACTTCCATTTATAACTTCAATATAAATTCAAAATCAACCGATTTAAACTGTTAAAATCATTTAAAAAACACAAAAATGGAACAATCATCAAGTGGAAAAGCCGATCTTCAAAAGAAAGAGGTTGAAAATAAACCTACTGAAACTGAAGATGAAGGTACGTTGCTTCCGACTAAGTATTTAGTTATTTCATTAGGATATCTATTGATTTTGTACTTATTTTATGAATATTATTGCTATTTATTAAGATTTGTGTATTTTTTTGGTGATTTTTTTTATACTTATTTTATGAATATTTTTTATAAATATTATTGTTGTATATCACTTTTGTTAAAACAGTTGTAGTTATTTTATTATGTTTTTTGGTAGTAGAAGATCTGTCATGATGATGATTATAGTATTTTGTTGCTTACTTCAGTTTTTGGTAGTATATCACTTGTGATAAAACAATTTTAGTGCCTTTATTCATTTTGTGGTAGTTTAACAAATGCCATGAATAAGATTTGAAGTGTTTTTATTCAGTTTTTATAGTTTATCACATGTGTTAATGAGCACTGGTAGTGTTTACTATTATATATGATGAGATTTTTGAGAGATTAAACTTTTGTTTTTTGAAAAAAATGTAGATGGTGACATTTTTTCTGATTTGGAAGCGATACAAGCTCTTAATGGTTAGTTTTAAGTTGATAAAGCTTTTACACGTAAAGATTGCACACATTGTGTTACTATTTAAAAAATAAAAAAATTTGTAAATGCAGTTTTGAATACTCCATTTTGTAGAGCATCTCCAGAGATTGCTAAAAGTAAAGGTATATTTTGAGATATAAGTATGTCTACTTTACAAGAATAAACTGTGATATGAAACCTGAATGTATGTGACGTATTTAATTTTGTCATTGTATATTATGTATATCAACTGTGATACATACACATTTGTTAGAATGTGTATGTATAATAGCAGTAGAATGATATAAATTATATGGCGCACACACATTCAGATTTTATTTTATCACATATCTCGTTCATTAAACTTACTTGGGCTTTTTTTTTTTTTTTTTTTTTTTTTTTTTTTTTTTTTTTTTTTGTAGGTATGACAAAAACAGAACAAAAAAAAAACAACTAAACAATCCACTAAAACGAAATTTCGAATCAAGTTCAGAAAAAAGAAAAATACAGATGCGACTGAAACATCAACATCCTCACCACTAAAAACAACACCAACCAAATCATCACCATTGACAGGAACTCGAAATTCACCAAGAACAAGGACAATTGATAGAAAACCTGCATTGACACCAACAAAGGCATTATGTCGCAAAACACAAACTAAGTTATCACCAGAGATAACACCAGTAATTTCAACATCAGCAAGCCATAACTCATCTACACCTTCTACAGCAACACCAACACAATTAACCGTTGAAGGCACAGCTGAGATATCACAAGAATCCACACGTGAACGAGCAACAGATATGCAAAATAGGAAAAAGACTGTAGCAAAGAAGAAATCAACAGGAAGAAAGGATTCAAATGTAGATGAAGAAGAAGAGGATGATTCTGCGAAAAAGAAGAAAAAAGCAACACTAAATAGGAAAAGAAAAGAAACAGAATCACCAAGTGCTACAACAAGAAGTGTAGCCAAGAAGCAACGTTTAGATGAAGAAGCAAAGGAAAACAAGATTGAAAGCAAAAAAAAAAAAAAAAAAGAAACCGATAAAAGCAATAGTTGTTGTGGAAAATGAAGTTGAAAACAAGAAAAGGAAAAGGGTTGAAAATGATAAAAAGCACGTTGAAAAGGAGAAGAAGGTTGTTAAAAGGAAGGTAAAAAATAGACTGCAAAATGATGAAGATGTACACCAACTACAACTTTAAAAACAAAAGGGTAAGGGGAAATTGAAAGAGGCAGAAGATGAAGATGAGGGTAGAGGGAAATTTTTCAAGTCATTAAGATCGAAGACGACTGTGAAACCCTTATATGATGCTATACATAGTTTGAGCCCAGAGAGAAGACAAAGGGTGAGGGAAATGGGTTTTGGCTCATTAATTGGTTTCCCATATATCAAGTTTCCCGCAAAACTACCATACTTCATCTTAAAACACTTGGATGTCAATTCAATGGAGGTGAAATTACCAAATGGCGGGGTTATCGAAATAACTCCAAGTAAAATCAGAGAAGTACTTGGAATACCAATGGGACCACTGTCATTCTATGCAGAAGACAAAAGGTTTATAGGCAACTCAGTCCACTGCGAATTCATGGCACAGCTCTCCCGTGACCCTAGGAAAAGAACAACATCGAGTTTATCTGAGATAATTCGAACATCGGAAGGAACAGACTTCATTTTTGATTTGAATTTCTTGATGCTCTTTGCTAACTGCCTTGGGTCTTGTCGTAATACTGCTATGTTGAAGTATGATGTTTTGGAAAATGTAATGTCATCAGAAGACATACCCAACATAGATTGGTGCGTATTCATCTGGAATTGCATAAAAGAAAGTAAGAAAAAGTGGGATGATACAACGCTTGAAAATTGGTACTATGGACCTCATGTTACGTTCATGGTAAGTAACATTTAACTTTAAAAACATGCTTTTCTATGAGATGTGATGTATAGTATCACCAGTGATAATAACTTGTATTTTTGTTTATCACTTGTTATACTATTAATCTATAGTATCATCATTGATACTACTTGAAAACAGCTTGTTTAATAGGAAATGTTATGTATAGTATCACCAGTGATTTTGAAAATTAATTGTATTTTAATGCAAGTTTTTTTTAATTGAAAGCAGCTCATTTACTTGCATTACACGAAATTTGATGAAATTCATGTCCCACGCAAATGGCCCGCCATTAAACATTGGAGCCAAAGACTAGTAGAGCAAAGGCAGGAAATAGAGATGGCTAAAGAAGAATTTGGCTTGGTGATTGTCATTGAAGAAGATGAAGACAATGAAGAAAATGAAAATCTAAAGATCAGACAGGTAAGATATCACTTGTGATAAATTAATTAATGATAAATTATTTTATTAATTGATATTACTAGTGGATACATTCTTATGTGTGTGTGTGTATATATATATATATATATATATATATATATATATATATATATTTTTTTTTTTTTTTTAAACACAGGAGGTATATGAGAGAATACAAGAAAACTTTGATAGACTCTTAAGAGAGAAAAAAGAATTAGAAACTTCAATCAAAGTAGGCATGGAGATTTACAGAGGGGATGAAACGATAGGGAGGTTTTTAGAAATGTTCAATATGGAATTCCAAGTAGGAATAAGAACTGATGTATTTGGGAGACCAGTGGATGATCAGGCAGGCCCTAGTATAAGACGTGATGATTATGATGAGAATAATGATGGAGATGAAGGTGGGAGTGATGATGATAGAGGAAGTGATGTTGGTGAGAGTGATGATAATGATGATGTTGTGAAAAATTTGAATGTAGAAGGAGAAAATGTGGATGAACAATTTGATAAACAAGCCCGTGAAGAAGCTGCAGCAAAGGAACATGCTGAAAAAGAGGCTGCAGAAAAGGTTAGATTAATCAAATAGTTTTGTTTATGCAGTATCACAAATGATAAAGTAGCTTTATATATTTAATTTTTTGTTTTTAAATTGAAAAAAAAGGCCAAAAAAGAAGCTGCAGCAAAGGAAAAAGCCGAAAAAGAGGCTGCAGAGAAGGTTAGATTTATCGAATAGTTTTGTTTATTCATTATCACAAGTGATAAAGTAACTTTATATACTTATTTTTTTTGGCCTTAAAAGAAGATGCAGCAAAGGAACAAGCTGAAAAAGAGGCTGCAGAGAAGGTTAAATTATTTGAATATTTTTGTTTATGCAGTATCACTAGTGATAAAATACCTTTTATATACTTAATTTTTTGTTTTTAAATTTAAAAATAGGACGTAAAAGAAGCTGCAACGAAGGAACATGTTGAAAAAGAGGCTGCAGAGAAGGTTAGATTAATTGAATAATTTTGTTTATGCATTATCACAAGTGATAAAGTACCTTTTATATATTTAATTTTTTGTTTTTAAATTGAAAAAAAGGCCAAAAAGGAAGCTGCAGCAAAGGAACTAGCCGAAAAAGAGGCTGCAGAGAAGGTTAGATTAATCAAATAGTTTTGTTTATTCATTATCACAAGTGATAAAGTACCTTTATGTACTTAATTTTTTGTTTTTAAATTGAAAAAAAAGGCAAAAAAAGAAGCTGCAGCAAAGGAACAAGCCGAAAAAGAGGCTGCAGAGAAGGTTAAATTAATCGAATAGTTTTGTTTATGCATTATCACAAGTGATAAAGTACCTTTATGTACTTAATTTTTTGTTTTTAAATTAAAAAACAGGCCTTAAAAGAAGCTGCAGCAAAGGAACAAGCTGAAAAAGAGGCTTCAGAGAAGGTTAGATTAATTGAATATTTTTTGTTTTTGCAGTATCACAAGTGATAAAATACCTTTTATATATTTAATCTTTTGTTTTTAAATTAAAAAACAGGACGTAAAAGAAGCTGCAGCAAAGGAACAAGCCGAAAAAGAGGCTGCAGAGAAGGTTAGATTAATCGAATAGTTTTTGTTTATGCAGTATCACTAGTGATTAAATACCTTCATATATCTCAAGTGATTCAATATAATAATCTTTAATACAGGTTGCAAAAGTAGAAGCAAATAAAAAGAATGAAGTAGAAAAAAATCAAGAAGCTTTAAAGCTAAAAGCTGAACAAGAGCTAGTTCAAAAGGAAGCTGAAAAGGGGCTTAATGAAGCTGCAAGACAATCTGAAATTCCAGAATTTGAAAGCCCATCAATTCAAAAAAAGCCATTCGGAACTGAAAAGGATGTTGGTGAAGCTAGCATCAAAAATGAAGTAATAGAAGGAAAAAGAAAAGTTAAGCCATCAATCTTCTTAAAGTCACCGTATAATAACAAATTTTGTAATGTTGTGGATGCGTTGACAGAAGATGAAAGACTGTTGGCATACAGCTTTTTTTCAATGGAAGGAGAGATCCTGTAAGATTCTTTTGTTAAATTTTTAAATTATGATTTTTATCAGTAGTGATATTTTGTATATTATAAAGATACTGATATTTATCACCTGTGATACTGTAATACAGGGACAATGTGTTTGATGATGGAAAGGGAACAATAGTTCCAAGAATAACAATGCAATCGCTTTCGCCAGGAATTCTAATAGATAGCTTGGTAATTGATGCATTCGTTGCTGTGCTGAACGCAGAAGAGAGAAGAAAACAGAAGACTGAAAAGAGGAGATACTACTTACCATTGGCTGCAACGGTTAGTTATTTGTAAAAATTCATTATTTATTTAAATTGGATATCAAAAGTATCTCTAGTGATATCACAAGTATCTCTAGTGATATCATAAGTGTCTATAATATTGTTTCATTTTAAATAATATTTAATATCTTTATTGATATGACAAGTATCTCTAGTGATATAAAAATGCCATTGATTTATAATATTGTTTCATTTTAAATTATATTTTATATCTTGTGATAAAACAGCAACCAGAGGTTCAGAAAGAGAAAAAAGACGTGAACAAGCAGATTGAGGTGTTTAAGGCTATAGTCAACAAGGATGAAACAAGTTTCAGATTGAGAGATGTAAATCTTGTATTCTTCCCCATCATCGTTCATGATCATTACTATGTAATAGTTTTTGACCTTGAAAAAGGTAAAACTGTAATACTGGACAACAGTATTTCTGATGCAGATTACGATGGGAAATACAAAAAAGTAGTTGATTTTGTGGTGAGTTACGTTTGTTCTAATCTATATTTAAATACTTTTATTATAAAATCATTTTTAATATAACTAGAGATAGATTTTATTTAATTTGAATACTTTTTATTTTATTTGCAGAGAGAGATTTTTGTTCATTACTTGATCTGTACTAAACACCCATCATTGAAGAAAATGTTGAAAGACGGTGCAACAAAGACAGCAAAGATGAAATGGAGAACAAAAGAAAACAAGATAGATTGCGGGCTATATATGATGATGCATATGGAGATGTTTGAAGGTGAAATTGGACTAAAATGGAAGACAAATATCTTGGACGAAAGAAACCGTCAATATGCTGAACAGATGAAAAGAATGAGGATGAGGTATGCTTCCAAGATCCTGTTGCATGATGCGAACAAGAATAGTAAGATGATGTCAGATTTTGCAATCAAGTTTGATGAAGAACACAATGATAAAGAAGAGCAGAAGAAGATTGTTGAAGCAGCTATGATTAGAAAGGCAGCAAAAGAAAAGCATTAGTTTATTTTAATGCTTTTATTTCAAAGACAATTTATGTTTTATGTGTTTTTAGATTTTTAAACAATGAATGTTAAACTAGTATTAGCTATTAGATATGCAAGAACCCATTGTGGTGCTGCTGAGCCACGTAATGTGATGGACAACTGTCCAAGTTTGTGGTTACCTAAGAATGATGGTGCTCTGTTAGGACCTGAACCACATTCCCTGGTGATGGAGATTGTGCTATACTTTGTTATGGATTTTGCATAATATTAATGCATCTATGATTAAATTGTTAGATATGCAAAAAGTGATGGTGTTTTTGTATTATATTTGTTCTAGTTTCTGGGTAGACAATTGAAGTTAATTTTAAGTTTTTTTAATGCCTTTGAATTACTTAAGCATTTGTGTGTTTTTGATTGTATCACAGGAGATACTTATATTTTGTATATATGTATTACAGGTGATACCTAATATCTTGTATCTATATAAGTGATTCCTTTTTGTGCCAATAAGTAAACTCAAATTATTGGACTGTTAAAGTGATAAACATTTAGCCCATATTAAAGCAATCACTAAGCCTAATTTTTTAACATATCATCAGTGATAAAAAAAAATTACTATACAAATAAAAAATTAGACATAAAAAAATAATTAAATAAATAAATAATAAAAAATAATCATATCTCTAGTGATTGATAAAAATTATAGACATAAATTCGAATAAATAAAAATACAAGGACCGAAACTGTAAAATTGCACAAAAAATTCCCCCAAATTGCTTAACCGATCATTTTGACGTAGATCTGCAAAAAAACTCACACACACTATCTATAAGTTTAACAATCAAATCACACACACTATCTCCAGTGATTTGATCTTTGAAAAACATAAAAATGAATCAATCGGAAGCTGAAAAACAAGATAAGGGAAAGAACATTGAAGAAAATTTGGTTAATGGTATGACACTCATTTCAATATTATTCGTTTCCATTTCTTAAACTTTTGTCAATTTAAACCCTAGCTAATTATTGTATTTTTTTAGCTTATCATTGTCTTTTTTTAGTTTTTTAATATATTTATTGTTATTGTTAAACTTTTTTAGCTTATTTATTGTTAGTTTTTTAATAGATAACTTTAAGTTGTGTTTGGTACAAGTTGTGATTATTTGAAGATTAGTGTATTAGGCTAAGTTATCTACTGAATTATAAGTTAATGTTATTTAGGCAATAGGTTAATTAAGTAGTGAAACGTTTTGCGAGAGTTTTTTCAGTCAAATTAGATGTTAAGCTGTTATAAAGATGTACTCTGTAATTAATATATGAACATTTCTCACAATATTAAAATTCAAATAATGATAACTTATATTTCGCTTGTTATATTAAAAAAATGCAGATAATGCAAGAATAACGAAAAGAAAAAAACAGTTACCAAGATTAGGATGTAAGAAAAAACGTTGTAAAGTTTTGCATCCACTATTAGCAGCACAACAAGCGAAGAGAATGAAAAATCCGATGAAAGATAAAAAGTTAGAGGAAGAAGCAGGAAAATTAGATGAAGAAGCACCGAAAGCCAATGAACAGGTTATTTTTTTTAAAAATTCATTACTATGTTAATTTTAAATGACTAGTATCACTAGTGATATCAAAAGTATCTCTAGTTATATTACAAGTATCACTAGTGATATAACAAGTATCACTAGTGATATCACAAGTATCTCTAGTTATATAAGTAACTTTCATTGATGTATAATCTTGTTTATATAAAATATCAGGTTGAAAAAGAAGATTCTGTAAAAAGAAAAGAAGCTGAAATAGAAGTTGATTCTAAGAGAAGAGAAACTGAAAAAGATAAAAAGAATGTAGTTGAAGACAACAATTGTGAAAAATCAAAAGGAAAAAGGAAAATGAATGAATGTGAGAATGCTGATATTGATGAAAATGATATAAAGAAGAAAAGAAAGGTGTATACTAAATTGAGGGCAATGGCAACAGTTAAGCCTCTTTTTGAAGCAATGCATGGGTTAAGCAAAGAAAGAAAGAAAGAAATAAGAAAAATGGGGTTCGGAGACTTGATTGATTTTCCAATTAATGAATTACCAACAATGCTAGCATTTTATGTAGTAGATAGCCTCGATGTAGAAGGAATGAACCTTAGGCTTCCAACGGGTAACTTAAAAATTTCTCCACAAACAGTGAAGTTTGTTCTTGGGTTACCAAAGGGTTCAAGGAGGTTGGAAAGGAATGAAGGAGAAATAGAAAAGAATGATCGATTTGAGGAAGAATGGAAGGATCAATACAAAGATGAAAAGAAGTTGACTATAAATTCAATATCAAAGCAGATATTACAGACAACAAACACTGATTTCATCTTTAGAATGAACTTTTTAATGTTAGTTGCAAATACATTTGGAGAATGTGATTACAACCATGTTGTAAATACCACAGTATTGGAAAACATTTTTGAAGAAGATGACGTGACAGAAATAGATTGGTGCAGTTATGTGTATGAATGTGCGAAATCATCAAAAAAATTTTGGGCAATAAGAAAGAGGGATAGGACGGAGGTTGTCTATTTTGGGCCAGTAACATTCTTGATGGTAACTCCTAAATTTTTTTTTTATTTTTTTTTTATTTTTTTTAATAAACAAGTTATGATTGAAAAAAAAATATTTACATGCATATAAATGAATTATAATTTGTTTTTTAACATATGTAATAATTTATTTTTCATATGTAATAAAAAACAGATTATTTTTGAATATCATTTCTGATTTTCTGAATATCACAAGTGATATTCAGAAAATCTCAAGTGATATTCATGTTACAAAACATTATTAGTTGAATATCACTTGTAATACTTAGAATATCACTTGTGATTTTCTGAATATCACAAGTGATTAATCACTTGTGATATTCAGAATATCAATATTTTTTATCAAATGAAAGTAATTGATAATAATTGAAATACTATCAATTACTTTCATTTGTTAAAAAAGTCTATATGAGGTATCACTCATATGAATGTTTTTTATTTATGTTTCATCTGATATAATGGTTATTGAAACAGCTTGCATATTTACAATATACAAAGTTTGATGCAATGAATGTGCCAAGAAGATACCCAGCTTTCAAAAGCTGGAATTCAAACTTGCTGAAAAGCAGGGAGACTCTAGAAATGGATGCTAGTAAATACTTTGGGATGGTGGAGATAATAGGAGATCTAGGAGGTCTAAATAAAAAAGAAAGAACTGCTCAAAAACAGGTGAGTGTATGATATCTCTTGTGATATTATATTATAATATGAATAATATTATTTTATGACTTTAAAAATATAACTAATATTTTTTTCAACATTAAATTGATTTTCAGGAAATTTATCAGATGTTAGAAGATAAAATAGAAAACATTTTGAGTGATAAAGAATGGTTTGAAGAAACAATCATAGATACTATATACAAGTTTGGAAATGATCAAAGGCTTAATCAATATAGAGATAGATTGAATGAGATTTTCATAAACCCAAATGAAAAATCCAATCAAGAAGTCCGTTGTATTCATCATCAACAGAATCAAGCTCTATCAAATTTTCAACGAGCGTTGATGAAGATGACAACAATGGAGAATCTATGATAGTCGATGATGATGAAGCTGACAAACAAGATGATATGCAAGGGAATGAAAATGATGAAGATACAGCAAACAACGAGAGTAAAATAAGGGAAGAGGTTTCAGTGAACAATGATGGGACATGTAATATAATGGATGAAGCTGCAGGAAATAAAGTTGTAAGTAGTAGCAAAGATGATGTAGTTTCGGAAAACAACGATGTCAGCAGTAGACACAAGGTACATTTAATTTTTCTGCTTTTAAGTATTTTTTGTTTAAGTATCACAGGTGATATGAGGTATCACTGGTGATATAGTATTAGTTATCACTTGTTATATTATTTTTTTAATTTTAATTTTTTTATTTTTAGGTTTTTGCTTTTTTGTTTATTTAATATCCCTTGTTATATTATGTGTTTTTAATGTTTATTATTATTATTATTATTATTATTATTATTATTTTATTTCAGGATGAAAAAATGAATGAAGCTGAAATTTTCCAAGATGATCTATCAATTTTTGACGAATTAGTGAATAAAAGTGATGAAGAACTTAAAAAAGAATTCAGAGAAATGAAAGAGAGAGAAGCCAAATTTGCTTCAAAAAAGCTTGAAGACTTAACTGACGAAGAATTTTTTGAAGTTATCGAAGAAGGTGAATGGCAAAAATTTTGGACTCAGGAAAACGTTGAAGAGAAATAGACGGAACAAGCATGCGAATCTTCACAGAAAGAACAACAAAATGAACAAGCATGTCCATCTAGTTGTAAAAGTAGGGAGCACATTTTTGAATTCACACCAGGTTCTCAGCCGTCATTTAATCTAGGATTTGACAGCCCATTAGTAGGGTCAAAACCATCCAAAGAAAAAGAGCCAAATGATGAAGAAAAGGAGTATCGGTGCCTGCAATCACCGTATATGTATGAAAAAGTCAGCACAACTGATGAGCTTACAGATGATGAAATACTATTGTCCAGAAGCATCTTTTGTATGCAAGGAAACGAAGCGTAAGATTAACTTTAATTTTTTATGAACTTTATTTAAATGTAACACAGGTGATACCTAAGATGTTATTTTTAAAAAATAAAATAAGTAAGTAGTATCACCTGTGATACATTAAAGAAATTAGTAATATGTGTAGTTTCTTATTGAAATCACCTGTTATATTGGGAAAAACAGAGAGCAAGTTTTCAGGGATCAATCTGTAGAATTGATGAGAATGAATGTGCAATCATTAGCACCAGGATTGAAGATTGAAACTCCTGTGATTGATACTTTTGCTTCTGTAGGATCGAAAAGTAATGATTTTTATGTGATTCGGGAGGTCGAGGTTGATCAAAATAGATGAACTCCATGTTTGGTTCTAGAGAGATAAAGTAGAGAGAGGGTGAAGAAAAGGTTTATATTAAAGATAAATGAATGTTACACAATTTCCCACACCCCTCATGGAGAGTCATGAGGGGTATTTATAGGCTCATAACAACATTACTATGCCTTGTGTACAATAATAGTCCCTAAAGGTACTACTTGTTACTAATCTAGTCCATTTCACGTATGTGACGTTATCATTATAAAAGAGCGAGGCTAACAATCTCCCTCCAAGATATCGTCACACGTGAATGGTTACAATGAGACCTATAAATACATTAACAATGTAAAATTACAACAATAGTAAACTATGTTGACGTTGTTGAAGCGCAGAGTCTCTGTAGTCTAGATACTGAGGCAGACTTGAAGTTCTCTTTTCCGACGATCTCGGCGTATGATCTTTGACACTGACGGCAAAGGTATTTGTAGCTCTGAAATTCAACTGTAATGGTCTAGTTAGGTTATTACTCCCTCCTAACTAGTGAGCCTTTATTCTTTTTCCTGCTCCCTCCTGAACCGACAACTCTCTTTTCATCACGCAGCGGATAAAGTAGATTCAAAAGTGTAGGCACATGGTTGTCGTTCGGGGAGCATCATGACAATATAACTCACATAACATTGCACAGAAGGTTGGTAATACGCTCCGATGTACACATCATTAGTACTTCTTCGGTTCCAGTGTAAGCACAATTCCCTCGAACAACCAACGTACTAGAGATGAAACACTACTTCTTTTGGCATGTTCTTCTCCCTCCTGATGGTTGCGATTTGTCGAAATCATCATACTATTTTGTGTACATGCCATAATTACCCGTACTTTACACTTCTGATGCAATATAGATAGACCGTGTAAGCATAATTTGTGAGTATATGTCGCAAAAATACTCTCAATACTTGTCTCTCAAATCAACCTGTAATCAAACCTCCTTTGAATTCACCGGCTAATAGTAATGACCACATATGGAGACAGCCTGATATGACCAACTTGAAAATGAAGTAATCATCCCATCTTGTGACTTAATGCTTGTACGATAGATGTGACTTAATACCTATACTGAGCACTACAATGTAACTCCTTCAAGTGATAGCTATACTGTGAGCACTACAACGTAACTCCTTACATCAGTAATAACTAGATTGTCAAGACTGAATTTTTTTAATTTGCGCAGACAAGTTATCTTCAAAAGTCGTGCATCCAACCACCCCTAGACTTTGAGATAAATAAGTACACCTTTTGAAACGCCACTTCAAAATTAAATCGATAATACCGTACAAAAACCCCGTAGTCCTTTTTCTTAAACAAACCAATTCTAGCCGTGAAATAATGTATCCCCGTGAAAATTATAACACCAAAATACCACACTCAACCGAATAATATCAAAATTTGTATCCAATAAATTTTTGAATGGAAAATATTCGGATAGCAAATTTTAATTTAGTCACTAACAGTCTTTCGTTTTAGCTTAATACCAAATACCAATAGACAATTGATATATCAATTAAACATAATGCATGATCTAGTATTCCAGTCCAAGTCAAAACTCAATCTTGTCCAAATCGTGTTAGCCCAAAAGATAAACCCGATCCACACCTTACACATTTGAATATCCGGTCCAGGCATCCAATTGGTAGTACACTTGTACTAGTGTTATAATAACTACACAATTCAACCTAAACCTAAAACACATATCATAATATATCCGCCCCCCACTCACATCATTTCCTCTCACCAAACTTATCTCCACTTTCAAACACATAGAACGCATCTCATCTCTTACAAATCAAATCCATCTCATCTCAGCTTCAACACAACTGAATCATCTCCATAACACAACACAATTAAAGCTCTGAATAATTACCACAACCGAATAACACAATCAAAAGTGTCCCTTTTGTTCGCTTCAGATCGAGTACGCCACAGGGATGGCGTCATGATTTTGCTTCGTCTTCAAGATCCTTTCAATAAGGGGTCTCAGGTAGGTGTTAATTTGTGTTGTTGTGGTTTGGTTTAAACGAACTGAAGAAGGAAGCTAACAAACTTGTTAGATTTCTTTTCTTATTTGTTTCGGAAATGAATTAGAAGCGAAGCTTCAACATGATTCTGTGATGATAATTGTACAACTAAAAAAAATCTTGAAAAGATTGAAGGCAAAGTTGCACAAATCTGAGATATTTTGTATTTTAAATTTTGTATCTGTGAAGATGGATTTGATCTTGATTGTTGTCGTCGATGGGTTTAGGTATAGATGTAGGATTGGTTTAGATGTTGTTGGTTTAGACTGATAATGATATTGGCTGTGGACAGCGTGGAATCCGATTGCTTTTGTTTTTCATTTCGTATCTTGGACCGATGATGGTATTGGTAAACTGAGGTCACGTTGAGACTGGTATTTGGTATATTGTTTGTGTCGTGGTCATCTGCTTCATCTAATATTCTGTTGGTCACTTTACGCGTAAAATTTTTCTTTTGACCCGTTTACGCATAAAGTTACGCGTAGACCTGCTAGAAATCTTACGCGTAGAAATCCTTACGCGTAGCCCATGTCTTTTGCGTAGAATTTACTCGTAAGACAAGGGTTTTGACCCGTTGTTGACCCTTACGCATAACTTGTCACAACTCACCATTTCAGGTCATTTCAGGTCATTTTCCGAACTTTGGAAAAACACTATTCATCAAACACTATTCATCAAAACACTATTCATCAGTTTACTATTCATCGTTTTCGAGGTCAATTTGATATTCTGAGAAACTTTTGGGAAATTTACTATTCATGGAACACTATTCATTGCGGGAAAAGATTTCATCATTCACGTGCATTACACATTTCATCGTAAATTTAGTTTACGGGTATTCAAATTCGCGTAACCGTATTGGTTCAGGTGCGAATTCATGCATTATCAGTAATAACATTTCATACGGACTGGGGATAGTCTGCATATCATCAGTAGGTCATTTACATGTTATACCACTCTTAGGATTTTCAAATTACTATATTCAGTATATTTAACGTTTTACGTATTACGATTTCTAAATAAACGTTAACACCCGGTTTATACACGACGAATATATCTAAATATTCCCACAATGGTCCCGACATATTTTTATATCCATTTTAACATCATAAAAGTTATAACATTCAGTTACCCAGTATTTTGGAAATTTATTTTATTTATAACGTACGCGTATAAATATAACGACGGTTTTCGTGAAAACTAAACAATAATCACCCGATCACTCAGTAAATGTACCCAACATATTTTTAATATGTTTTTATCATTATTATGACTTTATTTCATCCCGGTTAATTTCGTGAACGTTTATTGCTATTAAACCCGGTACCCGATTTTAACGAATAACGCGTAATAACACTTAACGCTACACTATATTTTCCCTAGTGATCAAAACCGTTTTGGCTACTCCTTTTCACACCCAAAAACCGGCCCAAGACCACCCCTAATACCACAAGTTTTATTTCTTAACCTTATGCTTTAATGAGTACATATTATACATTATAAAGTTGCAAGAAATTACATAAACCATTTTCACATAATCATACATAATCTAAAAGATCAAAAAGCAAAAACCTCATCTTCTTTCCATCAAAACCCACGACTTTTATAAGATCCATGCTCAAGTGATCATTTTTCATAAGTTAAAGCACAAAACTTGTTCATTTTACAAGCCTAATCAAGAATCAAGCAACAAAAACACAAGAACATCAAGCATAATCATCCAATAATCATCTCATTTTGTCAAGTAAGTTTTCATCTTTATTTTTTTATGGATCATCCTATTTTTACATGTATTACATAAGTATCATGCTAAAAACCATGTACAAGTAGCTATACCACACTTTATTTTGGCTAAAAACAAACATACAAACCCTAACTTATTTGTTATGAATCCCCTAGCTCTAATAACTTGGTTAGGAGTCCATGGCACCCTAAGAAGGTGTATGGTAAGATTAGATTAGTCATGTGGTGATTACAAGAGGTTTGGTGATGGTAGAAATTGGTTTTTAACCTTGGAAACTTGATTTGGAACCTATTTTAGACATGCTGTCCCGTTTTGTAAAAATCTGGAAAATCAGTAAACACCAAGGAAACTTTGGAAAAATTTTTAGAAAATACTTTCAAAAACGAATCCGTAGGCGAAAGAACGGATTAAAAAGAGCTTATAACGAAGAAGTTATGATTTTTGCAAGATTGTTGACGAAAAGTATTTTCTGGAAATTAGTTGCTGTTGGACGTTTTTCGTCGGTCAAAAAGAGGCTTTAGACGTAACCCGGAGGAGCCGAGCTTTCCAAAATATATTACTACATACTAAGACGTAACCGTGGATATAAAGAACAAGTAAAACGGACAAGTAACGACAAAGATATACTCGTTTGAATATCGGCTAAAACCCTTTTATAATTGACAGCTTTTAATATAATTTGGCGCAAAAACTACGAAGTACATTTTCAAGCTAGAAGTAGTATCAAGTACCGAGCTTTATAACTAACGTAGTATTAGTTATTATGAGTATGTTTTCATCATTTCAAAGATTACAACCCGAGTATTTCAACGCTAACATGGAAACTTACGTCATATATATATATAAGTATATATATATTATAACTAGCTATTTATATTTTCTAATAGCAATATTTTCCAAATTCTTGGATTATATATTTTTGATAACAACAAGTGTTTTTCAAAGAGTAGAGTGGTATAGGAACATGTGCATGGACATTCATAACATCATTTCATGATCTAAAGTAGATCGTTCATCATTCGCATTAGGTTGCGGCTAGTGTGCGCGCCTTGTTTTTCAGCTCATTACATGTTCATGGTACCATCATATTGGGTTGCGGCAGCAAATTGTTCATTGGGGTTCATTTCATTTCATGACAGTTTCATCAGTTAAGGTGAGTTTTCATAGCCCCGTTTTCAATTCAACATTTTTGATTGTTTTCAAATCCCACGGGGGGGAATACATTGCATCAATCATTTCAGTACGAGCCCAAGTATTCAAACATGTACATAGCTTAAGTTACCTTGCCAAGTGCTAAGTCCCCTGTAACATCATGAACCGTTAATTTCAAGTACTAAGCGAGAGTGAGTGGATAGATCTATCGAGGGTGACGCCTCCATCCGTGGTAGTGGATACCAACAGTAAGCGGATGCATGTCATGTCTTTTACATTTGAATGTTTCGGCAGAACATTCGGGAGGGGCATAGAATTTCATCAGTCATAGCTTCGGTGTCATGAGCTTAAGGCTATTGTACAATTTTCACGAGATTTTTATCTTGCATTTTACTTGTGGTGGCCGTACATCAGTACATTTTACAAACCTATGGAATTCACCAACATTCGTGTTGACGTTTTAGCAATGTATTTCAGGTTATTAAGGTAGCTCATGTGACATGCATTTGGACCTTCATGGAGTCGCGGAGTCGACGCGTCTCATCATTATTTCATGCACTTATGTAAACATTTGATCTAGTATGACTTGTTTTCGTAAACTTGCAACACATTTTGGGGACCTCATTTTGTAAACTCTGGATTATTTCAATGATCAAATGCAGTATTTTCCAAACGACACTTTAGGTCGTTCAATGTAACTGTAACTGTGGTGCTATGACAGACACCCCCAGGTATTCCATTCCGCTGCAAGTCAGGTAAATTGGGGGTGTGACAGATTGGCATCAGAGCTAAGGTTATAGCGAACTAGGATGTATCTTGGACCCTAGACTATAACCGCATCATCATAGCATCTCATCATTTCATCATAAGTGCATAATCATGATACATGTTGTTTTATACATCCCCTGTGCGAGTTATTTATACTCATATCCGTATATGTATATCATTTTATTGACCTGGTTCACAAGTGACATGTCTTCAGATACTCACCCTGACATCCTTTTATCGGATTCTGACATTGAAGATGCCTTGTCATCTTCTACTACCATTATACCATCAGTTGCACTTACACCACCATTAGTACTATTGATTTGCCATAGGAACAGAGTTTTCCTATCATTCAGCCCGTACATAGAATGCCTTTTGGTAGTGTATTCAGAATTAATCTTAATGGACTTATTAGGATGCTTATTGCAAGGAAGATAGTGTGTTTTCTTTCCATCACTAGTAGGGCACTTACTACTAAGGTACTATCACCACCATCAGTTACTTATTACACTATTGGTCTTCCCACAGTGTGTACTTTAGTTTTACCTTTTGGATGTCGTGAGGTAGCACGAAAGAGGGTAGTATTCCATTCACTAGTACCATCATTGTCATTTCCTTTTCCATTCCCACTTGCCATGAACTAGATGACATCTAGTAGACTATTACCATTCGACAAGATTCACCCACGTATCCAATACACCATTCAAGCTATTTTACTATCATATGGGGAAACCGTTTTACAGAAAAATTTTCTGAAGTAAGCTATTTTATTACCATCCTATACATTGATTTTTCTGTCATTACACCAAGTATTTACTATTGTTACGCGAAGCAATTTTCATGTTACTTGAAAGAAAACATCAGGATACCATTTTAATAACAATGCGTTGAACACCATCTAAAACTTTTGAGAAAAGTTATGATATTTTGACAAAATCCAACATCGCATCATTAGTCCTCAATTATACATAGCCTGATCACCTATGTAAAATTCAGGAAGGATTATGCCATGAAGGAAATAATTACCTTTTCAAAGGATTGTTGATAACAATCTTCATCCAAAAGTTTTGTAAACAAAGGAACTCATTCATAAACATCCATTTTGCCGAACTATCCCTGGATACTTACCCTACCTGTCACTCACTTAGCCATTAAGTTGGATTCTTCCCATTGAATTCCCTAGAAGAGACTTTCCATATCAATTACATGCAGGATTCCTTTATACAATAGAAGCAACGAAAGGATTACAGAACTACTAACCAGAACTAGAAGTATATAGAGAGAGAATTCATAACTCAACAACAATCCTCAGATACTGCGAGACTATCCTAAACACCATCTCTGACTTAGTTGTCCAATGTCATTTTTCAAGGGTACTAGCTATACTGAGCTACAGGATTGAACTCAATAAATGTCCGCAGGACAACACAATAGAAATAAACCAAGCTTCTAATTGAGACTGTAGAGCATTTCATTTAAACATGGCCTCATCCATACATAAACTTTCCTGCAGTAAGTTTTCACAAAGGACAATTGTTTGAATCAAGTATATCGATGTAATTTCCTCTAAGGCCTTATGTCACTAAAAATTTCAGATAACCTCACCTTCATACCAAGCAAGGGATCAAACCGGAACATATCTCCTCATCTACATGGGAAAACAGAATAGACATTCATCGACACAACATCAAGTGATACCTTCGTCTTGCCAATTACAACGATGAACTATTTCAGGACTTAAGTTAGTCTAAATGCCTATGCTTGTAGTTATGCCAGATAACCATCAATAGACATTATCCAACTTCAGGAACTAAGTGTTAGACATCTATGCATTTAAGCGAACATTTCCTATTCTACCATTTTATCCTTTTCAGTGTTTTCACTTTTAAATAAAGTTGATGCGTTTACATAAACCACATACCCTGTGGAAAAATGATTTCTGAAATTCCTATTTTGAACAAGTGCGATCCTTTTTGGTCAAACTTTAGCAACACTATTGTACAATGAGAAATATACATAAACATCAAACTTTGGTAAGCAGTCTTAATCACAACATGTTTGAAAACAGTTCCTATTTCATAACTACTGGATTTTGAATCATCAAGGAAAATATTACTCAGTAAATCATTTGCTCCATTTTTCTAAATTCGTTTATTCAGAAAAGGATTTCAACTAAAACTCACAATCGCGAGACAAATTTCCAGAACCAATTTCTCTACAACATCGCTTATGCATTTAGGATTTGTGACTGGACAATAGAGAATATTTGGTATATGTGGTGAAGGAATTAGGAGGACATCACAAATTGATCACGAACTTCAGTAGTGGAGACCAAACCCAATAGGCAAAGAAAAACATATGTTTTATCATCCGTTGGAACAAAACACAAGGAATCAAATTCTTACCTATATGTTATCCCTTCAGATAACGCCAAGTTCGAAGGACCGAACGTTATGGAATTAGTCACAAAGGTTTATTGTACCCATTTCAGTATTTCCTGTTAAGGAAACCGATTCAACTTGGACCTCAGGTATTCATTTCAGGATTTCCTTCAGAAACCCATTTAGATGTGAACATCACCTATCATCCTCAGAACGATGGTCAAAGCGAGAGAACAATTCAAACATAGGAAAGTATGCTCAGAGCATGAGTGATTGACCTTAGAAATGGTTGGACTAATCACTTAACATAAATCAAATTCATCTACAACAATAGTTATCACACCAACAACGGGAAACTGGCAGAAGTTAGATTGGTACATAACACACATCATTTGGATTGGATATCCTGAACAACAAACCAACCAGATTCAGGTAGGAGAACAAACTAAGTTAAAAGCATTGCCTTGGATTGGCACGATACAAATTGGATAACAAGAAAGGTTGAACCTTTAGCATATTGGACTATTTAAGATTCATTTTAGAATCGACCAACTAGCATACAAACTTGAGTTCTGGCAGAATTCAGCAGTATATATATTACCAGTACCACATTTGAAACCTTAAAGAAGCGCAGACCATCTATTGATGGGCCAAACTTGGAAAAAGCTCAACTCATTAGTTCAGTAGGCATTCATGAGATAACCAGAAATTTTCTACAAGTCAAGAATCAGTTACAAGTTCAATAAGTCGTAAACTATTAAAACTTCAAGTTCTGCAGAGTTATGCAGAAAGTTCTGCCTAGGAAAGGCATGTTATCGTTCAGAAAACTTGGAAAGTTACACCAATATACACTGGACCATTTATATTTCAGACAGGGTAGGCCTAGTGGCCGTCAGATTTGAACATTTCCAGAGAACAACAGGATTACACGAACATATTTCACATTTTCAAATCCCCAGAAATGACTTTCAGATGAGTCACTCATGATTCCATAGGAAGGAATCCAACCCAAATGACAATCTCAGACCTTGAAAGAGAACCAACAGAAATCATGGACCGTGTGGTCAAACAGTTGAAACAGAGTCGAATTCCTATCGTTAGAGTTCGCTGGAATTCTCGAATATCATCACCTTTTCATCAATACATTCTCAGAGACCAACATAAACTGAACTTCGGGACGAAGTTCCTTTTAGGGGGGAAGACTGTCACAACTCACCATTTCAGGTCATTTCAGGTCATTTTCCGAACTTTGGAAAAACACTATTCATCAAACACTATTCATCAAAACACTATTCATCAGTTTACTATTCATCGTTTTCGAGGTCAATTTGATATTCTGAGAAACTTTTGGGAAATTTACTATTCATGGAACACTATTCATTGCGGGAAAAGATTTCATCATTCACGTGCATTACACATTTCATCGTAAATTTAGTTTACGGGTATTCAAATTCGCGTAACCGTATTGGTTCAGGTGCGAATTCATGCATTATCAGTAATAACATTTCATACGGACTGGGGATAGTCTGCATATCATCAGTAGGTCATTTACATGTTATACCACTCTTAGGATTTTCAAATTACTATATTCAGTATATTTAACGTTTTACGTATTACGATTTCTAAATAAACGTTAACACCCGGTTTATACACGACGAATATATCTAAATATTCCCACAATGGTCCCGACATATTTTTATATCCATTTTAACATCATAAAAGTTATAACATTCAGTTACCCAGTATTTTGGAAATTTATTTTATTTATAACGTACGCGTATAAATATAACGACGGTTTTCGTGAAAACTAAACAATAATCACCCGATCACTCAGTAAATGTACCCAACATATTTTTAATATGTTTTTATCATTATTATGACTTTATTTCATCCCGGTTAATTTCGTGAACGTTTATTGCTATTAAACCCGGTACCCGATTTTAACGAATAACGCGTAATAACACTTAACGCTACACTATATTTTCCCTAGTGATCAAAACCGTTTTGGCTACTCCTTTTCACACCCAAAAACCGGCCCAAGACCACCCCTAATACCACAAGTTTTATTTCTTAACCTTATGCTTTAATGAGTACATATTATACATTATAAAGTTGCAAGAAATTACATAAACCATTTTCACATAATCATACATAATCTAAAAGATCAAAAAGCAAAAACCTCATCTTCTTTCCATCAAAACCCACGACTTTTATAAGATCCATGCTCAAGTGATCATTTTTCATAAGTTAAAGCACAAAACTTGTTCATTTTACAAGCCTAATCAAGAATCAAGCAACAAAAACACAAGAACATCAAGCATAATCATCCAATAATCATCTCATTTTGTCAAGTAAGTTTTCATCTTTATTTTTTTATGGATCATCCTATTTTTACATGTATTACATAAGTATCATGCTAAAAACCATGTACAAGTAGCTATACCACACTTTATTTTGGCTAAAAACAAACATACAAACCCTAACTTATTTGTTATGAATCCCCTAGCTCTAATAACTTGGTTAGGAGTCCATGGCACCCTAAGAAGGTGTATGGTAAGATTAGATTAGTCATGTGGTGATTACAAGAGGTTTGGTGATGGTAGAAATTGGTTTTTAACCTTGGAAACTTGATTTGGAACCTATTTTAGACATGCTGTCCCGTTTTGTAAAAATCTGGAAAATCAGTAAACACCAAGGAAACTTTGGCAAAATTTTTAGAAAATACTTTCAAAAACGAATCCGTAGGCGAAAGAACGGATTAAAAAGAGCTTATAACGAAGAAGTTATGATTTTTGCAAGATTGTTGACGAAAAGTATTTTCTGGAAATTAGTTGCTGTTGGACGTTTTTCGTCGGTCAAAAAGAGGCTTTAGACGTAACCCGGAGGAGCCGAGCTTTCCAAAATATATTACTACATACTAAGACGTAACCGTGGATATAAAGAACAAGTAAAACGGACAAGTAACGACAAAGATATACTCGTTTGAATATCGGCTAAAACCCTTTTATAATTGACAGCTTTTAATATAATTTGGCGCAAAAACTACGAAGTACATTTTCAAGCTAGAAGTAGTATCAAGTACCGAGCTTTATAACTAACGTAGTATTAGTTATTATGAGTATGTTTTCATCATTTCAAAGATTACAACCCGAGTATTTCAACGCTAACATGGAAACTTACGTCATATATATATATAAGTATATATATATTATAACTAGCTATTTATATTTTCTAATAGCAATATTTTCCAAATTCTTGGATTATATATTTTTGATAACAACAAGTGTTTTTCAAAGAGTAGAGTGGTATAGGAACATGTGCATGGACATTCATAACATCATTTCATGATCTAAAGTAGATCGTTCATCATTCGCATTAGGTTGCGGCTAGTGTGCGCGCCTTGTTTTTCAGCTCATTACATGTTCATGGTACCATCATATTGGGTTGCGGCAGCAAATTGTTCATTGGGGTTCATTTCATTTCATGACAGTTTCATCAGTTAAGGTGAGTTTTCATAGCCCCGTTTTCAATTCAACATTTTTGATTGTTTTCAAATCCCACGGGGGGGAATACATTGCATCAATCATTTCAGTACGAGCCCAAGTATTCAAACATGTACATAGCTTAAGTTACCTTGCCAAGTGCTAAGTCCCCTGTAACATCATGAACCGTTAATTTCAAGTACTAAGCGAGAGTGAGTGGATAGATCTATCGAGGGTGACGCCTCCATCCGTGGTAGTGGATACCAACAGTAAGCGGATGCATGTCATGTCTTTTACATTTGAATGTTTCGGCAGAACATTCGGGAGGGGCATAGAATTTCATCAGTCATAGCTTCGGTGTCATGAGCTTAAGGCTATTGTACAATTTTCACGAGATTTTTATCTTGCATTTTACTTGTGGTGGCCGTACATCAGTACATTTTACAAACCTATGGAATTCACCAACATTCGTGTTGACGTTTTAGCAATGTATTTCAGGTTATTAAGGTAGCTCATGTGACATGCATTTGGACCTTCATGGAGTCGCGGAGTCGACGCGTCTCATCATTATTTCATGCACTTATGTAAACATTTGATCTAGTATGACTTGTTTTCGTAAACTTGCAACACATTTTGGGGACCTCATTTTGTAAACTCTGGATTATTTCAATGATCAAATGCAGTATTTTCCAAACGACACTTTAGGTCGTTCAATGTAACTGTAACTGTGGTGCTATGACAGACACCCCCAGGTATTCCATTCCGCTGCAAGTCAGGTAAATTGGGGGTGTGACATAACTTGTCCAAGTTATGCGTAGAAATATTGAAGTTGCGCGTAGGAAGAGGGTTTTGACCCTTTGACCACTTGCCGATGTCCTTTTCCATTCAGATTCAGGCCAAAAAATTATTCCGACAGCATACAGGCCCATTTAGAAGACAGAAATATTAATATGACCACAACTTACTTCACGGATTGGTACAAAAACTAGTCTCAAAAGTGATATAAGTTGCAAAAAAAACTGGTAACGAGGCAAACAAACCAACCAATAATAGTTTTTTACGCAACCCAATGAAAAGAAAACTTGAGACTTTGTGTTGTTGATCACTTTTAGATACTGAAACTGTTTAGAAAACTGTTCCCACAAAAGATAAGAAAAAAATTTTCAGATCCGAAAATATTGGGTAAAAACAGCTTCAAAAACACAATCGAATCACAAAAAATCATCAAAATAAAACACCATAGCTCTGATGCCAATTGTAGGATCGAAAAGTAATGATTTTTATGTGATTCGGGAGGTCGAGGTTGATCAAAATAGATGAACTCCATGTTTGGTTCTAGAGAGATAAAGTAGAGAGAGGGTGAAGAAAAGGTTTATATTAAAGATAAATGAATGTTACACAATTTCCCACAACCCTCATGGAGAGTCATGAGGGGTATTTATAGGCTCATAACAACATTACTATGCCTTGTGTACAATAATAGTCCCTAAAGGTACTACTTGTTACTAATCTAGTCCATTTCACGTATGTGACGTTATCTTTATAAAAGAGCGAGGCTAACAACTTCTATCCTAAATCACGAGGAACGGGAGTTAGAGAAAGATATCAAAAGACATTACTTTTATACATCAATGATGGTAAGATATATTTAATTTAAATTTAATGTATTTATAATTGAATGTAAATATGAATTAACTAAATTAAACTTGTTTTTAATTATCAATCAGCTGCCCGGAATAATACAGGATAAACCAGAGCCCATGGAAACCAAGATTGAAAAACAATACGAAGAGTTTTCAAAGATGGTTTTAATTCAAATGGAAGATGATATAAGCAAGCTACAATTTGAAGATGTTGATTTGGTATATCATATAACTTTTCTTAACTAATAAATGAATTTAGTATATTCTTTTAAAAGTAACATCATTTTTAAAATTTTATGATTACAGGTTTTCTTCCCAGTCATAGCATATGAGCATTATTACCTTATAGTTTTCAACATCTTGAAAGGAACATCTGTGATAATTGATAACAGTGATTCTGTTGCAACATATGAAGAAAAGTACAAAGGAAACTATGAATTTGTGGTAAGAAACACTTTCTTTTTAATTTACTCAATATCAGTTGTCATATTTCATAGTATCACTTGTGATATTCATAGTATCACTTGTGATATTTATAATATCACCTGTGATATTCATATTATCATTTTTTACATTCTGAATATTACTTGTGATATTACTATGTAAATGACACTTTGTATTTTCAATTTTTCAGAGTGGTGTTTTTGCAAAACATTTGTCAACATATCTTCATCCAAAAGCTGAAGATTATATGAATGAAAAAAAGAAACCAACAATCTTAAACATGAAGTGGAAGACAAAGAAAGAAAAAATAGATTGCGGTTTGTACATGATGATGCATATGGAAAATTATGAAGGAAAGAAAAAATGGGAAACAGGCATGCTAGAAGAAACAAACAAAAATCATCAAAATCAGACCAACAATTTGAGAGCAAAGTACGCAGCAAAGATGATGCTTCATGAAGTAAACGAAAAGAAAAAAATCATGTCAGACTATGCGTTGAAGTTTGCAGCTGAGAACCCGGACAATAAAGAAGCAGAAAAGATTGTAAATGAAGCAATAATGAAAAAGATTGCAGAACAAGATGAACAAGACAAAAAAGGAAAATAGTCCAATTCGTCAATGATTAGAGATTTAGTTTTTAAGACAGTTTTTTGTTATGATTTATCACAATAGATACAAAGTGATAACTTAATTTGTATGTTTTAGTTTTTTATAATTTCTATGCTTTTATTATTTTTTATAAGATAAAAAAGGAAAATTAGAAGTGATATTCGAAGTATCACTTTTGATATTCAAATATTGATATTCTGAATATTACAAGTGATTTTCAACTAATGTTTGAAAATCACAATTGATATTCTGAGTATCACAAGTAATATTCAATTATAATGTTTTGTAACATGAATATCACTTGTGATTTTCTGAATATCACTTGTGATATTCAGAAAATTACAAGTGATATTACAAGTGATATTCTAAATATTACAATTGATTTCCGAATAATGTTTTGTAACATGAATATCTTTTGTAATATTCAGATTATCACTTGTGATATTCAAAATTATATTCAACTAATGTTTTGTAACATGAATATCACTTGTAATATTCAGATTATCACTTGTGATATTCTGAATATCACTTGTGATATTCTGAATATTATAATTAATTTTCAAATAATATTTTTGTAACGTGAAAATAACAAGTGATATTCTAAATATTATAATTGATTTTCAAATAATGTTTTTTTAATTAATATCATTTGTAATATTCAGATTATAACTTGTGATATTCAGAATATCACTTGTGATATTCTGAATATCACAAGTGATATTACTAGTAATAATAATAAGTAATAATAATAACAATTATAGGCTAGCTTCTAAACAAGTTACAGTAACAATAATTCCAACATTGTCTGCAACATTTTGCCTTTTCTGTTAGTACCAAAATAATCTGATCAACCTACTTCTAAACAAGTTAACAAAACAAAGTTGCATACTGTTTTACATTAAATAAAAATACATAATTAGCTTCCACTTGGTCCTATGTTCTTTAGTTCTGCCTTCTTTTTGTTAATTGCTTCATTGACAACCTTTTTCATTGTTTCTTCCTCTTGGTATTCTGCAGCAAACTGGTATGCATATTCTGTCATCTTTTCTTTTATTTCGTCTTCATTTTCCTCGTGAAGAACAATCTTTGCTGCATACTTTGATCTTAAGTTATCTATCTGCTCCCTGTGTCCTTTGTCTTTTTCATCAAGCAATCCTGTTTTCCATTTTGTTGCAACTGTTTCTCCTTCATAGCTTTCCATATGTGCCATCATGTATATTCCACAATCTATTCTCTCTTGTTTAGTTCTCCATCTCATTTTCAATATCTTTGGTTTGAAATTTTCCTTCATGATATCTTCTTTTGTATGTCCATAAGTTGTTAGATGCATTAGGAAAACACCTTTTCGAAAGTATAAAAGATAAAAGAAAATGACAATTAGAGACCAATATAACTTTTTTATCACTTGTTATATAAATCTGTTCTTACCACTAAATCAAAGTTGTCTTTGTACTTCCCATCATATGTTGCATCTGAGTCGCTGTTGTCAATGATAACAGCATTTCCTTTCTGTATGTTGAAAACTATGAGATAGTAATGTTCACTTGATATTATTGGAAAGAACACCTGACAGAAAGAAAAAATCATGTAAATAAATTTAATATTATAGAGTATTTGACAGATAAATTAATTATATCACAAGTTATATACCAGGTCAACATCTTCCATTTGCATCTTTTGCAATTCTTCTTTCATTTGTATCTTCAGAAGATCTTGAAACACATCATACTGTTTACTTATCAGTTTTTCTATTTCTTTTTCTCTCTCTTTTTCATTTATTTTCTTGATTTCTATTAGCCCCGGTAGCTGTTATTTTAAAGTAATAATAATTAATCTAAGACATAAATATATTTAATAATATTGCTATAATTGGGAATTAATCAGTTCATACCATCATCCCTGTGTGAAAATAGTGACGTTTGAAAGTCCTTGTTGAAAATCGTTCCTTGTTATTAAGGATTGAAGAAAATATGTCAATCACCGGACTTTCAACTTCTAAGCTTGGTGCTAGCGATTGTATGCTCATTCTAATCATCATATTTCCATCTTTGTCATTGAAAACTGTTTCTCTGTATAAAAAAATAGCATTTTTCAATATTTTAACTTGTACCCATAAGAATAAGAAACAAAATTATATTTCATGTTAATCTTACATTTCATCTCCTTGCATTGAAAAGATGCTTCTTCCAAGGAGTTTTTCATCTTTTGTCAGTTTATTTTCTACCTTCACCTTTGTTTTTACATAGGGTGATTGTAGGTAGACAGATGGCTTTGTTTTTCTTTTTTTCATCTTTTTATCTTCATCCTCTGAATGTTGTCGCTTTAATGCTTTTGGCTGCTCTTCTGTGCTTTTTGTATCGTTGATGTTCTCAGCTTGATCTTTGTTTTCACTGCAATAAATTTAATTTATTGCAAAATTTAATTGAATATCACTTGTGATAAATTTACTTTCTATAATTTTTAAAGCAATATCACTTGTGATAAATAACTTTCAATAATTTTTAAAACTATATCACTTGTGATAAATAACTTTCTATAATTTTTAAAGCAATATCACTTGTGATAAATAACTTTCTATAATTTTTAAATCAATATCACTTGTGATAAATAACTTTCTATAATTTTTTAAGCAATATCACTTGTGATAAAAAACTTTCTTTAAGTTTAAGTTTAACCATATTACTCTGTTACTATATTTATTCTAGTATAAATAAACAAATTTTAGTTTTTACCTCTTGTTTCCATCTTTGTTATCGTTTCCATCATCTTGTCCACCAGTTTCTCCAGCTTCATTTTTTTGACTTGTCACCTCTTTTGTTATTTTGTCTTCATTATCATCTTTGTTTTCACTGCAATAAACAAGTAATTTTATATTATCTAATTGATTATCACTTGTGATAATTTACTTTCTATAATTTGTAATGCAATATTATTTCACAATTCAATAACAAACAAGTAATTTTATATTATCTAATTGAATATCACTTGTGATAATTTACTTTCTATAATTTGTAATGCAATATCACTTGTGATATTCTAGTACAAATAAACAAATATTAGTTTTTAATGTAATATCACTTGTGATATTCTAGTATAAATTAACATATTTTAATAACTGTTACCTTTTGTTTCCAGCATCTTTATTTTTTTCACTATCCTCTTGTTCACCAGTTTCTCCAGCTTCTTGTATTTTATTTTCATCTTCATCGTCCTTTTGCTGTTGGTGACTACTTTCTTCAGCATCATTTTCATTGTTTTTTTCACTATCTTGTTCACCAGTTTCTCCAGCTTCTTGTATTTTATTTTCAACTTCATCATCCTTTTGCTGTTGGTGACTACTTTCTACAGCATCATTTTCATTGTTGTTTTCTTCTTCACTTTTATATTCAAAATCATCAATTGGTTGCCTGAAGATTTGCCACATTGTCTCTTTGTATTTCTTCAGTGTGACATCATCTTTAAAGATTTTGAGATTCTCATCGATTGTCTGTTCCAATATTTCTCTCTCATTCAAAATGTTAACAATTCTCTCTTGTATCATCTGATATACTTCCTGTAATGTAAGTTAAATTACACTACCATTATTAACATACTATAGCTTGTGATATAAAACTTTGTATTATGACAAGTGATTTTTCATTATATATATACTAAGTTTCATATGTTACCTCCTTCCTATTTATTTGTTCTTCTTCATTCATTTCTTCAAGTATCTCCACCTGTCCAAATTTTTTTCTATCGACTTCAATTGTCTCTCTTTTTTTCATGAGATTTGAGTTCCAGCTTTTGAAGGCTGGAACTTTACGCTTCACTTCCATACCAGCAATCCTTGTGTAATGTAGATACACCAACTGTTTCATAAAAAATGTAAATATATAAATTGTTACTTGTGATAAATTATAACTTGTTGTATAATTAGATAATAATTGAGGATTTACCATTAAGAATGTTATAGGCCCATAATACACAACCTCCTTATTTTTTATGCTTTTTTTCCATTCTGTCTTTGAATATTTCGCACATTCCCATATGTAAGTGCACCAGTCAATGTCTTGGACATTATCATTTTGCAAAACATTCTTTAACACTGTGTACTTCAACTCTGAACTATTGTCACAACTTCCCATGGTGTTTGCAAACAACATAAGAAAGTTCAACTTGAACATGTAATCTGCATTTGTTGTTTCAACCATCACTTGTGATAAACTATTTGTTGTGATCTTCTTTAACTTTTCAGGGAACTGTGAATTCCATTCTTCAAAGAATGGGTCGTCAGAATCTCTTTCTCCTTCTTGCCTTTCCAGCATTCTTTCCCCCATTGGTATTCCAAAAATTTCCTTCACAGTTGTAGGTAAAATTGTGATATCTCCTGTTGGAAGCTTTAAACTCATAGTGTCTGTTTGAAGGGAGTTAATCACGAAGAATGCCAATTTTGTTGGTATTTTCCCAATTGGAAAATCTATGAGTTCTCCAAATCCCATCTCGATTATCACTTTTTTTCTTTCAGAACTCAAACATCTCATTACTTCAAACAGTGGTACTGAAGTTGCCCTTGGCCTCAATGTTTGGTACTTTTTTGTATTTTTGCTTGTTGTGACATCTTCAATTGTCTCTTCATCCTCTGAACTGTTTATATTCTCATCAATTTTCCTTTTTCCAGCCACCTTCTTTCTTTTATATGTTTTTATCTCTTCTTCTTCTTCAGAAACCTCTATATACTCCTTATGAGCTTGTTCACCTTCATTAACTTTTCCTTTTCCAGCCTCCTTCATCTTTTTGTAATCTTCATCAAACTTCTTTTCATTTCCAACCCTAGTCCTTTTTGATGATGTGTCACTTTTTTCAGATTTTTCTAATCTTTTTTTTGCATTATGTAGTTTTCGACCCACTGATTTTTTCCTCATCTTTGTTATAACTGGTGGTTCTTCAGGTTTTATCTCTGTATCACCTGAGATATTATATAGAAGTTAGAGTTGTATGCATGCCTGTTAACTTTTTTTCAGATTATCACAGGTGATAATATTATATTTTTAGAATCTACCTTTAGTAGATGTTGTAGCATCTTCAACCTCTGTTTGGTTAGTTTTATCTGCATCATCATAAAGTATAATAAACAAGTCATTTCTTATCACAAAAAACTGCCGTTAACCAAATAGAAACATCTTATATGTACATTATCACTTGTGATTAGTTAATCCTATCATCTAAAACTGTAAAATTGTGATATCACTAGAGATACTTGTGGTTTCAATGGCAGTATTTTATATCTATAGAGATACTTGTCATATCACTAGAGATACTTGTGACATTTTTGATATCTATAGAGAAAACTGTTTTATTCACATTATCACTTGTGATTACCTAAACCTATCATATAATATTTCATATTTTCTCGCCACAATAATTGTCATATTATCACTTGTGATTACTTAAACATAGCATCACAATGTATAACAAACAAGTTGTTTCTCGTCACAAAAACTGTCGAAAACCTAGAATAAACATCTTATATGTACATTATCACTTGTGATTGGTATCAAACTAGAGATTCATGTCATATCCCTAGTGATATTTTTCATATCCCTAGTGATATTTTTTATATCACTAGAGATTCATGTCATATCCCTAGTGATATTTTTGATATCTAGAGAGAAAACTGTTTTATTCACATTATCACTTGTGATTACCTAAACCTATTATATAATTTTTCATATTTTCTTGCCACAATAACTGTCATATTATCACTTGTGATTACTTAAACATAGCATCACAAAGTATAACAAACAACTTGATTCTCATCACAAAAACTGTCGAAAACCTAGAAGAATCATCTTATATGTACATTATCACTTGTGATTACTTAAACCTATCATCTAATCTTTCATATTTTTCAAGAAAATCAACAATCAAACCATTTTTCATAACAATAACTGCCATAAACTTAGTAGGAACATCTTATATTCACATTATCACTTGTGATTACTCAAACCTATCTTCTATTCTTTCGTATTATCTTCACAGCATCAGAAAGAAATACAAAAAAAAAAAAAAAAAAAAAAAAAAAAAAAAAAAAAAACGGTGGAAAATGAAGCGACTCAAAAACTAGCCAGAACTTGTTATATGCACATTATCACTTGTGTTCACAAAAATATTCACTAAATCAATAACAATATTATAAATGAGATCGAAATGAGTGTCATACCATTAATCGGATTTTGAGTCGGTTCATTTTGTTTCGTTTTTTTTGTTGTATCTGTTTCTTCAGACTTCGAAGCATCCATTTTTGTGATTTCTAGTTGATTTTTATGGTTAAATCACTACTAATTTTTGATTTTTAATTTTTTTTTTTTTGATATTGATAGTAGAGAGAGAGAGAAAGAAAACTGTTTTTGGAAGTTTTGAGAAGGGCGTGTGGATAATGACGTTTGATTTGGTGGGGTAAGTTTGTTATATTTACAGTTTTAGTCCCTCCGTGTTTTTTTTAATCATATGATCTGTGTTTTTAATTCAATGAAACGGACGGCCCAGATTAGTCCGTGAGAATGTATGTTTTTTTGAGTCCGCAAAATAACTCGCCTCTACAATACGTTAATAAATATTTTTCCCTTAATGAAGTTAGAGTTAACGTGTTTTAATTTGCCAAGTATTATACTAAATTAAAGCTCTTATGGAAATTTTACGTATTTACACGTTTTTACACATTAACTCATCTAATTCGATTATGGAAGACTAGCTTTATTAATTCGTGGAATGGGAGTGACCAGTAACTTGGGTTTATGGACTTTTAACTATATGGTTATTTATATTTATTTTAATATCAATTTCATAAACATTGTCCCATGTATTTATCCTACATTTTTAACGCGTAAGCCTTTTTATTTTTTTACCCATATTGCCTTCTATATTTAACTAGACGTAGGTACAGACATGAAATTTGTTTAAGCCTATGCTAGATTCTTAAATGAAACAAATAGATTAGTGAGTGATTGAGTGTTATTCATTTTCCTTTTCATGGTGTACTCAACTTTGCATTATGCTATATTAGGTAATTTTATATTCATATCTTCTTGGTTTTGGTTTGAAGATGTCTTTTAGAATTAACAATAGAGTTTACTTTAGCACAAGTAGAAGTCAAGTGAGGGATATTTGATAACATCAAATAAAATACATATTATGAGTATCAATTTCCTATGTTTATTGCTTATATTTGTTATGTTTTAATGATATTTGATACTGATTTGTTTAACTTTTTCATACTAGTGTTAATCAGGAATAATTGAAAAAAATACACGGAAAATGACAAGAAACGAGCTAGAAGAAATATTTATGTCCGAAGTCATCTGCTGCGCAGAGGGTTTATACCTTTGCTGCGTAGACATTTGAAGACCATGGTTATAAATCATATCTGTAGCTATTACATCATAGAGAGGTTCATGGCTCTACATCATAAAAGAAGAAAATTCCTAATCGTAACTGTTATGGCATTGAGATGTCAATGCCTCTACGCCGTATTGAAGACCTTACGGTGTAAAGAACTTTTCCTCTACACCGTAGTACAGACGAAACTGGTAAGTCTATAAATAAAAACTCCCACGTTTTGTTACACTTTTCTAACCCCAGCGATCCTTGAATTTTTCCACTGCTATATCACCCCCATCAAAGTTGCAGTCTTCACGAGAAAAAGACCTTAACATTATACAGAATCTGTTTAATTTTGATAATCACTATCATTATGAATACTTTTTCATCATCGAATATGATGTCTTTTGTGGTTAAGATAGTTATTGAAGGCTAAACACCTTTGTGTTTGGCTAGTTATGAACCTTAGTAATTGAATGACATGATTTGCTTCATTTATCTTATTCATTTATTTACATAATTTTATATGCTTGTTCAAATGATAATTACGTGTTTGTGAATGCAACGATTAATTTGTTAATAGTAATTAACAAGTAGGAGACCATTTGAACATTAAGAACTTGATTCACAAACATACAATCCGTATCGATTTGTGGTTAGTGTTATAATCAATAACATATCGAGATTAAAAATGGTAAACTATAAGATTTAAGCTTTAATGAATGTAAACAAAACCTTTGCAAAATAATTATATGTAGCTAGTTAAACAACTTCACATGATAAGTTATATAGGTTAGTTGGCGATCTTAATTAATTGAGTATAATTAGATATCATCCATGGCAATAGAGATATAATGTAATAATTCGCATTTTTAGATTACTATTTTACTATTCACTTTCACTATTTACTCCTGATTTTTTTTATTTCACATTCTCGTAAGTTAACCTATTATAATGATAATCCGAGAGTTTGACACTCGTTGGATCATTTCTACAAGAAGCACGAAACCGTGTCAGAGATTTACTTTAAGGTTTAAACATCATTTAGACATCCCGATATGTCCACACAATATTACAAACAAGGGAAATACAAGTTTTTCACCTTCCGTGACATTCTCAAGAATTTTAGAATTTTACATTTTTTGGATTTGCGTTTTACGCGATTTACGCATTTTAAACCTACGTTTCCAGCGTTAACATTGTTTTCGCGACCCATTAAACTTATCCCTTATTTTTATAATATAATAATGAGTATATTGATAAGTTTAATTATTTCTACAAGTTTCATATTTTTATGATACCTGGTTTTATGTTTCGTAACTTAATGGCTTAAAGTTAACGATTAACGGAACCAAAACTCACTTCGTAAACTAGATAAATACCAAGTTCATTCATCTGGTCACCCCTTATTCCATTTGAACGTGTATTATGGTGTGTCACAAGCCTTGTTGGCTTGTAATAAGTCTTGTTCACTTAGGATGGTTACATGTGTTTACTTAGCTAGCTAAACTTACAAAACTTCTTCACTAAGCTTCCTAAATATCTAATACTTGCACCTCCTCAAATTCAGCCCTATATGGCATTTTTCTTGATGCACAAAGGCATATGGCATGCTTAGGATTAATCTTGGATGGATTGGTTACACATATGTTAACTTAGGACTTAAGTTTTGACACATGCATACTCTTAACCATTAGGATAAATGACACTTATCATTACTTAGCTAAGAAGTATGATGAATCACCACACAAATAGACCAATGGATGAACACCCTTAGTCTCCCAAGGCTTACCATAAATGCAATAAACACCTCATTCATAAGAGGAGGAAATCAATTTGATAACTAAGGACAAGTGGTCATTTTATGTTCAATCTAGTATAGGATTTAGACACATAGCAACTCTTAGCAAGTAACTAAATGACTAAATCTTCTCATGTTGAAACTAAGACCTTGATAGATCTTTGAGCACTCGTGGATCGTTAGTAATGTTTATGTAATCACAAACACACTAATAGAAAGTCTCTATAACTTGTATTCTAAAGCGGAAATAAACACAAGTATAATTACAGAATACTAAGAATGCTTTGATCCTCTATGGATCTTTTAATAATACTAAAAGTTGTTTTTCGAACGTGTCTGTAATACATAATCGTGTGTTCCTTTTATAGATAAGGAACCCTAAACCATTTCACAAGAAACGTATCTACTATAAACTTAAAAAGATATGCATTATCACTTCCTAATAAAACTCATGCATATCCTAAATAAATAACAAAATATACGTAATATCTATATCCGCAGAAACAAACTATGCGGAATCTATTCTTCAGCAGGAATACTTCTTCGTAGAAACCAGCACTTCAGCAGGAACCTTCAGCAGGAACCTTCAGCAGAATTCTTAATTAACAGAATTCCCAACAATCCTCCCCTAATCTTGAATTTGACATGGTTAAGTTCAAGATTCTTGATAGATCTTGAAATTTGCAAACCATGAGGATTGAATTCGAACATTAGCAGCAAAGAATCAAAATAGCCACATCTCTATGAATGGCAAACATGAAACCTTCAGGTCTTTGCATCAACAAATGACAAAGTGTACATCAAAACATATTAGTTTCATACTATTCTCATCACATCCAGGTGTGTTAACTCCTGTGAGAGGTGAATCATTGAAAATAATGGATTTGATGTCTCTTTACCAATAGCCATCACTACTGGAGTAGCCAAATGTTTAAGTTTGAAAACTATGGTACACTGATAACCATGTGATTTTTAGCAAATCATCAGCTATAAACAGATTTGAGTTGTCTTTACCTGTAGCTGTTTGCTCAGGACTAGTCAATTATTCTGGTGAGTAAATCACCTTGGAAATTGAATACCAAATATGGTTTTCCACTGCCTTTACCACAAGCCATATACTTGTGGGCTAGTCAATTATTGAGAATCCATAAGGAAAAATCCATGGTCAATTGACAACCATCCAACTCTTAGCTGTTAAGCATGGGTGAGTTGAGTACCCAATAGTTTTTAGCAAACTATTACAACTATCAACAGATTTGACATGTCTTAACCAAAGCTGTACCCTTTGGACTAGCCAACTTTTTGATGGAATAGTCAACATCAGGTAAGTTGATAACCAGAAACCTACATACAACATACAAAACACTACACAAATCTGTTAGTTGTTGTTGTTGTTGTTGTTTTTTTTTTTTTTTTTTTTAAAGAAAATGAAAACAAACAAATATACAACAAAATACTATCAAGTAGCTCTGGCCACCCTGATCCTGGTTTTGAACAAACAAATCAAAGATTCAGCAAATAGTGTAGCATTCCCAACTGGATCAGGAGGAATCTCCAACTTATGTAGAAGCATTTTCTCCATAAGAGGCACAGTCAGAGGATAATTCTTATCAATGAACATTATCACCCTTATTCCAGATGTAGTATCCAAGACATGAACGTAAGGAAGAGGATAAAATTTCCAACTTTGTACTTTCCACCTTTGATTGTTCTTCCATACTGCATAACCAGAACAATTTGGAGAAGTAGAATCCATGAGCACTTGAAGATCTCCAAAAAGATAGAATCCTGCACCTTTAGGAGCATGGGTAGCATAATACTTGGAAACCAAGTCATAGAGAGTGAGCAAATCCTGATGATCCACAAGATGCAAAATTTCTTGTAGAAATGTGAATGACAGAGATGTTTTATCAAGCCTATAAATAGTATTGATCTGTCCATTACTAGACAGCTCCTATCTAACCAAAAACATCCCTAAAACCCCCTGGCCAATCATCAGGAGATCCCTCTTTAATAAAAGAAGAATCAGCAGCATCAACATCTACTACCCTATGCACTTGAGGATATTGTGAACCCTTCATTCTAGCCATTCTTTTGGCCCTCCTACCAGGAATATATATAGAAGAATGTGGAGAAGAAGGTTCTTCAGCAGATACATCCTCAGCAGATACATCCTCTGACTCATGTGTTTCCACTAATGGAGGAACTAGTGGAATATCAGCAGAAACCTCAGTAGAATGTTGGTCAAGTGAAACAGATTCAGCTTGTGCATCCATCTCCATCCTAACTTGTTTAGCCCAAGCAGCTGCAAGCTCAACTTCTCTCACTTTGATCTCATGAAATCCTGCCATTTCAGCTTGTTGATCATCATGCAACCTCTTTACAGCCTCTTCACCCAATCTATCCTCCTCCATTTGTCTTCTTGTTCTCTTTTTAGAAGGAAGATCTTCTGCTACAACTTTTGCTTTACCTTTGTCAATAACAGATGGAGCAATAGCAGTTGTTGGATCAGTAGAAGTAGACACAGTAGGAAAAGGTACATGATCAACAACAAGAACACCCATATCAATAGTAGAAGCAGCATCATCAGAATGAGATACAGAGGTAGCAGGCACATTAGCAGAATCAACCTCATCCATCTTTAGTCTCTTAGAATGTGGTTCTGCATCAGTAGTAGGTAGAGTAGGAACAAGCTTAGGAGTAAGAATTCCATCCTTTTGTAATCTGGTCGTGATTCTATTATAATGATAAACTAATTGTTCATCTGAAAAAGACCAAACTTGTTTTCTAGTCCAAGAGTGATTATAGAGTGCACTGCTTTGACTCTTCACAAAATCCCTCATATAATTCCTTTGCTGTGCTTGAGTCATTGGTTTATCCCTTTTTGCTTTGGCAATTCTTTCAGCTTCAGCTTTCCTCCTCTGTTTCATGAGTTCAACTATTCCAGGAACATAATCAACTTCATCCATATTATCTCCAAGAATATCTTTCGCTAGACCAGAGTAAAAACCACTTGCCTCCCAATATGCATCCAATCTGCTTTATCAAAATTTGGAACTGCAGCATCCAATTCTCTTTGTCTTGCTAGAGGCAAAGTAGAAACATACTTGGTTGTAGCAGATTGGAACTCTGAGTCATATTTAGCTTGTAATTCCTTTGCCAAATCTGTACTTTTCTTCTTATCTTCCCATTCCTTCCAAAGTCTTTCTTGCTCAAGTTTTTCTTCTTCTGAGACAAGAATATCATCACAAACTCTAGGAAGATCAGCAGAAGTATCTTGAGGAATGACCAACTCCTCCAAAGAATCAGCAGATAAATCTTGAATGCCTAAATCAATAGTAGTATCAATAGATCCTGTGGTGTATGGAGTTGCAGATGTGTCTTCATTAGAAACTTGTTCTGGAACAGATGGATCAATGCTAGGTGAAGCCACATACACTTTACCAGCAACAAAGAAAGTTTCCACTAATGTGTGAACTTCAGCAGTGACCTTCTCAGCAACTTCATCAATTAGTGGTTCATCAGCCTGAAGATAATCACCAGCATCTGTCTTTAGAACATCATCAACATTTGATACCTTAGAAGACTTAGTAGATTTCTTTGTCAAATACTGTCTTCTCTTTCTTCTGCTGAACTGAATAGGATTCTTTTGTTTTGAAGTGTCAACAACATTGGGAGAAGAAGCATGAGTCTGTTGAGCAACTTCAGCCAAGAACTCAAGTGAATCCAAATTCCTATCCTCATGTAATTCATCAGCATCAAACACAACCTTTATTTTCTTTTGCTGCCCAAGTTGAGTTTCTAACTCCTGAACCCTCTTAGTCAACATCTCAATCTCACCACCAGGTGAGGATTTGGTTTCAGCAAGCTCCTTTTGAAGATCATCAACCTTTTTAACATACCTGCTGAGTAATTCATATACAGAGGTGAGAGTAATAGGGTCCTCAGCTCCACCAGCAGATTGCTCAGTGGTAATGGGAGCTTCATTGAACCTATCAGGAGAAACAGACATATGTACAAAAGTGGGAGAGCCTTCATCAATTGGCTCTCTAACAGGACTAGTTGTGGTCAGTCTAGTAATCTCAGGTTCAAGAGGTGTAGGTACTTGGGTACCAAGAGACTGAATTGTCTCCTCAACCTCAGGAACAAGCTCATCAGGATCAACATGAGAAGGTGATGGAAAAGAATTAGGCGACAGAGGTAAAGGGGAAGGTGGAGGCAGGTAAGAAGAAACATTTAATGCTTCAGCAGTTGTAGAGGGCTCTCCATCATTTACCAATGATGGATTACCATCAGCAGCAACACCAGAAGATGATGGATTACCATCATCAGCAGCATTTGGAGAGGGTATATCACCAGTAGCATCACCCTCACCTGCATCATCATTACCATGTGGTAACATAGCAGCTAAAAGAGGGTGATGTACCCCATCATAATTTGTTTTCATAGAAGCAAATAATTTAGCACTAAGACCCCTTATGGGAATATGGACCCTGTCTTGGGTTGTAATGTCTAAAATCATTTGAAGAAACCTAGGGTACATTAAAAACTTATGCTTTTTCTTCTCAATATTTTCTAGCATATTATCAAAAATAAACTTAGAAAAATTATAAGTTAAACCCTTTGAAAGACAGACAATACCACAACCCAATTGGGCAGCGAATTGATCCCAGCCACCAGACTTGTTGCTGATACATTGGAGCAATGTGTGCACCAAGAACCTCTACTTGGGACAAAACTGATTCTTAAGCCATTTACTTGTGTCATTGCTTTGATAATCAGCTTCCCGTAACCCAGCAAGAATCACTTCAATGTTGGAGTGATAGACACCATTCTCATCATTCAGATGAAGCTTTGTCCTAATCAACGATTCAGTCACCACATACTCAGTTCCATCAATAGTAGCTACAATCTCTGTGTCTGACCTTTTTGTAGCAGATGCCCAAAATTTTTTTACCAGCGATTCATATAACATATTTGGAGAATGTGTTAGAGCATAATGAATCTTGGAACATTGCAAAAACTCCACCATAGGATCCTACAATTCATGGTCTTTTGTCTTACTCAAAAAGGCAACCTTGTTATGATCTTTCTTAAATTGAAGTGGTTCCATTTGAGGGATTTGTGAGAAACGGTTATGAATTAAGCAAATGAGTGATGGGTTTAAATTGATTGATGAGGGAATAAGTTAGTTTTGGGCGAATATATGCGAAATAGGTTATAAATGGAAGTTACCCAATCATGGTCAAGAATATCGGAACAAATCGTTGACCATTTCTGACGTGTAAAGTAACTCCATCAAAGTTCAAAATTAACCCTTCAGCAGAAATGATGGTCAATCTGCTGATCAAAAGTCAATCAGCAGAATCAACTCAAGAGTAAAAATATCTTCAGTAAATATCTTGAGTTTTACTGTGCCACCCAACTTGCATTAATTACCATTAAGCCTTGACTTCGCCTATAAAATAATCCCCAAATCACACTTTACAGATATCAATTACCCCCAATTATTCATCAAACCCTAATTTCTCAATAATAACCCAATTATCCACCAAAAACATGTCTTCCAACCCAGAAATCATAGATCTAACCTCATCCACCTCATCATCATCATCATCATTATCAAGTGATGGTTGGAGCACTTACTTTCCACCCGGTACTCAACCATGGAAGAATCAAGATGTGAAATCTCCAAGTCCCTCACCATCAGAAGATCCTGCAAACGTTCCTTCGGATTTGGATGATTCAGATGCTAAGAGAGAACGAGAGGAAAGGTGGAATGCTCTGGAGAGAGGTAAGCCAAGCCATGCCCCCATTCCTGCTGAAAGACAATATGTCTCACCTTTTATATGTACCTCTGATGAGGAATCTTTGGAGAATGAAGATGAAGACCCATCATTCATCCCTCCGTCCACACTAGAGAGATCCCAACCAAGGCCAAGGAAGTCTAACCCTTCACTTCCAAAATCACGGGAAGTGGTGATTGGTCTTCCTGCTCCAGGATCTGGTGCTTCATACCATGGATGTAGAGGAAAAGACAAGAAGACATAGGTGATGGGTAAGGGAAAAGGGAATGTGGAGTAGAAGATGGTGTGATGTTGCTAGGGACCAAAGATATAAAACCAGGTTCTTGAGCATCATCGTCGTTTTCATCAATCCATCCTTTCCATTTTCATCTTCAGCTTCTTCATCATACTGGTCATGCTTATCCATCAGCTTTTGTAATAGATGATAGGAGCTAAAATAAGTTTGGTAGACATTATATAGGAATGGTCTTGTATTTCATTTTGAAGTTGATTATAAGCTGTAAATTGTTTCTTGAATGAATGAACAACTTTTCTCAATTGTTAACTCTTGAACTTTACTTCAGTAGAAGCAATGAGTATCACTTATATTACTCTTCAGTAGAAACAAGCTCTAAGCTTACATGACCACTTTCCCATTGTAACAATCTTGATGAACTTCAACTTAAGATAAGCAACAACTCAAAAATCCAATCTGCAAAACTGACACAGAGTAACAAAGAGACACAAAATAGACCAAAACTTAAAAGAACATTAGTTGGTTAGTGTTAGAAAACAAAAACATAAAAAAAACATACAAATAATATACAATTTTACAACTACAATCCTCCCCTGAGGCATATGCCTCCCCTGAGGCTTATGCCTCCCCTCAAATTTTGCAATTAAGGGTTAAGCATCCCAATATGGACAACTAAGTGTTGAAACCTAGGTCCATCAAAAGCTTTAATCAACAAATATTCCACATTATCATTTGTAGGACCGTAGAACAACCTTATCACTTGTGAATCTAGGCTAGATCTAGAGAGAGAAAGTAAGTAGAGAGAGAGAGTGGAAGGGAACTCCTAGTGTGTGTAAATGAAAGACAATGTTATAACCTAAGAGAACCAACCTCTAAATGAGGCCTTACATGTGTATTTATACTTGTAGTCTAGGGCTTCACATATCTTTGACCATATTACATAACTAGCCCTTAGACTTTATACAAGCATGAATAATACACATAAACTTAATAAACTAGCATTTACTAACTATTACATTGATATATTTAACTAACTATTTGACTCAATAATGATCGTCACTTTTAATCCTAACAATCTCCCCCTAAGGGACGATCATTGAGATCTCACTTTGATTTCATAAATGATCAACACTTCTAATCCTAACAATCTCCACCTAAGGGTGATCATTGAGATCTCTCTTTTGTGACTTTGATCTTTGATCTTTGAAGCTTGTTCTCTTGAACTTTGAGTCCTTGTGTAATAGTTTTGCTAGTTTCTTTGTTCCAATCATGCTTTGTGATCTTTCTTGCCTTTGATCAACATCTTTACTCTGTTGTCTTTACGTCTTTTCCAACATGCTCATACTTTGTTTGGCTTTGAATCTTTATGAAGTTCTCTTCTCTTTGACTTTAATCTTTGTTTCTTTAGTTTGAAGATTCTTTGACTTTGACTTAGAAACGTTCTGAACTTTGCTTTGCTTTGATCTTTGAAGAGAGCTTTGCAGGGTATGAGCATGCGGATTTTTGAGTGATGGTAACGGTCTTTCTCCAAGGAACATTTATGAGTACCTGCATAAAACAGTTAGCAATAAATCAACCGGTACTTACAGGTTCGGAATTAGAGATCGTCAACAGCATAGTGTGAAGACTCCTTCTAACCCTTACCAAGGCCGTTCCTGAATCAGATACCCCTGAAAGGGCTTACTAGATCCACCGAAGTACATCAATGATTCAGGTGAGTTGCTGGAGATCACCCCACAACTGTAGACCGTTTTGGAACATAGTAACCATCATGAAAGATAAGGCAAGATCCATAGATCTCATAAAGACTCTTACAACTTGTGTTCTTTTTGGCGAACACAAGTGTATTCATAGGAAGTGTATCCTAAGAGATTTTTAATGAATCTCATGGCTCTAGACTCGATAAGTGCATAATTTGGTTTCCTATGCGGAGACTAGGGAGGGGTCTCCTGCTTCAATATCAACCATCTCTAAGAGATAAGTCGATAGATTACACCGGTTCCCAGTGAGAATGAAACAAGCTCTTTTAAGAGAACTTGAGTGGCTAGAAGGTTAAGTGCAGTGCGTCACTGGGTCCATGACGTCTTGTCTTCAATACCGGTGTTACCTTAGTAACAACCAGTAGCATATGAGTTAAACCCGGTGTCTGCCCTAAGGTTGAACATTTGGAGGGCTATTTCTTTTCACCCTTTTTCATAACTTTTCTTTTTAATTCTTCAACCCCTTCTTTCTCCTTTCATTCTTTTCTCCTTTTTTCAAATCATACCTAAGGACTTCTAATTCTAATCTATTGGAATTGTCCTTGGGTAGATCCCTCCAGCTCTGGCAGATCATAGGACGGTTTTTCCTAACCTTAATCACCTTATAACTTCATGACTATCCTATAATTGCCATGAAACCATTTATGAAAATCTCTCAAAGTGTTTATGAAAAAAAAACATACCTTGTTAACACTTCGAGAGTTTTGCATTTCATTTGAAGGACTCCCCCTTCACATGTGCTCATTGAATTTTAAGAAATTTGCACATGCGTGAGGAGTTTGCACTTTTGAATAGATTCACTTTCAATGAACACAACCGATTCGAGACACGCTTACATCACTAGTTAGACTAGCTTGAAGTTATTACCCGGCCTGGTCAAGTCCATAGAAAGTTTCTCGAAACGGTACATTTCTGCTAAGACAAATCCTTTTCGAGACACGCTTACATGGCTAGTTAAAGAGTTCCATTGTCAGCTTTTAGGTGACAACTAGCTCTAGTAACTAACTTTATGTTATTACCCGTCGAGGATAAGTCTTTTCGATTACTAACTTTTGTTGTTTCGTCAATTCTTGGGTCATTTCTGAGTCGAGCTCTTTTGAGATTCAAGACGATCACATTTTAATCACGTCTTCTCCCCCTCAAAAATAGCATATCCATGGTATTTTTGATACCAATTGATTAAAACCTTTTCTTTTTAGATAGCTTATGGGAGAAACGGATGTTTGTTAATTCCGTATTTGTTTCCTTTAAGCATGATCTTTTTGGAACAACTTTATATTACTCCCCCTCAAAATTAGAACATTTTGAGTAAATATCTGCTTTGAAGGATTTGAGGGAGTAATATCTTGAAAAGTTTTGAAAACCTTTAGAAACATTATTCAACATTTTGCTCAAAAAAATTAAGAAGACTTTGATAAGATAATTGGAGAGAAGTCTTCTTATCTTTCAGGATTGTCGCACATAAATGTACAACAGGGTCCTTTCTTTAAAAATCGCGGGTTATACACTGTTATGTGTGCATAAGCCATAATGTTTTTAGGATAAGTGCTCAAAAGATATTGAAAACCTTTGAATGATTAAGCACTTTCCTTTCTTTGAAGAACGAGTCCTTAGCTGAAATACTAAGAAGTCATTATGTTGAAGTCCGGGTTTCGTACTGAAGTATACGAAAGCCATTATGATTTTGGATTAGACAACAACTTTTGGAACCCATTTAAGCACGGCGCCAACTGGGTTTCCATATTTTGAAATCCATTTGTAAGTTGTGTCAATCCGAGACAAAGAAGTTGAATTCCAACGAGGACTGAAAACTGGTGTTTCATTTTGAAATAAAGCTCGTGGAATCAACGGTGATTTAAAACTCTTTTGCTTTTGAAAGTTGTTTGAGAAACTCGGTGTCTCTCTTGGAGTTTTAAAACTTGAAGAAGAAGTTCTCCATCCATTGTTGAAACTCGGCGTTTCATTTCGAAAATTCGTTTTTGAGATGAATGGAAACCTTCCAGAATTGGGATTTTTCAAAGCATAGCCATTCCTTTGTTGTAGCGGAAGCATTTCAGAGTATGAATAATTCAAATGTTTTGAACGGCTTTGCTTTGGTTTCCACATTGGCTTTACCGGAGTAAAACGAGAGTATGGAGTTTAAAAACCTTGATTCTTTTCTTTATGAACACTTGCATTTGAAGCCTTTTGAGGAGTAAATGTTTCTGAAAAATTAGGTCTCTTTGAAAATTTCCTTCCTTTTTGCAAGGAATAGGTTGTAAACTGAGAAACCTTTTTCGAAAACGGTTTGGAAGATTCATCCGTGTAAACCTTCTCCGAAACACTTACTTGTGGTTTAGACTCGTTTGAAACTTGAGATTTTCCTTTTGACCGGTTAAGAACATCAAACTCTGCTTTTAAGGCATTGTATGACGTTCTCAAATCATTGTATTCTTTTTGAAGAGAAAGATGATCTGATGATGCCAGTTTTTCTTGCAAAGAAGCATTTTGATTTTCAAGATGTGCAAAATATTTTTCATATTTGTCTGTTTCGATTGAAAAATCATTTTTGGCATCACCAAAATCCTTGGTTTGTTGTGCAACCGTTTTTTCCAATTCAACAATTTTCTTTTGAAGCACAGATTTTTCTTTTTCAAAAAGATGATTTGGTGTGATCTGAGAGTCAGATTTGTTTGAAGTTTGATTCTGAACTCTTGACCGCTTGATTGAATCAAACAAGTTGTAGGACCTTAGATATATCAACTTTAACACAAATATAAGCACTAGAAGAAGGAAAGATGGTGACTTGATGCAATATGTGTGGCGTTAATATGAGAGAAAAAGAGTAATAAGATGAAGAGAACTTTTTATTAAAAAACACACACAATACACACACAAGCACACCTTACAAATGAGAGGTAAGGTGCCTTTTATAGTTAGAGAGAAAGGCCTCATGGGCTTTCTAATGGACTTGGGCTTGGACTTGGTTTACATGAATTACAAAAGGCTTACTAACATAACTCTTAACATATTAGATTACCAAGTCCAATGCCCAACTATCTTAGACAATTACATACTTTAATGACACAAAGACAAAGTTCCTAATATGAGAATGACCATCACTTTTCTATATAATTCTTTGATGCTAACAATCTCCCCCTAAGGGGTGGTCATTCGAATGATGCTCCACGTGAGTGGGTCTTCCGTGTTCTTAGTCTTCAACTTTGTGTGTCGTCGTAGAATAGTCTTTAGTCTTTGTTCCTTCATGCTTTGTGATCTTTGATGACTGATTATTCATCGTTCTTTTTTCCTTAGTGATGTGGAGTTATCTGCCTTTCGTCACTTCTGCGTCTGTGGTGGTTGTTTGCCATTCCAACATGCTCATACATCTTCAGTCTTTGTGATACATGCATTTGTAGTTCCCGTTCTTTCACATAGATCTTTGTCACTTTTACTTCTGTAGATTCTTTCACATTGCGTAGAATCTTTCTTTGAACCTTTCTTTGCTTTGATCTTTGTGAGAACTTTCCTTTGACTTCGAGATGCATGTATGAGCATGTGGAATCTGTCGCCATGGAGATGAAGTGTCCCTGCATATAAACAGTTAGCAATAAAACATCCGGTACTTACAGATAAGAATTAGAGATCGTCAACAGCATAGTGTGAAGACTCCTTCTAACCCTTACCAAGGCCGTTCCCATGTCAGATACTCTCGAGAGAGCTTACAAGACCTACTTAGTAGCTCAATGACTGGGTGAGTCGCTGGGGATCACTCCACGACTGTAGACCGTTTGAAACCACCGCGAACACTAAGCGTAACCCATAAAGAATTACCGAAGTGACCTGCTGTCAGGGCTGTTTGATGTTGACCCTGGCAGGAATTTCCATTCAATCATTGAGAATCACAAAAGTGAATCCTCTCATAAATGTTCTGGCAGATTGCTAAGATCTGCGTAGGACTCTTAAGTTTACATCTGGCGTCCTTATAGATGAACAACCAGTGTAGAAATATCATGTGTTCCTATGAGATCTTTTGATGAATCTCGGGGCTCTAGACTCGATAAGTGCGCATTTGGTTTCCTATGCGAAGATTAGGGAGAGGTCTCCTGCTTCAATATCAACCATCTCTAAGAGACAGGTCGATAGATTATGCTGGTTCCCCGTGAGAATGAAACAAGCTCTTTTAAGAGAACTTGAGTGGTTAAGAAGGTTTAGTGCAGTGCGTCACTGGGTCCACGACGTCTTTGTCTTCAATACCGGTGTCACCTTGGTAACAACCAGTAGCTTACGAATTGTACCCGATGTCTGCCCTAAGGTTGAACATTTGGAGGGCTATTTCTTTTCACCCTTTTTCATAACTTTTCTTTTTAATTCTTCAACCCCTTCTTTCTCCTTTCTCATTTTCTCCTTTTTTTCAATCATACCTAAGGACTTCTAATTCTTATCTATTGGAATTGTCCTTGGGTAGATCCCTCCGGCTCTGGCGGATCATAGGACGGTTTTTCCTAACCTTAGTCACCTTATAACTCCATGACTATCCTATCATTGCCATGAAACCATTTATTGAAAATCTCTCAAAGTGTTTATAATAATAAAACACATTGTTGACACTTCGAGAGTTTAGCATTTCTTTTGAAGGACTCCCCCTTCACATGTGCTCATGAATATTTAAGAAATTTGCACATGCGAGAGGAGTTTGCACTTTTTGAATTGATCCACTTTCAGTGAACATGACCGATTTGAGACACGCTTACATCACTAGTTAGACTAGCTTGAAGTTATTACCCGTCCTGGTCAAGTCCAAAGAAAGTCTCTCGATACGGTACATTCTACTCAGACAAGTCCTGTTCGAGACACGCTTACATCACTAGTTAGATGATGAGGCGAAAAATGATCCATTTTTAGGGGGTCATTTAAGCCCGAATCCGACTTTATTTGATCAAATATTGCTCTAAATCGTTCCTTTTGTGATTTTAGGTGTTTGGAGAGTGAATTCTGGAAAAGAAGCCATTTTGGACGTTTTTGGAGCATAAAAGTGAAGAAAACGGCTAAGTACCAAATTTCCATGCTGAAGATACAAGGTGACGGCGTCAAGACTACCATCTTGACGGCGTCAGACATGAAGAATTAAACACCGTAGGTGGTGACGGCGTCAGAAGGCTTCATGACGGCGTCAAAGTGGCAAGAATAAAATACCGTGGGTGGTGACGGCGTCACATAGGCCGTCATGAGTGGATCAAGGCCGTCCGAGGAAGTATATGGCGGCGAGGTGACGGCGTCACATGCAACTCTTGACGCCGTCAGCCTACTTTTCCTATATATAGTTTTCTAGTTTTTTCATTAAAAGAGGGAGAAGTTTTGGTGAAACCGTAAAGACGATTTTGGTGCCTCTTTTACAGGTTTTTCAAGGGTTCCAACCCTTGAGACCTTGCATTGTAATTGAGATAAGTGTACTTTCAATTCAATCAATATGTCTATGTGTTGGTTGTTTATCTCTTGTTCTTGTCTCAATTCTACTATGCTAGGCTAGATCTCTTTTGTGTTTGCTTAGATCTAATGAAACCTAGATGTTGATTATGTGTTGATTACTTGTCTATTCTTGTTTTTGATGAATGATATTATATGTTAGGCTTAAGAAAACTGGCAGATCTCCAAATGGTAACATGCCTGAACGTCTTAAGAAACATGAACCGAGGCGTACTAGGTCTTTATTGGTTGTATTTAATGCATGAGCCACTGTTTACAATCCCTATAGTTGTGCTGGGTCATGGTGTAGGAGGAGATAAGAGCTCATAGAGTTGGGGAGTTATGTATGCCACCCCACGAATGGTATTAAGGAATACAATCCGTCATCCATACAAGTGTAACAAGTAATTAACGTGTAAAAGATATCTAGGGAGTAGTGAAGTCTAAGTAAACACAATTTCTCCAACCACTGCTCACAACCTTAGTATAATTAGTTTATTTTCATTTTTATTATTTTATTTTGATTGCATCTTAGTTTTGGGTTAGTTGAATAGCAACTAATTCCGCCCACTCCTCCAAAACCCGAGATTTTACTTGCTTTTATAAAAATATAAAAATACAAAAATAATCATCTCTCACCTTTAGAACTATTAATTAGGTTTTCTAATCCTAGCGACACTATTCCTAAGCTGAACGATCAATCCCCTGGTACTTGTCACTATACTATACTACAACGATCAGGTACACTGCCTGGTGGGGGTTGTAAGCTTCTTGAGATCCCTCGAGAGGTAAAGCAAGGTGCGATTCCCACGCATCAAGTTTTTGGCGCCGCAGCCCGGGGAATAGTTATTGTCTAGGTTAGTATTTCTTTTTATTAGGTCTACTTGCTAGATTCCTTTCTAGTAAGAATTTTTTTTATTTTTTTTAGGTCTTCTTTAGTCTATCTTATTTCTTCGTGCCTTTGTTCGTAACTCTTTACCATCCGACATTATGGAAGGTGGTAACATCTTTGAACCCATCATCCCACCACAACAAAACCCACCATTGGAACCCCTTAGGCCCCGAACCTTAGGAGAGTACTCCCGACCTAGCCACCAAGGCTACCGAAACACCATTGAGCTCACCGGAGACAATGTGACCCCCTTGCGATCCAACACCATCCGGTTGGTGCAAAGCGGATGTGCATTCCATGGACTTCATTCCGAAGATCCAAACCAACACCTTAAGGACTTCCTCAAAATCGTAGATTCCATAGACCTAGGTGTTGAAACTAGAGAGACTACCCGTTTACGCCTATTCCAATTCTCTCTACGGGATCAAGCTAGTCAATGGCTTGAGCGTTTACCCGCGGGATCCATCACCACATGGGATGATCTCACCACTCATTTCCTTGCTCAATTTTTCCCACCGGGGAGAACTACTAAGCTTAGGAATGACATCTTGATGTTCCAACAACGTCAAAATGAATCTCTTTATGAAGCATGGACTCGTTTCAAGGACTTACTCCAAAAAGTCCCTCATCATGGCATAGATCTTTGGCTCCAAGTCCAAATCTTCTATGACCATATCGACATCTCCACGAGGCGAACCATTGACCAATCGGCCGGTGGTAAGCTACGTGATCTTAGTGCGGAACAATCATGGGAACTCATAGAAGATCTTGCTCTCTATGACAATGAAAGTTGGAATGATCCCCGTGATTTGAACAAAACGGTCAAGGCAATATCTTTGCCTTCGAACAATTCAAGCACTCCCGACCGTAGGATCATGGAACTCGAGGACCAAGTCAAGTTTCTCATGAAATCTTACGAAGCTCCGAACCATTCAAGCCAAGTGAACAAAATCACCTCTTCATGCGAATTATGTAGTGGTCCCCATGACACTCGTGATTGTATGGAACTCCCCGTAACAGCTTTTGCGGACTACGCATCCACGCGTACTGACGAAGCGGGAGATAAGTGGTACACTTTCAAGCCCGAGCCAAACACATACGGTGATTCATACAACCCCTCATGGAAAAATCACCCAAACCTTAGGTGGAAGCAAAATCAACCCAATTCTTCCAATCCGCCTAATCGTTACCAATCAAACGGTCCACCATCCAACCGTACCTTCAACAACAATCCTTCTAACAACTATGGTAGTACCAACAATCTTGAAGGATTGATGTCAAAGTTCATGGCATCTCAAGAAGCCCGCATAGCTAAGTTTGAAGCCGATTTCAAACAAAATCAAAGCGAGATGACCAATAGAATTGACGCATTGTTGAAAGTTCTCAATGACCGAGAAATGGGAGCACTCCCAAGCGACACAATCAAGAATCCGAAACTAAACGTTAACGCCATATCTTCAGTTTCGTAACCCACTTCGTGTCCACAATACTACTTGGTTAAATCGACGAGCACGTGTTTCAAACAAAACCAAGTTCCCCAAAAGGACCAATCAAATAAAACACCTACTATAGAGCCGGTCAAAAGCATAGTTGAAACACCTCTCACGCAAGACCTTGACAATGAATTCAAAGAACTTCACCTTGAACGCCCCGTCATTGATGTCTTAGCGCGTGCTCCTTACTATAGTGCCCTCCTAGAAAAATATGAGAAGTATAAGCTAGGTAAAAATGGGACCGCCTTCGTTCAAAACAAGTTGCCTAAAAAGCTTGATGATCCGGGTATATTTGTTTTGCCTTGTAAGATAGGAAGATCCGAAGCTTTCGACACACTAGCCGATTTAGGGTCAAGCCTCAACTTGATTCCCTTATCCTTATTCACCGCTCTTAAGCTAGGAAAGTTAGAGGAAACGGAGGTATTGATAGGGCTAGCGGATGGAAGTATTGCCCACCCGGTTGGAATGATTAAGGATGTAGTCGTTCACGTAGGAAGGTTAACTATATTAGCGGATTTTCACGTCCTAGACATGGTTAATGACACTACATGCCCATTATTGGTAGGAAGAGGATTTTTAGCAACCGCTAGCGCCATGATAGATTGCAAGGAATCCAAGATAGCGGTAGGAGAAGGCGATACTTGGTCGGTGTATGATGTTAAGAAGCATAGTTATGATTGTGATGATGAACCAACACCGCATTGGGTAGAGATGAATAGGAGACCATCTAGATATGGACCTTGGATAGAAAGGAACTTTATAGGACCTCAATGCCCATTCTATCTAGAAAAAGACTTTGTTGAAAAAACACATTCGGTGGAACAACTCATAGCTAGAGATGAAGAGCTAGACCCCTTTGAGGACCCGTTAGTCTTTAGGAAAATGATTGAGTTATTAAGCGTAATGCCCATCAACATAGAGAGGAATAAATGGAAAAGAGAGGGTGATAAGTGTAAATGGAGGTGGGACAAGCCACCTAAAGAAGGTGACGGGTCATGGCATATTAGAATGACCTTGTATGATCCGGATGGAGAAAAGTTTGAAAGGTCATACCACACTAAGGAAACCGATAGAAAGTTGAAACCTAAGTTCGATCCCAAAGATGTCCTCAATGAGGAACTCACCCGAATCACGTAGTAACCCATGACTTTGAGTCTAGCTACAAGACTCGTAAATAAAGAAAAGCGCTTCTTGGGAGGCAACCCATGTTTTGTGTGATTTTAATTGTTTGTTTGTTATTTGCTTCCGTATGCATGTTTTATTTTTATTGTTGGTTAATCATGTTTCTCAAATAAAACGTGGAAATACTTTATTATGTTGTTTGGCCTAGTCTTAACTTCAACCTAAAGGTATTTTTGCAAAAGATAAGTGTAAGGGGAAACCCCAAATATGTTTTTAAGAAACAAACCGATCATGATTCTCCACAATATTTAATGAACATGTATATTCGTATTTGTTAGAGTCAAATGCTTGTATTGAGTCATAATGAAGTTTTGCAGGATTTTCCAGGAAGTAGGACAAAGTTTTTCCAGAAATTTTCCGGAAACTTAACATAAGAATTTCTGCAGGTCCATTCTGACGGCGTCAGAGTATTGCTCTTGACGGCGTCAGGAGTTAAAATCTGGAAATTTTACCGGTTTTGTTTTTCTAACGAAGTCTTATGGTTTTTGTGAATTATTAAGTTTTATAATCTCCAGAAAATCTGCAAACTTCATTCCACAAGCATTATATCTTACTTTGTTTTCTAGGATTTAGTAACTTATATAGGATGCCGCCGATTTTACGCGAGGTTGCCTTGTCTACTTTTGTCAGGATTTACAGGTTATTTATGACAAGAAGATGATTTATATTCTGGAAGGGAAGCTTTGATTGTTCATTTTCTTGGAGGAAGATTTAACCTGGCCAACCTATAATCCATACCGAGCGAATCAGGGGAGTATTTGATTTCATTCTCTTTACCTCTTAACTTTTACATTCTTTACTTGAACATTGGGGACAGTGTTCATCCTAAGTGTAAGGGGAGGGTAAAAAGATGATACCTTACATATGCACTTTCGCTTGAGTTTGTTTTGTTTGATAGTAGATGTGTAATAAAACTATGAGAAATACTTGTTAGTGTAATTTTAGCGCCAAATTTAAAATTTTTTACAACATTTAGGAGTGAAACTTTAGCCATAGCAAGCGTCTCATGGATAGGAGATTGTATGACTAGCACATAACCGTATATTCAGAAAAATTTTCCACCCAAAAATGTGAGGTTCGCCTTTAGATTTGATAGGAAAAGCATTTATTATTAGTGCTTATGAGTGTACCGGTAGCATTTAGATTCTAGAACTTGCGTTAGTGATGCATCCCGAGACCGCGAGTGAGACTACATTCGTGTGGTAGGATTTACTACATGATAAGAGGCATTAGGATCACCCTTGTGTTAAAACCGTATCATGATTACTTGACCATTTAAGTCATATTACTTGGCTAGTTAAGTCAACTAATTTTTCCCACACCCTTAGCGTTGTACTCATTTTTAGTACACGAAACCCCTAGTACACCCCTCCGAGCCTATCTTTTCGTTTCTAACTTTAAGCATTTTACTTAAAGGAAGAATTTTTTACACCCCACTTAAATGTACACCCAAATCGCCTTAGCCTTCCGTGTATGCGCTCATTTTTAGTGCATTATTGTTATTTGTTAAACCCTAAGTTAACTATCTAATTGATTACATGGTTGCTAAGTCGAGTCATATCCTTGTACATATTATTTTGGGACGATTGGGACTCATGGGTAAGTACTTATTTTATGGAATAATGGGGAAGAACATCATTTATTACCCCCATATGTGCGTTAATCTTAAAAGTGCTCCAAGTGTTTTAATTTTCTTAAATCGAGTCATTAGAATAATTTAATGTAAAGTATGTAAAGATTCAAGTGTAAGGGGAATTCTCATCCCCTATGATGTATTATTTTGGATGGTAGGGTAAGAGTGTATGCAAAAAAAAAAAAAAAAAAAAAAAAAAAAAAAAAAAAAATTGAAAAAATCAAGAAAAAGAAAAAAAAAATAGAAAAAAAAAAGAGAAAAAAACATACGGACTACCATCCCGTTTTCATTCTATGTTTATTTTATGTTTTTGTTATTTTTCATTTGTTAGCTTAAGTCGAGTCTAGTCTTGGCTTAGCAACGCCATCTTGTACATGTAATTAACCAAGATTGTTAACTCGCCACCAGTAAAATTTCCTTTATCCAACAAAACCGTGTAATTCATATCCCTACACCTAACGTTATAACCCTTTAAAAGACCTCTTTGATAGTTTATCCTAGGTGCTTACGCCATGTGGTGGAGGTTTGATCCTTTCCCAAGCCTATGGTAATCTATTTTGCTATGACAGGTAGTGAGAGATATCTTCCATTTCCATAATGTTATATTACTTTATTACACCCGAGAGATGTGAGTATCTAAACACTATTTGTGATGTGCTAGTGTATGACCTCCGTGCTTGTCTATTGGTCTTTAGTGGAACGATTATTTGTTGTAATTACTTTTATATTAGTGTTAAATTACCCCTAACTTGTCTTTTGAGTAGAATAAAAGCGCATTTGCTTGAGGACAAGCAAATCTCAAGTGTAAGGGTATATGATGAGGCGAAAAATGATCCGTTTTTAGGGGGTCATTTAAGCCCGAATCCGACTTTATTTAATCAAATATTGCCCTAAATCGTTCCTTTTGTGATTTTAGGTGTTTGGAGAGTGAATTCTGGAAAAGAAGCCATTTTGGACGTTTTTGGAGCATAAAAGTGAAGAAAACGGCTAAGTACCAAATTTCCATGCTGAAGATACAAGGTGACGGCGTCAAGACTACCATCTTGACGGCGTCAGACATGAAGAATTAAACACCGTAGGTGGTGACGGCGTCAGAAGACTTCATGACGGCGTCAAAGTGGCAAGAGTAAAATACCGTGGGTGGTGACGGCGTCACATAGGCCGTCATGAGTGGATCAAGGCCGTCCGAGGAAGTATATGGCGGCGAGGTGACGGCGTCACATGCAACTCTTGACGCCGTCAGCCTACTTTTCCTATATATAGTTTTCTAGTTTTTTCATTAAAAGAGGGAGAAGTTTTGGTGAAACCCTAAAGACGATTTTGGTGCCTCTTTTACAGGTTTTTCAAGGGTTCCAACCCTTGAGACCTTGCATTGTAATTGAGATAAGTGTACTTTCAATTCAATCAATATGTCTATGTGTTGGTTGTTTATCTCTTGTTCTTGTCTCAATTCTACTATGCTAGGCTAGATCTCTTTTGTGTTTGCTTAGATCTAATGAAACCTAGATGTTGATTATGTGTTGATTACTTGTCTATTCTTGTTTTTGATGAATGATATTATATGTTAGGCTTAAGAAAACTGGCAGATCTCCAAATGGTAACATGCTTGAACGTCTTAAGAAACATGAACCGAGGCGTACTAGGTCTTTATTGGTTGTATTTAATGCATGAGCCACTGTTTACAATCCCTATAATTGTGTTGGGTCATGGTGTAGGAGGAGATAAGAGCTCATAGAGTTGGGGAGTTATGTATGCCACCCCACGAATGGTATTAAGGAATACAATCCGTCATCCATACAAGTGTAACAAGTAATTAACGTGTAAAAGATATCTAGGGAGTAGTGAAGTCTAAGTAAACACAATTTCTCCAACCACTGCTCACAACCTTAGTATAATTAGTTTATTTTCATTTTTATTATTTTATTTTGATTGCATCTTAGTTTTGGGTTAGTTGAATAGCAACTAATTCCGCCCACTCCTCCAAAACCCGAGATTTTACTTGCTTTTATAAAAATATAAAAATACAAAAATAATCATCTCTCACCTTTAGAACTATTAATTAGGTTTTCTAATCCTAGCGACACTATTCCTAAGCTGAACGATCAATCCCCCGGTACTTGTCACTATACTATACTACAACGATCAGGTACACTGCCTGGTGGGGGTTGTAAGCTTCTTGAGATCCCTCGAGAGGTAAAGCAAGGTGCGATTCCCACGCATCATTAGACTAGCTTGAAATTATTACCCGTCCAGGACAAGTCTTTTCGATTACTGACATTTTAAGCTTCGTCAATTCATTGGTACATTCTGAGTCTAGCTCTTTTGAGATTCAGTCACAAGCTTTAAACATCTTTGATCACATTTTAATCATGTCTTCTCCCCCTCAAAAATAGCATATCGTGATATTTTTGATATCAACTGAGTAAAAAAGCTTTTTGGAGAGAAAGACAGATTTCATTTTGCATAAATACGGAACATTTTTGTTTTTGTACTCCCCCTTAATTATAGCACATTTTAAAATCAATTAATGGTTTTGAGGGAGTTTTCTTGAGCACTAATTTTGAGAGATTTTGAGAAATCTTTTTAACAATCTTGAAAAAGTGCTCAAGAATTCCTTTTTGGAAACAAGTTTTTGTTTGAAATCTTTTTCTTTTCTTTAGACTCGAACTTTTTGAAAAAGAGTTCGTCATTGAACGTACGAGTCCTTGATTTGAAAATAATCAGAAGTCATCGTTTAATGTCCGGGTTTCGTACTGAAGTATACGAAAGCCATAGTGAAGAAACTTTTGAGAAACGACATGTTTTAGAAAAACATTAAAAAGAATTCCCGCTCAAGCATCTGTACATATCCGTATCATTGTTGAATGACATTTCTAGAAACGTACAGAATATTGATTTATACGAGAGACATGTCGTGAGAAGAATATTTTTGGATTTTTTGATTTTATATTGTTTTTGTATTTTTTGAAAATTTTATATTTTTGTATTTTGTTTTTGTTGGTTTTTCAAATTTTATATTTTGTTTTTTCAAAAATATTTATAGCGAAGCGATTTTGAAAACTTTTTCAAGAAGATTCGAGAAGACGTTCTAGCTCCTCAGGAGTTAGGCTTCGCATGCCAATTCGTCGAACTAAATAGTCAAACCTTTCTTTTGGAAGGGCTTTAGTAAATAGATCGGCGAGTTGATAATCAGTCTTAACGAAAAATAATTCAACAGTACCCTCTTCCACGTGTTCTTTGATGAAATGGTAGCGGACTTTGATATGCTTCGTCTTAGAGTGATGTACGGGATTGCACGAGATGGCTATGGCACTTTTTGAGTCACAATACATAGGTATTCTGTCAAAAGTAAAGCCATAATCTGTGAGCTGTGTCCGCATCCAAAGAACTTGGGCACAACACGCAGATAGAGACACATACTCGGCTTCGGCGGTTGATAGCGCAGTACAATCCTGTTTCTTTGACGACCAGCTTACAAGATTTTCACCCAAAAATTGTGCTCCACCTGATGTACTCTTTGCTGTAACTTGATCACCAGCATGGTCTGCATCTGAAAATGCTGTTAGATTAAACTCCGAATCCTTCGGATACCAAAGTCCCATGTTAATGGTGCTTCGTAGGTACCGAAAGATCCGTTTAACCTCTTTGAGGTGAAGTTCGGTAGGCTTTTCCTGAAACCGTGCTAACAAACAAACAGCAAATTAAATATCAGGTCGACTAGCAGTTAAGTACATGAGAGAACCGATCATGCTCCGATATTTCTTCGGATCGATGGGTTTCCCAAACAAATCAGCACCTATTTTTGGTGAAGTGACCATTGGAGTACCAACAGAATCACAATTTTCCATTCCATGTTTTGTCAAAATCTCTATCGTATATTTAGCTTGATTAATAAAAATACCACGAGGGGATTGATGGATTTGTAAACCAAGAAAGAATTTTAGTTCCCCCATCATGGACATTTCAAATTTACTTTTCATGAGATTTTCAAAATGTTTTGAATGGTTAGGATTGGTTGATCCAAAAATAATGTCGTCCACGTAAATTTGAACGATCAAAATGTCATCTTTGAATTTTTTGATAAACAAGGTGTCATCAACCGTTCCTTTTGTGAAATTGTTTTTAAGCAAGAAAGATGATAGTTCGTCATACCACGCTCTTGGAGCTTGTTTTAAACCATAAATTGCTTTCTTAAGCTTGTAGACGTAGTCTGGATGATCTTTGTCGATGAATCCCTCTGGCTGACTCACATACACTTCTTCTTTCAGAGTTCCATTCAAGAAAGCTGTCTTAATGTCCATCTGATAGACTGTGATGTTTTTGTGAGCTGCATAGGCTAAGAAAATCCGGACTGCTTCAAGTCTAGCTACAGGTGCGAATGATTCTTCGAAATCTATCCCTTCTTCTTGTGGATAACCTTTAGCCACGAGACGAGCTTTGTTGCGAATAACAGTCATTTCCTCATCCAGTTTGTTCTTCCACAACCACTTGAGGTCAAGAACACGTTTATCAAGTGGTCGTTCAACAAGTTCCCAACTGTCATGTAACAGGTATTGAAGAAATTCCTCCTGCATCGCTTCAATCCATGGGTTTTCTGCCATTGCTTCCCGAATGTTCTTAGGTACTTTGGTGCTTATTGAGCAAATGTAAATGCACAATTCGAGATCGGTGGCAAGTTGTCTCCTCGTCTGAACTGGCATTGAAGGATCACCAATAACATGTACTAACGGATGGTCTTTTGTCCATTGAAACGTAGAAGGGTACCTTTGGTTGAACGAATGTGTGTTAGATGGTTCTTGTAACCTTGAAGAAGATTCAGCAGAGTCTGATGCAAACGGGTTTTCAAATACTTCTTCTTCTTCTTCTGACGCAACATCGTTTGAATTATTTGTTGGTTCTTCTTGAAAATTTGTGTTTTGGTTTTGCTCATCAACGGACCTTAGAACAGTTTCAAGTACTGGAGTTGCTTGAGTAGATGTAGATGATGTTGATGTAGTTGGTGCTTCAGCTTCGATTGTGGTGGATGCATCTTGTGATGGTGGTGGTGGTTGATGGTTTTGAGCGGGTGCAGCGGAATGTTGTTGAGATGCATTAGTCGAAGTTCCACCATAATATTCATCAAACATTAACTCGAAGAAGTTTTCCAGTTCTTGTTCTGAAGGTTTATCCGTGTTTGTTGACTGAGCTCCTTGAGGTACGAGTCCTGAACTGATGTGTCCAGAAGTCTGACTGTTTGGTGCGGGTCCTAATCCGTTATGATTAGAAGCCATTGGATTAAGTGCGGGTTCTAGAGCGTATCTCTCAGAAGCCATCTGTGAAATCTCGTCAAACTTCACATTCATCGTCTCCATTATCCTTTTTGTTCTTCTATTATACACCCTGAATGCCCTCGAGTTTTCTGAATATCCAATGAAGATTCCAATATCACCCTTAGCTTTTAACTTCCCTAGATCTTCTCTGTCATTCGTCGGATATCACAAAGCGCCAAACACGTGAAGGTAAGAGATGTCAGGTTTACGATTGTTCACTAGCTCATATGGGGTTTTATTGAATCTCGGATGGACTAGGGATCGGTTTTGAGTAAAACAAGCAGTGGCTACAGCATCAGCCCATAAGAATAGTGGTGCACTAGAAAAAATCAGCATTGTGCGAGCAGCTTCCACAAGAGTTCGGTTTCTTCTTTCAACTACCCCATTATGCTGTGGAGTTCTAACAACTGATGTTTGATGTGTAATTCCAACATCTTCGAGGTAAGTTCTTAACTCCTGGTTTGTAAATTCTGTGCCATTGTCTGTTCTTATAATCCTTACTGGAGCTTGAAGTAGAACTTGAATACGCTTCAGAAAGGTGATGATGATGCCTGGTGCTTCGTCTTTTGATCTCAAAAACTTTACCCAAGTATATCGTGAATAATCATCAACAATAACGAGAATATACTTCTTCCCATTAATGCTTTCAACTCTCATTGGGCCACATAAGTCCATGTGCAACATATGTAACCTTGCTTCCGAACTAGGTACGGTTTTGGGTTTATATGATGCTCTTTTACTTTTTCCTTGTTCGCATGATGGACAAAGGTGTTCCTTGGTGTATTTGAACTTAGGAAGTCCGGTGACGATGTTGTCTTTGGCTAACTTGTTGATGGTGTCGAAATTGAGATGGGATAAACGTCTATGCCACAGCCAGGACTTAGTTTCGGTTGCCCTTGTCATAAGACAAATTGGTGATGTAGAAGCCATTTGGTTGATGTCGATTGCATACAAGTTTGTTCCACGATTACCAATTAAGAGATCATCACCAACCAAATTTCTAATAAAAATGGTGTTTCTCCTGAATGCAACTTCTAAATCAGCATCACAAAACTGCCCGACTGAAAACAAGTTGTGTCCCAATCCTTCGACGTAGTAAACCCGAGTGATTAAAAAATTCTCAAACCGAAGATCTCCATAACCCAGAATAGCTGCTACATGATCATTTCCAAAGCGTACAGTTCCCATGAATTTCCAGACGAAATTGATCAGCAGCTTTAAATTCCCGGTTATGTGCTTGGAGCAACCCGAGTCGACGATCCAAAGACATATTTCGATAACCTGCCAAGAACAGAAGAGTTTGTATTTGGAAACCGTTTTGAATTTGGTTCCATGGGGTTAGGAGTAAAAGCAGAATCACGCTCATAGACAGTTGCTACTTGTTTAGCTTGAGTTATTTCTAATTTGCCGTCCTTAAGAGTGAACTCTCTACCCGTCGGAATCCACATACAAAACTTAAGGTAGTTCCTAGGCATTTGACTACTAGTGGTAGACCTAAAACGTGCAACTAATCTTTCTATAGATCTAGATCTGGCACTAGTTCCCTTTGGAACATACTTCTGTTTAGGCATAACATTCACATTCTTAGAAACACAATCATCATGAACATCATTAATTAAACATTTCTTGCATATTAAACAAACTGAGTCATTACATGCATTAGAACCAGTACTTTCGACATTACATTCAGATGAATCATGTTTCTTATTACAAAGCGATAAATTCCTAGGGTGTTCTTCTACTTCTTCAACTTTATTCTTGCTACTACTCTTAGAAACAGGCGAGACTCTATTGTTCCTTGTATTGCTCCTAGGCTTTAGTCTGCTGCTCCTAGAGGTGCATTCTAATCCTGTAGAAGGTAAGCCACACACATTAGGATTTATATTGTTGTCCTTTTTAGCATCACTAGACTCTTTAGAATTATCCTTTTTGCACGCATTTGTCTTAGAAGTGGAGGCAGACGCACTAGTGGGACTAATCCTAAAAAGGCCAGGTGCTATCACTTTTGGTGTTTCGACAACCGCTTTTCCTTTATCAACAATCTTAACATTTCACTTTTCTTAGGCAAGGGTGTTGAAGTGACTGGTTTTGTCAAATCCTTTTTCTCATCGACTTTTGGAGCAAACCGTGAAATTGACATTTTTGGTTTTTGAACCATGTTTGAAACATTTGGTTTCTCCGAAGTCAATGGTTTTACAAACTTAGTTTCCTCACCCTTTCCTTTTTGACTTTCAAGCTGAGCCCTCAAAAGATCATTTTGCTCTTTCATGTTCTTTAATGCACGCTCATACGACAATTTGTCATACTTGCATTCTTCCTTTTTTCGATCAAGTTGTTTAAAATATGACACATTTTCTTTTTCAAGCTTTATAAGAGCATTTTCATATTTTGAAACAATTTCAGAGGTCTCAGCTCTCAGTCTTTCATCGTCTTGAACAGAATATGTTTGTAAAATGATGGACATAATATCAGTGGTCATAACAGCTTCGAAGAGAGAATCATTTAGGTTTTCCAAAACATTCATGTTTTCACGAGATTCATTAGCTTCGTTTACCAGGGATTTGTGGTCCTTGACAAAGTCGGCCGTTTCTTTTAAGAAAGCTTGTTCAAAATGGATTACCCTCGCACTGATGTTATTCAGTGGGATAGTAATTTCGTTTTCAAAAACTTTTTTCTGCTCAATATGAAAACTAGAATGCCAGTTGTTAATATTGATTGTAGTTTTAGAAGCAACAATATTTTGAAGTTCTTGAATTCTCTTTTTAACGTCATCCAAAATTTCTCTAGCCTCACTTGTATTAAAAGTGTTGTTAGAAGAAATTTGTTCCATTTTTGAAAGAGATTTGGAAACAATTACTTTCTTAGAAAACATTTTTGAGAATGGTCGTTTTATGGAAAACACAGATGGTTCTTTTTGTGGAACAAAAGTAATTCCCGAAAGTTTGTTCAATTTGTTGTAATCAATGGGTTTCAAATCCTTTTGTTTCATTTTAATTATGCTCTCTTTGACATGTTCTATCGTTTGCACAGAATCCCGAACAACGGGAGGATCATGTTTGGTGTAAATCATATTACCATTATACAAAACATTCTGTTCTTGCTGAGCTTTCTTGAGATTACTGGGGGTGTTGTTACCAAGAGCCACTTTATGTTTCGTATGGTAAACCGGATTAGTTTGATTTGAAATCATTTTCATTGTTTGACTTGACTGACCCGATTTAACCACTAATTCTTCTAAATGAGCAATCATGTGTTCTGACTCTACGATTTCGGCCAAAAGTTTGTCTTCTTTCTTTGCAAAGTCCTTTTTCAACTCATCCCTTTCTTTTTCAAGATTGGTATAAGCTGTTTTTTGTTTAGAAAGTTGGTTTTGTAAATCAGAAATTTTCGCGTTTAAAGATTTTATCTTTTTGAAAGAATTAACATCAAGTGTATCAAACTTGAGTTGTAATTGTTTTTCCCTTGAAACGGAATTTTGATAACCAGTTTCTAATTCAGTCAATCTTTTGTTATGAAATTCAAAAGCTTTAACGTTTTCTTTGTAACTCTCAAGCTCAGCGGTCAATTTAACATTCGCGGCCTTAACATCGCGATTGACCTTTTTCACATTCTCAATTTCAATACGACAATTATTCAATAATGATTCAAACAAAGCACGTGTTTCCTCATCATTCTCAGCATGCTGTGAAACGAAGCCTCCATTATGATTCACATCTGGAGTTGCTGAACGAGTATTGCTACTACTTGGCGTGTCCAGGTATGTATCATAAGTGTGTGCTAGCTTCTCAGAATGCTGTTCCTCATGAGGAGACATATCAAATATATCATTATTGTGACATGTGTTGAAGTTTGATACCTCAGATGGTGCATTGGTGTCATAAACAGGAAGTGTGTCAGAATCTGTGTCATACTTAGCTTCCTGAAGATTCGCCATGAATATGCAGTTCTCATCGATATCTTCTCTATCTTCCATGTCATCCATAAGAGCCATAAAATCATTCTCCTCTGCGTTCAACTGAAATCCTACCTCATTCTTTTGTGCCAACAGTAATTCTTTCTGCAAGTATGCTGTGTCTTTCTTGTTCGGCTTAGTAGGACAGTTCCTTGCCATATGACCTACACCCTGATAGTTGAAACACTTTACCGGGTTACCCTGATTCACATTTCCCAAATTCCCAACTGCTGGAGCTGCAACATTTCTATTCTGATTACCCATTGCCTGATTACCAACATTCTGACCCCTCTGATTTCCAACAAACTGACCCAACTGATTCCCTGCATACTGACCATACTGATTTCCTGCATTCTGATTCCCTGCATTCAGCATATTCTGATTCCCCATGTTAATTCCAGTTGCATATCCTTGCTGATTCCCATAAACTCCAACCATTTGGCCTCCGTTGCCCATATTGAAACTCGGCTGAGCAATCTGCTTATTGCGAGTGTTCGATGAAATCCTTTGGTTGTTGTTTGTTGGTGTAGAATAGCGTCCTTGGAATGCCTTTGATAGAAAAGCAAACGCTTGGGTCAATGCTGCAGTAGCTTCATCATTTTCAGTGAATTCTGGTTCTTGGAATTGTTGGTATTGCTGTTGTGGAATAACATGTTGTTGTTGATGTGGGTAGAACTGTTGTTGGTAGACCGATGTTGGTTGTTGAGTGTATGATGGTTGCATGTAGTTGTGAGTGGAAGATGATGATGGTTGTTGTGTGTTCACTGGTAGTGGTGTTGGTGTAGTAGCAATTAATGCGAGAGGATCATGATTCTTTGCCAATCTTTCTTTCCTTACTTCATTAGCCTCAGCTTGGTTTTGCTTCAAAAAGTCATAGAGTTGATCATAATTCACCTTATGTAAATCCTTTGTTTGATTGACAATTGTAACATAACGACCCCATTCTTCTGGAAGATTATTGATGAATTTGATGTTTGTTGCAATTGTTCGAGGTGTCAACTTGTTTCTGATTAACTCATTCATCAAAGTGCAAAACCTTGTGTAGTAAGATTCAATCTGTTCACCTTTAGTGGATGTAAAGTTCTCCCATTCAGTAAGAAGTTTGTTCTCAACGTCTTGTTGTCCAATCTCTGTTCCATGACAAATCCTTCTAACACGTTCCCACATAGCATAAGCAGTTTCACAGCTGTCGACCGCGGCAAAGATCTCCCGTGGTAATCCAAGTTGGATTAAATGCATTGCCATATCATCTGTGGCGATCTGCTTCTTATCTTCCTCTGTGTAATCTGCTTCTGTTTGTTCACGCACGAATGGTTGAGTAGGAGGTGTTGTATTTGGATTACCTTCAATTTGAACTTGTCTTGGCTTGAATGGACCATTTTTAATGGAGTTGATCATTAATTTACCATCAGGCTTTGTTTTGATGTAACGAAGCATGCGGCTTGTCCATGGGAGATATCCACCTTTTTCAAGCATCGGAGGTCGGTTTTCCGCACCGGCTGCATGAATATCTTGCTGAGTTGCCATTGATGAAGTGTAGATTGATAAAGTTGATTCTTGGATCGTTCCAACGAAGTAGGAGTTGTGTTTAGTGTAAGTTGATGCAAGTTTTTATGGTGAAAAAATTTGATCTGGAACCTTAAAACCTCAATAACTTCCGTTCGGAGTGGATTTGGGCCTCGAAGCTTGGCTTGAATGATCTTTAGATGATTCAACGTGTCCTTCTTCTCGGTCTCGCGGTCGTTTTGACAGCTGATTCGTCGAAAACGGAGTTACGGTTCAAAAGTTATGGCCATTTGAAGTTTGGTTGTCAAAAGTCAAAAACTTACGCGTAAAGCTTGATTTTACGCGTAAACCTTGAATAATCTTACGCGTAAGATGTTATGCGTAACCTTTAAGTTATGCGTAAGATCTAAAGTTATGCGTAAACAATATTGTTTATGCGTAGACTTTGATTTTACGCGTAAACTTAGAGTTTATGCGTAGAATGTTACGCGTAAGGTTTTTTTTCAACCAAATTGATCTCTCAAACTTATCCAAGCTTGAAAGATATCCCGTGTCGAAGTATTCCACAAACTTATCCAAGTCAGGGAAGTACTGAGTAATCTCTGATCGTTGAAGAAAACTTATGCGTAGGATCTTATGCGTAGAAAAACTTATGCGTAGAATCTTACGCGTAGAACTTATGCGTAGGAACTTAAGCGTAGGATCTTCACTTATGCGTAGGAAATCAGACTTATGCGTAAGAAAAGGGTTTTGACTAAAGTTACGCGTAGGAAAAGGGTTTTGACCAAATCTTATGCGTAAAAAGGACAGAAAGTACTGTTCACAGCTGTAGATTCGTACTATTCACCCAAGTTACGCGTAAGGAGACCAGAAAGCTTGAAAAATCCGATTTTTTCAACCAAAAACACTTTTCCACTTGATTCTTTTGATCAAATCTTTCCCAAAACACTTAGAATCACTAAAACTTCAATAAAGTACACAACTTTAACACTAAAACCACGTAAAAATCAAAACTTTTTGAAGAAAAAGTGCACAAATGAATGAAAAATGCAACTTTTTAAACAAAAACTTGATTAAAAACACTCCTAAATCATTGTTAGCCGATTGATACCACTTGTAGGACCTTAGATATATCAACTTTAACACAAATATAAGCACTAGAAGAAGGAAAGATGGTGACTTGATGCAATATGTGTGGCGTTAATATGAGAGAAAAAGAGTAATAAGATGAAGAGAACTTTTTATTAAAAAACACACACAATACATACACAAGCACACCTTACAAATGAGAGGTAAGGTGCCTTTTATAGTTAGAGAGAAAGGCCTCATGGGCTTTCTAATGGACTTGGGCTTGGACTTGGTTTACATGAATTACAAAAGGCTTACTAACATAACTCTTAACATATTAGATTACCAAGTCCAATGCCCAACTATCTTAGACAATTACATACTTTAACGACACAAAGATAAAGTTCCTAATATGAGAATGACCATCACTTTTCTATATAATTCTTTGATGCTAACACAAGTTTTTGTAAGTCTGTTTCAAATGCTCATTTTCTTTTTGTAATGATGCCACATCATTTTCCAATTCAAGATTTTTTGTATCAAATTCGTCAAGATCAAACTTGATATTGGTATCATCACAATTTTCTTCAAGAATCTTTTCTTTTTCTTTAAGCACTGATGTCAAAGAGTTTTCAGAAGATATTTTCTCATTCTTCTCTTGCAATTTTAGTTGGAAAGAGATACTTTGTGCTTCGAATATTGCAAGATGTTTCTCAAACTGAGCAGTTCTCTTTGACAGTTCTTCTTTGACATCTGCTGCTTCTTTTGAAAGCTCAGTGATTTTCTTTTTGAGACAAAGGTTTTCAGATTTCAAAGAAGATGTTTGTTCAAAATTCTCATTCACTTTCTCATGGCAAACAGATTTTGATTTGAAAGACTCTATTTGATTTGTGAAAAATTCCTTTTGAATGTCAAGTATTAAGCATTTTTCATCAAATTCGTCTTCAAGAGAATGAACGTACTTTAAATCTTCTCTCATTTCAGTGACAAGATGTTTTTGAAAGTACTCAAAACTTAAGTTGAGATTTTTCACATGAGGTTCAATCTCATCTTTTAAAATCTTTTGGACTTCAATCTTAAGGCGTACATCTGATGAAAGAGGATTAGAGAAAACGCTGTTATCGATGTTTACTTGCTTAAACCAAATGACCTTTAACGTATGCTCAATGTGATGTTTAAGACTACAAAATTGTTTCCTTGCTTTATTTTGCCATAACGTAGCATCATAAGTAGCAAGTTGAGCTTCTTTGAAAAATCTTTTCACATTTGTGTCTTTTCTTTTGAAAGGTTCTTTTGGTATATCAGTCAATTGTATACCACCATACACAAAGCCGTGATACGAGAGTGGGTTTTTTGTTTGTTTTACTTTCAAACGTTTTTCCTCTTCAGATTTTAAAATATCTTGAGACTCAAACAAAAGATCATCTGACAATTCTTTTCCCATATCATTAGCGTTATACAAAATAGGTGTCAACTTTTGCACTTTGTTTAAAAAACAAGGTTTTTCATTTTCCACATTAGCATTATTCACAAAACCAATCCCAGATGTTTGTTTCTCAACCTCCTCATCTTTAGTAGGCAGCATGTTGATAGTCTGAGAAGTCTGTCCCAATTTTTGAAGTTTGTTTTCAAGATCGTTTGTTCGTTTCAAAAACTCTTGGTTTTCATTCTTAAGTTTTGTGTTTACAATCTCAAAATTTGATGTGGTTTTCTGAAGCTTTGAATTTTCACTTTTTAAATCACTGTTCTCTTTTAAAAGCGCTTGAACCTTTCTGTTGTTAACAACCATTTGAGTATCCAGATTTTGAATGGAACGTTTTTCACGAAGAACAGCTTCTCTATAACCAACTTCAAGTTCTTCATTTCTTTTTAAAAGTGGGTTGACAGACTCTCCATACATTTCAAACTTTTGAGCTTGAGATTTAAGGTTTGAGTTTTCAAATTCAAGTTCAGCTTTTCTTTTTGTTACATTTTGAAAACCTTTTTCCATTTCTTTAAATCTCTCAAGCTCTTTTGTCAATAAGACATTTGTTTGCTTAGCTTTGCGATTGTCCTCTTTGCACTTTTCAAGTTCATGTTTGAAATTATTGATCAATGAAGCAAATAAGGCACGATCTTGTTCATAAGAAGATCCATCCTGGGTAGGCTCACCTCTATTAGGATCCATATCTGGAGTATCAAAAGTGATATTACTATCATTTTGTTCCACCACATAAGTGCCACTAATAGACTCAGGATGTGCAGGATGTGTCTGATCATGAACAAACATATTCTCAAATATATTAACATTATCATGAGCATATGAATGTTGTACCGTAGCCAATATCTCTGTGTCTGATGAAGGTCTGATATGATCATCCTCGGTATCCCAAACAACTTCATTCCTTTGTGTACCATCAGTATCCGAATCATAGCTAGGACTGCTGCTTTCAATCTGCTGTTCTGAAGATGAATCATTGCCGGTGAAAACCAAACTGACATCTGATGCATCACCCTCATTGACTATTTCCTCGTCATTTTGAACATCTTTCTCTGTCTCTTTTTCAATCACCTCAGTTTCCTCTAACTGCATCTCTCTTTCCTTCTGCTCTTTTTCCCGTTTCAGCTTCTCAATCTCATTAAACTCAGCTTCCTCAGCATCAAGTGTCTTTTCGAGTTCATCTATTTGATTTATGCATCGAGTTCTGAAGGTCGTATAGGTTACCCAAAATTTTTGGTAAAATGCTTCGATAAACTCTGACTGTCCCATTATCCAAGGGTTAAAGATACTCTGAAATTGAGTCTGGATCACTTTAAGAGCATCCTTGCAGTTACTCATATCAAGTTCTTCTTCATTAAGTAGCTTTTGAAGTTGATTCAGGCTTTGTTTGAGTTTGTCTTTGAAATTGTGATATTGGACTTGGATGAAGTATTCAAATGCCTGATCGAACCTTGAGTTATAGCCATCAGGATTGACGAACTTCTCTACATATGACTTGAACACTGTAAACACTTTCTTTGAATCTCTCTCTTGGATTTGCACTTTCATTTCCATTGTGTAATGATGTGTGATAAAGTTGATGTTAGGATCTTTTAAGATAATAAAGGTTGTTGTTTGAAGATTAGGTGTTTTTGGTGAAGATGAAAGTTTGTTCTCGGTTGATCTGATTGATTTCGTAATTTCCCGCCAAAAATTGAGTATGAAAATTTTCTTTCTCAAAATTTGAAAATCACTAAGAAATACAATTCTAAGGTAACCAGAAAAATTTGAGTTTTGAAAATTTTTACTCCAAAATGTACCGAAAAAATTTGAATTTTGGCCTAAAAATTTGAATTTCGGGCCAAAATTTTCAACCTTATACCAAAATTTGAATCTCGCGTAAAAATTGAACGTTAAGTCTCGTGTAAAAAATAAATTTTACTCAAATTTTACCGCCAAAATAGTCTTTCAAATCCCATAGCTGGCTTATTTTTGTGAATTTTTGTCTAGCATATACAAGGCCTTATTTAGACCTGAAGGGCAAAAGTGTCCGCTTCACCAGGGCACTCAGGTTTTTGGTCAACTTTCAAACCCCCCTCCAGGGTGCAAATGAAAACTTTAGGCCTTGTCTTTTAGCTTTTTAGAAAGCTCTTCAGCTTATATTTTGAGATTTGCAATAAATTTGGATCTCAGTGCTTATTAGGTTAGCTTACTCAGTCTTGGAAGTTTGCATATTTTTTTTTCTTTTTTTTCTTTTTTTTGCTAACTCGATAGGATTCTTGCTACTCTAACTCGATAAGCATTTGAAACTTGGTAACCTCAGAAAACTTGTAACTCGGTATGTTCTGAAGATGGTTCAAACTCGGTAACACAATCAAACTCGGTAAGTCTTGATAAGGTTTCAAACTCGAAAGTTCTTGTTAATGTTTCAAACTCGATAAGATTTGAGATGTTCCAAACTCGATAAGTTTTGAGATGTTCCAAACTCGACAAGTTCTGAGAAGAAGTCTAACTCGATAAGTAGATGAAATTTTAGCAGAGTTTCCCTTAGAAGGTTGCCACACAAAACCTAACTCGATAAACGATTAGGTAAGAAAGGCTAACTCGCCAACTTGATTCCAAACTCGGTAAACAAGTTTCAAACTCGAAAGAAAAATATTTTCTAACTCGAAATCAGTTTTAACTCGATAAACTTTTTTCTCAAACTCGATAAATCATTTTTCTAACTCGATATATTGTTTCTCAAACTCGGTAATATATTTTCAAACTCGATAAAATATTTTTCAAACTCGGAAATTTTTTTTCAAACTCGATAGAATAGTTTTCAAACTCGGAAAAAATTTTCTAACTCAAAAAAAATTTCCAAACTCGAAAAAAAAGTGATGAACAGTAACGAGATCCAAGATATTTCACCCAAAATCAATCTAGAACAACCTAAAATTATCCCTAGGCTCTTGATACCACTTGTTAGGACCTTAGAACAACCTTATCACTTGTGAATCTAGGCTAGATCTAGAGAGAGAAAGTAAGTAGAGAGAGAGAGAGAGAGTGGATGGGATCTCCTAGTGTGTGTAAATGAAAGACAATGTTATTACCTAAGAGAACCAACCTCTAAATGAGGCCTTACATGTGTATTTATACTTGTAGTCTAGGGCTTCACATATCTTTACCATATTACATAACTAGCCCTTAGACTTTATACAAGCATGAATAATACACATAAACTTAATAAACTAGCATTTACTAACTATTACATTGATATATTTAACTAACTATTTGACTCAATAATGATCGTCACTTTTAATCCTAACATCATTTGTGTGAATCGTAACCACTTTAATCAAATGTTTTTCATATGCATCTCTTATAAAGTGGTGCCTGATCTCAATATGCTTAGTTCTATTATGAGAAACTGGATTTTTAACTATGCATATGGTACTTTGATTATCAATAAAAATTGTGGTGTTCATGAAATTAAACCCATAATCCAGCAATTGATTTTGAATCCATAGAACCTGTCCACAACAATTGGCAGCAGCAACATACTCTGCTTCAGTAGTTGAGGTAGCAACAATAGTCTGTTTCTTGCATTGCCAAGAAATCAATCTTCTTCCAAGAAATTGGAAACCTCAAGTTGTGGATCTCCTATCCATATTTGCACCAGCATAATCACTATCACTATAGGCTTCCAACCTAAAAGGAGACTCTCTTGGGTACCAAAGACCTAAATTGGGTTGGCCTTTGAGGTACTTGAAGATCTTTTTGACTGCATTCAAGTGGGAAGTAAGTGGAGTGACCTGGTGTCTAGAGCAAGCACTCACAACAAATGTAATGTCAGGCCTTGAAGCTGTCAAATACATCAATGAACCAATAATGGATCTATATAAATGAACATTCACAGGAAGATCTGGTTCAAGATTGTTCTTTGGTTTTGGAGCTTCATAAGGTGTAGTGGCAGTTCTGACATTTTCCATATCAAACTTCTTCAACATGTCTTTCACATATTTATCCTGACTGATAAATATACCATCAGGTTTCTGCTGAACTTGTAAACCCAAAAAGAAAGTAAGCTCCCCCATAGCACTCATCTGAAACTCTCCCTTCATCAATTCCTCAAACTCCCTGCACCATTCTTCTTTAGTGGAACCAAAGATGATGTCATCCACATACACTTGCACAAGGATGATATCTCTGGAATTTCTCTTTAGAAAGAGTATTTTGTCAATGGCATCTCTTCTGTAACCATGCTTTAACAGAAATGCAGAAAGCCTTGCATACCAAGCTCTTGGTGCCTGATGTAGTCCATAGAGAGCTTTTACAACCTTGTAAACATAATTTCGATGATCTGGGTCTTCAAAACCTTTGGGTTGTGTTACATATACCTCCTCTTCAATTTCACCATACAGAAAAGCACCTTTCAAATCCATCTGATATACCATGAACCCCATATAAGATGCATAGGCCAAGAAGATTCTAATGGCCTCAACTCTAGCTACTGGTGCAAAAACTTCATCATAATCTATTCCTTCCCCTTGCCTCAACCCCTGAGCCACTAATCTGGCTTTGTTTTTCACCACAATACCCCTTGCATCTCTTTTGTTCTTCAAGATCCATTTTGTCCCAATTGCAATTTTCCCATCAGGTAGTGGTACCAGTATCCAAACCTACTGATTCTTGAATTATACCATTTCTTCTTGCATTGCTTCAAGCCAACTTGAATTTGCAAGAGCTTGAGAAACACTGGTTGGCTCCATTTGAGAAAGAAAGCAAGCAAACAAACAATGCTTAAAGTCTGTATGATTGTCCCTTTGTTGATTTGAGACATAGGAAATAAAAGCAACTTCACCATACTTAGTACTTTTCACAGTACTTCTAGTTCTAACAGGTGCTTTTGGATCTCCAATAATCTTTGATTGAGGATGAGCAATGTTGATCCTTTTTATTGCAATGGGGTTAATATCAATTGTGGTGTCAAGATTGTTCACTATAGGTCCAAATTCACTGTCATAGGAAGAGGAGGTGAAGATACCAGCTTTGGGTTGGTGATGACCAAGATCAGAAGGGCTTGGAAATCTTGTATATGGTTTTCCAAAGTCTGTGGACACACTAGTGGAGATTGGAGATTGTGCAGCAGGACTATCAGCAGATTTGATAATGTCAGAAGAAACAGTAGAGCCATCAGTAGAACTGTCAGCAGAATCCTGATTTCCACTGATTGCTTGTGCTGATTGTCTGAGTAGTGCCTCAGTATCTCTTGCAAACTCCATACCAAGCCTCTTAGCTTCTTGAGTGGCTGCAGACTCTTGCTTCTTGAGTCTAGCAAGGTCCTCTGCATAGTGTGACTCATCTTCATTCTCATCAGAAGTTTCTTTAGAATTATCACCTGCAAATGAATTAGGAGGAAAAGAAGGTACAATAATGGTTTGTTCATCTTGCTCAGATTCACTATCTGAGACATCATCCAGGGTACCTGCATTGTTAGTAGGAGGCTCTTGTGTACCTGCAGATTGGTTATTAACATATCTAGTATAGCCCAAGTGACCAGTTAAGTAATCCAGGTCAAAATACCAAACATGACCTTGTCCTTGAACATTAGGCTTATCTTCTAAGAATCTCAGGTCAAGAGTCTCCTAAATCTTTTTAGCATTTAAATTGTAAACCCTATAAGCCTTACTATGAGCTAAATAACCCACAATATACCCCTCATCAGCTTTCCTATCAAATTTTCCCAGTGAATCACTAGTGTTCAAAATGGTTACTTGACAACCAAAAGGTTTGAGGTAATGAATATCAGGAACTTTCCTAGTGAGAAGTTCATAAGGTGTCTTGAAATGGGGTCTAGTGATGGATACCCTGTTCAAAACATAACAAGCAGTGCTTACTACTTCAGTCCAGAACATAGTGGGTAATTTAGAGTCTGCAAGCATGGATCTTGCTGCCTCTATTAAGGTCCTATTCTTTCTTTCAGCAACCCCATTTTGTTGTGGGGTTCTTGGATTGCTATAGTCACTTTTTATCCCTTTAGACTGACACAGTTCTATTAATACAACATTTTTGAACTCTGTCCCATTATCACACCTAATGCCTTTAACCTTTTTGTTTAGCTGGTTTTCAATAAGGGTAATGAATTCTTTTAAAATTGGAGATGTTTCATCTTTAGTTTTCAAAAAGAATACCCAAAAAAACCTGCTATAGTCATCAGTGATTACCAGGCAGAAGTACTTGTGATCAATACTTCTGATTTGAGTTGGACCAAATAGATCCATGTGCAGCAACTGAAGGGGTTCAGTGATGGTGCTCACAGCTGTAATGGCTTTATATGAGGCTCTGTGTTGCTTTCCTTTGTTACAGGCAACACAGTTATGTTCATTGGTGAAGACTTTTGAAGGAAGTCCATGAACAAGACCAAGTTTAGAAAGCTTGTTGATGGTCTTGAAATTCACTTGAGCCATTCTTCTATGGCATCTTGTAGACTCATCCAGGGTTGCTTTAGCCACCAAACATGTTAGATCACCTTCTGGTTGGATATCATTCAAATTGAATGTATACAAATTGTTGTTTCTAGGAACTCTTAGCAGAATGGTTGTATCTTCTGGAAGTTTGAAGTCTTTAGAGAGCACAAGACATTCATCCTCAGAGAAGAAGACTTTATTCTTGGTGTCACATATTTGTGATACTGAGAACAAGTTGAAATGTTGCAGTTCCTTCACATAGTATACATTCTCAAAATCCAACAAAGGTGTTCTGATGGTTCCTTCCCCAGTGATTCTACCATCTCCTCCACCAAAAGTCACATTGCCTCCTCCTTCTATGGGTACAAAATCGTGCATCTTATCCTTGTTTCCTGACATGCTCCTGGAACAACCACTATCTAATATTCCTAATTCTTTACTTTTTAGAGGATGATCCTACAATAACAACAAAAATATACACAAAATGTTAGTACACATTGGAGACTCAAGTCATTGGTAACTTGAGCCTGCCTTGTGGATCATAAGAGTTAGGCCATGGAGATACATAAGATCCACCATTGTTCTTGGGCCTTCTTTGAAAATTAGGTCCCTTTTTAGTCCAAGAACAACCTGCTGAGGGCTTCACAGCAATATCCCAATACCCTATACCAACATACATTGAGTCAAAATATCTAGACCAATAACCATTTTGAAAATAAGAACTAGTTGGTCTCACATATGGTCTAGCAACAGATCTTCTCCAAGGAGAAGGTTTATCAGCAGAAATGTGTTTGCTGGTGTTATGAGTTGCTTGTGGAACAAAAGATGGTATATCATTAACATTTTTACACATTGGTCTTGGATTCTTTTGACTAGCACACACACCCATTCTTTGCTCATGAAAGTTACAATCCTTAATCAAATGAAATTTACTTCCACACACAAAACATTTCTTCTTTTTAGAAGATTTATTCAAAGTGAAAGATGTTCCATTAAATGCAAAATCATTCAAACCACAAACATTAATAGAATTGTTTTTGACAGAATTAAAAACATTGTTTTGCAAAGAATTAAATGACAAGTCTTCAGAGGAAACTGTCTTGGAATCAGCAGTAACTCTAACAGGCTTGTGGGGAGTCTTGGGTGTTGTCTTGGGTGAGGTCTTGGGAAGGTCCGAATTTTCACTTGAATCACAACTGGTATATGTAGTAGACCCTTGGTCAGAGGACTTGTCACTGTCAGAACAAGAGACAAAGTCAGTAGATTTAGAATCACGGTCTGGCAAGTCACTTGACTTTTTTCCATAAAGATGGTGTGATCCATCAAAGTCTATTGTGATGAAAAGGTCAGTGGGCATATGTTCTCCTCTAATAGGTCCAGGTACATCATGTAATTCTCCTTCTTTTACGTAATTAGCTAATCCTGCTGATGTAGATTTACCCTGATCATTCCTAGCTTTTAAACCAACATACTTCTTAAAACCTAAACCTATCCCATAGTTTACAGATTAACTACCATAGATTAAGCTAGCTAACTTGTCACCTGATATTAACCATGTTTTATGTCTAGCTATTTCATCATCTAGTTTCTCTTTTAGCACTTGGTTTTCTGAAACTACATAAGCTTTTTCTTTCTCGGTACACCTTAAATCAATCTTAGTACATTCTAATTCACTTTGGAACACCCTTATCTTTTAATCATAAGCAAGCTGATTCTTTTGAAACCAAATTTTTTTTGTCTTTCTAAAGTTTTTAAAGCCTGTTTATAAGCCTCAACTTCTACATAGCATTCATTATATTTGGGTTTCAATTCATCATAAGCTTCCTTAAGTTCATTATATCTTTCACTACAACCAAAAACACAGTTATGTACCTGAGAGATGCCCATCAAGGCAACTTGATCATGCTGATCCTCTGTAGTGCAACTTGCCAGCATAGAAATTTGCTCAGAACTAGAAGCTTCATCAGGCTCATGAACCGTACAGTTGACATGGTCATCCAGAGTGACCAAAGCTTTGGAAGATCCAGCTTTGGAGGTTCCAGCTTCCACTTGACTCTGCTGATAGGAAGTATATCTAACCTCATCACCAGTCTTCCTATCCTTGCATTCTCTTGAGAAGTGACCCATCTGACCACAAGTATAGCATTTGACCTTTCTTCTGTCAAATCTAGCAGGATCTCTTCACTTGAAACCAAAATTTCTCCCAGACTTATTCTCAAACCTCTTGATGTTCAGTGAAATCATTGCCAACTGCCACTTCAGGTTCATCTCTTCCATATCCAGTGGATCCAACTGTTCAAAATCCTCAAAAGCTAGTTGCTGCTGATTTTCATAATCAACAACAAAAGAGTGAAGTACATCTTCCATTATACTACTGGATTCTGGTTGAGAATTTGATTTAGTGGTGATGTGGGAAGATGGTGCTGAGTATGGGCTTGAGGTATGAGTCACCTGATTGGACGAGGTGCTAACAAAAGCTGAGTGAGTGAATGTACGAATGAGACTTCTGATATCAGGCTCAAGAGATTTAAGTCTGTTGTAGAGATCATCAAAAGAGACCATATCCAATCCAGCTTTAGCTTTGAGTGCAATGCATACTTGCAACCAAGATGGTGGCAAAGATCGTAGGAACTTTGCATTGCAGTCCTCATTGTCTGGCCTTGCCTTCAGCAGATTTAATTGACTCAAAATCCTATGGAACCTGTCATAACCCTTGTGGATGCCTTCTTCCTCAGATATTCGAAATTCTTGAAACTGCTATTTCAGCATAGATTTCTTCATCCTTCTTGACTCCTCGTTCCCACCAAACCTAGCCTTGATTGCCATCTATATATCCTTAGCATCTTCCATGAAGTGAAAGTCACCCATGTGATCATCTGATATAGCCTGAAGGAGAATAGTTCTAACTTTATCCTCTCTCTGAACAGCTAGCATTTCTTCAGCAGTTTTAGGACCAAGTATAGTAACTACCTGATGAGTGTGTAAATACTCATCATTTTTGTCTTATCTAAACTGCCAAAACATCCAAAAACACTCAAATATGCATCAAAATACTGAAAATATCCCAGGATTGTGTTTTATATATTTCAGATGCAAAATAATTAAAAACAAATGAAATATGAACAAAGTTTGCATAATTGGCAGTTTCAGTCCCTCAACTTTCAAAACTTGTCAAATCTAGTCCCTGAGCATTTATTTTGGAAGAAAAGTCACCAAAGGTCCGTTTGAAATTACAAGTTATCATAATTAGTCCTTTGGTGAAAAGTTTCAAAACTTTACAAGTTTAGTCCCTGTACTTTGCAAAATTGTCAAAAAGGTCCCTGGGATTTAAAAACTTTGAAAAAAAAATCAATTTTGGTTCTTGTGCTATTCTTCTATGGTAAATATGGTCCTTGGGTGAAAAGTTTGATAAAATTACAAGTTTGGTCCCTGAAGTTTCACAAGTTGGCAAAACAGGTCCCTAAAAATTCAAAAAGTGGAAAAATCAACATAGGTCCTTGTACTATTCAAATATGGCAAGAATGGACCTTGTGAGTACTTTGGAAGAATGGCAAACTCAGCCCTTGGACTTTAGGATAAATTACAAAATTGTTCCTTGATACTTATTACTACAAACTAAACGGATCCTATTACTAATAAACCCAAAATCCAAATCCGGTCGAAACACAACATCACCCAAGCCCAACCTTCCCTGAGCCCAATCCACCCTCAGGGTCAAACCCGGTCAACCCCCTCCAAACTACCCTTTCCCTCTCAAAACCACCCTACCAAACCACCTCTGCAAAACCACCTCCCCCACCTTCTCCACTTACAATTTCATCATCACCATCCGAAACCCTCTTCACCTAACATCACCTCGCCAATTAATGCACCACCCACCCTAAAACATGCAAGCAGTCCCCAATTTCTCTATCTCTTTTGGCGCTTAAATGATCAAACGGTCTAGATTGCTCAAAAATTATCCAAAGGTCAAGATTAATGATGGGATGTGATCAGAGCAACATGGGAAACCCTAAACAGGGCTTATAAAAGGAAGAAGAAGGCAGAAGACATAGTGTGTAGTTTTTTAGTTAAATTTAGTATCGTATGTAGTGTACTCTTTGATCCAATTGTAATTTCAAGCTTTTAAATCTTGTACTTAGTTTCTTAAATATAAGTTGAAGTTTTTGCAACCTTAAATCCAACTTTCCAAGTTTAAATCTCTTAGTTGCAAAGTTAAAATTTCAATTTAAGGTTATGGTGTTCACAACTGTGGTTTAGAGACTCACAAGCTCAAATAAGCTCCCATATAGCTCGTAAAAGCTATTAGTAACATTTAAAAATAGTTTAGCTTTAAAAAAAAATCAAAAATACAAAAAAGTCAAAGGAATTTGAGAATTGCAGGTTTAATGATGAAGAAGGCTGGAGCATGGTTAATTTAGGATGGCCATGGGTTAGTGGCTTAGTGGTAAGCCTATAGGAGTGGTATTGGTCCTTGGTTCATGTAACTTGGCACGATCGCAATTTGTAAGGTTTTTTTTTTTTTTTTTTTTTTTTTTAAATTTCAAGTATTACTATTCCATTGCTTATTTACTGCTTGTCTGTGCTTATTGCTGCTTATTAATAGTCAATTAGTCATAGTATTGCTTAAAAACAAGATTTGGTTCATTGGAACCCTTTGTGCTTTAAACCTCAACTTGGACTGTCTAATTTGTATAATTTGGATTCCTGGCCATTTGAGCTTATATACCTTGTTTCTGTGTTATAATAAGCTCCTTAGACCACATTAAGTTGTTCAGAAGCATTCACTTGGTCACTAGTGATTAGTTGCTTAGAAAACCAAAAATCCATACTCAACTCAGGTTGTTTGGAATTGCTTGATTCCCTGTGTTCAGGACTGTGTTTGTTGTTATTTTTGTTTCATTTAAGTCACAATAGGTCATGATAGCTTAGATCAACCATAAAATCCCACCCTCATTCAGTAGAAAGTCAAAATCACACCATATCTTACCATAATAGGTCACGGTGAGGATTTTAGGTCTCAAAATCCTTCATAACTGATCAATAGTTGTTAGTATAATATAATTTAATCTCCTTTTAGCTTAACATCACCATTTCAGTATATTAGAACCAATCAAAGTTCATATAAGTCAACTTAGAATCAAAATAAAAAAAAGTCAAAATTGCATGTTGTGCAGAAACTCATTTTTTGAAGGAATTTTCATGAATTTTGTGATGCAATTCAGACCTTGAGCTTTTCACAACTTAAACTATACCAGCTTATCTTTCAAATCCCATAGCTGGCTTATTTTTGTGAATTTTTGTCTAGCATATACAAGGCCTTATTTAGACCTGCAGGGCAAAAGTGTCCGCTTCACCAGGGCACTCAGGTTTTTGGTCAACTTTCAAACCCCCCTCCAGGGTGCAAATGAAAACTTTAGGCCTTGTCTTTTAGCTTTTTAGAAAGCTCTTCAGCTTATATTTTGAGATTTGCAATAAATTTGGATCTCAGTGCTTATTAGGTTAGCTTACTCAGTCTTGGAAGTTTGCATATTTTGACTTTGTGTACTGAGTACTCAGTATACAACCACCAACTTCAATAGTCCATAGCTAGTTCATTAGTGGGCCCCACCCTTAGCTTATTGGCTTTTTGGAACCCTAATAAGCCATTTAGCTGAATTAGTGCTTATTTGTTACTCTTGTACTTATTTATATATAGGAATCAAGGCTTGTAGTTTGTTCAAATTCACCAAGTAAGCTGAGACCTCAGGATTTTAGCTTATTTTAAATTGACCACATCTGGCTTATTAGTGAGAGTTAGGGGCTAATTCTTGGCTTATTTGAAAGCTCTTCAGCTTATCTCTCATAATCAGGCTTAAGTTTGGATCCTTGACCTTTTGTGTGGACCCCACACAGGCCTCCAAGTGGCCTGTTTTACCCTGCATACCGAGCATCTCAGGTTTTTGGCCTTGTTTCAGGGGTTATTCTGAGCTTATTAGTGATCCTCAAGGACTGCTTATTGGCCCATTTGCAAGACCCCCAGTCCAACTTTAAGGTTTAACCCTAGTTTTGGACTCCTGAACCCCCTTGTGGTTCCCACAAACCTTTACAGTTGGACCTTTTGGCCTATTTTGGCCTGTCAAATAAGCTAATTGCTTATTTGTTGTTTTTGACTTATTGTCTGTGCTTATTCATAGTTCATATTGTTAGTAGTTTGCTTATTTTGATCTGTGGCACCTTATTACAAGCTTATTCAACATTATAAGTCCTAATAAGCTTTTAAATACCAACTGTTAAGCACTTGTGAGTGCACACATCTTATTAATAAGCTACAACAAAAGTTCCTTCATAAAAGTTGCTTCATTTTAGTGTAAAATTAGTTTTGTAAAAGAAAATTTAGAAAAAGACAAATAAAAATAGTGATAGCTTCTATTTAAGCCATTTGGCTTATTGCTCTGCTTTTTCAAAATGAAATTTCCATTTTTATAATTTTCATAAGTTCCTGTTCACTTGTAGTATTTTTAGTAATTTTTCTAGATTTTTATCTTTTCATTTAATATTTATTATAATTAATATTAGTTTTAATAATAATTAAGTAATATTAGTTAATTAAATAGTTTTATTAATTTTTATTTAACAACAATACCTTTTTATATTTTCCTAGGTTTTATAAATCATAAAGTATTTTTAGAAAATAATTTCCTAATTACTACTATTCATTTTCTATTTTTCTTAATTAATTTACTTAATTAGTTTTTAATTGCTAAATAAGTAAATAATTAGTAAACTAGTTTAAAAATAATTTGATAAACTTTTTATAATTTTATAGGATTCCTGTGATGGTTAATTAGATTTATAAAAATTTCCATAATTTTCTAAGTCAATTAGGTATTATTAGTAATTAAAAAGTAGTTTTAAATTAGTTTTTATTAATTATTAAATAGTTTAAAATTAGTTTTTAATTAATAAAAATAATATTAAAATAATCAAAAAAATAATTTTCTTTTTAACTAAATTTTATTTTAATATTAACTTTATAAAATTTTCATTTTCACCCCATGTAGTTTAATTTAGCTTAAAACTCACCTTTTTCTCTGTCTGTAAACATTTCTTATTTCTTATTTGCTTACGTGTATACATATCTGTTTCCTGTACTTGTTATATACTGTTATCCAGATAATTCCAGTAGTGTAATTCAAACCCACATCATCTTTGGTCACTGTCCTCAGTACAATTCATTCCCGAAAACGTTTACAAATACAATTTCAATCTCGTTGGGACTTAACGACCCGGGGATTTCCCTGTATTTCCACGGATTTAATACTTGCACTCCCTCCTAGGTGAGCCTATCAATTGCACCCGGTTGACTGGTTGGTTTAGGAGGAGTCAAAATTTGGCGCCGCTGCTGGGGAGGTTGTTGCGTGTTTCAAAACATTTTTAGGTTTAGTGGTTTTCAAAACTCTCCTGTACAAGTACCATCACTTTGTAAATCTTTGTGATAATCAAAATCATAACTGAAAAAGTTCATTAAGACTTTTCCTGAAGTGTTAAAACACCAAAAAATCATAAACAACAAAACAAACTGTGAAGTTAAATTACTTCGTTATCTTTAAGATTACAACATACACAGGTGGAATACGGAAGTTCTGACATTAAATTACGAACTGAAGAGAGATCGATTATTCTCTCCCGCCACCCTGCGAGTAATCTTAAAGGAACGATTTCGGTTAACGAATTGGTTCCAAAAATATTTTCAAAGTTTTTTCACCCATACACGAAAAGCCAAAAATATTTTTACTGTGAATAATTACATAAAATGTTACCACCGCAAACCAAGGCAGAACACCTACCAACTGGGGGTGTGAACATTAATAAGTTCCCAAACATAAGATTAAAACTTGCCATTGTATCCTTGTGAGTGGTGTACCTTTTCTAAAGAAACCATTCATTTGAGATTATTAGTTTAAGTTCACCATGGTTTTGCCTCAATCTTGTTTTGAAAAATTGTTTTTAGTGCATGCGCACTCGTTCACAATCACGACGTAATCATCATAGAAACGTAACCGAGTTACGTGCTGTTGAAGAAGAACACACATTAAAAATGGACGACGAGCCCCCACATCCTCCCAAGGATGACTTAGTTCCTGACACCCGAACAATGGAAGAACTATGTCAACCTACCATGCACGGGAGAGGTGGACCATTGCACCACTTACAATTGGAGCCACGGACTTTGGACTAAAACACAACATGATACAGCAGGTCCGAAATTCATGTCAGTTCCACGGTTTGCCGGGTGACGATGCTAACAAGCATCTAGACAAATTTTTAACCGTCACCCAAAGCATGAAACAAAATTCATGTCAGTTCCACGCGTTTATACCTGTTCCCGTATTCTCTTACTCATCATGCGACTGCTTGGTTTGATCGACTTCCTAAAAATTCGATCCATACCTTTGATGAGATGGTTACTAAATTCTTGGCTAAATACTTTCCACCATCCATGGTTACAAAGCTGAGAAATGATATTAGTAACTTCAGACAGCTTCCTGACGAGTCCTTATTTGAGGCATGGGAACGCTACAAACTTGCCATTGATCGATGTCCAAATCATAACATGCTTCTTGTCACCATTATCAATACCTTTTATAATGGTTTGACACTTCGTCATCGTGACACCATTAATGCTGCTGCTGGGGCACCTTTATGAAAAGGACCCCTGAAGAGTGTTATGACTTAATCGAAAACATGACTGCCCATCATAATTTTTGGGACTCCTCTGCAGAGAGGAATGGCTCATGTAAGTCAGTCACTCCGGCAAATAATGAAATAGCTGCCCTAACCAGAAAGTTTGATGATTTGTCTGCTGCGGTTCTCCGAATTCACCCGACAAATCACAATCAGCAGGTCAAAGCTGTCAGTTGTGAAACTTGTGGTGGTCTACACCCATACCATGAGTGCCCAGCCTCCGGTGGCTTCGCTCATGAGAACATATTCGCTGCTCAAGGTTCCAACAATGCGGGACGTAATTCTTACCAACCACAAGGGGACCGAAATCTGTTGAGTTGTCGTTCCAATAACTACATTGGACCACCAGCATTTAATCAGTCTCAGAACCAAAATGGTCAAAACAGAAACCAGAATTTTAACCAAAATCAGAACCAGAACCGAATGAACCAAGGTTTTAATAACCAAGGGAATTTCAACTCTGGTCAACACCAGGTTCATCATAATCAAAACCAAGGGAATTATAACCGTAATCAGGGTCAGAATAATTACAATCAGGGTAATTTTCAACAACCAAATAACTTCCAAGGTAATAACAACCAGCAACATGGGAATTTCCAGAACAATCGGGCTCAAAATTTTCCTAATCAAACTCAAGCCATTGTTCTAACTGGACCATCATCTGATGAGTTATTAAAACAGTTTATGAAATCCCAGGATGAAATGAACAAATTGCTGGTCAGTCAGATCTCTGAATTAAAGAAGTCTTTAAATGATCGACCCTCGGGCTCAGGTACATTACCTAGCAACACGATCGCTAATCCGAGGGGGGATGTAAAGGCGATCACCACCAGAAGTGGATTTTCTTATAAAGGACCCACAACTCCGTCTACCTCTTCTCCTGTCCAGGTAGAGGAATGTGAAACTGAGGATACTACGGACACGGTACTTCCTGTTAATAACGGAGGTACCAATGACGTCCCTCCTCCAGTTGTTCCGATCCCGACTCCCCCTAAAAGAGTCGTGTTTGAAACCCCCAAGGTCCTGTTGAAAATCCAAAAGCCAACCCAAAACCATCAATTCCATATCCTTCACGACTACAAGACCAGAAGCTCCGTGAAAAAGCTAATCATCAGATGGAGAAATTCTTCCAGATTTTTCAAGATCTACACTTTGATATTAGTTTTGCGGATGCTATTCTTTTAATGCCCAAATTCACATCGACAATCAAAAACCTATTGAGCAATAAGGAAAAACTGTTTAAGATGGCACGAACTCCACTCAATGAGAACTGCTTTGCAGTTCTGTTGAAACAGCTTCCCGAGAAGCTAGGAGATCCCGAGAAATTTTTAATACCATGTATTTTCCTGGGAATGGTTGAGTGCTTCGCCTTGGCCGATCTTGGTGCAAGCATCAACTTAATGCCCCATTCAGTATGGAAGAAACTCTCTCTTCAGGAACTCACTCCCACATGCATGACTCCTGAGCTTGCAGACCGTTCAATTTCACGTCCCCTCGGTATTGCTGAGGACGTATTTGTTAGAGTGGGAAAGTTCCATTTTCCGGCAGACATTGTCGTTGTTGATTTTGATGCGGATCCAAGAGTTCCTTACATTCTTGGGAGAGGGTTCTTAAGGATGGGTCGTGCATTGATCGATGTATTCGATGAGGAAATCACGTTACGAATTGGTACTGAAGCGATAACGTTCAACCTTGATCAAACCTCGAGATACTCCTCGAATTATGACTCTGAATCGGTCAACCGAATAGATGTCATTGATGTTGTATATGAGGAGTATGCTCAAGAAATCCTTGGATTCGCTGATAACTCTTCGAGTGACAATCTCACTCCATCTTCTCACCCCATAATTGCTAATTCTTCTCCTTCCCTCACTCCGTTTGAGGGAAGTGACTTCATCCTTGAGGAAATAGAGGCCTTTCTTAAAAGTGATTCGGTTCCCGATGGAATTGATCACCAAGAGATTGACCCGGAGGGGGATATCTTTCTCCTTGAGAAATTGTCAAACAAAGATCCCTCTCCTCTTCCTGTTCTACTTCAACAACTTCATAACGCGGAAATCAAATATGTTGAAAAAACTGATGAATTTCCCCAGGTCAAACTTAAGGACCTACCTCCTCATCTAGAATACGCATTTTTGGAGGGTAATGATAAATTACCAGTCATTATTGCAAAAGATTTAAAGGATGAGGAGAAAACTGCTCTGATTAATGTCTTAAAGTCACACAAGCAAGCAATTGCTTGGAAGCTCTCTGATATAAAGGGTATTGACCCAGATTTTTATACACACAAAATCTTAATGGAGGATGACTTTAAGCCTGCATTGCAACATCAAAGACGGGTTAATAAAAAAATCCATGAAGTTATCAAGCAAGAAGTTTTCAAACTTCTCAATGCTGGATTGATTTACCCGATATCTGATAGTCCTTAGGTTAGTCCCATACATTGTGTTCCAAAGAAGGGTGGCATAACTATTGTCACAAATGAGGATAACGAGTTGATTCCAACTCGGTTGGCTACTGGGTGGCGAGTATGCATCAATTATAGAAACCTGAACGAAGCCACCCGCAAGGACCATTTTCCTCTGCCCTTTATGGACCAAATGCTCGAGAGACTGGCGAGGAATGAGTATTATTGCTTCGTCGACGGTTTCTCGGGTTATTTCCAGATTCCCATTGATCCACAGGATCAAGAGAAAACTACCTTCACATGCCCTTATGGGACATTTGGCTACCGTCGCATGCCATTTGGCTTATGCAACGCTCCTGGCACTTTCCAAAGGTGCATGATGGCTATTTTCCACGACATGATCGGGAAAACCATGGAGGTATTCATGGATGACTTCTCATTCATTGGGAATTCTTTCAACTCATGCCTCTCCATTTAGAAAAGATGCTTCAACATTGTAAGGATACAAATCTTTGTCTAAATTGGTAGAAGAGCCATTTTATGGTCAAAGAGGGCGTTGTCCTCGGCCATAAAATTTCAAAATGTGGGATTGAGGTCGATAAAGCCAAAATTGATGTTATTGCTAAGCTACCTCATCCCACCACTGTTAAAGGCATAAGGAGTTTTCTAGGCCATGCCGGGTTTTATAGGAGATTCATTCAGGATTTCTCCAAAATAGCCCGGCCCATGACTCACCTTCTTGAAAAGGAAGCTCCTTTCATCTTTTCCACCGAGTGCGTTGAAGCTTTTTATACTTTAAAGAAAAGGCTTACCGAGGCACCGATTCTTGTTGCCCTAGACTGGGACTTACCCTTCGAACTTATGTGCGATGCTAGCGACTTCGTTGTTGGTGCAGTTCTGGGGCAACGCAAAACCAAACATTTTCTGCCCATACATTACGCTAGTAAGACCATGACAGAAGCTCAAACGCACTATACCACCACAGAAAAAGAATTATTAGTTGTGGTATATACCTTTGAGAAATTTAGGCCTTACTTGATCCTGACCAAATGTGTGGTGTATACGAACCACTCGGCTTTGAAATACCTGTTTGCTAAACAGGACGCAAAGCCAAGACTGCTCTGTTGGGTCCTGCTCCTACAGGAATTTGATATAATAATACGAGATAAAAAGGGAGCAGAAAACCTTGCAGCTGATCACTTATCCCGGCTAGAGAATCCTCATCAGGATGTTCTCGAGAGAAAGGAAATTAATGAAACCTTTCCTCTGGAGACACTCAATTTAATCTCTACCCGGGATGATACCACTACCCCATGGTTTTCCGATTTTGCAAATTACCATGCGGGTAATTTCATTGTGAAAGGGATGTCTTCCCAACAGAAGAGAAAATTCTTTAAAGATGTTAAACACTGCTTCTGGGACGACCCCTACTTATTCAAAATATGTGCGGATCAAGTCATCCGACAGTGTGTCCATGGCCAAGAAGCCATGTAAACTCTTAAAGCATGTCATGATGGACCCAGTGGGGGACATCATAACCCAAACTACACCTCCAAAAAGGTGTTTGATTCAGGATTCTTTTGGCCCACAATCTATAAAGATGCCCATGAACTTATCAAAACCTGTTAGGCTTGCCAGCATAGAATGAGATGCCGCAAAACGCCATCCAAGTCTGCGAAATATTTGATATGTGGGGCATTGACTTTATGGGCCCGTTCCCGTCTTCATGAGGGAATAAATACATACTCGTGGCTGTCGACTATCTGTCAAAATGGGTTGAAGCAAAAGCTTTACCCACCAATGATGCCCGAGTAGTCGTTAAATTTTTGAAGTCTCTCTTTGCCAGATTCGGGACTCCTCGTGCCATAATCAGTGATCGTGGCACACACTTCTGCAATGATCAATTTGCAAGAGTGATGCTGAAATACGGTGTAACTCACCGTCTTTCCACTGCATATCACCTACAAACAAGTGGGCAAGTGGAGGTCTCGAATCGGGGTATTAAGAGAATTCTGGAGAGGACGTTGGGTGAAAACAGTGCCTCTTGGTCGGATAAGCTGGATGACGCACTATGGGCTTTCCGCACCGCTTACAAAACACCCATTGGGTATACTCCATATAAGCTAGTGTATGGGAAAGCATGTCATCTTCCGATCGAGTTGGATCACAAAGCCTACTGGGTCTTAAAACATGCAAATTTCGACCTCTAGACAGCAGGTGATCATGGCAAAGTTCAACTAAACGAATTAAACGAACTTCGTGATCAAGCTTATGAGAATTCTTTGATTTACAAGGAAAAAACCAAGAAGATCCGCGACTCAAAAATTAAGAACCGTGTTTTCAACATTGGTGACAGAGTCCTTCTCTTCAATTCAAGATTGAAAATATTCTCAGGAAAGCTTAAAACCCGCTGGTCTAGACCATTCACTGTAGCAAAAGTGTTTCCATACGGAACTGTTCAGTTATCTCAACCAGACGGTTCCAACTTTAAAGTGAATGGTCATCGGTTAAAACACTACTTTGGAGGGGACATACCACCAATGATTGTCCCGGATCTCCAAAACTTCCCCACAAATCAATGAATTCGGGGATCGAGTCAAGCTAGCGACTCGATAAACAAAAACAGTAGCATGCATACGGGGTTTTCACCCTAAGTGTGGGGGAGTTACCCCTGCTGTTGTTCACCATGAGTATATTCAAAAAAAAATGTGTATGTATATATCTATATAAATAAAGTGAAAAATGTTATTTCTACATTTAGCTTGTAATGTTGTCTTTTTCCATTCAAAGAATCGGCATAATAGCCGAGACTTTGAATATTGGGATAATATTCAATTCTAAGTGTGGGGGGGGGGGGGGATTCTAGCGAATTTGATCACATTATACCTTCTAGTACCCCCGTTTTTGGCCAAAATTTCAAAATATTTTTCGCTTTATTTCAAAATTTTTATGGTTATCAGTCCACCTTGTCTAAGCCAAAAAAGGACTGGCTAATCCAGGAGCAAACGGCGCTTGGTAAAGATATCTCAAAATCGTTGATGGCTGACAATTTGCCAAAAATTGTATGATATTCAACTCATCATATCCTAAAAGTAAAAGAGTTGGCTAGCCCACATGGTTATGGCTTGTGGTACAGGCAGTGGAAAACCATAATTGGTAATCAACTCACCAAGATGATGACTGTATTCCATCAAAGATTTGGCTAGTCCAAAAGCAAACGGCTTCTTCTAAAGACAAATAAAATCCGTTTACAGCTAATGGTTTGCGCAAAATCATATGGTTATCAGTGTACCATAGTTCATACTTGAACTGAAGCATTTGGCTACTCCAGAAGTAATGGCTTTTGGTAAAGAGACATCAAATCCATTAAGTTTTCATAAAAGATTGCTAGGGACTAGCAATATTTTAGTGTGGGGGATTGATGAGTGTGTAAATACTCATCCTTTTTGTCTCATCTGTACTGCCAAAACATCCAAAAACACTCAAATATGCATCAAAATACTGAAAATATCCCAGGATTGTGTTTTATATGTTTCAGATGCAAAATGATTAAAAACAGATGAAATATGAACAAAGTTTAAATAATTGGCAGTTTCAGTCCCTCAACTTTCAAAACTTGTCAAATCTAGTCCCTGAGCATTTATTTTTGAAGAAAAGTCACCAAAGGTCCTCTTGAAATTACAAGTTATAAAAATTAGTCATTTGGTGAAAAGTTTCAAAACTTTACAAGTTTAGTCCCTGTACTTTGCAAAATTATAAAAAATGGTCCCTAGGATTTAAAAACTTTGAAAAAAATCAATTTTGGTTCTTGTGCTATTCTTCTATGGCAAATATGGTCCTTGGGTGAAAAGTTTGATGAAATTACAAGTTTGGTCCCTGAAGTTTCACAAGTTGGCAAAACAGGTCCTTGAAAATTCAAAAAGTGGAAAAATCAACATAGGTCCTTGTACTATTCAAATATGGCAAGAATAGACCTTGTGAGTAATTTGGAAGAATGGCAAACTTAGCCCTTGGACTTTCAGATAAATTACAAAATTGGTCCTTGATACTTATTACTACAAACCAAACGGATCCTATTACTAATAAACCCAAAATCCAAATCCGGTCCAAACACAACATCACCCAAGCCCAACCTTCCTTGAGCCCAATCCACCTTCAGGGTCAAACCCGGTCAACCCCCTCCAAACTACCCTTTCCCTCCCAAAACCACCCTGCCAAACCACCTCTGTAAAACCACCTCCCCCACCTTCTCCACTTGCAATTTCATCATCACCATCCCACACCCTCTTCACCTAACATCACCCCCCTAATTAATGTACCACCCACCCTACAACACGCAAGCAGTCCCCAATTGCTCTATCTCTTTTGGCGCCAAAATGATCAAACGGTCTAGATTGCTCAAAAATATCCAAAGGTCAAGATTAATGATGGGATATGATTAAAACAACTTGGGGAACCCTAAACAGGGCTTATAAAAGGAAGAAGAAGGTAGAAGACATAGTGTGTAGTTTTTTAGTTAAATTTAGTATCGTATGTAGTGTACTCTTTGATCCAATTGTAATTTCAAGCTTTTAAATCTTGTACTCAGTTTCTTAAATATATGTTGATTTTTTTGCAATCTTAAATCCAAGTTTCATAGTTTAAATCTCTTAGTTGCAAAGTTAAAATTTCAATTTAAGGTTATGGTGTTCACAACTATGGTTTAGAGACTCACAAGCTCACATAAGCTCCCATATAGCTCTTAAAAGCTATTAGTAACCTTTAAAAATAGTTTAGCTTTAAAAAAATCAAAATACAAAAAAGTCAAGAAAAGTCAAAGGAATTTGAGAATTACAGGTTTAATGACGAAGAAGGCTGGAGCATAGTTAATTCAGTATGGCCATGGGTTAGCGGCTTAGTGGTAAGCCTATGGGAGTGGTATTGGTCCTTGGTTCATGTAACTTGGCAGGATTGCAATTTGTAAGGTTTTTCTTAAATTTCAAGTATTACTATTCCATTACTTATTTACTGCTTGTCTGTGCTTATTGCTGCTTATTAATAGTCAATTAGTCATAGTATTGCTTAAGAACAAGATTTGGTTCATTGGAACCCTTTGTGCTTAAAATCTCAACTTAGACTGTCTAGTTTGTATAATTTGGATTCTTGGACATTTGAGCTTATATACCTTGTTTTTGTCTAATAATAAGCTCCTAAGACCACATTAAGTTGTTCAAAAGCATTCACTTGGTCACTAGTGATCAGTTGCTTAGAAAACCAAAACTCCATACTCAACTCAGGTTGTTTGGAATTGCTTGATTCCCTGTGTTCAGGACTGTGTTTGTTGTTATTTCTATTTCATTTAAGTCACAGCACGTCATGATAGCTTTGATCAACCATAAAATCCCACCCTCATTCAGTAGAAAGTCAAAATCACACCAAATCTCATTATAAGAGGTCACTGTGAGGATTTTAGGTCTCAAAATCCTTCATAAATGATCAATAGTTGTTAGTATAGCTTAATTTAATCTCCTTTTAGCTTAACATCACCATTTCAGTAGATTCGAACCAATCAAAGGTCATATAAGTCAACTTAGAATCAAAATCTCAAAAGTCAAAATTGCATGTTGTGTAGAAACTCATTTTTCAAGGAATTTTCATGAATTTTTTGATGCAATTCAGACCTTGAGCTTTTCACAGCTTAAACTATACCAGCTTATTTTTCAAATCCCATAGCATATACAAGGCCTTATTTAGACCTGCAGGGCAAAAGTGTCCCCTGCACCAGGGCACTCAGGTTTTTGGTCAACTTTCAAAACTCCTCCAGGGTGCAAATGAAAACTTTAGGCCTTGTCTTTTAGCTTTTTAGAAAGCTCTTCAGCTTATCTTTTGAGATTTACAATAAATTTGGATCTCAGTGCTTATTAGGTTAGCTTATTCAGTCTTGGAAGTTTGCTTATTTTGACTTTGTGTACTGAGTGCTCAGTATACAACCACCAACTTCAATAGTCCATAGCTAGTACATTAGTGGGCCCCACCCTTAGCTTATTAGCTTTTTGGAAACCCTGATAAGCCATTTAGCTGAATCAGTGCTTATTTGTTACTCTTGAACTTATTTAGATATAGGAATAAAGGCTTGTAATTTGTTCTAATTCACCAAGTAAGCTGAGACCTCAGGATTTTAGCTTATTTTTAATTGACCACATCTAGCTTATTAGTGAGAGTTAGGGGTTGATTCTTGGCTTATTTGAAAGATCTTCATCTTATCTCTCATAATCAGGCTTAAGTTTGGATCCTTGACCTTTTGTGTGGACTCCACACAGGCCTCCAAGTGGCCTGTTTTACCCTGCTTACTGAGCAACTCAGGTTTTTGGCCTTATATCAAGGGCTTATTCTGCGCTTATTAGTGATCCTTAGGGACTGCTTATTGGCCCATTTGCAAGACCCCCAGTCCAACTTTAAGGGTTAACCCTAGTTTTGGACTCCTGAACCCCTTGTGGTTCCCAAAGACCTTTACAGTTGGACCTTTTAGCCTATTTTGGACTGTCAAATAAGCTAATTGCTTATTTGTTGTTTCTGGCTTATTGTCTGTGCTTATTTGGATTCTCTGTGCTTATTCATAGTTCATATTGTTAGTAGTTTGCTTATATTGATCTGTGGCACCTTATTACAAGCTTATTCAACATCACAAGTCCCAATAAGCTTTTAAATACCAACTGTTAAGCACTTGTGAGTGCACATAGCTTATTAATAAGCTACAACGAAAGTTCTATCATAAAATTTGCTTTATTTTAGTGTAAAATTAGTTTTGTAAAAGAAAATTCAGAAAAAGACAAAAATAAAAATAGTGATAACTTATATTTAAGCTATTTGGCTTATTGCTCTGCTTTTTCAAAAAGCCACTTCATTTTTATAATTTTCATAAGTTAATGTTCACTTGTAGTATTTTTAGTAATTTTTCTAGATTTTTCTCTTTTCATTTAATATTTATTAGAATTAATATTAATTTTAATAATAACTAAGTAATATTAGTTAATTAAATAGTTTTATTAATTTTTATTTAACAACAGTACCTTTTTATATTTTTCCTAGGTTTTATAAATCATAAAGTATTTTTAGAAAATAATTTCTTAATTACTACTATTCATTTTCTATTTTTCTTAATTAATTTAGTTAATTAGTTTTTAATTCCTAAATAAGTAATAATTAGTAAACTAGTTTAAAAATAATTTTTATAAACTTTTTATAATTTTATAGGATTCTTGTGATGGTTAATTAGATTTATAAAAATTTTCATAATTTTCTAAGTCACTTAGGTATTAGTAGTAATTAAAAAGTAGTTTTGAATTAGTTTTTATTAATTATTAAATAGTTTAAAATTAGTTTTTAATTAATGAAAAAAATAATAAAATAATCAAAAAAATAATTTTCTGTTAATATTAAGTTTATAAAATTTTCATTTTCACCCCCTGTAGTTTAATTTAGCTTAAAACTCACCTTTTCTCTGTCTGTAAACAATTCTGATTTCTCATTTGCTTACGTGTATACGTATCTGTTTCCTGTACTTGTTATATACTGTTATCCAGATAATTCCAGTAGTGTTATTCAAACCCACATCATCTTTGATCACTGTCCTCAGTACCATTCATTCCCGAAATCTTTTACAAATACAATTTCAATCTCGTTGGGACTTAACGACCCGGGGATTTCCCTGTATTTCCATGGATTTAATACTTGCACTCCCTCCTAGGTGAGCCTATCAACTGCACCCGATTGACTGGTTGGTTTACGAGGAGTCACTACCCCATCAGCATCTTTGACGTGTTTCTTCAAACTGTTACCCTTACGGACAACTTCCCAAAGATTCCAGTCAATATTGGTGATCCAATTTTGCATCTTCATAGCCCACAATTCATACTCATCCGCATTTTTAAGGTATGGGAATTTGTCATTGCTATTTGTGAGAGTTAGTTGTTGGTAGGATGTGGTGTTTTGATTCTGATTAACTTCTGATTCATCGTCTGATCCAGCCATTGTTTTGGTTGTAAGGGTGTAAGAAAGATGTTCTTAGTATCACAGAGACTCTCCCGAGGCTCTAATACCACTTGTTGAAACTAAGACCTTGATAGATCTTTGAGCACTCGTGGATCGTTAGTAATGTTTATGTAATCACAAACACACTAATAGAAAGTCTCTATAACTTGTATTCTAAAGCGGAAATAAACACAAGTATAATTACAGAATACTAAGAATGCTTTGATCCTCTATGGATTTTTAAATAATACTAAAAGTTGTTTTTCAAATGTGTATCTAATACATAATCGTGTGTTCCTTTTATAGATAAGGAACCCTAAACCATTTCACAAGAAACGTATCTACTATAAACTTAAAAAGATATGCATTATCACTTCCTAATAAAACTCATGCATATCCTAACTAAATAACAACATATACATAATATCTATATCCGCAGAAACAAACTATGCGGAATCTATTCTTCAGCAGGAATACTTCTTCGGCAGAAACAAGCACTTCAGCAGGAACCTTCAGAAGTAACCTTCAGCAGAATTTTTAATTAGCAGAATTCCCAACATCTCATCACCTCCTCAAAGCCCTATATAAACCCTCCCCTCCCCTTTGTTGTCATTCAACCCAAACAAAAACAAACACTCTCATAATTGCTCTCAACTTCAAATATTAAAGCTATAAATAAACTACATCCAATTCCTTGCAATCTTTGGTGATTCTTCTTGAATTTAAGTCCATTCAAGTTCCAAACATCTCAACACAAGGTCCTTCAAGAGTACAAAGTTGTAGAAGGATTGCTAGAAGTGTGGAGAAATTGCTCAATCAAAGTCCTAGTTCTAAGTCCTTGATATTCCTTTCTTTAGTAAAAGCCAAAAGTTGTAAGAAAGCTAACACCCACTCTTGCTCAACATCATTTACATATTTCCTACTCTTTATTTATACTATATATGGTCATTATATTGTGTTCATGATTTACAATAACCTTTAAAATAAGTTAAGAGAACTATATGTTAACTTTATACAAGTAAACATGAAAACTAGTGACATATATTATGAAATACGACCAAAAGAGTATAACCATTATATTAGACACTTAATTAATGTTAAAGAGGAATTTACAAGGAAAACATAGCAATTTGAATCGCCAAAAACGAGTACACGAGTCAAAAGATACGGCTAAAAGATGTTAGCGAAACCAAAACGCCAAAACTGGTAAAACAAGTTGTTAAGCAGCTGACCTTTTTAAACGAGGCCCTTCTGGTCTATTTCATCAAAAAGTTAAAACACGAAAGTTGTGAACGAGGTTTTCCTTCAATATTAAAGAAGCTCGGGTCCTGAAAATGCATAACGAATGGCTTAAATGCCTAGGGATGAGATCACAAACGCGGCTAAGGCCAAGGCAGATCTCAAGACCATGGTATCCGAAGACCAAAGCCACGGCAAGGCCATGGCTAAGACCTTAAGGCTTTCTACACTGAAATCATTAATTAAAGTTTTAGTCTTAACAAAAAACAAAAAACAAAAAAAAAAATAATAAATAAAATAAAAAAATTGGATCTACTCCATTGATAGACCATGAGTTTTTGCAAGTAATATTACATCCGTACTAGACTTAATAAACTTATAAAGATAACAATCTTCATTCAAAATAAACTTTCCAAAGTTTATTCGACCTTAGGACATGTAACTTTTAATGACCAAAAACATATATTTTCTATCGAATACTACAATACTAGGGATCTTCGTGTGAGGGATTTATTAGAGTAAAATAGATCGATGAGTTGCTGGATATACGAATTAAAGTGTCTTAGCTCCTCGAACGTTTACTACATGACCTCTGGATTGTGTTGGCCCGAACGGTAGTACAAAATATATAAATTAAACATGTTTCATAAACCGTTTTTGAAAAACAACATACCCAACCTAATAAGAACAACATCATGATCAATATAAAGACATATATAGGCTTGTTTACGTTTTCTTAAACATTATTACAAACCTAAGTTGCAACAATTATTCTAAGTTGCATGATTGATGCTAAATGGTCAACTAAAGTCAACCACAGATGTGGTCAATAAAGTCAAACCACCTAGGTCAATGCATCCAGATAATATAGGATATCATCGGGTCGTTATGTCCTGACGAGGTGTAAATTGTATTTGAATGTGCTTGTGATCGGGTGATTTTCACAAGAAAGGGTTAGGATGATTATACTACTGATTTTTAGCTGCAAATGATACAAATACTTAATATGGACAAAAACTGAAAAACCAGATAAGTGAAAACGTTTCAAAACTTAAAAGGTACGTTTAAGTTTAAATAAACGTCAACGTACCAGATAAAAAGTGAAAACTGAAATATGAAATCCCTCAGGGGGTGAAAATGACTTTTTTACAGCCCTAAGGATGAAAGAAAATTTTTAGAAAAAGAAATTGAATTTTTACCCTATTTAATTATTTAATATTAATTAAATACTATTTAATACTAATTATTAATATTTAAATAACTTAAATATAATATAATATCATTTTAATACAAGAAAAATGAAAAATTAATTTCTAAAATTATAAAATAACTAAAAACTAATTTTAAAATTAAAATTTTTTTTTTGTCTTTTTGTGGCTTTTAAATTAATTAATAATTAATTTAATATTAATTACCTAATTAAACTAAACAAAATTATTAAAAATACTAAAAAGACTTAGAAAATTAAGAAAAGTTTTATAAAACTAATTAACCATCATAGGAATCCTAAAAAAAATATAAAATGTCTATATTATATGTTTTTAAACTATTTTACTAATTATTAAACTAAATATTAATTAATTACTAATTAAACTAATTAAATTCTAAAAAATAGAAAATGAACAGTAAGAATTATGAGAAATTCCTAAAATTATTTTATAACATATAAAAGCTAGGAACAATATAAAAACTAGGTATTACTTGATAAAAACTAATTTTGCTTTTTAATACTTAAATATTAATTAATTATTACTTAAACTATATTTAATTCTAATAAATACTGAATGCAAGAGAAAAATCTAGAAAAATTCCTAAAAATACTTTAATATAAAAGAAAATTAAGAAAAATATAAAAATGCAAATTACTTAATAAAAAGCTAAAAAGGAAAATTAGAAAGATAAATAATATTAAATAGAAGCTATCACTTAAAATTATTTTGGATTTTTCTGGTTTTTCTTTTGGAAATCTATTTAACTACTAAACATAAGAAACTTTTGGGAAAACAACTTTTACAAAGCTTAAAAATAAGCAAAATGGCCACTAAAAGCTCTAACAGTTGACTTTTTGTTGACCTAAGCTAGAAATGAGCCTCTGTGGGGTCCACAGGGATATCTTTGGGTGAAAATAAGTGAGATGGACTGATATGAAGCCAAAACAACAAAATAATACCACTGATAATCAATAAGCAACCAAATAAGCACTTTGAGAAGTTGTTTTGTACACAAAATGGGACAAAGTTGCAGCTAGTTCAGGGGGCCCATAAGGGGGCTTGAGCTCAAAACCTTGGTAAAACTAGAAAGAGGGCCAGCTTGTGAGTCCAAAGAAACAAGGGGGAGGCTGTGGGGCCCAATGTGGTGTCCTGTGGGACCTCCAGAAGTGAGGGCAGTGGGGTGGTTTGCTGGTGCAGCAGGGGCCTGCAGCCCTGTTTGGGGGAGTGTGGGGCCCATTAGAAAAATCACAAAAATATACTGATGGTGGGATTCCAAAGCTTAGGTGGGAGGCTTCAACATGTAAAAAGCTCAAGATCTGAATCCTTACAAAAAAATCACAACAATTCCTTGAAAATTTGAGATTTTTCCTAGAAGTCAATTTTTGACTTTTGAGTTTTGATGAAAGTTTGAGTTTTGTGAATTTTGGATGAATCCTAATGACTAAGTAAGTTATTATGAGCTACTAAATGTTGAAAATAAGCTATAATAACAACTAATGAAAGGATTTGAGTGATTTAGGAACATGAAAAACCAACAGTTAAACTATGAGAAGGATTCAAGTGAGTTTTTGACTTTTGCTCAAAAGGCCATTGGTTTTTATACTTGAAATGACTCTAATGGACCTATTTTGAACTAAAGGAGCTAAAAGTAGTGACCAAAACAGGACCAAACACATAGAACTCAGTTTATCCAAACACACCTTTAAATCTAATCCAATGATTACGGCACGTAATAAGCCAACTAAAAAAAATCATAAAAATAAGCCAAATGTGGATTCATGTAGTTAAGCTGGTATATTTCAACCTCAAGAAATGTCAAAGCCTAATTTGATACACAAAAATCATGAAAATTCTTGCAAAAAGTGAATTTCTACATAACCATGCAATTTTGACTTTTTTCAATTTTGCTAAAGTTGACTTATGTTAGATTCTAATGACTCCTACTAATTTAGGATGTTATATTAAGCTGTAACTAAGCTAATTTAAGCTAAATATCATACTTATACATTAATATGAAAGACCAATGGATCAAAAATCTCAACGGTGCACTGTGAGGGGCTATGAACTAGGATTTTGACTTTTTTCCAAACAAACCCTAGATTTAAACCTTTACTAGACCTAATGTGACTTGTTTAAGCATGTATGAACCAAAAGTGACAATACAGATATGACTAAACATAGAGTTGTATACAGAACCAAACACCCCTATAAAAGGCTGATTTGGAATTTTTATGGAGCAAATGGGATGTTTATGCTACAAAACAGATTTCTAAGGGCTTATTATGATTATAAAATACTTAATTAAGCATAGAAACATAAGATGAAACTATAAATACCCACTATTCTAAATTATGCTAAATAGGAAGTTGAGATGAGATAATGAGCAATAATGGAAACTAATTAACAAACATGATATTATTTAATTTAAATCAACTTTAATACAGTATATTAACACAAAAACACTAAAATCAAGTAGAATGACCAAGACTACGGTAACATTCAATGAAATGAGATAAAGCTTACAAATGCTTCCAAATGAAAAGCTGAGAATCAAGACCAAAAGAACTCTCCTATAGGCCTTCCACAAGGCCACTAACCCAGAACAATTCACAATCACCCTATTCCAGCAATCTTCAACATCTCACACTGAATTTTTTATTTTTCAACCTATTTTCTTGATTTTTTATATATTTATATTTTATGACTAAGACTGAATTTTATGGTCTCTAATAGCTTATATAAGCTATATGAGGAACCTAAATGATCTTATTCAGTTCATACAACAACTTATACCAACATTCAAACTAAGTTTAGATTTTTGACAAAATTAAGCATAATTTGAATTTCAAAAGAAAATTGAAATTGATTGATGTAAACAAGTTCAAAATACAACTGAGAATACTAAACATACAACTTTGAAGCCTTGAATTATACTAGAATTTTTAAAATTACAAATACAACACTAACTTTTTTAAAACTAAAAAACTACTCCTCTGCTCCCAGCTTCTCTTTCTATTTGTAAGGGTCCTTTAGGGTTTGTTTGACCTTCTGAATGAATCCCACCATCCTTAGGAACCGTTGGATTACTTCCTTTTGATCTGAGCCCTTCAAATTTCTTTAGGCGGGAAATTGGGTTTTTGGTAGGTTGTGATAACTTGGAGAGGTATTAGTAGCATTAATTGGTGTTTGGGATGTAGTGTTAGTGGAGGGGACATGGAGTGGGAAAGGTGAGGTGGAAGGATGGGGAGGTAGAGTGTTGTAGGGGGAGTATCAGGCAAGTGGGATGGGTAGGAGGTGATGGTCAACGTGGGTGTTGACCCTGTGAGATATCAAACGGGTGTTTGTTTTGGGCCTGGAAAGAAGATTGGGCCAAGGGGTGGTATAAGGGTGGATTAGTTTAGGTGTTGGGTTTGGTTTATGATATTTAAGAGTTCGGTTAGTTTTAATGAAATACACAAGGACCACTTTTGTAATTAGGCTAAAAATTAAGGGACCTAAAATGCAATTTTTCCAAAGTATTACAAGGACCAAATTTTGCCAAGTTTTAATAACACAAGAACCTTGTTTGATAATTTCCAAAATTTTACACCCAGGGACTATTTTTGACATTTTTAAACTTCAAGGACCTAAGTTGTCATTTTACAAACTTGAATTTTAAAAGACTAATTTTGAAAACTTTTGAATCCCTAAGGACCTTTGATGATAATTTTCCATATTTTGAATAACCAGGGACTAGTTTTGACATTTTATGAAAGTTGGGGAACTGAAACTGCCAATTTTGCAAACTTTATTCATTTTTCATATGTTTTTACTCTTTTTGCATCTGAAACATATAAAACACAATCCCTGGGATATTTTCAGTATTTGATGCATTTTTGAGTGTTTTTGGATGTTTTGCAGTTTAGATTTGGCCAAAAATGATGAGTGTTTGAGCACTCATCATTGCACGTAAATGTTTTCCTGGCTTATCCAGCTATTTCGTTATATCCTTAAACGTCATCCACTCACGGTGAGTTCATGGCCCCTAATTTTACTTGTTTAAATGTTTTATAGCTATTTTGGGGGAGATACATGCTTAACTACTTGATTTTACTTTCATAAGTACTCTAAACTTTTGCGGATTATCGTGAGTCATAGCCCCATGTTTTATACTTGTTTGTTAAACTCTTTAGGGGAGATACATGCTTTAACTATTTTATGACAATCACAATTATTTGCAAACTATATGTTTTATCTCAGCTAAATATTTATTTATGCTAAATAATGTAGGTTATAATATCAAGTCACAAACATGTATTTCATGGTGGTTGTGATTCGTTGGTGTAGAAGAAAAAGAAAGAAATATGGGAACCTTGAGAGGATGAGAGAAAACTTTGAATATTAGATTGAGATTATGAGAAGGTCCAACCCTCTCCACATGTGGAGAGGGGTATTTATACTACCTAACAAACAAATGATAAAACATCCACACCCGGGCTGTGGATCAGACATACAGTAGGTAAAGACCCGTCCTTCTTCCAGGATGTTACTTAGACTAATTCTAACTAATAACTAAACTAACTACGAGCTAACTTAATGCTATTACAGTAATTAGGTGACCGAGTCTTTAATAAGAATATTTGTATTCCTAACAATCTCCCCCCAAGCGAGGTCACCTTGGAAATTAAGCTCTTTGATCTTTAAGCATTCATTAGTCATTGTAGCTCGTAGGTTTTGATTCTTCACTTTTCTGCACACTTTGTACTTCAAGCAATGAACTTGTGATTTGGAGTTCCTTTGAGATGTATGTTCTTTGAGCTTCTCTGAGATCATCATCCACAATAAATCTCCAAGCTCATCCACAGTAGTATCGCCTTCATGTGATGTAGTGACTTAAGGACCATCATGCTCACACCCTTCTGGATCTGGAGACTTTACATCAGTCTTGTGGATCAGGAGACTTTTTCATCAAAGTTGCGGAAATGTTGTTGGTAGTCTCTCAACATTTGTTGTAGCAAGTCTCTCATCATCATTGATAGTGAGGAGGATGTGTGAGCATGAGGTATGGATTGTCCCGATTCAGCTGGAAATAGGAGCCATCAACGCCATCTTTAGATGTGTCCCTAAAATAAAACAGTTAGCAATAAAGATAGAGAACGAATATGGCTTTGTCATTCATTCTGCGAGGACAGACTACCCTCAGGTTTTGTGAAAACCGACCTGTGATCAGGTAGAGACTCTTTTAAAGAGGACTCTCCTTGACAGGAATTTCCAGCTTGTAGTAATGAATTTTCCAAAGAATCCACTTTGGAATCTTCATACCTAGCATGTTCTCATACTAGAACGTCTCAAAGCAGACAGCACGATAGAGTGAATCGGTGAATAAATATCCACAGATTGATGAAAAATAGATTTACAGAAATCACTCGCATGTCATATAATAAACAATTTTTGAGACACGACTAGTGTTTTATGCTTAGAATCACATTTCCATCAAAAATACTTTTGTTTGAAATATTGTACACAATCATTGTGCTCGAAAATAAGTTTGTGAGCACACTGAAAGGTTTTTGCAAAAGTATCCGTCAATCCATATCCTGGAACAAGTTTGATTCAATGTTGAATCGCACCATCGTTACTTTCTAGTTGTCACTTGATCATTGATCCAAGTGGATCTCACATGTCACCTACCAAGAGCTTGAAAGATGTTCGCTCTAAAAGGATTTCCATCTTCATTGTGAATATTTTCATATCACTTGGATGTTCTGGCAATACCACAAGGATAATGCGTAGGACTCTAAATATTTTGTCTTATTTTCCACATTTTGTGAAACAATAAGCATATTTGGAAGTGTGTCCTATGGAGATTTATGGATGATCTCATGGCTTTAGACTCAATAGTACGTTTTGATCCACTCCTGGAGACTAGGGAGGCGTCTCCTGTTTTAGGTATTAGCATAGCTCGCAATGAGCGGTCGATACATTGCACAGGGTTCACCGTGAGAATGAAACAAGCTCTTTTAAGAGAAATTGAGTGGTTGGGAAGTTTAGTGCAGTGCGTCACTGGGTCCATGACGTCTTGTCTTCAATACCGGTGTTAACTTAGTAACCGCCAGTAGCTTATGCATTGAACCCAGTTTCTACCCTAAGTTTGAATATATGGAGGGCTATTTCTTTTCATCGTTTCTCATTTCATTTCTTTTTCATTCTTCAACCCCTTCAGTGCTTACCGAGACTTCATCACTAGAACCTTGTTGGGTTGGTTCCAGTCCTAGCTCTATCTCAGTCCGCACTATTCCCTTTCTCACCTTTTTTTTAATCATTCCTAAGGACTTCTAATCTATCTATGGTTTGTCCCTGGGAAGATCCTTCCGGTTCTAGTGGATCATGGGAACTCATACCTAACCTTAACCATCCTTATAACTCCGTGCATAAAGATAAATGGTCGGTCTTTGGTATTACTTCCACAAACGCCTTTTGCTCCCGCTCAATATGTGCATCGATATTTGAAAGAGTTTAGCACATATGTGGGAGCCTATTATTGAGTCGAAAATATCACATTTATATTATCAGATTTCTTATTTAAATCACATTCTCTCCCCTGATCAAAAATTTCAAATCTTTCGAGATTTTGGATCTCAATTGATTTAAATAAGTTAGAAAACGTTTAGGAGAGAAATGCGATCAATTTTAACATTTTCTGATAAAATAGGAACCTTTTTCTTGCTCCCCCTCAATCTGTGAGGGAGGTTGTTATGTGTTAGATTTGATAAGTTTACAAAAGATTTGAAGTTTTAACGAAAACTCTTTCAAAATGTTCTCATTCTGACACATAACCATCACAAATCGTTTTGTTTCAAGGTTTTTGTACAAAGTGTGGAGAGTTTTGATGATACATAAAATTTTGAGAAATCACTCTCCCCCTGAATCAATGACGGATGTTAAAACTGAAATATTATCATAAAATATTGAAGTCATTGATTGAGTGAAAATTTTTATCAAAATTTAGATTCAATTGGATTTTCAAGCAAAATCTCATGGTACCACCAAGTGTTGCACAAATACTTTCCGGAAGAATCATAGAAGGGAAAGTATTTGGCGATAAAAAGAAGATTTCTCTTCTTTATCAAGAAATAATGCACTGAAGTGTACATTAGATCGAGGATACATGGATATAAAGTAATCCGTGCCCAGGTGAACTTCACCCGGTAAAAGGAACAACCGTCTTTTTGCCGACGAGTTTTACCCATTTTGAAAAATGGGTTGCTATCTGAAGTAATAGCAAGCCATAATTTTGAAGTCCGAGTTACAGCCTGAAATGACTGCAAGCCATAATTTGTATAATATTTTGAGATACGACATATTTTAAAAAAACTTTATTCAAAACCAAAAAACTCTTGCTCAAGCATATGTATGATTCCGTGTCATTATTCAATGAAATTTCTAGAAACGTACATAATATTGATTACACAAGAGACATGTCGAGAGAAGAATATTTTTGAATTTTTATGATTTTTCAGATTTTTATGGTTTTTATAGGTTTTATATTTTTCTATTTTCTTTTTTATAAATCTTATGTATAAAGGATATGTGAAGCCAATCCTTCAATCATCATTCTCTTCCTGGAAAGACTTAAGAATTTCTAGAGTGAGGCTCTTCATCCCAAGACGTGGGAGAATGAACTGAAATCTTTCCCGAGAAAGAGCCTTTGTGAATATATCAGCCAGCTGAAACCCCGTTCTCACAAAGTAGAGTTCCACTATCCCTTTCTCCACTTGTTCTCTGATGAAGTGATGACGAATGTCTATATGCTTGGCTCTGGAGTGCTGGACATTGCTGCAGCACAGGGCAATGGCACTTTTATTATCACAATACATTGGGATTTTGTTAAAATCATACCCATAATCTGATAGTTGTGATCTCATCCACAAAATTTGAGCACAGCACGAGGACATGGCTATATATTCAGCTTTTGTGGATGAAATTGAAGTGCACATTTGCTTTTTAGATGACCAGCTGACAAGTTTCTCACCCAAGAATTGAGCACCTCCGGAAGTACTTCTGTGAGTATCTTGACACCCCGCATGATCAGCATCTGAGTAGGCCGTAAGAGCCATTGCATTGTCTTTAGGGTACCAAAGACCCATATGGATTATCCCTTGGAGATATCTGAAGATTCTCTTGACAGCTTCCAAGTGCTTTTTGGTGGGGTTAGATTGATATCTGGCGCACATGCATACAGCGAAAAGAAGGTCTGGTCTACTTGCTGTGAGGTACATGAGAGATCCAATCATGCTTCTGTATTTGGTCTGATCAATGGTTACTCCAGCTAAGTTGTCATCGAGTTTGGATCTTTCAATTATGGGTGTATCAACTGTGTCACTTGAATCAAAGCCAAACTTCCTGAAGATGTCACTAGCATACTTGGCTTGATTGATAAAGATGTCGCTCGGGTTTTGTGAGACTTGTAGCCCCAAGAAGAAAGACATTTGTCCCATCATAGACATTTGAAACTTGGAACTCATTTCTGTAGCAAAGCGATCACATTCCTTGGAATCAGACGATGCGAAGATGATATCATCAACATAGATTTGAACGTGAAGAAGGTTGTTTCCAGTCTTCCTAGTGAACAAGGTATGATCAACTATACCCTTGGTAAATTGATTTGCAAGAAGAAACTTGGAAAGTGTGTCGTACCAAGCTCTAGGAGCCTGTTTGAGACCATAGAGTGCCTTATTTAAGCGATATACATGATTAGGTCTTTCTGGGTCCACAAAACCTTCAGGTTGAGTAACATAAACCACCTCCTTTAAGTTCCCATTCAGGAAGGCAATCTTAACATCCATTTGATAAACAATCATGTTACAGCTGGCAGCATTGGCAAGAAAGATTCTAATGGCCTCGATACGAGCGACAGGTGCAAATGATTCTTCAAAGTCAATACCCTCTTGTTGAATGTATCCTTTCACAACTAAACGAGCCTTGTTTTTCAACACATCCCCATGCTCATCAAGCTTAACTTTGAAAATCCATTTGAGAGCAATGATCATCGCACATTCAGGTGGTGGTACTAATTCCCATACATCACGACGATCAAACTCATGGATTTCTTCTTGCATTGCGGTGAACCAAGACACCTTCGTCAGGGCATCCTTGAAGTCTTTGGGCTCGATTTTGGATAAAACTTAGTTGAAGAAACACCACAAGGCATCAATGGCAAGTTGTTTTCTAGTGGATACAGGTCGTGAGGGGTTTCCTATGATGTTGTCAATAGGGTGATCATTTGTCCATTTTCTGAGATGCTCATGAGGTTGAGGATAGTGAACTGATATAGCATTGTTTGAATCTTCTGAGGAAGATGCTTCGTTGGAGGATTCAGGTGCAAAAACATTTTCAAATGGTTCTTCCTCAGGTGGTGCAAACGGATTGACTTTCCATGTGTTATCAGATGTAACTCCTTGGTGTTCAGAAGACGAGTGTATATTTGATTCATTATGAGTGTTGCTACATTCTGGTGCATCCTGATCAAGAGGGATGGAGACAGATGGACCATTTGTATCATGAGGCACATTCACAGCCATAATATTAGGTTCAACAGCCGGCTGTACCGGTTCATGAAGTGGTTGTGACTCGTAGTACTCATCAAACATAGGATCAAATAACTTTTTCAATTCTTCACTCGTGGGAGGAACATAAGGAGTGACATGGCAGGAGTTCTGTACAAGCCCCGAACGTATGCTCTGTCAGCTCATCAAACGTGACATGGATTGTTTCCATGATTTGTCGGGTTCTTTTGTTGTAGATTCGGTACCCTTTTCGATCTGCCGCATATCCGACGAATACCCCAATACCAGCCTTAGCTTTAAGCTTCCCTAAGTCTTCACTATCGTTAGTTGGGTAGCACAGGGCACCAAATACACGAAGAAAGGAGAGATCAGGCTTTTTGAGATGCACCAGCTCATACGGTGTCTTGTTGTGGAGAGGATGTATCAGTGACCGATTTTGAGTGTAGCAAGCAGTAGCAATGGCTTCCGCCCATAGAAACATTGGTGTCTTTGAGAATATCAGCATAGTGCGAGCAGCTTCAACTAGTGTGCAACTCCGTCTTTCAACAACTCCATTTTGTTAAGGAGTTCGAGGAATACTCTTCTGATGACTGATGCCGATACTTTCATAAAATTGAGTGAGCTGATGGTTAACAAACTCAGTTCCATTGTCAGTGCGAATGATTCTAACGGTTTTGTTGAGCCTTACTTGCAACAGCTTGATGATTTTGATAATGATATCAGGAGTTTCATCCTTGGATCTTAAAAATTTCACCCATGTGAATCGTGAATAGTCATCCACAATAACAAGAACATATCTTTTTCCATTGAGGCTTTGCACTCTCATGGGTCCGCACAGATCCATGTGAAGGGTATGGAGTACTTCAGTGTTGGAGTTGGTGGGTTTTGGTTTGTGAGTTTGTTTCTTGCTTTTACCCAATTGACATGATGAGCAGAGATGATCTTTTTCATACTTCAATCTGGGCATGCCTCGAACAAGATCTTTGCGAGAGAGTTCATTTATGGTGCCGAAGTTCAAGTGGTTCAAACGACGGTGCCATAACCATGATTTTCTTTTTGAGGCCTTAGAAAGTAAGCAAATGGGAGAGGACCGTATCATGTCTTCAATAGAGATGGTATACAAATTTGTACCACGACTTCCCTAAGGAGATCAACTCTGTCGAATTCTCTAACGAAACATGTGTGTTTTCTAAAGGCCACTTCGAGATTAGAATCACATAATTATTCAACAGAGAATAAGTTGTGCCCAAGTCCTTTCACATAGTAAACTCTTGAAATCACACTATCACCGAACACATAATCACCATACCCCATAATAGCCCCAAAGTGGTCGTTTCCGAATCTAACTGTCCCGATAAACTTTTTCATGAAATTTTTGAGCCGAGAGCGATCCCCAGTCATATGTTTTGAGCAGCCTGAGTCCAAATACCACAAGATGATTTGTACGACCTACATTTGAAACCAGACAGATATGGATAACTGAAAAACATGGATCCCCAAGTGTAATTGGGATCCAATAGGTTAGCACACGCATACTTAAGAGATACAGGATCAGTATTTTCATTGGTTCTCACAGATGAACCGATGCCAGTGGAAGCGGTTGTCTTACTATCAAGGCATTGGGTCACTAAAGAGAATTTTCTACCAGTAGCCTTCCATCTCTTAACCTCTAAAGACTTAGGGTCAGGCATGTAAGTCAATGGGCACTGGTTTCCTAGAGTGAATTTTCTTCCAGTAGGTTTCCGCTGATATCCTACATTGTTAAAATTTTTTCCTGTTGCTTTCTAAGTATTGTTATCCTGTTTGTGTGTCTTAGTAGATTTAATTGGGGATTTATAAGAAGATTTCAAAAAGGACACAACACATTCATCATGATTACCATAAATTAAACAACCATTACAAGTCTTACAAGTAGCATTGGAATTCGAATTAATTACAGTATGCTTAATGCAAATACTAGAATCAACACGATTCTTTTCATTCAAATCACTCTTATTGTTCCTAAGGTGGTCTTCTACTTTCTTCCCTTGATCACTCTTAGCAGGCGAAGTCCTATCATTCCTTGTATTGCCTTTACGCTTTGACCCGCTAGCTTTAGTGGCATTGATTACTCCTGTAGAATTGACGATGGGAACATTAGATTGTTGCACAGTTGTTTGGTTTCTAGGTGGTGATGTGCTATGCTCAGAACTAGCCAAAGGTTTATCAAAAGTAACATGCTTCTTCAAATTCCTAGATGAGGATGTGCCATTTTTATCACGCATGTTGGGAATCTTGGGACATGTACCTATGGCATATTCTAACAACTCTTGTGATCGCTTGGTAAGAAAGAAAACATCCGATAGGGAGTTATCAGATGGTCTCACCATTCTATCTTCTTCAATGGTTTCACGGGTCATGTCAAGGCAGTTCTTAAGATGTCTAAGGTAATCACTATGGAATAGCTCATTGTTCTTAAGGGGAAGAGGAATAAAAACAGCCTCACATGCATACTTTTTACATTTACAAACCACAGAATTGATATTATCACTTACATTAATCGGCATTTTCCCTTTCACCTTTGTCTTTAGATTCTCAATTTCATTAAGCAAAGAGGTTATTTTTTCATTGGTTTTATCACGAGTAATCTTGATAGAATCATATAACTCTTTGTAATGTTGTTTAACTTTAGAATTTTCAGCTTGGAAACAATCATTTTCATGTTTAAGTAATTTGATTGTGTTTTGAAGTTGAAAGTTATAAGAATCTGCAGACATTGGTTTATGGGTGTCGATCACATTATTCATGGGAGACTTCAATTGGGCAATTTGAGCCCTCAATAACCTGATCGTGTTCGTGTGAGCTTGAATTTTTTCATCCCTTTTTGCTAATTCAAAATATGCATCAAATTCCGGAGCATCAGAAGATGTCTTGGCCTTTGATAATTTCATTTTTTCTTCTAAATGTTGATATTTTAATTGTAAGTTAAGATTATCAACTTCTAGTTTAGAAAGATGCTTGATCATGTTGTCATGATCATCATTTTGAATTTTATCAAGCAATTTCACATTCTCCCCCTCAAGCTCAACAACACGATTGTGAAGGTTATTCAAAGCAATAGACATTTCATGAAACTGACAAGCATTAAGAGAAGAATCTGTAGCAGTGTAAAACACATCTTGTGTAATAAATTTAGCAATCAAGTTCTCATTCATGATGAGAATATTTTTCCTGGCAATTTCACTATGCTGAAGATCTATTGCTTTTTGTTTACACTTGTTTTCCACATTTTTAAACACTTCTTTCATTTCCTTAAGCTCAACATCAAGGGATTGTCGTAAACCTTCAAAATGTTCTTTGATTAGTTTAAAAAATGGGATGACTTCAGTTAAGTAACACTCTTTAGTTAGCTCAAATCCCCGTTCACCCTCAGTGATTCCCGTTGGTGTGATTCTATTTTTGCATGCTTTATCAAAATCAGTGAACATTTGACACAGGACATAAATGCTAATAAGAGTTTTACATTGCATGGGAAGTGACAACTGAACTAAGTGCATCAGTGTATTGGGGGGATACACCGTTGGGGCAGCTAACTTTTGGGATGTCTTGGCCTTAATTTCCTCAGCTTTCATTTTCTCAACGTCTAAAGGCCAAAATACCTTTTCTGGTGCTAACTTAGTTTGAGGTGCAAAAACAGTCACTCGGTTTTGTTCATAATAATCATGGGGCTTAACAATGACTCGGTGTTTAATGAACTTTGGATCCTTCATTTTATTTATCAAATCTCTCTCTATCGGCAGAATCAAGTTCATCCAATTCTTTATCGGACCAACTATTTGGTGGTTCATGATTGGGAGTAAGCATAACCTTAGCATCATAGAGGGCAAGTTGAAAGGCTCTAACGCTCTTAAGGAAGTTTGTTTTAGGCAATCCTAAATCCTTATCACTATGCTTATCCTGTAGTTTAATGTGCTTTTCCATCATTTGAGCTGTTTGATATGTTTGGCCTTGAACATACAACTTGTTTTCAAGTTTGTTTTTCAACTGCTTAAGGTTAGAGAATTCATTTAATAGTTTCTTTTCCTTTTCATGAAATTCATTTTTAGGAGATTTAAACTATCCTGAATTTCCTGTTTTTCCTTAAAGACACGATCAAGTTGATTTTGAAAAGATTTAATCTCTTGTTTAAAGGCCATTTCCTTTAAATTTTGTTAAGTGATGTAAGCATGCATTTGTCATTCCATTTTTGTTCACGTTCTGTTAGCTCAAATTTTGCACGTTGTTCATAGAACCTTACTTGATCCTTAAGAGTATTTATCCTAGTGGTTAGGGTGTCATCAGGTGCAACAGCAATGTACTCATCCAATTCACACATATCGACATCAACAGAGGATATATTACTTGATACAACAGACTCAACGTTGTGTTTTACATATTGTTCATATGGGACAATATTGCTATTTCCCAAATTTGCAGTATCTAATTCAGCAACGTCAGTTTGTTGTACTTCGTTATATATCGTTTGTTCATGCATCACATCATTATCACTTACAACAGAAGACTTTCCACAAGATACGTCAGAATTGCTGTCGTGATCCGAATGTTGCTCAGTTGGGAACACTTTAATGGTTTCCAATTCAGCTTCATTTGATTCACAAACATTATTTTGTCGTAAATCATTGAAGGTCTTTTGTTCATCGTTGTTAGCACATATATCATATAATTTTAGTACCTCAGATATGATGGATGATTTGGATCGACCAGATTGTTGTGTGGGTGAGACAACAGATGATAAGTTAGCCATGAATATTGTCTGAGCAGTGGGTACGTCATCAACATCTGAGTCGAAAGCATCACAATCTTCTACTTGGAAGATGTTCGGATCATTAAGAGCTAAATCCTGAACTGGTTGTTCATCCACATCATCATCGAATGTCTTTCCATCATCCCCAGCAATAAATGCCAATTCTTCCTCATTAAGCACAACTCCATTCTCTTGAGCTTGCATGAGCAACATTTTGTCCTTGAAGTAATATGAGTTTTGAGGAAATTTTGGTTGAGTGCAGTTCCTGGCAATGTGACCTAAACCCCCATAGTTGTAACATTTTGGTTGCCTTCCTTGTCCCTAATTCACATTTATAGTTCTGTGCTGAAAATTACCCCGCACAACATTCCTTTGATTCACATTCTGTCTTCCCTAAATGTTTTGCACCATTACTTTTCCGTCTTCCACAATAGCCTGATTACGTGAATTGGAGGAAGTTCTGAGTTGATTGTTGGAGCATGGAATTGCAGCCCTGAAATGTTGAACCAGTAGAGACACTTGATTGGAAAGATTGTCAATCATCTTATCAGTATGAGAGTATCGTGAATGGAGGTGAGTATTCATGGCAGCTGATGACTGTAGAGATGAGTGATCCATTGATGACACAGGTTGAGTGGTTGGCACCATACTAGTCATGAAAGCAAGTGAGTCATTGGTGACAGTTGGATTGAGCTTCTCTCTTAATTGAAGATCATATGCAGCATGCTTCTCATGTAGTTGGAGATAAGCAAACAATTGCTCATAGTTCGTATTTCTCAATCCTTTGTTGAGCTTGACAGCTGTGACAAAACGATCCCACTCAGGTGACATGTTGTTCACAAACTTAGAGTTAAGTTGAATGTTGGGCATTGTCATTCTAATCATTCTCATGTCATTAACCAGCTTGTGAAATCTGACATAGTAATCGGTAATGTTTTCACCAGGATTCATTTTGAAATGCTCAAACTCATCATACAATTGAGATTCACGGTCTTCTTTGGTCAGCTCTGAGCCAGACAGAAGCATTTTGACATTGTCCCACACAGCTTTGGTTTCAGTGTTGAAGTTGATTAGCTTGTACACATCTTTGGGTAAACCTTGTATTACTATGTTGGAGGCTCGAATGTCAGCATCATAGCGCTTCTTTTCAACATCAGTGAGATCATTGTAAGTGCTTGGTCTATCAATTCCCTGAACGACAGAACCATCCTCAGCCGTGGAGATAGCATCTCTGGTTGTACCGATCTGCATAGGACCTTCATCAATAGATCACAGAATGTTCTCACCATTTTCTTTACCCAAGCAATACAATCTGATTCTTTGTGCCCATGATTCATAATCTGTCCTGTCTAGCATCGGAGGTCGGGTGTCGGACCTAGCAGCTTGAATGTCATATGAGAATGTCGACATCTGAAAGTCTTCAAACGGGATTTTACAGCTTTTGTGACTTAAACCGAGAAAGGATTCTTTCTAGGGATTTTACTAAAGTCAACAAAAGAAACTGGAAGATATATTTAGTAGATTAAACTAAAAGAGAGATACCAGATGAGTCACAGTTTGCATCAAGTGTTAAGTTGTGACAAGTCAAGTTGCAATATATCCAATTGAGATTAGTCAAGTCGTAAGGATTAATTCACAACGTCAGATCACAATTAGATTAATTGAAACGACTAAAGTTACAACAATTCACGAATTGCAAAATAATTAACCTATCACATGAATCTCATCATTTAGTAACTTGCCAAACAATTTGAGAAAGTCGCAACCTAAAACACCAAACCGCAACGTAGGAGTTAGCCACAACAAGATGCACAAATCGCAGGAGGAGTTAAACACAAGGTGAGCAAATCGCAGGGAAAGTTAACCACAAGATAGGTAACCACAAGGAGACGTAATCACAAGGTGAGTTAACTGCAGGGAGCAACTAACCGCAGACTACACAAACCACAAGGTGAGTTACACGCAAGACACTAACCACATCAAGAAGCAAACCGCAAAATGATCAAAACCGCAATTGTGGTAACCGCAAGAAAAGCAAACCACAGAAACTAAACACAGACCACCTAACCCCAGGAGCTAGTCACAGTCAGCAAACCACAGATACTAAACGCAGACCACCTAACCGCAGGAACTAGTCGCAGTCTACAATAGTCCAAATTTGTCACTATCCTTGCGATTTGTCCGTTAACTCAAAATAGTAATCGCAGACAACTAACCACAGAAATCTGGAGCAAACCGCAGATAAGCAATGAAATAGTAGAGCTAAACGCAACTAAGAAATTCGACCAAAACCCAATCCAATCTTCAAAATACGTGTGAAATAGCAAAACCAACTGAGAAATAATATAACCCTAACACAAATGATCATATAAGTACACCTCTAATATGTCAACTAACACTAGATAATTCACACCAAGATGTTTTCAAGAAAAACACTACTAACTCACAAAACCACACAAACCACACCAAATAAGATTCACCAAGGCCCTAAGATGAAACCTTGGCTCTTCATACCAATTGTAGGTTATAATATCAAGTCACAAACATGTATTCCATGGTGGTTGTGATTCGTTGGTGTAGAAGAAAAAGAAAGAAATATGGGAACCTTGAGAGGATGAGAGAAAACTTTGAATATTAGATTGAGATTATGAGAAGGTCCAACCCTCTCCACATGTGGAGAGGGGTATTTGTACTACCTAACAAACAAATGATAAAACGCCCACACCCGGGCTGTGGATCATGCATACAGTGGGTAAAGACCCGTCCTTCTTTCACGATGTTACTTAGACTAATTCTAACTAATAACTAAACTAACTACGAGCTAACTTAATGCTATTACAGTAATTAGGTGACTGAGTCTTTTATAAGAATATTTGTATTCCTAACAAATAACATTATTGCCATACTTAAAGTTTCTATATCATGTACCATTAAGCACTATGGTTAGTAGGAATACTATGGTTAGATCTATTGGAATTAGTGTAACCATTAAGTTGACTCAGTTAGAGCAAACAAATGTATCAAACATTAGAGAACACTAGGTAATACGGCAAATCATGAATCATTTGTTGAACTAATGGACTTCGTACGATCACAATCTCATGGACTTGGTATGATCACGATCTAATGGACTTGGTATGATCTCGAGCTAACAGACTAGGTACAATCATGGACTAAGCAGAAACTAGAAACCAGAAACTAGAAAACATAAGACTTTGGTGCTAGTAACTAAGAGCAACAGAAACACTACCTACATGTGATATTGTATTTAGTACAATAGTCTTACACTTGGAATCCTAGAAGTTTACATTTAGTATTTACCTATACTTGTCAAAATGATTTTACAAGGTTTTCACATTTTTGCTACAAACTATATGAACTCACCAACCTTTTTGTTAACACGTTAGCATGTTTATCTCAGGTTTATAATGAACGAGGCTGGCATGGAGGAGCACAGGTACTCTAGAAGGCTATAAATTTTATTATCATTCGAAAACTCATTTAATGTAATTGTAAACCTTGAAACTACTGGGACCTTATTTTGTAAACTCCGATATTTCAATAATTCGAATGATAAATCATTTAAAACGACTCAATTAGAGTTCGTTTTCTATTGTTATAACTGTTGTGCAATCGAGTAACACCCAGTTTGAATTCTGCTATGTATCACGAAATTGGGGGTGTTATATATTGGTATCAGAGCTATAGTTATAGAGAAACGGGTCAAATTGAGACCTAAACTATAACTGATTTTCCACAAAAACGTTTTATAGCCTTTTGCGTTCCGTGTCTTCCATCCTCAAGACAATTATGTACTTTTATACATTTTATGCTGAACGAACATACTAGTATATTAATATATAACACACACTGAATTCCAGGACGAAATTCCCGTTTAGGTGGTTAGACTGTAACAATCCACATTTTTGGATTACTATTCATTTTTATTATTCACTTTTACTATTCACTCATGATTTTTGTTATTTCACATTCTCGTAAGTTAACATATTTTAATGATAATCCGAGAAGTTTGACACTCGTCGGATCATTTCTACAAAAATCACGAAACTGTGTCTGAGATTTACTTTAAGGTTTAAACATCATTTAGACATCCCGATATGTCGAAACAACATTTCAAACAAGGGAAATACAATTTTTTCACCTTCCGAGACATTCTCAAGAATTTTGGTATTTTACATTTTCCGAATTTGCGTTTTACGCGATTTACGCATTTTAAACTTACGTTTCCATCGTTAAAAAAGTATTCGCGAGCCATTAAACTTATCACTTATTTTTATAATATAATAATGAGTATATTGATTAGTTTATCATTTCTATAAGTTTTATATTTTTATGATACCCGATTTTACGTTTCGTGAATTAACGGCTTACAGTTAGCGATTAACGGAATCAAAACTCACACCGTAAACTAGAAAAATACCAAGTTATGCATCTAGTCACCCCTTATACCATTTGAACATGTATTATGGTGTGTCATAAGACTTGTTGGCATGTAATAAGCCTTGTTCACTTAAGATGGTTACATGTGTTTATTTAGCTAGCTAAACTTACCAAACTTCTTCACTAAGCTTCATAAATTATCTAATACTTGCACCTCCTCAAATTCAGCTCTATGCGACATTTTTCATGACTCACAAAGGCATATGGCATGCTTAGGATTAATCTTGGATGGATTGGTTACACATATGTTAACTTTGGACTTAAGTTTTGACACATGCATACCCTTAACCATTAAGATAGATGATACTTATCATTACTTAGCTAAGAAGTATGATGAATCACCACACAAATGGACCAATGGATGAACACCCTTAGTCTCCAAGGCTTACCATAAATGCAATAAACACCTCATTCATAAGAGGAGGAAATCCATTTGATAACTAAGGACGAGTAGTCATTTTATGTTTAATCTAGTATTGGATTTAGATACATAGCAACTCTTAGCAAGTAAGTAAATGACTAACTCTTCTCATCACCTCCTCAAAGCTCTATATAAACCCTCCCCTCCCTTTTGTTGTCATTCAACCTAAACAAACACAAACTGATGAGGCAAAAAATGATCCGTTTTTAGGGGGTCATTTAAGCCGGAATTTGAATTTATTTGATCAAATAATGCCCTAAATCATTCCTTTTGTGATTTTAGGTACTTTTGGAGTGAATTCTGGAAAAGGAAGCATTTTGGACGTTTTTGGAGCATAAAAGTAAAGAAAACGGCGAAGTCTTAATTTTCCTTACTGGGAACAGTACCTGACGGCGTCAAGAGCAATTTGATGACGGCGTCAAGAGCAAAAATGGTGACGGTCCAGTGGAAATGTGACGGCGTCAAAGCATGGTCGTCAAGAGTAAAAGTGGTGACGGCCCAGAACAACATTACACATGACGACGTCAGATCTGGATCTAGGCAGTCCGAGAATATCATGGGCGGCGGGTTGACGGCGTCAGAAGTTTCTTCTTGACGCTGTCACCTTAGAAAATCTATATATAGTCTTTGTAATTTTCATTCAGAAAGGAGGACAATATTAGGGACGACTTGAATAAAACCTAGCTCGACTTTTACAGTATTTTCAAGGGTTTTCACCCCTTGGAACCCTTCATGTTCAATTAAGATAAGTATCCTTTCAATTCATTCAATATGTCTATGTGTTGTTTGAATATATCTTACGCTTGTCTTGATTTTAACATGCTTGGCTAGATCTCTTGTGTGTTTCTTAGATGTAATGAAACCTAGATGTCGATTATAGTTTGATTGCTTGTTTATAGTTGTAATGGATGAATGTTTTCGATGTTAGGCTTAAGAAAACTGGCAGACTTCTATAGTGTAACTTGCTTGAACGTCTTAAGAAACATGAACCAATGCGTACTAAGGTTTTTATGGTTGTATTTAATGCATGAGCAAATTCTAGTGATCCCATGTTAGGAGCTTCTTGCAGGCTCAACATAGGAGTGAAGTAGGAGCTTATAGAGTTGGGGAAGTACGTACGCCACCCCACGAATGGTATTAAGGAATATAACCCGTCATCCACGCAACTGTAACAAACTATCAACCTGTAAAAGATATCTAGGGAGTAATGAAATCTAAGCAAACATAATTTTCCCATTTATTGTTCACTCCACATTAATTTAATTAGTTTTATTTTCATTTTTGTTATTTTGTTTTGATTGCATCTTAGTTATTGGGTTAGTTGAATAGCAACTAATTCCGCCCACTCCTCTAAAACCCGAGATTTTTACTTGCTTTTTATAAAATATAAAAATACCAAAAGAATCATCCCTCACCTCTAGACCTAGTTTTTAGGTTTTCTAATCCTAGCGACATTATTCCTGAGTTGAACGATCAATCCCCCGGTACTTGTCACTATACTATACTACAACGATCAGTTACACTGCCTGGTGAGGGTTGTAAGCTTCTCAAGATCCCTCGAGAGGTAAAGCCTGGTGCAATTCCCACGCATCACAAACACTCTCATGATTGCTCGCTATTTCAAATATTCAAGCTACAAGTAAACTACATCCAATTCCTTGCAATCTTTGGTGATTCTTTTTGAATTTAAATCCATTCAAGTCACCAAACATCTCAACACAAGGTCCTACAAGAGTACTGTAGCAACCCACTAATTTCCCCACTAACTTCCCTACCAGTTTCCCATAGGTTAGCTAAGCTTTACTAACTTAACTTAAGCCCTCACTAAGCACTATCTAGGTTAGATATGCCTATAGCTATTTCCCGAGTGAAATTTTTGTGTTACTATATCTTTATGACCTGACTAACATCTAGACAAGCTCACGTATCCACCTATGCCAAACATCACTATGTTTACTTCATGTAAACATCCAGGTATGTTAAGTCAAGGTTAAAAACACACTTTCACTAAGTAAACTATCACTCTAGTACCTTATACTTATCTAAAAACCCTAATTGCGCCTATGTGTTTCCGGATAACTTTAAAACCCTAATTGCTTATTTGAACTAGCTTGAAAGTGTTCAAGGCTTAGGTATGAGTTACATTAGCAACTTTAGGATATATTAGACTTCCTAGATCATAGTACAACTCCCTAGAACTTAGGTACAAGTCCCTTACGCACAAAACCCTAACTAGGTTATAACTTCCCGAAACTAGGTCAAAACCTTCCCGAATCTTTAGTATAAGCTACCACCACCTAGGAAATGATCACTAAACCTTAATCCTAGTCACTAATCACTCTTAGGACCCTAATCTAGGTACTAATCCTTAATCTAAAACCCTAATCCTAAATGTAACCCTAAACCTAGATTAAGCTTAAAACTAAACCTAAACTAGTACAAAACTAAACCTAAGAACCTCAAGCTACTACCCTAACAACTAATGCACCTCCTTGTCACCTCGTTGGTGTCGTGGCTTAATCACCACCACAAACCACCTATAGCGCCCCTAGCTACTGATAGTTGTCCTTAGTCATCCCTTAGGTTTACCACATCACCGTCTAGCCGCCATGACTCAACCCTCCCCCTCCTGAACACCTAGCACCCTTTTTTGACACATATACCACTCGATACCCTATAAGTACCCCCAAAACCTCACCATTTCTCTTCACACCTCCCCTCTCTTCTTTACCTAAACATTTCTGTAGTACTAAGACCCTTATAAGTCGAGTAGCAAAGCTCTAGTCCTTGTCGAGTTATGTTTTTGGCCTAGAAAACCCTAGTTTCCCACGTTGCACCTCCCACGACCTAGGTAAGCCTCAACTTTGATTCTAATAGCGTTAGTACTGATATAGGACTCCTAGGATATGCCTTAGAACCTTTAGATAAGCCTTGATCATTTCATTTAGAAGTTTTCATTTTAAAACCCTAATCATAGGTAATTATGTGTTTATATGTCAAATTGCCTTATTATGTGCTATAATCTGATTTAGGTGACTTAGTTAAGTATATATTAGCTTAACATAATCTAGGAAACTTAGTTGTTTCATAAAAATATAGTTTACTTGAATTTAGGACTAGTTTTGTAATAGTTTTCATGCATAGGGGTATATAATGTAACTTTCTGAAAATATAAAGTTTAGGGACTGTTTTTGACATTTCTTAGAAGTTATAAGTATAAGGATTCTTTTTTCAAAGTTCTAAAACCTTAGGATAGCAAGTAAAACAAGTTATAAACTTATACGGACTAGTTTTGCAAATATTGTTAAGTAAAGGGTATAAAGGGTAAATAATGAAAGTTAGTATATTTTAAGGACCATTTCTGCCATTTCTTTAAAATACATGAGTATAGGGACTAATTGTGTAAAAGATAGAAAGTTATATGCTTAATTGTTATAAGTTTATAAGTTTAGGGTAGAAATTGTAATTATGTAAACATGAAGGTTATACACGGACTATTTTTATATAAAGTATAAAAACCTATTTTAAGTTAGAAGCATAAAACAATACTAGGGAGCTTCATGTGGATATTTCGTTTTGACGAGTTTGCTGGGTTTACGACTTAAAGTGCCCTGGCTCCTCAAACGATTATTGCTTGACCTCTGAATTATGATGGCCCGAACGGTGTTATATTATAACTAAAACTTAATAACAACATAACTCAATAACAGGGAGCTTCATGTGAGGAGTATTAACTTCTGAATTATGATGGCCCGAACGGTATTATGTTGATAACATAATACAATAGTTGGGAGCTTCATGTGAGGAGTCATATACTTCTGAATTATGATGGCCCGAACGGTGTTATGTTATATCTAGAAACCTTAAGAGTGATTACTTAAAAACCTAGACTAAGACTTTGATGAGGCGAAAAATGAACCACTTTTAGGGGGTCATTTAAGCCCGGAATTGAATTTATTTGATCAAATATTGCCCTAAATCATTCCTTTTGTGATTTTAGGTACTTTGGGAGTAAATTCTGGAAAAGGAAGCAATTCGGACGTTTTTGGAGCATAAAAGTGAAGAAAACGGCAAAGACTTAATTTTCCATGCTGAGAGCAGTACCTGACGGCGTCAAGAGTAAGATCATGACGACGTCAAGAATAAAAACCATGACGACCCAGTGAAAACCAAAAGGCGTCACAACAAGGGCGTCAAGACAATTTTTGGTGACGGCCTGCATAAGGAGTATACATGACGGCGTCAGACCCAGATCTAGGCAGTTCGAGAAACTATTTGGCGGCAAGATGACGGCGTCAGACTTTTGTTCTTGACGCCGTCACCTATCAAAATCTATATATAGTTTTCTATTTTTCATTCATAAAGGAGGAACTTGTGTGGAGAATACTATGGCCGAACTTTGTAAACCCTAGGTCATATTTTACAGTGTTTTCAAGGGTTTTCACCCCTTGAATCCTTTCATGTTCAATTGAGATATGTCTTCTTTCAATTCAATCAATATGTCTATGTGTTGTTTGAATATATCTTATGCTTGTCTTGATTTCAACATGCTAGGCTAGATCTATCTTGTGTTTGCTTAGATGTAATGAAACCTAGATGTTGATTATGTGTTGATTACTTGTTTATGGTTGTATTGGATGAATGATTTCAAAGTTAGGCTTAAGAAAACTGGCAGATCTCTATTGTGTAACATGCTTGAACGTCTTAGGAAACATGAACCGATGTGTACTAGGTTTTATTGGTTGTATTTAATGCATGAGCAAATTCTAGTGATCCCATGTTAGGAGCTTCTTAGCCGGCTCGACATAGGAATGAAGTAGGCGCTCATAGGATTGGGGAATTAAGTACGCCACCCCATGAATGGTATTAAGGAATACAATCCGTCATCCACGCAACTATAACAAGTAATTAACATGTAAAAGATATCTAGGGAGTAGTGAAATCTAAGTAAACACAATTCTCCCACATATTGCTCACAACTCTAGTTAATTTAGTTTTATTTTCATTTTTAGTATTTTATTTTGATTGTATCTTTAGTATTGGGTTGGTTGACTAGCAACTAATTCCGCCCAACTCCGTCAAACCCGAGATTTTTACTTGCTTTCATAAAAATATAAAAATACAAAAAGAATCATCCCTCATCTCTAGACCTATTCTTTAGGTTTTCTAATCCTAGCGACACTATTCCTAGTTGAACGATCAATCCCCCGGTACTTGTCATTATACTATACTACATCGATCAGGTACACTGCCTGGTGGGGGTTGTAAGCTTCTCGAGATTCCTCGAGAGGTAAAGCCTGGTGCAATCCCTACGCATCAAGTTTTTGGCGCCGCAGCCCGGGGAATAGGTATTGTCTAGGTTAGAATCTCTTTTTATTAGGTCTACTCGCTAGATTCCTTCTAGTAAGATTTTATTTTTTATTTTCAGGTTCTCTTTAGTCTATCTTATTTCTTTGTGTTTTTGTTCGTAACTCTTTGTCATCCGACATCATGGAAGATGGTGACATCTTTGAACCCGTCATCCCACCACAACAAAACCCACCACCAGATAACCAACCTCTTAGGCCCCGAACCTTAGGAGAGTATTCCCGACCTAGCCACCAAGGCTATCAAAACACCATTGAGCTCACCCAAGGAGCCAATGTGACCCCCTTGCGATCCGAAAACATCCGGTTGGTGCAAAGCGGATGTGCATTCCATGGACTTCGTTCCGAAGATCCAAACCAACATCTCAAGGACTTCCTTAAAATCGTAGATTCTATAGACCTTGATGTTACAACTAGAGAGTCAACCCGATTACGCCTATTCCAATTCTCTCTACGTGATCAAGCTAGCCAATGGCTTGAACGTTTACCCGCGGGATCCATCACCTCATGGGATGATCTCACCACTTGTTTCCTTGCTCAAATTTTCCCACCGGGGAGAACTACCAAGCTTAGAAATGACATCTTGATGTTCCAACAACGTCAAAATGAAACTCTATATGAAGCATGGACTCGATTCAAGGACTTACTCCAAAAAGTCCCTCATCATGGCATAGATCTTTGGCTCCAAGTCCAAATCTTCTATGACCATATCGATCTCTCCACAAGGAGAGCCATTGGCCAATCGGCTGGTGGTAAGCTACGTGATCTAAGTGCGGAACAATCATGGGAACTCATAGAAGATCTTGCTCTCTATGACAACGAAAGTTGGAATGATCCCCGTGATTTGAACAAAACGGTCAAGGCAATATCTTTGCCTTTGAACAACTCTAGCACTCCCGACCGTAGGATCATGGAACTTGAGGACCAAGTCAAGTTTCTCATGAAATCTTACGAAGCTCCTAAGCCTTCAAGCCAAGTGAACAAAATCACTTCTTCATGCGAATTATGTAGTGGTCCCCATGACACTCGTGATTGTGTGGAACTCCCCGGAACAGCTTTTGCGGACTACGCATCCTCGCGTACCGACGAAGCGGGAGATAAGTGGTACACTTTCAAACCCAAGCCAAAACCTTACGGTGATTCCTACAACCACTCTTGGAAAAATCACCCAAACCTTAGGTGGAAACAAAATCAAACCAATTCTTCCAATCCGCCTAATCGTTACCAACCAAACGGTCCACCCTCCAACCGTACTTTCAACAACAATCCTTCTAACAACTATGGTAGTACCAACAATCTTGAATGATTGATGTCTAATTTCATGGTATCTCAAGAGGCTCGCATAGCTAGGTTTGAAACCGAATTCAACCAACAACAAACGGAGATGACCAACAAGATAGACAACTTGTTGAAAGCCCTCAACAACCAAGCGTTAACTACACCTAGGAAGGACATTAGGGACGCTAATAACGGAATCCAAATTAAGGACCCCTCATCATCCAAACATGTCCACTTTGTCAATGTTGTCACCATTAAGCCAAAAGATAAGGATATAGAAGAAAGTGACAAAGATGAAGTTGAAGTAGAAACCGAGACTAGGTATGAAATTAGGGAAGTTGATGTTAATAGGGGAGAGGAGTTAGAGGAAGTAGAGACTATAGAAAAGCACTTTGATAAGTTGCCTACCAAGGAAGAACGGGAATACCATAAGGATTTATTCGATGGCCCCGAGACACCATATATCCTTGGCACACCCCTTATCAAAATGGGAGACCCCTCTAACATCAACATACCATGCAATATTGGGCATATGCATATATGGAAAGCTTATATAGATCCTAGATCTCCTATAAACATCATGACTAAGACTTATTATAATTGGGTGATGAAGAAACAACTTGGTTATAGGATGATGCCCAATAAGAATTTGATAAGTAATTTTGTAGGAAGAGTGAAGGGATTGCATGTGATTATAGGTAATTTCACCTATGAGATCGATTTTATGATAGTAGAAGATACTCGCCCGGTGATAGATGATTGCCTAAGCCAAGTAGTGTTCAGAAAACCATTTGTTGAGGCCACTAGGATGAGTTATGATCCGACTTTAGGGATAGTTAGATTCAAGGAAGAGAATGATGAGATTGCCTACCAAATGCCCTACAAGATTGAGCAATACCGCCTCCTTTCTAATATAGAAAAGGAACACAAACAAGCAGCTTACTATAGGAATGATGAGGATAGATGTAGGGGAGTAGAGTATGTGATGAACAGGATGCTTGGTTTCTACAAAGAATGCTTGCAACTAGGTCCGGAATACAAAACTGGTATAGAAGATGACCAAGAGAGTGGAAGCAACGATGAGGTCACGTAGTAACCCATGACCTTGAGTCTAGCTACAAGACTCGTAAATAAAGAAAAGCGCTTATTGGGAGGCAACCCATGTTTTGCGTGATTTTTATTTTGTTTGTTTGTTATTTACTTCCGTATGCATGCTTTATTTTTATTGTCGGTAGATCATGTTTCAAAAATAAAATAGTGAAAGTACTTTACTTTGTTGTTTGGCCTAGTCTTAACTTCATCCAAAGGTATTTTTGCAAAAGATAAGTGTAAGGGGAAACCCCAAATATGTTTTTAAGAAACAAAAACTGAACATGATTCACCACAATATTAAGTGAACATGTATATTCGTATTTGTTAGAGTCAAATGCTTGTATCGAGTCATAATGATCTTTTGCAGGATTTTCCAGGAAGTAGGACGAAGTTTTTCTAGTAATTTTCCGGAAACTTAACATAAGAATTTCTGCAGGTCACTTCTGACGGCGTCACGAGTTTACTCTTGACGGCGTCATGTGTAAAAATCTGGAAATTTTACCAGTTTTGTTTTTCTAAAGGAGTCTTAAAGTTTTTGTTGAATTATTAGTTTTATAATCTCCAGGAAATCTGCAAACATCATTCCACAAGCATTATATCTTGTTTTGTTTTCTAGGTTTTATTAGCATATGTAGATTGCTGCCGATTTTATGCGAGGTTGCCTTGTCTGTTTTCTCAGGTTTTACAGGTTATGTATGACAAGAAGATGATTTATATTCTGGAAGGGAAGCTTTGATTGTTCATTTTCTTGGAGGAAGATCTAACCTGGCCACCTTATTATCCATACCGAGCGAATCAGGGGAGTATTTGATTTCATTTGTTTTACTTATTTCACTTTTACATTCTTTACTTGAACATTGGGGACAATGTTCATCCTTAGTGTTAGGGGAGGGTAAAATGATGATACCTTACAGATACACTTTCGCTTGAGTTTGTTTGTTTGATAGTAGATGTGTAATAAAACTATGAGAAATACTTGTTAGTGTAATTTTAGCACCAAATTTAAAATTTTTAACAACATTTAGGAGTGAAACTTTAGCCATAGCAAGCGTCTCATGGATAGGAGATTGTATGAATAGCACAAAACTGTACTATTCAGAAAAATTTTCCACCCAAATATGTGAGGTTCGCCTTTAGATTTGATAGGAAAAGCATTTACTATTAGTGCTTATGAGTGTACCGGTAGCATTTAGATTCTAGAACTTGCGTTAGTGATGCATCCCGAGACCGCTAGTGAGACTACATTCGTATAGTCGGATTTACTACATGATAAGAGGCATTAGGATCACCCTTGTGTTAAACCCGTATCATAATTACTTGACCATTTAAGTCATATTACTTGGCTAGTTAAGTCAACTATTTTTCCCACACCATTAGTGTTGTATTCATTTTTAGTACACGAAACCCCTAGGACAACCCTCCGAGCCTATCTTTTCGTTTCTAACTTTAAGCATTTTACTTAAAGGAAGAATTTGTTACACTCAACTTAAATGTACACCCAAATCACTGTAGCCTTCCGTGTATGAACTCATTTTTAGTGCATTATTGTTATTTGTTAAACCCTAAGTTAATTATCTAATTGATTACATGGTTGCTAAATCGAGTCATATCCTTGTACATATTGTTTTGGGACGATTGGGACTCATGGGTAAAGTACTTATTTTATGGAGTAATGGGGAAGAACATCATATTATTACCCCTGTATGTGTGTTAATCTTAAAAGTACTCCTCAAGTGTTTTGATTTTCTTAATTCGAGTCATTAGATTAGTTTATTATAAAGTATGTAAAAATTCAAGTGTAAGGGGAATTTTCAATCCCTATGATGTATTATTTTGGATGGTAGGGTAAGAGTGTATGCAAAAAAAAAAATAATAAATAAAAAAAATAAAAAATAAAAAAAAATTAAGAAAAAAAAAAGAAAAAGAAAAAGAGAAAAACATACGGACTACCATCCCTTTTCATTCTATGTTTGTTTTATGTTTTTGTTATTTTCCATTTATTAGCTTAAGTCGAGTCTAGTCTTGGCTTAGCAATGCCATATTGTACATGTAATTAACCAAGATTGTTAACTCGCCACCAGTAAAGACTGCCTATATTAAACAAAACCGTGTATTCCATATCCCTACACCTAACGTTACAACCCTTAAAAAGACCTCTTTGATAGTTTATCCTAGGTGCTTACGCCATGTGGTGGAGGTTTGATCCTTTCCCAAGCCTATGGTAATCTATTTTGCTATGACATGTAGTGAGAGATGTTTTCCATTTCCATATTGTGATATTACTTTATTACACCCGAGAGATGTGAGTATCTAAACACTATTTGTGAGGTGCTAGTGTATGACCTCCGTGCTTGTCTTTGGTCTTTAGTGGAACGATTATTTGTTGTAATTACTTTTATATTAGTGTTAAATGACCCCTAACTTGTATTTTGATTAGAATAAAAACGTATTTGCTTGAGGACAAGCAAATCTCAAGTGTAAGGGTATATGATGAGGTGAAAACCGAACCACTTTTAGGGGGTCATTTAAGCCCGGAATTGAATTTATTTGATCAAATATTGCCCTAAATCGTTCCTTTTGTGATTTTAGGTACTTTGGGAGTAAATTCTGGAAAAGGAAGCAATTCGGACGTTTTGGAGCATAAAAGTGAAGAAAACGGCAAAGACTTAATTTTCCATGCTGAGAGCTGTACCTGACGGCGTCAAAAGGAAGATCATGACGGCGTCAAGAGTAAAAACCATGATGACCCAGTGAAAACCTGAAGGCGTCACAACAAGGGCGTCAACACAATTTTTGGTGAGGGTCTGCATAAGGAATATACATGACGGCGTCAGACCCAGATCTAGGCAGTCCGAGAAACTATTTGGCGGCGAGATGAGGGCGTCAGACTTTTGTTCTTGACGCCGTCACCTATCAAAATCTATATATAGTTTTCTATTTTTCATTCATAAAGGAGGAACTTGTGTGGAGAATACTAGGGCCGAACTTTGTAAACCCTAGGTCATATTTTACAGTGTTTTCAAGGATTTTCACCCCTTGAATCCTTTCATGTTCAATTGAGATAAGTCTTCTTTTAATTCAATCAATATGTCTATGTGTTGTTTGAATATATCTTATGCTTGTCTTAATTTCAACATGCTAGGCTAGATCTATCTTGTGTTTGCTTAGATGTAATGAAACCTAGATGTTGATTATGTGTTGATTACTTGTTTATGGTTGTACTGGATGAATGATTTCAATGTTAGGCTTAAGAAAACTGGCAGATCTCCATTGTGTAACATGCTTGAACGTCTTAGGAAACATGAATCGATGTGTACTAGGTTTTATTGCTTGTATTTAATGCATGAGCAAATTCTAGTGATCCCATGTTAGGAGATTCTTAGCCGGCTCGACATAGGAGTGAAGTAGGCGCTCATAGGATTGGGGAAGTAAGTACGGCACCCCATGAATGGTATTAAGAAATACAATCCGTCATCCACGCAACTATAACAAGTAATTAACATATAAAAGATATCTAGGGAGTAGTGAAATCTAAGTAAACACAATTCTCCTACATATTGCTCACAACTCTAGTTAATTTAGTTTTATTTTCATTTTTAGTATTTTATTTTGATTGCATCTTTAGTATTGGGTTGGTTGACTAGCAACTAATTCTGCCCAACTCCGTCAAACCCGAGATTTTTACTTGCTTTCATAAAAATATAAAAATACAAAAAGAATCATCCCTCATCTCTAGACCTAGTCTTTAGGTTTTCTAATCCTAGCGACACTATTCCTAGCTGAACGATCAATCCCCCGGTACTTGTCATTATACTATACTACATCGATCAGGTACACTGCCTGGTGGGGGTTGTAAGCTTCTCGAGATCCCTCGAGAGGTAAAGCCTGGTGCAATCCCTACGCATCAGACTTGACATACACACACACACACATACCTACACTACCCCAGGATACATGAGTGTGCTGTCTAAACCCCTAAACTACTTACCTTAGGCCCAAGTGAGTTTTGTAGCCTCACACTTTTTAACTTTCACTCTAAATGCTTTACAAACCCTGTGAGGGGGATACATGCTTTAAACCGAATACAAGTCTTTTTCTTTGGTTGTTGCATGAGTAAACTATCTGCCACCCCTACATAACAAAATTCAAGAATCTAATCGCTTGTGATATTTTACACAAGTGAACGCGAATATAGTTGGTAGATCTATTAGAGTTTGACAACTCCCGTTGGTTTGCTTGTGTCTTGGGCACCAATAAGTACTATATTTGAACCCTCTTTGAAGGATTAACTTTGGTTAGTTATCATTTCCGTCCCATCATGGTTTGGTCTGCAAACCCCATGATCTGGATCGTTAATATGTGGTTCATGAGCTTAGTGCAATAGACTCGCTATCTTTAAAACTTTTCCACACATAGGGTTTCTGCAGAGCTCTGTGGAGCTTGTATTCACTTTCTATCTACTTAAACCTATGACTCTCACTCAACCTTCGTGTTGACTCTTTAAGCATGTTATCTTAGGTAATTGAGCACTTTAGGAACCTTGGCACAGAGTGGCACTGGACATGAGGATGTCCAGTATAGTTATCATTCATATTTTGCTTTCAAAACTTTTCTTAGGGACCTATCGTTTGGTAAAAGTATATCTTTTACTATAAAAACTCTGATGAATAAATGAATCCTCTTTCAAAAACGTCTCTTTTCGAGTCGTTTTCTACTATCTTTTCTTTGTTTCCATGAAGTAATATCCCAAACACTAAATCTGCTGTGATTTGTGAAAATGGGGGTGTTACAAGTACAAAGTTGTAGAAGGGTTGCTAGAAGTGTGGAGAAATTGCTCAATCAAAGTCCTAGTTCTAAGTCCTTGATATTCCTTTCTTAAGTGAAAGCCAAAAGTTATGAGAAAGCTAATACCCACTCTTTCTCAACATCATTGACATGTTTCCTACTCTTTATTTATACTATATATGGTCTTTATAATGTGTTCATGATGTACAATAACCTTTAAAACAAGTTAAGAGAAATATATGTTAACTTTATAAAAGTAAACATGAAAACTAGTGACATATATTATGAAATACGACCAAAATAGTATAACCATGATATTATAAACTTACCTACTGTTAAAGAGGACTTTACAAAGAAAACATATCAATTTGAATCACCAAAAACTAGTACATAAGTCAAAAGATACGGCTAAAAGAAGTTAGCGAAACCAAAACGACAAAACTGCAAAAACAAGTTGTTAAGCAGCTGACCTTTCTGAACGAGGCCCTTCTGGTCAGTTTCATCAAAACGTTAACACATGAAAGTTGTCTGGAACGACGTTTTCCTTTAACATTTAAGACGCTCGGGTTCTAAAGATGCTTAACGAATGGTATTTTTCTTCAAAATCTTAACAGCCCCTTTTTATACCTAAACAGCCATGTATTTTGTCACGGCTAAGGAAAACCAAATTGCCTAAAGGCCTAGGGATGAGATCATAAACGCGGCGAAGGCCAAGGCTGCAAGACCATGGTATCCAAAGACCAAAGCCATGGCTAAGACCTTAAGGCTTTCTAAACCGAAATCATTAATTAAAGTTTTAGTCTTAACAAAACAAAACAATTTGGATCTACTCCATTGATAGACCATGAGATTTTGCAAGTAATATTACATCCGTACTAGACTTAATAAACTTATTAAGATAACAATCTTCATTCAGAATAAACTTTCCAAAGTTTATTCGACCTTAGGACATGTAACTTTTAATGACCAAAAACATATATTTTCTATCGAATACTACAATACTAGGGATCTTCATGTGAGGGGTTCATTAGAGTAAAACAGATCGATGAGTTGCTGGATATACGAATTAAAGTGTCCTAGCTCCTCGAACGTTTACTACATGACCTCTGGATTGTGTTGGCCCGAACGGTAGTACAAAGTATATAAATTAAACATGTTTCATAAACCATTTTTGTAAAACGACATACCCAACCTAATAAGTACTACATCATGATCAATATAAAGACATATATAGGCTTGTTTACATTTTCTTAAACATTATTCCAAATCTAAGTTGCAACAATTATTCTAGGTTGTACATAAAGGTTTTCCTGGCTTATCCAGCTATATCGTTATATCCTTAAACATCATCCACTCACAGTGAGTTCATGGCCCCATACTTTTAATTGTTTAAATGTTTGATAGCTATTTAGGGGGAGATAAATGCTTAACTACTTGATTTTACTTTCATAAGTACTCTAAACTTTTACTGATTATCGTGAGTCATAGCCCCATGTTTTATACTTGTTTGTTAAACTCTTTGGGGGAGATACATGCTTTAACTATTTTATGACAATCACAATTATTTGCAAACTATATGTTTTATCTGAGCTAAATGTTTATTTATGCTAAGTAACATTATTGTCATACTTAAAGTTTCTATATCATGGACCATTAAGTATTATACGTAGTTAGTACGAATACTATGGTTAGATCTATTGGGATTAGTGTAACCATTAATTAGACCCAGTTAGAGCAAACAAATATATAAAACATTAGAGAACACTAGGTAATACGGCAAATCATGAATCATTTGTTGAACTAATAGACTTGGTACGATCACGATCTAATGGACTTGGTACGATCACGATCTAATGAATTTGGTATGATCACGATCTAATGGACTTGGTATGATCTCGAGCTAACGGACTAAGTACAATCATGAACTAAGCAGAAACTAGAAACCAGAAACTAGAAAACATAAGACTTCGGTGCTAGTAACTAAGAGCAACAGAAACACTATCTAAATGTGATATTGTATTTAGTACAATAGTCATATACTTAGAATCCTAGAAGTTTACATTTAGTATTTACCTATACTTGTTACGATGATTTTACAAGGTTTTCACATTTTTGCTACAAACTCTATGAACTGTCAAACCTTTTGTGTTGACACTTTAGTATGTTTATCTCAGTTCCATAATGAACGAGGCTGGCACGGAGGAGCACGGGTACTCAAGAAGGCTATAAATTTTATTATCATTCGAAAACTCATTTAATGTAATTGTAAACCTTGAAACTACTGGTACCTCATTTTGTAAACTCTGATATTTCAATAATTCGAATTATAAATATTTTAAAACTACTCAATTAGAGTTCATTTTCTATTATTATAACTATTGTGCGTTGAGTAACAACCAGTTTGAATTTCGTTGCGTATCACGAAATTGGGGGTGTCACATAGAAAGTTATAGGAAATCTGTGTAGCGACTATTGACCAAAAATAGACTTGGACTACAACCGAGCCACTAAATTAGGAATTGGATAGACACTGCATTAGCATATCATCTTATTAGGTATTAAGGGGGAATGACTAGGTAAACACAGTTTATCTCTATCTAATTTCCAACCGTTTTATTTGACTTGTTATTCTCTTTATTGTTTTTCTAATATTGATCATATGGATCTAAAACATAAACCCACAAATTATCTACTTTTATAACTTGCTTTTAAACAAAATATTTCTCTCGCTCCTGCGAACGACCTTTTCTTGCTAAGTTTATTCTATACGCGATCGCATACACTGTCAAGAGTGTTAATATTTCTTTAAAAAACAAGGATATAAATTTAAGAGTACAAATCACATATTTGCATACATCAAAGAACTGATGGCCTTTGAGTTATTGAGCTGAGCTACAATGTTACGTGAATTTGGCATAAGAATTTCCTTTGCATCTACAAGAGTACTCACCGGGGGCAATCATCATAATTGACTTTCTTGAGTATTTTCTGGCTATAATGAGATTGTGTAATTACAATCCCTTTATTTTCACATTAATCTTAATACCAAGTATACGTCAACTTCTCCGATATCATTCATGGAAAACTTTGATGACAATAACTTCTTAGTTTTGGTCAGTGCCAAAGATCAACATGTTATCAACATATAGACAAATGATAACACTTTTACCAGATTCATCAAATGTTCTATATACACATTTTTCACATTGGTTTAGTACAAAAGCACTTGACAACACAACCTCATCAAAATTTTGATGCCATTCTTTAGGTACTTGTTTCAACCCATACAACGATTTAACCAACTTACACACCTTATGCTCATTACCCATCATAACAAATTTTTCCATTGCTTCATATACACCTCTTATTCCAAATCACCATTTAAAAACATTGTTTTTTGACATCCATTTGGTGGATCGCTAGTTTGTGAGTAACTTCTAGAGCTACTAACAATCTAATTTCAGCGATATGAGCAACTGGTGTATATGTATTGAAGTAATTGATCCATTCTTTTTGTTTAAAGCCTTGGGTTACCAATTGTGGTGTATAGAACTGTTCCATCGAATATCATTTTTGTTTTGTAGATTCATTTTCATCCTATAGGTTTGCAACATAGTGGTAAATTAGACAAGACACATGTATTATTTTCCATAACAGAACCAATCTCATCATTAATTGTTCCTTTCAAAAAAGAAACATCTTGAGATTTCATAGCTTCATCATAGGTTCTTGGATCCTACACTATACTATAACAATATTAGCATTGAGATCCTATTTCATCTCTTGATCCTTCAACTAAATACAGTTGAAAATTTGGAACGATATGATTTAGCCTTTCTTGCTCTATTTCTCTTACAAAGTTCAGGAGTCTCACTTGGTACATCATTTAAATGTCCATCATTTAAGCTTCAACAGAATTTGGTATCATGTCCTTTGGTGTAGGTATTGAAAAGAAATGATTCTTATCAAATATTACTTTGATTATATTATTCTATTGATAGAAATAAAGTTATTAGGTTCTATAAGATAAAACGTATATCCCTTGGAATGCTTTGCATAAAAAAATGCAATCAACACCCTTTTCATCCAAATCGTAAAAATGTCAAATTTGGTCATTTCTTATAAAAAAAAGTTCAGATGGGATAATCTTGTTTTTTTTTCTTTATTTAGAAACCCTATTTACTAATAGCAACCCATCAACATGGCTTCTCCTTAAAACCCATCACTCAAAGCTGAATAAAACTGCATAGAAATAACCATCTTCTTAAGAGCTTTATTTTCCTTTCAGCCATACCATTTTGTTGTGATGTATAAGGAGCTGTAGTTTCGTGACTAATTCCTAGGGATTAGAAAAAAACTTGATCATAATATTTGCCAACTCTGCTCATGTATAAAATTTTAATCAAACCATTTGGTTGTAATTCAACTTCTATTTTATCGATTCTAATTTATCTAAGGTTTCATCTTTTACATTTTGAAAATAAACATATCAAAACCTAGATAACATATTTTTTATTGCCTAAATATGGAGTTGCATGAAAATCACATAAATCACTATATACTAATTCAAGTATTATAGATTTCCTTGTTATACATTTAATAAGGTTTCTATTAATTTTTGTTGACATGCAGGTATTATATTTTTATGTGGTCACATCAAAAACAAGAATTAATTCATCTTTAAATATTTCAAGCATTCTTTTATATTGCATATGTCCTAAACGAGCATGCCATAATGATGAATTAACACCATCAGAACAAGTCATATAAACAGATCCAGAATCATCAAGAACTTTATTAGAATTCAACATAAACATACCTATGTTATAATAACCAAATCCTAAAAACACACCATGTAGCACCCCCAACTCAAAATACGGCAGCTGACATGCTGGGGGCACTATGCGAATCGAAACCAGACATCTTTATAGCAAACGACCACAACACGGGACATTTAAAAATGCCTCAAAACATATCATTCATTTTACAAACCATTTTAGAGTACATAGACTCTTTAACAAAATAGCAGCGGAATAAAAATAAAGATTGCAGCGGAAAATGACAAAGTTTAGCAGCGGAAATCTAAGTATAGTAGTAGAAATACAAAGTTTAGCAGCGGAAAACATTTAAAAATACACCAAGGTTTTACGATTGACATGATAAATAAAGATAGTAGAAATAAGTAAGTTGCCTTGACAGAAAACTTACTTCATCCAGCCACTCCACCATGCCTAAAATCATAAAGCTCCACAAATTAATTAGCAGTAGTACCTGAGAAGCACATGCTTAAAATTCAACACAAAGGTTGAGTGTAATCCATAGGTTTAAAATAATAAAGTTGAGCACAAGGGTTTTAATCATACGATATAAGCAACAAATGCAAATACCAGCGTAATTAAGATAACGCCCAATATGTAGAGGCATCCCTGTGCATACATACGGTTGATGATACTAAGCTCATGACACGCAAAACGTTAACCAAACCAATCGACAGTACGCTGTACTGACATAAACAATAACCGCGAAATTTCATAATAATATGTGCCCCCAAGGCTGAGTACTTGCCAATACCCAGCAAAACGACAAATAGTACACCCGCATGTCAAGCCCTTGACAACTACGAGTGGGATGGTCAGTCCTATAGGCCTATAAACTAAGTTTGCGCTCACCCGCAGGTGACTAATGACTCATGATCTGAGGGTCTTTCCGGCAAGACAAGCTACTTAGCACATCGTCAGGAATACATATATCATCATTTAGGAAAAAGCATACCAAAAATAGTACTTGTGCTCAGAAAACATTTAAAGCATGTGTCTCACCCCATGAGTTTATAAACAATTAAAATATAAAAAGCCGGGCTAAGAATCACACCTTAATAACAGCAGCAGGAAACGAGATATAACAACAATCAATAATGCGTCACAGCAAAATGGACCTCAGCACAACCTAATCAATATAAATGCAAAACTCAGAACTAAACTCGAATATTCCCATAAACAATGCTTGAGTAAAAGTTTCCTAAGCACAATGGCATTTGAAGAAATAGATTTCGTAAAGGTCTCGTGTGGGAGACAAGAAAATTAGAAAAGAAATAAGCCGACGAATCAACCGCATACAAAAGAAAAGACGAAAGAACTCTTCGAAGAAAGTCGTCGAAAAGAATTGAAAAGAAAAGATTAACAATAGAAGAACTCACTCAAATAAATATAAATAATAACTCGTAACAATAAGTCTCAAATTTTACCCGTTTTCCCCAACATAATGTTGAAATAAAAAGGTTTTGAAATAATAATAATATTTAGTAAAATAATATAAGTTTATAAAGAATTTTATGAAATTTCGGCATGACCTGCCCGTTTATCTAACATTTCCCGAGTCAATGACTCGTTATTTTTAATTAATAGAAATATATAAATAAATATGATTGGATATATCATTCGCGTAGTCCATTAGTTGTTTAGGTTTTATCGACCATTTTGTATTTGTTCAGGTTCCAGGTACGCTAAGATCTTTACAGGCCTAACGTACCCTACCGTCTCGTGTACTAAAGGGTCCATAATATCCAAATAACCAAGGCCGTAAATCCAATACGTCCAATACAAGCTCACAATGTCACAATACGGAACATGTCCGATAAAAAGTCCACTAAACTATTACAATTTATTTTTATGTTTCATATATATATTATCCGTTTTATTATTTATTTTAGTTACCGTTTAACAAATAAAGCATATCCCAAGACTATTAATCCGTACCCAAAGCTAATCACCACAACAATAATAATAACTACAAAACAATCCCAAGTCAAATAATAACCCGAATCAAACCAAAACCAATACGAGCCTTAACCGTCTCCTCGGCTCAACCCAAAACAAAACCCAAATCCAAACTAACTAACCTAAATCAAACAACATCAACAACAATAACAATATCATCCCCTCCCCACCACCACCCGTGGCGCGGTGGTGGTGGCTCTCGACTGCCAAACACAACACAAGCCAAACGGACCCTTAAAAACAATTCCAAACACAAATATAACTCCTCTTCGCCACTAGTATCAAACAATAACAACAATAATGATGAAACCTCACCGAGTCACGAGTTGACTCGGTGAGCTCATACCGAATCGTGGCCAAGAACGGGTCGAACGAGAAAACAAAACAAGCCATACGAGTTTTGAGCTTAAAAACATTACCAAAACCATTTTTATAAAAAGATTTTTAATAACAAAATTCGGATTTAAATGAAATAAAAACTAGGGTTTTGAAAATAATATAAAAATAAGAAAAGAATGGTGGGGGAGGTGTTTTTACCGTCGAACAAACAAAAGGGAGCGACGGTGGTGGTGTTACCGTAGTGGTGGAGGCGCGTGGGGGTGGTTACGGGGTGTTTGGAGGTGCGTGGGTGGTACGAGAGTGACGAGGACGTCCCGATCTACAAGGTGGTACAAAAATGTGAGATGGCCGGAATATTTTCCGGCGGCCGGAGATGGGTGGCCGGCGGTGGTGGGTCAGCCGGCGAAAAAGAGAGAGAGGGAGAGAGTATTTTTGAGTGTGTGTGTTTTATTTTGATAAAATGAAGAAAGTAGGGTGGGTTGGGTATTTATATGGTTAAAATTGTATGGGGTTTGTTTGGTAATTAGTGGAAGTATAAGGTAAGTGTAGGGAAGTAGTTTAGGGGCCAAAGTTGCCAACGAATCAAACTTATTACGATAAACGCTTCGGGGCTCGAATGACATAGCAAACGGACTCAAAAATTTACGAAACTTGCGCCGTTGTTCACGAAATAATTTTTCTAATAAAATCAAGCATAAACTTCAGAGTTTTTCCAAAACTCAAAATAATTCAAATAATTTGGCAAATGCAATACAATTCGAGTGTTCTAGGTTGTACTGGGTCAATCAAGGAATAAAGTTCTCGTTTCCAATATATCTCACGTTTCTCAAGCCCGAATAATCACAAATAAAAGTTTTGATGTGTCTCAGGTATGAAATTAAATATTTTGGCTAGAAATGAGTATAGAAAATGTACCGGGGGTTACATCACATACATCTTATTTAGAAATCCGTCCCGGATTTAGTTTCGAGTTGCCAGTCCCGGTTTTGAAAAGATTTGGGTATTTGCGTTTAAACTCGTCCTCGCGTTCCCAGGTATACTTTGGTCCTCTCTTGGAATTCCATCAAACCTTCACAAGAGGAATACGACTCTTCTTCAATCGCTAACCTCGCGATACATGATCTCAACGGGCTCCTCAACAAAATGCAATTGCTCGTCAATCTCAATCTCCTCAAGCGGAATTACAGCGGCTTCATCAGTCAAAAACTTCTTCAAATTCGACACGTGGAAAGTAGGGTGAACTCTACTGAGCTCCGGTGGCAATTCTAGCTTATATGCCACAGGAACTATCCTCTTCACAATCTTAAATGGTCCAATATAATGGGGATTCAACTTTCCTCTCTTACCAAACCTGATCACACCTTTCCAAGGCAATACTTTCAACATAACCCTATATTTTACCTGAAATTCCAGGGGTTTACGCCTCACATCTGCGTAACTCTTCTGTCGGTCACGAGCAACTTTCAATCTGTCTTTAATCTGAGCAATCTTCTCGGTCATTTCACGAACTAAATCGTCCAATAAGTTGGGCTTCTCCTACTTCATCCCAACATATAGGTGATCGGCACTTCCGACCATAGAGTGCTTCAAACGGTGCGGCCTTAATACTCACGTGGTAACCGTTGTTGTAAGAAAACTCAATCAAGGGCAAATGGACATCCCATCCATTCCCAAAATCAATCGCACATGCATGCAACATATCCTCCAAAGTCTGGATGGTTCACTCGCTTTGACCATCGGTCTGTGGATGGTAAGCGGTACTCATGTCGAGGTTCGTACCAACCGAATCTTGAAGTGACTTCCAAAAATTCGAAGTAAACCTGCCATCTCTATCTGAAATAATAGACACTGGCGCTCCATGTCGAGATACTATCTCTTTCACGCAGAGCCTGGTCAACTTATCCATACTGTAGTTCTCCTTGATCGGCAAAAAGTGTGCGGATTTAGTCAATCGATTGACTATTACCCAAATAGCATTGAATCTTGTCGAAGTCCTTGGTAGCTTGGTGACAAAATCCATTGTTATTCTTTCCCATTTCCATTCTGGGATCTCAGGTTTTTCTAGCAAACCAGACAGTTTCTGATGTTCAGCCTTAACCTTGGCGCACGTAAGACACTTACGGACATAATCGGCAATCTCAGCTTTCATATTTGGCCACCAATATAACTTCTTCACATCTTGTCAGATCCTGGGTGAATGGAATACTTTGACTTATGAGACTCGAGCATAATCAAGTCTCTCAGTCCTCCAAACAAGGGCACCCAAATCCTTCCTTTGTAACACAAAGTTTCATCTGAACGTTTCTCAAGTTTCTCCTTTCTAATCATCCCATCAACTTTCTCCTCCTTAAGCTCTCCTCTTTTCACGACTTCCTCTTGTGCTTGCAGAATCTGAGCAGGTAAATTCGAGTTAATCATCAAGACTAAAGCTCGAACGCATAACGGTTTCAAACGTTCCTTGCGACTCAAAGCATTAGCCACAACATTTGCCTTTCCCGGGTGGTATCGTATTTTGCAATCATAATCGCTCAACGTCTCCAACCATCGTCGTTGTTGCATATTCAACTCCTTCTGATCCAAAATATATTACAAACTCTTGTGATCGGTAAAGACAACACACTTAGTACCATAAAGGTAATGTCTCCACAACTTGAGGGCAAAAACCACGGCTCCTAACTCCAAATCGTGAGTGGTATACTTCTCTTCATCAGTCTTAAGCTGTCGGGAAGCATATGCCATAACCTTCCCTCGTTGCATCAAAACTGCTCCTAACCCTTGATACAAGGCATCACAATAAACCACGAAATCTTCTACCCCATCGGGCAAAGCCAATATCGGCGCACTACAAAGCTTCTGCTTCAAAGTCTGAAAGACCTTTTCTTCTTCCTCTCCCCATTCATACTTCTTATCCTTGTGAGTCAATGCAGTTAATGGTTTAGATATCTTGGAGAATCCCTCGATGAATCTCCTATAATACCCAGCCAATCCTAGAAATTGATGAATTTCTGTGGCGTTAACCCGCGCTGACCATTTCTCAATCACCTCAATCTTAGTGGGATCCACATGTAATCCTTCACTATCAATTACATGACCCAAAAATTGCACTTTCCGAATCCAAAACTCATACTTACAGAACTTTGCGTATAACTGCTCGTCCTTGAGCAACTTAAGAATCATAGCCATATGCTATTTGTGCTCTTCCTCGCTCTTTGAGTAGATCAAAATATCGTCGATAAAGACTATCACGAACTTATCTAGGTAGGGCTTGCATACTCGGTTCATGAGGTCCATGAACACTGTAGGCGCATTGGTCAAACCAAAAGGCATAACTTGAAACTCATAATGACCATAACGGGTCCTAAATGCCGTCTTGGGAATATCCTCTTCCCGAACCCTAAGTTGGTGATAACCAGACCTCAAATCAATCTTAGAGTAGTAACTCAATCCTTGCAACTGATCAAACAAATCATCAATCCTCGGTAACGGGTAGCGGTTCTTCACGGTTAAATTATTCAATCCTCGGTAGTCGATGCACATCCTAAACGATCCATCCTTCTTCTTTACAAACAATATTGGTGCTCCCCAGGGTGAAGAACTCGGTCGAATAAATCCTTTATCCAACAGCTCTTACAATTGCTTAGATAACTCCTCTATTTCCGATGGCGCTAAACGATACGGTGCACACGCAACAGGTGCAGCTCCTGGAACTAAGTCGATGCGAAACTTCACTTGTTGGGATGGCGGAAGTCCCGGTAAATCTTCAGGAAATACTTCAGGAAACTTACACACTACAGGAACATCCTCGAGTCGCTTCTCTCCCGACTCCTTCTTAGCCACGTGTGCTAGGAATGCGTGACATCCTTTCTCAAGATATTTCATGGTCTTGATACATGATACGATATTCAGGCAAGTTCCACTCCTATCACCTCGAACAATCAAAATCTCATCCTTGAGAGGGATATGAACAACTCGTTCTCCACAAACAATGCTCACTCGATTCTTGGATAACCAATCCATTCCAACTATCACATCAAAACTTCCGAGCTCGATGGGCATCAAATCGATACTAAACGGGTGATCTAAAAGATTAAGGGTACAGCCACGGATCACGGTACAGGTGTCTACTAGGTTACCATCAGCTAACTCAATGCTATAGCTAACGTCTAATAAAGTAGGGGTAAGTCGAAGTAACGGCGAAATCTTAGAAGACACAAAACTCATATCGGCACCCGAATCAAACAAAACTTTAACACGAAGGTTGTTGAGAAGAAACGTACCAGTGACAACATTCGGATCTTGATGCGGCTCTCCGTTTCCCATCACGTACACTCTACCTCGAGCACCTACATTTCCTTGCCCTGCATTCTTTGGGCATTGCCCCCTGTAGTGTCCACGCTCTCCACCTCCAAAGCATGTAACCACAGGCTGAGCATTCGCTCCTGTCGCCACAACTCTACTCTTACAAAACCTTGCAATATGACCAACCTTCTGACACTTCATACATCTTACAGTACATGGTCCAGTATGATGCTGGTGGCACTTTCCACAAAGAGTTTGTTGTCCAACATTCGCTCCTCCTTGAGCAGCCACAAATGCCTTAATAGTTTCCTGTCTCTTATTCTGTTGGTGATGGTGATTGTTGTTACGATACTGATTGTTGTTGTAGCGGTTGTTGGGGTTGTTATAGTTGTTGTTCCTTCTGTTATCCTCCCATTTTCTCTTGTTGTCAAAGTGATTATTCTTCTGAACCGCACCATGCTTAGTCACCTGATCCATAAGACGTTCAGCCATGCTAATAGTATCATCCAAAGTCTCAGCATTGTACGACGTCACATTTCCTTGAATACTCGCAGGCAATCCACCAATAAACTTCTCTAGCAACTTCTCATTATCGGGCACCATGTGAGCACAAAACACCTTCAGCTCTTGGAAATGTCGCACATAAGTAATAAGATCAGAACCCTTTACAGCCAAATAATAGAACTCAGTATCCAACTTCCTCAAATCACTACGAGAACAGTACTTCTTAACCATAGCTTTCTTGAAATCTTCCCACGAAGTATTATAAGCATCCTCCATTCCCTTTTCCTGAACATAAGCATTCCACCAAGACAAGGCATGCTCCAACAATGTGCCTGTTGCATACTTCACCCTATTGTTCTCAGTACAATTGCTCCTATGAAATACCGATTCCACTTTCTCAAACCATTGAGTCAATCCAACAGCTCCTTCAGTTCCCTTGAAGGTAATAGGCTTACAATCCATAAATTCCTTAAAAGTACAGAAATGGTTGTTAGGAACCGCTTGAGCTCTAGCCGGTCCAACATTCTGAGGAACACATGCTTGCCTGGCAAGCGCTGCTGCAACACCCTCATCAATCAACTGTTGAATTGCAGCAGGGGTCATCTTCTTAGGAGGCATAATTCTATCAATCAATACAAAGCACAACACTTGTAAGTATTAGATTAATGTGTCAGAATCCTCGCACAAGATAAAACATCATCACATGAATAAAATCATAATATAGCATAGGTCAACATCAATAATAGTACATCACCATAATACATCATAGATTTCATACTTGACATTGGTATTACAAGATATGCAAAACAAGTACAAGTTTCAAATAAAATCTTTCAACTGAAATATTCAGTTTAGCATATACTAGGTAAACTACCATTAAGATACCAACTACTATAAATGATCCAATCACTGATCTCCTGGACGATCTCCATACATAGCCATTACATCAATGCTGTCGTAAGACCTAAGGCGGGTCATCCTCTCTGCATAAGCCTGTCTCTGCATCTCATGCAACTCACTCCATAACTCGCTGATACTAGTACGATAGTGTTGACTATCAATGTCCAAGAACACCTCCTTCATGGTCAACTTATCAACCATCTTCTCCAATCCGACCATCTTCCTATCTAGCGAATCCATACGCTCCTGAAATGCAATACTCATCCGCTCCAACCAACTCAACATCAACCTCCAACTCAACATCATCTCCTAAAGGCAATGGGTCAACAACGGGTGGGACTGGAACTTGATCACGGGGAACTGGGACAGACATGATACTCTACAAGAGTATAAGGAAACATAAAAATACTAGCCAAATTTTCGCGGAAACCCATTTTATAAGCCAAAGCATGATAGTGGAAAAAGTCCAAACCAATCTCAATATAAAACATATATATATGTAAAGTTTAAAAGAAATACCAGGGCGCGAAGTGGCATGGAAGGCTGTCGGCTTTCTGTCTCAAAACATTTTGACTCCAGGAAAAAGTTTATAGTCGAGTGCGAGCTCGTTCTCTATAAACGATGGCTCTGATACCATTCTGTAGCACCCCCAACTCAAAATACGGTAACTAACATGCTGGGGGCACTACGCGAATCGAAACCAGGCATCTTTATAGCAAACGACAACAACACGGGACGTTTAAAAATGCCTCAAAACATATCATTCATTTTACAAACCATTTTAGAGTACATAGACTCTTTAACAAAAAAGCAGCGGAATAAAAATAAAGATTGCAGCGGAAAATGACAAAGTTTAGCAGCGGAAATCCAAGTATAGTAGTAGAAATACAAAGTTTAGCAGTGGAAAGTAAATAAGTTTAGCAGCGGAAAACATTTAAAAACACACCAAGGTTTTACGAATGACATGATAAATAAAGATAGTAGAAATAGGTAAGCTGCCTTGACAGAAAACTTCCTTCATCCAGCCACTCCACCATGCCCAAAATCATAAAGCTTCACAAATTAATTAGCAGTAGTACCTGAGAAGCACATGCTTAAAATTCATAACAAAGGTTGAGTGTAATCCATATGTTTAAAATAATAAAGTTGAGCACAAGGGTTTTAATCATACGATATAAGCAACAAATGCAAATACCAGCGTAATTAAGATAACGCCCAATATGTAGAGGAATCCCTGTGCATACATACGGTTGATGATACTAAGCTCATGACACGCAAAACGTTAACCAAACCAATCGACAGTACGCTATACTGACATAAACAATAACCGCGAAATTTCATAATAATATGTGCCCCCAAGGCTGAGTACTTGCCAATACCCAGCAAAACGACAAATAGTACACCCGCATGTCAAGCCCTTGACAACTACGAGTGGGATGGTCAGTCCTATAGGCCTATAAACTAAGTTCGCGCTCACCCGCAGGTGACTAATGGCTCATGATCTGAGGGTCTTTCCGGCAAGACAAGCTACTTAGCACATCGTCAGGAATACATATATCATCATTTAGGAAAAAGCATACCAAAAATAGTACTGATGCTCAGAAAACATTTAAAGCATGTGTCTCACCCCATGAGTTTATAAACAATTAAATATAAAAAGCGGGGATATGAATCACACCTTAATAACAGCAGCAGGAAACGAGATATCGCAACAATCAATAATGCATCACAGCAAAATGGACCTCAGCACAACCTAATCAATATAAAGGGCATAACTCAGAACTAAACTCGAATATTCCCATAAACAATGCTTGAGTAAAAGTTTCCTAAGCACAATGGCATTTGAAGAAATAGATTTCGTAAAGGTCTCGTGTGGGAGACAAGAAAATTAGAAAAGAAATAAGCCGACGAATCAACCGCATACAAAAGAAAAGACGAAAGAACTCCTCGAATAAAGTCGTCGAAAAGAAATGAAAAGAAAAGAATAAGAATAGAAGAACTCACTCAAATAAATATAAATAATAACTCGTAAGAATAAGTCTCGGATTTTACCCGTTTTCCCCAAAATAATGTTGAAATAAAAAGGTTTTGAAATAATAACAATATTTAGTAAAATAATATAAGTTTATAAAGAATTTTATGAAATTTCGGCATGACCTGCCCGTTTATATAATATTTCCCGAGTCAACGACTCTTTATTTTTAATTAATAGAAATATATAAATAAATATGCTTGGATATATCATTCGCGTAGTCCATTAGTTGTTTAGGTTTTATCGACCATTTTGTATTTGTTCAGGTTCCAGGTACATTAAGATCTTTACAGGCCTAACGTACCCTACCGTCTCGTGTCCTAAAGGGTCCATAATATCCAAATAACCAAGGCCGTAAATCCAATACGTCCAATACAAGCTCACAATGTCACAATACGGAACATGTCCGATAAAAGGTCCACTAAACTATTAAAATTTATTTTTATTTTTCATATATATATTATCCGTTTTATTATTTATTTTAGTTACCGTTTAACAAATAAAGCATATCCCGAGACTATTAATCCGTACCCAAAGCTAATCACCACAACAATAATAATAACTACAAAACAGTCCCAAGTCAAATAATAACCCGAATCAAACCAAAACCAATACGAGCCTTAACCGTCTCCTTGGCTCAACCCAAAACAAAACCCAAATCCAAACTAACTAACCTAAATCAAACAACATCAACAACAATAACAATATCATCCCCTCCCCACCACCACCCGTGGCGCGGTGGTCGTGGCTCTCGGCTGCCAAACACAACGCAAGCCAAACGGACCTTTAAAAACAATTCCAAACACAAATATAACTCCTCTTCGCCACTAGTATCAAACAATAACAACAATAATCATGAAACCTCACCTAGTCACAAGTTGACTCGGTGAGCTCATACCGAGTCGTGGCCAAGAATGGGTCGAACGAGAAAACAAAACAAACCACACAAGTTTTGAGCTTAAAAACATTACCAAAACCATTTTTATAAAAAGATTTTTAAGAACAAAATTCGGATTTAAATGAAATAAAAACTAGGGTTTTGAAAATAATATCAAAAATAAGAAAAGAAGAGCGGCGGTGGTGGTGTTACCGCGGCGGTGGAGGCGCGTGGGGGTGGTTACGGGGTGTTTGGAGGTGCGTGGGTGGTACGGGAGTGACGAGGACATCCCAATCTACAAGGTGGTACAAAAAGGTGAGATGGCCGAAATATTTTCCAGCGGCCGGAGATGGGTGGCCAGTGGTGGTGGGTCGGCCGGCGAACAAGAGAGAGAGGGAGAGAGTATTTATGAGTGTGTGTGTTTTATTTTGATAAAATGAAGAAAGTGGGGTGGGTTGTGGTATTTATATGGTTAAAATTGTATGGGGTTTGTTTGGTAATTAGTGGAAGTATAAGGTAAGTGTAGGGAAGTAGTTTAGGGGCCAAATTTGCCAACGAATCAAACTTATTATGATAAACGCTTCGGGGCTCAAACGACATAGCAAACGGACTCAAAAATTTACGAAACTTGCGCCCTTGTTCACGAAATAATTTTTCCAATAAAATCAAGCATAAACTTCAGAGGTTTTCCAAAACTCAAAATAATTCAAATAATTTGGCAAATGCAATACAATTCGAGTGTTCTAGGTTGTGCTGAGTCAATCAAAGAATAAAGTTCTCGTTTCCAATATATCTCACGTTTCTCAAGCCCAAATAATCACAAATAAAAGTTTTAAAGTGTCTCATGTACGAAATTAAATATTTTGGCTAGAAATGAGTGTAGAAAATGTACCGGGGGTTACACACCAGACTTCGATACGCTATACTTATATTCATACATTTGTTTGCATCAACACTTATTACAAAGTTTTGGTACATACAACACATTAAAAATAAGTAATGGAATTTTCATAATTGAATTCCACCACCACACTTCCTTTCCATGAAAATGATTGAAAAGACCATCACATATGTAAAGGAAAAATCCTTCTTCCACCAGTTGATATGTCTTAAGCCATTAACGATCTTTGCAAACATGAGTTATGGCACCGGAATCAGTCCACCATGCAATAGCATCAACATAAACGTAAAATGCTTTAGAAACCAGTGAAACAAAAAAATTATTAAATTTTTTCAACTATGTACTAAATTCTGACATTGGTCTTGGGAATGGTCCTTAGACCCCTTTCCCGAATCACTAGTGCTTGCACCATCCTTATTGTATCCACTTCGGCAATCCCTCTTAAAATGACCACATTTGCCACACTTTCAAGATGCTAATTCAGGAATCTTGTTTAAACAGGAACCAATGTTATTATCCTTAGAACTACGTTTCTTTCATATTTTTTTATTTTTCTTCTTTTTTTTATTTCCACCCTTCTCAATCATATTCACCGAGGGTCGAAAACTTATTTTCCTTTTCCTTTGTCACTTTCTTGCACTCTTAGATATTCATCTGTGCGCAAGTGGCTACCAGTTGAACCAAAGACATATTGTCTTTATCATGTTTCAAACTTGTTTGAAATCCTTCCATGAAGGAGACAACTCGTCTATCACACTTGAAACAAATACTAATTCATCCATTTTTGGATCGTGTTTCATATATTGTCCAAAGATTCTAAGGAGTTCGCTGAATTGTTTCATGATAGTCCTTGAGCCGGCCAGTGTGTAATTATTGGAATTACTTATAAGGAACTTCTTACTAGAAGCATCCTTTGCTATGTACTTGGATTCAAGAGAATCCCATTACTACTTTTTCGATTCCACGTTCTGCTAAATATCAAACAAGGGTCAGACATATAGTTTAGTATGTATCATTTGCAGATGTAGTCCTTGTTCTCTCACATCGATCTATGACTGATTTTGTCAACCATATAATGATCCAACAACGCATAGGTGTAGACAGAACATACCCGACCTTTAATGTTGTTAAGAGGAGGTGCATCTTCTTCTGCCATTGTCTAAAATCATTCCCACAAACTTATCGAGTTTCTCAAATTTTGTAGTCATCTCCTTCATAGTATCTCCACCAGCCATGATTATCACAAAATACTTTATTCAGGGTTAAAGTGTAATGATGATCTTGGATATCAGCTTGAATGGTATATAAACACTTTTCAAATAAAGTATTTCAACCCTAGCCCCCTTGGCCCTGTAAGGGGGAGCGAACCCCTTGACCCCAATATCTTTGTCATGGCTGAAAACATATTTGCTCAAAGGAGTGGCACTCCACACTTTACTAACTCGTATTCAAACATAATAGTCTCTAGTAAATTGTAATTGCATAAAACTATTAATTACATTAAAATCACCAACATGTATTTTAGCGTTTCTTAAGTGTGTTTTAGATTATTTATCAAGTTTAAAAAATGTAATGTTTCTTCGGGAACTTGATGGTTATTAATCATAATTATTAAGAGTTATGCTTTAGCCCTCCTATTAAAGAATGCTCAAGTTGCGCCAATGGTTGAGGGAGAAACTATTGTTGTACGGAGGTGGCAATAGTGGTGAGCAGTAGTCATAAAATCCACTGCAGATTCTCTTATCGGGAGTGCATGGAAATCGCACATACATTCATCATACTTTCAATGTTCCACATAGATGTACATAACCCATTCGGTCTACTATATATGCAACCCTCCAAGCACTTTGAACTAATCTTCTTACACACGCAATAAGTGGATCATATGGAGGAGTCAATTTTGCATATGATGGATGAAAATGTAATGCTAGGTTTATAATCTATATACTATATAGAGACTTTTAACTGCAATATTCGATTTTATTCTTTTATGAATTACACATATACCTCAATTAGTGTCCCCAAGCCTAATCATAATTGTGACTTCAGGGGTACGAAATGCTATAGGCCTCGAATGATAATCACTTTGAAAAAAAACCGAAGAAATAAAAAGCTATAGTCGAACACACGAGAGCGGCAACGCGGATGCATGTATTGAACTATTTGATAATGGACTCTTGTGAAGTGGGTCCATCACGCCAGCAAGATAAATTTAGTGTCCCCCTCGGTGTGCTACACAAAATCTACAAAAACACTCAAACTCCATACCACCTAGCACCTACCATCTTTTTCTATATTCAAGTTCAACTTTTTAAAAAAGAATTCAATTGAATCTCTTAGGATGTCTAACCTTTTAATGTTTAACTCTATAAAAATATAGTACGTAGAGTAACCCAAGTTAACCAACAAATGGCAACTGTTTTGATGCTGTAGTTCAACCCCGACCACTTTCTCCATAATATTGCGCTACGTGAATGGCAATTGTTTCAACCCAAAATCTCCACGGAAATATACTTTGGTAATGGTATTAGCGCTTTATCGCACATGTGGACTAACCGGATTAGTAATTCAATCTCCACTTGTAATAAGTGGCGGTGAAGAGAGTGTGCAAGTGGTGCCGTCGCAAAAGGCCTCACAACTTAAGGGCTCACTTTGTGTACTTATTCTATATATCCGAATGCTTTTTCTTTGTAAATCTCATTAGTTAAATACAATTTATCTTGCCACAATAAATAAAATATCATTAAAGGGCCTCATGATAAAAAATTGTTATAAATGAACAACTTTTATACATACTTTTAAGTTTTTTTTAGTTTGATGAGGTCTCTTTTTAATTTTTGCCCGGAGCCTCCAAATTCATTTGTCGGCCCTGCTTGTAATTTTACATTATAATTTGTTTATTTTATAGCACCATGCTAATTTTCATTAAATTTTTGGCTTTAAAAAAAATAGAAAAAGGATTCTTGTCCTAGAGTATAAACGTACTTTTTTCATTGTCTCGTTTTAGTATGTGAACTCTGAAAAAGTTGTGTAAACATAACGAACTTTTATAAAGTGTTTTAATCTGCACATTTTGATGACGTATCACGTTATTAATTGTGTCACATGTAAGATTTTTCAAGTATTATACATCATCAAAATATGCTTATCGCAACACTTTATTAAATTTCATTACATTTACAGAACTTTTTATAGAATTGACATACCAAATTTGTACATTTGAAAAAATTCATTGCTATTTAATGGCCAAAGCCCATTAGAAAATTATAGCGAATAAAAACATTAAATTCTTCGGTGTAACGTGAAAATTTAACAATTAAAATATATAAAACCTAGAGAAAAGTTAAATGTAGACTTCAAATTCTTTATAGACTAAATGTACCAATAATTGGCATCTCTTTTTTTTTTTTTTTTTTTTATATAGAAAACATGATTAGTTTCATATATCACTCAATTTTCATAATTAATTTCATATATACTTAAAATGCAAGTATTAAATGAATAATGTATAATATTTTTAATGCATGTTTAGTTATATATAAAATTTCTAACTAAAAGAAGGGGAGATATGAAATTACTAAAAAAATAATAATAAAAATAAAATAAAACTCACTTTCATTATTTTTCTGAATTAAATATTTCACAACCCGTTAATCGTTATGCGAAAAGAATCATATCATCACGACGAGAATTAAATCATTTTTTTATAGTGGGGCACTTCTATATAATTTCGATGAATTTTTTTTGTGAGTATTGAAATTTACGTATGAAAATTTTACATGTGATTTGTAATTTTAAAATGACATATGATTTTATGTAATCACATGTGATTTATTAAATAACACGTGATACCTAATATACAAATCATATAAAATTTGTGAAATCACATGTGATTCCTAACATATAAATCACATGTGATTTTTCCAGACGCAAATTTTAACACTAAAAAAAATTCGAAAAAAAATGTTTGACGAAAGTATGTCTTGAAAGATAAAAAAATTGTCATCGCGATAGTGTATTTTATTTACGGTTTATAAGATATTATATTTAAAAAATAAAGTAAAAAATGGCTTTTTAAATTTAATTAAAAAAATAAATGTTTAGGATTGATTGATTCATTGAGTTTTCAGAGATTTTTCGGTCTATATTAAACTCTAACTCATAAAACCTATTGACATTTGGTGTTCATGATTTTATTGTGATTTGTCATTAAAAGATACGTTTGATTTTTAGTTAAGTGGGCAACCACTTACAATATATTAAAGGTTAATTGTGCTATTACTATGCAAAACATGTAAAGGCTGAGATAAATTTGGACAAAAGAAACATTGACATTGACTATGTGCTTCGCCCCTTTTGTGAAGATTTAGATCACGCGTTGATCTCGTGTGCTCGGGTAAAATGTTTTTGGGAGAAGACATTTTCTTGGTGGAAAATTGAGGTGCCGGCTAAGATAATGTTCGTATTCTTCTAGGATTTGTGAGGGGCTTAAGTGATAACAAAAGGAAGATGTTTCATCTGTCTCAACTCAAATGCTTCGAAGTCGTTATTTTTATCACTGCTTGGGTGATCCGGAATGCTAGGAATCCCAAATTTTTTTCTCGAGTTGACACTAGTATTGACTCGGGTTTTCTTGAGGTTCAAAGACTTTTTGTTGGATATCAAGTCGTAGTAAAGTGAACCTAAATTGGCATGAGTGGGTTGCGAATCCTATTATCTCCTGTATACCGGCCACCATTTTCCATTGACTCGAGTCTTGTTTTTCATGTTTAGTGCTTTTTTATTGTAGTTTTATCCCTATACCTTCTCGCTAAGGGCTTTTTTATGAGATTTATAATATAGGTAGAGGATCAATTGAAAAGTGAAAGAAAAATAAAAAGCCTAAAAAGTAATTAGAGAACAACACGTGTCTCTTTTTCTTTTCTTCATTAAGGGCAGCTTTGTAATTACACATTTTCACCTCATCATTAAACCTTCTCTGCTAACTGACCATCAAAAAAATACCAGACTAAAAACACCATAAAACACACACACGCACCACCACATCTGCTACCGCCATTAACACCACCACCTATCAACGACGCCACCACCTTCAAATACGCTGGAAACTACCCTTGCAACACCAACCACCCTCACCAGATCTCCTACCAAAATACCACATCGACGGCGCGCTATCATCACAACTAGTGGATCTGTCATAAACATCAATCTGCCACCACCAATAGCTTCTTCTTCTTCTCAGTGTTGTTATGGTGTCGCTGTGGTTTATGATGGTATCCATGTCTTGAGATTTGATTTCGTCACCACTTTTTGAACATAATCTAGGTGGGTTTTTGTTTTTATTCAAGAATTAGTCTTTTTGAACATAATCTGAAGTGGGTTTTTGTTTTTAAGTATGAATTTATAGAGTTGTTGAATTTTGGTTAATTTTTGACCCATTAAAATATTTGAAGTTAAGTGTATAATGTTATTGTTTTTATTGAATAATTAGTGATTTTGTATTCATAGGTTAAATTAATTTAAGATATTATGATTTTTATTGTATAATTGGTTATGTTCTGAAGTGGGTTTTGTTTGTTTTTGGTTTTAGAAGAGAAATGAAGGTACTTTAATTTAAATATGTGCATTATTAGCTTTTCTGTTGTGTTTGAGAGGGTGCCTGGGATTGCTTGTGAAATTGAGTAATAAGCAATTCTCAAACTGCTCATCAATTAAAAAAGTTATTAATCAATAAAAAAAAGTTGTTAATTTTGATAATGTTCATCGGTTCATTAGTTAGTTTTGGTTATCAGTTTATTTTGTTCATTAGTTATTTTTGACAATTTTCATCGGTTCAAGTTATATTGTTCATCAGTTCATCAATTTTTATATAAAAACATAATGTTTATCAGTTATTTTAAACATTGTTCATCAGTTATTTTTGACAACATTTATCAGTTATTTTTTATAACGTTCATCAGTTATTTTTTATAACGTTCATCAGTTATTTTTAATATTGTTCATCAGTTATTTTTTTATAACGTTCATCATTTATTTTTTATATTGTTCATCAGTTATTTTTTAATAACGTTAATCAGTTATTTTTATAATGTTCAGGAGTTTTCAAAAAAATAACGTTCATCAGTTATTTTTTATATTGTTCATCATTTATTTTTTATAATGTTTATCATTTACACCCTCCGTCCCATTTTTATTGTCCAGTTTGAATTTTCAAAGTCAAACCGGTTCAACTTTGACCATAAATATATATTTTTATTATATAATACTTGATGAAAAAATTATACCATTGAAAAGTACACTTAAAACTCAATCCATTTATATATTTTGCATCAAATATTATATAACACCCACAAAAATATTTAAGGTCAAAGTTGAAGAATGAAGACTAAAAAAGTCAATATTGGACAATAAAAATGGGACGGAGGGAGTATTTTTTATAATGTTCAGAAGTTTTCGAAAAATTAAAGTTCATCAGTTATTTTTTATATTATTCATCAGTTATTTTTTAAAACGTTCATCAGTTATTTTTTTAATATTCAGAAGTTTTCGAAAAAATAACGTTCATCAGTTATTTTTTATATTATTCATCAGTTATTTTTTATAACGTTCATCAGTTACTTTTTATAATGTTCAGAAGTTTTCGAAAAAATAACGTTTATCAATTTTTTTTAATTGTTCATCTGTTATTTTTTATAACGTTCATCAATTATTTTTTATATAACGTTCATCAGTTATTTTTTATAACGTTCATCAGTTATTATTCACCTTTAACGTACGATATCTCACTCATATCATATCGGATTTGAGTGATTCAAATTTATGGGGAAAGAATGGCCAAAGAGCTACAACTTTCGTGTTTTAAGTTTCGTAAAATTCGGCCTTTAAACTTGATAAAATTAGAGCCGAAAATGCTAAAAATTTCAAAAAAATCAACACTCACTTAAAAAGTTGGAAAAAAAAATTTGCGATTCATATATCATAATGCATACCAAATTAAAGAGAATTGAATTTAAAAAATTATGGTGAAATCGGTTTTACATAAAAGTTTGTCGTTTGAAAGTTATTTACGTTTGAAGTTTTGCGGTGAAATAAAAAAATAGGTTAAAAGGACCAAAATGCCCCCTAACCGAATTTAATAAGAAAAAAGGGATGAAGTGGGTGGGGGACACTTGTCACATTGTGAATGGCTTTCTAGCATTTTTAATTTTGTTTACTTTTTAAAGGATCGCAACTCTTATAATATATTTGTTGTTTCAAAAAAGACGTTAAGGCTAGCTACACTACCTATTAGATAAGCAGTGAGATGTTAACTATTTGCAAATAATCTGTGTGACACAGACTTCTGTCTCGAGTATTCAAGGTGATGCATGTTCACCATGGAGAAGAAACTAAGTTAAGCTTTCAATACAGACGTAGTCTTACGTCTTTCTTAAAATAGTGAATTTTTTTCGACAAATGGAGCCTTAACATACTTAGAAAATCGAGACCCTTTTAGCTAGAATAGTGCAATAAAGAGTTGTCTATGTTATTCCAACAATAGGTGCAAGGCCATACTCCATGCAAGTCTGTCAATTTATGGTCAAGCAAAATGTGCATGGCGTGATAAATTAATTAACTTCTGAATCCATACACTATAAATATATAAACTGATAACTGAAATAACAATTCCCATTTTCCTTACCCCATAATAATGCAATGACAGTAATTTTTTTGTATTTGATTGTATGATATTTTAACTATAGGGTTTTAGGCCCTAGCTCCTTGCTAGTTTAATTTACTTTGTATCTATTGCGGTTCAGAAAAGAAACACAAGGTGTTACACAATCACAGAAATTAAATTGTCTGAGATCAATAAAACTGTCTAACAACAATGGAGCAATGTAAGAATTAATTAACAAATGCATTTGTAACTATTGCGTGTAATCTACATTTCGCTCCAAGGTGGGCAAGTGTAAAAAAAATCCTATCAAGACACTCAACTTGAGTTTCACTCCCATATCTTGTGTGGATAAAATTTTCTTTTAGATGCTTTGGGTGCTAACAAATGAATTCATAAAAGACACGAGCCTTATAACTCTGAGCAAGTTTAGAACCACTTCTAGTTAGAAACATACCTAATTATTTATGTAGTAAGCATAGAAAGTAATGGAAAAAGGGCTCATATGAAAATCCAATTAAGTTTGGAAGTGGTGAAGTGAAATTTTCCAAGTGCCTATCAAGTATCAACCATCATGGCATCATGTCAAACCTTTTAAGGTCAGAAACTGCCCCTAAACAAAGATTTCAACTACTATTCTCAGATTGACATTCATGCTTATGGTTTTTAAAATTATATCCATCAAAGTTTTGCCTTACACCCCAAAGCCTCACAAAAGGCAGTTCATCTCCTACTGGTTTGCAATTGCCACCCAAAAAATTAAACCCTAAATCAGTCGTGATCGATTCCTATATATATGCATGGCTATGGTGATTATCTTCATCATCAAACACAGTTATTTATTTTCAAGTAAATTGTTTGACTACGAAACAGAATGTCAAAAAATGATACTACTTCTCCTTCTGCTAGCTCTTCTGGAAAAAATGTCAAGTATCGGGGAGTGAGGCAAAGAAGAAGTAGTGGAAAATGGGTATCAGAAATTCGAGAACCAAAATCTCCTAATCGTATCTGGCTTGGTTCATTTGCTACTCCAGAAATGGCAGCAGTGGCTTATGATGTTGCAGCATTGGCTCTCAAGGGTGGAGATGCTGAGCTTAATTTCCCTGACACAGCTTCTTCATTGCCTGTACCGGCTTCTAATGCTCCACGTGACATCCAAGCTGCCGCTGCTAGTGCGGCTGCAGCAGCCGGAGCAGCAATGGATGCATTTTTGGCTGGTTATGACCATGGTCATGGTCATGGTCATGGTCATGGTCATGATCATGGTCATGGTCAAGGCCAAGGTGGGGCTGTGGTTACAGCTGAACAGCCGCTGATTGGAGGTGGTGCATTTGTGGATGAAGATATGATATTTGATATGCCCAATGTGCTTGCAAATATGGCTGAAGGGATGCTTCTTAGCCCTCCCCGACTTAATTTTGTTAGCGAGGAGACGGAAACAGGGAACTCCATAGATCATGACTTGTGGAATTATTGATCTTGAGATAGCTATACATACCGGCTCGGAGGTCTTTCTGGAAGCAGTCTCTTTATCTTCGGGTAAGGGTGTGACCGTCTACATCTCACCTCCCCATACCTCGCTCTAATGGGTTTGGGTATTGTTGTTATTTTTGTTGTTGTTGTTGTTGTTGTTGTTGTTGTTGTTGTTGTTTTGTTTTGTTTTTTTGTTGTTGTAAATAGCTATACATATCGCATATAGTATAATATGCACGTCCTATGGTACCTGAAATAAGTACTATAAGAATAATGTGGCAATGTTTAAAGGCTATAGTTATAAACTAGAGCTGGAAAATGTATAATTTATGTGCTGCAAGTGTTATTTGATTCGAAATGGTGTTCTTATAGTGTCACATGTTTCTCTCTAAATTACTTGAGATCAGAAAAAAAAACATAAGCATGTAGCTTAGTCTTCAATTCAAAGTTTTACCAATAACTTAATTTGGTGCACTGGATCAATCAAACATAAAAAGCATGCAATTTCGTTGACCATAAATATGACACAATCATAATTTAAGCAGTTTTGCAATTGCTTATAAATCCGTTGATGCTTAGTTTTCTTAAATTAGTAAGCAACTCCAAACTTGATTAGACAAAGCGCACGGACTATCTCTCTATCAGATAATCAAATGATGAGAAGTCTCCATAAATAAAGAGCAATCGCAAAAAAGGCGCCATACTTTAGATCTATTAGAATTTTAGGTACTCAACTTTTCTTTCTTAACTTAAGGTATCTAAGTTATATTTTGTGCATTTTAAGGCTTTCTTGATTTTTCAAATTCGATTAATTGCCGGTTATGATTTTTACCAAAATGACTTTTAAACGATCAATTATAACAATATACATCTCAATAAATAACCATTTCAGTTGAAAAATGACCGTTAAGTTGTTTCAAAAAGTCAAAAATACTATACATTGCAAAAAAATTAACTTGAAACCTGAAATTAAGAAAAACAAAGTTGAGTACCAAAAATTCAAATTAATTTAAAGTGTAATAATTTTTGTGCGATTTACCCATAAACAAACCTAAACACCTTTAGCATTTCTTATACATATATCTTTATTTATTTATTTATTCATTTCTGAATAGCCCCTCTCCTCCTTAACAACAACAAACTGCCATCAATTACTTGGCCGATATCGAGCAGGAACAAGAAAGGAACCTTAATTGGATAGAGTGGTTTAATAACTCAAATAATTCTCATATTATTTTGTTATACTCGTAATTGTTTGTGCTCTCGTATATCTAAACACATTTAACAGATAAACAGTTTCTATAAGAAATTCCAAATATCCTTAGGGTTTGTGGTAATAGGTATCCACACGTCTGCAGATCATTTTCTCCGATAGCAAAAAGGGAGAATTACAGTCAAATCATGGTCCACCTTATCAGAAGTTGAGATGTCACAATCAATACATTTTCTAGTTATTATTATTATTATTATTATTGTTATTATTATTATTATTATTATTTATTATTTTTTTTTATTATAATTATTTTTCATTGAAAACCAAGGAAATTACATGAAATTGGAGGGGACTCTAGACGCAATCTATGCTCCCACTCCCTTTTTAATACACAAACGATGAAAAACAAAAGCACCGCTCTTAACGTTGTTAGAGTGGCTGCTGGCAATAATCCCGACAGGCGAATACATTTTGAGCGGAATACATTTTGTAGTTGATTTCAGCATTGGAACCGACTTTATAATTAGGATAGGGAATACATAATCTAGTGTTATCTATAATGCTGAATGCATTCAACATTTAGGATAGGGTGCGTTTAGTTAGAAGTAACTACACTCTTGTTTTACCACAAATTATTTTGTACATGCATAATAAAATATTTCCATTTTCTACTTTAACAACAGAAATTACCAAATACATTTTTTGTGTTGTATTTGTTTCTCTTATAAGCTATAACCCACTTGTTTTTTTCTAAATAGAAAACAATATCATATACTCCGGCAATTTCTAGTAGCACACTCCATAACTTTCTCTGCCGTTTCCCCAAAACCGATGATCCTTGAAGAGCTTTTACACCTTTCTTTCTATTTGGTTTTATTTGACTGTAATTTACACATCTAGGTTTCATCAGGTTGCATCAACAAAGGATCCACATTTTAGTCATTGCTCGTTTTCCCTCGTACATTTTAAGCCCAAGCACGTAAGTCTCTAAATATAACTTTCTACCCAATGGTCTGGCGTGTTGTGCAAATGTCTTATCTGTTGTAAATTTTGTGATTGTTATGGAAATTAAGAATGTACGTCACTACAAAGAATATGGGCTTTATTAACGCACATTATACCAATATCACATTTCATGAGTACTATATCAATAAAACTAGCTATATATAGAGGAAAAGAACTCTAGATTGAAGGACCAAACCTTAACAGTATTACCTCCAAGAAGAAAATTTATATAAGAAGTCCTGTATATATTATCATCAACTGTATGTCTGTATATATAAAAACAACAGTGAACTACACAAGAGTATGAACATGTTAAAAATAATAAAACTGATGTGGTTCCGGAAGGAACCATAAATCTGAAGTTTCATTATATGATCCCTATAGGCTATAGTGATCATCACACTGATCTATAGAATTTCAAGTTATAAGTCCAGGTACGTCTTTACATGTAGATTATATATGGAAAGATGCACTAATTGAACTCGCCTCACAAAAGCTAACAATGCTTAACCTTAACCTTCTTAAATCCTTAACCCAGTATCCATGCGATACATAACACTGATTAGAGACACGCGTCTGCGCGTCACAACATTGTAACACTAGAAAGGCATTTCTTTGTAGTGAATATAGAGTGTGTGTAACGAAACTGATGAATAACAAAATGAACTACCAGCCGTACCCTATAGATAAGACAACTTGTTTTTATTATGGTTTGTATGTCAAGTTAAGTGATGATTAATTAGAGATTAAGCAAAAATTAAGAAATAATCAAAGTGTAATAATGACTATGGCTGACTACGAAACTTTAGAGTCTCATTCTGTTAGTGGGTCCAATTGACATAAGCATGTCACTCTATTTATCTAGTGTGGACGTACAACAGCCATCCTCTAGCTGTCCGTAAATCTAAATGATCCGACATTTGGACTTTAAATAAATGTTTTGCCAGCTAATTTAAGTTTTAAGGGTTAACGTCATAAACTAAAAAACAGTTGGTTGATCACTATGTGTTCAGTTGGGTTAGTTGCCTAATATAGCAGGATATTTTTTTATTTTTTTATTTTGAACAGCGGTATAATATTAGAAGCTAGCAGAAACGAGGATTACAAAGAAGTGTGAGTTACAATAGGGTTTCGTAACCAATCTAACTATCTAAATCTATACTTAAGGTTTCTAGATGAAATCCACAAGAATGATTGATGAACAATAGAATCCCAAATATCCGTCTTCTTTGGTTTAGACATCGAGAAAATCCAAGCATTGCGAAATTTCCAAATGGACCATAACATAGTAGACACGATCCCTTCAAGAATAGTCCTATCATACTTCGACCCGTGAGAAGCATCTAACCAAGAAAACCAACCAGCTATGTTTGAGACCTCCGGAATATCTAGCGAACACCATGAAGCCAAAAGACCCCATAAACCTTTAGCCATCCCACACGAGAAAAAGAGATGATCAACATTCTCCACATGATCATTACAAACGGGACATAAAAGAGAAGCAACATCAATGCCAATTTTATCCATGTTCACCAAAGTAGGAAGTTTATTTAGTCTCGACTTCCAAATGAAGACGTTTACTTTAATAGGAATACTTCTCAACTATCTAGTAGAAATGGAAAAGCCAAGTAAAGAGAACTCATCTATATGAATACGCGTAGAGGACACCGAAAAACCTAGCGTATCCAACTCCCATTTCCAGCCATCTATAGAGACATTGAGGGACACATTACGAATATCCTGAATTAAGTCTTCTAATTGACACGACTCGGCTCCACCTCTAGGGGGTCTCCTAAGCACACTTGACCAGTCATGAACGCTTAAACGCTGAGCAATAGAACAGTCCTTGTTCGCATCCAAAGCGTAGACACGCAGGAATCTATCCTTTAAAGGACGCCCCCCACACCAGCTATCATCCCAAAAGCTGATAGTACACCCATCACCAACAGAACGAGAACATAAAGCGAGGAGATCGATACCTTTTGCTTTGAGCTTGGCTACTGTACGAATAATGTAACTCCAAGGGCTATAAGACATCTTAACAGCCCTATTGTTCCCAATGCCACCGTCAAACCCATGTAAATCTTTTATCACATTAACCCATAAGCTACTGGAGTTAGCGAAACCTCCATAACCATTTGAAGAGCAAGGCAGCATTAAGGGCAAAGATACTACCAATTACGAGACCGCCCATGGGTTTACTAGCTAAACAAGTTTCCCATTTGACCCAAGTGATTTTTTTATCATCTAGATCGCCTCCAAGGAAAAATCTATTGCGAATGGACTCTAGGCGCTTTTACTTGTTTTTACCTAATTCCAAACAAAGCTTTACTAGAAGTGTAAGGTGCAATTGGTTTTATCCATAGATTATCCGTGTGGCACGTCAATTTTAACCTTATGATTTAAAACAAAACTTCAAAAACACTCTTAAATAAATCCCTATGACACACAACTAAAAAGCTTATTCACTCCACTTTTAGTCTCATAAAACAAAGAAACAAAAAGAAAAAACTCAAATACCTTTAGTTATCACCATAACGTGTGGCAGATAACTATTAGCTGATTCCTAAGGAGAGTGATATGATTAATCACAAAAACACTACACCCTCTTTTAATCACTCTTCCTCATCACCTACTGTTCTTGTAACCACGAACTCGGGTTCCAGCCAAACAAATACCATGAGTACTTCGGGCCTTGAATTGTGTCGTAAATTCCAACGTGGAACTTGCACATTTGGTGGACAATGTAAATCTACCCATTGTTTACATGACCATCGCCCTATACCCTTATGCTAAGGCTTTGCTAACTCTCGGTCCAACACCCCCTCTACTGGATTTTCTCGTGAGCATCAATCCAATAAGTACATCAACCAACCGGCCCATTAAGCCTCCTCTAAACCGCCTCAGGCCTAATCAGTCAACTGGGCCTTTGTTTCAGCCTTATCCAACATCATCTTGACCCAACCCAATGTTCGGTGGGTGTGTGGGTGTGTGTGTGTGTGTGTATATATATATATATATATATATATATATATATATATATATATATATATATATATATATATATATATATATATATATATATATATATATATATTTAGATGGGCCCTGGTGCATACCACTCTACCAACCAAATACACTTGGCAACTCACCATTTACATTCCCACCTTATGACTGTACTACCTAGTACACAAGCCCAACAGATCTCGCTACTTGCCTTGCCTGCTCAACCGACCCGACATATCCATCCCAGTTACCAATGCAAGTTTAACAAAACCCTTACCATACATGTACCCGCAACCTCAATTTGGAATATTGGATAATGGTGGATACCCCTCTCCTCCTACCGTGATTCCTCAAGCTTTTCAAACTATGACCTTACCGGACCTAGCTTGGCATATAGACACGGGAGTTTCTTCAAATTTTGCAAGCAATACATGTAATCTTACTCCTGTTTGGAATAGAAGCATTCATCCTTCTATACATGTAGAAAATGGCCAATCTATACCCGTCACTAATACAAGACATAATTGTTTATTTACTCAACATTAATTATTACACCTTCATAATATAGTTGTTACACCCAACATTATAAAAAAACATAATTTATGTCCGTAAATTCACTAAAAAGAATAAAGTTTCTGCTGAATTGATAAATTTGGGTTTTTTGTGAAGGATTATCGGACCCGCAAGCTCTCTCTCAACTATTCTACCAGTGGCGACCTGTATCATGTCAGTCACCAGCTTCTACCGTTCAATTAGTCTGCATTACTTTCATTCAGTCCTACTACGTGGTATATACGCTTCGGGCATCCAGGTGAAGAATTTTACGTCTCTTTGAGTCTAGCAATTTTATTTCATGGAATAAAACAAAGGAGTCCACTTTGTGTCGTGTTTGCCAGCTTGACAAGCATATTAGACTTCCCTTATAAAGTTCTGAGTCATTTGTCGAGTTAAATTTTGATATTGTACATTCGAGTGTGTGGACATTACCCATTACGAGTGGCAGTAGAATAAGAGATTATGCTATTTTCTTAGATCATTTTTCTCATTTCTATGGGTTATCCTTTACGCAATAAATGTGACTTGTATGATAATTTTGTTCAATTTCCTGCTTTTGTAAACAACGAATTTAATGTCGACATTAAGGCTTTGCACTATGACCACGAGGGTGAATTTGACAACACTCGCTTCTACAATCTTTTTCGCAAACATAGCATTCAGTTTCGCTTCTCGTGTCCTAGGACATCTTAACAAAATGCGAAGTCGGAACGCTTGTTTCATATAATCATAACCATGTTTGCACTCTCTTATTTCAAGCTCATATGTCACCCATTTATTGTGTGGAAGCATTACGCATGGCCGCCCATCTTTTGAATATTTTCCCTCAACTGCCATTTATAACGCTATACCATTTACTAAGCTATACAACACCAAACCCACCTATGACAACCTTCATGTGTTTGGATGTCATTGTTATCCTTATATTCGACCAAAAAATCCTACCCCGATCCACACCTTGTGCTTTCCTCAGTTACCCATATAATCACCGGGGATACCATCATCTTAACTTCGCCACTACCAAAATTATTCTTTCTCTTCATGTCAAATTTGACAAGGACGTTTTTCCGATTGGGTCTTGACACTAACCTCACCATGCAATTTTTGCTCCAAAATATATTTCCTTCACCACAATCTAGCCAGTTACCTACCTAGCCGCATCTGCCAACACAAATAATGATGAGTCTAATTTGACCAAATTATCCCTCACATGTATTTGAAACATTAAATAAACCTAAGTTCAGGATAGCTGATCTCATCAGAGATCCAAACTCTTTCTCTGACAGAGTCAACAGGGTAATCATAGAGCAAAGTTTACCTTGGACTGAATGATCATCAGCTATCCAACAAGACTCATAGGTAAAACATCATGGGTGAACTTCATAGAAGTCAGAGTGAAAGACCACTGAATGGAAGTACAACGGTCTAAAGGGACTCACTCAGTGTTCACATATCTCATGATAAACACATCAGATATGTCTTTTACCTTCTACAAAAGAAGTACTTTGCAGAGACAATGTCTAAAATTATTAAAAAATAAATAAATAAAAAATTAAAAAAAAAATAAAAACTTTGTAAGCAGATAACAGAGTCAGCTATAACAAAGAGCAGAGAAGTGACAACAACCCTGAGACCTCAAGGACTGACAAATGCCCTTGAGTCTCTGATAATGACTTATCATCTTAAGCCATGTAGATGAACCAGTTGCACATATCAGATACACTTAAAGTATTTCTTCAACATACTTATAAAGTGTATCCTTAGAGGTGACTGAAGTACTCAGCCACGCTTAGGCAGGAGTAATTTGAGCTAAAGCAAAGCGTGAAAACCCTTTGGAAGATAAGGACGCATCGAGAGCAGGTAAAGCTACTTGCATTTACAGATGTCAGCACAGTGAGGCAACCCTAGCCACATAAAGTGCATGTATACCTTAACTACCAGTTTGCTTCTAGTTTAGTTATTACTACTCTTGTAGCTACTAATAGTGTATCTCCCTTTGTCTATAAAAGGGAGGTTAGTATTAGTGATAGGTAACGATTCCACCTCCAGAACACACTTCCTCTTCTAAGTGGAATCTACCTCTTCATAATTTGAAGAGAAGAATTTGTCATTACTAGAGATAGTATTCCACAACAATCTCTTGTAAAAGCCTTCACCTTCAACCTCTAGTGTGAGACTATTACAGTCGTAATGTACAAATAGGTATTATTAGTTGATCATGGTCAAGATCGCGTACCATGTCCTTATTTATATTAAACATTAGTTATTCTCATTTGTTCAAACTATTGTTTATACAATTCATGGTGTTGCACAAATATATATGGAACAACAAACACAGATACCCACCAACCCAATCCTAATACCAACTGAATGCTCTAGCCCCTTAAAAAATACTTGTCGATCCCCTTTGGCCCACACCTCCAGCCCACTTCCTGCCAACCCACCATTTTCCCCCTGTATTTAGCCCAATCTTCTGGGCTAGTAACCACAATGCATACCTTACCTTTCTAACCGCCACCTAACCTGTCCAAATACAATCCAACACGATCCATTACGGCCCACCAGCAACCTTCACCCGAACCTATTTCGGTTCTACAGACTACAACCGCTCCTATACCGGCTAATACTCACTCGATGGTCACTTGTGTTGAAGATGGCATTTTATAGCCTGTCGATCGTTCATTTCTTCAAACAAGCACCACTTAACCCATTCCTCATTCACATATCCAGGCCCTTCATTATCCTCATTAGCAAAAAGCTACGTTAGTGAGTATAATGCTTTCATTACTAATGGAACGTGGGTTCTTGTGCCCTGTCATGCTAATGTGAACATTGTGTGTTCTATGTGACTTTTCAGACATAAATTTAACGCAGATGAATCTCTTAGTCAGTACAAGGCTCACCTTGTGGTGAAAGTACACACTCAGCAGTTGTGTATTTATTGTGATGAGAATTATAGTCTGGTTGTCAAACTGGCCACCATACGCACTATTTTGAGTTTGACAGCCTCTATGCGATAACCTATTTATCAACTAGATTTGAAGAATGTATTTCTTCATGGTCATTAATTATATACAGCTTATATGCATCGGTTACCTAGATTTGTGGACCATAACATCCTTATTATGTGTTTCAATTGCAGTGTTCTATGTATGGGCTTAAGCAACCCCCTAGTGCTTGGTTTCAGCACTTTGCTACCTATGCTACACGACTTGTTTACCAACACAGAAAAACTAACTCATCTTTGTTTATATTTCATCGTGGGACATCTATTACATACTTGCTACTTTATGTTGATGATATCATTATCACTGCTTAATCTATAGCTTTTGTGTAGTGGGTTATCTCCTCGCTTCCTGGATAACTTGCTATGATTGACCTGCACCATTTAAATTATTTTCTTGGTGTTTCTACTCAAAGTTCTTCTACAGGTTTATTTTTATCTTAGGCCACTTATACTGAGGAGATTCTTAAGCGGGCTCATCTGCAGCATAAGAATCCTTGTCAAAACCATGTTGACACTGAGTCCAAGCTTGGTTCTGATGGTGACCCTATTTCTGATCCCACTTTGTGTTGTAGCTTAGTCGGTGCTCTTCTGTATCTTACATATACTCGACCTAATTTTTTGTATGTTGTTCAGTAGATATGCCTTTATATGCATGATCCTAAGGAGCCACATTTCTCTACTCTCAAGCGTATTCTTCAGTATGTTCGAGGTAATCTTTACTATGGCATTCAGTTGCATGTCTCTTCTACTGCTCAACTTAATGCTTACACGGATGCAGACAGGGTTGGCTGCCCTTTTACTTGGCATTCCAATTCTAGATATGTGTTTTCCTTTGGGACAACTTTCTTTCGTGGTCTACTAAGCGCTAGGCTATGCTCAGGGTTTTGCCAATGTTGTTGGTGAAATTGCATGGGTGTGTTGTGTGAGCTGCATGCACCTGTTTTTACCGCTACTCTGGTTTATTGTGACAATTTTCATGCCGTATATTTGTCAACGAATCCAATTCAACATCAGTGCACCCAAAATATAGAGATTGATATTCATTTTGTTCATGATTTTTGGGCCATAAGTCTTGTGCACGTAATGCATGTTCCATCCTGTTTTTAGTATTTTGACATTTTTACCAAAGGTCTTTCTAGAGCATTGGTTCATGATTTTTCGATCCAATTTGAATGTTCGAAAGCCTCCCGCTCAAATTGCGGAGGTTTATTAGCCGATTCCTATGGATGATAGGCCAGTTAGGATGCTTTGAATTAATAAAAGATTGGCTAAAATATATTTTACTACCCCGAATTTGATCAACTGGATCTCCTACCACCTCAAAGTGTCAAAAGTATTCTATAGTACCTCATAGATGAAATTTGGTTCACATAGTACCTTATCCTTAATTAAACAAGTCACACGATTATCACATGTGATGGAAAACATAGGGTCGAATTTTAAATGTTTCATAACCATCAACTAGAAAAACAAGAAACAGAAGATATAAAATCCATACATCAATTTTCCTAGAGCCAGCGATCCGGATACAGTTTATAACTAATAAAAATAACACAACTTTATGTACCTGTTTGTTTGTAGTGGGAGATCAACACGAGTAGTAGAGATCTAAATAGTAGACTCCTCACGGTTTAGCACACTAGACCTCAAGTGATTGCAGCAATGTGCTAGTGGTTGATCGAGACAATAGCACACATAGATTAAATCAGAAACACAAGAACAAAATATGTTCGTGTGTCATGGGTGGTGTCGGTTGACGAGAACAAAAGGGTGGGGGAGAAGGGTTTCATAAAACTTATTTGACTCAATAATTACCTCTTCTATTTATAGGGTTAATAAGATAATTACTAAATTCAAAAATAATATAATTACCAAATTAAGTAAAAAAGATAATTTGTTTAAAACAATTTAATATTATCTTATAATATCTCTTTATTTTTAAAAGTCAAAGACCAAAGCCCGACATGACACCACCTAGGTGGTTCAGCCGTATATTAGTCCAAGTGGGGTTCGCCCCTCTTTGGCCCTTGAGCCCTTTTTCTCATTCTTAATTAGTCTAACTAATTAAGCACAATGTTAATTCGTATAATCGGATCATTTATATATTTACAATAAATATATAAAACTACAATCTCGAGCTATTGTGTACGACCCAAGTGGATCGTATATTAATGACAATATTTAATTTCTTTATATCATGCACACAATCCTACAACACGAGTTATAGCCGTTAGTTTAGACACCTGTTTATCTCACGTGACTTTTGCCCTTTTAATCTTGTGTATATTTTTTGCCTTAAAAACTTATTACATATGGATGTGTTTGGTAGGGTTTTTTTTTTAGAGTTATTTGCTTTAAAATATGTAGCTCCGTATTGATACATTAAATATTTTGGAGATATTAAAACTTTAAATTACTGATATACCCTTTACAAATTTGTTTACAATTATAGATATGTGATTTTATGTCATTTTATATCTTATAATTACATTTAACAATTAACTCATCAAACATTTTTACTAAAAAAAATACAGCTTGTAGCTCATATTAACAGCTTCACAGTTTACAGCTTACAACTTTTTTTTGTCATACCCATATATTCCTTTAAAATTACTCCCAAATTCACAAATATCTCATAATCTATCATTTTATCGTAATAAATGATATAGTGGTCTATACTTATAACCTAAATCTATAATTTTTACCTATCTCTTCAAAATTAAATTCTGAAAATCACATCTCCATCTTCACAGATGCTTTATAGTACCTCATAGTTGGCAATGTGCACGTTTGTCTAATCTACTCGTAGAAATAGACCAAATAACAAGTAAAATACCGGTATATAGTTTTGTACATTATGAACCAAAATGATGTTAATTGATCAGCATTAGTAGGAATCAAATTAATAAATCAATAAATGATTAAACTAGATGTTACAATGATTGAACTTGTATCAAAATAACCAATCATTTGTTGCAATAATTTCTTATTTTTATTTTTTGAAAAGCAAAACAATATATTTTTTATTTTTTGTAAAATCCAAATTCTCCACGTTCCTTTGTATTATCTTTTTGCATCTAGCTTGCTATGTTGCTAATATATAATCAATGACCATTTGACCTTTGAACCGATGTTACAGATTTCGTTTAATGTCCTCTTACATCAAAAAAGAGAAAAACAACATCAAATAAGAAGAAAAACAATAAGGGTGGAATTAGCAATACAGATGAGCATTAATTGACATGCCTAATTGTTATATCTAAATGTGTGTCTAATCATATGTGTCAACATTTTATTTGTAACAGCAGATTCCACATTCATTTAGGCATAAAATCAGTTAAACATTTAGGTCTCTTAATTATTTTCCCCATAGATATATTATAATATAGGGAGAATTCCATATACTATCTAAGATCTAAACATGAAAATGTCATATTTTTCAAAACATGATGTTATTATATTGGTTCAAAATGTCATATATACTTAATATACAATTTTTAATATGTGATGTATAATGTAGTTATATTATATTTTGGGTAATTGTGACAACTTATCAAAAAAATTGGTAAAAAAAAGTTCATTCGGCTTAGTTATATAGTTTGGGCTGTTTATACATATCCACTATGGACCTGTGCTTGTGCAATGTATGTAAATCTGGTCCAAAAGCCCAAGCATGGCTCGTTAAATTGTTTGGGTTAAGTGATCAAACATGGGCTCAATATCCTTTTATGTCTTGTATCAATGCCAAATTACCAATTGCTTTGGTCTTTTTTTCATGATTTTTATGATATATGCCAGATGTGTTTTAAACATGGTTTTGAAGATCGCGCCTTACAGCGTGGCATCCGAATACGCTAGTAATTTCGCTAGTGTTCATAAGCTATTATTGTGAAAACAGGACCGATTGTTCATCTTTTTTAGTTGGCTTATGAATCAACACATATGTAAGTTATGGTGGTGGAATCCAGATAATGAATCATGTAACACGTGTTTAACACTGGTTGGGCTGGCTTTTGAGGAGTGCGACTCAATGAGGCAAGACGCTATTGTTCTCAAGCCTTTAAAAAAAAAAACGGCTTTAACATATGTTTAAGAAAATGGTGAGCCAGTTCTGTTTGCTAACTCACTAAATGTATCTATTTGTTTTGTTGACAATTATTATTATTTGTCTTTAGTACACACTATTTAGCAGCATAGAGTCTTGGGGAATGCATGGACTCTCGGGGAAGAAGTCCAGCCATTTTTTCATTTTGAGCATTAAGTCTGATGTTTCAACCGTTCACGATTTGAGGGATAGTTTGTAACTAAGAGTTGGGATCTAATAAAATAAAAAATCTAAAAGGTAATATCAACCGTCCGATATAACTAACCTTCATCTAACGGCCAGAAAAAGGAACAACAAAATTTTTGGTCAAATGGGTAGTTTGGTCATTTGACCCTTTTTTAATTTTACCCTTCAACTTCTAATTTTCATGATTTTCAACAACAAAATTTCACAAAAACCGATTTCATAATAATATTCAAAATTTAATTTTCTTTAATTTGTCATAAATTTCAATATAATTAGATAATTCATTTAATAGAAGAAAAATGACTTCCTCTATTATATGTAGTATAAATAATATGTAACATCTGTGTACTGCCCAACAGAATTTAGCCGTTGTCAAATGTTTATTTCAAAAGAGTCGTGCAATTACTCCAAAATTTAGGTTTTAAAATCCGCCGAAGCGCGCGGGTTACATTTTATTCATTTGAAATAAAAGTAGTACTGATGGAGTGTTATTGTTTTTTGAAAAGAAACATTTATGGATACATGGAACAACTTAGCTATTAGAGGAGAGTTATTTTACATATCAAACTTTTCTTAAATATCAATTACTAAGGGACTTCTCCTCACCATCAATCTAAAAAGAAATTAATGGTTGAGATTAAAAGTATTTTAATATTTCACTCATTTTTTATAATTTAAATATCTTTTAAATCGTTAAGCGAAAATAAGTACACTATCGCGTCAAGTATTTAATTATCTTTCTATAGACGGGCACTTTGATATACTTTCGACAAAAAAAAAAAAAAAAAAAAAAAAAAAAAAAAAAAAAAAAAAAAAAATCATTTTTTCACGTTTTTTTCGTGGTCGAAAAAATCATATGTGATATGTAATATCACATGTGATATTAGTGTAATATCACATGTGATTTTTTCGGCCACGAGAAGAAACGTGAAAAAAACATCTTTTTTGAATACATATCAAAGTGTATATTTATAGAAAGATAATTAAATGGTCGTCGTAATGGTATGTTTTTTTTCGCTTAACGATTAACGGTTGAAAAATATTATAATTTGAAAAAAAAAAAAAAAAAATTAAAGTGGGTTTTTTTAAATTGTTAGAATTAGTCTCATCAATTAAATAAAATAAACATAGAAGATTAAGATTAATCATTTGATATATAAAAATAATTTGATCTTCAAATAATCTTAAATCTAGCTATTATTACTGATGTTATCTCACATACATCTATACTTTCCGTGTTTAAGGGGGTCTCGTTGTAGTTTTGGAACATGGCCATTGAAACTTACGAGACTAGTTACCGTATAATTTTTGGTTGACAAACTATTCATATATCATAGGCAATTTCACATGTGTAGACACAAAACTCTTTTATTCAAGGATTATGGCATATTGCAACCTTTATATGAATATCGAAATATCTTAACAAGAGAAAGTACATTTGCAAATTTGTTTCGAAATGCATCTGCCCTTAGCTTCAATCCCTCTTCTAACTTTACATGTGAAATCACATGTTTTGTCTACGCATTCTTGAAACTTCGTAGTATCATCACATGCTTCAGTACTTATCACACAAGTTCCTGAAACATATATGAATCAAAGAGTATCTGGTTATAAGTAGATTAGATGTGTACTTTTCCTATGTCTGATTAATTAAGTCATGCTGATGATAGTAAAATAGCATAGAATATCTATAAACGTTACCTGCAATGGTTAATACGAGCAAAAGAGCAAGGTATAGCTTCATGGATGGCATGATTTGCTTTTGCACTATGTGGATCTTGTACACAAGAAGATGGATTTTATAGGTGAGGTTTATATCTACCTTTACCACATGGTTGAAGAATTGTATATTTATAGGAAATAAAGTAGACGGGAAGGTGGCACTATTACGAAAATTCAATTCACAATAAAGCATATATCAGGTTATTACGAAAATTGATATCTCAAAGTATTTGATAACGAGTAATGATAAATAGATCTAAAAATAGGTCTAATACATTCGTATTTTGACAAGTGTTATACACGTATTCTCTTTCATAATTACCTACCAATCAATTTTTATTTCCACTAATCACATATATATGTCTATTTTTATGTCCATTAGTAAGGCATGTTATAAAACTAATCATTATGGATTTCATCTTTATTATCAAAAGTTATATAAAATTATGTAAAACATTGACTTGTCTCTTACTTTTACTTTAGTTATTATTAGTTTTTTTTTTTTAACGGTTACTTTCTTTCAAGGGAAATCCATGTCCAATTCGAAACCCGATGGGGGGAAAACCTTCAACTTAAGCCGCCCGAAGGCACGGCACTTAAATTGAAGTAAACCCTGCCTTCTCCAGATTCGAACCCTGGTGGGCTGAAACCTTCATTGAAGGACTTTGAAATCGTACCGACAGGGCATTGTGGTCCACAAGTGAGGACTTCCCGGTTTGGTCACCCAAACCGGTACTACTCTCCACTAGGCACGCTTAACTGAATAAGACATGCCCAGTGGACCACAAGCCCATTGGTTAGTTATTATTAGTTAATTATTATTTATCTTTATAATTTTATTTTTCTTCTTTGTTTATTTATTTATTTTTATAGTTATTTTTACTTTTGTCATTATACATATACATACTTTGTATATAAATGAAAAAATACTAAAATTTTCATTAATAACAAATAATTAGAAATACAATATAAAGAAAATTACATAATTACTTTGTTAGGTAAATAGTTTCGGGCATAACAAATCGAAGGTTCGAAAGAAATGCACAGATTTCCGTCCACTTGTGGGATAGAATGTGTGCACGATTTGCTTCAGATTCAGGTAGCAGACATAGGATTTTTGTAAGAACATCTGCTTGTAAGCTGGTAATTCTATCTTCTTTGATTTCTTCTATGTCTTCGCTTGAATTTCTGTTACTGATTCTTTTGCCAGATCGTAAAAACATGGTTGTAAGCTGGTAATTCTAGCATACCAGAGTAAGATGACCTCTTAGTCCACCGGTATGTGAGTGATCCATCAACCTAGAGGTTGTGGATTCAATTTTCGTTTGAGACATGTGAGATTATTGGAGAAGATGGCCTAGGGTTAGATCCCAACTCTCGACTAGTTAGGTCAATGAGAACAGGTGCTCATCGCATGGTGCCGGGCTTTGGGGAAGGGTCTGGTTGGCATCAAAAGATGCATGGGATAAGGGTGTTCCCACCAATTTACACCTTTTGGAGACAATATGTAAGATAGTGGTGTAGTAAAATTTTGAATTTAAAAACAAAAACAAAAACAAAAACTAAAAAAAAAAAAAAAAAAAAAAAAAAAAACCTTATTTTATTACTTGATATTAGACCATGTTATGAGAGATGGCAACAAAACATTAATTAAAAGTTGAATAGCAATGTAATCAACTCAAAGCGAAAAAATTAAACGTTTCAAAAAACAAATAAATGTAATTAATGTACTCCGTATACAATAATAATTAAAAATAAAATGAATATCTTTATTTTGATAAGTTTCAAGTAGCTAAGCCTACTACTACATTTAAGAGACTAGAGTGCTACTTAATTATATAATCCTCTTTTGAAAATTACGAGTATAAAAGTAGCACAGTTTTTTATGTATATAAATTCTTTGGTGTATTTAGTGGTACTCTTAATAAATTACCTTTTACTAACATGGAATAAAATCCAGTTCACAATAAAGTAGGTTGCAATATGCCATAATTAAAGAAAAATAAACCGAATAAAACCGAACTGAAAAAACTGAACGAAATTTATAACCGAATCGAATTTGTCAAAACCAAACCGAACCGAACTAAAAATTCGGTTTTCGGTTTGGATATGATTTTGGCTATCCTAATATATATATATATATATATATATATATATATATATATATATATATATATAACATAAACTATTAATATTTATCCTAATATAAAAAAACACTTTTTATGTTTGAAATAGGTTTTTTTTTTCAAAAATCTATATAATTAAATTTTAAAAAATATATAAATGGTGTAATTCAAGTACAAAATTCGGTTTTCGGTTTTGACCTATAACTGAACCGAACTTCAGTTCAGTTTGATCACAAATATTTTCGGTTCAGTTCGGTTTTTGGTTAAGAAAAAAAAAATAACCGAACAACCTGAACCAAATAAATCAATTAACCCGAGAACCGAACCGATTAACACTCCTACAATAAAGCATATATCAGGTGATTATTAAAATTGATCTCATAGTATCTGGTAGGTTACCTTTTTTGAAAATGAAAGATCGGTTTCCTAAAAAGAATCTTCTAGTAACAAAGTTAGAAAATCATATAATCAACACAGAGTATCAAATATGTAAAATACCATCCTTTCAAATTTATTATCACGAGACAAAAATAATACAGTTTAATAAACGTAAAACTATACAATTTTTAACACTCAAATAAAATATCTTGCTACAAAATTCTCTTTTTATTACTTAAAATAAAAAATGAACTATTATTTTGTAACATCTCAAAAAAGAAATATGAAATTTAATTTTGAGACAGATGGGGTAATAATTTTCGGATTCTTGCTTGAACTTTACAAAATAAAGGGTATGTCTGGCGAAATGGGCTGGGGCTGAAGCTGGAGCTGGGGCTAGGGATGGGGCTGGGGCTGGGGCTGAGGCTAGGACTTATATTATAAGCCGAAATTTAAATTTGTATTTTTATAAACTTGTTTGGCAAATGAGGTGAGGCTGGGGCTTATTATTGCAAAATTACTAAAAAAGACATAATTAAATAAGTTTTTTTATATGTTAGATATTTTTGTGGGTAAATAAGTAATTAATTCTTCAAAAGCTCCAGGCTAAAGTTTTTAGCCTCTTTTTATGAGACTAAAGTTTTTAGCCGGCTTATTTTATAAGTCCTTCCATAAGTTACATGACACACGAGACTAAAGACTTGAACACCTATCATAAGTAAATTGGTAAATTGCAAATTTCGTTCATAATGTTTGACTAAATTGCAAATAATACACGGAGAAAAAAATTACAAATTTGTCACAAAGAGCTAAAGTGGCATGCAAAATACAACACCGAGAGCTAACGATCGTTAGTACTCCCATTAAGCGGACTCAGCCATTTAAGGACATGACGATATTTTTGTCAATTTAGCCAGCATCATCTTTAACCTCCATCTTCAACTCTCTTCTTCAACCTCCAACCCTCATCATCATCGTCACCACCGTCACCCCCACCGGAAAAGATATAGTCAACCAAAGCCAAGATACCTATCACTTTGATTTGTAACATTTACTGTATTAGATATTTATAATTTAATACTCTGATGTTATTCCACGAAGTCAAGATTACTAAATATACACATCACCTATTTTATAATTATATCATTAGAGGTATAGATTGCTTGACAAAATTTATGGCCCGTTTGGTTTATAGATGAGTTTATGATTAAGATTTGGATTAGGATTTAAATTCGGATTATGATTTGGATTTGAATTTGATGTAAGAGAGAGAAAATTTAAAGTTATTTGTTTTATATGAGCATTTGAAAATTTATATATTATTTTAAGTTTAGATGAAAATGAAAAATAAAGAAGAGAAAATAACATGTAAAATAAAATTTATGAAACAAAAATTTTTGTGTGGCTAAGAAAAAAAATAGGAAACCATTTATGCTCAAAATCAACCTCCCCCTTGAGGTTTACAAAGGTTAATATTAAAGATTGAGTACCGTACAGAAATCCACCTCAAGAGTACCAAACATCACTTTTGAGTCCAAAGTCCAAGAACCCCACTCAAATACTGGCAACCAAACTGCCCCTTACATGACATACACACAAAGAGTTATATGAATCTTACTTTTGTTTGATACCTATCTCTTGTTAATATATACTAGGGGTGAGCATCAGGCCGGTCCCGTCCCGACCCGATACCGACAATGACCGAAACCGATTTCGCCGGAAAACCAAACCGACTCCCGGCCCGAAAACAGTCGGTTTGGTATCGGGACAGTCCCAACAGGTCGGGATCGGTCGGATTTCTCGGTTTTCTTTGGTGTTTTTCGGTTTCCATCCCGAATCGGCCCAAAACTGACCCATCCAAAAATCGATTGGCCGGAAAACGCAAACCGAGTCCCGAACCGAGGCTGGTCGGAATCTGAATCGGGACGGCGGGACTTGTCGGAATCGGGATGGATGGATCTGGACCACCCATTTCAAATCTGATCTTGACTTTTGTAAAAAAGTCAAGATCTAACGCAACGATCACGGTACCAATTTACCATTAAAACGATTTTTTAATTTTTTTTTCTTTTGAGCGATCCTTACTATTGTTGTCTTCTGTACTTTTTTAATTTTTTCAGATTTTTCTGAGCACTTTTGTTTTTGTGATTATGAGTCTTACTGATACGTGGAGATCGCACCAGGCTTTACCTCTCAAAGGATCTCGAGAAGCTTACAACCCCCACCAGGCAGTGTACCTGATCGTTGTAGTATAGTATAGTGACAAGTACCGGGGGATTGATCGTTCAGCTAGGAATAGTGTCGCTAGGATTAGAAAACCTAATTACTAGTGCTAAAGGTGATGGATGATTATTTTTGTATTTTTTATATTTTTTAGAAAGCAAAGTAAAATCTCGGGTTTAAGGATATGGGCGGAATTAGTTGCTAGTCAAATAACCCAATACTAAAGATGCAATCAAAATAAAATACTAGAAACGAAAATAAAGCTAAATTATACTAAGGTTGTGAGCAATAAGTGGAGAAGTTGTGTTTACTTAGATTTCACTACTCCCTGGATATCTTTTACCCGTTAATTACTTGTTATAGTTGCGTGAATGACGGATTGTATTCCTTAATACAATTCATGGGGTAGCGCACTTAACTCCGCAATCCTATAAGTGCCTACTCCACTCCTATGTCGAGCCGGCTAAGAAGCTCCTAACATGGGATCATTAGAATTTACTCATGCATTAAATACAACCAATAAAACCTAGTGCCCATCGGTTCATATTTCCTAAGACGTTCAAGCATGTTACCATTTGGGGATCTGCCAGTTTTCTTAAGCCTAACATTGAAATCATTCATCCAATACAACCATAAACAAGTAATCAACACATAATTAACATCTAAGTTTCATTAGATCCAAGCAAACACAAGAGAGATCTAGCCTAGCATAGTAGAATTGAGACAAGAACAAGATATAGACAACCAACACATAGACATATTGATTGAATTAAAAGAACACTTATCTCAATTACACTTAAAAGTTTTCAAGGGCTGAAAACCCTTGAAAAACCTGTAAAAATCGTATTAGGTTCGGCCTTAGGGTTTCTCCAAAACTTCCTCTCCTAATGTGTGAAAATTAGAAAACTATATATAGGAAATAGGGTCTGACGGCGTCAAGACCAAATTGGTGACGCCGTCATCTCGCCGCCAAAAGAATTCTCGGACTGCCTTGATCTACATCTGACGCCGTCACGTTATAACTTTTTCCAGGCCGTCACGCATTTTACTCTTGACGCTCTTCTTTGTGACGCCGTCATTTCTGTACTGGGTCGTCATGGAAATTACTCTTGACGCCGTCAGGAAGTTACTCTTGACGCCGTCACCTACTGTTCCCAGCTTGGAAAATTGAGACTTTGCCGTTTTCTTCACTTTAATGCTCCAAAAACGTCCAAAATGCCTTCTTTTTCAGATTTCACTCCCAAAGTACCTAAAATCACAAAAGGAACGATTTAGGGCAATATTTGATCAAATAAATTCAATTCCGAGCTTAAATGACCCCCTAAAAGTGGTTCATTTTTCGCCTCATCATATACCCTTACACTTGAGATTTGCTTGTCCTCAAGCAAATGCGAATTTATTCTACTCAAAATACAAGTTAGAGGTCATTTAACACTAATATAAAAGTAATTACAACAAATAATCGTTCCACTAAAGACCAATAGACAAGCACGGAGGTCATACAAAAGCACCTCACAAATAGTGTTTAGATACTCACATCTCTCGGGTGTAATAAAGTATAAATTACAATATGGAAATGGAAAACATCTCTCACTACCTGTCATAGCAAAATAGATTACCATAGGCTTGGGAAAGGATCAAACCTCCAACACATGGCGTAAGCACCTAGGATAAACTATCAAAGAGGTCTTTACTGGTGGCGAGTTAACAATCTTGGTTAATTATATGTAGAATATGGCGTTGCTAAGCCAAGACTAGACTCGACTTAAGCTAATAAATGAAAAATAACAAAAACGTAAAACAAACATAGAATGAAAAGGGATGGTCGTCCGTATGTTTTTTTTTTTTCTTTTTCTATTTTTTTCTTTTCTTTTTCTTGATTTTTCGATTTTTTTTTTTTTTTTTTTTTTTTTTTTTTTTTTTTTTTTTTTTGCATACACTCTTACCCTACCATCCAAAATAATACATCATAGGGAATGAATATTCCCCTTACACTTGAATCTTTACATACTTTACAATAAACTAATCTAATGACTCGAATTAAGAAAATCAAAACACTTGGAGTACTTTTAAGATTAACGCACATATGGGGGTAATAAATGATGTTCTTCCCTATTACTCCATAAAATAAGTACTTTACCCATGAGTCCCAATCGTCCCAAAATAATATGTACAAGGATATGACTCGACTTAGCAACCATCTAATTAATTAGATAGTTAACTTAGGGTTTAACAAATAACAATAATGCACTAAAAATGAGCGCATACACGGAAGGCTAAGGCGATTTGGGTGTACATTTAAGTGGGGTGTAACAAATTCTTCCTTTAAGTAAGATGCTTAAAGTTAGAAACGAAAAGATAGGCTCGGAGGGGTGTACTAGGGGTTTCGTGTACTAAAAATGAGTACAACGCTAAGGTGTGGGAAAAATTAGTTGACTTAACTAGCCATGTAATATGACTTAAATGGTCAAGTAATTGTGATACGGGTTTAACACAAGGGTGATCCTAATGCCTCTTATCATGTAGTAAATCCTACTACACGAATGTAGTCTCACTAGCAGTCTCGGGATGCATCACTAACGCAAGTTCTAGAATCTAAATGCTACCGGTACACTCATAAGCACTAATAGTAAATGCTTTTCCTATCAAATCTAAAGGCGAACCTCACATATTTGGGTGGAAAATTTTTCTGAATGGTACGGTTATGTGCTAGTCATACAATCTCCTATCCATGAGACGCTTGCTATGGCTAAAGTTTCACTCCTAAATGTTGTAAAATTTTTTAAATTTGGCGCTAAAATTGCACTAACAAGTATTTCTCATAGTTTTATTACACCACTACCATCAAACAAACAAACTCAAGCGAAAGTGTATTTGTAAGGTATCACCATTTTACCCTCCCCTTACACTTAAGATGAACATTGTCCCCAATGTTCAAGTAAAGAATGTAAAAGTGAAATAAGTAAAACAAATGAAATCAAATACTCCCCTGATTCGCTCGGTATGGATAATAAGGTGGCCAGGTTAGATCTTCCTCTAAGAAAATGAACAATCAAAGCTTCCCTTCCAGAATAATAATCATCTTCTTGTCATACATAACCTGTAAATCCTGAGAAAACAAACACAACAACCCAAAGCATCAATCCGAACAAGGAAAACTCACAACTAGTTGTAATTCCAGACTTAGGAATAGAAACAAAACAATTAAGGATATAATGCTTGTGGAATGAATGTTTGCAGATTTCCTGGAGTTTATGAAACTAAAGAATTAACAAAAACTTTAAGACTCCGGTATAAACAAAACTAGCAAAATTTCCATAATTTTACACATGACGCCGTCAAGAGTAAACTCATGACGCCGTCAGAAGTGACCTGCAGAAATCTTTATGTTAAGTTGTCGGAAAATTTCTGGAAAAACTTACGTCCTACTTCCTGGAAAATCCTGCAAAACATCATTATGACTCGATACAAGCATTTGACTCTAACAAGTACTAATACACATGTCCATTTAATATTGTTGTGGTTCATGCTCAATTTCATTCTTACAAACAAATTTGGATCTCCCTTACACTTATCTTTTGCAAAATACCTTTATATGCAATTAAGACGAAGTTAAAAATAAAATAAAGCATTTTCACAATTTACTTTGAAACATGAGCCACAAACAATAAAAATAAAGCATGCATACGGAAACAAATGAAATCAAACAAACAAACAAATAAACAAACAAATAAATAAATAAATAAAGCTTGGGTTGCCTCCCAATAAGCGCTTGTTTTTGTTCGAGTCACGAGCCTGACTCCACCCTTATTTAACGGAAATAGGGGAGGTTTTCCCTACACTTAGGATTAAGTGTGGGTGAAAGTAGCGATACACACCCTTAGGGTGTGAATATGCCACGTGAGGTGAAGGGGTGAGTGAATGGCTTCCTTCATCCTAAAACTACCCGGATAATATTGGTTGATGGGTGGGTCGGTTCCTCTTTTGTCTCCTAGAAATATATCTAAGGATGGAAAGGTGTGTAAAGATTGAGGTTCCGGTTCATCAACACTAGGAAATTCCCTAGAACTAGGAGTAAGGTTATCACTACAAGTATTCAAACCTATATCTTCAAGTGGTGCCTGGTCCAAGGGTTCTACCTCTATTGGAATTCCTAAAGTTTCTTCAACTTCTTCCGGGTAAGTCACGGGCGGTGTGTGTGCCTCAAATGATGGTTGAGTATTTTGTGGGCTTATGTTATTTACCTCATCATTCCATGTGTCAAGATCACCTATATCCTCATCATGTGTTTTATTATAATCTAGCCCTAACATTCTCCCAAGTATCTCACGTGCTTCTCTAGGCATCTCAACTTCTATGTCCGAATCATAAGGATCATCCTCAATATTCTGACTGCTATATACAAATTGCCCAAGAGATTCATCATCTGTTTCTTGAGATTCATCATCATCGATCATAAAACCTAGGTCTTTTTGATCAATGTGATCATGCTCGGCTAAATCCTCCTCAATTGTTTTCTTAGGTAGTGATAATAGCAAACCTATTGCTTCATCCAACTTATGATTTGTTGCAGTGGCTCTCTCAATAATTCCTTGGCAAACTAGGTCGCATTTCCTATTGGCCTCACTAAAACTAGATCTTAAACATGGAGGTTGTTCATAAGAATCTATCCTAGGTGAAGGCTCATATGATTTATAGGTGTCTCTAAATGAGGTATTTTGAACTCTTTGGTGTGTTAGCCGCTCAATCCTATCTTGTAATCTTAGAAGTCTAAGTGTAAAGTCCATTTGAAGCAAATTACAAACAAAATCACAAAGAAAAGATAGACTACGAGAAAGCTACAAAATAAAAAGAAAAAATCTCACTTGATAGGAATCTAATGAGTAGACCTAATAAAAATCAAATTCAACCTAAACAATAACTATTCCCCGGCATCGGCGCCAAAAACTTTATACGTGGGGATCGCACCAGGCTTTACCTCTCAAGGGATCTCGAGAAGCTTACAACCCCCACCAGGCAGTGTACCTGATCGTTGTAGTATAGTATAGTATAGTGACAAGTACCGGGGGATTGATCGTTCAGCTAGGAATAGTGTCGCTAGGATTAGAAAACCTAATTAATAGTGCTAAAGGTGATGGATGATTATTTTTGTATTTTTTATATTTTTTAGAAAGCAAAGTAAAATCTCGGGTTTTAAGGATATGGGCGGAATTAGTTGCTAGTCAACTAACCCAATACTAAAGATGCAATCAAAATAAAATACTAGAAATGAAAATAAAGCTAAATTATACTAAGGTTGTGAGCAATAAGTGGAGAAGTTGTGTTTACTTAGATTTCACTACTCCCTAGATATCTTTTACCCGTTAATTACTTGTTATAGTTGCGTGGATGACGGATTGTATTCCTTAATACCATTCATGGGGTAGCGCACTTAACTCCCCAATCCTATGAGTGCCTACTTCACTCCTATGTCGAGCCGGCTAAGAAGCTCCTAACATGGGATCATTAGAATTTACTCATGCATTAAATACAACCAATAAAACCTAGTGCCCATCGGTTCATGTTTCCTAAGACGTTCAAGCATGTTACCATTTGGAGATCTGCCAGTTTTCTTAAGCCTAACATTGAAATCATTCATCCAATACAACCATAAACAAGTAATCAACATATAATTAACATCTAAGTTTCATTAGATCCAAGCAAACACAAGAGAGATCTAGCCTAGCATAGTAGAATTGAGACAAGAACAAGATATAGACAACCAACACATAGACATATTGATTGAATTAAAAGAACACTTATCTCAATTACACTTATAAGTTTTCAAGGGCTGAAAACCCTTGAAAAACCTGTAAAAATCGTATTAGGTTCGGCCTTAGGGTTTCTCCAAAACTTCCTCTCCTAATGTGTGAAAATTAGAAAACTATATATAGGAAATAGGGTCTGACGGCGTCACCGTGACGCCGTCATCTCGCCGCCAAAAGAATTCTCGGACTGCCTTGATCTACATCTGACGCCGTCACGTTATAACTTTTTCCAGGCCGTCACGCATTTTACTCTTGACGCTCTTCCTTGTGACGCCGTCATTTCTGTACTGGGTCGTCATGGAAATTACTCTTGACGCAGTCAGGAAGTTACTCTTGACGTCGTCACCTACTGTTCCCAGCTTGGAAAATTGAGACTTTGCCGTTTTCTTCACTTTTATGCTCCAAAAACGTCCAAAATGCCTTCTTTTTCAGATTTCACTCCCAAAGTACCTAAAATCACAAAAGGAACGATTTAGGGCAATATTTGATCAAATAAATTCAATTCCGGGGCTTAAATGACCCCCTAAAAGTGGTTCATTTTTCGCCTCATCACTTACCGTGATATTAAGGATATTATAAAAGGAGTTTATTATATTTACGGCGATATTAAAAAACCAATGTGATATTATGCTTTTTTACATATAAAAATGAACCGTTATATTAAAAACCAACTATAGTTACGGTGATATTATAAAACCAACGCGATATTAAGATTTTTACATGTTAAAATGAACTGTGATATTGAAAAAGTTACTTTGATATTAGTAAAAAACTTAATATCATTTTTTTTATTGCGACATTAAAAAACTTATGGTGATATTAAAAAAAAATTCAAAAAATAAGTATGAGTGTTAGAGTGATATTAAAAAAAACCATAGTACCATAATACCTTTTAACCACTAAAGCGATTCTTTGTTGAAGTTTTTTAGCGATTCTTAATAATTTTTTGTCCTCTTTCTTTCCTTTTTTTTTTTTTTGTTTTTTTCCTTTTTTTCAGATTTTTTTGATTTTTTTAATGTTACTATGATATTAATTCGCACCATCACTACTTAAAATTCAATCCGCACCGGATCCATAAATATATATATATATATATATATATATATATATATATATATATATATATATATATATATATATATATATATATATATATATATATATATATATATATACTAGGCGAGTACCCGTGCATAGCAACGGAGGTTCCTAGCGGCAGACAATTAACGATATGCGATATGTATTAAGTGTTTCGTATGACATTCAAAATAGAACGTGAAAATATCAAAATGTAATTGCAAACGGTCGTAAATGTGATAATTAAAAAATATACGAACACCTAAAAGTTATCAAGTAAACATAAAAGATGTATTTGTGTTATATTTTGTCATGTGTTACCATCTACTTACACCATGATGTAAACACTCTAAAACACATTCGTTAAAATAATAATAATAATAATAATAATAATAATAATAATAATAATAATAATAATAATAATAATAATAATAATAATAATAATAATAAAGAAAAAAAAAGAAAGACAAAGCATGTATTATTTTAATTACCGAGGTAATATAAAACGAGGTAGTCGTAGTATTCTAGTTTTTTCTTCCTATTGGAACTACTTTAGTGGGTGTTTGGGTTAGCTTATTTGTGAGTTATATATACACCAATCATCTTGCTGAACATGAAGTCTATATGAAAGTGTTAATGAGTGTTCATTGAGTCTTTTACATCCGAACTGTCTCTATGCACTCGTATAACAACCAGCTCAAATAGTGTCGACACGTTCTTAAAACTTAAGTTTGATTAGTATTTCTTCAACAATATTCAAGCTCTGGGCTTATACGAACAAACATAACCATCTTTCCCTGACCACCTAAAGTAGTATATCATCCCGAAAACCATCAATCATTAATTTATATGAATAACTAATAATAAACCTTTTGTTTACTAAATGACTCTGTATGCTTACCGAGTAAAGCTTGGAGTAATTGTGTGAGTTTTATGTCTTTGTACATGACGTGTGGGAAAGCGAAGAAAGATGTTTCCCAGGGCTAATAACAATCTATTAATACGATGAGCTTCTTTTAATCTAGCTTTAGTCACTTAAGACTAATCAATATCTATATATATTCATTTACCGATAGAAATTTTGGTCCACTTAATTAGGAATACGATGGTTTTGTGTGTCTTCAATCTCTAGCATGTCAAACGATTAAAAATGATTGAAACGAAAATTGGTCAAATGGGTCGAAGGTCACCCGTTGTGCATTTTTGTTGGACCCTTTTACTTAGTTAAGGTTAACTACAAGGTTAATCTAACCAAGTTCCATGGTATAGCAACGTGTTGATTAATTATAAAAGCAAATAAACGTAAAAGAAAAGACACAAAGTTATTCAACGTTTAATTCTTTATTAGAAATTAATCAAAAGAATTATACCCAAGTGTTTGCGGAACAACACTTCGGATTGAAATGACAAGTATGGTGTACTCCTCACTAAACCCAAACTAAGTTTGAGTGACAACTAAGATCCTGCTGAGCTAACTCAGGGATTGTGTTGTTCTTTGGAGAGAGTAAAGATTTGGTTTGTGAATGTCTAAGCATTAAGTGCACAAACGTAATCTTTACCTCTCTCACTTATTCTTTATTTATACACAAGTAATTTCTAACACTTACCTAAAGGACAAAGACTACAAGACAATATTACATCATCCTACATTGGACAAATCCCTGTTACAATTGGCTATAAGTGGTAAAGGACAAGGATGCTTTCTGGTCTTCAGTGTTGACACACTTCTTGGTATTATACTCATTCAGGAAAGTTGACCTTTGCATGATAAGGACCATCCCTTATCCATTCAAACTTATCCCGCCTAATCCCGCCTTTACTTCAGTCTATTTATCTTCAGTCTTTGTTCATTTAGTGATCTTAGTTGGTGAGGAGTCATGGAACTCAGTGAGTTATTGTCATCCCTCACTGAGTCCACCATCCTCTTCTTTGGCTCAGGTATCATTCACTGAGAACCGCCTCACTGAATGGTGAACCTTTCTTCATAGATTCGCCCTGAGCGTCTTGAGGATGACTCACTGAACAACTATGCATTCAGTGACTTGTTTGGTGTTCTCGGTTATGAAACACTTAGGATATTTTATGTTCAAATCCTGGATTAAGAAGTTTGGGTTTTAACAGACCCAACAGTCTCCCCCTATTTGGATATACAAATAGCCTGAGTGTTTTCAGGGTTTTGTGAGAGATAGCAAAGGTATTATCTCTCTAATCCTGACTTACTACGTATTGTTTAGGACACTGAATGTTAAACAAAACATCAATATTATTCATGAATATTACAATCCTAAACAAAACAAAGTAAATAAAGATAGTTGGTGTTGCAGACATGCTCAGGCTTTAAAACTTCAGACCCATGGCTTCAAGTTTGGCTCTCTTAGAATTCAGTAGGTGTTTATCAGGATGCTCTTTGATTTTGTTCTTCAGGTCATGACAGAATCTTGCATTAGCCTCATTCTTGATAGGATTGGCCATAAAGAAGTATCCTGCCATTGCCTTGACTCTAACTTGATCAATGTCAGCCCATCATTGGAAGGCTGGATCTCCAAACTCATCTGTGAAGAAGAGACCTCTCTCAGGTTGCTCAATGACCAAATTGTTCACAAATGTAACTCCTTCAGGGAGGGCTCTGTTGCAGTTTAGACCCGGAGCACTAATTTCTGGTTCAGTCTCTATCTTCTTCCTTTTCCTTTTAGAAGACTGAGTAGGAGGAGCCTGAATGGCAGGTACTCAAGCAGGTAGCAATGAAGGGATCCCAAGTTCCTCATGCTTCTTGGTCAACAGATCATACCTAATCCTGAGGGATTTCATTAGGTTCTTGACAACGACATTGTTCTTCTTTGCAATGATTGGACCAAGTTCATCAAGCTTAGTGATCCCAAAGTCAGCAAATATGAAAGGATCATGAACTTCAAAATGTCGTTTGTCCTGACCTCTGTAGACACTGTGAACAACAGGTTTAGAGTTCTGGTGAATCTTGACATCAGTGATAGGTTCTGGGTTCAGTCTCTGTGTCATGATCCAGGTATACTTCTCAATGTTTTGTTGCCTGATTTCAGCAGATCTCTTCAGTTTAGCTTCCCTCTTTTCTTTTAGGGCGATCAGAGCAACATCTTGAGCCTTTTTGAACTTTTCACCACCTTTTCTATGTGCAAGGTCCTGAGGCTTCAGTCCAATAGAAGTAGCTTCCTCATTAACCACCTCAATGAGGGTAGCCTTGCTTGCCTGTTCCTCCAAAGCTACTTTCTTCAGTCTTTCCAGTTTATGCATATGAGCTTGGATTTCATCTTCAGTCATCAAGTATGTAACGCCATTCATTTGAAAGGGAATCCTGACAGGTGCATCAGGGTCCGGTCTAATGACCGAAGAAGCAGCAACCAATGTAGTTGTAGGCTCAGACACAACAGTGAGAATGCCTTTGCCCTTGTCTGTCTGGATTGATGGTTGAGTGGTTATTTTAGGAGACTGGAAGGATGAGATTGGAGTGGCTGCAATTATGCGCTCCCCCTCAGCCTGAGAGGAAGGTTGACTTGTGGAAGCATCAGGAACTCCTGTTTGTGGGACTTCAGTGGATCTCTCCCCCTCAACTGTTGCCGCAACGTCAGTGAGAGCAAGAGTTGGTGCCACTGAAGGACCCTTGAAGGCCTGATAAAGTTCGGAGAGCATGTTTTTGATGTCAGTAGTTTCCTTCTGAATTGTAGACACTTTGGCATCCAGTGAAGCCTGAGAGGACTTAATGGCAGATATCCTTGGCCCAAGATTCCAGGCCAAGGAGTTGGAAGACTTTGCCCAAGCAGCCAAGTTTTTCTCCATGAGACTGAGTGATGAGCAGATGGACACCACTGAAGAGTTGAGACCCTGAATATTTGCAGCCTTTAGCATATCTACCAACTTAGTGAATTGAGTAGACTTCTGTTGGTAGGTTTGAGCAGCCTGAAGGATTTTCTTGTTGAGTTCAGGATCATCTTTGACAGACTCTTGAATGGTAGAAACACTCTTGGCAATGTTGTTGAGCGTTTCGTTGAACTTGCCGAGATGTCCATTAAGAGTAGTCAGTTTGAATGCAACATCAGCCTGTTGTTCGAAAGTGTTATCATGATAGGCTTCAACTGACTCCCTGAGGTTGCAGTAGTGAACAGCTTGCTCAGTGTGCATATCAAACACATCTCCAGTGATATCATCGTAGATGACTTTGCAGGCCTTTTTCAAAAATTTCATCAGCTTTCTTTCAGTGAGGGGTCTGGAATCATCATACTTAGTCAATTTTTCAGGAGAGGAAGGTGCTGGTATATTTTCTTGTTGAACAACAGGAGACAGAGGGGATTGTTAAGTGGTTGTTGCCTCAGTCTCCATATCATCACCAGCTTCATAGAACTCTTCCTCACTGACTTTGCTATCATCATCATCAGAATAAAGAATAGCCTGAAAAGTAGTCATTCAGTCTATCTGCAAAAATGGGTTAGCCGGTTCCTCTTCATAAGAAGACTTGCCTTGGTTATGGTTGCTCCCTGACCCCTCAAATCCAACAGACTGGGTTTTGTCTGCCTAGTCTTCAGGGTCAGTTTGCGAAGAATGAGCAGCTCCGTGAGGGGGTGTAGGTTCCATATCAGCGGGTGGTTTTAATCCCCCTGAGTCTTTGTCCCTTGTGACTCCTTCAGACACTGACGGGTGTGCTTCTGTATCATCACTAGGAATCAGTGAACTGTTAAGGCCCCCCGTTCCAACAGACTGGTGCTAGTCTGTTGAAGATTTAGAGGCCGCCACTCCCTGAGACTCTGGTTGTGATGTACTAGAGACGTTAACGGGATAAGTGGAAGGCGCTCCCCTACCAGCGGGTTGTATATTTCCCTCTGGATCTTTGGGAGTAGTCGTGTGGACCAAGGGCACTGACTGTGATTTGTCAGTGACCTTCGTTGTCCCTGAGGGTGGTGGAGCCTGGTCAAGGGTGACATTTTTGGGCTTAGGTCTTCTTTTTGGCCTAGAAGCCTGTGTCCCTGAAGCCTCAGGGCCCTGTGCCTTGGGTTTAGTTTTTGGCACAGTCTGAGACTTCCCTGTCCTCTTAGGAGGGGAAGGTGGGTACACTGAGTCCCTCCTATTGTTTATGGCAACCATATGGGCCGTCAATTCAATGTTTGAGACTGAGGATGGGTCTTTTGAAAAGTTTGAAGAACTCAGGATGGCTGGTAAAGAACTTAAGTGTTCATCCTGAGTGTAGTCACAACCCAGTAACCTTTGTAGAGCACATGAGATAAACCTAGGATACGACACATAGTGTAGCCTAGTTTTATTCAGTATCTTGGTTACAAGATCACCATAAATGATCTCTCCAATGTCGACAGTGACCCCGTTCATTAGGCAATAGGCCATCATCATTTGAACAGAATTAATCTATTAAGTGGATGAATGGTTCCCACCGAGAACCTGAATCACAAAAGTGAACAGGATCTTCCAAGCCATGGGAAAAGAGCTCTTGGTGACAGGGGACTTGTCCAAATATTTTGGATCCTTGTAAGCATGCCTTCTGAGGGTTCACCAATGATGTTAACAAGTTCAATTGTTTTGGACTTGGTCCAGCTATCCTGAGGTCTAGGATAGGAATTGGAACTTGAGTGGCCTGATGTATACTTGGAGTAGGTTCAGATGTAGGTGCCTGAGGTGCTTCAAGATTGAGATTTTCAACAACCTCAGTATGGTTAACTTGTGTTGTGGTATCCTGGACAATAGGTTCACTGGTGGTGGTTTCATTAGAGACTAGTTGAGTTTCTATGAACTCACTGATGGTGGGTTGAGGTAGATTGTGTGGATTGATGTAGTAAGAGACATCAGCATCAGCTTGATATTGTGTGGAAAGATTACTCTCAGGATGAAACACATCAGGAGGATATCTTGATGAGTTATCAATACCAATTTCTTCCACAGTGGAATTTGAGAATCTAACAGCTTCAGTACTCTCATCAAAAGTGACATGGAAGGTTTCCTCAGTTTGTTGTCTCCTGGTGTTGAATACCCTAAAGGCTTTTGAGACAAGGGAGTACCCTAGAAAGTATCCATCATCAGCTTTTGCATCAAACTTTCCAAGATGGTCCTTATGATTATGGATAAACACGGGACATCCAAACACATGGAAATAGCTGATATCTGGAACCCTTCCTTTAAACAACTCATAGGGAGTTTTGCTATGTCTCTTTACAATAATAGACCTGTTTTGTGTATAGCAGGTTGTTTTTACTGCCTCAGTCCAAAAATGTTTGGAGAGAGCAGATCCATTAAGCATTGTTCTAGCAGCCTCAATGAGAGTTATGTTTTTCCTTTCAGCAACTCCATTTTGTTCAGGGGTGTAAGGAGAGGTAAAGTTTTTAGAGATACCCTTCTCATCACAGAAACATTCAAGGTCATTGTTTTTGAATTCAGTTCCATTATCAGTCCTGATTTGTTTGACCCTGATGTCATTTTGGTTTTCAATCTTCCTGATGAAGGACATAATTGTTTCAGCAGCCTGACTCTTTTTAGCCAGAAAATATACCCAAGTGTATCTTGAGTATTCATCTACTATGACCAGAGTGTACTTCTCATGATGAATAGCCATTGGACCGATGGGTCCAAATGGATCCATGTGAAGTAGATGCAAGCATTTGGTGATAGAGGAGTTTTGTTTAGTTTTAAAGGATGCCCTGTGGTGTTTACCTTTTCCACAGGCAGGGCAGGGTTTATCTTTTGTGAACACAAGTGATGGTAAGCCAAGGACTTTGTTTTGTTTGGCCAGGTTGTTTATGTCTTTGAAGTTCAGGTGGGACAGTCTTTTATGCCAAAGCCAGTTGAGGGTTTCAGTGGCTTTAGCAAAAAGACATGTTCCATTCTGAGTGAGTGAGGACATATCCAAGACATAGACATCCTGCCTCCTTGGTGCAATAAGAACTACTTCTTTGTTTGCATTAAAGATAGTACCTTGCTTATCAACAAACTGAACTATGTATTTTGCATCACATAGTTGACTGACACTGATCAAGTTATATTTAAGACCATTAACATAAGCTATTCTTGTAAAATTAACGAAATTGGAAAATTAACGAACGAAGGTGAAAATAAATTAACCTAAGGCAACTAATAAACTAGGAAAAACCTAAAACACTACGGGAAAACATAATTAGGTATCGAGAATCCTAAAACGTAAACTAATTTAAAAACGCAAAAGTTATTTGAAAATTACGCGAGTGCGCAAAATAAAACGCAATTTTTAGCTACGAAAGGCCTACGGGTTTCCGATTAATTTTCTTACGCACTAAATGACAAAAGAAAATTAAAAAAAAAAGAAAATTAATTATCAAGTAAAATTCTATTTATTACGAGTTAAATACTAATTTACCTAAATTAAATTCTAATAAATAAACTATTTTATACTAATACTAACTTAAGAAAAATGCTAAATCAGAAAATGCTTTTACCCATAAGCTGTTATAAGCTCAAACAGCTAAATAAGCAAATAAGGCATAAAAGCAAATACTACATTAAAACAATTAAAGAAACAAAACAAATGAGAAAAGTCCCAAGGGCACGTTGGTTGTGGTGTGGTGTGTTGTGTTTGCTTAGTTATGAGCCAAGGGACACAGGTTCGAATCCTGCCCTTGGCTTTTTGAACTTTATTATTTTTTTTTTCTTTTGCTCACTGATTCTATAACACAATACAAACACAATCTTAGAAATTTACTTTAAAACAGATTCAAAACTACTTAAACAACCTCTTGATTTTAAAACAGATTTGAGAATCAAAGTGAGTTTCAAAATTCTTGTTCACATTTTCTAATTATGACTGCCAAATTAACCACTAGGCAATCAAGCTTAAACAAGCTCATTGCTTGTACAAATAATTCAACAATTACAAGCAGCAAACAACAATTTCAATAACAAAAACAAGAAAGATCAAACAAGTTCAGCTTATCCAAGAATAACAACAAGTAGCAGCATCAGCCTAAAAGAAGGACCAAAAGAGGGCTTATAAATAAGCCCTGAATAAGCAGTTGGCTAATCCTAAAGTCAATCCTCTAAAACCTACTCAGGTGTCTCCCTAAATCAATAATTAACAACAGTTAACACCTACAAACTAAGAATCTAAGTGCAAACCAAATCGTGTAAAAACTGATGTAAGGTAAAATCCTTCCCTGCAGGCCTGTTTAAGCAGTGGTGGGACCCACATCAAAAATCACAAAAATGAAGCAAGCATGGGAACCTAAAGATGACCTGGGGGACTTTGAATTCTGAAAGTTTCAAGCCTTCAATCCTAGTACATAATTCTACAAAATTCTTGCAAAAATTGGGATTGTTACTAATGAGCAAGTTTGACTTTTGAAGAAAACTTGCACAGTTGACCTAACTGAGTTTTGATCTTGATTTACTGAATTAAATTGATGTTTTAAGGCCTAATAAGATTCAAATTAGCTAGTTGAGCATATTCTAAACCTAGGTGGTGATCATGATACCTCAATACTCAGACAGTTAACAAGCCTATGGGAATGGAATCAGATTTTGACTTTTGAGAGTATGACCTATGGTTTTTAAGACATCTCTGAGCTGTAACAACCTAAGTGAGTCTGTTTAATCAGAAAAGAGCCTCAGATGACTACTATAACCTAACTGAATCAGCAATGCCAAACACCCTTTAAATTGACTGTTTTCACTAACTTTCAACTTAAACACTAGGTAACTAAACAAGAACAACTAATAAGCTTATATAATGATGAAGTACACTTAGAAAAACAGAAAACAACTATAATTAATGGCAAGTATGCAAATTAAAATCAAGACATGCTTCAAAACCTACTTGACTTCCAAGCTGTGAAGAAATCTGAAAACCAAGTACACATGAACAACCTAATGCTCTCCATAGAGCTCTAAACCAATATCCACCATTCCTGCTATCACCTCCTTCTTCTTCATATTTTTTTTTATATTTTTTTCTTTTCTGGATTTTTTTCTTTTTCTCTTTTCTTTTCTGGGATTTGTTTTCTTTTATTCCCACAAACTATAGCAATACTCAAATGAAATTTTGGTAATCAACAAACAGAATTTAATTGATAAAAAGTAAGAAACTTAAAATTGAGTAGAAATTTTAATAAACTAAAATGCAATCTTCATTAAACTTAAATTCTGATATTACAATTGAAAACTAATTTTTAAAAATAGAAATTACAAGAGAAAAGGGATGCCTCATTAGGGCTTACAATGCCCCTATTTATACTACTGAGTGGTAGGTACGACTTGCTTCTTCTTGTGCTATCTCTGTGAGAGAAAACTATGAAAGGTTGATCCTTGTGCTTTCTTCAACAAATCCCAGCTGTTGGATTAAATTTTGAGTGATCCTAGCCCTCAATCAAGTTTTGGCGGGAAACCATATTGTAGCTGAATTGGATTGCCAGCGTGGCTTTTGGGTGTTAGGTAGGAGTTTGTGAGTGTATTGAAGGTTGTAGTGGGATTGGGGAATGGAGTGGAGAAGACAAGGGTTGAGGGTGATGGGAGTTTGGAGGGTTGCAGGTCACGGGGAGGGGATAGATGAAAGGGATGGTGGTATTTGTTTGACCGGTCAACATGTTTTTATTATTAAACATAAAAAGGGCTTGGGGTGTTGGGCTTTGGGCATTAGTCTTGGGCCAGGGAATGGGCTGGTGTGAGGGTGTTGGTTGTTTGTATGAAATCTTGTGGTGGGCTAGTAATAGTATCAAGGGTCCGTTTGGTTGTAATTGCAAATCATAGGCACCACTTTTGCACATTGCTGAAAATTCAAGGACCTGAGTTGCCACTTCCCAAAAGATATCATAAGGACCAATTTTGCCAACATTCATTATTCCACGGATCATAGATGTAATTTTCCAAATTTGAAACACCAGGGACTAAAACTGCCAATTTGCCAAAGTTCAGGGGCCAAATGTGTATTTTTCCAAAAGTTTTCACCCAAAGATCATTTGTGATTCATTTTGACTTTGAAAGAGCAAGGGTTGACTTTTCTTTGAAACAAATGCTTAGGGACTAGTTTTGTCAAATTTGAAAGTTGGGGGACTGAAACTGCCAATTATGCAAATTTTGTTCGTTTTTCGTTTGTTTTCACTCGTTTTGCATCAGAAACATATAAAACACAATCTTTGGGATTTTCTTCGTATTTTGGTGCATTTTTGAGTGTTTTTAATCGTTTTGCAGTTCAGATTTGACTAAAAATGATGAGTATTTACACATTCATCAATCCCCCACACTAAACTATTGCTAGTCCCTAGCAATCTTTTTGAGAAAAATTAATGGATTTGAAGTCTCTTTACCAAAAGCCATCACTTCTGGAGTAGCCGAATGTTTTGGGTTCAAGTAAGAATTATGGTCCATTCGATGACCATGTGATTTTTAACAAACCACCAGCTTTCAACGGTTTTGATTTGTCTTTACCAGAAGCCGTTTGCTTCTGGACTAGCCAACTCTTGATGGAACAGTCAACATCTTGGTGAGTTGATTACCAATTATGGTTTTTCCACTGCCTTTACCACAAGCCATAATCTTGCGGGCTAGCCAACTCATTTGCTTTTGAGGATATGGCGAGTTGAGGTACCATACAATTTTGGGCAAATTGCAAGCCATCAACGGGTTTGAGCTATCTTTACCAAGAGCCGTTTGCTCCTGGATTAGCCAATCCTTTTGTCATTTAGACACGGCGGATTGATAACCACAAAATTTTTTGAAATAAAGTGATTTTTTTTTAAATTTTGGCGAAAAACGGGGGTACTAGATGGTATAATTTGATAAAATTCGCTAGAATTTTCCCCTCCCCCACACTTAGAATTGAATATTGTCCTCAATATTCAAAGTCCCGGCTGTTATGCCGAATCTTTGAACGAAAGAAGATAATATTAGAAGCTAACTGTGGGAACGTCATTTTGCATTTTTCACTTTATTTGTACAAACACACTTTTTTTTTTGAAGATATATACATCGCAAATAGCTGCAGGGGGTGGCCACTCCCCCACACTAGGGTGTTAGAAAGTAGAAAGAAAACATAGACACGGGTGAAAACCCATGTTGTTGCTACTGTTTTTGTTTGTCGAGTCGCTAGCTTGACTCGATCCCCGAATTCATTGGTTCATGGGGAACGTTTGGAGGTCCGAGACAATGGGTGGTATGTCCCCTCCAAAATAATGTTTCAACCGATGCCCATTTACTTTGAAATTTGGACCGTCGTCTTGAGATAACTCGACGGTACCATAAAGAAAAACTTTGGCAACGGTGAAAGGTCCAGTCCAGCGGGTTTTAAGCTTACCTGAAAAGATCTTTAATCGAGAGTTAAAAAGAAGGACTCGGTCACCAACGTTGAAAACGCGGTTCTTGATTTTGGAGTCGTGGATCTTCTTTGTTTTCTCTTTATAGATTAAAGAGTTTTCGTAAGCTTGATCACGAAGTTCATTTAGTTCATTGAGTTGAACTTTCCTATGATCACCCGCAGACTTAAGATCGAAATTGGAATTCTTCAAAGCCAGTAGGTTTTGTGCTCGAGCTCAATCGGTAAATGACACGCTTTTCCATACACGAGCTTATAAGGGGTACACCCGATGGGTGTTTTATAAGCCGTGCGAAAAGCCCATAAAGCATCATCTAACTTGTCCGACCAAGAGGCACGGTTTTCGCCCACAGTTCTTTCAAGAATTTTTTTCAAACCACGGTTTGAAACCTCCACTTGCCCACTTGTTTGTGGGTGATAGGCGGTAGCAAGTCGGTGAGTGACACCATACTTGAGCATGACTTTTGCAAATTGCTCGTTGCAAAAGTGAGTATCGCGATCACTAATGATAGCGCGGGGAGTTCCAAACCTAGAGAATAATGATTTCAAAAATTTTACAACTACTCGGGCATTGTTGGTTGGGAGAGCTTTTGCTTCGACCCATTTTGACAAGTAGTCAACGGCCACGAGTATGTACTTATTCCCTCGTGAAGACGGGAACGGCCCCATAAAGTCTATGCCCCAAACATCAAAGATCTCACAAACTTGGATGACATTTTGTGGCATTTCATTCCGTTGTGTTATCTTTCCTTGACGTTGACACGAGTCACAAGATTTGACTAGGTCATGGGCGTCTTTGTAAATGGTGGGCCAATAAAAGCCGGATTCAAAAACTTTTCGAGCGGTGTAGCTCGGGCCATGATGTCCCCCGGTGGGTCCATTATGACAAGCCTTAAGGATTTCCATGGCTTCTTGGCCATGAACACACCTTCGAATAACCTGATCCGCACAGATCTTAAACAGATAGGGATCGTCCCAAAAGTAGTGATTCACATCTTTGAAAAATTTGCTCTTTTGGTGGGACGACATCCCTTTGACAACAAAATTCCCCGCATGGTAGTTTGCAAAGTCGGCAAACCATGGGGTACTAGAATCACCATGAGAGGAAATCACATTAAGTGTCTCGAGAGGAAATGTTTCATTTATCTCCTTTTTCTCAAGGACACCTTGATGAGGATTTTCCAATCAGGAAAGATGGTCAGCAGCGAGGTTCTCGGCTCCTTTTTTTATCACGAATGATGATATCAAATTCTTGTAGGAGGAGAACCCAACGGAGCAATCTCGGCTTTACGTCTTGCTTGGCAAAGAGATATTTGAGAGCCGAGTGATCCGTGTACACTATGCATTTAGTCAAGATCAAATATGGACGAAACTTCTCAAACGCATACACCACGGCTAGTAATTCTTTTTCCGTTGTGGTGTAATGAGCTTGAGCTTCGGTCAAGGTTTTGCTTGCATAATGAATCGGCTGAAAATGTTTGGTTTTTCGTTGCCCCAAGACCGAACATATGGCAAAGTCACTTGCATCACACATAAGTTCGAAAGGTAGGTCCCAATCGGGGGCAACTAGAATTGGTGCCTCGGTAAGCTTTTTCTTGAGAGTTTGAAAAGCTTCGATGCACTTATCAGAAAAGACAAATGGAGTCTCTTTTTCAAGAAGTCGGGTCATAGGCCTAGCTATCTTCGAGAAATCTTGAATGAATCTACGATAGAAGCCGGCATGACCCAGGAAACTCTAAACACCTTTAACAGTAGTGGGAGGAGGAAGCTTAGCAATGACGTCGATTTTAGCTTTATCAACCTCAATCCCACTCTTGGAAATCTTATGGCCAAGGACAATTCCTTCCTTGACCATGAAATGACTTTTCTCCCAATTTAGACTAAGATTGGTGTCTTCACACCTTTGAAGTATTTTGTCTAAATTGGCGAGACATGATTCAAATGAATTCCCAACGACTGAAAAATCATCCATGAAGACCTCCATTGTTTTCTCGATCATGTCGTGAAAAATGGCCATCATGCATCTTTGAAACGTGCCCGGAGCATTGCACGAACCAAAAGGCATGCGTCGATAAGCAAATGTTCCATATGGACACGTGAAAGTCGTTTTTTCTTGATCTTGAGGATCGATGGGAATTTGGAAATAACCCGAAAAACCGTCAAAGAAACAATAGTATTCGTTTCCCGCCAATCTTTCGAGCATTTGATCCATGAAAGGTAATGGAATGTGGTCTTTACGGGTGGCATCGTTCAATTTTCGATAATCAATGCAAACGCGCCAACCCGTTACCAATCGAGTAGGAATTAACTCATTATTATCATTTTTAACAACCGTTATGCCACCCTTCTTGGGCACACAATGAACGGGACACACCCAAGGACTATCCGAGATAGGGTATTATTTATTTAATCCTTTAAGTTTCTCCAATTTACACCTTTTACCCTTAACGGAAAACATTTACGTCGTTAGTCCAAATATATATATATATTTACGTTTTAAGTCCGATTATATCAATATTTACATTTTTCAATCCCAAGTTTCAATATTAACAGTTTATACCTTTAGAAAACTATTTTAACACTTTTTACCCAAAGTTTACAAATTTGACACTTTTAGTCCCTAGTCCTCGAAAATTTGCAAATTTAGTCCAAAAATTACCAAATTCAAAACTTAACATTTTCAATATTTCAATAAGCTCAGAAAGTGAAAATTAGCTTATTTCAACAGCTTATTTGCTTATTTTCTTTGTTTTTCACTAAATGGGCCTAACGATCCAAAATTTAAGGCCCGTTAACAATTTTTGATCCAAGGGGTTTGGGGGAACATTGAGTTTATCAAAATCCATCATTTTAAGTCCTAATTACATTTCAAAAGCGCTTTTTCACCCAGCTTATTAGAATAAGCTAAAACTAACTTATTGGGCTTATCGGCCCATATAAGGTTTTTAAGTTTCTGAAAATCTTAGGAAAACTCGTTTAGCTTTAGGCTCGTTTAAGCGACTAAATCAAATTGTTAGGTCGAATTATTTACCATTCTCGTTTGTATATTAGGTAGACAAATAGTTTGTGTAAATTGATTGGTCATGTGTCGAATATTAAAATGGCGAGGTCAAAGTGTATGGTTAAAACTCAATACGTATAACTTATAAAAGTTGAAAAATAATCTAAGTCTTTTAGTATATATCGTATAGGTCCAACTTAACTTAGAAACGTGTGATTATTTTCATGTATACGTTAATATAAGCTTAAGGTTATTATATGTACTCGTTAATAACATAGCCAAATAGTAGTACGACACATAAAATGTATATGTTGTTTTTATACTTTACGAGTTATAAGCCTAAAGTGATTGTGCACAAACATAAACGTACGTATGTATATATATAGAAATAAGGTTTCAAGTCCTCACCTCACCTATAAAAGGTGGCGTAAAAACAAGTGTAGGGATCGTGTAATGGTACAAAAGCTTCGTGGTTCACTTCACGTTCCACCAAGGGTTCAAGAGGTTCCAAGCTTGGCTTCCTAGGTTTGTTTTGAGACGTGGTACTCTTGGCGATTTGTTTGTCCCTCAACAGCTCCTTCTCGTTATTATTTTTGGTATAATGGTACGTATAAGTGTATGTGATGTTTTGAGTTTGCATGGGAGGTTTATATAGGTAGTTTTTGAGTGTGTAGAGACAAGATAAGCTCACAAGAAGGGAGGGTGCATGTGAGGGCGAATAGTAACGCCACAACCATTGCCCAATCGAGTTTGTACATGGCTATGATCTTGTGAGATCTTCCCTATTCATTCCTGACGTTTTCTTGGATGCACATTGTTAGTTTACGTGTCATTGGGGAGCATGGGTGGTGCTAGGGAATGTCTTGCCACGTTTTGGTATTATCCTTCAAGGTGAGTTTGGTGGTTCACTTAGGTGGTATCCAAGGTAGTAAACGAGTGAGTGAATGTGTAACAAATATCAATTCTGTTTCTTTGGCACTAGGGGAGACGAGACAAGTAAAAATATATGTAGGTTATGTGTAGAAATCGTAAAAACATAGGGTGGTTTTGGAGCTTAGTCGCGACAAGGAACAAAAGAAAAGAAAGAAAAATAAAAGGGTGTGTTTGGGCCTATGGCCTGGTGGGCTTATGGTTTGCGTCTGCCCAACAGAAAAAGAAAGAAAGAAAAGAGTCCGTTTGGTTTGTATTTGGTTATTCGTGGCCCATTGGGTATTGGGGGCCCACATGTTGTGTTTCGAGTATCGTGTCGAAGTTCAAAAATATTAGTGAGCGTTCTCGGGAAGTTTCGTAGGTTCGGGGTATATAAAAATAGTATACGGTATTTAGACGAAACGTATTGTTATAAATATAAACGTTTTATATATATTTATCGTTCGCAATAATCATAGGTTATTTAGGTCGCGTGTAAGCATCGTTCCTGGGCAAACAGTCAATCATAGTTATCGTAGTGGTTCAATATCAAGCCATATCATAAAAAAAAAATTTGTTACTCGTAAAATCGTGTTAAGTTATCATAACTAATCGTAAGGGAAATTTACGAGTGGTTACACCCTAGATATCTTTTACAGGTTAATTACTTGTTACAGTTGCGTGGATGACGGATTGTATTCCTTAATACCATTCATGGGGTGGCGTACTTACTTCCCCAATCCTATAAGCGCCTACTTCACTCCTATGTCGAGTCGGCTAAGAAGCTCCTAACATGGGATCACTAGAATTTGCTCATGCATTAAATACAACCATTAAAACCTAGTACACATCAGTTCATGTTTCTTAAGACGTTCAAGCATGTTACACAATGGAGATCTGCCAGTTTTCTTAAGCCTAACATTGAAATCATTCATCCATTACAATTATAAACAAGCAATTAACCTATAATCAACATCTAGGTTTCATTACATCTAAGCAAACACATGAAAGATCTAGCCTAACATGTTAAAATCAAGACAAGCATAAGATATATTCAAACAACACATAGACATATTGAATGAATTGAAAGAGGACTTATCTTAATTGAACATGAAAGGTTTCAAGGGGTGAAAACCCTTGAAAATACTGTTACAAACGACCTAGGGTTTATTAGGTTCGACCCTAGTATTCTCCACACAAGTTCCTCTTTTAATGAATGAAAAATAGAAAAGTATATATAGATTTTGTGAGGTGACGGCGTCAAGAGGAAATGTCTGACGCCGTCATCTCGCCGCCAAATAAATTCTCGGACTGCCTAGATCTGGGTTTGACGCCGTCACGTGTACTCCTTATGCAGGCCGTCACCAAAATAACACTTGACGCCCTTCTCTTGATGCCTTCAGGTTTTCTCTGGGTCGTCATGGATTTTACCCCTGACGCCGTCACAATTTCCTTCTTGATGCCGTCAGGTACTGTTCTCAGCATGGAAAATTAAGTCTTTGCCGTTTTCTTCACTTTTATGCTCCAAAAACGTCCAAAATGCTTCCTTTTCCAGAATTCATTGCCAAAGTACCTAAAATCACAAAAGGAACGATTTAGGGCAATATTTGATCAAATAAATTCAATTCCGGGCTTAAATGACCCCATAAAAATGGTTCATTTTTCGCCTCATCAGTTGACATAGTGAAGAAAACTCTCGAGTTAGGTGCTCGGGGAGTGGAGTAGGGCGAAGAGGTGCTTCGTTGCCGAACCACTATAAATCCTTTGTCTTGTGGTGCGATCTTTCCATCTCTATCTCTTTACTTATTTACTTATATTGTTGTCATTTTATTTCGTAGATATTAGTATATATATTAGTGTTATTTATTAATCTCACATATAACTAGAATCGATTATTTTGCAAACAAAGTTTTTATAAAAATTGACGTAAAATTATTCAACCCCCCTTCTAGTTTTCCACAATTGGCATCAGAGCTACGTTAAACAAGATTTTTAAAATAAACTGTATTTTAAAACTTGAAATCGATCTATGGAATCGGAAAAATATTTAGAAGGAAACATGACATTTAAACCACCATATTTTGAAAATACAAGTTTTCTTGAATGGAAAAATCGATTCGAAAGTTATGTGAAATTAATAGATTATGATCTTTGGCATGTCATTTCAATTGGTAATTTTCAATCAACAAAAACCACTTTTGAAAAACAAGATAATTATTTCAAAGTAGTGCTTGATAAAAATGATATTGCTAAAATGATTATATACAAAGCTTTACCAAATATTGAATATGAAAGAATATTTTTTTGTCAAACAGAAAATGATATGTGGAAAAGTCTTTTAAATTTTCATCAAGAGAAATGTCAAGCCAAAGAAAATTCTATATATAAAATAGTTGAAAATGAAAGTATAGTAAATAAGTATTTAGTTGAAATGAGTACAAGTGCTACTAGTTCAAACTTTGCATGTGTAGGTAATAATGGCGAAAACCCCATGAGTCATACCAAGAGCAAACAAGAAGGGTGTACAAAAACAATCAAACATAATAATGATGATTATTATAGCTCCAAAAGTGAAGATGAAGAATATGCAAAGGTCGTCAAAGAATTCAAGAACATTATTAAGAAGCGACTAAAAGCACAAGACAAAAGGAAAACCACCCGAAGAAGAATATCTAGAGACGAAGACGAAACAATGAAGCACAAATGTTTCGTGGCTCAAGCACCTAAACGGAGGTAACGTTGTTTTTGGTAGTGATCGTCGTGGAAAAATCATAGGCAAAGGTACGATCTCTCAAGACTCTCTAACTATTGAAAATGTCGAGCATGTAGATAATCTAACTTATAACTTGCTTAGTATAGGCCAAATATGTGATAATAAGTGTTGGGTTACCTTTACCGACAAAGATAGTGAAATAATTATGGATAAGAAAGTTATAGGTAGAGGAATTAGGAAAGGAGGTATATGTGTTATGAAATTATGAGACAAACCGGAAGATAAGATATGCCTAGCTACTATAGATGAAAATTCCACTTTGTGGCATAGGAGATTAGGTCACGCAAACATGCAATAAATACAATCTTTAGCCTCTAAGGAACTAGTTAGAAACTTGCCTAGCCTAAGATATGATTAACACTTTTGTAATGCTTGTAAAATTGGAAAACAAGCACATGCTAGTCACAAAGCTAAAAATATGTTATCCACAACTAGATGCTTAGAATTACTTCATATGGACCTTTTTGGTCCATCCGCTGTGCGGAGCTATGGTGGCAATCGTTACACCTTAGTTATAGTAGATGATTATTCATGATACACGTGGACTAAGTTCTTAAGTAATAAAACCGAAGCCTTTGAAAAATTTGAAATATTTAGTAAAATGATACAAAATAAGTTAGGATGCTCTATAGTCTCAATTTGGACGGACCATGGTAGGGAATTTGATAACGAAGTACAATTCCGAAAATTTTGTGATAAAAATGGAATATCTCACAACTTTTCCACTCCACGTACTCCGCAATCAAATGGGGTAGTAGAAAGAAAAAATAGGTCTCTACAAGAAATGAGTAGAACTATGTTAAATGAACAATCTATCCCACAAAAATTTTGGTGTCCCGCCGTAGATACATCAACATATATACTTAATAGAGTTTCTATTAGACGAATCTTAGAAAAAACTCCATATGTGTTATTAAGAGGTAGAAAACCTAATATAGGCTACTGTAGAGTATTCGGAAGTAAATGCTTCATCCTTAATACAAAAGACTATCTCACTAAGTTCGACCCTAAGGCTTACGAAGGAGTTTTTCTAGGATATTCACAAAATAGTAAAGCATATATAATTCTTAACAAACATACCATGAAAGTAGAAGAATCCCTAAATGTAACCTTTGATGAAACTCCTCCACTACCTAAAACATTACCCTTAGAAGATGATGATGTTATAGAAGAAGAAGCTATTGAGGTTAGTATAACTAAACTCTTAGGTAATGATCTTGAAGTAGAAACTTTAGAAGAAAATGAAATTGTAAATGTTAAGGAATCAAAGTCACATCCATTAGATAACATTATAGGTCACCTAAATCAAAGAACACTTAGATCACAAGCTCAAGATAAAAATAACTTCTTTTGTTTTGTGTCAACAATAGAGCCTAAGAATGTAAATGAAGCCTTAAAGGATGAAAGTTGGATTATGGCTATGCAAGAAGAATTAAATCAATTCAAAACAAATGATGTTTGGGAACTAGTCTCAAATCCTAGGAATGTGACCATAATAGGAACTAAGTGGGTATTTTGGAATAAATTAGATGAAAATGGAATAGTAACTAGGAATAAAGCTAGGTTAGTCGCCCAAGGTTATAATCAACAAGAAGGAATTGATTATGACGAAACCTATGCCCCTGTAGCTAGATTAGAATCCATTAGAATTCTTTTAGCTTATGCGTGCACCCTAGACTTTAAGTTATACCAAATGGATGTGAAGAGTGCATTCCTTAACGATTTTATCAATGAGGAGGTTTATGTAGCACAACCTCCGGGATTCATTGACTTCGCAAAACCTGATTATGTTTACAAACTAAAGAAAGCTTTATATGGTCTTAAGCAAGCTCCAAAGGCTTGGTATGATAGACTGAAAGCTTTCCTAGTTGAGCATAATTATTCCATGAGAATGGTAGATAACACTCTCTTCACTAAAAGAAGTGACCCAAATATCATCATTGTTCAAATATATGTCGATGACATTGTATTTGGATCGACTTATCAGGATATGTGTGATGAATTTGAGATGAGCATGATGGGTGAACTAAACTTCTTCCTAGGATTACAAATAAAACAACTAAAAGATGGAATATTTTTTAACCAATCAAAATACATTAAGGAAATGCTTAAGAAATTTGGCCTAGAAGACTCAAAACCCCTTAAGACACCTATGTCTACGGAAGTGAAACTCACAAGAGTTGAAGAAGGTGAGTCCGTAGATAACACTAAGTATAGAGGAATGATAGGTAGTTTACTATACTTAACGGAAAGTAGACCCGACATCATGTTTAGTGTTTGCCTTTGTGCCCGCTTTCAAGAGGATCCTAAAACCTCTCACCTAGAAGCGGTTAAGCGTATCTTCCGATACATTAAAGGCACTATACACTTAGGATTATTGTATCCTAAGGGATCCGACATAGAAACTATTGTCTATGCGGATTCGGATCATGCGGGAGACTACGTGGATCGAAAAAGCACTAGTGGTATTTGCATGTTTATGGGATGTTGCCTAACATCTTGGTTTTCCAAGAAGCAAACCGCTCATGCCATTTCGACCACCGAAGTTGAATATGTAAGCGCTAGAAAGGCATGTCAACAAGCACTATGGATGAAACAAGCTCTCGTAGACTATGGCGTTAGGTTAGAAAACATTCCTATAATGTGTGATAATAAAGGAGCCATAGATTTAAGTAAGAATCCCGTTCAACACTCTAGGACTAAACATATAGAAATACGACATCACTTTCTTAGGGATAACGTACAAAAGGGAAACATAACAATTGAAAAGGTAGCCTCGGAAGATAACATAGCCGATATATTCACTAAGCCCCTTAAGCGTGAATTATTTAACCACTTGCGTTTAGGATTAGGAATGATGGAACAAATAGATTAAATGTTTATTTATGAAATTTCATGTTCCTGATTTTTTTTTTTTTTTTGTCAGTGGGCGGACCCCTTAAAAATATAAGGGCGGCCCCCTTAAAACTAAGGGGACCGGCCTCACTTTAAGGGGGCCGGCCATCTGTGCATAATTTTTTTTTTCTGTTTTCTTTTCTTTCTTCACAAATCTGAGTCTAGGATTCTGTTGTGCACAAAAGTCAGGAATTGAGATGTTTTGTTTTGCATATGTATTCTCAAAGAAAACCTCAATTCATTTTAAAATACTCTCAAGTTTAGGAAAACTCATTGTTGAATAAATAGTAAAAACGTTTTTCTAATTTCATGAATGAAACTTCACATGAGTTGTCAAAATATATAATCCAATATATATCCTTGACAATCATGGATTAAAGAGATTGAATCAAGGAGTTTTTGGATTGCTTCTTAGGATACTTGTATTTCGTTGCATTAGGAGTCGAAGCAATCACATCTCCACATTTTTTGCATGTAGGCACACACTAGAAAAATGTCAAATATCACTTAGTCATATTTGTCCCATCATTAGTTTCTCACTCACTAAGTTGCCTTATACTTTATTTGTTGCCTTAGGATACATGACTTCCTTATTTGTTCATTATCATTATTGTCTTTGCATGAAAACTATATTATATGCTTAGTTTCCTACATATATATACTTTCTATGCATACTTCATCAAGATAATACTTGTTTAGTTGCCGAAAGAGATGGACTTGCCCAAAACCAAACCTCAAAACAAACATCTTTCTGGAAAAATCTCTGCCAAAAACCATTTCTGGCAATCTGGGAACCAGACGTTGGGCGGCCCCTATAATTATCACGGGCGGTCCCCTTAAATTTAAAGGGGCCGGCCATGAATTAAGGGGGTCGGCAACCTGATGGTCGAGGTTCCCTGTTTGCTTTCTGCCTTTTAGCCCATTTCACCCTATTTTGATTCCCCACTTCCCTAAATTCACAAACATTCTTTGTCTATCAAATCCACCACATATTACCCTTCCATAAACACCAAATAATCACATTATAAATGCCCTCATTCATCATTAATCATCACTCAATCCATCATGTCTTCCCCCAATCACCTAAGAACCAAACCTACAAGAGGTGCAAGAATCACCGTCAAACCCGTGTGGAGAAGAAAACTTGATACATGTCAAAAATTCTCATCCATTAATGATGTTGTCTCCAACCAACCAACAACTAAACATTCACTTCACCCAAATGATACCTTCACTTTACCTCCACATGACAACCTCACTATCTCACTCACCAACAATACTCCACATCCATCTCACTCAATTCTTCCAAATGATCCTTTTGAGGAATATACTCAATCCCAAAACCACATCCATCCCTTTCTTCAAGACATGAACCCTATGTTACATGTCCAACCCTCAATCCCCAACAATAATCCAACTCCACCATCATCACCTTCCTCCGAACATAAAAAATTCGTTGAGGACCTAAAAGAAGCCCATAAGCTTAGTGCTCTCCTTGCCCTACATCTTACTCAACGCAATTTGGTTCACCAACCCTCTACCACTCCATCCTCGCCATCCAACAACATTGTCCCACTTGAGAATCATGTCAACAATTATCCTTGTTGTATTTTTCTCCAAAAACAAACCATTGCTCTCAATGAGCACTTCACTTGGATTGAGTATCTCCTCACAAGGTCTTCTCCACCACCATCACAAATACAACAATCCAACTCTTCCGCTCCAAGCTCACCTCCATCAACCACTCCAAACTCTCCAAAAAAAATTCCTGTTAGGAATACAAATATTCCAATAAAAGACTCGATCACCTAAATATTGTAATAGCATATGTTAGCTCGTAGTTAGATTATTAGTTAGTTAGATATTAGTTTAGTCTAAGTAACATCGTGGAAGAAGGACGGGTCTTTACCCACTGTATGCCTGATCCACAGCCCGGGTGTGGGCGTTTTTATCTTTCTTTGTAGCTTAGTATAAATACCCCTCTCCACATGTGGAGAGGGTTGGACCTTCTCACTAATCTCAATCTAATATCACATTTTCTCTCTCAAGGTTCCAAGTTCTCTCCCCTTTCTTCTTTTCTCTCATCTTAACGCCACACTAATCACAAGATCCATTATGTTTGTGACTTGATATTATATCCTACAATTGGTATCAAGAGCCAAGGTTTCATCTTGGGGCCTTGGTGAATCTTATTTTGTGTGGTTTTGTGATTTAGTTGTGATTTTGTTGAAAACATCTTGGTATGAATTATCTAGTGTTAGTTGACATGTTAGAGGTGTACTTATATGACCGTTTGTGTTAGGGTTACATTATTTCTCAGTTGGTTTTGCTATTTCACATGTATTTTTGAAGATTGGATTGGGTTTAGGTCGAAATTCTTAGTTGCGGTTACCTCTACTGTTTCATTGCTTGGTTGCGGTTTGCTCCAGATTTCTGTGGTTAGTGGTCTGCGATTACTAATTTGAGTTAAAGGACAAATCGCAAGGATAGTGACAGATTTGGACTATTGTAGTCTGCGATTAGTTCTTGCGGTTAGGTGGCTTGCGGTTTGGTCTTTGTGGTTTGCTACTGTGGTTTGCTTTTCTTGCGTTTACCACACTTGAGGTTTTGTTATTTCAGCGGTTTGCTTCTCACTGTGGTTAGTGACTTGCGTGTAACTCACACTGTGGTTTCTTCACTTTGCGGTTAGTTATTTCCTGCGGTTATCTCACCTTGTGGTTAACTCACCCTGTGATTACCTCCCGCTGTGGTTACCTATTCTGCGGTTATCTTTCCCTGCGATTTGCTCACCCTGCGTTTAACTCCTACTGCGATTTGTGTATATTGTTGCGACTTTCTAAAATTATTTGGCAATTTACTAAGTGATGAGTTACATGTGATTGGGTAATCATTTTGCAATTCGTGAATTGTTGTAACTTTAGTCGTTTCAATTAATCTAATTGTGATCTGACGTTGTGAGCTAATACTTACGACTTGACTAATCTCAATTGGATATATTGCAACTTGACTTATCACAACTCAACACTTGATGCAAACTGTGACTCATCTGGTACCTCTCTATTAGTTGAATCCGCTGAATATATCTTCCGGTTTCTTTAGTTGACTTTAGTAAAATCCCTAGAAAGAATCATTTCTCGATTTAAGTCACTAAAGCTGTAAAATCCCATTTGAATACTTTGAGATGTCGACAGTATCAGATGACATTCAAGATGCTGGGTCCGACACCCGACCTCCAATGCTAGACAGGACAGATTATGAATCATGGGTACAAAGAATCAGATTATACTGCTTGGGTAAAGAAAATGGTGAGAACATTCTGCGATCTATCGATGAAGGTCCTATGCAGATGGGTACAACCAGAGATGCTATCTCCACGGCTAAGGATGGCTCTGTTGTTCAGGGAATTGATAGACCACGCACTTACAATGATCTCACTGATTTTGAAAAGAAGCGCTATGATGCTGACATTCGTGCCTCCAACATAGTAATACAAGGGTTACCCAAAGATGTGTACAAGCTAATCAACTTTAACACTGAAGCCAAAGCGGTGTGGGACAATGTCAAAATGCTTCTGTCTGGCTCAGAGCTGACCAAAGAAGACCGTGAATCTCAGTTGTATAATGAGTTTGAGCATTTCAAAATGAATCCTGGTGAAAACATTACCGATTACTATGTCAGATTTCACAAGTTGGTTAATGACATGAGAATGATCAGAATGACAATGCCCAACATTCAACTCAACTCTAAGTTTGTCAACAACATGTCACCTGAGTGGGATCATTGTGTCACTGCTGTCAAGCTCAACAAAGGATTGAGAAATACAAACTATGAGCAATTGTTTGCTTATTTACAACAACATGAGAAGCATGCTGCTTATGATCGTCAATTAAGAGAAAAGCTCAATCTAACTGTCACAAATGATTCACTTGCTTTCATGACTAGTATGGTGCCAACTACTCAACCTGTGTCATCAATGGATCACTCATCTCTACAATCATCGGCTCCCATGAACACTCACCTCGACTCAGGATATTCTCATACTGACAAGATGATTGACAACCTTTTGATGCGTAGGGATTGCACCAAGCTTTACCTCTCAAGGGATCTTGAGAAGCTTACAACCCCCACCAGGCAGTGTACCTGATCGATGTAGTATAGTATAATGACAAGTACCGGGGGATTGATCGTTCAGCTAGGAATAGTGTTGCTAGGATTAGAAAACCTAAAGACTAGGTCTAGAGATGAGGGATGATTCTTTTTGTATTTTTATATTTTTATGAAAGCAAGTAAAAATCTCGGGTTTGAAGGAGTTGGGCGGAATTAGTTGCTAGTCAACTAACCCAAAACTAAGATGCAATCAAAATAAAATACTAAAATGAAAGTAAAACTAAATTATACTAAAGTTGTGAGCAATATGTGGGAGAATTGTGTTTACTTAGAATTCACTACTCCCTAGATATCTTTTACACGTTAATTACTTGTTATAGTTGCGTGGATGACGGATTGTATTCCTTAATACCATTCATGGGGTGGCGTACTTACTTCCCCAATCCTATGAGCGCCTACTTCACTCCTATGTCGAGCCGGCTAAGAAGCTCCTAACATGGGATCACTAGAATTTACTCATGCATTAAATACAACTAATAAAACCTTGTACACATCGGTTCATGTTTCCTAAGACGTTCAAGCATGTTACACAAAGGAGATCTGCCAGTTTTCTTAAGCCTAACATTGAAATCATTCATCCAATACAATCATAAACAAGTAATCAACACATAATTAACATCTAGGTTTCATTAGATCTAAGCAAACACAAGATAGATCTAGCCTAGCATGTTGAAATCAAGACAAGCATAAGATATATTCAAACAACACATAGACATATTGAATGAATTAAGAGAAGACTTATCTTAATTGAACATGAAAGGATTCAAGGGGTGAAAACCCTTGAAAACACTGTAAAATATGACCTAGGGTTTACAAAGTTCGGCCCTAGTTTTCTCCACACAAGTTCCTCTTTTATGAATGAAAAATAGAAAACTATATATAGATTTTGATAGGTGACGGCGTCAAGAACAAATGTCTGACGCCGTCATCTCGCCGCCAAATAGTTTCTCGGAATGCCTAGATCTGGGTCTGACGCCGTCATGTGTATCCCTTGTGCAGGCCATCACCATATTAACTCTTGACGCCCTTGTTGTGACGCCTTCAGGTTTGCACTGGGTCGTCATGGATTTTACTCTTGACGCCGTCATGATCTTCCTCTTGACGCCGTCAGGTACTGTTCTCAGCATGGAAAATTAAGACTTTGCCGTTTTCTTCACTTTTATGCTCCAAAAACGTCCGAATTGCTTCCTTTTCCAGAATTCACTCCCAAAGTACCTAAAATCACAAAAGGAACGATTTAGGGCAATATTTGATCAAATAAATTCAATTCCGGGCTTAAATGACCCCCTAAAAGTGGTTCATTTTTTGCCTTATCATATACCCTTACACTTGAGATTTGCTTGGCCTCAAGAAAATGCGCTTTTATTCTAGTCAAAATACAAGTTAGGGGTCATTTAACACTAATATAAAAGTAATTACAACAAATAATCGTTTCACTAAAGACCAAAGACAAGCACGGAGGTCATACACTAGCACCTCACAAATAGTGTTTAGATACTCACATCTCTCGGGTGTAATAAAGTAATATCACATTATGGAAATGGAAAACATCTCTCACTACCTGTCATAGCAAAATAGATTACCATAGGCTTGGGAAAGGATCAAACCTCCACCACATGGCGTAAGCACCTAGGATAAACTATGAAAGAGGTCTTTTTAAAGGGTTGTAACGTTAGGTGTAGGGATATGGAATACATGGTTTTGTTGGATATAGGCAGTCTTTACTGGTGGCGAGTTAACAATCTTAGTTAATTACATGTACAATATGGCGTTGCTAAGCCAAGACTAGACTCGACTTAAGCTAATAAATGAAAAATAACAAAAATATAAAATGAACATAGAATGAAAAGGGATGGTAGTCCGTATGTTTTTTTCTTTTCTTTTTCTTTTTCTATTTTTTTTTCTTTTTCTTGTTTTTTCGATTTTTTTTTTTTTTTTTTTTTTTTTGATTACCCTACCATCCAAAATAATACATCATAGGGAATTAAAATTCCCCTTACACTTGAATTTTTACATACTTTACAATAAACTAATCTAATGACTCGAATTAAGAAAATCAAAACACTTGGAGTACTTTTAAGATTAACGTACATACGGGGGTTGTTAGCATTAAAAGTGACGATCATTATTGAGTCGACAAGTATTGTAATAGTTAAGAATATTTGGCTATGGACTTGGTACTTATTTAGTATATCATGTAAGCCTTTATTAGAAAATGTAAACCAAGCCCATTAGACAAAGCCCATGGAAAGCCTTTAAGGCATCCTTTCTTAGGAACTATATAAACACCTCAAAGCTCATTTGAGGTGTGTGCTTGTGTGTGTATTGTGTGTGTTTTTAATAAAAGTTCTCTTCATCTTTATACTCTTTTTCTCTCATATTAACGCCACACATATTGCATCAAGTCACCATCTTTACTTCATCTAGTGCTTATATTTGTGTTAAAGTTGATATATCTAAGGTCATACAAGTGGTATCAATCGCCTAACAATGATTTAGGAGTGTTTTTATCAAGTTTTTTGTTAAAAAGTTACACTTTTCATTCATTTGTGTACTTTTTCTTCAAAAAGTTTTGATTTTTTACAAGTTTTGGTGTTAAAGTTGTTGTTTTTATTGAAGTTTTAGTGATTCTAAGTGTTTTGGGAAAGATTTGATCAATAGAAACAAGTGGAAAAAGTGGTTTTGGTTGAAAAAATCGGATTTTTCATGCTTTCTGGTCATCTTACGCGTAACTTGGGTGAATAGTACAAGAAACAGCTGTCTACAGTACTTTCTATGCGTAAGATTAAGTCAAAACCCTTTTCTTACGAGTAACATAGGTCAAAACCCTTTTCTTACGTGTAACTTTGGAAGTCTACGCCTAAATCCTACGCTTAAGTCTGTTTTCTACGCTTAACATTGATTCCTACGCATAAGATTGATATCCTACGCGTTAGTTCCTACGCGAAAGATCCTACGCGAAAGTTCCTACGCAGAAGTTGTACTCAGTACTTCCCTGACTTGGATAAGTTTGTGGAATACTTCGACACGGGATATCTTTCAAGCTTGGACAAGTTTGAGAGATTTGTTTGGTTTTTAACCTTACGCATAAACATTTCTTACGCATAAGTTACAGCTTACGCGTAAAGTTCAAGTTTACGCATAAACTTAGTGTTTACGCTTAACCTTACACTTTACGCATAACCTTAACCTTACGCATAAGATCCAAGTTACGCGTAAGATTCAGAGTTTACGCGTAAGAATCACTGTTTACGCATAAGTTCAGGGTTTATGCATAAGAATTTGACTTTTTAACAACCAAACTTCAAACGGCCATAACTTTTGAACCGTAACTCCGTTTTCGACGAATCAGCTGTCAAAACGACCGTGAGACAGAGGAGAGCGACACGCTAAATCGATTTAGGCGAAGTTTTGAGGCCTAAAAACGCTCCGGGAAGAAGTTATTGAGGTTTTAAGGTTTTAGGTCAAATTTTTCACCATAAAAACTTGCATCAACTTACTCTAAACACAACTCCTATTTCGTTGGAACGATCCAAGATCAACTTTATCACACATCAGAACCTAATGCAAACAGAAATGCAAATGAAGGAGAGAGATTTTATGAAAAAGTTTACAATGTTCAAGTCACAGGTTGAGAAGGTTATCAACATATTTGGATATGAGTCAAGGTTCGAACAAGCATTTGAACACTACGTCAGAGACCGATTTCATTATTTCAAAGAAAAACTCAATCAAAACCTGAATCAACTTGAAAAGCTACTTAATGAAAAAGAACTTCATATACATGACTGCAGGGAAGCTCTTATAGTAATCCAAACTCAATTTCAGAGTATCTTTAACCCTTGGATAATGAACCAGTCTGAGTTTATCGATGCATTTTACCAAAAATTTAGGATAAGCTATTCGACATTCAGAACTCAATGCATAAATGACATGGGGGAACTCGAAAAGATACTTGATGCTGAGGAAAATGAGTTAAAGAAATTGAGAAGCTGAAACGGGAAAGAGAGCAGATTGAAAAAGATATGCAGTTGAAAAAAAGAGAGCTAATTGAAAGAGAAAAGCAGTTAAAGGAAACAGAGGTGATTGAAAAAGAGACAGAGAACGATGTTCAAACAGAAGAGGAAACAGTCAATGAGGGTGATGCATCAGATGATAGTTTGGTTTTCACGGGCAGTGATACATCTTCAGTACAGCAGTTTGACAGCAGTAGTCCTAGCTATGATTCAGATACTGATGGTACACCAGAGATCTTGGCTACGGTACAACATTCATACAATTATGATAATGCTGTTGTATTCGATAATGTGTTTGCTCATAATCAGACACATCCTGAGCATTCTGAGTCTATTACTGACACATATGTGATGGAACAAAATGATAGTAATATTACTTTTGTTACTCCAGATATGGATCCTAATAGAGGTGAGCCTGCCCAGGATGGATCTTCTTATGAACAAGATCGTGCCTTATTTGCTTCATTAATCAATAATTTCAAACATGAACTTGACAAGTGCAAAAACGACAATCGTGAAGCTAAGCAAACGAATGTCTTTTTGAACAAAGAGATTGAGAGATTTAAGGAAATGGAAAAACGTTTTGAAAATGCAACAACAAGAAATGCTAAACTTGAAATTGAAATCTCAAACCTTAAATCTCACGCTCAAAAGTTTGAAATGTATGGAGAGTCTGTCAAACCGCTTTTAAAACGAAATGAAGAACTTGAAGTTGGTTATAGAGAAGCTGTTCTTCGTGAAAAACGTTCCATTCAAAATCTGGATGCTCAAATGGTTGTTAACAACAGAAAGGTTCAAGCACTTTTAAAAGAGAACAATGATTTAAAAAGTGAAAATTCAAAGCTTCAGAAAACCACATCAAATTTTGAGATTGTAAACACAAAACTTGAGAATGAAAACCAAGAGTTTTTGAAACGAACAAACGATCTTGAAAATAAACTTCGAAAATTGGGACAGACTTCTCAGACTATCAACATGCTGCCTACTAAAGATGAGGAGGTTGATAAACAAACATCTGGGATTGGTTTTGTGAATAATGCTAATGTGGAAAATGAAAAACCTTGTTTTTTAAACAAAGTGCAAAAGTTGACACCTATTTTGTATAACGCTAATGATATGGGAAAAGAATTGTCAGATGATCTTTTGTTTGAGTCTCAAGACATTTTAAAATCTGAAGAGGAAAAACGTTTGAAAGTAAAACAAACAAAAAACCCACTCTCGTACCACGGCTTTGTGTATGGTTGTCTACAATTGACAGATATACCAAAAGAACCTTTCAAAAGAAAAGACACAAATGTGAAAAGATTTTTGAAAGAAGCTCAACTTGCTACCTATGATGCTAAGTTATGGCAAAATAGAGCAAGGAAACAATTTTGTAATCTTAAACATCACATTGAGCAAACGTTAAAGGTCATTTGGTTTAAGAAAGAAAACATCACAAACAACGTTTTCTCTAATCCTCTTTCATCAGATGTACGCCTTAAGTTAGAAGTCAAAAAGATTTTGAAAGAGGAAATTGAACCTCGTGTGAAAGATATTAACTTATGTTTTGAGTACTTTGAAAAACATCTTGTAACTGAAATGAGAGAAGATCTAAAGTACGTTCACTCTCTTGAAGACGAATTTGATGAAAAATGCTTAATTCTGGATATTCAAAAAGAATTTTTCACAAATCAAATAGAGTCGTTCAAGTCAGCATCTGTCAGCCATGAGTATGAGAATGTGCATTTTGAACAAACATCTTCTTTGAAATCTGAAAATCTTTGTCTCAAAAAGAAAATCACCGAGCTTTCAAAAGAAGCAGCTGATGTCAAAGAAGAACTGTCAAAAAGAACTGCTCAGTTTGAGAAACATCTTGCAATACTCGAAGCACAAAGTATCTCTTTCCAACTTAAACTGCAAGAGAAGAATGAGAAAAAGTCTTCTGAAAACTCTTTGACATCAGTGCTTAAACAGAAGGAAAAGATTTTTGAAGAAAATTGTGATGATACCAATATCAAGTTTGATTTCGACGAACCTGATACAAAAAATCTTGAATTGGAACATGCTGTGGCATCATTACAAAAAGAAAATGAGCATTTGAAACAGACTTACAAAAACTTGTTTGATTCAATCAAGCGGTCAAGAGTTCAGAATCAAACTTCAAACAAATCTGACTCTCTGATCACACCAAATTATCTTTTTGAAAAAGAAAAGTCAGTGCTTCAAAAGAAAATTGTTGAATTGGAAAAAACGATTGCACAACAAACCAAGGATTTTGGTGATGCCAAAAATGATTTTTCAATCGAAACAGACAAATATGAAAAATATTTTGCACATCTTGAAAATCAAAATGCTTCTTTGCATGAAAAACTGGCATCATCAGATCATCTTTCTCTTCAAAAAGAATACAATGATTTGAGAACCTCATACAATGCCTTAAAAGCAAAGTTTGATGTTCTTAACCGGTCAAAAGGAAAATCTCAAGTTTCAAATGAGTCTAAACCACAAGTAAGTGTTTCAGAGAAGGTTTACACGGGTGAATCATCAAAACCATTTTCAAAAAAGGTTTCTCAGTTTACAACCTATTCTTTGCAAAAAGGAAGGAAATTTTCAAAGAGACCTACTTTTTCTGAAACATTTACTCCTCAAAAGGTTTCAAATGCAAGTTCTCATAAAGAAAAGAATCCAGATTTTCAAACTCCATACTCTCGTTTTACTCCGGTAAAGCCAGTGTGGAAACCAAAGCAAAGTCGTTCAAAACATTTGAAATATTCATACTCTGAAATGCTTCCGCTACAACAAAGGAATGGCTATGCTTGGAAAAATTCTAATTCTGGAAGGTTTCCATTCATCTCAAAAACGAATTTTCAAAATGCAACGCCGAGTTTCAACAATGGATGGAAAACTTCTTCTTCAAGTTTTAAAACTCCAAGAGAGACACCGAGTTTCTCAAACAACTTTCAAAAGCAAAAGAGTTTTAAATCACCATTGATTCCACGAGCTTTATTTCAAAATGAAACACAGGTTTTCAGTCCTCGGTGGAATTCAACTTCTTTGTCTCGGATTGACACAACTTTCAAATGGATTTCAAAATATGGTAAACCCGTTGGCGCCGTGCTTAAATGGGTTCCAAAAGTTGTTGTCTAATCCAAAAACATAATGACTTCTTAGTATTTCAGCTAAGGACTCGTTCTTCAAAGAAAGGAAAGTGCTTAAATTCAAAACAAAGGTTTTAAATATTTTTTTGAGCACTTATCCTAAAAACATAATGGCTTATGCACACATAACAGTGTATAACCCGCGATTTTGAAAGAAAGGACCCTGTTGTACATTTTTGTGCGACAATCCTAAAAGATAAGAAGACTTCTCACCAAATATCTTATCAAAGTCTTCTTAACTTTTTTTTGAGCAAAATTTTGAAAAATGTTTCATAAGGTTTTCAAAAATTTTCAAGATATTACTCCCTCAAATCCTTCAATGCAAATATTTAATCAAAATGTTCTAATTTTGAGGGGGAGTAATAAAATGATGTTCCAAAAAGATCATGCTTAAAAGAAACTACTTCGAAATTTACAAACATCCGTTTCTCCCATATGCTATCCAAAAAGAAAAGGTTTTAATCAATTGGTATCAAAAATACCATGGATATGCTATTTTTGAGGGGGAGAAGACGTGACTAAAATGTGATCAATGTGTTTAAGATTGTGGTTGAATCTCATGCGAGCACGACTCAGAAATGACCCAAGAATTGACGAAACAACAAAAGTTAGTAATCGAAAAGACTTGTCCTCGACGGGTAATAACATCAAGTTAGTTACTAGGGCTAGTTGTCACCTAAAAGCTGACAATGGAACTCTTTAACTAGCCACGTAAGCGTGTCTCGAAAAGGATCTGTCTTAGTAGAAATGTATCGTTTCGAGAAACTTTCTGTGGACTTGACCAGGCCGGGTAATAACTTCAAGCTAGTCTAACTAGTGATGTAAGCGTGTCTCGAATCGGTCATGTTCACTGAAAGTGGATCAATTCAAAAAGTGCAAACTCCTCACGCATGTGCCAATTTCTTAATAAATCCATGAGCACATGTGAAGGGGGAGTCCTTCATGAAATGCAAAACTCTCGAAGTGTTAACAAAGTATGTTTTATTATCATAAACACTTTGAGAGATTTTCACAAATGGTTTGATGGCAACAATAGGATAGTCATGGAGTTATAAGGTGACTAAGGTTAGGTAAAAACCGTCCTATGATCCGCCAGAGCCGGAGGGATCTACCCAAGGACAAATCCAATAGATTAGAATTAGAAGTCCTTAGGTATGATTGAAAAAAGGAGAAAATGAGAAAGGAGAAAGAAGGGGTTGAAGAATTAAAAAGAAAAGATATGAAAAAGGGTGAAAAGAAATAGCCCTCCAAATGTTCAACCTTAGGGCAGACACCGGGTTCAATTCGTATGCTACTGGTTGTTGCTAATGTGACACCGGTATTGAAGACAAGACGTCATGGACCCAGTGACGCACTGCACTAAACCTTCTAGCCACTCAAGTTCTCTTAAAAGAGCTTGTTTCATTCTCACGGGGAACCGGTGTAATCTATCGACCTGTCTCTTAAAGATGGTTGATATTGAAGCAGGAGACCCATCCCTAATCTCCGCATAGGAAACCAAATTATGCACTTATCGAGTCTAGAGCCATGAGATACATCTAAAAGATCTCTTAGGATACACTTCCTATGAATACACTTGTGTTCGCCAAAAAGGACACAAGTTGTAAGAGTCTTTATGAGATCTACGGATCTTGCCTTATCTATCATGATGGTTACTATGTTTCAAATGGTCTACAGTTGTGGGGTGATCTCCAGCAACTCACCTGAATCATTGATGTACTTCGGTGGATCTAGTAAGCCCTTTTCAGGGGTATCTGGTTCAGGAACGGCCTTGGCAAGGGTTAGAGAGAGTTTTCACACTATGCTGTTAACGATCTCTAATTCCGAACCTGTAAGTACCGGATGCTTTATTGCTAACTGTTTTATGCAGGTACTGATGAATGTTCCTTGGAGAAAGACCGTTACCATCACTCAAAGATCCACATGCTCATACCCTGCAAAGTTCTCTTCAAAGATCAAAGCAAAGCAAAGTTCAGAACGTTTCTAAGTCAAAGTCAAAGAATCTACAAACTAAAGAAACAAAGATTTAAGTCAAAGAAAAGAGAACTTCACAAAGATTCAATGACAAACAAAGTATGAGCATGTTGGAAAAGACGTATAGACAACAGTGTAAAGATATTGATCAAAGGCAAGAACGACCAATCGACATTTATCAAAGATCACAAAGCATGATTGAAACATAGGAACTATCAAAGCTATTACACAAAGACTCAAAGTTCAAAAAGAACAAGCTTCAAAGATCAAAGATCAAGGTCACAAAAGAGATCTCAATGATCACCCTTAGGGGGAGATTGTTAGCATTAAAAGTGCTGATCATTTATGTAATCAAAGGGAGATCTCAATGATCGTCCCTTAGGGGGAGATTGTTAGCATTAAAAGTGACGATCATTATTGAGTCGACAAGTATTGTAATAGTTAAGAATATTGGGCTATGGAGTTGGTACTTATTTAGTATATCATGTAAGCCTTTATTAGAAAATGTAAACCAAGCCCATTAGACAAAGCCCATGGAAAGCCTTTAAGGCATCCTTTCTTAGGAACTATATAAACACCTCAAAGCTCATTTGAGGTGTGTGCTTGTGTGTGTATTGTGTGTGTTATTAATAAAAGCTCCCTCATTTCCATCTCTTTCTCTATATACATACGACATACATATATCATACAAGTCACCATCTTTCCATCTTTCCTTCTTATTGTGCTTATATTGTGTGTGATAAAGTTGTTGTTTTTATTGAAGTTTTAGTGATTCTAAGTGTTTTGGGAAAGATTTGTAAAAGGATATGACTCGACTTAGCAATCATGTACTTTACCCATAAATTAAGTACTTTACCCATTACTCCATAAATTAAGTACTTTACCCATGAGTCCCAATCGTCCCAAAACAATATGTAAAAGGATATGACTCGACTTAGCAACCATGTAATCAATTAGATAATTAACTAAGGGTTAAACAAATAACAATAATGCACTAAAAATGAGTGCATACACGGAAGGCTAAGGCGATTTGGTTGTACATTTAAGTTGGGTGTAACAAATTCTTCCTTTAAGTAAAATGCTTAAAGTTAGAAACGAAAAGATAGGCTCGGAGGGGTGTACTAGGGGTTTTGTGTACTAAAAATGAGTACCACGCTAAGGGTGTGGGAAAAATTAGTTGACTTAACTAGCCAAGTAATATGACTTAAATGGTCAAGTAATATAATACGGGTTTAACACAAGGGTGATCCTAATGTCTCTTATCATGTAGTAAATCCTACCACACGAATGTAGTCTCACTAGCGGTCTCGGGATGCATCACTAACGCAAGTTCTAGAATCTAAATGCTACCGGTACACTTATAAGCACTAATAATAAATGCTTTTCCTATCAAATCTAAAGGCGAACCTCACATATTTGGGTGGAAAATTTTTCTGAATAGTACGGTTTTGTGCTAGTCATACAATCTCCTATCCATGAGACGCTTGCTATGGCTAAAGTTTCACTCCTAAATGTTGTAAAAAATTTTAAATTTGGCGCTAAAATTGCACTAACAAGTATTTCTCATAGTTTTATTACACATCTACTATCAAACAAACAAACTCAAGCGAAAGTGTATCTATAAGGTATCATCATTTTACCCTCCCCTTATACTTAGGATGAACATTGTCCCCAATGTTCAAGTAAAGAATGTAAAAGTAAAATAAGTAAAACGAATGAAATCAAATACTCCCCTGATTCGCTCGGTATGGATAATAAGGTGGCCAGGTTAGATCTTCCTCCAAGAAAATGAACAATCAAAGCTTCCCTTCCAGAATATAAATCATCTTCTTGTCATACATAACCTGTTAAACCTGAGAAAACATACAAGGCAACCTCGCAGAAAATCGGCGGCAATCTACATATGCTAATAAATCCTAGAAAACAAAATAAGATATAATGCTTGTGGAATGATGTTTGAAGATTTCCTGGAGATTATAAAACTAATAATTCAACAAAAACTTTAAGACTCCGTTAGAAAAACAAAACTGGCAAAATTTCCAGAATTTTACACGTGACGCCGTCAAGAGTAAACTCGTGACGCCGTCAGAAGTGACCTGCAGAAATTCTTATGTTAAGTTTCCGGAAAATTTCTGGAAAAACTTCGTCCTACTTCCTGGAAAATCCTGCAAAACATCATTATGACTCGATACAAGCATTTGACTCTAACAAATACGAATATACATGTTCACTAATATCGTGGAGAATCATGATCGGTTTTGTTTCTTAAAAACATATTTGGGGTTTCCCCTTACACTTATCTTTTGCAAAAATACCTTTGGATGAAGTTAATATTAAGCCAAACAACAAAATAAAGTATTTCCACTATTTTAGTTTTGAAACATGATCTACCAACAATAAAAATAAAGCATGCATACGGAAGCGCTTTTCTTTATTTACGAGTCTTGTAGCTAGACTCAAGGTCATGGGTTACTACGTGACCTCATCATCAAACGTTACATCCTCCTCACTAATCATTTCATTATTATTTTCTTGATAATGTTTTACACGTTGTATATTGACAGTAAATTCTCTACCTTCATCGTCTAATAACACCACGGCTCCAGTTTTAGAGGAACTTTTCACCGTAAATGGTCCATACCATCTAGATTTGAGTTTTCCTAGAAATAACCTTAACCGAGAGTTGTACAATAGGACTTTGTCCCCTTCTGAAAATTCCTTGGGTTTCTTAATTCTTTGGTCATGCCATCTTTTTGCCCTCTCTTTATATGTAATGGAGGACTCATAGGCTTCTAATCTAAGCTCATCAAGCTCATGTAATTGCAAGAACCTATTGGTTCCGGCAATTGTATAATCTAAGTTACATGCCTTAAGTGCCCAATAAGCCTTATGTTCTAATTCAACTAGCAAGTGACATGCCTTACCATACACCATGCGAAACGGGGTCGTTCCAATAGGTGTCTTGTAGGCGGTTCGGAATGCCCATAAGGCCTCGTCGAGTTTAAATGACCAGTCTTTTCTATTCTGACTAACCATTTTTTCTAGTATTATTTTAATAGCCCTGTTTGTGTTTTCAACCTGGCCATTGGTTTGTGGATGATAGGCGGTGGAAAATCGATAGGACACCCCATACCTCCTCATGACTTTTTCCATTTGCGCATTGCAAAAGTCGGTTCCCCTATCATTGATGAGGGCTTTAGGAATCCCGAATCTAGCGAAAAGCTTTTTCAGGAAATGAATAACCACCCTGGCATTGTTGGTCCTAAGGGCTTGTGCCTCTACCCATTTTGAAACATAATCGATGGCAACTAAAATGTATTCGTTCCCCCTGAAGATGGAAAGGGTCCCATGAAGTCAATTCCCCAGACATCGAAGACCTCACATACTTGTATAAAATTCTGAGGTGCTTCATCCCTATGTGATATGTTCCCGGCCCGTTGACATGCATCGCATGCCTGTACCATTTCTTTGACATCACGGAAAATTGTGGGCCAATAGAATCCCGCGTCGAAAATCTTTCGGGCGGTGGTGCTTATCCCATGATGCCCTCCAGAGGGACCAGAGTGACATTCCCTCATAATCTTTACTGCCTCACTCTCCGAAACACAACGTCTTATTATTTGGTCAGGACACCTTCGGAATAAAAATGGTTCATCCCAGAAGTAGTATTTTAACTGAGAAAAGAACCTTTTTCCTTTCGTACCTAGTCAGGTGTTCTGGAACGAGTCTGCTTGCGAGATAGTTGGCAAAATCGGCGTACCAAGGCTCCGAATCAGTTATTGACATGAGTTGTTCGTCAGGAAATGAATCCCGAATCTCACTTCTATCGTGCTCATCCAAGGGATTTTCAAGACGAGATAGATGATCTGCGGCCAGATTTTCTGCCCCCTCTTATGACGAATCTCAACATCAAATTCTTGTAACAACAAGATCCACCGAATTAGTCGTGGCTTAGCATCTTGCTTAGCAAAAAGATATCGAAGAGCCGAGTGATCAGTGAAAACAACTGTCTTTGAAAGGACAAGATATTGCCGGAATTTGTCGAATGCGAACACCACGGCTAACAATTCTTTTTCGGTGGTAGAGTAATTCTCTTGAGCGGGATTCATGGTTTTGCTAGCGTAGTAAATAGGTTGGAACAGCTTGTCACGCCGTTGGCCTAATACAGCCCCGACAGCGAAATCGCTAGCGTCGCACATGATTTCAAACGGTAACTCCCAGTTGGGTGTAACCATGATTGGAGCTTGTGTGAGCTCCTTTTTTAAGAGATCGAATGCATCCTTGCATTCTTGGGAGAAATCGAAAGGAGCATCCTTCATTAGCAATTGAGTCATTGGCCGAGCTATTTTGGAGAAGTCTTTGATGAATCTCCGATAAAACCCGGCGTGCCCCAAGAAGCTGCGTATTGCTTTAACAGTCGCGAGATATGGTAACTTAGATATAGCTTCAACTTTAGCTTGGTCCACCTCTATCCCATTCCCTGAGATCTTATGTCCTAACACGATCCCTTCTTTCACCATGAAATGACACTTTTCCCAGTTTAACACCAAGTTGGTTTCCTCACAGCGTTTAAGCATTTTTTCTAGATTAGCAAGACAGCGGTCGAAGGAGTTCCCGAAGACCGAAAAGTCATCCATGAAGACTTCCATGTTGTCTTCCATAAGTTCGTGAAAGATTGCGGTCATGCATCGTTGAAAAGTGGCGGGGGCATTACACAGCCCAAAAGGCATTCTTTTGTAGGCGAACGTTCCATAAGGGTAAGTAAACATGGTCTTTTCTTGGTCCTCAGGTGCTATGGGAATTTGAAAATACCCTGAGAATCCATCCAAGAAACAATAGTACTCGTGCCCAGACAATCTCTCTAACATTTGGTCAATGAATGGTAAGGGAAAGTGATCTTTCCTCGTGGCATCATTGAGCTTTCTATAATCGATGCATACCCGCCATCCAGTAACTGTTATTTGGGGTACCATCTCATCCTTGTCGTTCTTAACTACAGTCATTCCACCCTTCTTAGGTACAACCTGTACAAGACTAACCCACGGGCTATCCGACATCGGGTAGATTAATCCTGCATCCAGAAGTTTGATGACTTCCTTCTTTACCACTTCCTTAATGTTGGGGTTCACCCGCCTCTGGGGTTGCACGGTAGGTTTATAATCTTCTTCCATGAGAATCTTATGCGTGCAAAAAGTTGAGTCAATCCCCTTAATGTCGGCTACACTCCATGCAAGCACCCCCTTATATTTCTTTAGGACCTCTAAGAGTTTACCTTTTTGTTCATGTTCGAGGGAAGAGTTTATGATTACCGGCAGTTGGTCCTCTCCCTGAAGGAAGGCATACTCTAAATGGTTAGGAAGTTCCTTAAGATCTAGCTCAGGGGGTTCTATAATAGAAGGCTTAAGCTTGTTTTCGGGTTTACGGAGCTCGAGATGCTCCGTGGCCTCTTGCTTAGGGTAGAAGGAGACTGCACCAACATCCTCCATCTTTTCCACCTCTAACAATGGGAGAAAACTCTCATCTCGTAACCAGCCTTCCTCGATTTGTTCATCAACATAGCTATCAATGACATCCGTGAGTTCATCGACCTCTCCAATGAAATAGAGCCGGTTAGCTGCTTCGAGAGAGAGATCCATAGTGTCCTTAATGTCGAAGGTTATGATATCGGTTCCTACTCGTAAGGTTAACTTGCCGTCATGAACATCAATGACTGCACGAGCGGTAGCAAGAAATGGTCTCCCTAAGATGATGGGTACCAAGTCATCCTCCTCTATCTCTAAGATTACGAAGTCGACCGGGAATTTGAATTTCCCAACCTTGACGAGCACATTCTCGCATATCCCTACGGAGTATTTGACTGATCTATCGGCTAGTTGGATGTTCATACGGGTAGGCTTTAATCCAGAGTATCCTAGTTTAAGGAACATAGAGTGAGGCATGAGGTTGATACTCGCCCCCAAATCAGCAAGAGCATTCTTTATTGATAGAGATCCTATGGAGCAAGGCAAGGTGAAGCTGCCTGGATCGTCTACCTTTTTTGGTAGCCCTCGATGGGTCACCACCGAACATTCTTCCCCCAGGGTCACAAGACCCTCGAGTTTCTTTCGGTTAGCGAGTAATTTTTTAAAGTATGCGCTATACTTCGGCATGTGATAACAAGCATCAAGGAGGGGTATGGTGACTACTGAGTCTTTTAGATATGACAGGAATCTTTTATTATCATTCTCAGTTTTCTGGTTTTTTAATCGGGATGGGAATGGGACTCTCACAGGTTGGTTAGGTGGGGTTGATGGGGAAGGGGTCGCCAAAGGAGGTTGGTTGGGAGCCTCGCTGCCCACATCATCCTCCTCTTCGCGAGGCTTGTTTGGATCGGGAGTGATGGGGGGCGAGCTCGGGTAAGGGGGGGTCCTTGGTTGTTGTTCCAGCTCGAGTGGTTATCGCGAGCATGGGGTCTTTTTGGCTTACTAACGGCATTTCAAGGTTATCGAGGGTGGAGTTAAGCTTGTTGAACGATTCTCCAATGTCATTCTGCTGCTCATCAACAAGTTCATTAAGGCCTTTTAATTGTAAGCCTTTTTCTTGAGTGAAGCGACCAAGGTCATCTTCAAAAGTGCTCCTGATTTCGAATTCAGGACCTTCCTCTCCTTCTTTTCTTTTTACCAGATTTCCCTAGAGGGTGTAATCGTCATTTTGGTAAAAAGGCAAAAGGGAGGGATCAGCATAGATATCACCTCCGGACAAGCATGCATGTTCAGTTGTGGTTTCTCCTCCGCATTCCTCTACCTCATGCGGGTCCCCACAGTGATCGCAAATCAAGTAAGGATTTGAAAGTTGTTTAGGTAACTGCGACCCAGCTAGGTATTCCATTATTTTATGAATTTTTCTTAACCGATCTGAAGATGTTGAAGTGATTTCAGACATGCTGACAGTCGACTCAGGTTCATCCCAAGTGTCATCCTGGTCTTGAGCATATTCTTCAATCCTATCCCATCCTTCTTCGGCACTAAGATTGGCTAATCTCCCTTTTCTAGAATTGTTGATTCCGTTCCGATCATTTGGGGAGACATTGTCGTAGAAGATTTGGACCAAAAGCCAAAGTTCGATGCCATGATGGGGAACTTGTCTTATTAAATCCTTGAATCTAATCCACGATTTATGGAAGGGTTCGTCCTTCCCTTTTCGGAAGTGGAGGATCCTATCTCTAAATGCTGAAGTTTTTCCAGGTGGAAAGAACTTCTCATAAAACTTGGATATGAGTTGTTCCCATGTGAAAATAGATTCAGAAGGGAGTTTATCATACCACTCTTGGGCTTTTTCATAGAGGGTGAAAGGGAAGAATCGTAATCGGGACGTATCTCTAGTAGCCCCATCCGTATGGAGGGTGTCTACTATTTTCAAGAAATCCTTAATGTGTTGAATCGGGTCATCATCATCTAATCCACAAAACTTGCACACACTTTGGACAAGCCAAACATCGGTCGCATGCAAGACCTCATTGGTGTGTTCATTTGGGTAGACAATGGCGTTTGAGAAGCCACGAGGGTTTGGGGAGGAGTAGTCCTTAAGGCGCTTAGGAGTGGGAGTTGCGGGGGTACTCATCTCGTTGTTGGATTGGGAGCTAGGGATTGTAAGGTGATTTTCCGAATTTTCTTCAGAAAAGGGTGCATCAAAATCGATGGCTATGCCAGATGGTTCAGGTGTTGAGTGAGATCGTCTTAGCCTACGCATTTCTCTATCGGGTTCTGCATAAGGCAAGACAAGGTCTCTAGCGGAACTACGACTCCTAGTGATCCTAAGGTTAGAGAATTCGTCGGTTGCCATAATGGCGGATGGTAAAAATTACGAACAAAAACACGAATAAATAAGATAGACTAAACAGAACCTAAAAATAAAAATAAAATCTTACTAGAAAGGAATCTAGCAAGTAGACCTAATAAAAAGAGATTCTAACCTAGACAATAACTATTCCCCGGGCTGCGGCGCCAAAAACTTGATGCGTAGGGATTACACCAGGCTTTACCTCTCAAGGGATCTTGAGAAGCTTACAACCCCCACCAGGCAGTGTACCTGATCGATGTAGTATAGTATAATGACAAGTACCGGGGGATTGATCGTTCAGCTAGGAATAGTGTCGCTAGGATTAGAAAACCTAAAGACTAGGTCTAGAGATGAGGGATAATTCTTTTTGTATTTTTATATTTTTATGAAAGCAAGTAAAAATCTCGGGTTTGAAGGAGTTGGGCGGAATTAGTTGCTAGTCAACTAACCCAAAACTAAGATGCAATCAAAATAAAATACTAAAATGAAAGTGAAACTAAATTATACTAAAGTTGTGAGCAATATGTGGGAGAATTGTGTTTACTTAGATTTCACTACTCCCTAGATATCTTTTACACGTTAATTACTTGTTATAGTTGCGTGGATGACGGATTGTATTCCTTAATACCATTCATGGGGTGGCGTACTTACTTCCCCAATCCTATGAGCGCCTACTTCACTCCTATGTCGAGCCGGCTAAGAAGCTCCTAACATGGGATCACTAGAATTTACTCATGCGTTAAATACAACCAATAAAACATAGTACACATCGGTTCATGTTTCCTAAGATGTTCAAGCTTGTTACACAAAGGAGATCTGCTAGTTTTCTTAAGCCTAACATTGAAATCATTCATCCAATACAACCATAAACAAGTAATCAACACATAATTAACATCTAGGTTTCATTAGATCTAAGCAAACACAAGATAGATCTAGCCTAGCATGTTGAAATCAAGACAAGCATAAGATATATTCAAACAACACATAGACATATTGAATGAATTAAGAGAAGACTTATCTTAATTGAACATGAAAGGATTCAAGGGGTGAAAACCCTTGAAAACACTGTAAAATATGACATAGGGTTTACAAAGTTCGGCCCTAGTTTTCTCCACACAAGTTCCTCTTTTATGAATGAAAAATAGAAAACTATATATAGATTTTGATAGGTGACGGCGTCAAGAACAAATGTCTGACGCCGTCATCTCGCCGCCAAATAGTTTCTCGGACTGCCTAGATCTGGGTCTGACGCCGTCATGTGTATCCCTTGTGCAGGCCGTCACCATATTAACTCTTGACACCCTTGTTGTGACGCCTTCAGGTTTGCACTAGGTCATCATGGATTTTACTCTTAACGCCGTCATGATCTTCCTCTTGACGCTGTCAGGTACTGTTCTCAGCATGGAAAATTAAGACTTTGCCGTTTTCTTCACTTTTATGCTCCAAAAACGTCCGAATTGCTTCCTTTTTCAGAATTCACTCCCAAAGTACCTAAAATCACAAAATGAACAATTTAGGGAAATTTTTGATCAAATAAATTCAATTCCGGGCTTAAATGACCCCCTAAAAGTTCATTTTTCGCCTCATCACCTTTCCAATCAAGTGTCTCTGCTAGTTCAACATTTCAGGGCTGCACTCCCATCGTCCAACAATCAACTCGAAACTTCTTCCAATCCTCGCAATCAGGCTATTGTGGAAGATGGAAAAGTAATGGTGCAAAACGTTCAGGGAAGACAGAATGTGAATCAAAAGAATGTTTTACGGGGTAACTTTCATAACAGAGTTGTAAATGTGAATCAGGGACAAGGAAGGCAACCAAAATGTTATAACTGTGGGGGGTTAGGTCACTTTTCCAGAAACTGCACTCAACCAAAACGTCCTCAAAACTTAGATTACTTTTAGGACAAAATGTTGCTCATGCAAGCTCAAGAAAATGGAGTGGTCCTTAATGAGGATGAATTGGCATTTCTTCCTGGGGATGATGGAAAGACATTCGATGATGATGTGGATGAATAGCCTGTTCAGGACTTATCTCTTAATGATCCAAACATTTTCCAAGCAGAAGATTGTGATGCTTTCGACTCAGATGTTGATGACGAACCTACTGCTCAGACAATCTTCATGGCCAATCTATCATCTGCTGTCTCACCCACACAACAACCTGGTCCATCCAAATCATCCATCATATCTGAGGTACTAAAATTATATGATAAATATGATGTCAATGATGAGCAAAAGACCTTCTATGATATACGACGAAATAATGTTTGTGAATCAAATGAGGCTGAATTGGAAACCATCAATGTGTTCCCAACTGAGCAGCATTCGGATCACGACAGTAATTCTGGCGTATCTTGTGGAAAGTCTTCTGTTGTGTGTGATAATGATGTGATGCATGAGCAAACGATATGTAACGATGTACAACAAACAGACGTTGCTGAATTAGATACTGCAAATTTGGGGAATAGCAATATTGTCCCATATGAACAATATGTAAAGCACAACGTCGAGTCTGTTGTACCAAGTGATATATCCTCTGTTGATGAAGAAATGTGTGAATTAGATGAGTATACTGTTGTTGCACCAGATGACACCCTAACCACTAGGGTAAATATTCTTAGGGATCAAGTAAGGTTCTATGAACAACGTGCTAAATTTGAGCTCACAGAACGTGAACAAAATATGGAATTGCAAATGCATGCTTACATCACTGAACAAAATTTGAAGGAAATGGCCTTTAAACAAGAGATTAAATCTTTTCAAAATCAACTTGAACGTGCTTTTCAAGAAAAACAGGAAATTCAGGATAGTGTAAATCTCCTAAAAAGAGAGTTTCAACAAAAGGAAAATAAATTGTTAAACGAATTTTCCAACCTTAAGCAGTTGAAAAACAAACTTGAAAACAAGTTGTATGTTCTAGGCCAAACACCTCAAACAGCTCAAATGGTGGAAAAGCACATGAAACTGCGGGATAAGCATAGTGATAAGGATTTAGGGTTGCCTAAAACAAATTTTCTTAAGAGCGTTAGAGACTCTCAACCTGCCCTCTATGATGCTAAGGTTATGCTTACACCCAATCATGATCCCCCAAATAGTTCGTTCGATAAAGAACTGGATGAACTTGATTCTACCAATAGAGAGAAATTTGATTAAAAAAAATGAAGGATCCAAAGTGCATTAAACACCGAGTCATTGTTAAGCCCCATGATTATTATGAACAAAACCGAGTGACTGTTTTTGCACCGCAAACTAAGTTAACACCAGAACAGGTATTTTGGCCCTTAGACATTGAGAAAATAAAAGCTGAGGAAATTAAGGCCAAGACATCCCAAAAGTTAGCTGCCCCAACGGTGTATCCCCCCAATACACCGATGCACCTAGTTCAATTGTCACTTCCCACGCAATGTAAAACTCTTTTTAGCATATATGTCCTTTGTCAAATGTTCACTGATTTTGATAAAACATGCAAAAAGAGAATCACACCAACGGGAATTACTGAGGGTGAAAGGGGATTTGAGCTAACCAAAGAGTGTTACTTAACTGAAATCATCCCATTTTTTAAACTAATCAAAGAAAATTTTGAGGGTTTACGACAATCCCTTGACGTTGAGCTTAAGGAAATGAAAGAAGTGTATAAAAATGTGGAAAACGAATGTAAACAAAAAGCAATAGATCTCCAGCATAGTGAAATTGCCAGAAAAAATATTCTCATCATGAATGACAACTTGATTGCTAAATGTATTTCACAAGATATGTTTTACACTGCTACAGATTCTTCTCTTAATGCTTGTCAGTTTCATGAAATGTCTATTGCTTTGAATAACCTTCATAATCGTGTTGTTGAGCTTGAGGGGGAGAATTTGAAATTGCTTGAAAAAATTCAAAATGATGATCATGACAACATGGTCAAGCATCTTTCTAAACTAGAAGTTGAGAATCTTAATTTACAATTAAAATATCAACATTTAGAAGAAAAAATGAAAATATCAAAGGCCAAGACATCTTCTGATGCTCCGGAATTTGATGCATATTTTGAATTAGCAAAAAGGGATGAAAAACTTCAAGCTCACACGAACACGATTAGGTTATTAAGGGCTCAAATTGCCCAATTGAAGTCTCCCATGAATGCTGTGATCGACACCCATAAACCAATGTTTGCAGATTCTCATAACTTTCAACTTTAAAACACAATCAACTTACTTAAACATGAAAATGATTGTTTTCAAGCTGAAAATTCTAAAGTTAAACAACATTACAAAGAGTTATATGATTCTATCAAGATCACTCGTGATAAAACCAATGAGAAAATAACTTCTTTGCTTAATGAAATTGAGAATCTTAAGACAAAGGTGAAAGGGAAAATGCCGAAGTATAAGAGTGACGATATCAATTCTGTGGTTTATAATTGTAAAAAGTATGCATGTGAGGCTGTTTTTATTCCTCTTCCCCTTAAGAAGAATGAGCTAGTCCATAGTGATTACCTTAGACATCTTAAGAACTGCCTTGACATGACCCGTGAAACCATTGAAGAAGATAGAATGGTAAGACCATCTGATAACTCCCTATCGGATGTTTGCTTTCTTACCAAGCGGTTACAAGAGTTGTTAGAATATGCCATAGGTACGTGTCCCAAGATATCCAACATGCGTGATAAAAATGGCACATCCTCATCTAGGAATTTGAAGAAGCATGTTACTCTTGAAAAACCTCTGGCTAGTTCTAATCATAGCACATCACCTCCTAGAAACCAAACAACTTTGCAACAATCTAATGTTCCCATCGTCAATTCTACAGGAGTAATAAATGTCACTAAAGCTAGCGGGTCAAAGCCTAAAGGCAATACAAGGAATGATAGGACTTCGCCTGCTAAGAGTGATCAAGGGAAGAAAGTAGAAGACCACCTTAGGAACAATAAGATTGAGTTGAACGAAAAGAATCGTGTTGATTCTAGTATTTGCGTTAAGCGTACTGTAATTAATTCGAATTCTAATGCAACTTGTAAGACTTGTAACGGTTGTTTAATGTCTGGTAATCATGATGAATGTGTTGTGTCTTTTTTGAAATCCTCTTATAAATCCCCAGTTAAATCTGCTAAGGCACACAAACAGGATAACAATACTTGGAAAGCTATAGGAAAAGTATTTAACAGTGTAGGATATCAGTGGAAACCTACTGGAAGAAAATTCACTCTAGGAAACCAGTGCCCATTGACTTACATGCCCGACCCTAAGACTTTAGAGGTTAAGAGATGGAAGGCTACTGGTAGAAAATTCCCTTTAGTGACCCAATGCCTTGATAGTAAGACAAACGTTTCCACTGGCATTGGTTCATCTGTGAGAATCAATGAAAATACTGATCCTGTATCTCTTAAGTATGCATGTGCTAACCTATTGGATCCCAATTACACTTGGGGATCCATGTTTTTCAGTTATCCATATCTGTCTGGTTTCAAATGCAGGTCGTACAAATCGTCCTGTGGTATTTGGACTCAGGCTGCTCAAAACATATGACTGGGGATCGCTCTCGGCTCAGAAATTTCGTGAAAAAGTTTATCGGGACAGTTAGATTTGGAAACGACCACTTTGAGGCTATCATGGGGTATGGTGATTATGTGTTTGGTGATAGTGTGATTTCAAGAGTTTACTATGTGGAAGGACTTGGGCACAACTTATTCTCTGTTGGTCAATTCTGTGATTCTGATCTCGAAGTGGCCTTCAGAAAACACACATGTTTCGTTAGAGAATTGGACGGAGTTGATCTTCTTAAGGGAAGTCGTGGAACAAATTTGTATACCATCTCTATTGAAGACATGATGCGGTCCTCTCCCATTTGCTTACTTTCTAAGGCCTCTAAAAGTAAATCATGGTTATGGCACCATCATTTGAACCACTTGAACTTCCGTACCATTAATGAACTCTCTCGCAAAGATCTTGTTCGAGGCATGCCCAGATTGAAATATGAAAAGGATCATCTCTGCTCATCATGTCAATTGGGTAAAAGCAAGAAACAAACTCATAAACCAAAACCCACCAACTCCAACACCGAAGTTCTCCATACCCTTCACATGGATCTGTGTGGACCCATGAGAGTGCAAAGCTTCAATGGGAAAAGATATATTCTTGTTATTGTGGATGACTATTCAAGATTCACATGGGTGAAGTTTTTAAGATCCAAGGATGAAACTCCCGATATTATCATCAAAATCATCAAGCAATTGCAAGTAAGGCTCAACAAAACTGTTAGGATCATCCGCACAGACAATGGAACTGAGTTTGTTAACCAACAACTCACCAAATTCTATGAAAGTGTCGACATCAGTCATCAGAAGAGTATTCCTCGAACTCCTCAACAAAATGGAGTCGTTGAAAGAAGGAATCGCACACTAGTTGAAGCTGCTCGCACTATGCTGATATTTTCAAAAACACCAATGTTTCTATGGGCCGAAGCCATTGCTACTGCTTGCTACACTCAAAATCGGACATCAATTCATCCTCTCCACATCAAGACACCGTATGAGCTGGTGCATCTCAAAAAGCCTGATCTCTCCTTTCTTCGTGTATTTGGTGCCCTGTGCTACCCAACTAACGACAGTGAAGACTTAGGGAAGCTTAAAGCTAAGGCTGATATTGGGGTATTCGTCGGTTATGCAGCAGATCGAAAAGGGTACCGAATCTACAACAAAAGAACCCGACAAATCATGGAAACAATCCATGTCACGTTTGATTAGCTGACAGAGCATACGGCTTCAGGACACACCAGTTCTAGACCCTCACCAAATCTTTTGTCTCCTCGACCAATAAGTTCGGGACTTGTACAGCCCTCCAAACCCATCACTTCTTATGTTCCGCCTACTTGTGAAGAATTGAAGAAGTTATTTGACCCCATGTTTGATGAGTACTTTGAGTCGCAGCAACCTCAAGCTCCTGAACAACAAGCCGCAGAACCTAATGATATGGCTGTTGATGCTTCTCGTGTTACAAATGATCCATCCACTTCCATTTCACTTGATCAGGATGCTCCAGAATTTAGCAACTCCCAACATGTGTCAAATGCACTTTCTTCCTCTGAAAGTCAAGAAGCGACAACCAATAACTCATGTGAAAACAATCCTTTTGCCCCTCCCGAAGATGAACCATTTGTCAATGTGTTCGCTCCCGAACCATCCACCTAAGCATCATCATCAGGAGAATCAAATTCTACCATATCTATTCACTATCCACAACCTCATGAACATCTCAGAAAATGGACCAATGATCACCCAATTGATAACATCATAGGTAATCCCTCACGACCAGTGTCCACTAGAAAACAACTTACTACCGATGCTTTGTGGTGCTTCTTCAACTCAGTTCTATCCAAAGTCGAGCCCAAAGACTTCAAGGATGCCCTTACGAAGGCATCTTGGTTCACCGCAATGCAAGATGAAATCCATGAGTTTGATCGTCTTGATGTATGGGAATTAGTACCACCACCTGAATGTGCGATGATCATTGCTCTCAAATGGATTTTTAAAGTTAAGCTTGATGAACATGGGGATGTGTTGAAAAATAAGGCTTGTTTAGTTGCGAAAGGATACAGTCAACAAGAGGGTATTGACTTTGAAGAATCATTTGCACCGGTCGCTCGTATCGAGGCCATTAGAATCTTTCTTGCCAATGCTGCCAGCAGTAACATGATTGTTTATCAAATGGATGTTAAGACTGCCTTCTTGAATGGGGACTTAAAAGAGGTGGTTTATGTTTCTCAACCTGAAGGTTTCGTGGACCCAGAAAGACCAAATCATGTATATCGCTTAAAGAAGGCACTCTATGGTCTCAAACAGGCTCCTAGAGCTTGGTACGATACGCTTTCCAAATTTCTCCTTGCAAATCGATTCACCAAGGGTGTAGTTGATCCTACCTTGTTCACTAGGAAGACTGGGAACAACCTACTTCACGTTCAAATCTATGTTGATGATATCATCTTTGCATAGTCTGATTTCAAGGAATGTGATCGCTTTGCTACGGAAATGAGTTCCCAATTTCAAATGTCTATGATGGGACAAATGTCTTTCTTCTTGGGGTTACAAATCTCACAAAACCCAAGCGGCATCTTCATAAATCAAGCCAAGTATGCTAGTGACATCCTCAAGAAGTTTGGCTTTGATTCAAGTGACACAGTTGATACACCCATGGTTGAAAGATCCAAACTCGATGATGACTCTGCTGGAGTAACCATTGATCAGACCAAATACAGAAGCATGATTGGATCTCTCATGTACCTCACAGCAAGTAGGCCAGACCTTTTTTTCGCCGTATGCATGTGTGCCAGATATCAATCCAAACCTACCAAAAAGCACTTGGAAGCTGTCAAGAGAATTTTCAGATATCTCCAAGGGACAATCCATATGGGTCTTTGGTACCCTAAAGACAATGCAATGGCTCTCACGGCCTACTCAGATGCTGATCATGCAGGATGTCAAGATACTCGCAGAAGTACTTCCGGAGGTGCTCAATTCTTGGGTGAGAAACTTGTCAGCTGGTCGTCCAAAAAGCAGATGTGCACTTCAATATCATCTACAGAAACTGAATACATAGCCATATCCTCGTGTTGTGCTCAAATTTTGTGGATGAGATCACAATTATCAGATTATGGGTATGACTTCAACAAAATCCCAATGTATTGTGATAACAAAAGTGCTATTGCCCTGTGTTGCAACAATGTCCAGCACTCCAGAGCCAAGCATATAGGCATTCGTCATCACTTCATCAGAGAACAAGTGGATAAATGGATAGTCAAACTCTACTTTGTGAGAACGGAGTTTCAGCTAGCTGATATATTCACAAAGGCTCTCTCTCGGGAAAGGTTTCAGTTTATTCTCCCACGCCTTGGGATGAAGAGCCTCACTCCAGAAACTCTTAAGTCTCTCTAGGAAGAGAATGATGATTGAAGGATTGGTTTCACATATCCTTTGTATATAAGATTTTTCAAAAAGAAAATAGAAAAATATAAAACCTATAAAAACCATAAAAAATCTGAAAAAATCATAAAAATCCAAAAATATTCTTCCCACGACATGTCTTTTGTGTAATCAATATTATGTACGTTTCTAGAAATGTCATTCAACAATGACACGGAATCATACATATGCTTGAGCAAGAGTTTTTCGGTTTCTGAATAAAGTTTTTTTTCAAAAACATGTCGTTTCTCAAAACATTCTTCAAAACTATGGCTTACAGTCATTTCAGGCTGTAACCCAGACTTAAAATTATGGCTTGCTATTACTTCAGATAGCAACCCGTCTTTCAAAATGGGGAAAACACGTCACCAAAAAGACGGTTGTTCCTTTTACCGGGTGCAGTTCACCTGGGCATGGATTACTTTATATCCATATTTCCTCGATCTAATGTACGCTTCAGTGTATTATTTCTTGATAAAGAAGAGAAATCTTCTTTTTATCGCCAAATACTTTCCCTTCTATGATTTTTTCGGAATGTATTTGTGCAAAACTTGGTGGTACCATGAGATTTTGATTGAAAATCAAATTGAACTCAAAATTTTGATAAATTTTTTCACTCAATCAATGACATCATTTATTTATGTTTTAACATCCGTCATTGATTGAGGGGGAGAGTGATTTCCTCAAAATTTTATGTATCGTCAAAACTCTCCACACTTTGTACAAAAACCTTGCAACAGAACGATTTGTGATGGTTATGTGTCAGAATGAGAACCTTTTCAAAGAGTTTTCGGTAAAACGTCAAATCTTTTGTAAACTCATCAAATCTGACACATAACAACCTCCCTCATAGATTGAGGGGAGCATGAAAAAGGTTCCTCTTTTATCAGAAAACATTAAAATTGACCACATTTCTCTCCCAAAAGCTTTCTAACTTATTTGAATCAATTGAGATCAAAAATCTCGAATGATTTGAAATTTTTGATCGGGGGAGAGAATGTGATTTAAATATGAAATCTGATAATAAAAAGTGATCTTTTGGACTCAATAAATAGGCTCCCACATATGTGCTAAACACTTTCGAATATCGATGCACATATTGAGGGGGAGCAAAAGGCATTTGTGGAAGTAATACCAAAGACCGACCATTTATCTTTATGCATGGAGTTATAAGGATGGTTAAGGTTAGGTATGAGTTCCCATGATCCACCAGAACCAGAAGGATCTTCCCAGGGACAATCCTCTAGATAGATTGGAAGTCCTTAGGAATGATTGAAAAAAGGATTAAAGTGAGAAAGGGAAGAGTACGGACTGAGATAGAGCTAGGACTGGAACAAACCAAACAAGGTTCTAGTGGTGAAGTCTCGGTAAGCACTAAAGGGGTTGAAGAATTAAAAAGAATTAAATTGAGAAAGGGTGAAAAGAAATAGCCCTCCATATATTCAACCTTAGGGCAGAAACTGGGTTCAATTCATAATCTACTGGCGGTTACTAAGGTAACACCGATATTGAAGACAAGACATCATGGACCCAGTGACGGGCTGCACTAAACTTCCTAACCACTCAAGTTCTCTTAAAAGAGCTTGTTTCAATCTCACGGGGAACCCTGTGCAATGTATCGACCGCTCATTGTGAGCTATGTTGATACCTAAAACAGGAGACGCCTCCCCAGTCTCCAGGAGCGGATCAAAACGCACTATTGAGTCTAGAGCCATGAGATCATCCATAAATCTCGTTAGGACACAACTCCAATATGCTTACTGTTTCACACAATGTGGAAAGCAAGATAAAATATTTAGAGTCCTACGCATTATTCTTGCGGTATTGCCAGAACATCCGAGTGATATGAAAATATTCACAATGAAGATGGAAATCCTTCTAGAGCGAACATCACTCAAGCTTTTGGTAGGTGACATGTGAGATCCATCTTAGATCAATGATCAAGTGACAACTGGAAAGCAACAATGGCGCGATTCAACATTGAATCTAACTTGTTCCAGAATATGAATTGACGGATACTTTTGCAAAAACCTTTCAATGTGCTCTCAAACTAATTTTTTAGCACATTGATTGTGTAAAATCTTTCAAACAAAAGTATTTTTGATCGAAATGTGATTCAATGTGTAAAACTCTCGTCGTGTCTCAAAAATATTTATTAAGTGACACGCGAGTGATTTCTATAAATCTAATTCTCATCAATCCGTGAATATCAATTCACCGATTCACTCTATCGTGCTGTCTGCTTTGAGACGTTCCGGTATGAGAACATCCTTAGTATGAAGATTCCGAAGTGGATTCTTTGGAAAATTCATTACTACAAGCTGGAAATTCCTGTCAAGGAGAGTCCTCTTTAAAAGAGACTCTACCTGATCACAGGTCGGTTTTCACAAAACCGGAGGGTAGTCTGTCCTCGCAGAACGAATGACAAAGCCATGTTCGTTCTCTATCTTTATTGCTAACTGTTTTATTTCAGGGACACATATAAAGATGGGGTTGATGACTCCTATTTCCTGCTGAATCGGGTCAATCCATACCTCATGCTCACACATCCTACTCACTATCAATGACGATGAGAGACTTGCTACAACAAATGTTGAGAGACTACTAACAACGTTTCCGCAACTCTGATGAAAAAGTCTCCTGATTAACAACTCTGATGTAAAGTCTCCTGATCTAGAAGGGTGTGAGCATGACGGTCCTTAAGTCACTACATCACATGAAGGCGATACTACTGTGGATGAGCTTGGAGATTTACTGTGGCTGATGATCTCAAAGAAGCTCAAAGATCACACATCACAAAGGAATCCAAAGTGTGCGGAAAAGTGAAGAATCGGAACCTATGAGCTACATGATTAAAGAATGCTTGAAGATCAAAGAGCTTAATTTCCAAGGTGACCTCGCTTAGGGGGAGATTTTTAGGGATACAAATATTCCTATAAAAGACTCGGTCACCTAAATATTGTAATAGCATAAGTTAGCTCGTAGTTAGATTATTAGTTAGTTAGATATTAGTTTAGTCTAAGTAACATCGTGGAAGAAAGACGGGTCTTTACCCACTGTATGCCTGATCCACAGCCCGGGTGTGGGCATTTTTATCTTTCTTTGTAGCTTAGTATAAATACCCCTCTCCACATGTGGAGAGGGTTGGACCTTCTCACTAATCTCAATCTAATATCACATTTTCTCTCTCAAGGTTCCAAGTTCTCTACTCTTTCTTCTTTTCTCTCATCTTAACACCACACTAATCACAAGATCCATTATGTTTGTGACTTGATATTATATCCTACAATTCCCACAAAAGTCTACCTCCACTAAATCCATGCTCCATGCTTCAAATCTCCAAGCAAGTCCTAGAGACCTCAAGATGGCAACTTAGTATTATCTAATGTAGTTTGCTAAGAAAAGCATATATGTATGCTTATGTAACAATGATTATGTTTTCCAACATAATCTATTTTATGAATAATGAATGCTTGTTGAGATTTTTTTTTTTTTTTTGTCTTTTACATGTTTCCTTGCTATATATATATATATATATATATATATATATATATATATATATATATATATATATATATATATATATATATATATATATATATATATTGCATCATATATATTGTGTGCTCTAAATAATTTTGCAAGCATTCCATATCTCGATTTGTCTTATAACCTTAAAACGAGGGGGAGTACACATCAAGGGGGAGCTTATCCGACTTCGGGACAACCTTTTTGATGTTCACAAAAAGGGGGAGAAGTGATATAAACTCACTAAATACTTGCATATATAACAATTTTTTATTTAATGAGTTTAGATTTTGTAATCATCAAAAAGGGGAAGATTGTTGATATAAATAATGCGTAAAAACGTTATTAATATTTATCGATATCCCTATGTTTTGACGATCACAAAATATTAAATCATTAAATGTAAAATCATTACGTAAACAAGTATTTAGTGACAAAATATCATTACATCCAACTAATTCACTTAAGGTATGAATAAACAATTGTCTAATACATTTTATGATCAAATGAAGGTTTATTTACTAATTACAAATTATATAAAATGGTATAAACATTTTAGATATTTAGAAAAACACTTTTGGTAATTAGAGAAAAATATTTATTTCATAATAAATAAATGAATTCAAATTTTTAACCAAATTCAGTTAAATTTTCACCAAATAAACTTTCCCCAGAAAAGACAAAAAAATTCAGGCCGTTACAGTGGGCGGCCCCCTTAATTATAATGGGCGGCCCCCATAATTTTAAGGGGGCCGGCCATGATTTAAGGGGGCCGGCATACGCTCCTCTGTCAGAATCTTTTGCCTATAAATACTGGTTCAAATCTGTAATTTTTCCTCACCTTTTGCACTAAAACTTTTTGTCCAAATTCTCTCAAATCATCTTCCTATATTCTTTGATCATAAACATATTAGTACTTGTTTCAAGTGATCCAATCCATCTACATTCAAAGTGCAAGAGAAGAATACTCCTCCAACATCTTGTTAAGAAGTATTGTAGACTTGTGTATATTGTTAGTTGTTGTGTATATTATTTGTAAAGGTGTGGAAGTTGTGTAATAGATAGATCTAGGTGTGTTAGTAGTTGTGAATAGAAATAGTAGTGTTGAGAAGAAGAAGAAGTAGTGAAGTTGTGAGACGTTGTGAAGCGTAGTGGTGTGTATAAGTTGTGAAGAAGGTGTGTAGTGACTAGTGGTGTGAGATTGGTTCTAGCTATTATTAGGACTCGACATTTAGCTTAGTGTCGTTAATTGGTGTAAGCAAAAGTTGTGTAAGGTTTTCTCCGCCATAAGGGAGCTTGTTGACATAATGAAGAAAACTCTCGAGTTAGGTGCTCGGGGAGTGGAGTAGGGCGAAGAGGTGTTTCGTAGCCGAACCACTATAAATCCTTTGTCTTGTGGTGTGATCTTTCCATCTCTATCTCTTTACTTATTTACTTATATTGCTGTCATTTTATTTCGTAGATATTAGTGTTATTTATTAATCTCACATATAACTAGAATCGATTATTTTACAAACAAAGTTTTTATAAAAATTGACGTAAAACTATTCAACCCCCCCCCCTTCTAGTTTTCCACACAATCGGTTGAACGCAAACGATTTCTAACCTAAAATGTATGCAGACGTTGGCTCATGTACAGTCTCGCGTGCGGTCAAGGCAAATTTGTATGCGTTCACAAGTTAACATTATAAATTATATAATTCAAGTATCATATTTTTTTTTTCTTGAAACCATAACAATGCTAAACATACCTTTATTTTTTGCTCAAACAGAGTCTGGATGACTGAAAGAGGTACCTTAAGTGTTCCTTCGCCATCTCACCTATGAAAAATAGTGTAGTGTGGAAAATGGAACTAGGTACATGGAAATTATACATCATTTTGCTTAGTGTAATAGTGACGCCATTAGACAACTGACCTATTATTTTCAGACATCATTAATTATATTCACGATCAAGCATTTGAAAAGTCATTTAAAAAACACCACTTATGTATGAAACCCACTCGGCCACCATAATTTTCATCTATGTAATATGGATGCCTTTAGACCACTCACCTTTGTGCTAAGTAGTACTGAGTGGCATCTGCAAGGATAGTGGACAACTGAACTATCATAAACCATGACACTTTGTGCTAAGTAAAAACTGTTAAGGCTACTGCTGCCTAAAGGGTGTTTGGCTACTACTGTCTAAAGGGGTGTTTGGTAAATAATTCACTGTATCTACGCATTCAACCTGTCAATCTATAATTTATTCTACTTATATTGTTTGTTGATGTGTTGGTACGCTTGTTAATGATAGATTATTTTTTTCATACGGATCGACATCTGAAATTGCAAGACGATGATACTACCGATGAGAAAGCCGTTTTTTGTCAAAAAAAGATTTTGAAATTGATTGACTTCTGTTATGCTTTATACTGTTCTTTTTCTCAAATCAAATGAGACATGGTTTTGGTAAAAAAATTTGTTACTCATACTGTTTTTTTTTCTATTTACATACTTTATTATTATTATTATTATTATTATTATTATTATTATTATTATTATTATTATTATTATTATTATTATTATTATTATTATTATTATTATGTAGAATGACATTGTCTTCAACATCCATCTAGGAAGATGCTTCTTATGCCAATGGAGCCCTTTCAGTCGAATAAATGGTGTTATGTTTGTTACGAGCTACGAAGCCATTTCAGTCGAATAAACGAGATATGTTTTGTGAGCCTATGACAGTCACTCCTACCTACCCGCATCGTTTGCTTGGAAGGCTAGGGGTTATAATCGACGTCCTGAAACATGAATATTTTCATAAATATGGTCAACTTGATGGGTTAGGTAATGGGTCAAAAATTGACCCATGGCAAAGTGTGTAGGTTTTGCTGTTGGTTAAAGGATGCCGTGATAAATTTTCTGCAAATCTTAAATTTTGGAGAAATAAGAATTAAATTGATTTTTGATGACTGATTTCTTATGAATGATTTAATCTGTGTTGCAATTTTTCGCAAACGGGTCAGATTTTGACCATTTAAAAGTCTACCTATAATGGAATGGACTGAATGGGTCAAATGGGTTAAAGGTAGGTTTGCTGAAACATGTTTTTACTTTATTTAGACACAGAAGTATGAAGGTAAAGTGACTGTAATATTACTTTCTATTTTTGTATAGTGATTTCCATTTCAGTGGCCTTGATATTTTGTGGAATATACAGGGAACACTAGATGGGTAATGGCAAGGAAATGGTCGAGTCAATCAGATTTTGTATCATCTGAAATTGTTAAATACAAAGTAGATGGGAAAGAAGCTGAACAACTGAAGAACCATCGCCCTCTAACTTTCCTTGAGGTTCGTGTGTAACTATCTATATAATTCTATATGTACGTCATTAACGAGCCTCATTGGTTTAATAAACGATGTTTTGTCTGAATGAGGTGCATAATGTTGGACTTATGGTTCCAGTGGATCTAATTGATATTTTGTGGTATGTTTGTATGGAGCTAATTTTGCGACTTATTAATCAGTTGTGTGGTATGTTTGTATCAAATTATATAATTGCGCGGTATGTGAAATATGCATATCTCATTTGGAATTTTGGTGCGGTGGCCTTTTACACTTGGATAGCATAAGGTAATCTCATATTCATTTTTTTACTCGCTTTTGTTTTAAGTCATCAAGGTATGTTAATCACTTGATTGAATCAGTATATATCAAATTTTGTAGGTATCAAAGAATTTGTATGATGAAAAATTGAAAAGAGTAAACACAAAAAGATTTTGTTTTTCTGACATGCTTGGTAGTAAGGAAGTCGGGCATTGTTGAGTCTTTTGGAACATTTGAAAAATGAAGCATCCTGAAGTAAGGAAGGAAGTCGGGCATCGTTGAGTGTTTTGGAACATTTGAAAAACGAATCATCTTGAAGTAAGTAAGGAAGACGGGCATTGTTGATGTACAAATGTGCATAACATTATAATTATGTATATGAATAAGCACCATGAAATTTATTTGTTCTCATATTTTTCATTGTTGTGTTTACATATAGTACATGAACATTTTCTTTTTGTTTCAAACTTTTGTATTTTACATATTTGCCTTTATTCATTATTTATTTACGTGCAATTAGATTTTGTCAAACAATTTTATAAAGCGTACCCGCCCATCAGGCGTGTTATGAAGCTAGTATATATATTGTGAGATAACGAACACGTATAAAATTCTTGTATGAATTTGATATTATTAACAAACGGAGGAAGACCAAACTACGAATAAATGTATATGTACCAAATCAATTTTGTTTTACAATTAGTTCAGGTACATTTTTTTTGTGAACCGCAATGATTTCACACCTTATACCAAATATTTGACAATATATTTTACAAATGTTTCAAGCGAGACTTAAACCCACAACCTTTAGTTCAGTTCCAAATTAGGTGAACCGAATATATATGTTTGCTCCAATTAAAAAAAAAAAAAAAAAAAAAAAAAAAAAAAAAAAAAAAAGCGAACTTCTATGATGATTCACTACCAAACTACGAATAAATGTATATGTACCAAATATCTGACAATATATTTTACAAATGTTTCAAGCGAGACTTAAACCCACCTCTAGTTCAGTTCCAAATTAGGTGAACCGAATATATATGTTTGCCCCAATTAAAAAAAAAAAAAAAAAAAAAAAAAAAAAAAAAAAAAAAAAAAAAAAAAGCGAAGTGAACTTCTATGATGATTCACTACCAGTGTAATCTTTACACATTCAAAAATGCTAAAGCCTCCTACTAAATATTCTTACAAAACTGCTTACTTACAGGATCCTGCCAAGTAGTAGAACTGACGGTTTAGATGCAGAAAGAGAATGAAAAGAAAAAACTACGCCGTATTTAATATTGTTGTGTGTAGGAGGATTTTTTTTTTTTTTTTTTTTTTTTTTTTTTTTTTTTTTTTCACATATTTGTAGAAGAATTTAGTAAAAGGTTGTAGCAAATCTGTTACACATTTTCTTCCTTATTTGTGACCTATAGTGTATCGACTCTATTGCACGCGATTGACTGTTCCTTTTGTGTGACCATTATAATGTATGTACATGTGATATTTTTATTTACCCAAAGTTTAATTATGTCAATTTGCGATCATGAAATAAAAATTCATGCTAGGTCAGAAACGGTAACATATGCTAAAATCTATTATTAGTATTACTATTTAGGAAAGTGATTGGCACACTCAAATTATTGATTGGGACACTCACAGTACAAGCGGATAAAGCACAGTAAGAGTTTTGTACAACTAATTGAAGCATTAAAAAGAGTGTCCCAATAACTTTTAGGAGTGTGCAAATCATTTCCCTACTATTTAAGTTGGATAACAATAATGGCAACGAAAGCATCTTATTTTCGCTTTACTAACATGTATAAGCGCAATGACAAAGATTATCCTCGCAATAGCCGATGCCATCACGATGTGTAGCTCTACATTGGTCAAAGCAGGTTTGAAATGCACAATCAGGACCAATCCGCCAATAATCCATGCAATTGTGATCCGCAGCAAACACGATTTTGGTGCCTAAAACAATATACCAAATAAATACCATCAACTAATGAATAATTAAAAAACACAAGAGAAAGCCATGCAGATAGGTTTAACTATGATATGAAACAATTATTTATATTATTCATATTTTACAAAAGTGGCATTTTCGTATATATATCAACTTCTTAAACATGGTTAACGAATATTAGCAATACACATCAATAAATAGATTACCTGCAATTGCGATTATGAGCACAAGAGCAACAAGTAGTTTCACAGATGTCATAATCTGAAATTCTGAAGATGTTTCACACTAGCTAGTATGTGATGGAACTATATCTACCAAATGGTTAAAGGCTTACGACTTTATATGGAACAATTTGACGAGCACATGATGTAGATGTTTTTGCCATTAAATGAATGTCATTAAAATTTCATTAAATACATATGGTTGGTAGTTTGTAACCATTGGTAATTTGTTACAGTAATAACTTGAAAGCTATCCAAATTTATACTACCTACGTAGTATAAAGCATTTTTGTCTTTTTCATTTACATTTTTTAAAGATTTCTATAAATAATTTTTTAGCATTACAAGTTAGAGAGCCATATTTAGTTTATTTACAACTATTTAATACATAAATACACCAATTCAACACATATAATTAATACGATTCTTAAAACACCTCATCACTCAAAAGTACAATTGTATTACCGCATATTACAATACTACAATCTAAGAAAGCTACTAATATTTCATCCATATCCTCATAAACAGTGACGGACCCAGGAAAAATGGATGTGGGGGGCAATTTTTTTTTTTTTTTTTTTTTTTTTTTTGAACATAACAACAAAATGCGGAAAATAAATAAAATCGTAATGATAAATCGAGTATTTTTACTTATAGATGAATGATTTATAAGGCTTTAGAACGTTGAATGTTAGATTTTAGTATGTGGGTGGGCACCGGCCCCCCATACTTACACTCTAAGTCCGTCCCTGCTCATAAACTATTGTAATCCTCATATATCCAAATATTGATTAAAATTGTAATTAAATATTTTATTTCCTAAAACTAAGTAATATTACTATTTTACCCTTATCTCTTTTGTCAAAGTGCTAGGTATCACAATTTATCATGTTTTCTTCCTCTATGGACAAACACAATAGAAGTAAACATCACAATCCTTCATATGAGTAATTTAAACTAAGAAAATAAAACTAGACCAATAATAAAGGTTCCCTAACACATAATAAAATATGATTATTTGGCATATTGAGAAACGATTGGAACTTTTTGTTTTAAACAAAACACACAACACACAAATGAGTGAATGGCAATATGGCATAGACTATTAAAACCATTAAAACCAAATAAAAGGAACTCCTGATTTTCCAACATTCGAAAATTCCTTAACAAACATCATATCATTCTTCAACAAGTTTAATCTAAGTATGTCTCTTGATCCAACATGATGACAATGGAACACACACTGATTATACGATTGAGAGTTCAATTAATGGGTGAATTACTACTACTAATTATAGATGCTGGGGATTTTGAGGCAATAAGGTAAAAGTGTTTATTTATTACTGTAATATTTAAATAGGACTTTTAAGAATTAAAATGATTTTTTTTCATTAATTTGTATATTTGGACATACATGAGTATTTATGAACTTTGAAAATGATACTGATGTAATATTAATATTTACAATGATATTCGTGTAATATTAAAGTTTTATAAGGGTGTAGATGAAATTCTCTCTAGAGTTTTAAGTAAATACATCTAATTAAGGTAGATGTGCAATCAATTTATATGTATCAACAACAATAGTTAATTAATCTTTAAAACACGCCCTTTAATAAAAAGGAGTATCATTAATAGAACATTATATACAAATCAAGCAAACTGATAAACACTATCTTCCTAAAATTTTAAAAGTATTTCATGAATACTTTTAAATAATACAACTCTTTAATTTTATTTTTTTTATTGCAAATAGTAAAATTTATGCATCATAAAAAAGTAACAAGTTCATATATCTTACGTCCGAACTTTTAAAATACATAAAGAAAAAAAAAATTGAAAGTTGCTTAGATAAGATATCATCAATGACCTAAGAATTTCAATAGTTTATCGTAAAAATGATTCTCGCCAACTCTAAATTATTGTAAAAAAAAATACATTTATAACCAAAAATATCAATTGCAAAGTTACTTGTCGTTATAATGCACGAGTACCCTACTAGTAATTTATGAAGGAATCAAACCTTGAAAATTTAATGTCTATAAATAGCAACTATCACCACCACATTCTAATTATAAACTTTGGTGAATAGAAGAATTAGCAAGATATTAACGTGCAGTTGGAGTTATGGTTGCATTATTGTCACCGTCACGCTTGCTTTACCTTATAACACAAAATCAGAAAACGATTCTTCCGGCCAATAACATTCCTATAACAAAAGAAAAAGAAAAGAAAAAAATAAATAAATAAAACACATTCAATCCACTTTTACACTCAACACGGAGATTCACCTGCACCGACTTCAGGGGCGGACCTAGATATAAACTTTGGGGGCTGTGCCCTCCACGACTCGTCGAAAAAGTTCAGATACTAGTGTAAAAAAAAATTATGACCTTTTTATTAAAGTGCACCCCTCCAAAAAATCAAATTGCCCCCCACCTTGAAGCCAAAAATATAAAAACCTTAGTTTTTAGTGTTAAAAAAAATGATGACCTTTTTATTAAATTGTATCACGAATTTTATCAAAAAAAAAAAAATTTGCCCTCCGCTTTGAAAAATCCTGGGTCCGCCATTGACCAACTTCAGGCTATCCTAAAAGGTAGTCACCATGAGATTAGTTGCTTCGCAATGTCGAGTCTGAAACCATATAACCCGTAAAGAAAAAGAAATAATAAAAAAGCGAAATCACTAGTTTTCACCATGTACTTATAAGTTATAATGCACGAGATGGTGCAGTACGACGTCGTTATAGGTATACAAAATTCCTTGTAACATACGCTATGGTCATTGCACTGCGTACTCTAAAAAAGGTGTTTGGTATAGAGGCATCAAATGAAATAAAATGAAATTAATCAACCTAACAGAGACGTAGGATATAAAAATGGCTGGAAAAATACTTGTAAATTCTACTGTTTAGTAAAACAAGAAAACTGATTCGAGAAATGAGAATAAAATCAGATGTTGTTATCTGTGATAAGAAAACTGAAACCATTATTAGATTTTCTCAAACAATTCAACTTTTTAAGCTTCAAGCAAGCTTTCGTGAATCTCATTTCGAAACAATAGTCTCAATTTACATGCTGCCTACATTAATAAACAAGGTTTTGTTGCAATGTTAAATTTGATTATAAAAAAGTCTCTGACTTTACTAAATCAAAAATCATACTATTTTGTTAGGGTAATTTAGAAGTTTAATTAATGCGTAATGAATACACTTTTTAATATAAAATGAAAATTTGAGTTTGTAAATATAGTTTAACCAGTGTTATAAAGGCATCAGTTAGACACATTTATCAAATACTAGACGAGTACCCGTGCATAGCAACGAAATTTTATAGCGACAGATCGTTTAGTGATAAAAAAGTTTATGAGTTATAAACAAAAAATAATAAAAATTTGAAGATTTGGGGATTAAACATAATTTTTTGAAACCCGGTTCGACCCGGGTGGTTCAACCGGTTGAACCGTTCTGGTCGAAAAACGGGTCGATTTTAACCAAGTCAACCCGACGGGTTGGGTCGAAAACGGGTCAAACTAAACCGGGTCAACCCGCCGGGTTTGAAGCGTCCCGGGTCAACCCGGTTTTCGATGTGTATTAATAGTTTCCTTTTGAAATATATGTTTTCGTATGGCTTTTATTGGTTACCTGTTGGTCTGGTGCAGTTTTCAAAACTATATGTACTATTAACTTGTTAGCTTGTATGAAGCTTTATGTGTTTTATTAATTTGTATAATATGCATAATAACATATATTTTTCATTTTAGGGTGTTTTTAAAATAACATAAATTAGTGTGTTTAATCATTTTATATTTTTGATTATGTTGTAGCTTGTTTAAATTGTACATTGTGAAAATTTTATTGTACTTTTTAGTAAGAGGTGTTTTAATTGGTTGTTTTTAATTTGATATATATTCTTTTAATTGGTTGTACAATGTGAATAAATTATTGTTATTTTAAATTACGAGGTGTTTTAATAAGAGTATTAATTAAAATATGCATTTCTCTCACCTTTGACTTTCAAGATTTCACTCTTTAAGATTTGATCATACACTCTATATATGTAGTATAGATAAGTCGTGAATCATTCCTTGTTCAATCAAAAGGACTAAATTATAATTTAAAAACAAGGATTCGGTATCTATAGATTTAAATTTTAGAAAAGTATGCTAATTCGAGGATAATCAAATTTTTGCAGCATTTTTATTTATTATTACTAGTTATAATTCCTGTGCACGCACATAGTTTTTAAAATTTTGTTTTGATTATGTATTATTATCGATTAAGAAATGAATCACTTAACATGTTTTAATTGTTTTACTTGATGGACTAAAAATAAAAAATCATATGTATATAGGTTATAATCTACTATTATTTTAAGAGAATGTTTTTTGATTAAAAATTATATTTTACTATTTAAGAAAAATCACATGATGATATTTGACTTGCATGAGATTTTAGTGATATATGCTTTTAGTTTTGCAAATCCGTGCTATCAATTGACGATGTGTTTTGCAATTGTGGTATTTCTTTTACTTATATTTTCGTTAAAATATGTAGCATATTTAGATAGCTTTGAAGATTGTTTTATTTCCTTGATTATGAATAACCATCATACCATGTTTACTAATGTATCTTTTTGTTTGGAAAATTGTATTTTCATAAGTTTGTGCTATTTATTTTTCATGTTTGATCATAAAATTATCAAATTAACATAGATGCTTACACTATAGCTTCTTTATTACATAAAGAGAAACCAAAAAAGATGTAATTGGTAGAACTCAAATTTAATTATACGTTTATGTAAAATGTATAAGAATAATTTTTCTCTAAAACCGAACTATATAAGGAAATTATTATTATTTGTATAAGTAAATTATTATTATTATATGTATAAGTAAATTATAAATGCATGAAAAAATGACAAAGAGTACATTAGCAAGTCTTTTAGGATTGTTTGAATCCTTATCGACCTTTCACTTTAGTGCAACTTTCTTCACAATGGCCTAAATCATCAAGGTAAAAGACACCCATATTTTAGACCGTTGGTTGACACCCATAGTGTTATCAATGACAGCAAACACCTGTTAGTTTCATTAACTCATTCATAGACACCTACTAAGAATTCCTACCATAAAATTTCTCAAATAGGCACTAAAACACATCTTTGGTACATTAAAATATATTCATGTATTATCTAAATTAGCAACTCAACTTAATTATATATTCATACCTTGAGCAAGCGTAGAAAATCCTTCCACGACAATTATGTGTTGATACTTAATCTTCCTCTAAAAAACGCACACAACAAATTGCATTACATTTTAGTGTGTGCGATAAGATCATAAAACTGCAAAAACTACTAACATGTTGCATTATATTGAGGATAACAACAAAGTTAGTATTAAAAACAAATAAGAAAACTTCAGATTAGAACTAAAGGGGTATTTGGTTATGGTTATTAAATGTGCTTATTGACTTATTCAATTATCATAACACCATAAGTTTATGATAAAGCTATAAGCTTTTTTGAGAAGCTTAGTTAAAAAAACTCATGAACTCACAACTAATTCTATCATAGCTTAGTGTGGTTATAGTAAAAACACAAATATTAAGTGTAGACGATTTCAAATTAATATATATATATATATATATATATATATATATATATATATATATATATATATATATATATATATATACTAAAGGTTGGTGTATAACAAAAAAATTAAACGATAAAAAAGGTTACTAAAAAATATCAGCTAAATAAGGCATAAGCTAAAGTTCTATTGAGGTCTCTTTCGGATTCTATTTAAAAGCAAAAAGAGGTTTAACACATAAATCATAAGCATATAGAAGAATGGTTGTATCTCACATCCGTGATTACCAACTCAATAACATTATCACAGTATAATAACATAATAACATGATTAAAAACTATATATTCTTGCATAATAATTCTCATGTTGTTGGGAACGAAGTTTTATTATTTTATCAAGTCTCGGTTATTTGTAATAATATTAGGTTGTTTAGTTATTATTTACTTTCATTTACATTGTAACACCCCCAATTCATGATGCAGCGGAATTCAACTTGGGTGTTACTCGACGCCTTCTTGAAAGTCCGAAGCTATTTGAAGATTATAACTACGTCTTTTTGGAGACTTTAAAGTTATAACAACTTTTCTTAGAAAATTTCCAAGATTGAAGATCAAACACTAGTTTTCTTTCAAAAACTAGTTAACTTTCTTACAAAATATAAGAAAAGTGCCTTAGGGTTTTAGGACTTTGATAGATAAAGAGAGGAGGGTGCAAGGAATTTCATGTGTTTAGCTTGGTATTTATAGGGTAGGACGAATAGTTAACCATATATTGGGTTAGAATTTAACCATGGTTAGTTAAGACACTTGTAATGATCTAAAGAATCAATGGACAAGATCAAGCCACACCAAGGTGACTCCCCCCCCCCCTATTGGCGGTTTCAATAAGCTAGGGAGGGTGAGGTGTGCTTTGCTTGATATTATCCAAGATATTTGATGAGTTTTGACTCCGGGAAATGCCAACCGTAAGTGATTAGGCCTCAAAACATAAAATCGGGTGTCGTAAAATTATGGAATTTGAAAGTATTAATAAACATGTCCATATGTTCTATAATAAAATATAAAATGAGTGGTAGGTTCTATTTGGGTGGTAAAACCCTGCTAAAACTGGAAACACGGGTCTAAAACGCGTAATACGTAAAATGTACGAATATTGCGTAAGATTGAGAAAAGTAAAATGTTACTTTTCTAATAGGATATAAATGATTTAAAAAGACTTATAATGTCTAGACTGGGCTCAGTCTAGTGTCGGTTGGTATTAAATGTCTTTTAGATATCAAACCGTAAGCCTAAAAATCAAGGAATGACATATAAAATCAAGGGATGATTTTTGGTCAAAGGAGGAGGGAAAAATATGTTGACTTTTCTAATAAGTTGAAAACTCAAATCGTCTTAGAAACGCGGTGCAGGTATAGGCTAAGGTTATGGCTGAGTAAAAACGCTTAAAACTGAAAATTCCAGTTTTTCACGGCCGAGGTTTATTTTGGTCATGTTTTTCTCAGTCATGATTTATTCTCAAATAAATCATGAGTGTGTCAAACATTTTTCTGATACGGGGAAAATTAACGCGACCGAGTTTCGTTGTGCGTAGAATTTCTGAATGACGTTTTACCCTAGAACGTGTAATTCCTTAATAACTTTCACGAAAATGATCTGACGAATGTCAAACATTTAATTTGCCATAGAAATGATTTATCACTCGAGAATATGAAATAAAAATCAACTTTCGGGAAAATTTCGGGAAAAATGAATAGTAAAAGTGAATAGTAAAATGAATAGTAAAATGTATAGTAAAAGTGAATAGTAAATTTTCCGGGAATAGTAAATAACCTGAAATTGCGAATTGTTACAGTCTCCACCCCATATGAGAGCTCCGTCCCGGAGATCAATTTGCGTTGGGAGTAGAAACTTCGTTGGTAAAAAGATGTGGGTATTTCTTACGTATCTGGTCCTCTCGTTCCCATGTGTATTCAGGACCATGTCGTGAGTTCCAACGAACTTTGACAATTGGAATACGGCTTTGCTTGAGTTGTTTGACCTCTCGGTCCATGATTTCTACGGGTTCCTCGATAAATTGAAGATCGTCATTGAGTTGAATTTCATCGAGTAGAATCATGAGTGATTCATCTGACAAGCGTTTCTTTAGGTTAGATACATGGAAAGTGGGGTGTACACTACTGAGTTCTGATGGAAGCTCAAGTCTGTACGCCACAGGGCCAACCCTGGCTAGGATTTTGAATGGTCCGATGTATCTTGGGTTTAGTTTTCCTCGTTTACCGAATCGTATCAAGCCTTTCCAAGGCGATACCTTTAGCATAACCCTGTCTCCGACTTGGAATTCTAGGGGTCTGCGTCGTGTGTCGGCATAACTTTTCTGTCGATCTCTTGCGATTTGTAGTCGACTTCTGATTTGTACAATCTTATCCGTTGTTTCTCGAATGAGTTCTAGTCCAGTGAGTTGAATTTCTCCCACTTCAGCTCAACAAGCAGGTGAATGACATTTTTGACCGCAAAGTGCTTCAAATGAAGCTGCTTTAATACTTGTATGATAGCTGTTATTGTAGGAAAATTTGACTAATGGTAGATGAGTATCCCATCCTTTTCCAAAGTCTATTATACAAGCTCGAAGCATGTCTTCAAGTGTTTGAATGTTTCATTTATTCTGACCATTGGTCTGAGAATGATACGCTGTACTCATGTCTAGATTTGTTCCAAAGGTGTCCTGGAGTGACTACCAGAAATTGGAAGTAAATCTACTATCTCGGTCCGATATGATGGATATCGGTGTACCATGTCTTGAGACTATTTCTTTGACATACAGTCGAGTAAGTTGTTCCATTTTGTAAGTCTCTTTGATTGGTATAAAGTGTGCGGATTTTGTGAGACGATCAACTATGACCCAGATGGAGTCATAACCGCTTGATGTCTTTGGGAGCTTGGTAATGAAGTCCATAGTAACTCTTTCCCAATTCCACATAGGAATCTTTGGTTGTTGCAATGGACCGGATGGTTTTTGATGTTCGGCTTTCACATTGGAACATGTAAGACATTTGCTAACGTATGTTGCAATATCGGCTTTCATGTTTGGCCACCAATAGAGTAGTTTAAGATCATGATACATCTTATCAGATCTTGGATGTATGGAGTATTTGGACTTGTGAGGTTCATGCATGATCAAGTCTCGTAGGCCACCATAAAGTGGTAACCAACTTCGACCTTGGAAGCATAGAGTTCTATCTGAACGGGTTTCGAATTTCTTCTGTATCATGCCATCCAACTTTTCCTTTTGGATGTCTTCTTTCACTGCCTCAGCTTGAACGTGAAGGATTTGAGCAGGAAAGTTTGAATTTATGGTTTAAAACTAAGGCTCGGACTCGTAGTGGTTTAACCCGTTCCTTTCGGCTCAGGGTATGGCGTAGGATGAGGTTTACTTTTAGGTGGGAAAGGTAGAGTAAGAGTGATTAATTGTCGTACTCTATCGGATGAATACTTCATGAATTTCACACGAAATTTGTCTTAGGATTATAAGTGAGAAGTTCGTTTCTAAGAAAACATACAGGTGACTGCTCCCAGCATAACATGATCCCTCCTGAATTAGACATAGGTGATCAGGCTATGTATAATTTAGGACCGATAATGTGATGTTCGGTTTAGTTGCGTAGTATTGTGTTTCTTAAAAATTTTAGATGGTATTCAATTTTGTAAAGCTGATGAGAGTGCTTGTGGTGTAACTAAGGATGATTTGAGCTTTAAAAGTGCATCAAGATTAGAAAGTGTGCTTGTGGGATTAAAGGTTGTGAAGATGATGATGGTGAGAAGGTTAAGAAGGTTTGTGTTCTTCGTTATGGTATGTTGAGATTTAGTAGTTTGTGATGAAAGTTGGAAATGAAGGCATGATATTGATTTATAGGGTGGTATCAACGAAGTGATTTTTCTAAGATGGTGGTAGAATGTCTTGGAGTAACATGATGTGAAACAATAAAGTGATAACAAAATAGCTTGAAGTAAAATTTGTTGAATGGTTTATAAGATAACTGGGTAAATCTTATAGAATGGTAATAGTCTACTAAACAATCAAATTTGTTTGGAGATAGAAAGTACAATAGATGAGAATTATCACAAAGAGTTGTTTATTGAACAGTAAATATTCTTAAGTCATAAAACTCCCATTACTAGGGATGACATACACGTAGTACAACATAGTGCATAAATAAATATGACTGCTAAGTTCTAAACTTCATTTTTCTGCATCGTTGTTGAGATTCTGATAAGCTTCTTCTTCTCTTATCCTATATGCTTTCCATTGGATGTCTTCAACTTGTTGGCCTTGGCTGTTGGGGACATCTGTTCCTGTAATGACCACTTTCTCCACACCCGAAGCATATAACTATTGGTTGTGTGTTGCTACCGGTAGCTACAGCCTTGCCTCTACAATCTCTGGCAAGATGTCCTGGCTTTTGGCAATTGTTGCACTTGGTGGGGCAAGGACCAGAGTGATGGAATTTACACTCATTGCATAGTGGAGCATTCCCGATATACCCTGTGCTTCTAATTGGTGCAGCCACATAAGCCGTTGCAGCCTCTTGTCTTTTGTTTTGCTGGTTATGATGGTTGTTGTTGTTGTTGTTGTTGTTGTTGTTGTTGTTGTTGTTACTTCCATGGTTACCATCCCATGGTCGCTTGTTGTTGTTGGTTCTATTGTTATTGTTGTTGGAGTTGTTGAAGTTTTGTCTTTGGGTTTCCGCTATCTGCACCACCTGATCCATGAGGCTGCGAGACATCCGCATAGCCTCATCAAGCGTTTTGGGACTAGACGTAATCATGTTCCCTTGTATGCTTGGTGGGAGTCCCCAGATATATGATTCCAACAGTTTCTCATTTGTTGAAACCATCGTTGGGCATAGTATCCTCAATTCATGGAATCGGCGGTTGTAACTCAGGATGTCGGTTCCTTTAACAACATGGTTCCAAAATTCTACTTCTGGATGACAACATGGTTCCTTTAACGACATTTCATTGTGAGGGAAATACTCTTTCTTTATGTTATCCCCAGAAAGCTTATAATCATTTTGGATGTCCATTGGTTGAGATACGAAATTCCACCATGATAATGCTTCATCCAATAGTGGACCGGTGGCATATTGAACTTTCTCATTCTCGGTGCATTTGTTGATCAATACTACTAACTCCGCTTTTTCAAACCAGGGGTTAAAATTTACAGCTCCATTAGTACCTTTGTAATTGGTGGGTTGGCAATTTAAATAACCCTTGAATGTGCAGCTCTTATATATCGGATCAATATTTATTACTGGAGGACCGGATGGGTTCGGTCCTCTAGTATTGATGGTAGTTGCAGCAACTTGAATAGCTTCAGCAGTTCTAGTAGCTTTAGGGGCTGTTGCGGCCTTTGTAACTATGGTTGCTCGTTCAGTTGCTATTGCTGCATTGACACTGTCCTTTACCAGTTTGCGGATGGCAGCTTGCGTCATCGTTGGTGGTGTCTTTTTCTTTGGCGCCATGATTCTATTATATAAAAGGTATGTCATGAGTAGAGAGTTGTGAAATAAGCATGATTTTTGATGGGAAATGATAGAATAATTATGTTTGAAGATTTAAAGGCATAACACATGATAGTATAAAACAAGAGTTTTATTCATACAACGTTGGTTGATTTACAAAATCGAAACTTATTACAAGCTTCTTCAAAATTTACTAACTGATACTTTCAGTTTAGTAATTTCAACGTTTTTACTATCGCTAGTTATTACATGGATTTCATATCATTTACTAACTAAGTCTAATCAGTATAGTAGTACAAAAGATAACTAGTATCATCACACTAGTCTATGGCGGGTTAGAAGGTCCGAGCAGCTCTGATTGATCGGCAACTTCTTGGTTTAGTGTGTCATAGAGGTACGAGTCAATGAAGTTTGAGAAGCTGTAGTTTCCATGCTGACTTTCTTGTTGGATCAATGGTGGTCGAGGTACGATCCATAATGAGTTATCCAATTCATCACATGTAGGGATATCAACGGGAAGTGACAGTGGTGGTGGTAATGGCTCTAGTACATATTCGTACTCATTATCCTCCTCGGAGTCTGCCTCAACCCAGTTTTGTTCAAAATAATTAGAAATATTCATCGCAAAATTAGTTGGCATTGGTTCATCCTCTTCTTCATCGGTTGAATCTTCGAAAGGTTCTTCTTCGTCATCAGAAGCGAAGGCATTTACGAAGTCAAATCCGAAGTCGGGTGAGGGTGGTAAGACTTGGAAGTTATTAGGTAGAGTGGGCACATAATCGGGAGAAGTGGGTACGCACATGATTTCTATGAAAAGAATTTCTATGTTAGAACAATTCAATGTTTATGGGAAGTGTTCAAAATGTGAGAAGTGTGTATCATAAAAATGTCTACGGGGAAATGCTCAAAATGGGTATATATGAATACACTAATATGTTTGTGTATCATAACATGCTTACTAAGTCCATAATCGTCTGGAGGATGGAAGACACGGAGAGCGGAAGGCTATAAAATGTTTTTGCTTGTAATTGCGGTTATAGTTTAGGTCTCAATTAGACCCGTTTCTCTATAACCATGGCTCTGATACCAATCTGTAACACCCCCAATTCATGATGCAGCGGAATTCAACTTGGGTGTTACTCGATGGCACAACAGTCATAATAATAGAAAACGATCTCTAACCGAGTCGTATTAAAAAGATTTATCATTCAAATTATATAAATATCAGAGGTTACAAAATGAGGTCCCAATTGGTTCCATGTTTACAAATCACGTTAAGTGAGTTTTCGAATGATAATAAAATTTATAGCCCTCTTGAGTATCCGTGCCCTTCCGTGCCATCCTTGATCGTCATGAACCTGAAATACATGCTTGAGAGGTCAACACAAAGGTTGAGTGATATTCATAGAGTTTGTTTAATATTTGAACACAATATGTTGGTAGTGTGAGTTATAGGCTCACACCAATGTTTGGAAAACAAAACAGTTATTATCATTACTAAGCTTATGACACCAAAACGTTAACGTGTACCAATATCGATCGGCAGATTTATCCCGGTAGGTACTTTGCTAACATACCTAAATCTCAAATATTAGTGCATTTGTTTGAACTTAGTCAATACAAATAGGATTCGTCAATCCCAATAGGCCTATTCACAATATTCGCGCTCACTATTGCTAGTGATTAAATGGTTCATAATAAAGGATCTCGGTTTAGCAAGGCTGGTACTTAGTGATAATAAAACAATCAGGCAAGCATACAATTTAAAAACATTGTGCTCGGTTAAAAATAGCATGTATTCCCCCCAAGGGTTTGTAAAACAATTAAGTAATGGAAAGTGGGGCTATGAACTCACCTTAAGTAAGATAGCAAGTAATGAAGGTAACGGTTGGATCGTGAAGGTTTCTACGAGCAACCTATAATAGAATGTTGCGACTTAGGATTTGAGTAAAGAATATGAATAAGTGCCTATATAAACATCTTGCATTTAGTCCATGATGTGGTATGATGTATATTGTAAGTCTTTGAAAGAAAAAATTCATGAACATGTATGTTTTGTATATCGTTTACTACCGTTCGGGCCGACGTAATTCAGAAGTCATGTTAGTAAGCGTTCGAGGAGCCAGGACACTTTAACTCGTAAATCCACAACTCATCTCGACGGCTTACATAATGAACTCCTCACATGAGGCTCCCTACTATTGTAGTAGTTGATAAAATATATAGATATAAGTTTTTATCCGAAAAGTTACATGTCCGATATTTGAATAAACTTAGGAAAGTTTATTAGTACATGAAGATTGTTATTAGGGGTAGTTTCATAAGTCTTGTATGACCATTTTCTCTTTGTAATATCTCACGGTTCCTTTTTAAGTGAAGTAGATCCAAATTGCTTGTTCAATGTTATCGCCAATTCCTTGTTTCATGTTTTCGCCTAAGTAAGTTGGTATGGTCATTTCGTCATGGCCTAGCCATGACCTTTGGTCCTTGTTCCAAGGTCATGAGACACAACCTTGGCTCTAGCCATGGTGGTGGTCTTGATTATAGGTCATAAGACCTCTTGTTCCTTTTAAAGTATAACCAATATATAGTGACTTATATATATGTAAATAGCTGTTAAGAAACTGAGAAATATTTCACTCAGAAAGCGTTTTCAAGGCTTGAGCTTCTTTAGTCCTGAATTAAAACGTGATTCTGGACAACTTTCGTGTTTTAACTTTTTCATGAATCGGACCAGAAAGGCCTCTTTTTGCGTGTTTTAGGTTCTGTCACAGAAGCTTTTTAGGCAGTTTTGCCGGAAAGTTTTGGTAACTTCAAATCGCCATAACTTTTGACTCGTATACTCTTTTTAGGTGGTTCAAATTGCTACGGTTTGCTTGTTAGGTCCTATACTACAATATTTAATAATCCAATATCATATTTTTACCATTTTGATCAGGTCTTACCAAGAAAGTCACTACTTTACTTGTTTTAGTAACTTATTTTAACAATCCATTATAACAACATCTTTTACTCATTTTTATACATCATGGACATAAATACAACACATAATATAGCAAGAATAACATGTAAATGATATGAACATGATTAATAAACAAGAAGCATGTTAGGTTTAGGCTTACAACTTTTGGCTTTCAAGGATGAAAGGAAAGTAGCAAGTAAGGATAGGACTTTGATTGATTATCTTCACTCTTTGCAATCTTTGATAAACCAAGGTTATTTGAAGATTATAACGACGCCTTCTTGAAAGTCCGAAGCTATTTGAAGATTATAACTACGTCTTTTTGGAGACTTTAAAGTTATAACAACTTTTCTTAGAAAATTTCCAAGATTGAAGATCAAACACTAGTTTTCTTTCAAAAACTAGTTAACTTTCTTACAAAATATAAGAAAAGTGCCTTAGGGTTTTAGGACTTTGATAGATAAAGAGAGGAGGGTGCAAGGAATTTCATGTGTTTAGCTTGGTATTTATAGGGTAGGAAGAATAGTTAACCATATATTAGGTTAGAATTTAACCATGGTTAGCTAAGACACTTGTAATGATCTAAAGAATCAATGGACAAGATCAAGCCACACCAAGGTGACTCCCCCCCCCTATTGGCGGTTTCAATAAGCTAGGGAGGGTGAGGTGTGCTTTGCTTGATATTATCCAAGATATTTGATGAGTTTTGACTCCAGGAAATGCCAACCGTAAATGATTAGGCCTCAAAACGTAAAACCGGGTGTCGTAAAATTATGGAATTTGAAAGTATTAATAAACATGTCCATATGTTCCATAATAAAATATAAAATGAGTGGTAGGTTCCATTTGGGTGGTAAAACCCTGCTAAAACTGGAAACACGGGTCTAAAACGCGTAATACGTAAAATGTACGAATATTGCGTAAGATTGAGAAAAGTAAAATGTTACTTTTCTAATAGGATATAAATGATTTAAAAAGACTTATAATGTCTAGACTGGGCTCAGTCTAGTGTCGGTTGGTATTAAATGTCTTTTAGACATCAAACCGTAAGCCTAAAAATCAAGGAATGACTTATAAAATCAAGGGATGATTTTTGGTCAAAGGAGGAGGGAAAAATATGTTGACTTTTCTAATAAGTTGAAAACTCAAATCGTCTTAGAAACGCGGTGCAGGTATAGGCTAAGGTTATGGCTGAGTAAAAACGCTTAAAACTGAAAATTCCAGTTTTTCACGGCCGAGGTTTATTTTGGTCATGTTTTTCTCAGTCATGATTTATTCTCAAATAAATCATGAGTGTGTCAAACATTTTTCTGATACGGGGAAAATTAACGCGACCGAGTTTCGTTGTGCGTAGAATTTCTGAATGACGTTTTACCCTAAAACGTGTAATTCCTTAATAACTTTCACGAAAATGATCTGACGAATGTCAAACATTTAATTTGCCATGGAAATGATTTATCACTCGAGAATATGAAATAAAAATCAACTTTCGGGAAAATTTCGGGAAAAATGAATAGTAAAAGTGAATAGTAAAATGAATAGTAAAAGTGAATAGTAAATTTTCCGGGAATAGTAAATAACCTGAAATTGCGAATTGTTACATACATTATGTATTAAGTTTACTAGGCTTAAGTAATGAAACCCATGGGTCTCCAAGCCCACACGAAATGATGAGAGGAAGGAGAGGGTGTGTTGCCCTAGCTCCTTCCCTATAAATTGTAAGCTTAGGTCATATGTAAACTTGGTTGGTTATTTGAAAAGCTTAAGGAAACTCTTGAACTCATAATTATCTCATTCTCATAATCACCTAAATCCTTATATCTATCTCATTCTTGCTTGTATGTAATCAATATGGGTACATAACAAGTGGTATCAAGAGCCTAACAATGATCTAGGAGTGTTTGGAGTTTGTGTTGTTTTGAATTTTAAAGCTTTTATCACGTTTTTTTTTTTTTTTTTTTGGAAAAAAGTTCATTATTTTCTTGTTTTTCTTGGTCTTTAACACTTTTTTGATTACAAACTAGTGTTATAAACCTTTTCTAACAAGAAAGTTTCAATCTTTTTGAAGTTTCAAAGCTTAAAAATTCGAATTTGGTTTTTGTACTTGTTTTTTAGAACACAAAAAATTTTCATAAAAATTATCAAGTTTGCAACTTTCTTCAAGTTTTGGTGTTTTTATAACTAGAAGTACAAGAATCTTGGAATACAAACTTCATTTGGGTGTGCTTTTAGCAAATTCAAAATTCTAGCAAACTTTCTAGAACACAAAAAATTTTCATAAAAATCATCAAGTTTGTAACTTTCTTCAAGTTTTGGTGTTTTTAAGCCTAGAAGTACAAGAATCTTGGAATACAAACTTCATTTGGGTGAGCTTTTAGCAAATTCAAAATTCTGACAAACTTTCTAGAACACACTTTGTACCAACTTTCGAGATCACTCCTCGTTGCTCCAGAAGTGTTACCGTTGCTTACTCGGTGTTTCCCTTGCTTGTATAAGTGAGAAAACACTTCGACTCGTGGTATACTCTCTAAATTGTATAATTTAGAAAGTTTTGGTGCAAAGTTTCTAAAACACTGAAAAGTTTCTAGAACACTGAAAAGTTTCTAGAACACTGAAAAGTTTCTAAAACACTGAAAAGTTTCTAGAACACTGAAAAGTTTCTAAAACACTGAAAAGTTTCTAGAACACTTAAAAATTTCTAAACACACCTCCTATTTCATTGGAACGATCCAAGAATCAACTTTATCACACATCGTTACACAAGTTTCTTTCTAACATCTTCTTACTATCTTCTTATTCATTATCTTTAAAATAAAATTAAAAAAAAAACGTTTTTTTTTTTTTTTTTTTTTTTTTTTTTTTTGCGGGAAAATTTGAGTAAAATTTAATTTTTATAGGAGACTAAATATTCAATTTTTACGCGAAATTCAAATTTTGGCCCAAAATTCAAATTTTTAGGTCAAAATTCAAAATTTTCAGTGAAATTCGGCGGCAAAATTTTTTAAACTCAAATTTTTCCTGTGACCTTAGAATTGCATTTTATAGTGATTTTCAAAATTTTGGAAGAGAAAATTTTTCAAATTAATTTTGGAGGGAAAATCTGAAATCACTATTTCAACCTTGAGTGTGACATTTTTGTTTGATTATTTCGACTACTTCGCAACAATCAAGAGGGAGAGAAATGTCATTTACAATGTCTCAAGTACCTTCTTCCAACTACCTTCCTCACCAATATTCTCATCAGCAACAGTCATCAGCAACAGTACCTTCTCCCAACTACCTTCCTCACCAATATTCTCATCAGCAACAGTATCATCAACAACAAAGTCACTGCTCCCTCATTCGTCATGTGCTGCTATTTGGTAATGAATCAAGGCCTCCAATGTTGCTACCAGGAACGTATACTTATTGGAAACGGAGATTTCTACAATGGCTCACAGATCGTCCTGCTGCAGATCTCATGCTTAATTCCATTCAAGATGATCCATACAAAATGATATTTCTTGCTGACTCAACAGGGATTATCAGACTACAAATTGATGAAGATTTGAATGCTACTGAACTTGCTCAGTACGATGCTGACCAACAAGCTGCATGGTTCATGACACTAGCCCTTCCCAACTCAATTTACATGAATATAGACTTTCAAGCCAGTGCTTATGAAATGTGGAAATATCTTGAAGCTATGCATCATACAGAAGAACTTCATCACATCAGAATGAAGCAAATTCTTTAATCTTTTTTAAGCATGAATCCACTGAAGACCATTCTCCCTGCTCCACCATCTCCAGCTGTTGACCATGGATCCTTAATTTACACTCCAAATGGTCTCTTCTTCATTCCTCCAAATGCACCTGAGCCTATCTTCATTCCACAGTACCATCCTGCAACACTAAATGATCACATGCAATCTCTACTGCAAAATCTAGTGAAACTTGGACAAGTATCTACTGAGAAAGGCAAAGGCGCAATGACTTCAACTTATGAATGCTTTAACACAGTGGAAGATACTGATGATAAAGAAGATCTTATCGAACCAAGCATGGCATTCTTGGCATATACAGAAAATATTGCAGATGTGAAAGCTCAAGATTATGATTCAACTTCACTCTCTGACGATAATGTTGAATACAATGCCACACTTAGTCAAATGGAAGTTGAAGGGGGTAATCTCAATGCTATTTTGCAAAGTGTCATGGGAGATATTCCATCTGATGATGAATATACAGATTTGGAATCCAATACAGAAGATTTGGAAGCCGATACAGCATATGTGTTAATGGCAAACATGCAGGAATCTCACATGAATAATACAGCCGATACAGCATTTGTTTATAAGGGGTTCTTACAAAATATGAAATCGGATTTTTCCCGAAGAGTTGATAGACAAGGAAGGAATGCTGAAAGGTTTGTTGGGAATGGTGAGAATACTGCAAATGTCGTTAATGTAAGCAATGAGGTTAAAGTATTGGAAGCTAATTTGGGTGTCATGGAAAGCGATGGGACAGAATTAGAAGAACAGGATGACAGCAGTAGATTAGGGAATGATACAGATGTAGACTGTGCAGAGATCAGACCCTCCTATGACTTAGAGCCCAACTTTGACAAAGAACAGATGGATGAGGAAGATGTCATACCTATCTATGACACAGAACCTAACTTTGACAAAGAGCAAATGGTTGAGGTACAATCTACTGTTGATCATATTATGCCTACAAATGAGAAACAACAATCTGAGCAACCTAACTTCAGTAATGAAGGAGAGGTTGACCAGAATGCTGTACAATGTCTTGACAAACGTTCTGAGTCTGAGTCCTTACCTGATAATTTAATAACTGAAACATCATACCAAACTCTTGAGTCAGAAAACATTCTTCTCAAAAAGACCATTGCCCAGTTTCATAAAGATTTTTCAAAACTGGAGGCACATTGCATCTCGCTTGAACTTAAATTGCAAAACGAATCTCTAACTTCGGGTAACAATGGTCAATTTTTGAATGAACAAAGTAAACGTGTGGATACATTAGTTAAAGAAAATGAGCTTTTAAAAGGTCAAATTCAATCAAAGGTGTTTGCACATGCTGCATTGCAAAACAAATTAAGAAGATTGACTGGCCAGAGTGTGGATACTAAGTTTGCAAAACCATCAATCTTGGGGAAACTGCCTTCTCAAACAATCAGAAAACAATCAGTTGTTAGACAACCAACTGCGTTTAAATCTGAACGACCTAAATTTTCAAAACCTCGGTTTGCCTCCCAAGTTGTTGAGAAAAACAATTTGACAAAACCAGTCACTCCACATTCTTGGCCTAAGGAAAATGCATCTGTGTCTGCCAAATCTCAACACGTGATTATACCTGGCTCATCTAGGATTATTTCGAAAACAGTGTCTAACACGAGCATTAAAAGTAAAAAGTCTTATGGCACATATGACATGTACAAGAACTATGATCTAGAAAAGGCTAGGAAAAAGGCGCTACTTCAAAAGGATGGAATTTTAGGTTCAAAACCTCGTGTGATGCCTTCCACTGTAGTACAGAACACTGCTTGTAGTAGCACACCAAAACCTAAGAGTAATCAACAAACTAATAGGAATTGGCTAGCTTCTAAGAGTAGTTGCGTAAATAATCATGTTGTTTGTCCTTTAAAATATCTTCAAAAAGAAAATTCGCTTGAAAAGGCTCAATCGACTAAGACAAATAAACTCGTTGAACCAAAAGTCATAAGTCAGAAACCTAAGAAGTGGATCAATATAGGACGTAGGTTTTCTCAACCAAGTGATGCTCCCACTGCATCTAAAAGGAAAACATCTCCGAGATCTAACATTAGGTGGGTACCCACGGGTAGAATTTTCAAATCAATTGGTCTTAGGTGGATTCCTACAGGAAAGATTTTAGACAGTTGCACCAAAACTAATGTGAAATCCACAACATCTATCCCTGAGGCGAGAAAGGAAATCATTGATATAGTGTGTTCGAGTGTCAAGAAGATAATTGACACTACATCTTTATGCTTCTAACATCCGGAACCCAATTACACTTGGGGATCCATGTTCTCTGTTCTATCTATTCTTTCTTCTTATCAGATATAATAGGAATGGCTTCGGAACAAATCAGTTTCGGACCCGAGCTTAATGGATTGGCTTCTGAGCACAACAGCTTAGGACCCGTATTCAACCATTTAAAGCACTTCAGCTATGGCTTCTGAGCAAAACATCTTAGGACCCGCAATCAACCGTCTAAACTTTCCGGATACTTCGGCTGAACCATTGTCACTCTCTCGCAAGGAATTGGAAACCCTATTTTCTCAACTGTTTGATGATTCAATTGAAAACCGTCCTCAAGAAGTCTCACCATTTTCCGCTGCACACCCTAAGAATATTCAACAACCACTGTTGAGAAAGACGGTCCTCCAAGTAAATCTCCAACAACAACACAACAAACCGCTTCCAACTCCATATAATCAGCTGAAGATCCATAACAATAATCAGTACCACAACCTGCAGATTATGATGGTAATGCTTTCTTCAATTCAGTTGCACCGATTCCAACCGTTCCTGATATAGTAGAGTCGTCTTCTTGCAATTTGGATCCGTCTAATATGCTTACGTTCTACCAACATCACCCTTCAAAATGGATTTGGAAAACAAGCTGGACCCGGAAGGCACAATGATTCACAACAAATCTTGTTTAGATACAAAGGGATACAGTCAATGAAGCAGGATTGTACATCACTGTCATCAACAAAAGCTTAGTATGTAGCCATGTCTGCTTTCTGTGCTCAAGTCATTTGGATGAGAACTTAGCTCATGGACTACAGCTATGTATTTGACTAGATCTCAATGTACGGCAAGTCAAACTGTGCTATTGCTATCTCGTGCAACACCATTCATCATTCCAAGGCCATACAAATTGCTCTCCGCTACCATTTCATCAAGGAGCATGTTGAGAAGGGTACTATTGAATTAAATTTTGTGGGTACTGTATACCAATTGGCGGACTTGTTTACAAAGGCTTTACCTCCATCAAGGTTTGTTGATTTAGTTCACCAAATTGGTATGTGGTGTTTGACTCCAGATGATTTGCAAAAATTTCTTAAAACATAGGAGAGTCAAACATCAAACTCTTTTTGTAAATATTTTATCAAAAAGAAAATACAAAAACTACAAAAAGAATCTTCTTTCTCTTGAACAAACTTTTAATCTTCAAAACTATGTTCCTCTATTATAACAAATTTTGCTTCACATTGTCAAAATGGAACATGTTTTGAGGGGTAGAAAATTTTTCACACAATCATGAAGTTTGCACACCTAATCATTATTCTTAAAGGATAAAATGTTTTCTTCATCATTCGGATTAAAAACTCATTTTTCAAAAAGTTCTATGATCTCTCGAATTAAAATGTGCAAAAATGTTTCACAAAATAAATGCTAATTCGAGGGGGAGAAAAGAAATTTTTTCGGCAAGGATTCCAAGTTAACCATGTTTAGACTTCAAATGGAAAAGTAGTTAACCTTTAATGAGTAAAGTTCACAAAAGTCTTAAACTTAGGTAAAAGGACATTGCATGAAAAAATAATAATAATAATAATAATAATAATAATAATGATAATAATAATAATAATAATAATAATAATAATAATAATAATAATAATAATAATAATAATAATAATAATAATAATAATAATAATAATAATAATAATAATAATAATAAACCAGGCTCTAATAAATATTTCCACAAATGTTCTCAAAAGTTTCACACATAATTTAAAACCTCAACGAATCAGACTAACGATTTTTTATCCTCGATTTCTTTTCGATTGTGAGTTTCTAATTTCTTCATTGTTGTTGTCTAATCATTCCCTAAATGTTTCAAATATTTTCAACGGTCAAAAAGGCATAATCAGAAACTAGGGTTCATGTAATTATCGATCGGGGCATTTCTTTTTTATGTGTTTAGTCTATTTAATTATTTCATATAACTTTAGAGAACACTAAAGAATGCTCGATTGGTGTGTTTGCTCGATTAGAAACAACATAGGTTTGAAATCATGTGATTTAGGGTTTAAGATGTCGATGTCTTTGCTGCTACTACTAGGATGTTTGATTGTACAATATTCTTGCATTATGATGCTAACATGCGTGCAAAGTCTCAAATCATAACCCCAAACCATGATAATAATTGGAAAATTTCGAGTGAAAGAATGAATTAATCAATGATATTGTGTGTTAATTTGAGTATTCTGAGCATTTTGGTAGATTTAGAATGAGTTTCTTGATTCATCCGTATACTTGTTTGTGCCTGTTGTATTTTCTCTGTGAGCAAGTACAAGTCATCCTATTGAAAGTCAAAACTTCAACAATTTTCAAAATGTTTCTTATGGAACATATTTTGAGAACAAAGGGTTAAATGTGTCAAAAGGCTAAACTTGGAAAAGGATTCAAAATGGCGAGAAACAAATTTTTCCAAACTCTACACTCTTGTTTTAGACCAGTAAAGCAAGTGTGAAGACCAAAGTAAAGTCGTTCAAAACCTCTCAAATTTTTCATAATCTGGAATGCTTTGGCTACAACAAAAGAATGACTCTGATTTGAAATTCCCAAATACTGGAAGTTTTCCATTCATCACAAAAACAAATCTTCAAAAAGAACCCATGAAGTTTAACTTTAGATGGAAATCTTCTTCTTCAGATTTTAAAACTCAAAAGAGAGACTCCGGGTCTCAAACAACTTTCAAAAGTAAAAGAGTTTTAAATTTCCGTTGATTCAACGAGTGTTATATCAAAATGAAACAATGATTTTTCAATCCTCGTTGGAATTCAAAGTTTTTTAATCGGATTGACACAACCTACAAATGGATTTCAAATTTTGGTAAACTAAGGTTTTCAGTCCTCAAGGTTGTTGTCTAATCTGATATTCAAACATTCTTTTTTGTATAATACTTGATTATGTTTTCTAAAACCTTGAGCAGAATCATCTCACGAATTTTCTAAAAGTATTTCTTAAATACGATTCAATATTCTGCTCAAGAAGACTATCTCTCGAATAAACTTCATTATTTGAGGGGGAGTATTTTGTTAAAAGGAAACAAATTTTGTATTAAAACAATGGCTTGTGCACACATAACAGTGTACAACCCGTTCTTGTAAAGAAAGGAACCTGAGGTACGCATCAGTGCCTCAATCCTCATATAAGGAGCGAAGGCTTCTTACTTTTGAGTAGAATTAATCAAACATTTTATGATTTTTCATAACTCTGCTCAAAAGACAAGTATTTCACCTCAATAAGAATTCACTTGTTGAGGGGGAGCACTTGATACAAAATCATCATTCTTGAAATCAAAAGTTCTTGTTGAATTCTCCCCATAAGACTCAAAAGGCATATTTTAATCAAAAGATTGTCAAAAATATCATCTTATATGCTATTTTTGAGGGGGAGAGAAAAAGTGAATGTGATTAAAATATGAAAGTTCAAAGTTGCTAAAGTTGTATCTTGTGCGAGCTAGACTCAGAATTGAACCAGGAATTGACGAAACATAAAAGTCAGTAATCTCGAAAATACTTATCCTCGACGGGTAATAACATCAAGTTAGTTACTAGAGCTAGTTGTCACCTAAAAGCTGACAATGGAACTCTCTAACTAGCCACGTAAGCGTGTCTCGAAAAGGATTTGTCTTAGTAGAAATGTACCGTTTCGAGAAACTTTCTGCGGACTTGACCAGGCCGGGTAATAACTTTAAGCTAGTCTAACTAGTGATGTAAGCGTGTCTCGAATCGGTCAGGTTCACTGAAAGCGGATCAATTCAAAAAGTGCTTGCTCCTCCCGCATGTGCAAATTTATTAAATACTTATGAGCACATGTGAAGGGGGAGCCCCTCAAAAGTAAACACAAAACTCTCAAAGTGTTAAACAAAATGTTTGATAATCACAAACACTTTGAGAGATTTTCAATCAAAGGTTTCATGGCTATTGTCGGATAATCATGGAGTTATAAGGTGATTAAGATAGGAAAAACCGTCCTATGATTCGCCTAAGCTAGAGGGATCTACCCAAGGACATCACCAATAGTTAGAACTAGAAGTCCTTAGGTATGATACGATAAAAGGAGAAAAGAATGAAAGGGGAAAGAAGGAGTTGAACAATTAAAAAGAAAAGTAAAGAAAAGGGTGAAAAGAAATAGCCCTCCATTTGTTCAACCTTAGGGCAGACACCGGGTTCAATTCGTATGCTACTGGTTGTTGCTAAGGCAATGCCGGTATTGAAGATAAAGTCGTCATGGACCCAGTGACGCAATGCACTAAACCTTCTAGCCACTCAAGTTCTCTTAAAAGCGCTTGTTTCATTCTCACGGGGAACCGGTGTAATCTATCGACCTATCTCTTAAAGATGGTTGATATTGAAGCAGGAGACCCCTCCCTAGTCTCCGCATAGGAAACCTAAGTGTGCACTTTTCGAGTCTAGAGCCATGAGATACATCAAAGATCTCATAGGAACACTTAGTATTTCTACAACTGGTGTTCTACATCAATGGACACTAGCTGTAAATTATTGAGTCCTTCGCAGATCTTAGCAATCTGCCGAGAACGTTTATGAGAGAATTTACATAAGTATTTCTCAATGATTGAACGGAAATCCTGCCAGGGTCAACATCAAACAGCCCTGACAGCAGCTCACTTCGGTAACTCTTCACGGGTTATGCTTAGTGTTTGCGGTAGTTTCTTAGCGGTCTACAGTCGTGGAGTGATCCCCAGCGACTCACCCAGTCATTGAGCTACTTAGTAGGTCTTGTAAGCTCCTTCGGGGGTATCTGACTTGGGAACGGCCTTGATAAGGATTAGAAGGAGTCTTCACACTATGTTGTTGACGATCTCTAGTTCCTTATCTATAAGTACCAGATGTTTTATTGTTGACTATTTACCTGCAGGGACACATCATCTCCATGGCGACGGATTCCACATGCTCATACATGCATCTTGAAGTCATCAAAAGCTCCCTCAAAGATCAAAGCAACACAAAGTTCAAAGAAAGATTCTACGCCAAAAAGAAGAATCTCCAGAGTATAAAGACTAAAGATCAAAAGTCTAAGAAAGGGACGTGCATGTATAAGTCAAAATTCAAAGATGTATGAGCATGTTGGAATGGCGGATTACCACCACAGACGCAGAAGTGACGAAAGGCAGACAACTTCATAACTTGATCACTATCACAACAACAATGTACAAAGCACAAAGAACGATGAATGATTTTATCTCATGATTTTTGAAAGGCGTCTAAAGCTATGATAGTCAAAGATGAAGAAATGATAAAGACGTCAAGCAACCGTGATGGCCGACCCTTAGGGGGAGATTGTTGGGAACGAAGTTTTATTATTTTATCAAGTCTCGGTCATTTGTAATAATATTAGGTTGCTTAGTTATTATTTACTTTCATTTACATTATGTATTAAGTTTACTAGGCTTAAGTAATGAAACCCATGGGCCTCCAAGCCTACACGAAATGATGAGAGGAAGGAGAGGGTGTGTTGCCCTAGCTCCTTCCCTATAAATTGTAAGCTTAGGTCATATGTAAACTTGGTTGGTTATTTGAAAAGCTTAAGGAAACTCTTACACTCATAATTCTCTCATTCTCATAATCACCCAAATCCTTATATCTATCTCATTCTTGTTTGTGTGTAATCAATATGGGTACCTAACACATGTACATATACCACACACTTGTGCCAAATAGGTGCGAGGATCACAACTAATTTTTAAGCAAAAATATATAGTTTTTTAAAAAAACCAAACTTGTACCAACTAGCAAATAAATCCTAGATTATTCCACACACTTCTCATTTGATCAAGACTTGTGTGTGTAGGTTGGGTGTGACAAGCCAACAAGAAGATGAGGGAAACAAGAACTCTCCAAATGATCAAAATGAAGAAGAATTAGTGTTATAGTGCAATATTATGTCCCTAGCAAACATTTTTTCAAGTAAGTAATCTTATATCTTAAGTTAATTGAGGAATTATGAGTAACGGTTATGTACCAAAATTAAGGGGTTTGGTTAAAAGGCGATTTAAAGTAAACATATGAGATTATAGTTATTTTGAGTTAAATTCCTTAATGAGATATTGAGTTATATGATGTTATATAAGTTCATCAATTTTTTGAAATGGTTAGTCATGTTTTAATAATCGTATTAAGTTGATAGAAGCTCGGATGGAACCATGGTTTGAATTTCTGTAAAGCCCTATTAGTTTACTTCAGTTCATATGAAGAAAGGATTGGCTAATTCAGAATTTAAATTGAACTAAAATACATTTTAGCCCAACATAGCATATTTCCGAACTGTGCATCTACTTTGTTTTTAGAAACTCTATATAGAATCAACCGTTTCTCCATTTGGAGAGTCACATTGACTCCTCCCAAACAGACTAACAAATTAACCAAGGATGGTCAACAGGTCAAACCTGGGGGAGAGAAGTGATCAATTTATGATCCGGTGTAAGCACAGTGTGTTCCCGGGTCGTTATGTCCCGAAGAGGTTGAAATTGTATTTTGGAAACGTTTGGAGATGCAGTGACTTGAGGAAAGTAACCAGATAATGATTTGGATGGATTATACTAATCAGATTTAACTGGGATTAAGCTAAATTAACAATATTAACTATTACAAGAAATCAGATACGTAATTAAACCTAAAACGTAAAGCAAAATTAAAACAAACGTAATTGCGTGCTGAAAAAGTGGGAATCAAACAGAATTAAACTTTAAAGGGGTGAAAATGACTTTTTTACAAACTTAATATTAAAAGAAAATTTTATAAAAAAGAAAATTATTTTTTTGACTTTTTAATTATTTAATATTAATTAAAACTATATAATAATTAATTTAAACTAATTTAAATTAAGAAAAATACTAAAATGACTTCGAAAATTATGAAAATTTTTCTAAAAATAATTAACCATCACAGGAATCCTATAAAATAATAAAAAGTTTATAATAAATTATAAATAAGCTAATTTATAAATTATTTACTTAATTATTAATTAAACCCTATTTAAACTAATTTAACTATAAAAATTAGCAAATGAACAGTAAAAATTATGAATTTTTTCTAAAAATACTTTACGATTTATAAAAGCTAGGAAAAATATAAAAAGGTACTAGTGATTAAAAATAAGCAGTAATGAATTTTATTTTTGCTTTTTTAATTAAAACTAAATAAACTAAAATTAATCATTAAAAATAGCAAATCAAAACAGAAAATTATGAAAATTTTTACACAACTACTTTAATATGACAGAAACTTAAGAAAAATATAAAAACATACAAGTGCTTAATGAAAAAGCAGAGAAAATAAGCAAATAAGCTAAATCTAATTAAATAGAAGCTATCACTATAATTAAAAGGGTGGGGGTTTAAAACACTAAGAATCACTTAACCCAGATGGTGCTCTGTGTTGGTTTGATTTGGACCAAGTTGACCAAGAGGTCACAGGTTCGACCCTGGCAAGTGCCTTTTTTCTGTTTTATTTTATTTTTTTGATTTTTCTTTTACAAAACCTTTACAAAACTGTTTTTAAGTAACTTTAATAAAGCAAAACTTTTTAGAAGTTAAAAATAAGCTCAGAATGAGTTTATGAGCTTAACAGAAGGCTTGTGAACCAAAAATGGATTTTTGATGAAATAAGCTACAAATAAGCTACCTACTAATCCACTAGCTAAAATAAGCTACCAAACAGTGATATAAACTTGAATTAAGCCAAAGAAAAGAGAAAAGTACATGGAATAAGCAAATAAGCAAAAATCCAAATCCCTAATACTATGCAGGCCAAATAAGGCTATTTGCAGGCCTGTGTGGGGTCCACAGATGAGGTCAGGGGTCCAAATTGAGGATTGACCTAATAAGTTGGACTGGAGAGCTTCTCAATAAGCCAAGAATCGGGCCCTGGGTCCCACTAATAAGCTTGGAATGAGCTTATGAAAATTGGTGAATTGCACTGAGTGACTCACTGTGAGTGTTTGGTCAGGGTAACTTAAGGGCCAAAATAAGCTATGGGCAAGGGTCTTAGGATCCAAAATAAGCACAAAAATGAAAAGCTAGCTTATTGAGCTTTTTAAAAAGCCAAGGGTCAAAGGCTATGGCTCACAAATAAGCTTAAGAGGAGCTTGTGTAAAGTGGCTTATGGGACAAGAGCCCTGGTGCAGGGCATGTGCATAACAAACAGGCCAAAAGACAAGCTCAAATAAGCTATTAATAAAAATCTAAAAATTACGTAAAAATATGGACTGAAAAGCTGAGCTTCCAAAGTTTAAAACGCCCCAAAGATCAAAAGCTAGGACTTATAATTGAGCTTATGAAAAATCTTACCAAAACTGATTTTCTGACAAACTATGCAATTTTGACTTTTTTGATTATGAACCTAAGTTGACTTTGGTTAATTTTTACTCTATCCTAAGGACTGAATAAGTTGTTTTAAGCTATACTAAGACTAGAATAACCTATCTCAACAAATTTTAAACCTAAATGAGTGTTATGCTATCCTAAATCACTAACAGTGAATGATTATAAGGTGTTTGAGAGTGGTTTTGACTTTTGTTCACATGAAGCCTGGTTTGTATGGTTTATCTGACCTAAAAGAACCTAGTGTGACATGCATGAACCAAGAACAACAACAAAAACTCAGTATAACAACAAGAGATCAGCAAATCCAAACACTTCTATATAAACATTGAATTTTGATTTTCTAAGCAAAAAACTGAATTAGACCATGCACTTGATTCCAATTGACATATACTGATAATATGAGCTTATTTGAACGCAAAAGCACAGGTTATAACAACTAATACTCATTAATCATATATACTACCTCCGTCCCATATTAAGGGGGTGCTTGGTGGGGGGTAAAGGGAGGGTGGGGAATGGGTAAGGAATTGGAAAGGGCCCACATCCCTTCAAATAAGGTGCTTGGTTAGAGAGGGGTAAGGTATTGATTACCCCGTAGTGGGTAATCAACCTTTATAGAGTAAATTGGGGGGGTAAGGTATTGATTACCCACCCCACTCATTCCTTTGCATTCCTTTCCCTTTCCCTTTCCCTTTCCCTTTACTCACTTTGAACCAAGCGGACCCTAAGTGTCCACTTTCATAATGCACAAAGTTTTATGAGATCTTACTAACTAACTCTCCACCAATCAAATATTACTTTTATCCACTAAACTCTCATCTTATTGGTTTAAAGGTACAAGTGGACACTTAATTTGGGACATCCAAAGATTCCATTGTGGACACTTAATATGGGACGGAGGGAGTAGGTTATTTAGACTGTGAATTATTATAACTGAACAACTATGAATTTCAAAGAACAAGCAAGCTATATTAAGCAAGATTATGACTAAAATACAATAAACAAGCATAATCAACACAGAGATAAGAGCTTAAGGCTTATTCTACAGTAAAATGCAAGAAACTGAGAAAAAGCTTACAAACTGCTATCCAGCTAAAAACCATGAACCAGAGACCAAGAACACAACCTAAAGCTTCCCATGAAGCAACTAACCCACTGCCATCCAAAATACACAGTGCTCCAGCTTTCTTCTTCTTCCTTACCGGATTTTTTTATTTTTCACTTATTTATTTGTTTTTTTTTTTTTTTTTTTTTTTTTTTTTTTGAGTTTTCTGAGTTTCAATTGATCACAAGACTTTAAGAGCTTATAAAACTGATAATTAAGCTTAAATAAGTGGAAATGAACAGGAAAACATGGCTTTGCACAAGATATATTGTAAAATGAAAATTTCAAATTAAAACTACAAGGCTTGAAATCAACTAAGGAAACTTTAATTTCTGATTAAATAAAGATCAAAGCACATCAAGGGAACTTAATACAAACTTTTTAAAGCAAGTTTAACAACTACAAGCTAAGTTAATATTAATACGACATAAGAAATTGAACTATTAACTACTTGGTCTTCACTTCTGCTTCATTCTCCTTTTATAGTGAGCATTAGGGTTCCCACTAGTCATCTGATCAAATCCCATCACTAATCTGAGCCATTGGATGAGTAATTTTAATCCTGGCCGTTTATTTAGTTTTGGCGGGAAAATTGGTAACAGCCAATTTTGGCCGTTTCTTGCAATAGGGGGTGGCATTTAATGTGGAGGTGATGGGGTTGCAATTGGTTGAGAATGGTGGGATGTGATGGTGTTGGTGGGGGTGGTAGATTAGAGAGGTTGCAGGGTCAAGTTGGGAGGGAAGGGTGGTGTTTAACTTTCGTTGACCCTGCATTTTATTAATAAAAATGGGAAGTGGGCTTGTGGGAGTTGGGCCAGGGTGTGGGGTGGACTAGTTGTTTGGATTGGATTTGGTTTTGGGTTTTTATTAATAAGGGTCCGGTTTGGTTTGGTTTGGTATTTTATCACAAGGACCAATTTTGCAATTGAGTGAAAATTGAGGGGTGTGTTCTGCCCATTTTCCAAAGATATCATAAGGACCAAACTTGCCATATCTCATTTACCAAGGACCATTATTGAATAATTTCCAATTTTGAACATCCAGGGACTAAATCTGCCAAGTATGAAAGTCTAGGGACTAAACTTGTAAATTCTTCAAACTTTTCTCCAAAGGACCAATTGTGACTATTTTTGAATTCCCAAGGACCAGTGTTGACTATCCTTCCAAATCCAATGCTCAGGGGTCATTTCTGTCAATTTCCAAACTTGAGGGACCATTTCTACCAATTTTGCAAACTTTTGGTCCAATGACTATTTTTGGCATTTTGTGATTCCACAAGGTGTGTTTTGACAATCTGAGCTCAAAAATTGTAATTTGCTTCCCCGGCTTTGGCTTTTGACACGTTTTCCAAACTCGTGCTCGTTTTTGTCCTTTTTGACCTGATTTATGCCAATTTTTGAAATATCCGTTCCTGCACGATCACAAACACAAAAACACAATATTTTTGGCAATTATTATTAGTTTATGTCTGTTTTGGTCTTAATTTGGCCAGAAAAAGGTGTGTGAATAAGCACACACCACACATACATTTTCGAAAAGCCAAAAGAGTCATCTTTCATATGCGTATGGCCTCATGGTCTTATTTGATGAATAAGTTGGTCAAAAGGTAAATTTGCAGGCTGCTGCAGAAATGACAACAATGGGTTGGGTATGTCTTGGGAATCAAAAGAATATTGATGGAGCTTTATTGATAATATAGCTATGGAAGCCAAGGTAAGTAAATTTGGTTATAACGTGTTTAATATTGATGTTATCATATTATGTGTGATGAATGAAACTGTTATGGACCTAGAAGTCTTGACTTATTTTATATGAAATTAATGGAGACCTGGTTATTTGAATACGTGAGTGTTAGTCCTTGGTTATGGACTAACCAAGGTACGTGTTGTAATAGTTATGTGTTTGATGTTTGTTATAGCATGTTATAGTTGATGTGTTAAAGCTTAATGATGTTATAGTTATTGTGTCAAAGCTTAATGATGTTATACTTGATGTGTTAAAGCTTGCGATGGTTATAGTATCATTTGGTTAAAGCATGTGATGTGTGATAATAGACTGGACTAATGGTAAATGTTCATGATGCTAATATGAATCATTGATGTATCATACATGTTCTAACCCGGTTACATAGGAAGCGAAAACTTACGTTATAGTTGTTAATATTTTTGTAAAGGTTATAGTGAGTTAAAGTCTCACATTATAGTTATGAGTTAAAGTTTATGCAAAGCGGGTAAAATGGGTTTTGGCAAAACACTTATATCTTGTAAAGCATGTTTTTTGCGGGCCATTTAGACCAAATATGTTTACGAATATGAATTAAAGTTTGTTTATAATAAAGTCTGTTCAGGTTTTGAATTAAAAACAGAAGGTCGATTATGGTCATGACGTTTGCGCAAATATATATATATATATATATATATATATATATATATATATATATATATATATATATATATATATATATATATATATATATATCGAGTTTGGTTTGGGGTGTTTCATGATGACAATAACTCACTGACTCCCTATATTATCACATCAGGGGAGGTTTGGTCAAATCGTACAAACCGGCGATGCATACCGTACAAACCGGTGATACGTGCAATAATTGGAAACTCTCCCTATGGGCCCCAAATAACTTGCCCCATTTTCTATAGTATCCTATATGTCGATCCTTGATGTTAACAAAAAAACATGCAACAAAGCACCAACCCGTATATGATGCACACAAACCTATGAGTTGTACACACAAAGATTGCACATCTTCAACAAGTCAAATCAATCATTTTTGGTTAATCGGTATGTACTCAGTTTTCGGCACCAATGCAATGCATGTGCTTCTAATAATTCTAATTTGTTTTGTTTAAGCGATTGCATCCCACTACCAAGAACGGACTATCACAAAAAAAAAAAAAAAAAAAAAAAAAAAAAAAAAAAAAAAAAAACCCTATTTAAAAAAATAATGCGGCCGAAACAAGGTTTAACCACGAACTTTTGGAAGCAATTTTTAATTGACGACTGAAACTACTATGGGAATGACACCTTATTGCAATTTAGAGACAGATTTTCAGGTTACTAAAGGAATAATTTAGTGATCATATGGCCAAATCTTTAGCAAGTGCACCAACTATCAGGGTTTTACCCAAGCAATAAACATCTCTTTGTCAAAACGTATAGTCATCCATAAACAAATGAGTAGATTACAATCCGACCCTTACATATATAACAGAAATATACATGGCTCAAACTGATTTTCAATTTACAACAACGTTATTTGTAAATGATATAAAAGAATCTCCACGAAGATACAATTGAATGAATTATAGAATCGAACTAATAACGAAAACTTAGGACATAAATATATCATTTTGGATTCTCTTTGACAATCCCACCAATATTTACGGTCTTGACTTTAAAACGCTCAAGTTTCTGGCTCAACTCATCATCAAGACTTGCCTCTCTTTCCGTAGTTACAAAATCTTCATCGTTCTGAGCTTTCATCTTGTTGCCACTTTTGTCATAATCTTTTGCAAAAGGTGCTTAGCTGGAGTGTCTCCTATTGCTTCTCTTACAAGCCTTCCTAACGAAATTTCCACATCGGCGTTGGAAACATATTTCTTAAATAATTCCTTCCCTTTGATATCGATTTCCTCTAAGCATTCTTTAAGTGCACCATTAATGTGATCGTGCAACTCATTTTGCTCGTTTTCATCTTCAAAATATCTGTCATCTTGCATTGTATACGAGGGGATTGTTTCGTATGTGGAGTCGAGCACTGAATCCTGAGAGACATATTGCATTGATTGTGTCATTTTGTGTTAAGGACGCGACAAGACGATTATTGCTTAAGAGTCGTTCTGCCTACAGATATAGACCAAAAAAGTTGGGAATTTTTTGTTATTTTCTTTGTAATGATAGACATCATGTGTGGCTATGGAATATATTTATACCCAGATCTTGGTGTGCCGTTAAATATTGACTAATCAACATTCCAGATGTTGAATAATCAAAGTTTTATCTTATTCCTGATTTGCAATTGAATAGGTCTTGACAGATGTATTACTTGTAAGACTTGTTTCTCTATTAAGACGTTAATGTTAGATCCTTGCACACCAGGGTCTAACACACGTTTTACTAGTCTTTTTAAGAAGATTCCTAGAAAAAAGAGATATGTACCCATGATGGAAATAATGCAAGTGCTCAAAGTCATATTTAAATGAAAATTATGATGTTACACAATTATTTTAAAGATATAAAAGTCACCAACGACAGAGTTTCATGAAAAATTTTAACGCCTATTAAAAAATTTAAGTTTTGCTTTAACCATAAGCATCTTATGTTTTTTCTAGCATGATACCGGCACAATGTTGACGTGACGAAAGAAAAAAATATACATAGTAGAAAGAAATAATAATTGACGTTGACATATAGCAATTGTAAAAAAGAAAAAAGTCAGTAATACCCAAGTCATTTGGTCTAGTGGTATATATGGATCAACCTAGAGGTTGTGGGTTAAAACCTCGTTAGAGGCATTTGTGAGATATGTGGTATAGAGTGTGAAAAAAAATTGTCGTCCAAAAACATCGGTGCTTGTTGTTAGCAATGGTAATTGTTGATTGCAGTTATAAAGAAGAGATACATGTGTCATTTATTTATGGCCTAAGCATGAATGAATCTAAATGATTATATTTTGCAACTCGTCATGACAATAAATTTATGCAATTCTTTAATAAAGAAAAAATATGAGATGTAACTCGATATGAGATATATATAAAAATCACCAACAATAGTAGTTGTGTCTCATAATTACGTGAAACTTATTAACACATCATGTTTAATATTTGTACTATAAACATGGCTGCGTAAAATCATCTGTTAGATAACAAGTTGCAAATTTTCTAATCATTTTAGATTAAGATTATTGTAGTGATAATTATATTAATATTTAATTTACAAAATTGCATTGTAAAGATTGAAATATCATTATACATACTAGCAGGGTACCCACACGTTGCGGCGACAGATATCATGTAAATAGAATTTTTTGCGAGAAATGTATCTGATTAAATATTTTCCGTGATGAATGATGATGATATTATAGAATTAAAATGTACTTGGCCATTGTTTTTTACTTTCATAAATATAACAGGGACGTTTAATGAATATCGGAAACTCGACATATATGACCAGTGTTTTGAAAACCCACTGGCCGGTTCAAACAAGAACTTGTTGGTCCAGAACCGTCCGACTGAACTAGAAAAAACCACAAAAACCCTGCTAAAAATCGGAAACTGTTTGGAAAACCAATTTATTGTCTAGCCCAGTTTAAAAAAGCTTATTAATACTGAAAAAGTTTAATTTTAACTTTATTACTTGTATTCCTTAATGTAAGTTTAAGAAGTGATGTCTTAATATAACTAATGTTGAAAAACTACTTTGCAGATTATAAATAGTATTGATGTATAGTTATGAACTCAATAACCAATATTATAGACTTGTGTAGCTACAAATTTGCATTTATATTGCTTTAAATTTAGTTTTAATGTTCAAATTTGTTTGCACAATTTGTCCGTTACAAATAATTGATAGTTATAATGATAACTGTCATTTGTATTAAATTGAAAATATTTTTATTTTTTCTAAAAAGAATTTCAAATAATAGTATATTTATCTTAAATGCTTTATATATAGTAAAGATAGAGATATTCATGTGACGTGAATAGTTTAACTTTTTTAAACATTTTTCATAATTTAATTTAATGCATATATTGTCATGAGATCCTTTTTTTTATGTTGTTGTGAAAACTTTATACAAAAAGTTTATACATGATCAAAATAAGTTTATAACATAGGTTATATAAAATTGATGATAAGACAACCTTACAAGCTTATAAAAAGCCCATTATTGCGGATGCTTTTTAAATAATACATTATAAGGTTTTAAACCAATCTATACTATATTATAAAATATTTAGGTCTGCTAAATACGAAAATATTAATCACAAGGGGTGACCCAGCGGTAAGAATATCAACCTTCTAAAGAGGAGGTCAGGGTTCGAATCCAATGGGGAGAAAATTAATCCCCTTGTGGCCACGGAGGTTCACCTGCGCCGACTCCGGGCTATCCAAAAGGGTAGTCGCCGTGGGATTAGTCGGCTCGCAATGTCGAGTCGGAAACTCATGTTACCAATATATATATATATATATATATATATATATATATATATATATATATATATATATATATATATATATATATTAAAATTTTCTGTCAACACACTTATTTATTACGAAATTTTATTAGTTACAACAAAGTAGCATTAGTTACAGCATTTTAAAATATCTTTTGTAGACATGTTAAAAAAAATGATTTAACAAAAAGAAAAGGTCTAAAAACTATAATTACCATTTTAATTCGTGTTTTTAATATACAAACATATTTTAATGCAATTAATTGAATTATATTTGAATTTTTTGTAAAAATTTGTGTTTGTTTATGATAAATGATATCTCATGTTTGACTTCTCTTACTATAATTGCATGAAGTTTTCGATATTATAAAGTATACAAGCATTGTTAATAAAAGTATCAGACTATCAATCATCACGAAGTCTTGCTCTTAGACTATTGATTTTGTCGTCACATTATGCGAGCATCATATTAGTACATGTTTGTATAATAATACTTATTTTGTTGTTATATTTTAATATTACACGTTAACAGTTTTTTGTATATATATTTTTAAAATATATTTACTTAGAAGATACACGTAGCCGTAACAGCCGTAACGCGCATGTATCCGGCTATTAACTTCTTTCTTTTTCTTTCTTTTTTTTCCTTTTTTTTAATCAAGTTGAATGTAAAGTTATACGATCATATTTACATGTTTAATCCTACTAAAAATACATGCATTCAACCCCTTAAAATGTGTTAGTAATATTTTATAAGTACAAATTAAGGACCCTTTGCTGACTAAATTTAAACCTTTGAATGGCCTAACTGTTTTCAAAGGTCAAACCAAGCACAAAGTCGATTGTTAATCAAATCATATGGTCCATTACTCTTTATCACACGATAATGTTATACACCTAATATTGAAACACTTGCAACAATCAATTTCCACAACTGCCATAACTCAATCATTTGAAGGATTAGGTCACACTGCATATAACTAGGTTCGGTTGATTAATTCATATATTGCAAATTCCAAAAGGTTATAACTTTTTTTTTTAACAACTAAGAAATACTAACAAGCAACTAAAAAAAAGTTACATATTACAAGCAAATGCAAGGTTTTGTAACATAACATATTACAATTAAGAAATGCAGTTGTAAGGCATAAAATATTTCATGTTTAGTGTAATTTGCTTGAATTCAGAAATATATCATATCTATGTCAATTTTACTCAAATCTAATTGGTAAATTTTAATTATTTACCTTTTTTATATTTTGAGCTTTAAATATTTGACTAATCCTGTCAAAATTTCGTCAGATCTGTATAGAGGGGCCATTTGTAACCTTGATAACGAATTTAAGATAAGTAATTGTCCTTGAAAACGTGTGTGATGACACTTGTGCTACACTCAATCCATTATACATGTATATGTACCAATGATACATCATAACAAGCCAATGATGATGAAATCACAATATATTTATGCTCAACTTTATAATAATATATCATTAGTCATACACTCATACATCAAAGGACAAGCTATCAAAACGTTATCCCATCTTGACTACGTTACAGATTATAATTGTAAACATTAGTATCTCATATATACCACAACCTCATATTCCTTCTAAATATCGAATTCTTATCAGAAGATAATATCCGATGATTCGAAAACCAATCAAGGAGGACTAACATAGCCAAGGATCGTGTAAACTGTTTGTGCAATGGTTAGAATTAAAAGAATCAAAGCTGCCAACGCCGATACAAACGACCATGGCGTGTTAAAATATGTGTACTTAAAACTCGCCCATTGTACGTGCCACCCGCTATGATAATGTTGATTCACGTTATCGAACAAACGAGCCAAGTAACAATCATTGATATTGAAAGAAATATCCTTCCCCGTGTTGTTAATAAAGGTTGCAACTTCACCATCCGTACCCAAATAATTTTCGATTATGTTCCAATCACATAATAACCCCACATCTTTAGATGTGTTTATCAAACAATCGAGTAATGTAACGTACGTCGTGAAATGTTTTGAGCATCCACTATGACATTGTTCAAACGCTACAGCATTTAACAAGAATGCACACATGAAATCGTCAATGGGAATCGTTGGCATTCGGATTACACCGTTTTTGAACTTTACAGCAAGGAAGCTTTCGAAGTCCCACGGCTTCAACCGGATTCCTGCTCGTTGGAGCTTTGAGATGCTGTGAATTATATGTGATGGTGGACGGTTTTCGAGTTTTGTTGTCGGCTCGAGTTCCGGTGGAAGTAAAGTCGTCCGAAGAAGGTCGAGCAAGTGTTTCGCTTTAGTTTCGGAATATTTTTGCAAAACACTTTCCGGTCTTTGAAAACCATAATCAAAAAATCCCAATGCTAGCGTAGCCAGTGTTGGACCTCCTGGCGTTTTCGTTAAATTAAATAAGCATTCGAGAACACAAAAAGGGATCTGATTCTCGAGCCGAATCAAATCCCTTAGGAAAAACGAAAGGATCCACGACATGGTAAAAAGTGGATCATGCTCATCAAACTGAACCACACCACCAATTTTTCTAAAAAGTTCAATAACAAAACAACCATCTAGTACCATCATTTCAACAAACTCATCAGTACTATAACATATGGTCTCAGAGTAACACTCTCTAGCCGTGCTTTCTAGTCGTTGCACGGCTTTCAAGTAATCCTCTAAGACAATTCCGTTAGCTTCAGTTCTATCCAACAATTGGCGTAAAAACCGCCACTTGTGCTCCTCCATCATCAGCAACTGCGGCTCACCATGGTGAAACGGTCCTACGGAGACGACATGTGGTTGGTATGATTTACCGTTTACGTCGAGTAACGTTTGTGGAACTCTGAATATGGAGCAACTGGTTCGACCAGCCGCGACACTTAGTAGTTTTGGCGTATCCGATAGTTTGTGTTGCATAGCCGTGAGTCGATCACGTTTGATTTCCCAAATCGTGACCGTGGTATGTTGTTCACGTGTTTGAGAATTGGTATTCATTTTCTTTAGTTCTAAAACATAAACCTTTTTTTAGTGTTTCCTATAAATAAGGTGTTATTTGTTAATGCATAGGTAGAGGGAAGCAACACGCTAACATTATGTGGTTTGGTATGGAAAAAGTAAATTAAGAATAACGTTTCTTTCCTGGTCACGTATTTGTTTTTACATTTTTTATATGTATCATAGCCGCCTAATGTCATCAACACGAAACATTTAGTGTTTATTATTATTTTTTTTTTCCTTTTTTATACGATTTGGGAAATGAGTTTAAAGAAATGAAAATGAATTCATTTCTTTTGTTTGGTACTAAGTAAAATAAAAAAACGGAGATTTACAATTCTTTGGATGTTTTGTTTACACACAATCACGTGGAAATGAATTCCTTTACGTTTCAAGTGGAAACCAATTCTCGGGTGTAAAGTACATCACGTGGGTACATCACGTGATATAGAAAATTCACAAAACACATTTATCTCAAACCCATCATGTAATAATGTATTAGGACAAGGATTTTTTATTTTTTATTTTGTGATGGATCATATTTCATAACACACATTTATTGCAACTGATTGATAGGATTAAAATAAATAATAATAATAAAAATAAAATAATAATAATAATAATAATAATAAATAATAATAATAATAATAATAATAATAATAATAATAATAATAATAATAATAATAATAATAAAAAATAATAAAATAATAAATTTATATAATAATAATAATAATAATAATAATAATAATAATAATAATAATACTGATTTCTTGAGTAAATTCTCTGTTGCTACCAAACACTGGAATTATTATTCAATTTCCCTGGAATTCATTTCTGTGAATTACATTTCTGAGCTTCATTTCATTTCCCTGAATTTCACGCTACCAAACGTGCCCTTATAGTTTTTCTGCTTACAATGCTGCTTAATAATAAGTGTATATAACTTGCTTAAAGATATATATATTTCTGACAATTGTATTGAATCTGATTATTATGTCAAATAATTATAAGAGTAATTTTCTTTTCAGTAAAGGTAAAAATTCGAAATAAAGCAACTTTGTATCTACATATTAAAATCTGTTAATTTTATCAGAAGATAAGTAAATGAGCAAAACTTGTTAACCGGATAACATAAAATTGATTTTGCTTTAGAGTAAGAAAAAAACGCCGAAAATGTAAGCAGTCACAAACATTCCAAACACCTCTTATGTTAATATTTCGTTATATTCTTTAATTACTAGGCACTGGACTAATATTGACACTAATTTTTGAGTAATTTTGATGGAACAAAGTTGGATCATATGTGTAGTTTATTTATATGTCTTTTCACGATAGAATGAACTTACCTTGTGAGCCTTTATCGTGAGAGGTAGTACAATTACTATATTTGATTAAAAGTATATTTTCATCAAGTTCTGTATTACAAGTATGACCAAAATTTTCAAGCTACATAGAGATAACTAAATTATTTTCTAGATGTTTGAAAAGTAATACCGAATATATTATAAGTTCAATTAAGCAAATTGTATCAACACCGATAAAAAAAATACCAGAAACTTTGACTATTAGGTTAATAATTAATTGTAGTAAGTTACGTGTTAAATCCAGACAAATGAAGCAATGAATAACATATAGCCACGGGGTTTTCTATTGGAAAACTAAGTTGACTAGATTAACGCAAACTTGACAATAGTATCCATTCCATACATATATTTCATTCCCTTATACACGTACCTAACACAACATAAATGGGATAGTTCTTCAGTTCTTCTAACATAAGCTATAAATGTGAAATTAAAAAAAAAAAAAAAAAAAAAAAAAAAAAAGACCGTAGGGCAACTAGTATATCTGATCAAGAGTCCTAATTAAAGTGGCAAAACTACAATGTAAAAAGATTTTAAAAAAGCACCCTATTTAAACTCGGGTCAAGTTCTAATCTTCAAGTTGACGTTGCGATACTACGATCGGCTAATCCTTATTTGCTATGTCAGATCTTTCCTCAAAAACGCATATCTTCACTAAATTTGCTATGGACCTAATGTATTCAATCTATTAACTTTTTGGTCCAGGAAATTTAACAGTAAAAGCCCAAATTTATGGACCTAATGTAGTCTTGAAGCCCAACACTATGATGGGTTCATTTATTTTAATCGAATCCCCTTAAAGTGAACTGACGGAAGCGCAGCCTCACAAGGGTCAGCTTTAGGGGTTCATGGTTTGGGTAATAACCCGAAAACCGAACCAAACCGAATCGAAAAAACCTAAACCGAACTTATAAACGAACTGAATTTGTCAAAACCGAACTGAACTGAAAAAAAATATATTTTGATGCTTGAAATAGTTTTTTTTTTCTTTTTTTTTTTCCAAAAATCTATATAGTTAAATTATATATATATATATATATATATATATATATATATATATATATATATATATATATATATATATATATATATATATAATTCAAGTACAAAATTCGGTTTTCGGTTTCGACACATAACCGAACTGAACTTCGGTTCGGTTCTCGGTTCGGTTCGGTCACAAATATTTTCGGTTCTGTTTAATTTTTGGTTATGACCCAAAATGAAAATTCACTGAACAACTCGAACCGAATAAACCGATTAACCCGAGAACCGAACCGATGAACACCCTTAGTCAGCTGACCTCACTCAGAAAGAAGGTAATGCAACTCTATATGACCCCTTTAAAATTTTAGGGTGTCCTCTTTAAAACGGCAGCTAAAGAAAACCGAACCCTTCCTTTTGTCCTGTACCCAATTTTTACCTCACTCAGAAAGAGAAAGAGTGCGTTTAGTTGGGGAAAAGCATATTTGTTTTCTATAAAATGTTTTGCTAACAACAACAAAAACAGAGATTGGTTCAAATCAACGTTTCCAATAAAATATTTTGCAAAACACAAAATCCCCTATTTTCTAACTTAACAAGAAAAACTACAAAAACAAAATTTAGTTGTTTTCCTTTATAACCCACAACCCTCTTCCCCTTCTTAAAAATAGAAAATACAAATATTAACTAAACGTGTTTTCTATATTTTTCAATTGTTCTATGAAGATAAATTTCGCATTCAAATTTTTACAAAACTAAAAATAGAAAATAAAAGATTTATTTCTCTAACTAAACGCACCCTAATATTGAGTTGAGATCAACATAGATCTCATATTTGTCATAGATACAAATAACAAATCTTAGTTATCCATTTTGTATCTAAATTAAAAAAATAAATAAATAAATAAATAAATAAATAATAAAAATAAAAATTAAAATTAACCTTTTTTTTAAAACAAAATATCTTCCAAACAGTAAATCTCCAACTTACAAAAAATACGCCATTGAGACGAGAATTAAATTATCTATCTATAGATATGCAATTCTCTATACTTTTGACGAACTTTCTTTTTTCAAAATTTTCGCCCAGAAAAATCATATGTGATTTGGCAAAATCACATGTGATTTGTAAAAATCAAATCACATGTGATTTTTACAAATCATATTATGATTTTTACAAATCACGTGTAATTTTTCTGGGCGGAAATTTTGAAAAAAAAAATGTTCGTTGAAAGTATATAGAAATGCATATCTATATAAAGATAATTTAATTCTCGTCGAGATGGTGTAATTTTTTTTCACGTAACGATTAACGGTTTGTGAGATATTTAATTTTTAAAAAATTGTTGAAAGTTTTTTTTTTTTTTTTTTTTTTTTTTTTTTTTTTTTTTTTAATGAATATCCAAGATTGGTTAATTAGATTTATGACAGATATGAAATACATATTGAAATTTTACACCCTAATATTTTATTTTATGTGTTTTTAAACGTCAATTCTACAAATACATGATGATAAAACCAATGAACTAATGGCTCGTTTGGTATACACCTTTTGGAATGAAGTAATGAAATCATACCTTAATTTAGTTGTTTGGTTGCATGAGGATCTCACTTTTTGGTATCAAATTATGAAATGAAACCCATAGAATGATAGTAGTCAAAATTGGGTGGTATCACTTGACACCATGTATATATATTAATTTATTTTATTTTTTTCTCTCCTCAATTAATTTAAAACCTATACTAAATTTAAATCCAAAACTGAATTTGAATCCTAAACCCACTTGCAAATCAAACGGACTAAGTTGAATTGATAATATACATTAGGTGATACCGTGATAATAGACGTAAACTTGCTGCATATACTTTGTCCTTTTCACCATTGTAGCTTTTTCGTTAATACAATCGTTGTCATTGCCTACACGCTTTGATTTTATGTAAGATTATTTGGTTATCATTTATTTCGTTACTCATTGTGTGCACCAATTTGTTTACTTTTAGACGTTGGCCGGTATCGGGATTCGGGCATCATGATGGGCAAACAATCGTCTTTATGTGATGTTAAAACTGTGCAAATAAGCAAAATGGTTCATAGTTTTTGTTTATTTGGAGAGCTTCAAACATTACTTTCAACCACATACACAAACTAAACATTATATGATCGAGACGTACAGTACTTGTTATAATACTGAATAAGATACTCTCATGTTCATTTTGAAAATGACAAATTAACAGATTATGTTAAGTTTATATTGAGAAAAAATAAAAATAAGAAGTGAGACTTCAATGTGAGATTTTTATATGTTAAACATTCACTCACAACAAAAATCAAAATTAAAATTTTAAACATTAAAAAAGAGTTAATAATAATAATAATAATAATAATAATAATAATAATAATAATAATAACATTTTCATCATCTTCTTCCTTATGCAAATAACTAGCTTAAAAAAAAAAAAAAAAAAAAAAAAAAAAAAAAAAAAAAAAAGAATCATTTATTTGTTCGAACCACACACAAAAATACAAAAATAAGAGGCGTTCTGTGAGGTCTTCATCGTGAGGGGCGCGTCCTCCATGGGAGACCGATGATGGTTTGGTCTACTATAACGACCAGCTTAAGACTAGTAGTTATGGTAACCCAACCATGACCACTCTGCCACATCATCGTCAAGTCATCTTTTCTATCCTAGACCAAACCCGGTAACCAGCCTTCTTTTCTTTTTCAATTTAAATTTCATTAATAATTTGAAACATTACAATAATAATTAAAATAAAATTAAAACATCACAATAAACATCAAAAACTTAAACTAATAGTCTAAATTATATCGGTCCTTGAGCTTTTGCTTGAGGGTCAACACCATCGCTAGTTGTTTTCTGGTTAAATGGTCATGCGGTATATTGTGATACATGATGTCTTTCTTGAATTTTTCTTGTTATTAAAATTCAAGCATTTGATGATACAACTCTAATTCATTTTCCTTTAGTGCAAGCCTTTTGTAACACCCCCAAAAATGGCACAGCGGAAGCACACAAGTCATGGGTGCTACTAAATTAGTATCACAACACAAAGTATAGAAAACGGATTTATCTTATCCGTTGAAAAGAAATTTTATATTCAAAAGTATAAGTTTACATTGTTAAAAAGAGACAATACGGAAACATAGGCCCATAAAAAAAAGTTTAAGCGGTCCCAAATATATGTCAGAGTTGTCTATGACCATGCCATGCCATGTCAAAGCCTTCAATAGTTAGCTATCGCCTTAAACCTGAAAATACATGCTAAAAAGTGTCAACACGAGGTTGGTGAGTTCATATGTTTGTATGAATAACAATGTAGAGTAAAAGAAATGAGAGTTCAATATAAAGTCTTGTGACCATTGTGTCGCTCACAATGTCATAAAAATAAGTAAATTAATAGTGTGGACCACAAGGTTTCCGAGTGTGAATAAACGTTCACATACAAGTCAAATTCAGTATAGTGACCACTGCTTTAGCCACAACGTCATAAAAAGTGTCATTAAAGTAGATCATAAGCAATATGCATAAAGTCGGACCATAGGTAAGGTATGTGGTCATTACAACGAATATAATGCCACACAAAAGTAAAGGTCTATTACGATAGCACTAAGTTCATGCAACCGAAGCTTGACAGTGTGCATGCTCTAGAAGCATGTTAAATAAAGCCCTTGAAAGTGTCTATCCCGTGACACTCGTGTTTCGACATGTTATACGCTCGCGTTTGCCTATCCGGCCAAACCGAACGGGGGTGTCAACCCCAATAGATCTATTTATAGCATTCGCGCTTCCCAGCAGGAATTGATGGTTCATGAGTTTGGGCATTGTGGGATTCAGTGTCTTAGGCTAATCCGCGTAATAGTGTAAATAAAGCATAAGTTTCAGTGTGGTCCATAAAAGTGTTTGCATAAAAGCAATTGTCATTCAATAGAAGTGTTTGCGTAACAGCAATGATTTGTAAATTGCTTTGCATATAAGCAATAGTTCATAGAGTGTGTAGCATAAAAGCAATAGTTCATAGAGTATGTTGCATAAAAGCAATAGTTCATAAAGTGTGTTGCATAAAAGCAATAGTTCATAAAGTGTGTTGCTTGTTTATAAAACACTTGTGTGTTAGAAAATAATTAAGTATGCAACCAATATACACATAGGTGCATTTGAATAATCAATCAAGTATTGCGCATTCAAATAAAACAAGCGTCGAGTTTAGTTAAAAACGAGCATGTATTCTCCCCAAAAACAGTTATAAAACAAGTAAAAGTAAGGGTCATGAACTCACCTCAGCAAATAGCAGTCTGATAGTAAAAAGTCAGGTAGTGATAGTGTGCGGCACTGACACGCGACCTAGATTAGTATGGCAAGTTTAGTTTATAGTTTCAAGTTTGAGACTCGATAAAGTTTAAACGAGTTTAAAAGTTTTAGAGTGTTGATGTTATTGTTGCTTGTGTGGCAGCATTTAAGTTTAAAACAATTTTCAAAGTATTTACAAGTATTGGCTCTTGGAAGTGTATACAATAAGAAAAGTATCAAAGACGAATAAATCTTTGGTTCGACAGAAATCGAAAGATGATGTACGGAAGGTAATCACAAGTAGATGATAGACGATGTCGGATTATAAGAATATCGTTTAAAAGCTAAATATTAATTAATAATAAAAGTGTGTAGAAATTGTACTTTAAGTAATAGTTTTATTAAAAGAGTTTGTATTTAAAATTTCACTTGTAAGCTATAAGTGTAAAGTTTTTAGAAAATCGAACATGACCCGTGCATTGTCTTAGTTTGTAGAAAGGGACTAAATATCATAATTAGTAATAAACTGTTGTTATTAAAATAAGTTTTGAGTATAGCTTATAATCCATTTATAAAGTATGTTTAGAAGGTTCACATTAAAAGTAACATGTATAAGTTGAAACATGCGTTATGAATTAATAATCTTACAAGTATATTTAAACTTATCATTTTAAAGTGAAGACTAGTTTTTATAAGCTTTAAATGTACAATAGAGCTTATGCTTGTAGGTGTTGAGTATATATAAATATATGGATTTTGAGTTAATAAGTATGCTTTTATAAACTCGTTATAAGGTATGTTGTGAACTCGTGGTTGAGTGAATGGAATGAGTCGGGAATGAGTTGTGGAATAAGTCGAGAATAAGTAATTGAGTGAGTCGTGAACGAGGCGCGAGATAATCCGAGGAAAACAAGTAGCTTGGCTCAATTCGTGTTATACTACACCATTTGTTACCCATATGTTAAGTTATAATGCAAAAGTTTTGTATATTACACAAAAGAGTTTTGATTCTGTTATAATACAAATGCACCCTATTGCACAATTCAAACGCACCCTTTATGTGGCTATTGGGCTCGACATACACACCGGCCCAAACAATGTTAAGTTAGATCTTGCAAGCCCACAACATATCACTTAAACACATCCCTTAAACCTATTTTAAGTTGCAGCCATATTTAGTTTGTTTTATATCTCAAGAAAAGTTCACTTCTAGTTTTTAAAAGGAGAAAAAGAAATGACAATACTTGGATTGTTGGTGTCGCGCAGTATAGAGCCAAGAACAAAGGCAACAAACGACTGAATGATAAAACAAAAGAATTATGAGAAGGGTAGACTGGTATACCGAGCATCTTTAAAACACAGTATTAACGGGTGAAATTAGTCACACCGAGGCTCGAACTTTAGACCTCACGGTGTGGGGACGTCGCAAGGAGAAGCAGCCAAAAGAAGCACACTAGTCGGACTCACGATTTGGGCTGTTGGTTGTGCTCGACACAACAGCCATAAGACACACTCAAATAGCACATCACCTTTTATTTAGCAAAATCAAAGCCGGACCAACTTAGAGGCCAAAAATCAATAAAACTCACCACTGTGGTTAAACCACAGTGGGTTTCGAACCACATCAAAAACCAAACTCAAACATACCATTACAAAATAAGCCGCTAAGCAGGAAAATAAGCACTTCAAATCTTTATGAGCCAATCTTAGGTTTCTAGTTATGAGTGTATTAGCAGCCACACAAGATCAACAACAACCAGATTTATCAATAACAAAATCAGTTATACCCATATGGGTGGGTCGATTTTAGAACGCCGATTACATCTTTCAAAATCCATGACTTACATAATGTTAAGATAACCATTTTATTTACAAAATAACATCAAGAAAAGTTCAAAGTGTAAGATCAAAGATTCCTTACAACGGGGAGGGTTTGTGTATCGATCCAAAAGCAAGGAACCCGAAGACCAAACGATCTAGCCGAATCCAAAGCAACCCAAAGCTTTAACCAACCTTAAGAAAGCTTGTTATTTGTGATGAGATTGGGATGAGAGCTTGTGTGGATCTCCTGGTCTTCGAGCAAGAATAAAAAGAGAAAAAGAAGTAAAGTTTCGACATGCTTTTGAGATCAAAACACTATGAATGGATGAATTTAGCTAAGGTCTTATCCATTGAAAAGTTTTATATGATCCCGTGAACTGGTTTGGGAAAAAGAGAAAAGAAAAGTGCAGAGATCAAAGTTTGACTTTGAAAAGGTATTGAGATAGGAAAGTGATATAACATATTTGTGTTTTGTCTCTTTGAAAGAAAAGAGATGAATTATCATAAGTGATATGTGGGCGGCTGGGATTAGGATAGGAGAGGGATAAGTTTTGTTTTATTATTATGCCGTGTATCCCGTGTCCCGTTGAGCTAGAGTGTAAACGCGGTACTTTGATTTTACGTCTTTGGTTAAAAATGTGTGAAATACATTTTTGTGAGCACTTTTATAAAAATAATATAGAAACAAAATTATCGACTTCAAAAAAAATAATTAACGGATTTAAGTCACGACTATTGTGGTGTCGGTACGCGTGCGGTGTCGTTTTTCAATAAATGTGTGATAGTTTCTCGTAATTTAGTCAAGTGAGCCCGTATATGCACCAATGTTCTGAAAGGCTCAAGGCGCACTAAGGCGCAAAGGGGGTCAAAGAGCCTCGAGTCGAGGCACAAACCAAGGCGCGGGATTCATAAATATGAGGCGCACTATACATTTAAGTTTTTTTTATAACATATGTGACAACTTATGCAGCTTAAATAACACAAAAATATCAATATTCTATGCATAATGCCACTTAATAGTTATTACATCTAACAAAGGTTTCATTTAAACCCAAAATATTAAGCAAACAACATATCAGAATCCATGAACTACCCTAAATTCCTGAATATACATTACAATATATGAGTTTTTGACCTATAAAATTTAACAAATTACCATGTATCAAACTATCAACAACAAAAAGTCTATAGTTGTTTGGTAACACTTAACACTAAAGAAACAACATTTGTATCTTTAATAAGCTACTATTCTTAGACGTTAGATTACAAAAAATACATAGTTCTTTGTTAATTGTGTGTTTTAATTATTTTCTAAAATATTAGGGTTATTAGATACTTTATAACTTAAAGGGCCAAATGTATATAACATGTAAGCCCAAAATGTATCTTACTATTAAGAAAAATAGGCCAAAACCCCGTTACATCTTCTAGGCGCACAAATCCCCAAGGCGCTGCGATTTTTACGGGATTCATGCATGTCCTGAGCCTCGATCTAAAAAAATCCCAAAGGCTATAGCCTCGTGGGATTTAGGGAGTAGGCGCGCCTTAGGCGCGATTTTTAAAACATTGATATGCACAGTTAATTAGATAAGTAATAATAAATAAAAATTTATTATTAAAATAATGTTTGGAAAATTACGGGTGGTTACAATCACACCTCCTTAAACGGAATCGCGTCCTCGTGATTCAATTCATGTTACCTGCTACTAAATTAGTATCACAACACAAAGTATAGAAAACGGATTTATCTTATCCGTTGAAAAGAAATTTTATATTCAAAAGTATAAGTTTACATTGTTAAAAAGAGACAATACGGAAACATAGGCCCATACAAAAAAAAGTTTAAGCGGTCCTAAATATATGTCAGAGTTGTATATGACCATGCCATGCCATGCCAAAGCCTTCAATAGTTAGCTATCGCCTTAAACCTGAAAATACATGCTAAAAAGTGTCAACACGAGGTTGGTGAGTTCATGTGTTTGTATGAATAACAATGTAGAGTAAAAGAAATGAGAGTTCAATATAAAGTCTTGTGACCATTGTGTCGCTCACAATGTCATGAAAATAAGTAAATTAATAGTGTGGACCACAAGGTTTCCAAGTGTGAATAAATGTTCACATACAAGTCAAATTCAGTATAGTGACCACTGCTTTAGCCACAACGTCATAAAAAGTGTCATTAAAGTAGATCATAAGCAATATGCATAAAGTCGGACCATAGGTAATGTATGTGGTCATTACAACGAATATAATGCCACACAAAAGTAAAGGTCTATTACGCTAGCACTAAGTTCATGCAACCGAAGCTTGACAGTGTGCATGCTCTAGAAACACGTTAAATAAAGCCCTTGCAAGTGTCTATCCCGTGACACTCGTGTTTTGACATGTTATACGCTCGCGTTTGCCTATCCGGCCAAACCGAACGGGGGTGTCAACCCCAATAGATTTATTTATAGCATTCGCGCTTCCCAGCAGGAATTGACGGTTCATGAGTTTGGGCATTGTGGGATTCAGTGTCTTAGGCTAATCCGCGTAATAGTGTAATAAAGCATAAGTTTCAGTGTGGTCCATAAAAGTGTTTGCATAAAAGCAATTGTCATTCAATAGAAGTGTTTGCGTAACAACAATGATTTGTAAAGTGTTTTGCATATAAGCAATAGTTCATAGAGTGTATAGCATAAAAGCAATAGTTCATAGAGTATGTTGCATAAAAGCAATAGTTCATAAAGTGTGTTGCATAAAAGCAATAGTTCGTAAAGTGTGTTGCATGTTTATAAAACACTTGTGTGTTAGAAAATAATTAAGTATGCAACCAATATACACATATGTGCATTTGAATAATCAATCAAGTATTGCGCATTCAAATAAAACAAGCGTCGAGTTTAGTTAAAAACGAGCATGTATTCTCCCCCAAAACAGTTATAAAACAAGTAAAAGTAGGGGTCATGAACTCACCTCAGCAAATAGCAGTCTGATAGTAAAAAGTCAGGTAGTGATAGTGTGCGGCACCGACACGCGACCTAGATTAGTATGACAAGTTTAGTTTATAGTTTCAAGTTTGAGACTCGATGAAGTTTAAACGAGTTTAAAAGTTTTAGAGTGTTGATGTTATTGTTGCTTGTGTGGCAGCATTTAAGTTTAAAACAATTTTCTAAGTATTTACAAGTATTGGCTCTTGGAAGTGTATACAATAAGAAAAGTATCAAAGACGAATAAATCTTTGGTTCGACAGAAATCGAAAGATGATGTACGGAAGGTAATCACAAGTAGATGATAGACGATGTCGGATTATAAGAATATCGTTTAAAAGCTAAATATTAGTTAATAATAAAAGTGTGTAGAAATTGTACTTTAAGTAATAGTTTTATTAAAAGAGTTTGTATTTAAAATTTCACTTGTAAGCTATAAGTGTAAAGTTTTTAGAAAATCGAACATGACCCGTGCATTGTCTTAGTTTGTAGAAAGGGACTAAATATCATAATTAGTAATAAACTGTTGTTATTAAAATAAGTTTTGAGTATAGCTTATAATCCATTTATAAAGTATGTTTAGAAGGTTCACATTAAAAGTAACATGTATAAGTTGAAACATGCGTTATGAATTAATAATCTTACAAGTATATTTAAACTTATCATTTTAAAGTGAAGACTAGTTTTTATATGCTTTAAATATACAATAGAGCTTATGCTTGTAGGTGTTGAGTATATATAAATATATGGATTTTGAGTTAATAAGTATGCTTTTATAAACTCGTTATAAGTTATGTTGTGAACTCGTGGTTGAGTGAATGGAATGAGTCGGGAATGAGTTGTGGAATAAGTCGAGAATAAGTAAATGAGTGAGTCGTGAACGAGGCGCGAGATAATCCGAGGAAAACAAGTAGCTTGGCTCAATTCGTGTTATACTACACCATTTGTTACCCATATGTTAAGTTATAATGCAAAAGTTTTGTATATTACACAAAAGAGTTTTGATTCTGTTATAATACAAATGCACCCTATTGCACAATTCAAACGCACCCTTTATGTGGCTATTGGGCTCGACATACACACCGGCCCAAACAAAGTTAAGTTAGATCTTGCAAGCCCACAACATATCACTTAAACACATCCCTTAAACCTATTTTAAGTTGCAGCCATATTTAGTTTGTTTTATATCTCAAGAAAAGTTCACTTCTAGTTTTTAAAAGGAGAAAAAGAAATGACAATACTTGGATTGTTGGTGTCGCGCAGTACAGAGCAAAGAACAAAGGCAACAAACGACTGAATGATAAAACAAAAGAATTATGAGAAGGGTAGATTGGTATACCGAGCATCTTTAAAACACAGTATTAACGGGTGAAATTAGTCACACCGAGGCTCGAACTTGAGACCTCACGGTGTGGGGATGTCGCAAGGAGAAGCAGCCAAAAGAAGCACACTAGTCGGACTCACGATTTGGGCTGTTGGTTGTGCTCGACGCAACAGCCATAAGACACACTCAAATAGCACATCACCTTTTATTTAGCAAAATCAAAGCCGGACCAACTTAGAGGCCAAAAATCAATAAAACTCACCACTATGGTTAAACCACAGTGGGTTTCGAACCACATCAAAAACCAAACTCAAACATCCCATTACAAAATAAGCCGCCAAGCAGGAAAATAAGCACTTCAAATCTTTATGAGCCAATCTTAGGTTTCTAGTTATGAGTGTATTAGCAGCCACACAAGATCAACAACAACCAGATTTATCAATAACAAAATCAGTTATACCCATATGGGTGGGTCGATTTTAGAACGCCGATTACATCTTTCAAAATCCATGACTTACATAATGTTAAGATAACCATTTTATTTACAAAATAACATCAAGAAAAGTTCAAAGTGTAAGATCAAAGATTCCTTACAACGGGGAGGGTTTGTGTATCGATCCAAAAGCAAGGAACCCGAAGACCAAACGATCCAGCCGAATCCAAAGCAACCCAAAGCTTTAACCAACCTTAAGAAAGCTTGTTATTTGTGATGAGATTGGGATGAGAGCTTGTGTGGATCTCCTGGTCTTCGAGCAGGAATAAAAAGAGAAAAAGAAGTAAAGTTTCGACATGCTTTTGAGATCAAAACACTATGAATGGATGAATTTAGCTAAGGTCTTATCCATTGAAAAGTTTTATATGATCCCGTGAACTGGTTTGGGAAAAAGAGAAAAGAAAAGTGCAGAGATCAAAGTTTAACTTTGAAAAGGTATTGAGATAGGAAAGTGATATAACATATTTGTGTTTTATCTCTTTGAAAGAAAAGAGATGAATTATCATAAGTGATATGTGGGCGGCTGGGATTAGGATAGGAGAGGGATAAGTTTTGTTTTATTATTATGCCGTGTATCCCGTGTCCCATTGAGCTAGAGTGTAAACGCGGGTACTTTGATTTTACGTCTTTGGGTAAAAATGTGTGAAATACATTTTTGTGAGCGCTTTTATAAAAATAATATAGAAACATAATTATCGACTTCAAAAAAAATAATTAACGGATTTAAGTCACGACTATTGTGGTGTCGGTACGCGTGCGGTGTCGTTTTTCAATAAATGTGAGATAGTTTCTCGTAATTTAGTCAAGTGAGCCCGTATATGCACAGTTAATTAGATAAGTAATAATAAATAAAAATTTATTATTAAAATAATGTTTGGAAAATTACGGGTGGTTACACCTTTGTTGTTCAAAATTTTCCTCTTGTGCAAGCTTTAGTCTCTCCAATTCTGCTTGCTCTCGACACCTCCCTTTCAACTCTAATTCCCGCTACTTTATTCTCAAATACTTAATTCAGGCTTTTATCCTTTGGGAAACCATACTCGTTGTGACGTTTGACCATTTTTCGGTCAACATTGCAACAAGATCAGGTACAGCAGCAACTGAAGCTTAGGAATGAGCTTGGAGGCTGACACTTTCTTTTTACTCTTGTCCCGTCCCATTGGTCGCATTTCCCAAACCTCTTCCTTAGAGTTACCCGCTTCTTCATTCAGATTCAAACCACCTTGTGTTGAAGCTTCAGAAGTGGCGTGTGAGGTGCTTTCCGATGTCCGTGATTTTTTTGAAGCACCGCCTTTGAATTGCTTGTAAAAGTTACGCACTTCAGCGTATTATATGGTCCTTCAAAGTTATGAAGCATTTAGTCATTGCGATGGGCGTATGGTAAATAACATGATACTCTTTTACCATTTGATCGTAAATTGTTGTCTCATTTGCGCCACTCTGGTGTCTCCCTTTCACGGTATCGTAAATCGCACAAAATTAAGTAATTTCAGGATGAATCCTACCTTTCCTCCTCTTGTTAAAGTCTTCATTTCTTTTTCAATATATGTTAGAAATTTTGTCAAAAACCCTTGTGCGTTTTTAGGATTTCCGTAAATGCTATTCTCGAACACATGTATCAAAGCTCTACACAAGACAACCTCTTCCTCAGGGGCCCATGGTCAACTCTATCATTCACCTTCTTCTTGGCTTGTGGATGTCTTTTTGTAGTCTTCCTTTTTATAGGTGCCGTCTTCAACGAGATACTCAATTTCAACAGGTTCGGATAGACCACCACCCGAACCATGACCTATAGAACAATCTTGACTACCCCAAAGTGGATCAATATTATCAAGATCTATAGGATTGATTGAAGAAAATCATTGAGAAAATTGGTCCATCGGGGGTGACATTTTCGGACGATAATATTGGTTATACGGAAGTTGTGGTTGCTTATACGAATTATTTTGTTGTTTTTGTTGGTTAAACGGAGGAGAAAACGGATTGTTGACATAAGATTGTTGATATTGTGATTGGAATGAGAAACTAGCGGGTCAAAAATTAATAGGTGTTAATTGCCCAGTTGTATGAAAACTTGGATCATTTATTGTTGTAACCTTTTGTTGTCGTCGGGTTTTTTGTGTTTTAGTTTTAGGAGTATTGTGAGACATTTTTTGGAGTTAGATAATAGTAGAAGAAACTTGATATAAAAGAGGAACTAGAACGTTTTTTTGGGGGGGCTGAATCGGAGATTTGTTTGTAACCTCAATTAAATTACCCATAAAACCTATAATATTTACACTAGGTGCCGCAAAATTTGGGGGTCGGTACCCTCCTCTGCCTCTACATAGGTCCGCCGTTGGTTGTAGAAGAGAATTTGTGGAAAAAAAAAATGAGAAGAAAATTTAGTATTTACAGTGAAAAAGTGTTGTTTTTTATTTATTATTATTATTATTATTATTATTATTATTATTATTACAACCACCACAACTACTACCACTACCACTACCACCACTACCATACCACCACTACCACTACCACCACCACTATCACCACTACTACCACTACCACTACTACCACTACCACCAATGCTACCACTACTACTACCACCACTACTACTATTATTAAATCAACCCAATGGTCAAAAGAACCGCTGGGGTTTTGGTTTGTGTGTATTTAGGTTGGGTTGCTCATCCGATCGAACAAGTGAAAAAGTGGGGTAAAGGGTCGTTCTGGGTAACTCGGCGAAGGGAACACGTTGTCTAGAGGCGACCGATCGAACGTTAGGTTAGCGATAACGACCAGCCTAATGGTTTCAATTTAATATTTTTAAATCTAGTATGCACTAGACATTGAATATTAAACAAGATAATTGGCTCTCTTTTAATGTTTTCAGATCATTGATTTGGATATTTAGGGTGGTGGCAACCATACCTCCCAAAAAAATTCATACCTCCCAACCAACCAATAATATCATTACACCTCACTCACACTTTTTCCATACCTCCCACCCTTATTTTAGTGGCAATGGTCACTTTTTTCATACCTCCCAAACCACCACTTTTTTCATTTTTCACTATTTTTATTTTTTCTCTCTAGTTTCTATTTTAGACAACTATATCTCCTTTCCTCTTTCTGACTTTGACTCTCTTACCAAACCAAACATATCTTCTTCATCTATGGCTACTGAAGCTAGTGTATCTTCTTCATCTGATGGCTACTGAAGCTAGTGTATCTTCTTCATCTGACCAAACCTAACATATCTTCTTCATATTCGCATGTATCATGGTTTCTTGCTTCTGTACTTTATCATATGTGTTTGCTACTGAAGCTAGTACACTTTTTGAGTGTTTAATATGCTCCAACGTTCACTACATTTAATGCTCCAACGGATACAAAATTTCAAACCGCGCAGGTGATCTTCCCCGTTGAACCTCACCGCTGGGGCAAACCGCAGGGGTGGCGGCGGTGTTCCCCGGCGGTTTGGGGGCAAACCGCTGCCTTAGCGGCATGGCTGCCACTACCCTTATAATTGAATAAGAAACCTATACCAAAGGAAACATTTAAGATGCACCCATGTTGCACTAAATTCACGATGACTTCTACCACGTCCTTAATTATACCAGCGTATCTTCATGTAACACACACAAAACTCTTTATTGAATGACAATTCAACACACAAAATTGCTTGGATGTTGTAGCGCTTACATTGATGTGGTCGATTTGGTGTTTTCGTAATAGATTGTTGTTTAGCTTCACTAAACCTGCCAAGGCGAGCTTCTGAGATTTTATACAGTCTCAGTCATTACTTTAGATAGTGCTAGAAATCCTAAATTTCACATTTTCTGGATTAATTGGGTGCAAAATCCTATATTAACCGTAAACTCTATGTAATTTTCTAGCGTCTAGCTAGTTTTTTTTTATATATATTGCCGCCGTTCAAAAATAAATAAAAAAATCACGCAACATTTAATCTTAGGCAGATTGAATCAAATCAAAACAAAGTTACCACTCTTAATTAGGTACTCTCTCCGTCCCAATTTATTTGTCCACTATTGACTTTTATAGTATTTTTTATACAACTTTGACTATAAATTATTATTTTTGCGTTATATAATACTTAATAAAAATTAGAACAATAAGAATACATTTAAAACTCAATCTATTCATATGTTTAGCATAAACTATTGTATAACACAAAAAGAATAATTTAAGGTCAAAGTTAAATGAAATTGACTTCGAAAGTCAATAGTGGACAAGTAAATTGGGACGGAGGAAGTATGATTTATTCAAATAATTAGTGAATTTTTTATTACAAGATTACTCAAAAAGAACAACTCAAAGATCAAAAGATCGTAAGGCTTGTGTGTGAAAAGTGAAAGAGTATGAATAAAACAAAATCCAACTACATTTTTAGCATCCTTGTTAACTGGATTCCAAACATGTCTAACATTTTTAACTTGAAACACAAAAAATTGTATTGTTTTGTATCCAATCCTTTGGTAAAGATGCCTCTACCTTGATTTGAATAATCTATTTTTTCAGTTTTAATTACTCTAAAAAGAATTTTGTCTCTTACATAATGTAAATCAATTTTTAAGTGTTTAGTCCTTTTGTGAAAAACTGGATTGGCAACTATCTTAATAGCTACTTTGCTATCAAAAAACACTTTGACAAAACTTTTCATAGTTTAAATCCTTAAGATTTGTTAAAATCCAAACAATTTAACAAGTTAAGAGCTTAAAGCTCTATATTTTGTTTGTGCAATGTGTTTTGTTTCTAACTTTTATACGAAACTATAGATCTATAGAAAGAGATACAAAACCGACCGCTCACTGAATTTCTAGTTATCATCACACTTAGCCGAGTCTCCATCTACAAATGCAGTTTGTGAGAGAGTTTCTTAAATACAAGTTTCAAACAAGACAAAGTTATTCCCTGTGATAGAGTTAAGATAATAATAATAATAATAATAATAATAATAATAATAATAATAATAATAATAATAATAATAATAATAATAATAATAAATAAATAATAAAAAATTAAAATGAGAACAATGAGAAGAAACCACAACCACATATGTTAGATGCACCTACAAAAATAGATGTATCTCTCTTTAAAATTATCTCGCTCATTTAAAATATTTGGCTAAAAATCTTTCTTATTTTTTTTATTTTAATTTTTCTTCTCGTTAGATCTTTTATCATGATATTGTAAAACAAAATCCAGTTATATTTATAACAGTTCACATAAACATTTGAAAGTAATAGCGCGCAACCGTAAAATTGGGTTCAACTCATGAAGTATGGGATCTAAGAATTTTCAAATATGTATCCAAAAGCGTCCAAATTGGTTGGTCGTAAAGTTTCAATGTATTTTTGGATTCATAAGTCATTTAAATACGTTGGGTGCGACTTTCAATGCAATTAAACCGTTATAGATAAAAATATATTTTAACCGTTGTGTCTTTAAATAACAAAATCAAAGTTATTGTTACAAACAATGTACATATTCGAGTTTAATGAAACTATAAATAATGAAAAGAAAGAGCAATAGCATCATCGTGAAGTTCGTGAGCAAGATTAATCAATTGAAGTATTCTTTTAGTTGGAGTGAAGTTCTGTCAGTCTCCAAACAGGAAGATTCTTACGCTAAACATATCGACAAGATATGCCAAATGCCACAAGTGTTATTACATCAATATAGATTTAGGGAAATCTAATTAAGTTTAAAATTTAGGAAGCTTCTTTCATGAAATTTTTTCCCATAGAAAATAAGAGTTTGATGTATGCTATTACTATATCAGTAGTAAATATTAGATCATGAAAAGTAAGCTTTGATGACATAGCAAGTAATTAACCGTGTTGCAAGACTCATTGGGCCTGATCAGGGACGGAGCCGGGGTTCCCGCGGGTGCCCAGGCACCCATGGATTTTTCCAATGTCGTGTTAATTTTTGAAAAAAACATCGATTTTTCCTAAAGTCTTCTTAAATACACTTGGTCCATCGAAATATGTTTCTAGTATTAATGTTCAATTTTTTTTGTGCATCAGATGATATTTAGTCCTGATTCTGTCCGATAAACCAGTTTCCTAATAGTCATTGTATTCAAGAAGTTATAAACATTTTGATACACTTTAAACAACTTGTAAATCTTTCAACATCTTTCTTGCATAACTTTTTTATGTATAGTCATTGAATGATCGTACTAAAAGATAAAGTGAATGTTTAAAAAGTGTCATATAGATGAAATTCGTCAAGCTATTTGTCGTTTAGTTTCAACGAAATGCAATACACTTTTTATGTTGAAACCAAAATTGATAAGTGTATATGCATGACGCACTTAGGGTGGGGGAGTGCTTAACTCAATCCCCTTCCCTTCACTCACTCACAACCAATCCCATTCCGTCACATCATCTTCCACTTTTTCCTTCACTCACTCTTCACTCACTTCATTTTTGGGGGCGGCGCCTTCACTCACTTTTTCCTTCCCCAACGTCTCTTTTTCCTTCCCCGCATGCGTGAAAATCTCCCGCAAAAGCTCTCCCCGTGCGCAGAGGCGAAGCTTCATAGGGGCCGGGGGGGGGGGGGGGGGGGGGGGGGGGGGGGGCGCCCGACCCCCCGAAATTTTTTTTGCGATGTAGGGGTATATAGTTTTCGTATAGAAAAATTTCGGTATATTCGGTTTCGACCCCCCAAAAATTTTGGTATACCTGAAATATAGCTTTAGGAAAAAAAAAATTTAGATCCCGACCCCCCACTTACAAAATCCAAGCTTCGCCACTGCCCGTGCGAGGTTCCCCGCGAGGCGGCGGTGTTCCCGTGCGGGGATCCACCCTCCCCGCAGTCTTCCCCGCTATCACTCCCTCTCCTCTTACATGTATAAAGTGAAAAAGATTGATAATTTGTAAGTAGATACTACTTGCCGTACTATTTCATTGTAAATGATTTTTTCCAGAGCAATGATTGTCCTGGGAAAATTATATTGTACTCCTATTAGATTAGGTTTAAAATTATTTATTCATTGAGTAGCCAAAAGCCCAAAATGGGGAGATACTTCTTCACCAACATTGTGTTGTGCTTAGTCATTTTGGCCATTGGATGATACCAACCTCATTCCTATTTTAAACAACCATTTGCTTGTTTTTTAGTGTACCCATGTCACTCCAAATTTTAGGTGAAGAAGATATGTTTTCTTTCCAGATTATATAATATGATTGAAAGATGATCAGGTTGAATACAAATACAGAAACAATATAGATATGAGCTTGAGAATATGATAATATATATTGAAGTTAGTATGATAAATGAGAAACTATTGTTTTATACAGTATTAGTTAGGTTCATATATTTCTAAACCATTAATTGTTTGGTTCGCCAACCATTGGGGTACAAAAATATAATTTCCTTTTGGAAAGGGGAAAAAGGTATAGATATATCGTATATGGTATGTTGATATATGTTTATGTAAAGTGCTACTAAAAGCAATACCAACTGCCCAAATTACAATATTAAATAATGAACCAATCAATCTCAATAATACATCATATAATCATATATATCCATATACCAGCCAACACCACCTAGGTATGTTATATGATATATAGTTTTTGTGGATTTTGCAACACGAAACGCCATTCAAAACAATGTCTCTGTTTAGCTCTTGTGCAAACAAGCATGACAAAACAACTGTTTATATTCTGTAATTAAGCCATGGCGTAGTTATGATTCTTAAAGTTCAGGGATTATGTAGTCTTGGACTCATGGATTTATACCATTTTTGGGTCGAAAGGGTCAATTGATATATTACAAAACAAGTTTTTCAATAGAGAGAATAAACAAAAATACTCTAAAAATAAAAAATATATCTATTGTTTCGTTTACAGCAGAGAATCTACTGATAGATAAAAGAATACATCTCCCATCTATAAGTAAATTATATGATTTCTAAGGGAAAAAAAAAAAAAAAAAAAAGGATTTTTAACCTATTTTCTTAAAACTTATTGCCAAGAAGAGTTAACAAGTTCTTGAGCCAACTCATCGACCAAGAAACCAAAAATGGCTGCCTCTATGTCTATCCCGGTCTCTCTAATCATCTCTTTGTCGCAACTCTTCCACCCTTCATTCCTAAAGTCCTTTTCCACCATCATATCAATTGTATTTAGTTCAACCACTTTCCACGAATGCAACCGCTTGCATACCCTTTGCACGACCACTTGATGCTCTTCGCTTTTGTTCTCTTCTATAATGAGATCAATTACGAGCTTTTTCATGTACCATGGGATTTTACCAACACCTAGATTGTTCATTATCTCCTTAAATAGCTCTTCATTGGTCACCTCTTCTTCATCTGCTACAACATTTTCACTGTCATCTTCATCTTCGTATTCATCATCTAAGTAGTGTTGTTCTAACATGTGTTTTTCAAGGTTAATTGGATCCAACCCTGCAAGCCTCTCGAACCGTTGAAGCTTTAGTAAGAGTTGATGTTTTGCTCCTATAAGATTGCAAAGTTTGTTAGAACACATATACTAATACTTAAAAAAAACATTTATAAAATAAAGCCATACAACAAAAAATAATAAACAAAATCCATATCGCACTGAATCTAATAATTATCTGAATTTTGCTAAATACATACTTCACGTGTCCCACAAATAATTTGCGTTTCCACTTAATACAAATGTATAACAGTACTTGATTAGGACTTTAATTAAAAAAATACCCAATAATCAAACTGGCCGACACAAGTCCATATCCAAACCAACAAAGAGCATAAAACACTAATAAAAGCACAAAATAATATTATCATAATTGAGAACGACTATGCAACTGATTATGATTAAAGAGATGTCACAATATATCACAAATCATTAATAATATCTACCACAGAATTACACTAGAAAGAGTTGCACCCTATTCACAAAATAAATCATACGTGAACGTTTGCGCGGAAATTAAAAGTTGTGACTTACTTTGTACGCTCGCATAGGGGCAATCAACATCGTAGCCATCCTCTTCCATGGCCCCTCCATCACGTTCTTCCTCGTCATCATCATTGAACAAAGGATCAAGTACAGATACGGGACTACATTGCTCTTTTTCTTCGTCCTCTTGTCGGTGAATTTCTTGTGAGCAATTGCCTTCATAACTTTCTTTGTCCTATAACATCGACATACTTTTCAATACATTCAATAGCAATTAACAGATTCGTTGTTTATATACCTACACTTCGTGTATCAATATACACTACAACTGGGGTACCATATACCATAAAACCAAAACACTTCTAATAGCATGGAGAACTAAGTCTTTGTTCAAAAAAATAAAAAATAAAAAGATAATAAAAAAAAATATAAAAAAAACTACGTCAATAAACTATTGGTTCAACCAATGGGCTTGTGTCTCAATGCTACCCTTTGTTGTGTGAGAATCTCCTAAACTAAATGATTGTAGGTTCAAGTTCTGCTTAAAAATGTGAGATGATTTTGGGATATAAATTGTGATATAGTTAGTTGTCGTTAACAAGAAAATCAACTATTGGTTCAATAAATTAGTTTAAGCTTAAACATTTACAAATATAAAAAGGTATATGTGATTCAAGGAATAAAATTATCGATATGTTTTTGCTATTCATGAATTAAATTTTATCATCATGTAATAAATTGCATGGACTAACAAATAATTGACGTTTGACTCAGCTTCTAGCTTGTTCTATGGACAGCCATACTGCCGTATTGCCCATACATGAAAATTTTATTTATGTCTAAAATAGCATAACTGTTACTCGTACTATACGATGCTTTTCAATAAGAACAACTTTATCAATAATAAAACGAAATAGTAGTATTTAAAAAACATTTCTGATTAAAAAATCTGAAAACTAAAGTAATACTGTAAAAGACAAAAACAACCCTATTCAATACTTTGTCTCCATATAAAACTATGGGGTGCTTTTGTCATTTTACTTGCAATTCGGCGTGGGAATCATAAAACACCCAATAGGGACCAACATCCTCAATTCAGTTCTACCACTGTTTTTGACAGTAACTTTATCTTTTGACAGTGAACTAGGCTATACACAAAAAGTTACTGTAATTGACACTGTTTTATTTTATTACAGTAGAATCCAAGGAAAAGTAATTTAATTTATTAAAGCTAGCATACTTCTAAAAATTACCGTAAAAGTTTAACCTTCTTTTGCTAGTAAATTAATTTACGAATTTCGTGTTTATGGGGTTATTTAAATATACAAACGCATTCACTATGATAAAACTATATTAGTTTATACATTTAAAACTCTATTAATTTATAAACTTTTTCAAATATAAATCTATTTCTACTGCAAATAAACCTATTTATAAACTTTTTCATATCATAAAATACACTCACCACTTTAAAGATATTTAAATTTTAAACCTTTTAAAAATCTTAGATCAATTCATGCCCCACATAAAATTGGAATATACATTCACTATTGTTTATACATTTTTAGACCTCTTTATCTTTTTATAAACTTGTTCAAAAATAACTACATTGGATGCTCTAAACTTCTTATCAAGCATTATTAAATTCATATATTGTAGTTTAATACGTCTATATTTATGAGTCATCTAAAAAAATATTGTCTTAAAAAATCACCATTCATATTTCACAAAAAGAAATATTTAAAATGTTACTGTACCTTTTTTTATATAATTTGACCGCATGCTAAATATTGTACTACATCAAAAATATCATTAAACAATGTATATGAACAACAGACACCAGTTATACCTGTCGGAAGTGGCGGCTCGGAGATCCCACCGGCGACAAACCCTCCATTTTCCGTCGAGTCACCGACGGACTTCTTTGCAACGAAAACCTAAACGGACTCGAAGGGTTCGAACAAAAACACTCTTCAGAATCATGAACTGATCTCGAACTACAAGAACTAGTACACATCTCCGACGACTTTTCCGACCATTCACGACTACTCACACTCTTTTTCCGGCTTCTTTTTACCACCGGAGAAATGGGTTTTACTTCAACCGGTCCAAGTTCACGAGTTTTTGCTTTGAACCGGCGTAGAAATGATGATAATAGCCCGAACCGGATGTTTATTCTTGAACCGGGTTTAGGGTTAGGGTTTTGGACACGTGAAGCTGCTTCTAGTAGCATGGCTGCAATATTGTTGCATGGGCTCTTGTTTGTGGTAAAATTTATATATGGTGATTTTTTAGAGTCTGGTGAGTCTTGATATGAGAATAGACATACATCCTTTATGCAAAAAAGTGGTTTTTGTTTTTGTTTTTTGTGTTGGATAGTAGTACTAGTTTTTCCAGAAGTGGAGGTGGTGGTGGTGGATTTTAGTTGTGTACGGTGGTAGGAGATAAAGTCATGGAGATGAAATGGTTCTTGATCTTCTTTTAGTAACTCATGTAGTAAAACTTTATGACCCATTTGCTGCAAATTCAAAAATCTGTCAAAATGGTATCCAATGAGTGTTGATATTATGATGCTTTGTATGAGAAATTGGAATATGATGGTTTTTGAAAAAGTGTTGTTTGTTGAAGAGGTTTCAACAAGGAAAAGTGAAGATTGGAAAATGTGAAATGAGTGTGTGTACAAATAGAGTGGGGAGAAGTAATGAGTTTTAAATATGCAAGGTGGAATTGGGTCACCCCGCCGCGAATGGTTGGTTGAAAAGATTCGGACCGTCTATCGATATTTATTTATATTCTAGTTTAATTTTCAGTTTCTATGTGAGTTTTATCTTCTTTTTCCAAGACACGAAAGATATAAGCTGAAAATGTACATATGATCAAACGATTACCCAACATTAGGTAAACAATGCCGATACTTGAACGACTAAAAATGTGATGATCGGGTGGGGAGAGATCTTAAGTAAAGATGGTGTGGACGAATCTCAACAGTCAATCTGATCAATCATCTGATACATAGTAAAAAAAATCGAGTGAATTATAATACAATTCATTTATATATTAAAACAATTTTTTTTTTAAATAAATAAATAAAAGTTAGTTATTTTTTTTCCTACCTATACTATAGTTTCAAAAGATTTTAAAATTTTTTAACTAAAATCATCGTTGAAACTTATCTTCACAGTTAATTATTATTAAAAAGATAAAGTTTTTTTCAAACTTTTTTTCAGTGATTTATGTCACGGAATTGTCTCTACAAGGTCTTCCGTGCGGCACTTAGTCTCGACTAAGCTCAGCCTTGCTCGAATACTCAACGATGTATGCAACTAAGAAAGCTTCAAAGATAGGAACAAGTGGAATATGAAAACGCTTTGTATTGCTTAGAACTTTTACAAGAGAGCTTTACAAGTGAACTTCTTGGATGATCTCTACAAATGAGGCTACCATCTATTTATACTACTCCTAGGAATCTATATACAAATTCTAGAGAATTCTATGGTAGGAAAGTTCTAGGACTTCCATGAGCTTCTAGGGCTTCCATGTGATTCTAGATCTTCCTACATCTTCCATACTTTTCCAAGGGCTTCCAAACTTATCCATAATCTCCAAGAGAAGTATAGAATAATCCAGAATCCCGATCAACCTCGACAATAATCGTATCAATTAGGCGGGTCGTGACATCCTCCCCCACCTAAGCTCGTGACGTCCTCGTCGTGCCTTCCTCATGATACTTCTTGATCTTGTCCGCAAATTGCCACAATAAATCTTCGGCTTCCCAACTCGCTTCGCTATCGGGCAACCCACGCCACTTGATCAAGTACTCCTTGTAACTCGGCACTTCTCGTCTTCGTATTGTACGATCCGACAAGATCTCCTCAACCTCTCGATCGTACGAAGTTACAACCGCTGTTGGTGCCCGCTTGGACACCCCTCGTCCCGGGTCTTCCTCGTCTCCATGATAAGGCTTGAGAAAGCTAACGTGAAAGACCGGGCGTATCTTCAACTTGGGCGGTAGTTGAAGCCGATAAGATACTTTCCCAACACGTCCTATCACCGGGAAAGGGCCTTCATACCTTCGTATCAATCCCTTATGCACCTTCCTCAATGACTTGAATTGTTGAGGCAAGAGCTTCACCATCACTTGATCTCCGACCTCGAACTCGACGTGTCACCTTTTCTCATCCGCCCACTTCTTCATCTTCTTAGCCGCTTTGTCTAATGATGCCCGGGCCAAGTCCGCTTGCTCATGTCATTCCTTCATCGTCTTGTAAGCGGCCGGGCTACCCCCCTCGTATGATGCGGCTAAGGCATTAGGAGTCAATGGTTGGCGCCCCGTGACCAACTCAAAAGGACTCTTCCCCGTGGCTTCACTCCGTTGCATGTTGTAAGAGAATTGAGCAACATCAAGGTGTTTAGCCCAATCATGTTGGTTGGCACTCACATAGTACCGAAGATAGAGCTCCAATAGTGCGTTTACCCTTTCCATTTGCCCGTCCGTTTGGGGATGAAAACTCGTAGAGAAGTTCAACTCTGTTCCCATGATCTTGAACAACTCCGACCAAAAGCGCCCCGTGAATCTAGGATCTCGATCGCTAACGATCACATGTGGCACTCCCCAATACTTCACCACATTCTTGAAAAAGAGCTTAGCCATATCATCTGCCGTAACATCGGGTGGTGCGGCAATGAAAGTTCCATACTTCGAGAATCGATCGACCACCACTATAATACTCCACTTCCTTCCGACTTCGGCAAGCATGTGATAAAGTCCATGGAAACGCTCTCCCATGGTCCCTTGGGCGTAGGTAAAGGTTCCAACAAGCCTCTGGACTTCTTTCGCTCTATCTTGTCTTGTTGGCAAATAAGGCACGTCCGCACGAATGTCTCTACATCGTCTTCCATCCTTGGCCAATAATAAGTGCCTTTGACCAATGCCAACGTCCTCTTAATCCCCGGATGACCGGCCCACTTTGAATCATGACACTCTTTCAAGATTACCCGTCTAAGATCACCCCACTTAGGCACGTAAAGCCGATCTCCTTTTGTGAACAACATGTCTCCTTTAAGCCAAAATCTTCGAGTCTTCCCATCTTTCGCTAAGGCCACGAACTTCTTGGCAAAAGGATCATGTTCCAATCCTTCCTTGATTCGATCTTGGAGGAAGAATTCCACTTGGGTGATTGCCACAAACTCCGCCTTGCGACTCAATGCATCGGCTACCACATTAGCCTTCCCCGGCTTGTACTCTAATTGGAAGTCGAACTCGGCTAGGAAGTCTTGCCAACGAGCTTGCTTGGGACTTAACTTCTTTTGGGTTTGGAAATAACTTGTGGCAACTGATGCGTAGGGATTGCACCAGGCTTTACCTCTCGAGGGATCTCGAGAAGCTTACAACCCCCACCAGGCAGTGTACCTGATCGATGTAGTATAGTATAATGACAAGTACCGGGGGATTGATCGTTCAACTATGAATAGTGTCGCTAGGATTAGAAAACCTAAAGACTAGGTCTAGAGATGAGGGATGATTCTTTTTGCATTTCTATATTTTTTTATGAAAGCAAGTAAAAATCTCGGTTTTGAAGGAGTTGGGCGAAATTAGTTGCTAGTCAACTAACCCAATATTAAAGATGCAATCAAAATAAAATACTAAAAATGAAAATAAACTAAATTAAACTAGAGTTGTGAGCAATATGTGGCAGAATTGTGTTTACTTAGATTTCACTACTCCCTAGATATCTTTTACATGTTAATTACTTGTTATAGTTGCGTGGATGACGGATTGTATTCCTTAATACCATTCATGGGGTGGCTTACTTACTTCCCCAATCCTATGAGCGCCTACTTCACTCCTATGTCGAGCCGGCTAAGAAGCTCCTAACATGGGATCACTAGAATTTGCTCATGCATTAAATACAACCAATAAAACCTAGTACACATCGGTTCATGTTTCCTAAGACGTTCAAGCATGTTACACAATGGAGATCCGCCAGTTTTCTTAAGCCTAACATTGAAATCATTCATCCAATACAACCATAAACAAGTAATCAACACATAATTAACATCTAGGTTTCATTACATCTAAGCAAACACAAAATAGATCTAGCCTAGCATGTTGAAATCAAGACAAGCATAAGCTATAATCAACCAACACATAGACATATTGATTGAATTAAAAGAAGACTTATCTCAATTGAACATGGAAGGATTCAAGGGGTGAAAACCCTTGAAAACATTGTAAAATATGACCTAGGGTTTACAAAGTTCGGCCCTAGTTTTCTCCACACAAGTTCCACCTTAATGAATGAAAAATAGAAAACTATATATAGATTTTGATGGGTGACGGCGTCAAGAACAAATGTCTGACGCCGTCATCTCGCCGCCAAATAGTTTCTCGGACTGCCTAGATCTGGGTCTGACGCCGTCATGTATTCACCTTATGCAGGCTGTCACAAAAAATAGTCTTGACGCCCTTGTTGTAACGCCGTCAGGATTTTACTGGGTCGTCATGGTTTTTACTCATGACGCCGTCAAGTACTGTTCTCAGCATGGAAAATTAAGTCTTTGCCGTTTTCTTCACTTTTATGCTCCAAAAACGTCCGAATTGCTTCCTTTTCGAGAATTCACTCCCAAAGTACCTAAAATCACAAAAGGAACGATTTAGGGCAATATTTGATCAAATAAATTCAATTCCGGGCTTAAATGACCCCCTAAAAGTGGTTCATTTTTCGCCTCATCATATACCATTACACTTGATATTTGCTTGTCCTCAAGCAAATGCGCTTTTATTCTAGTCAAAATACAAGTTAGGGGTCATTTAACACTAATATAAAAGTAATTACAACAAATAATCGTTCAACTAAAGACCAAAGACAAGCACGGAGGTCATACACTAGCACCTCACAAATAGTATTTAGATACTCGGTGTAATAAAGTATATATCACAATATGAAAATGGAAAACATCTCTCACTACCTGTCATAGCAAAATAGATAACCATAGGCTTAGGAAAGGATCAAACCTCCACCACATGGCGTAAGCACTTAGGATAAACTATCAAAGATGTCTTTTAAAGGGTTGTAACATTAGGTGTAGGGATATTGAATACACGGTTTTGTTGGATATAGGCAATCTTTAATGGTGGCGAGTTAATCATCTTGGTTAATTACATGTACAATATGGCGTTGCTAAGCCAAGACTAGACTCTACTTAAGCTAATAAATGAAAAATAACAAAAACATAAAATAAACATAGAATGAAAAAGGATGGTAGTCCGTATGTTTTTTCTCTTTTTTCTTTTTCCATTTTTTTTTTTTTGCTTTTTTTCTTGATTTTTCGATTTTTTTTTTTTTTTTTTTTTTGTGCATACACTTTTACCCTACTATCCAAAATAGTACATCATAGGGAATGAAAATTCTCCTTACACTTGAACTTTTACATACTTTACAAATAACCAATCTAATGACTCGAATTAAGATAATCAAAACACTTTGAGTACTTATAAGATTAACGTACATATGGGGGTAATAATATGATGTTCTTCCCCATTACTCCATAACATTAGTACTTTACCCATGAATCCCAATCGTCCCAAAACAATATGTACAAGGATATGACTCGACTTAGCAATCATGTAATCAATTAGATAATTAACTTAGGGGTTAACAAATAACAATAATGCACTAAAGATGAGTGCATACACGGAAGGCTAAGGCGATTTGGGTGTACATTTAAGTGGGGTGTAACAAATTCTTCCTTTAAGTAAGATGCTTAAAGTTAGAAACGAAAAGATAGGCTCGGAGGGGTGTACTAGGGGTTTCGTGTACTAAAAATGAGTACAACGCTAAGGTGTGGGAAAAATTAGTTGACTTAACTAGCCAAGTAATATAACTTAAATGGTCAAGTAATTATGATACGGGTTTAACACAAGGGTGATCCTAATGCCTCTTATCATGTAGTAAATCCTACTACATGAATGTAGTCTCACTAGCGGTCTCGGGATGCATCACTAACGCAAGTTCTAGAATCTAAATGCTACCGGTACACTCATAAGTACTAATAATAAATGCTTTTCCTATCAAATCTAAAGGCGAACCTCACATATTTGGGTGGAAAATTTTTCTGAATAGTACGATTTTTGTGCTAGTCATACAATCTCCTATCCATGAGACGCTTGCTATGGCTAAAGTTTCACTCCTAAATGTTGTAAAAAAATTTAAATTTGGCGCTAAAATTACACTAAAAAGTATTTCTCATAGTTTTATTACACATCTACTATTAAACAAACAAACTCAAGCGAAAGTGTATCTATAAGGTATCATCATTTTACCCTCCCCTTACACTTAGGATGAACATTGTCCCCAATGTTCAAGTAAAGAATGTAAAAGTGAAATAAGTAAAACAAATGAGATCAAATACTCCCCTGATTCGCTCGGTATGGATAATAAGGTGGCCAGGTTAGATCTTCCTCCAAGAAAATGAACAATCAAAGCTTCCCTTCTAGAAAAATAAATCATCTTCTTGTCATACATAACCTGTAAAACCTGAGAAAACAGACAAGGCAACCTCGCATAAAATCGGCGGCAATCTACATATGCTAACAAATCCTAGAAAATAAAATAAGATATAATGCTTGTGGAATGATGTTTGCAGATTTCCTGGAGATTATAAAACTAATAATTCAACAAAAACTTTAAGACTCCGTTAGAAAAATAAAACTGGTAAAATTTCCAGAATTTTACACGTGACGCCGTCAAGAGTAAACTCGTGACGCCGTCAGAAGTGATCTGCAGAAATTCTTAGGTTAAGTTTCCAGAAAATTTCTGGAAAAACTTGGTCTTACTTCCTGGAAAATCCTGCAAAACTTCATTATGACTTGATACAAGCATTTGACTCTAACAAATACGAATATACATGTTCACTTAATATTGTGGAGAATCATGATCGGTTTCGTTTCTTAAAAACATATTTGGGGTTTCCCCTTACACTTATCTTTTGCAAAAATACCTTTGGATGAAGTTAAGACTAGGCCAAACAACAAAGTAAAGTATTTCCACTATTTTAGTTTTGAAACATGATCTACCAACAATATAAATAAAGCATGCATACGGAAGCAAATAACAAACAAACAAAATAAAAATAAAAATCACACAAAACATTGGTTACCTCCCAAGAAGCGCTTTTCTTTATTTACGAGTCTTGTAGCTAGACTCAATGTCATGGGTTACTACGTGATACGGGTGAGTTCCTCATTGAGGACATCTTTGGGATCAAACTTAGGTTTTAACTTCCTATCGGTTTTCTTAGTACGGTATGACCTTTCAAACTTTTCTCCATCCGGATCATACAAAGTCATCTTCATATGCCATGATCCGTCACCTTCCTTAGGTGGCTTGTCCCACCTCCATTTACACTTATCTCCCTCTCTTTTCCACTTATTCATATCTATATTAAAAGGCATTACGCTTAAGAACTCAATCATCTTCCTAAAGACTAAGGGGTCCTCAAAAGGATTTAGCTCTTCATCTCTAGCTATGAGTTGTTCCATCGAATGTGTCTTTTCCATGAAATCTTTTTCTAGATAGAATGGGCGTTGAGGTCCTATAAAGTTCCTTTCTATCTAAGGTCCATATCTAGATGGTCTCCTATTCATCTCAACCCAATGTGGTGTCGGTTCATCCTTACAATCATAGCTATGTTTCTTAACATCGTATACCGACCAAGTGTCGCCCTCACCTACCGCTATCTTAGACTCCTTACAATCTATCATGGCGCTAGCGGTTGCTAAAAATCCTCTTCCTACCAACAATGGGCATGTAGTGTCACTAACCATGTCTAGGACGTGAAAACCCGCTAAGATAGTTAACTTCCCTACGTGAACAACAACATCCTTAATCATTCCAACCGGGTGGGTAATACTTCCATCCGCTAGACCTATCAATACCTCCGTCTCCTCTAACTTTCCTAGCTTGAGAGCGGTGAAAAGGGATAGGGGAATCAAGTTGAGGCTTGACCCTAAATCGGCTAGTGTGTCGAAAGCTTCAGATCTTCCTATCTTACAAGGCAAAACAAATATACCCAGATCATCAAGATTTTTAGGCAACTTGTTTTGAACGAAGGCGGTCCCATTTTTACCTAGTTTAAACTTCTCATACTTTTCTAGGAGGGCACTATAGTAGGGAGCACGGGCTAAGACATCAATGACAGGACGTTCAAGGTGAAGCTCCTTGAATTCATCGTCAAGGTCTTGCGTGGGAGGTATTTCAATTATGCTTTTGACCAGTTTTATATCGGGTGTTTTATTCGATTGGTCCTTTTGAAGAATTTGGTTTTGCTTGTAACACGTGCTCGTTGATTTAACCGAGTAGTATTGCAGACAAGAAGTGGGTGACGAAACTGATGATATGAAATTAACATTTAGTTTCAGGTTCTTGACTGTGTCGCTTGGGAGTGCTCCCATTTCTCGGTCATTGAGAACTTTCAACAATGTGTCAATTTTGGTGGTCATCTCGCTTTGCTTTTGTTTGAAATCGGCTTCAAACTTAGATATGCGAGCTTCTTGAGATGCCATGAACTTAGACATCAATCCTTCAAGATTGTTGGTACTACCATAGTTGTTAGAAGGGTTGTTGTTGAAAGTACGGTTGGAGGGTGGACCGTTTGGTTGGTAACGATTAGGCGGATTGGAAGAATTGGCTTGATTTTGTTTCCACCTAAGGTTTGGGTGATTTTTCCAAGAGGGGTTGTAGGAATCACCATACAGGTTTGGCTCGGGTTTGAAAGTGTACCACTTATCTTCCGCTTCGTCGGTACGCGAGGATAAGTAGTCCGCAAAAGATGTTCCGGGGAGTTCCACACAATCACGAGTGTCATGGGGACCACTACATAATTCGCATGAAGAAGTGATTTTGTTCACTTGGCTTGAAGGCTTAGGAGCTTCGTAAGATTTCATGAGAAACTTGACTTGGTCCTCAAGTTCCATGATCCTACGGTCGGGAGTGCTAGAGTTGTTCGAAGGCAAAGATATTGCCTTGACCTTTTGTTCAAATCACGGGGATCATTCCAACTTTCGTTGTCATAGAGAGCAAGATCTTCTATGAGTTCCCATGATTGTTCCGCACTTAGATCACGTAGCTTACCACCGGCCGATTGGTCAATGGCTCGCCTTGTGGAGAGATCAATATGGTCATAAAAGATTTGAACTTGGAGCCAAAGATCTATGCCATGATGAGGGACTTTTTGGAGTAAGTCCTTGAAACGAGTCCATGCTTCATAAAGAGTTTCATTTTGACGTTGTTGCAACATCAAGATGTCATTTCTAAGCTTGGTAGTTCTCCCCGGTGGGAAGAATTGAGCAAGGAAACGAGTGGTGAGATCATCCCATGAGGTGATGGATCCCGCGGATAAACGTTCAAGCCATTGACTAACTTGATCACGTAGAGAGAATTGGAATAGGCGTAATCGGGTTGACTCTCTAGTTGTAACATCAAGGTCTATAGAATCTACGATTTTAAGGAAGTCCTTGAGATGTTGGTTTGGATCTTCGGAACGAAGTCCATGGAATGCACATCCGCTTTGCACCAACCGGATGGTGTCGGATCACAAGGTGGTCACATTGGCTCCTTGGGTGAGCTCAATGGTGTTTCGGTAGCCTTGATGGCTAGGTCGGGAATACTCTCCTAGGGTTCGGGGCCTAAGAGGTTGGTTGTCTAGTGGTGGGTTTTGTTGTGGTGGGATGAGGGGTTCAAAGATGTTACCATCGTCCATCATGTCGGATGGCAAAGAGTTACGAACAAAAACACGAAGAAATAAGATAGATTAAAGAGAACCTAAAAATCAAAATAAAATCTTACTAGAAAGGAATCTAGCAAGTAGACCTAATAAAAAGAGATTCTAACCTAGACAATAACTATTCCCCGGGTTGCGGAGCCAAAAACTTGATGCGTAGGGATTGCACCAGGCTTTACCTCTCGAGGGATCTTGAGAAGCTTACAATCCCCACTAGGCAGTGTACCTGATCGATATAGTATAGTATAATGACAAGTACCAGGGGATTGATCGTTCAGCTAGGAATAGCGTCGCTAGGATTAGAAAACCTAAAGACTAGGTCTAGAGATGAGGGATGATTTTTTTTGTATTTTTATATTTTTTTATGAAAGCAAGTAAAAATCTCGGTTTTGAAGGAGTTGGGCGGAATTAGTTGCTAGTCAACTAACCCAATACTAAAGATGCAATCAAAATAAAATACTAAAAATGAAAATAAACTAAATTAAACTAGAGTTATGAGCAATATGTGGGAGAATTGTGTTTACTTAGATTTCACTACTCCCTAGATATCTTTTACATGTTAATTACTTTTTATAGTTGCGTGGATGACGGATTGTATTCCTTAATACCATTCATGTGGTGGCTTACTTACTTCCCCAATCCTATGAGCGCCTACTTCACTCCTATGTCGAGCCGGCTAAGAAGCTCCTAACATGGGATCACTAGAATTTGCTCATGCATTAAATACAACCAATAAAACCTAGTACACATCGGTTCATGTTTCCTAAGACGTTCAAGCATGTTACACAATGGAGATCTGCCAGTTTTCTTAAGCCTAACATTGAAATCATTCATCCAATACAACCATAAACAAGTAATCAACACATAATTAACATCTAGGTTTCATTACATCTAAGCAAACACAAAATAGATCTAGCCTAGCATGTTGAAATCAAGACAAGCATAAGATATAATCAACCAACACATAGACATATTGATTGAATTAAAAGAAGACTTATCTCAATTGAACATGAAAGGATTCAAGGGGTGAAAACCCTTAAAACCATTGTAAAATATGACCTAGGGTTTACAAAGTTCGGCCCTAGTTTTCTCCACACAAGTTCCTCCTTAATGAAGGAAAAATAAAAAACTATATATAGATTTTGATGGGTGACGGCCTCAAGAACAAATGTCTGACGCCGTCATCTCGCCGCCAAATAGTTTCTCGGACTGCCTAGATCTGGGTCTGACGTCGTCATGTATTCACCTTATGCAGGCCGTCACCAAAAATAGTCTTGACGCCCTTGTTGTGACGCCGTCAGGATTTCACTGGGTCGCCATGGTTTTTACTCTTGACGCCGTCAGGGTCTTCCTCTTGACGCCGTCAGGTACTATTCTCAGCATGGAAATTTAAGTCTTTGCCGTTTTCTTCACTTTTATGCTCCAAAAACGTCCGAATTGCTTCCTTTTCCAGAATTCACTCCCAAAGTACCTAAAATCACAAAAGGAACGATTTAGAGCAATATTTGATCAAATAAATTCAATTCCGGGCTTAAATGACCCCCTAAAAGTGGTTCACTTTTCGCCTCATCAGCAACATTATCCGTCTTGATCACGAATCTTGAACCCAACAAATAATGCATCCAAATCCGCAAGCAATGGATGATTGCCGTCATCTCTTTCTATTGTACCGTGTGCTTCCTCTCCGTCTCATTTAATTCCCGACTCTCGAATGCGATCGGGTGTCCGTCTTGCATTAGAATCCTCCAATTGCAAAGTCTGATGCATCCGTATGTAACTCGAAGGGCATGGTCACATCCGGCAGTCTCAACACCGGTTCCTCTATAACCGCCTTCTTCAAACTCTCGAACGCCGCCTGGCACTTCTCATCCCACATCCAAGCTTTGTTCTTCTTCAATAGGTCCGTCAATGGAAATGCTATTGCCGAGTATCCCATGATGAACCTTCGATAATAATTCACCAAGCCAAGAAAAGATCTCAACTCCGTCACCTTGGTTGGTGGTTCCCACTCTTGGATAGCTTTTACTTTTTCCCCATCCATCATCAATCCACCGTCTTTGATCTTGCGCCCCAAGAACTCGACTTCGTCTTGGGCGAAGGAGCATTTTTCCAATTTCACATAAAGCTCGTTGTCTCGCAACACTTGGAACACCTGTTTCAAATGCAAGACATGCTCCACCAAGGTATGACTATAAACAACAATATCGTCCAAGTATACCACCACAAATTTATCAAGGAACGGGTGAAATAACTTATTCATGAGGGTGCAAAATGTAGCGGGAGCATTTGTTAAACCAAAAGGCATGACTAACAACTCGTAAGAACCATACCTCGTGACACACGTCGTCTTAGCCTTGTCTCCCTCCGCTATCCGTACTTGGTAGTACCCCGATCTCAAGTCTAACTTGGAGAAGTATCTCGCCTTTCCAAGTTGATCAAACAAACCCGCAATGAGAGGAATAGGGTACTTGTTCTTGATCGTTACCTTGTTAAGTGCCCGGTAGTCTATGTGCATCCGCAAGGATCCGTCCTTCTTCCTTTGAAATAGCACCGGCGCACCATATGGGGAATTCGAGGGTCGAATATAGCCCGCATCTAATAGATCCTTGAGTTGTTTACTCAACTCCTCCAACTCCGGCGGTGGCATTCGGTAAGGGGCTTTAGCGGGTGGCTTGGACCCCGGTTCCAACTTGATGGTATGATCCACTTCCCTCCTAGGTGGTAGCTTCTTGGGCAACTCCTTGGGCATCACGTCCTTGAACTCATCAAGTACCCGCTCGATCTCCTTAGGTACCTCCACTTTGCCCGACTCTTCATCCGTCTCTAGCCTTGTTACCGCCAAGTAGCAAGGTTCACTCTTGTTGTACCCTTTCTTGAATTGCATGGCCGAAAGGGTCTTCACTCCACACTTTGAATCCCGCTCCGTGCTAACCATGCAAGTCTTTCCACCATCTAGGATACATAAAGTGTTAGCAAATGGCATAGGAAAAGCTCATACCTTATCGAGGAGCTCTAACCCAAGAACGAAATCGAAATCATCCATCGGGACCATCGACAAGTCAACCGTCCCCTCCCATTCTCCAATCTTCACCCGAACATCTCTAGCCACTCCTTCCATCGGTTTGGCTTTTGAGTTTACCGGCTTAAATGTCCCACTCCCTTTCGTAGCGCTAATCCTTAACGGCTTTGCTTCATCAACCGACACAAAATTATGAGTGGCACCGGAATCAACTAGAGCATGTACCTTGGTCCCATTGACGGTTGCTTCCACGAATTGTAGTCCTTTTCCTACAACTTTTGGCACCTCCGTCTTGGCCTTGATTGCATACAATTGTAGTGAATTCCTTAACATAATCCCGGATTGTTCCGGATTGCTTGAGTTTACGAAGCCGACTCTTTGCCTCGTTCTTAGCATTCTCCGGATAGAATTGCTTCTTAAGTTCTACTACAAAATCAGCCCAAGTGTTGATAGTACACGTACCTCGCTCGATATCTCCATATCGACGCCTCCACCATAACGTCACGGTATCCTTCAAGTATCGGGTCGCTGATGAGTGTGTAAATACTCATCATTTTTACCATTTCTGAGCTGCCAAAACATCCAAAAACACTCAATAATGAATCAAAATAGTGAAAATATCCCAGGAAAGTGTTTTACATGTCTCAAATGCAAAAATACCAAAAACAGATGAAAAACGCACAAAGTTTGCATAATTGGCAGTTTCAGTCCCCCAACTTTCAAAAGTTGTCAAATCTAGTCCCTGGTCATTCTAAAAAACTTGAAAAAGTCACCAAAGGTCCTTATAAATCAAAAAGTTACATAATTAGTCCTTTGGTGAAAAGTTTCACAAAATGTCAAGTTTAGTCCCTGAACTTTGAAAATTGTCAAAATGGTCCCTGGGATATGAAAAACTTTGAGAAAAACAAATTTGGTCCTTGCACTAACCTTTTATGACAGGATTGGTCCTTGGTGGAAAGTTTGGTGAAAATTACACAAATGGTCCCTGAAGTTTGAAAGTTTGACGGTTTCAGTCCCTGGTGAAAAATAAATTGAAAAATCATTCCAGGACCTTGCACTATTCATGATATGGCATAATTCACCCTTTAAAATACTTTTGAAGATTGCCAAATCACAACCCTCAACTTTCGGAAATTTACAAAATTAGTCCTTGTGTAAAAAACCTAAACCGGATCCACAACCTAAATAATACTACTCCATAATTATCCAATCCAATGCCTAAGCCTAGCCCACCACCCATCCTATTTCCTTTGGGCCCAAATGAAACACCGGCCCACTCCATAAACCCAACGCACCCTTAATAGTTTAACCGGGTCAAACGTTGACCTGGTCAAAACCAGTCAAACACCCCAAATACCGCCCTTCTCCTTCTCCCTCACCCAGACCACTCAACCCTGGTTTTGCCAATACCACCACCACTTGCCCATCCCATCACCACCGCCCAACCCACTACACCTACCTACACCACCACAATAAATGATTTCCCCCCAGTTGCACTCAATCAGTGAGCAAATTGCAAAAACTCTTTTGGCGCCAAAACACGTGGCGCCTTGTTAGTGGACCAAATTCATCAGAAGAAGGTGGGATATGCTCAGAAAGGATCAAGAAGACCTAATATGGAGCTATAAATAGAAGAAGATGCAAGGAAAAATAGTGTGTAGTTTTTTTAGTAGTCTTAATTTGTGTCGAATTTAAATTATCTCTCAAATTAGTGTAATCTTTTCAATTCCCAGCATTGTAATAGTTCAATCATTGTATTTCAACTCTTTTTAAGCTATAAAATTATAAGTTTCAGTCTGTTTCAAGTTTGTGCATTTTATTCCATTTTTCAAATTCTCAAGTAGCTCAATGGTGACTTAAAGCAAGACTAATGGACTGAGATAGACAACTTAGGTTCCCTACAAGCTTGTTGAAGCTTTAGAAACCATTAAAATCCAGTATTAGTAGATAATCTCAAGAATATAAAAAAGTCAACCTTGGTCAACTTTGCCTGTTTGATTCTTGTTTTCAGGTTTGAAGGAGGTATTGGTGATCAATCTTGGAGCTGGTTGGCCTATCTAAAGATAGGCTTCTGTGGAGAAGCCCCTTGTTCAGCTAGGGGTTTGGTTGTAAGCCTTTGCAAATTTTCAAATTCCACTAAAAGTTTAATCCTTGTTACTATCTGTTTGCTTGTTGTTTATTTGGATGATTTGTGATTGTTTGTAGTATTTGAGTAATGTTTAAGTAAATCTTAGTATAATATCAATAGCTTGTTTGATTAAATCAAATTCCACTTAGTAACTTAGAGTTAACTGTCAAAAATTAGTGTAAGTAGTATACCTGTGTTGTGGTTGTAACATTTTGTTTCTAAGTGCTTAAATTAGCCTACCTAATCATAATTAGTCAGTTTGAATCAAGATTTTGAGCCCTAGTGTAATCTGCATTGAAAATCACCCAACAGTCCCACATAAAGGGGTGTTTGGATTTGCACAGTTGGTAGTGTTTGTGTGGATCTCAAAAGGAAAAATTAGCCTAGACAGCATACCATAGTCCCAATTGATAATCACAAGCTTTGAACCAATTGTTGTTTCAAGTCTAAAGTCAAAATCTCACAAATTTTCACTCCACAGTTAACTGTGAAGGGTTTTGGTGTCTAAATCCATTTAATCAGTTATATTAGTTATTAACATAGTGTAAACTAGCTTAAATATACCTTGTAACACCATTTTTAGTCAGTAGGAACCATTGGAAGTTCATATAAGTCAAACTAGTTCTTGTTCTAAAAAAGTCAAAGTGTACCTTTTCAGATTTTCTCAAAACTAGGGTGATTTTTATAGATTTGTGTGTTGAGATTCAAGCTCTGAGCTTTTGTGAACTTATTCTCTACCAGCTGATCTTTAAGTTTCCACATTTGTTTGATTTTTATGAAATTGTGTGTGGCCCCCACAAGCTAGGGAAATCACTTGCAGGGCAAGCATTTCCCCTGCACCACCACACTCAGTCCATCACCACCACTTTGGTGGTGATTTGTGACCACCTCAGTGGGCCCCACTTGCAAAACCTGGCACCATCCAACCCCCTCCTACCAGGGAGTGTGGATTGACCATTGCTTTGACCTTAAACATTGTGGACCCCACCTGGAATTAGCCATAAAGTCTGTCCCATAATCTGAGTGAAACTCAGATTTGCTAAGTGCTTATTTGGACTTATTCAGCTTATGTGTGATCAAATGTTGTTGTTTCTGGCTTATTTGTGATTTTTAAGCTTGTTGGTATTCATTTTTACCCTTGTGGATCCCACCTTCACTCATTTGACCTAAATTGACCACACAGTCAACATAAGTCAACTGTATAAGCCAAGGGGGTGCAAAGTGCTTATTTTTCATTTACAAAAAAGTTGTTTTCATTAAAAGTAGTTGTTTTTAGGTATTAATCAAGTTTGTAAAAGAAAAATTCAAAAAAGTCAAGTTTAAAATAAGATAGTTTCTATTTAATTCAACTTAATTTCAATTTTCATTTTTAGATTTTAATTAAGTACTTAGTGTTTTTATATTTTTATTAATTACCTTATATAGTAAAGTAATTTTGATAATTTTTTCAGATTTTTATTTTGTCATTTAGTATTTATTAGATTTAATTTTAGTTTTCTTAATTATTAATTAATATTAAGTATTAAATCTCCTATTTAGTTTTTATAAGGTTAAACTTAGTTTTTATATTTTTCCTAGCTCTAATATAGTATAATAGATTTTCAGAAAATATAATTTTGAATTCTACTGTTCATTTTCCATTTTTCTTATTTAATTTGTTTAATTTAGAATTAAAGTAATTAAAAGGTAAATAATTAGTGGATTAATCTTAAAACTTAATTTTAAAGTTTTTATAATTTTGTAGGATTCCTGTGATGGTTAAGTAATTTTATAAATTTTATCTTAATTTTCTAAGTTAATTTAGTATTAATATTAATTAAAAGTAGTTTAATTAAGTTAAATAGTTTTCAATTTATAAAAAACCCATAAAAAGACAAAAATATATATTTTTATTTTTTATACTTTCTTCAAGTTCTAATTTAAGTTTAGAAATTGTTTTTGCAACTTTTTAGTTTAATTTGTTATAGTTATAATTATTAGTTAATTTAAATTAGATTTTAAATAGTTTTATTAATTAAATAATATTTAAATAGTATTTTAATCATTTTTCATAATTTCATTTTCATTTTTAATTTTAAGTTTTAAAAAGTGTCAAAAGCACCCCCTGTAGTTTGATAAATACCAAAATCCCACTTTTTCAGTCCGATTGCGTAAATCTGAATTGTGAATACGTGCATATATCTGTTATCTGATTTTTGTGAATATTATATCTGTGTACAAATACCATCATAACAGTAGCAATATCAATTCCACATCATCTGGCTACTGTCCTCAGTGCCACTTTCTAAAAAACGATTTCAAACGACACCATTTCAATCTCGCTGGGACTTTAACGACCCGGGAATACACTATACTATCACCGGAGTATTGATTCTAGGCTGTCTTTGACTTATTGACCTTGGTCAATAATATCTGACGGTTCGGGCTCAATCAGTCGCCATATTGAACTTGGAGTTGTCATCCGTGATTTTGACACCTTCCAAGTATTGCTCCATCTCCCATAAGAAATCATCGACCGCCCTAGCTTCCCGTTTTCCCATGAACGGTGATGGTTTAGGAACATCAATCTTTGGAGCATGATGGCTAGCTTCGCCACCTCCATTGACCATGGATCGCTTGCATAGCACCACATCAGCTTGCAAGTCTTCGACGGTCTTACGAATGTTGGAGATCTCTTCTCCAAACTCTTCTCGCAGTTTCTTGATCTCACCCATGAGCATTTCCTTTAAGCCATGGATTTCGCGCTTCATGTCACCGCTAAGAGCATTAAGAACGACCCTAAAGTCCTCCTTCATGCTCGTAAACTCGGAATTAAGACCTTCCAAGCCCTCAACTTGGTCCTTCAACTCCGTCACGGATGTCTCAACACCTGTCAATCTCATATCCAAACTCGTCACTACATCCTTAAACGTTCCTCTCTTCTTAGGGTCTTGACGCTTATCGTCTCGGCCTTGCCTCTCATCAAGAATCACACTTCCACTAGCAACAATCTTCTCGGTTACGTTCGCCATCGCCTCGAATCAACCTGGCTCTGATACCACTTGTCACGGAATTATCTCTACAAGGTCTTCCGTGCGGCACTTAGTCTCGACTAAGCTCAGCCTTGCTCGAATACTCAACGATGTATGCAACTAAGAAAGCTTCAAAGATAGGAACAAGTGGAATATGAAAACGCTTTGTATTGCTTAGAACTTTTACAAGAGAGCTTTACAAGTGAACTTCTTGGATGATCTCTACAAATGAGGCTACCATCTATTTATACTACTCCTAGGAAGCTATGTACAAATTCTAGAGAATTCTATGGTAGGAAAGTTCTAGGACTTCCATGAGCTTCTAGGGCTTCCATGTGATTCTAGATCTTCCTACATCCTCCATACTTTTACAAGGGCTTCCAAACTTATCCATAATCTCCAAGAGAAGTATAGAATAATCCAAAATCCCGATCAACCTCGACAATAATCGTATCAATTTGGCAGGTCGTGACATGTAGCTAACTTAGTGTCTATGTTTTTGTCGAATTTTTTCAAGCCTTTTTAAGTAATATCACTGTTGGTCCTTAATTTCATAATTTTGTTGGCTTTTGAGATGATGATCATACCTCATATTGTATAAAGGTCGTTTAATAATTATACATACATAGTCAACTAGTCAAACCTAGGGCTTTTGTAGTATAATAACTGTATAACTACACCCCTCATGACAACATGAAGGGGTGGAATTATCACGTCATGTATTTCGATTTGCATGTGCAAATAATAAGAGTTTCTCATTTTCTATTTCTTCTTTTCTTCTTCAACTCTTAATTTCTTTGATTTGTGGTTTGGATCTTGATATTACTTGTTACCTACTATTGGTATCAATCCAACACAAAATTATGGAGTGAAATCTTTACAAAAATCACTATCAAAAAATTGTTCTTAAAAACTTTTTTATACATACGAACTAAACCGAGATAGATCTCAAAATCAGAACTTAAAACTTTACAGATAAATTTCAAAACTTTTACGTTTGAAAGCTTTTAAATGGGTTTGGTTAGATTTTGTCGGTTTGGAATTGGTTAAGAAACATCAAAACAGAAGATTTGGTTGATTTTTGTTAAGTTTTACGTTTTTAGCTAGTACCTCGGTAGTCCAAAAAGCATTTTTTCTCCAATAGCGTAGTACTTTTTACCAAGATAACTTATATCCCGGTTGGATAACCCGGTCTTTTGTGAAACTTTTTTGGTCCATGTCACCCTTCGGAATTACTTGCATACGTGTCACCGAGATAAATTGATACCTCGGTTTGTTTCTCGGGTTATTTTCATACTATCTAGGATCTAGAGTAGCTCGATTCTCCCTTATAGTTTCTAAATAAAACTCTGCTAAAATTTTGATTAGTGACCAAGATAACACAGCCAAGCTAGTTCATTACAAAACTGAGATAATAGCTAACAAGGTTCTAGGGTTATTTCGGTTCACTCTTAGTGTTTGTTAACAAAAATCTATCTGAATCACGACTTGTAACCGAGATAACACCTTAAACAACACCCTTAATAGTTCATCAAACAACTGAGTTAGTTAAGTATAAAGCTTCATTCATTAATTCGGTTCTCCCATTAGTTTTACGAAAGAAAACTGTGCCCGAAACACGATTTGAAACCAATATAACTTAATCAATACACAACCAAGATAACAACAAACAACCGAGATAACCTCACTATTTAACCGAGTGACTAAAAACACGCTTCATTATCATAACAAATCCATTATAAAGGTTTACTTAACATTCACAATCATCATGTCTACTTTTAAACCAAATGATGTCATCACCGTAGGTTCTAAAAAGTAAAAACCATCCTCTAATGCTCTATTGGGATAGTTATATACAATGGTCTACTCGTATGATGAGGTTCATAGATGACAAACCAATGGTGAACAACTTCTCAACTCGTTTGTGTTCCAGACTTAACCTGGTGAATCCCATCAGGCTATGCTGAACGCATAGTATCGCTGCTCCCCAACTGTCACTAACGGTTTAGATGTACAATCCGACATATGACAGCATGAACGCACAACAAGCACCATTTTGTATGAGCCAAGGAGAAGAGACCACTTGTCCTCTTTGTCTGCTCATCATATGATCAACGCGTGGCCTCCCCACAACCGTTGATCATTCCTTAACGGTTTATCTCTAAGGGTAGTGGCAGTCGCAACGATATGGCCAGCGGTTTGGGCCATACCGGCGGTGAACACCGCCGCCACATAGGCAAAAAAATAAACGGTTTGGCTGGGCAACATTTGATGCTTCAACGGTTTGGAAGAATGTTAACGTTGGAGCATTAAAGTTTTTTGACCGTTGGACAATTTTGGGACGTTGGCAGTGGAAAAAAAAATCCTTTATAAATACTATACTTTCATTTGTCAAAATTACTTCCAATTCAAAGCAAAAAAATCCTTCTATATCTCATACAAGAAAGCAAAAAGAGTGTTGCATGGATCAAAGAAAATCAAGAGGTCGTGGACGGGGCTTTCGTGGACAACATGTTCGTCTGCAAGTTTCACCGATGAATCAACAATACCCTCAACACCAAATGAGTCCTCAATCGGCCTACTATCCCCAACCTTCACCATCGATGAATCCATATTATCAACAACAATATTATACCCAACCTCCACCACCGATGAATCCAAGCCAATATAATATAACAATGACAAGTGAGTTCGACCTATTTATTGACTACCGTGAAGGTCCTTCGCGTCGTGAACCAAATGTTGAATGCGAACTACCTCTATATAGTGACGATGATGATGATGTTGAGTTTGTTCCCGAAACGCAACCACAAACTCAAATCGGTATTAATTTTTAATTTTATAAATTATTATTTTATTTGTTATAATTTTATACGGTATTATTTTATTTGTTAATTTTATATGTTCTAATTTTATGCGTTGTTATTTTATATGTTCTAATTTTATAAGTTATTATTTTATATGTTAAAATTGTATACGTTATTATTTTATATACTAGTTGGTGATGTTCAAGTCGTTAAAGGGAAAACAAAAACTAAAGCGGATAAAAAACCTTGGACGTCGGCCGAAGAGGTTGCTTTGGCTAAAGCGTGGGTTCATGTCTTGACATGTAAAAAAGTTGGGAATGAACAAGGTCGAGATAGGTTTTGGGGTAGAATTTTAGAACATTTCAAGGATAGCGTGAAAGATACTACGCGAACTCATCATAGCTTGAACACAAAGTGGGGAAATATGAATGCCGCCATGAGTGTCTTTAACGGGCTATACATCCAACAAGTAATTTTTAAACTATATACTTATGTTAATTTATATACTTGTTTTAATTTATATGTTTGTGTTAATTTATATACTTGTTTTAATTTATATGTTTGTGTTAATTTATATACTTGTATTAATTTATACTCTTACTTTTATAATTGTAGACTCGTATTCGTGAGAGTGTGTGTGACGATATTAACGTCATGACTAATGCCATGGCCGATTATGATAAGAAAAATAAGGGCAAGTCTTTTACTCATATTGAGGCATGGAAGGTTGTTAGGGGAGAAGACAAATGGTTGAAACAACCATGTTTTGTTCAAGCATCTTCGGCATCTCATTCCGACAAACGAAGAAAGTGTTCGGAATCTAGCTACTACATGTTGGGAAGCAATGACAATGTCGAAACTGTTATTCCCGATCTAAATGACGACACAACTCCTACACGTAAAAGAAAAGGGGAAAAGACCGATAGTGAGGCGTTGACAAAGAATAGTGTTGTTGAGAACTTCGAGAGCTACACGACAAAGAAAACACAAATGTTGGAGGAGCCGCACGAGCACATAACCGATCCGGTTATGCGAGAAATCGCTCTTATGAAAAAACGGGAGTACGCGGCGAAATATGTATGGCCTACCGATTTTTAAAAATAATTATGTTTTTTTTCCAAGTATTATGTAATGTTCTTTTAATTATTAATGAAATATTTATGTTTTTATTAAATTGTTTAATATAATTTATGAAAATAAAAAATAAAAAAATAAAATTAGTTAAGGTATGGAATAAGGGAAGTGATTTGTACACCATTTTTATTTGTCACTAAATTATGCATAGCGGTGTTGTACTGTATGCATTACTGGTGTATAGCCAAAAAGAAATTGTGCACAAATCATCTCCCATGGAATAATGGTTGCCACTAAAAAAGGGTTGAGATGTATGAAAAAAGTATGAATGAGGTGGAATGATATTATTAGTGAGTTGGGAGGTATGTCGTTTTTTCAGAGGCATAATTGCCACCACCCTAAACCATACAAGCCTTTATATAAATAAAAGGCTTCACACACAAAGTTAACAAGTTACACACACTTGAGTAAATACTGCCTTGCACACAGTCTACACATAGTTTGTTTAATTGTTGCTTAGGCTTCTTGATCTTTATCAATTCATTGGGTCCTTGCCATTAAACACATAAAACCAAACAACACAATCATCCCAATCCACTCTTAATACCGATTTACATATCATACGTAAACAGTGATATTTTTTTGGTAAAAAGGAGTAATCCTGCACCCTGGTAAATATATAAACCAAAAACGTAAACAGTGATCATTGTGACTAGTCTTAGAGCTTATGTGACGAAGTTGTATATCGGTGCCTTATTTTATATATCTATTTATTTTTTTAGCTCTAAAATTAGAAAAAATAAGTTTTATATGAAAGATGAACTTTTTTATTTATTCTATTCGACAAAATAGAAATTCGTTTCACTAAGCTCGTGTATTTTATAAAAAACTTTGTAAATAATCTTCCATAGAAAACAGAATTTATACTACAGTACCATACAAGCTCATAATTTTTTATTTGGTCTGATTGAAGTTTGTCCAGAATACAAGAGACTATTATCGGTACATCGTAATCTGGAACTAGAAATGTTCAGAGGTGATGGTTAAGCAGTCGGTTTCATATATAATTTGGTAGATAGCATATTTTAGTTGATCATATTCTATAACATATAGCACCGAACATAAAATTTTAGTAATATATATTGTTCAACCTTTATAACATGTGTCTTATAAACTTTCATACTAATAATAGAAAATTCTCAATTGCAATACACTTCTATTCGACTTATGTAAGTACGAAAATATAGAGGAAGAAATTGATGTACGTGAAATCGTTTTATCATTCATTAACTCATTGTAGCTAATCTAAGATCTTTCTGAAAACACTTGCTTATAATCACTGTGGCCAGCACGAGTTCATGGCATGCAACGAAACAAAACCAGAAACCTACCGTTCTAATTAAACAATAATTAGTTTGGTGAATATCGAGTTAATGAGTGTAGAGGGGACAAAGCGAGATCATGTGTCTCCGATTTGTTTATTACACACCATGTGTAATGTGTTTCGTAATTGTACCCGTTAATTTTGCTGAGCCTCTTTCTTGCCTTCAATTAACAAACACATGATATTATTAAACAATGTCTTATTCAGTTAAGCGTGCCTAGTGGAGAGTAGTACCGGTTTGGGTGACCAAACCCAAACCGGGAAGTCCTCACTTGTGGACCACTGCCCTGTCGGTACGATTTCAAAGTCCTTCAATGAAGGTTTCAACCCACCAGGGTTCGAATCTGGAGAAGGCATGGTTTACTTCAATTTAAGTGTCGTGCCTTCGGGCGGCTTAAGTTAAAGGTTTTCCCCCATCAGGTTTCAAATTGGACATGGATTTCCCTTGAAAGAAAGTAACCGTTAAAAAAAAAATGAAAGAATTTGGCTAGATTTAGTAGCCTAGCAGGTTAAACTGGTTGTCTTTTATACTGACTAAATTAAATATGAAAAATATGAGTCATAAATTTCTTTCCCTTCTATCCTGAAATATACTACGTATATAACTTTGTTATAATCATACAACAATATATTTAGTTACAAGCTCAACTATCATTAAACTTAAACATATGTATTTCGTTGACCTTTGTTCTGTACATCTCTATGTAACTATTACAGTTATATTGAAAATTTGTAAACTTTAGTAGAATTTTATAGATTTTTTTACAAGTATAATGTTACACAATATCATCATAAATCAATGGCAACCCTATCACACTGGATACAAAGAACCATTATTAGTATGAAATATTGTTTCATTTACGAAGTGTTTTTGAAAAAGAATTCATAGTATGGCTAGAAGGATTTAATTAACGTTTAAACACAACAACAAATGTTTTATGAAACACCAGAGAATTATTGAGACATTGAGTACATTGAAATGTGATGTCATTTGCTATAATGATGAACGTACGACGGTTTTATCTATAGTACTTGCCATATCTTTTAATAAATGTAGTTTACCACAGATAGAGATTATGTTGTTGTTTATACTTTATAAAGCTAAAATTAAGTTACTTTTTGATACAGTAACATATCAAAATCAAAATAAAACTTTAGTAGGGTGAAAAAGTGCAAGCAATGTTGGTTTTGGTTGCCCAAATCCTCAAAAGAAGAAATAGTAGTACATGTGAATTTTCATGCAAAAAGTAGAGCATGTCAACTATACCGCAAGACAGGGAAAAAGAAGAAAAGCAAAACTATATATTTTTGTTCATTTAATTTCACAGACTTGAAAAAGTGTCTTTTGCTACATCCTAGTGTTTTATTCTACCTTTATATCCATATCATTTTCATATAAATAAACAAGATATTCTACTTTATGCACGTATGCATTTGTCTCCAAAATTTCATATATGTCTACAAAAACAACATAAATCAATCTTCCCATAACAGTTTATATGAAGAAGTTATGATGTAAACAATCATATATACCTTACTTTGGAGAGAATACTACACTCATGTTTGTTATGGTTTAAACATAAAGTTGTTGAATTATATTGCAAAGTTGGTTTGGGAAATTCACAAATTTTTCGTCGGGTATTTCTTACAAAGATTTAATTTAATCTTTTTGGTATCAAGTGATACCAAACAATAACCAAACACACTACACATCAATAAACTCATTACAAAAAAGGAAACTTCTAAAATGCCAACTAATCCTAGCTAGTAAGGAGGGTGGCAGTCATACTTCCGAAATCACCTATACCTCTCAAATCCACCAATAATATCATTTCAACTCATTCCATCTCATTCATACTTTTTTCATACCTCCCAACCCTTTTTTAGTGGCAACCATGCTTTTTTCATACATTTCAACTAATTTTATTTTTTTATTTTTTATTTTAATAAATTATATTAAACAATTTAATAAAAACATAATATTTCATTAATAACTAAAAGAAAATTACATAATACTAAATACTTAACGTTAGTAATTACCGGGACCAAACCATACCCCGTAAGTCAATACTTATCAAAATTACTACAAAAACATTACATATTCACCACTTCGTACAAGAGGTGGCGTTTGCTATACGTGTCATGGGACACATGTTATAACTTTGACAAACTTTTTCATTGTAGTAAAGTCACATGTACTCATATACTTGCATCCTAACATAAATCACCTCTCATTTGATAAACTAAACTTCACCAAATCCCTCTTTATTCTTTTTTGCTGTCGTACACCTCTAATTCACCATCTCCACTCATAGTTGAATTTAAGCTTCAAGATATACTTGAAAGATGAAGGTTTAGTGATTACAACATAGTCCAGTACCCTTGTTGATGAAGCAATGGAGAAAGTCTTTTTTGTTTTATCCCAACGTTCCAAAATAAATCCCCAACGTCTATAATTTGCTTTGAAATTCCCATACCTCCGAGGCAATATATGCCGTTCTCACCTTGCCGTTGGGCTTGCCGGCTAGGTGGCGGCGGGGTTCACCGCCGGCATGCTCTTGCCGATGGTGATACCGCTTGCCACTGCCAGTGTCTGCCACCCTTCTAAGAGAGTGACCATTGCTAACACTAAATGTTAAATGCCTAAAAACTTAATTTACCTAATTGAACCTTTTGACGACAACCCTCCATGTGCCAATAAGATGAGTCAAAAGAAAGAAGCTACAACTTGATGATGATTGATGAGTCAAAAGTGACAAGTAAGAACTTAATACTCTGTATTAAAACGATAGGTGAACTAACCTAAGTTGATGTTTTATGCAATTTTAGTGTCCTTAAGTTTTAGCAATGATTTTTAGTTTAATTCCAAGAAAGAAAATGATTGAGATACTTAAAAGTGTGATTAATTATGTGCTTAAATAAATGTGACAATAATTTATTGGTTTGTGAAGAAGCGAGTCTTTTTGTTGGTATCAACACGATGCTGACACATAAGTTTATGCATAAAATTAAAGGAGATGATTTGCACACTCCATGAAATATTAGCACACTCCAATTTAGTTTATTTGGACATTTATAAACTCACAATTACCTATACATTTTCACTCATGTCACAATTACCTATACATTTTCACTCATGTATAGGTATAAATGTGCAAATACTATTAATTGAAGTGTCCTAATTAATTTAGAGAGTTTACAGATCATATCTCTATAATTAGAAGAATACTAGTTAGCATGCCAATAATGCTCTTCCAAGAATACCCTTGATGAAGATATGATAGGTATGTTACGTATATGTGGTTGTTTGGTGAAAACCAAACTCCAAAACCTACAAATATGTCTGAATCGTACGACTTTGAGAAACGTTCCTATCCGAAACCACTCACCCGGACTGTCTGATCCAAATTCGTACCCCTTTCTGGCCCGAACAGTCCACTACACTTTTCAATCAACTTTAATTTAAAAACCTGGCTTTTTGCAACAGTAATCATTATGTGTTTTCAAAAAAAAAAAAACTATGCCCTTTAAAGTAAAATTTTAGTGGAAATGGGTTAAAAGACATCTCTATCCTTACTAGTACTTGGTTTTTTTAGGATAACACCTTTTCAAATAAATGACATATATTATTCTCAAAAAAAATATATATGACATGTATTATGAAGTCAAAAATTGCAAACTTTTTTATATATTTTTTTTCTTTTTCAAAAGTTAATAGTATCCACTTGCACGTTCATTTTAGAAAAGGACACATCAAAACGGGAAGATCTTAAAGATACGATTTTAAAGACAAAATTGCCCCACCAATTTTTATACTTACTTTGTTTTTCAACGCACATATTTGTCTAATAAACTGATAATGTCTTTACCGGTTAACTTGTAGAGTGTGAGTTTACTCATATGCACACACGGTCTAACTACGGTATTCACATTATATTTTATTATTATTATTGTTTTTTATTTATTTATTTATTTTTTAAATTCGGAAACATATCATGTTGAATATATATCATGCTGCTTGATCACTAAACCCTTTGACACTAAAAGTATATAGGTTATTGTTAAAACTAAAAGCCTTAAGTGATCATAAGTCGCAGCTTAATTTTCCCAGAGTAGTATGGCCAAAAGACAAACACATAGCCTTGAATTGAATTTTTCTATTTCTATACCCTGCTTTTGTAAATTAAAGTAAAATAGCTATATACTGATATACTCTTTGCGACAAACATAGCATCAACGGCATTTTTTTATTTTATTTTATTTTTATTTTTTTTAAATGGTATTTTAATTAAGATCTTTAAGAGGATGTTTATTTATTTTGTTAGCTAAGATATGTTTTGGATCATGTGAGGCCCATGGCTGTTAATGTGTCTAGATAGGGAAGACCATGCTTTTTTTGTCTTAGGGTGGTGGCAATGGTAACTCTCAAATTCTCTCATACCTCTCAACCCACCAATAATATCATTCCACCTTACCCATACTTTTTTCATACCTCTCAACCTTTTTTTTAGTGACAACCATAATTCACTATACCTCTCAACCATTTTTTTTTGTTTTACTCCAAACGGTTAAAAGCATTAATGGTCCAACGTCCTCTTTTCTTCCAAACCGATGAAGTGTTTTTCCCCGCTAGGCCAAACCTCCAACCCAAACCACTAAGGTGGCGGCGGTGTTCACCGGCGGTTTGGGGCAAACCGCTACTCAAACCGTGACCATTGCCACCACCCTTATGGATATAGAGAGAGTAGTGAAAATAAGTGAGTTCTACTCTAAAAAGAAATACTATTAAATTTATGTGTGGACCCATATCCTTAGCTAAGGCTATGTTTCTTTTTTATGTTAGTGGAGGGAACATGGGGCTCATCCATTTAATATTATTAATTTTCTTGTTTGGGCTCACTAATTCCACTATATCATCTATATTTGGAGAGTGTGAAATATATGTCTCTCTCTAATAAGATGCAAGAGACTGTGGGACCCATTTGTCCATTAGCTAACAAAAAAAAAAAAAAAAAAAAAAAAAAAAAAAAAAAAAAAACCTAAGAGTAAAAAGAAAGATGTCCTAAGTGACGCTCACCATGCTTAGTCACATTATACACACATAACTTTTGCTATGTTTTTCACAAAAAGGTGTAGATTGGCGGGAACACCCTGACCCTGGGTGCCTTTTGGCACCAGCCATTATCCACCCCACAAGAAATAGCTTTAGTAAGCTTTACATAACTAACACACACTAGTAATTTGAGTTTAGTCAAACTTTTCTTTAGTTTCATATTTTTGCTGGACATTAGTAAGTGTTTAGTTACTTGGTTAATCTAGTATGAAAATTATATTCGGAGTCATTTTTACGATTATAAGAGCTCGATAATGATAATAAGTTTAAAATTATTCTAGCACTTAGTTAATTTGTCTTGTTTTATAATGTAGAGTTCTAGGTGCAAAAATTATTCAAAATTAGCTTTTCACCTAATATGGAGCATGTATGATTATTATTTGAGTGATGAGATTCAACAAACTATTATTTCAAAAAATGTGAACTAGCTATAAAAAAATGTGAACTAATATCAAAAAGTCATCAGGTGAAATGACTTTTTGTTAAAGTCAAGTAATTGGAATGTAAACCTTAGAATATCATTTTTTTTATGCAAATAATATATGTAACTTATGCATGTACACGGTACACATACGCGTCATAAGTTGACTATGAGCTCAAATCTATTAAGAGGGAAATCTAATTGACAACAACCATTAGCCGCTTTGAAAATTTCTCTTGTTTTCATTCAGCTTGTTGAGGCACAATGGGAAGCCCTGTATATCTTGCCTATTTTAGCTTTGTGTTATGATTTTTAAAATATATTTATTAGTAGATATTAAATACTAGTCGTAATATCAAGGTAGTTTTTGACATTTTAGATCATTGCTAGTATAAGTGATAAAATAATAAGTGTTTTTATTGCTTGAACCTTTTAAATAGTTGGAACATGTCAATAACACCGAAATCATAACGATATAACTTTATAGTTCATCGGTTGAATAGATCAATATGGTAAAAAAAAGAAAAAAAAAAAAAAAAAAAGAAAAAAAAAAAGGAAGCGAATGCCATTAGAATTATTTTATGAAACCATTGAAGGTAATCATATGTTGATTTATTAGCTAAACTCTTTGAACGCGCGTTATGGTGGGAAGCGATGCCACGCGTAGGGCTGTAAACGAATCGGACGAACACGAACGGAGCCCTGTTCATGTTCGTTTATTTAATTTTAACCGAACAAATAAACGGACACGGATGCTTAAACGGACAAATTTTCTTGTTCATGTTCGTTTATTAAGAAAATGAATTGTTCATGTTCGTTTATGTCCGTTCATTAATACACTAAACGAACGCTAAACGAGCATAAACGATTGAACATAAATGAAAATAGACAAACAAACATAAACTTTATTCAATTCTTCACAATATATTGTTTTATAAGTAGTTGCTTTGTTCAAACAAACCAATTTTTAAATTATAAAATTAAAATATATGATATATGAACATAAATAGATAAATAAACATAAAAGAACTTTAATGAACGCTTAATCGGACGTTCACGGACATAAATGAACGAACGAGACATTTGTTCATGTTCGTTCATTTAACTAAACGAACGTAAAATATTGTTCATGTTCGATAATTTAATAAACGAACAAACATAAACGAATTTTTTACCGAACGGTTCATGAAATGTTCACTTAACGTTCAGTTCGTTTACAGCCCTAGCCGCGCGAATGCCATTGTTGGCGCGTGAAGCCCATAACAAAGGTCACTTGGTATGCACAAAAAAAACAGGTTCTTGAACCGAACTAAAAAAAACCGAAAACCGGTTTTGAGACAACTGGTTTTAGTATAACCGAATCGACGATTTGAAAACCGATTTGCATGTTTTGATGACAACCGGTTTAAACCGAACTGGTTCGGGGTCATGAAACCGCTTTTTCATGTTCGAAACCGGTTTCAAACCAAACCAATTTGAGTCAAAACCGGTTTTTGGCCGGTTGACTCGAACCGAAACCGGTTTTAATTAAAACTAATTCGGTTTCAGATATAACCAAAATATGCATCTCTAGGTATGTTTGTATAAAGTGATGTATGTTTATGAATTTAGTTAGGTAGCTAACAATACTTCTTTTACTTGATGGGTTACTTGACTCTTAAATGGTGTGAGTAAAAGATAATCATTACACTTCTCTTAAATGGTGTGAGTAAAAGATGATCATTACAGTTATCCTTAATTACTTGGTACAAATTATTGTCACTAAATTCAATATGTAAGTTAAAGTACAATAATAACAAGAATACCGGAGTACTCGTATTTCTTTGATAACTTCAATTCAGTGACAGCCATTGTACTTCACACTTGTTAAAGTTGACGACCTAGCTACTTAGACCTATTAAAACATGCTTACCTGTAAAGTTCTTCTACACGTATTGTAGCATGTGTAGTAGCATTCGGACCAATTTGGTCCTTCAATTTAGAAGAATCGTACACTTATACACTTTTTATCAATCAATCAAAAAAGAACACAGTAATTGTTACACCCTATTTGATGTGATGAGAGAATCTTCACCTTAGAGCATAAGGTATACTAATAAGGTATAGTGGCAAGCTATCTTGCCTTTACCGATGAGGCAACCCACCACCCTTCGCCGTCCGCTCGCCATGACATCGAGATGGCTCGCCGTTTTGGTTCTTGCCGTGGAAGTGAGGAAGAAAACGACAAACCCACTTTTAAAACTATCCGTTGCATAGTGAATGGGAGTGGGTATGACTTTTAAACCCACCAAACTAGATAGGTTTGGGCAAAGCCATATTATGCAGGTTTCATTCCCATTTTTAAAACTCATATCTTTAAAACAAACATCATTTATTAATTTATTCTCATTCCTTATTCTAAACCAATATTCATAACACACCCTAATTAAAAATGCTTATTTGTATTATTTTATTTTATTTTATACTTATTTTTTCTTTTACATTTTAAATTGAGAAAATGATGTCTGCTTCACAAAGTAGTCAATTGACCACTTTCACTTTATAAAAAAATTAATTTTTTACAACCCTTTCATTATATCACATAGACATGTTTACCCCTTTTATTACAAAGGCAAAGTAGGCAATTGCCTACTTTGTGAAGGAGACATCATTTCCCCTTTTAAAATTTATGTGCACTATACAAGGTAGCAAGACCTTCGTTTTTATGAAAAAACTTATACATTGTGTTTTCCAATTTTTAATTTGTAGGAAGAGGAAAATAAATAGAAGTAAAAGAGATGAAAATGATGGGAAAACGTTATTTGACAATTATATAATCGATTATATATTTAATTGAGACTCAAGTTAAAGAAAAAAATGAGCAATTTTGTCATAAAAAATGTATCACTTTTAGTCCATTCACTTTTAACCCAAAAATGAGGTAAAAGTTTTGACACAAAAAACTCAACTATTTCCCATTTTTCTCACACTTTTTTAATAATAATAATAATAATAATAATAATAATAATAATAATAATAATAATAATAATAATAATAATAATAATAATAATAATAATAATAAATATAAATTAAGATTACACCCGTATATTTGGTTACTGGGGGCGTTTGGTTCGCTGGAATTTAGTGTAATTCGTTGTAATTGTAATCTGAATTACATTACAATCCTGTTTGGTTGGCATGATGAATGTAATTGTAATTCAGATTACATTACATTGCTTGTTTGTTTTGCAAGGTAATGTAATTGGATTACAACCAATTACGTCAAGTGATATAATACAGATTACATAGCAAACTTGATAGAATGTGTTGAATTACATTGTAATTCAGATTTTTAAAAGTTAAATACCATTATTTATCTTTCGTTATTATTATTATTATATTAAAATTATTAATTATTAATTATTAGTTATTAATTGGTATTATTATTACTATATTTAAAATATTAATTATTTATTATTATTATTATTATTAATTATTATAATTATTATTATTATAATACTATAATTAAATTATTATTATTATTATTATTATTTAATAAGTAATATTATTATTTAATAAATAATATTATTATTACTATTTTATTATTATTATTATTATTATTATTATTATTATTATTATTATTTAATAAATAATATTCTTATTACTATTATTATTATTATTATTATTATTATTATTATTATTATTATTATTATTATTATTATTATTAATTATTAATTATTATTATTATTACTATATTAAAAATATTAATTATTTATTATTATTATTATTATTATTATGTTATAATTAAATTATTATTATTATTATTATTTAATAATAATATTCTTATTACTATTTAATTATTATTATTATTATTATTATTATTATTTAATAAATAATATTCTTATTATTATTATTATTTACTAAATAATATTCTTATTACTATTTTATTATCATTATTATTATTATTATTATTATTATTATTATTATTATTATTATGTTATAATTAAATTATTATTATTATTATTATTATTATTATTATTTAATAATATTATTATTATTATTATTATTATTTATTTTATTATTATTATTATTATTATTATTATTATTATTATTATTATTATTATTATTATTATTATTATTATTATTATTATTAATGTTTTTCTGAATTACATTATGTTGCGAGTCAACCAAACAAAATGACAGATTTCATCAATTACAATTTCAACACATTACAATTACAACAAATTACAATTCATTGAATTACAAATCATTCAAATTACAATTCATTCTAAAGAGTACAATTCCTTCAAAAACATTTTGTGATCCAAACGCACCCGCTTCTTTTCACTTTCCATCCAAAATCAAAATTTGAGAACACAATAGTTCCTCTAACGAAAACTAACATTATTGGCACACTGACATAAACTTGTTTTTTACGAGTTTCATATTGTGGTCTTAGTATTGACTAACCCAGTCTTGCTCAAACACTTGATGGAAAACAAAAAGAAAGCTTTAAGAAAGAAACAAGTTTCTATTGCTAATTAACGAACGAGCTTTACAATAGAAGATTATTGAATCCTGAAATTATTTGACCAAATGAAGTCCTCCTATGTACTACTATCTAGCTAGATATGTACAAGGGTATTTTAGAGAAGTTATAGACAGATCCTTCTAAAGTTCTAAGATTTCATGGGATAGTTTTCTAAAGAGTTTTCAAGACCTTAAAGAGTCTTTGAGGCCTTTCCACTTTCAAAAGTCTTCATGATCCCTGTAGGATATAGAAGTATCCGAAATCTCAATTAACGAACCTTCATGAACGACCTTATATCATGTGTGGATGAGTGGATCATGGCAATAGAATGAGAAGTTATTAAGGTTTTAAATCAAATCTATGCAACCATATTTGTGTAAAAGCTTTTATAAAAACATTATATTTATTGTTTTGCTCTATTAATTATTTTTATTGCAAGTTGTAACTAGTTGGTGAGAAGAAATCGTACTCTTGTTCATCACATTATGCGTAAACATTAATGCTCGTAATAGATTCTCCTTGGACCAGGTTATTTATATAAGGTCCAAGCGGAATAAGTTTTCCTATAATGAGTTTATTTTTCTGCAACCCACATTTATATGCATGCTAGTGTACGCATATACAAATAAAATCATTGCTAAAACAATGATGTTAGTTTGTTGACTAGTTCTTTATCAAAACCTTAAATAATCCGCTTTTAGTGTTTTCACGCGGTTTAAAATTATGCATTAACTTGATATGATTTTGAAACATAGACAAAAGTGGCGAACACATGTCAACTTAACATGACTCGCCTTGGTCCACATCTCTTTTGGCCCATTTTTGTGACATTTGAATTTCATGGAGATAAAAAGTTAAACCATTATAGGTATTAGATGCTTTTAATCGCTCTACAACTCTTGACACACTCATGTTTGTAGTCTAATCTATAAGTGCATGGCATGGTAATTAATAACGACGTGACATCACTCGTAAGTACACTCAAACAAAGGTTAAAACTTTCAACTCGTACACTTGTATAATCAACACCGACAAGAATTTGTCTATCAAACATGACTTCCTGAATTGTTATTGAATACAAACAACTTTATAGTAAAGAAAGATCATAGGATTCTTCTGTCGACACTCGACACAGCAAGCATATAGTATTACTTATATAAATGTGTATTTGCGTATAAATATATCACACACATGTGTATGCTGCCTACTTCCATTTCATTAAATGTTGTTGTCCGAATCTACACTAACGTACAAGTTAAGGTTTTTGTCTTTTGACGTGTCAAAAAAAACAAAAAAAAGCTCATTAGTTTGGTACGTCTCTCCTGTATTCATCTAATCATACCTTTCAATCTCCTTAAATGTTGTTTTTCAAATATTTTGATCGTTTTCTCTTTCGATTTGTGTACGTATGTCATGTTTTCGTCCTCTTTTCCCTTGATTTCTATCCATGGAGGACTCGAAAAACCATGAATAAGGTATTCAAATGAACATTCATCGACCGGTCTATATATATATCCTTGAATTGAAGTTTTATTGTCTGATTTATGAACGTATAATCTAAAGTTGTAGCCCTAGTTAAGGCGTTTTTTAGATAGGCTTCAATGCCGAGTAGTAATTTGTATTTAGTTCAGTTTTGTATGTATTTAAGTGGTAAGTATTCTAATAGTTGTACTTTTCAATTTTATAAATGTACCAAGACGGAGATCAACACTGGATGCATGAAAACAAGAGTTGGTGTTCCAATACAACGGTGAAGCAAGCTTCACTTAATAAAGAAATAGAATCTTGATTTAAATGGGAGCACCGGAGTGTCTCTAGATGACCACTGTATCTGTACGTGCTGGCTCACGAATACTATTATATGATTTAGGCGAGCTATACATGTTTATGTTCGCATGGTTGTGTTTATTTTATTGTTGCATGCTTGATAAACATTGTTTTGGTTTTAAGTGTTAACACACCAAATCATCTTTTTAAAGTGTTTAAATCAATTAAATTGTTTTAACAAAACTCAATCGTAGGTAATATGCATGTGTTACTTATGACGTGGCTTTCAAGATATAAGTTACATGTGAAATTTTAGTCGTGCTATCTAATTGAGATGAGGACATCCCTCCCAATTTTTGTGTATGGTTGGACCTGAGCAATTTTGGACAAGAATGGATTGCTGGGAAAGGTTGGACCGGCGTATACTTTCCATCGTCTTTTGATTAGGGGACTAAACTATGCGGATGGTCAGACCAGAGCTCGGGCACATCGCACATATAAGACAACGTGCCATGAATATTAAATTATTTTAGGTCCTATAAAAGTTAAGAGTTTTATAATAGATACAACTGGTAATTGCTATCTACTAATTAATCAGTCACTGGCATCACGATCAATCGAACAGTGGTTCAGTTAATGTGGATCTTAGACTTTAAATAAATAAGTTTTTTGGTAAACTCGGGTAATTATTTATTAAAGAAATTATCGAAAGTACAGAATCGACTTTATATTGTTTTGTAGATGGTTTTACCAAACCAAAATATCAATGCTTTAACTTTCCGTTCTCTGATTGAGAAGGACAAACTCATTGGTACCAGTTTCCTTGGCTAGCACAGGAACTTGAGGATTATCCTCAAGTATGAAGGAAAGCTGACACTCATTGAAACACCTCTTCCCGACCCACCTGCTGCTAATGCTCCTGCTAAACAATGAAGCTTATCGACCTTGTTTGGTGAGCAAGAAAATGTCGTTATGCTAATGTTAGCAAACATTACTCCTGAATTACAGAAGGAGATAGAGGATCATGCGGCTTATGACATGGTGTGTGAGTTGAAAGGAATGTTTCAAACTCAAGCAAGTCAGGAGTTGTATGATACCCAAAGGCAATTTAATGCATGTAAGATGGAAGAGGGTCAGTCGGTTAGCACTTATGTTCTAAACACAATATTGGGTTCATTGCCGAAATCGTTCGACAGTTTTGTGATGAACTACAATATGAAAGGACGAGATAAAACTCTTGGTGAGCTACATGCAATGTTGAAAACTGCTGAGAAGAATGTGTGATCCAAGAACCTAGTTCCAAGTCTGAATGTGGTAAGAGAAGGTGGTGTACAAAAGAAGTCATGGTCTAAGGGGGAAAGGAAGGTCCAAAGGCAGGAAGTAGGTTCCGCCACCCCTAAGAAAGAGAGGCCCGCCAAAGGATGCATAATGAAAAGAACAAGGAGGCTGGAACGTTTAGCAAGTCAGGTTTGTTTATGATAAAACTTTTGTAGGACCTTAAATAACACAACTTTATCACACACAATATAAGCACAATAAGAAGGAAAGATGGAAAGATGGTGACTTGATGTAGTATAGTATGTATCGTATATATGAGAGAGAGATGGAAAAGATGAGAGCTTTGATTAATAAAACACACACAAATACACACACAAGCACACACCTCAAATGAGCTTTTGAGGTGTTTAAATAGTTCTTAACATGAGATGCCCTATGGGCTTTCTAAGGGCTTGGGCTTGGACTTGGTTACATGGTTGGATAACTAGGCTTATGAAACATAGCATATAACATATTAGCTTGCCAAGACCAAGGCCCAATGACTAAACTATTACTAATCTTAACAAACGACACAAAGTTACAATATGAGAATGACCATCACTTCATAATACATATTTTTAATGCTAACAATCTCCCCCTAAGGGGTGGTCATTCGAATGATGCTCCACGTGAGTGGGTCTTCCGTGTTCTTTGTCTTTAACTTTGTGTGTCATTGTAGAATAGTCTTTAGTCTTTGTTCCTTCATGCTTTGTGATCTTTGAAAACTGATTTTCATCGTTCTTTGTTCCTATGTGATGTGGAGTTATCTGTCATTCGTCACTTTTGCGTCTGTGGTGGTTGTTTGCCATTCCAACATGCTCATACATCTTTGGATTTAGATATTCATATGCACGTAGTTCCCTTTCTTTCACTTTGATCTTTAGTCTTTATACTTTGTAGATTCTTCTTTTTGGCGTAGAATCTTTCTTTGAACTTTGTGTTGTATCGATCTTTGAGGGAGCTTTCTTTAACTTCCAGATGTATGTATGAGCACGTGGAATCTTTCGCCATGGAGATGAAGTGTCCCTGCATATAAACAGTTAGAAATAAATCAACCGGTACTTACAGATAAGGAATTAGAGATCGTCAACAGCATAGTGTGAAGACTCCTTCTAACCCTTACCAAGGCCGTTCCCATGTCAGATACTCTCGAGAGAGCTTACAAGACCTACTTAGTAGCTCAATGACTGCGTGAGTCGCTGGGGATCACTCCACGACTGTAGACCGTTTGAAACCACCGCGAACACTAAGCGTAACCCATAAAGAATTACCGAAGTGACCTGCTGTCAGGGCTGCTTGATGTTGACCCTGGCAGGAATCTCCATTCAATCATTGAGAATCACAAATGTGAATCCTCTCATAAATGTTCTGGCAGATTGCTAAGATCTGCGTAGGACTCTAAAGTTTACATCTGGCGTCCTTAATGTTGAACAACTAGTGTAGAAATATCATGTGTTCCTATGAGATCTTTTGATGAATCTCGGGGCTCTAGACTCAATAAGTGCACATTTGGTTTCCTATGCGGAGATTAGGGAGAGGTTTCCTGCTTCAATATCAACCATCTCTAAGAGACAGGTCGATAGATTACACCGGTTTCCCGTGAGAATGAAACAAGCTCTTTTAAGAGAACTTGAGTGGTTAAGAAGGTTTAGTGCAGTGCGTCACTGGGTCCATGACGTCTTTGTCTTCAATACCGGAGTCACCTTAGTAACAACCAGTAGCATATGAGTTGAACCCGGTGTCTGCCCTAAGGTTGAACATTTGGAGGGCTATTTCTTTTCACCCCTTTTCATAACTTTTCTTTTTAATTCTTCAACCCCTTCTTTCTCCTTTCTCATTTTCTCCTTTTTTCAATCATACCTAAGGACTTCTAATTCTGATCTATTGGATTTGTCCTTGGGTAGATCCCTCCGGCTCTGGCGGATCATAGGACGGTTTTTCCTAACCTTAGTCACCTTATAACTCCATGACTATCCTATAATTGATCACATGCCAAAAAACCTTTTTTGAAAATCTCTCAAAGTGTTTATGATAATAAAACACATTTTGTTGACACTTCGAGAGTTTTGCATTTCTTTTGAAGGACTCCCCCTTCACATGTGCTCATGAATATTTAAGAAATTTGCACATGTAAGAGGAGTTTGCACTTTTGAATTGATCCACTTTCAGTGAACATGACCGATTCGAGACACGCTTACATCACTAGTTAGACTAGCTTAAAATTATTACCCGTCCTGGTCAAGTCCAAAGAAAGTCTCTTGATATGGTACACTCTACTCAGACAAGTCCTATTTGAGACACGCTTACATCACTAGTTAGACTAGCTTGAAATTATTACCCGTCCAGGATAAGTCTTTTCGATTACTGACATTTTAAGCCTCGTCAATTCATTGGTACTATCTGAGTCGAGCTCTTTTGAGATTCAGCCACAATCTTTAAACATCTTTGATCACATTTTAATCATGTCTTCTCCCCCTCAAAAATAGCATAGCGTGATATTTTTGATATCAACTGATTAATAAAAAGCTTTTTGGAGAGAAAGACAGATTTGATTTTGCATGAAATCGGAACATTTTAGTTGTTTATACTCCCCCTTAATGATAGCTCATTTAAAATCAATTTAAGGGTTTAGAGGGAGTTTTCTTGAGCACTCATTTTGAGAGATTTTGAGAAATCTTTTGAACAATCTTGAAAAAGTGCTCAAGAATTTTGTTTGAAAACGAGTTTATGCTTGAAATCTATTTCGTTTGTTTAGACTCGAACTTTTTGAAAAAGATTTCGTCATTGAACGTACGAGTCCTTGATTTGAAAATAATCAGAAGTCATTGTTCGGGTCCGGGTTTCGTACTGATGTATACGAAAGCCATAGTGAAGAAACTTTTTGAGAAACGACATGTTTTAGAAAAACATTAAAAAGAACTCCCGCTCAAGCATCTGTACATGTCCGTATCATTGTTGAATGACATTTCTAGAAACGTACAGAATATTGATTTATACGAGAGACATGTCGTGAGAAGAATATTTTTGGATTTTTGATTTTATATTGTTTTTGTATTTTTTGAAAATTTTATATTTTTGTATTTTGTTTTTGTTGGTTTTTCAAATTTTGTATTTTGTTTTTTTTTTCAAAAATATTTACAGCGAAGCGGTTTTTGAAAACATTTTTCAAGAAGATTCGAGAAGACGTTCTAGCTCCTCAGGAGTTAGGCTTCGCATGCCAATTCGTCGAACTAAATAGTCAAACCGTTCTTTTGGAAGGGCTTTAGTAAAAAGATCGGCGAGTTGGTAATCAGTCTTAACGAAAAATAATTCAACAGTACTCTCTTCCACGTGTTCTTTGATGAAATGGTAGCGGACTTTGATATGCTTCGTCTTAGAGTGATGTACGGGATTGCACGAGATGGCTATGGCACTTTTTGAGTCACAATACATAGGTATTCTGTCAAAAGTAAAGCCATAATCTGTGAGCTGTGTCCGCATCCAAAGAACTTGGGCACAACACGCAGATAGAGACACATACTCGGCTTCGGCGGTTGATAGCGCAGTACAATCCTGTTTCTTTGAAGACCAGCTTACTAGCTTTTCACCCAAAAATTGTGCTCCACCTGATGTACTTTTTGCTGTAACTTGATCACCAGCATGGTCTGCATCTGAAAATGCTGTTAGATGAAACCCCGAATCCTTCGGATACCAAAGTCCCATGTTAATGGTGCTTCGTAGGTACCGAAAGATCCGTTTAACCTCTTTGAGGTGAAGTTCGGTAGGCTTTACCTGAAACCGTGCTAATAAACAAACAGCAAATTGAATATCTGGTCGGCTAGCAGTTAGGTACATGAGAGAACCGATCATGCTCCGATATTTCTTCGGATCGATAGGTTTCCCAAACAAATCAGCACCTATTTTTGGTGAAGTGACCATTGGTGTACCAACAGAATCACAATTTTCCATTCCTTGTTTTTTCAAAATCTCTATCGTATATTTAGCTTGATTGATAAAAATACCACGAGGGGATTGATGTATTTGTAAACTGAGAAAGAATTTTAGTTCCCCCATCATGGACATTTCAAATTTGCTTTTCATGAGATTTTCAAAATGTTTTGAATGGTTAGGATTGGTTGATCCAAAAATAATGTCGTCCACGTAGATTTGAACGATCAAAATGTCATCTTTGAATTTTTTGATAAACAAGGTGTCATCAACCGTTCCTTTTGTGAAATTGTTTTTGAGCAAGAAAGATGATAGTTCGTCATACCACGCTCTTGGAGCTTGTTTTAAACCATAAATTGCTTTCTTAAGCTTGTAGACGTAGTCTGGATGATCTTTGTCGATGAATCCCTTTGGCTGACTCACATACACTTCTTCTTTCAGAGTTCCATTCAAGAAAGCTGTTTTAATGTCCATCTGATAGACTGTGATGTTTTTGTGAGCTGCATAGGCTAAGAAAATCCGGACTGCTTCAAGTCTAGCTACAGGCGCGAATGATTCTTCGAAGTCTATCCCTTCTTCTTGTGGATAACCTTTAGCCACGAGACGAGCTTTGTTGCGAATAACAGTCATTTCCTCATCCAGTTTGTTCTTCCACAACCACTTGAGATCAAGAACTCATTTATCAGGTGGTCGTTCAACAAATTCCCAACTATCATGTAACAGGTATTGAAGAAATTCCTCCTGCATCGCTTCAATCCAAGGGTTTTCTGCCATTGCTTCCCGAATGTTCTTTGGTTCTTTGAGGCTGATTGAGCAAACGTAGATGCACAATTCGAGATCGGTGGCAAGTTGTCTCCTTGTCTGAACTGGCTTAGAAGGTTCACCAATAACATGTTCTATTGGATGGTCTTTTGTCCATTGAAACGTAGAAGGGTACCTTGGGTGTAACGAATGTGTGTTAGATGGTTCTTGTAACCTTGAAGAAGATTCAGCAGAATCTGTTGCAAACGGGTTTTCAAATACTTCTTCTTCTTCTTCTTCTAACGTAGCATCATTTGAATCATTTGTTGGTTCTTCTTGAAAATTTGTGTTTTGGTTTTGCTCATCAACTCTTGGTATGTCAGTTTCAAGTACTGGAGTTGCTTGAGTAGATGTAGATGATGTTGATGTAGTTGGTGCTTCAGCTTCGATTGTGGTAGATGCATCCTGTGGTGGTGGTGGTGGTTGATGGTTTTGAGCGGGTGCAGCGGAATGTTGTTGAGATGCATTTGTCGAAGGTCCACCATAATATTCATCAAACATTAACTCGAAGAAATTTTCCAGTTCTTGTTCTGAAGGTTTATCCGTGTTTGTTGACTGAGCTCCTTGAGGCACGAGTCCTGAACTGATGTGTCCAGAAGTCTGCATGTTTGGTGCGGGTCCTAATCCGTTTTGATTAGAAGCCATCGGATTAAGCGCGGGTTCTAGAGCGTATCTCTCAGAAGCCATTTGTGAAATCTCGTCAAACTTCACATTCATCGTCTCCATTATCTTTTTCGTTCTTCTATTATACACCCTGAATGCCCTCGAGTTTTCTGAATATCCAATGAAGATTCCAATATCACCCTTAGCTTTTAACTTTCCTAGATCTTCTCTATCATTCGTCGGATAGCACAAAGCGCCAAATACGTGAAGATAAGAGATGTCAGGTTTACGGTTGTTCACTAGCTCATATGGGGTTTTATTGAATCTCGGATGGACTAGGGATCGATTTTGAGTAAAACAAGCAGTGGCTACAGCATCAGCCCATAAGAATAGAGGTGCACTAGAAAAAATCAGCATTGTGCGAGCAGCTTCCATAAGAGTTCGGTTTCTTCTTTCAACTACCCCATTCTGCTGTGGAGTTCTAACAACTGATGTTTGGTGTGTAATTCCAACATCTTCAAGGTAAGTTCTTAACTCCTGGTTTGTAAATTCTGTGCCATTGTCTGTTCTTATAATCCTTACTGGAGCTTGAAGTAGAACTTGAATACGCTTCAGAAAGGTGATGATGATGCCTGGTGCTTCGTCTTTTGATCTCAAAAACTTTACCCAAGTGTATCTTGAATAATCATCAACAATAACAAGAATATACTTCTTCCCATTAATGCTTTCAACTCTCATTGGGCCACATAAGTCCATGTGCAACATATGTAACCTTGCTTCCGAACTAGGTACGGTTTTGGGTTTATATGATGCTCTTTTACTTTTTCCTTGTTCGCATGATGGACATAAGTGTTCCTTGGTGTATTTGAATTTAGGAAGTCCGGTGACGATGTTGTCTTTGGCTAACTTGTTGATGGTGTCGAAATTGAGATGGGATAAACGTCTATGCCACAACCAGGACTTAGTTTCGGTTGCCCTTGTCATAAGACAAATTGGTGATGTAGAAGCCATTTGGTTGATGTCGATAGCATACAAGTTTGTACCACGATTACCTGTTAAGAGATCATCACCAACCAAATTTCTAATAAAAACCGTGTTTCTTCTGAATGCCACTTCTAAATCTGCATCACAAAACTGCCCGACTGAAAACAAGTTGTGTCCCAACCCTTCGACGTAGTAAACTCGAGTGATTAAAAAATTCTCAAACCGAAGATCTCCATAACCCTGAATAGCTGCTACATGATCATTTCCAAAGCGTATAGTTCCCATGAATTTCCAGACAAAATTGATCAACAGCTTTAAATTCCCGGTCATGTGCTTGGAGCAACCCGAGTCGACGATCCAAAGACATATTTCGATAACCTGCCAAGAACAGAAGAGTTTGTATTTGGAAACCGTGTTGAATTTGGTTCCATGGGGTTAGGAGTAAAAGCAGAATCACACTCAGAGACAGTTGTTACTTGTTTAGCTTGAGTTATTTCTAATTTGCCGTCCTTAAAAGTGAACTCTCTACCCGTCAGAATCCATATACAAAACTTAAGATAGTTTCTAGGCATTCGACTAATAGTGGTAGTCCTAAATCGTGCAACTAATCTTTCTATAGATCTGGATCTAGCACTAGGTCTTTTTGGAACATTCTTCTATTCAGGCGTAACATTCACATTCTTAGAAACACATTCATCATGAACATCATTAATTAAACATTTCTTGCATATTAAGCAAACAGAGTCATTACATGCATTAGAAACATTACGCTCGACATTACATTCAGATGAAACATGTCTCTTATTACAAAGCGATAAATTCCTAGGGTGTTCTTCTACATCTTCAACTTTATTCTTGCTACTACTCTTAGAGACATGCGAGACTCTATTGTTCCTTGTATTGCTCTTAGGCTTTAGTCTGCTGCTCCTAGATGTGCTTTCTAATCCTGTAGAAGGTAAGGCACACACATTAGGATTTATATTGTTGTCCTTTTTAGCATCCCTAGATTCTTTAGAATTAGCCTTTATGCACTTGTCATTTGTCTTAGATGTTGAGGCAGACGCACTAGTGGGACTAATCCTAAAAAGGCCAGGTGCTAACACTTTAGGTGTTTCGACAACCGCTTTTCCTTTATCAACAATCTTTACATTTTCACTTTTCTTGGGCAAGGGTGTTGGAGTGACTGGTTTTGTCAAATCCTTTTTCTCATCGACTTTTGGAGCAAACCGTGAAATTGACATTTTTGGTTTTTGAACCGTGTTTGAAACATTTGGTTTCTCCGAAGTCAATGGTTTTGCAAACTTAGTTTCCTCACCCTTTCCTTTTTGACTTTCAAGCTGAGCCCTCAAAAGATCATTTTGCTCTTTCATGTTCTTTAAGGCACGCTCATACGACAATTTGTCATACTTGCATTCTTCCTTTTTTCGATCAAGTTGTTTAAAATATGACACATTTTCTTTTTCAAGCTTTATAAGAGCATTTTCATATTTTGAAACAATTGCGGAGGTCTCAGCTCTTAGTCGTTCATCGTCTTGAACAGAGTATGTTTGTAAAATGATGGACATAATGTCAGTGGTCATAACAGCTTCGAAGAGAGAATCATTCAGGTTTTCCAAAACATTTATGTTTTCACGAGTATCATTAGCTTCGTTTACCAGGGATTTGTGGTCCTTGACAAATTCGGCCGTTTCTTTTAAGAAAGCTTGTTCAAAATGGATTACCCTCGCACTGATGTTATTCAGTGGGATAGTAATTTCGTTTTCAAAAACTTTTTTCTGCTCAATATGAAAACTGGAATGCCAGTTGTTAATATTGATTGTAGTTTTAGAAGCAACAATATTTTAAAGTTCTTGAATTCTCTTTTTAACGTCATTCAAAATTTCTCTAGCCTCACTTGTATTAAAAGTGTTGTTAGAGGATATTTGTTCCATTTTTGAAAGAGATTTGGAAGCAAGTACTTTCTTAGAAAACATTTTTGAAAATGGTCGTTTTATGGAAAACACAGATGGTTCTTTTTGAGGAACAAAAGTAATTCCCGAAAGTTTGTTCAATTTGTTGTAATCAATGGGTTTCAAATCCTTTTGTATCATTTTATTTATGCTCTCTTCGACATGTTCTATCGTTTGCACAGAATCCCGAACGACTGGAGGATCATGTTTGGTGTAAATCACATTACCATTATACAAAACATTCTGTTCTTGCTGAGCTTTCTTGAGATTACTGGGGGTGTTGTTACCAAGAGCCACTTTATGTTTCGTATGGTAAATCGGATTAGTTTGATTTGAAATCATTTTCATTGTTTGACTTGACTGACCCGACTTAACCACTAATTCTTCTAAATGTGCAATCATGTGTTCTGACTCTACGATTTCGGCCAAAAGTTTGTCTTCTTTCTTTGCAAAGTCCTTTTTCAGCTCGTCCCTTTCTTTTTCAAGATTGGTATAAGCTGATTTTTGTTTAGAAAGTTGGTTTTGTAAATCAGAAATTTTCACGTTTAAAGATTTTATCTTTTTGAAAGAATTAACATCAAGTGTATCAAACTTGAGTTGCAATTGTTTTTCCCTTGAAATGGAATTTTGATAACCAGTTTCTAATTCAGACAATCTTTTGTTATGAAATTCAAAAGCTTTAACGTTTTCTTTGTAACTCTCAAGCTCAGCGGTCAATTTAACATTCGCGGCCTTAACATCGCGATTGACCTTTTTCACATTCTCAATTTCAATACGACAATTATTCAATAATGATTCAAACAAAGCACGTGTTTTCTCATCATTCTCAGCATGCTGTGAAACGAAGCCTCCATTATGATTCACATCTGGAGTTGCTGAAGGAGTATTGCTACTACTTGGCGTGTCCAGGTATGTATCATAAGTGGGTGCTAGCTTCTCAGAATGCTGTTCCTCATGAGGAGACATATCAAATATATCATTATTGTGACATGTGTTGAAATTTGATACCTCAGATGGTGCATTGGTGTCATAAACAGGGAGTGTGTCAGAATCCGTGTCATACTTAGCTTCCCGAAGATTCGCCATAAATATGCAGTTCGCATCGATATCCTCTCTATCTTCCATGTCATCCATAAGAGCCATAAAGTCATTCTCCTCTGCGTTCAACTGAAACCCTGCCTCATTCTTTTGTGCCAACAGTAATGCTTTCTGCAAGTACGCTGTGTCTTTCTTGTTCGGCTTAGTAGGACAGTTCCTTGCCATATGACCTACACCCTGACAGTTGAAACACTTAACCGGATTACCCTGATTTACATTTCCCAAATTCCCAACTACTGGGGCTGCAACATTTCTATTCTGATTACCCATTGCCTGATTACCAACATTCTGACCCCTTTGATTTCCAACAAACTGACCCAGCTGATTCCCTGCATTCTGACCATACTGATTCCCTGCATACTGACCTGCATTCTGCATATTCTGATTGCCCATATTAAATCCAGTAGCATATCCTTGTTGATTCCCATAAACTCCAACCATTTGGCCTCCATTACCCATATTGAAACTCGGCTGAGCAATCTGCTTGTTGCGAGTGTTCGATGAAATCCTTTGGTTGTTGTTTGTTGGTGTAGAATAGCGTCCTTGGAATGCCTTTGACAGAAAAGCAAACGCTTGTGTCAATGCTGCAGTAGCTTCATCATTTTCAGTGAATTTTGGTTCTTGGAATTGTTGGTATTGCTGTTGTGGAATAACATGTTGTTGTTGCTGTGGGTAGAACTGTTGGTGGTTGATGAACGTATGATGGTTGCAAGTAGTTGTGAGTGGAAGATGATGATGGTTGTTGTGTGTTCACTGGTAGCGGTGTTGGTGTAGTAGCAATTAATGCAAGAGGATTATGATTCTTTGCCAATCTTTCTTTCCTTACTTCATTAGCCTCAGCTTGGTTTTGCTTCAAAAAGTCATAGAGTTGATCATAATTCACCTTATGTAAATCCTTTGTTTGATTGACAATTGTAACATAACGACCCCATTCTTCTGGAAGGTTATTGATGAATTTGATGTTTGTTGCAATTGTTCGAGGTGTCAACTTGTTTCTGATTAACTCATTCATCAAAGTGCAAAACCTTGTGTAGTAGGATTCAATCTGTTCACCTTTAGTGGATGTGAAATTCTCCCATTCAGTAAGAAGTTTGTTCTCAACGTCTTGTTGTCCAATCTCTGTTCCATGACATATCCTTCTAACACGTTCCCACATAGCATAAGCAGTTTCACAGCTGTCGACCGCAGCAAAGATCTCCCGTGGTAATCCAAGTTGGATTAAGTGCATTGCCATATCATCTGCGGCGATCTGCTTCTTGTCTTCCTCTGTGTAATCTGCTTCTGTTTGTTCACGTACGAATGGTTGAGTAGGAGGTGTTGTATTTGGATTACCTTCAATTTGAACTTGTCTTGGCTTGAATGGACCATTTGTAATGGAGTTGATCATTAATTTACCATCAGGCTTTGTTTTGATGTAACGAAGCATGCGGCTTGTCCATGGGAGATATCCACCTTTTTCAAGCATTGGAGGTCGGTTTTCCGCACCGGCTGCATGAATGTCTTGCTGAGTTGCCATTGATGAAGTGTAGATGGATAAAGTTGAGTTTTGGATCGTTCCAACGAAATAGGAGTAGAGTTTAGAGTGAGTTGATGCAAGTTTTTATGGTGAAAATTTTGACTAAAAACCATAAAACCTCAATAACTTCTTCTCGGAGCGTTTTTAGGCCTCGAAACTTCGCCTAAATCGATAAATCCATTTAGCGTGTCGTTCTTCTTTGTCTCACGGTCGTTTTGACAGCTGATTCGTCGAAAACGGAGTTACGGTTCAAAAGTTATGGCCGTTTGAAGTTTGGTCGTCAAAAACCTCACTTTTGTCAAAATTTCTCGAAACTTTGCTGTGTTCACGAAACTATAGGATCTCGATAGTTTGTCCAAGTTCTCGAAAAATTTTTAAGTTTGCGAAAATTTGTCCAAGTTCTCGAAAGTTTTCAAGTTTTCGATAAATTGTCAAAGTTTTCGAAAATTTTCAAGTTTGCGAAAATTTGTCCAAGTTTTCGAAATTTTCCAAGTTTGCGAAAATTTTTCAAGTTCTCGAAATTTTCCAAGTTTGCGAAAAATTTTCAAGTTTCTCGAAAATTGTTTGCAAAACTTCTCGAAAATTTTCACTTATCGAGAATTTCAAAACTTATCTAAATTATACAATTTAGAAAGTTATCCCAAGTCGAAGTGTTTTTACTAACTTATACAAGTAAGAAAAACACCGAGTAAACCACGGAATCGATTGAAGATTTCTTAAACACAGTTCTCGATAGGAGAGGGTTTTAGGTTCTCGATATATGGCAAAAACAATCGGTTGACTAAAGCACTCCGAAAACAAGTTTGTGTTCCAAGATACTTGTACTTCTATGCATAAAAACACCAAAACATGAAGAAAGTTCCAAACTTGATGATTTTTATGAAACTTTTTTATGTTCTAGAAAACAAGTACAAAAACCAAGTTCGAATTTTTAAGCTAGAAATTTTCAAAAAGATTAAGACTTTCTTGTTAGATAAGGTTTATAACACTAGTTTGTAATAAAAAAAAAGTGTTAAAAACCAAGAAAAACAAGAGAAGTGAGAATTTTTATGAAAATAACGTGTTTAGAGCTAAAAAAAACGAAAAACACAAACACCCAACACTCCTAAATCATTGTTAGGCGATTGATACCACTTGTAGGACCTTAAATAATACAACTTTATCACACACAATATAAGCACAATAAGAAGGAAAGATGGAAAGATGGTGACTTGATGTAGTATAGTATGTATTGTATATATGAGAGAGAGATGGAAAAGATGAGAGCTTTGATTAATAAAACACACATAAATACACACACAAGCACACACCTCAAATGAGCCTTTGAGGTGTTTAAATAGTTCTTAACATGAGATGCCCTATGGGCTTTCTAAGGGCTTGGGCTTGGACTTGGTTACATGGTTGGATAACTAGGCTTATGAAACATAGCATATAACATATTAGCTTGCCAAGACCAAGGCCCAATGACTAAACTATTACTAATCTTAACAAACGACACAAAGTTACAATATGAGAATGACCATCACTTCATAATACATATTTTTAATGCTAACAACTCTTTACTTTCTCTCCCAATTCCTGGGTACTTGATACAGGCAGTGGAATTCACATTTGTAATAATGTGCAGGGACTGAGAAGCAGTCAAAGGATGGAAAAAGGCGTTATGTTGCACATAGGGAATGAGAAACGTGTTGTTGTTGAAGCTATCGGATCTTATTCTCTTAGTATGCCTAGTGGCCTTGTAATTGTTTTAGAACATTGTTACTACGCGGGCTGGTCATGATGATGTGAATCTACTTTGAATTCGCTTGGTGTTATTTCCTTCATGGATGGTTTACGTTGCTGATCTCATGCACACCAAACATGACCTAGTTCACTGGAGGAATTGTAAGTTAGGGTTGCCATAACCCTATTGATCGATTGGTATTTATCGATTGATCGTTTGTTTGGCAAATACTTGTTTGAATTTCACTTGATACCACTTTTACGAGTGGTAATGGATGCATTGATATTGCCAAACTTTGGTGTAAGTTCATCTCTTTGGTTCCCATAGCCGTGTTCTTTCTTGTTGAAGCATGTTTGTGGGACAATGAAGATGATTGGAAGTTCTATGATGACTATGCCGTAGGTGCTACCTTTGTGAAGCATGTTGTTAATTTCATGATATTCATTCACTTGTATAGTCATTGTAGGTTGTTTGTTTTATTTTGTAAGTTATAAGAATGACATGTCATTCTTATATAGAGTTTTCTTGTAAGTGTCCTAAGGGACTGAGATGAGGGATTCATCATCATCCTTTGTACTTCAATGCTTTTGGTTAATATATTTTACCAGGGTGCAGGATTACTCCCCTTTACCCAAAAAAAACATTGTTATTACGCACCGTCTATTACCAATGGTGTTGTTTCTGTTTCTTGTTAGAGAGATGCTGGTTTTGAACTTGCATTTACACATTATGGAATTTTCGTGTCAATGAATAATACGTTTTATTTTGATTCTCTTTCTAGAATGGCATTTATGAAGTAGATATTGATGGTGTTGTCTCAAATAATAAATCCTTGTTTTGTGCATCTAAACATATGAGATAAGGCTTAAATAAAAGCTTTTTGCCTTGGTCACATAAACAAGCAACGCATCAAGAAGTTCCAAACTGATGGAATCCTTGAGCCAACTGGATCTGAGACGTTTGACATATGCGAGCAATGTTTGTGTTGAAAGATGACTAAGACGCCATTCTCCGGTGTAGGAGAAAGGGTGAAAGATTTGCTAGGACGTGTACATACTAATGTATGTGGTCCATTCAGATCAATGACACGAAATCAGGGGCGGATGTACATGTAGTTCAGGGGTAGCGGTCGCTACCCCTGAACTTTTACCCGGTAGTGGAATTTTTGGCGATTTTTGGCCATTTTTTGGCGATTTCGCGACCCCTGAAACAAATTTTCGCTACCCCTAAACAAATTTTCGTATTTCGCTACCCCTAAACTTGGCTCCTAGTTCCGCCCCTGCACGAAATGGTGATTGTATTTTGTCACCTTCACGGATGACTATCTTCGTTTTGGTTATGGTTATTTGCTTAAGCACAAACATGAATTTTTGAAACTTTTAAGGCTTAATTTGAGTTTATTTTAGCATATCACATTATGAAACATTATTATGTGAAATTTTTTGTGTTAAAATTGTATGATTTTAGCATTTCTCTTATACTGTATTGAAGACCCAGCTCTCGACCATGTTTGCACGTGGATATAGTCTCATTTGAGCGACGTGCAAGCAAAGGCCCATTTGTCCTTTGCATTGTCTTTCTCATTTGAACGCTTTTACTACATGTTTTGTTTTCTTTCAATTTACCTATTTACCTATCTGACTTTTAATGATTTGATAAGATCTTAATACTGATGAATGTTTCATTTGTGTTGGCCCACAAAAGTTTTGAACTATTCTTGAGGTGGCATATGCTAACACAAACACCACACACAAGAGAGTACCAAAGGAGATGCAAGTGATTAATTGGCAAATTAACTAAACTAAAAAACTAGCTAGACTACTTTAAATAATCTCTGATATAAAAATAGGAATGAATCTAGTTATTCTAGTCCATTGAGAATCTATCCTCATACATCCAATGTCTTTGTCTACTTCAAGTGCAAAATTCAAATTTTGTAACTTGACTGCGGGGGCCTAGTAGCGGTAATAAGACATTAGCTCGTGTGTGTGCGAGTTGGATTACATACTACTAACTGTGGTTCACATACTTGGCAACCTAAGGGACCACAGGTACTAGCATACGTTAGGACGATGGGCATGGCGCCGATGGCAATGGTAACGGTGAGGGAGCGAGGGATGAATATTAAACATCAATATACATATGAGTAGTAGCATAGATCAACGATATTTGCAATTGGCCCATATAATCTAAACTAATTATTAGCAAATACTGTTTATAAAGGGTTTGCTAATTTTAACGTACACTCTGGTTTATGGTTAATCATTTACAGTAAAATTTACCGAGATTGTCTCATTCATGCTTAGTTTCTATTTATATGACGAATATTCTCACTTTCGTAATCCAGGAAACCTTGTGTAAACTTTTTTGAACTACATATAAGAAAATCATACTCAACTAGTAATAAAGAGAAATTTCATCCCGAGACTCTATAACAGTAAAGGGCAACTTTAAAACATATTTACTGATAATCTTACTAGGTTGAAACTAAAACATAAAATGTTGTATTGGTTGAAAATATACCTATAGAATATATGATAGTGACATGGTGCTATATTCTGCTAGAAATATTATGAGGAATTTGATTATTTCTGAAGTGTTATTTTTCTTATCATGTTTTGTGATTTTTGGCCGATTAATCCACGAAGTATAAACGTATATCTCAAATGTTCATGGTTTCACAAGAGGAACGTGGAAGAAATATTTTTCTCCATCTCTTTGGTAAGGATGATTGGATGAACATTTAAACAAGGTTTCCTTTATTACAAAATGTACGTGATAACGTGAATATTCCTGGTAAAAATGGAAATAAGCATGAATAAACAATATTATTGGTAAATTTGGAATGCTTAACATAAAGTTATAATTAACAAAACCCTGATTATAATTTATGCCACTCAATTGCATTTTGTATATGTTATAAACATGAAGTATCTATATTACTAGCTAGTATATATCATTTTATGAGAAGTTGAGAACTATCTATCATACTCTTCTGATTTGTCTTCTGTTTAATAATGATCAAGGTTTGTCATATTAATCTAATACTTTGTGTGCATGTAAGTAGCACTTTAACTTGAACAGTCATAATATTGTACGTTTATAACTTTTATTAGAAAATTTTAACACTAACACACAAGCCGTTTACAATTTTGTCCAGTTGCCGATTTCTTTCATCTTTATTCATGACTCGCTTTTAGAATGCTAGTTCTAATCATACAAACAACAATATATCACAACATGAAAACATGATTATTGATTTATTGACACGAGGAAAGTGAGTTGAAGTATGAAGAATTTCTAAGTGGGGTTCACGAGTACGGAACGACAAACCTTCCTCGGTCTTTAGCATGTGGGCACGACATATTCATGATTCTATGTGACAGCCAACACCTAGCTCGATCTTGTATGTCGACGAAATTGCATTTATACCACATATATGCATATAAAGGCAATTGTCGTTTGTGATGTCTTCTACTATGAGGTTTTCATTACATGTTTTGTTTTCTTGTATTTTGTCCCATAACTTTATATGTTTTCACACTTTTGTCTCATATATATGAAAATGTCCATATTGGCGTTTTCGTTTTGGACACAAAAGAAAATAAGAAATTGTCATTCATTATAGTTAACGTGTTTCAGCTAATATTAAGTTAGTTTCTGCAATGCTTCGATAAGGAACAAGTGTTGTCAACCTACGAACAACTGGTTTCGATGATGTATCCTGGCTAGCAGAACAAGTAACTTGTTGGAATGTTATCCAACAGCTTAAGGTTTCGCCATTCATTAACGAATTTTTGATGTGGGATGAACGAATTTATTTACAGATGATCGACATTCTACACTTTTTAGTACGTGGTTACAAACTTACGATATATCCATAGCAACGTGTGGGTTAACAGCCGCCACCAACGACTTAGCCATTCGGGTGAGTTGTCAAGATCTGTGGCAATGAATACAATGACTGATTGTCCTTTGTGTCGTATTTCATCATTGATTCTTTTACTACATGCTTTGTTTTATTTCAATTTACTCCAACTCTTTGTGTTTTCACTGCTCTGATACGGATAATTTTGGATCTGCAGTACATGACAACTTGGTTTAGAATGTGCCAACGTGTGATTTGTCTATTCAACTCTTTGTGTTTTGTTTTTTTAACTTTTTGTTTACATGTAAGCTTTTAGATCACATATATTTTACATGAAGAGTAAAGTGAAGACAAAAAACTGAATCTCATGTTATTAGTAACCTTAGGGGTATGCAGTATGCTTATGATTAATCATATTACATTGTATTCCATGAAAAAATGTTAGCAGGCGTCAGGCGTGGAACATTATATATAATCTCACCCTCTCCTGTATAGTTGGAAAATCAGTAGGTCATATTTACTATATCATCAAAAATTAGCCGGTTTCAATGATTATATTGGTAATATAATGTATTAAGTTTGGTACCTAGATGTGTAAAATAGTGAAAGTGTGTTGCTAATATATTGACTTAACCCTTCTAATAATGATCTCGAAACATACATGATGTAAGGAAAGTAGTTGACTCCTAGACGGGATAATTATATAGCTTATTCCAATTTGTATATTGATGCACATTTGTAGTTTTATGGAGCAATCAGCCACTAGCGGCAGTTGGCATTTGGTTCCAACGAGCCCCTTCAGACAAGTGTGGAGTATAAGTTTAACACTCATCATCAACATTCTGTGCGTGTGTCTGTGCATGCAAACATGTCCAATATGCAATATTTAAAGATCAGCAAAAAAGACACTTAACTACAGTATCATTTTTTCACTCTGTACAACCCAGCCAAAATTTTAAAAGTTATATATGCTATGTGTGATAACATCATAACCTGTCACGCTTCATTTCAGTCGCTGGATATTTGCTTTTTAAACTTTTGACAAAATTACACGGATGGTCCCTGTGGTTTACTCGGATTGCAAGTTAGTCGCTAAGTCAAAATAAGTACACCAGATATCCCTAATTTTGAAACCTGTCACCCTTTTAGTCCCTAATTTGGATGTCCCGTTAGTTTGGCCGTTAAGTTATTTGCACCGTTAGTCTTCCGTTAATATTTGTTGCACCGTTAGTCCTCATTTTCTAAAAAAGTCCTCATTTTTTGCACCGTTAGTCCCTCCGTTAATATTTTGCACTGTTGTCAATCTTTTTACTTTTGCGTCTATTTTTTACGTTTTCGTCCGTTTTCTTAACGTTTTGTCAATTTTTTTACGTTTTCGTCCATTTATTTACGTTCTCGTCCGTTTTTTTAACATTTTCATCAATTTTTTAACATTTTCGTCTGCTTTTTTATGTTTTTGTCTGTTTTCTTATGTTTTTAACGTTTTTGTTCATTTTTTTTACGTTCTCGTCCTTTTTTTTAACGTTTACGTTCATTTTTTTACGTTTTTTTCAATCTTTTTACGTTTTCGTCTATTTTTTTACGTTCTCGTCTGTTTTTAACGTTTTCATCCATTTTTTTACGTTTTCGTCTATTTTTTTACGTTCTTGTCCGTTTTTTTAATGTTTTCATTCATTGTTTTACGTTTTTGTCAATATTTTTTTGTTCATTTTTACATGTTTTGTCAGTTTTTTCACATTTTCATACATTTTAATCGTTTTTACCTTGTCCATTTTTTCAAATAAGTTTGATGATTTACACAAGTACAAAAATTTACAAGAGTTTATAAGTTTTTAAGTTATGAATTTGGTAAAAAAAAAATGGCTTAAGTTTTGGTAGTAGACAACCCTTGTTTTGCATTTTCTGGTTAAAATCTTGCGAGTCTTGATGTAAAACATCATTCCGGAAAACTTTCATGGTTTACACTTTTAATGATTCATACCAGAAAGGGGTCAAAATCGACACAGAAACATTTTTATCAAATGTCAAATTTTCTTTTAGTATACTTACCTAACCACAAAATATAGGAGAAAACGTTAAAAAAATGGCGAAAACAGATATAAATATAAGAAAATAGACAAAAAAAAAAAAAAAAAAAAAAAAACAGACGAAAACGTAAAAAGATGGATAAAATATAAGAAAACAGACTAAAACGTAAAAAAGCGGACGAAAACGTAAAAAATGGACGGAAATGTAAAAAAACTGACGAGAACGTAAAAAATGGACGAAAACATAAAAAGATTGACAAAAACGTAAAAAAAATGGACGAAAATGTTAAAAAAAACGAACGAGAACGTATTAAAATGGACGAAAACGTAAAAAGATTGACAAAAATATAAAAAAATGACGAAAACATTAAAAAAACAAACGGGAACGTAAGAAAATGGACGAAAATGTATAAAGATTGACAAAAATGTAAAAAAAAATGGACGAAAATGTTAAAAAAACGGACGAGAATGTTAAAAAATGGACGAAAACGTAAAAAGATTGACAAAAACATAAAAAAAATGACGAAAACGTTAAAAAAAACAGACGAGAACGTAAGAAAATGGACGAAAATGTATAAAGATTGACAAAAACGTAAAAAAAATGGACGAAAACGTTAAAAAACGGACGAGAATGTTAAAAAATGGACGAAAACGTAAAAAGATTGATAACGGTGCAAAGTATTAACGGAGGGACAAACGGTGCAAAAGATGAGGACTTTTTTAGAAAATGAGGACTAACAGTGCAAAAAATATTAACGAAGGACTAGCGGTGCAAATAACTTAACGGCCAAACTAACGTGACATCCAAATTAGGACTAAAAGGGTGACAGGTTTCAAAATTAGGGATGTCTGGTGTACTTATTTTGACTTAGGGACTAAACTTGCAATCCGAGTAAACCACAAGTACCATCCGTGTAATTTTGTCTAAACTTTTGGTTTAACAAATGAGCATAAATCCAAATTGTTGGAAAAACCGAAAAACAGATATAAATATATGTTAACATGATAACATCACCTTGATTAGTCGTCCAAGCTTCACAATATGGAACTTTCACTATCTGGCATGTTTGTCCACTTCTACTTGGTTTTACTATGTTTGCCATAATCTTTACTATCAAGGCATTTCTTGCCGTCTATTTCACCATCGGATCTTTTAATAGTCTTTTTCTCTTGGTGCCAAAGAACCTGTCACTAGAAGTCGGCTCTTTCTCTCGGCAGTAGAGATCCAATTGATATAACAGAACGTATATGTGAAAACATATCAAAGGTCCAAGTCCTTTTAATATCCTGTCTAAAACTGGTATCAAATGGAAACAGCCATATAGGAATTGTTTTAATCGATAACTAGCATTCATAGCAAGCATTATGAACTTTACAAATCAATTATTGACATCAAATATTGGATTCACATAATGAATCTTGCGAGTGTAACATATCAAATCAGTATCAAAAATTCCCCGTCATTTATATGCCAGTAAAGAAACTAGTTCTAATATCGCACTGCATATAAATTATTTAATCATCGCCAACCTTATCTAACACAAGCTATGTTAACAGTGTTCCAATTTTGATACCAAGAAAAACATAAGAATCACATTTACATTTAACAATGTTATTCGATTTACATCTGTGCTAGTCCTAGCTTATGTCCAATCATTCTAACCCAATCCTCGACCTCATCTGCTTGCAAATCCATCCAAGCTTCTCTATAAGTTGCATTTTCACAAAAAATAACAAGTGCCATTTTGTGCAAAGGGTTTTTCGCCCCCCAGCCAATGCCTTGCAACTTTTCCCGACAATCTTTAAAAGAAGGTCCATTATTCCCCTTAATAATTAGTTTTAATGCTTCCGACATACCTTCTTCAATGGAAGACTTGTTACAGTTCTGTAAAGTTTTACCCTTTTTTGCTGGTCTTTGAGTTTCGGTATGACATGAACCCTTATGCTTTGAAGTTGAAGTTCCTTGTGTTTCACTTATATTTTCAGTATCTTCAATCAAGATAGGCTCAGCACAAGATTTAGACCGTTCAGAAAATGACGGGTCATTTTCTTCCTCAGTATCAAGTACCCCGTCATAAAGTCGTGCACAAAGTTTAGGAAGCACCAGTGATGCACTCTTCAACGATTCTATGTATTTATTTCCCTATATTTAAGGAAGAAAAAATTTTACGACTGCAAATATAGAAGGGCTTTATAAATGTAAATACCAACATACTTTTTCATTTGTCCCCATTTTATCCATTTTTAATGAATTAAACGGGACACAAAGGCATCCTTTGCACTCTGTTCCCGAGTTTTTATTTGGGGAGAAAAGAAGAGAAGTGAAGAGGAAATTAATAAAACATCATGTTCCCGAGTATTATTTGGAGAGAAGAGAAACGGGAGGAAATTATCAAATTATGCCTAATTTCCCTCCTAGTCTTCTTCCCAAATTGGGAAGATTTGAAGAGAAGATGATTTTTAGGCTAAATTTAGTTCAATTCTTTTTCTTTTCTTTCCGACTTGGAACACAACATTAAAAAGTAAAAACCATTTTTTTCCCTATCCTCTTCTTTTCTCTCTTTTACCCTCTCCATTTCTCTTCATGAGTAAAAAAAAGTACAATGAACTTAAACATGACAAACGAAAAGTTTGTTGATATTCTATGTAAAAACCCCATAAATATATAAATACTCCAATGATAGTGTAACAAAGTTACCTTCATTTCTATGCTCCATTCCTCATCTGTTAAAGCAAACGTGTTTGTCACTGGATCGTACAAGTTCCCCACTTTATTTTTCAACGTTGACCATGCTTTATATTTAGCTTTGAGATACTCGTAATGGTTCCTCATTTGTTTTTGATCAACAATGAAATTATGACTATTTTTTAGCTTCTCAGCAACTTTGCTCCATGAAAATGCACGATGACTACCACCTCTCAGCCCATTTCCTTCAACTTCTTCAATACAGGCTTCTAGGAATGTTTTTACCACCCTTTCATTTTTCCAGTTAACCCTGATTTTTTTCTTTTTTTTAGATTCACCAATTTGTTCCATACCTAAAGACATAAAACCAATATGCATAGTTAATAAAAGTAATCTTGGATCATTAAACTTGTGGGCATGAAGCGGGGGGACATGACATCAATTTGCAATTTATCCATCTAGAGTTTAGGATTGCTCGTTCATCATCAATTGTAAATGTAACTGCTCAAGAATGAAACATAAACTACACAGAATTCATGACTAGCAGTAAAAATGATAAAACCAAACCACGCAAAATAGTGTTCATATAATTATGACTAGTTACGTTGTTTGAATAATTCTGACCCAAATGTAAAATGCCCCTTAAACAAATGGATACAAGGAGATGAGAACAAGTTGCTTACCTTGCTCGATCGGAGATGTATAATATTCGCCCTGTGGTCTTTGTATTTCGGTAGGAGATGAATTTTTTTGCTTTGACATTGAAGCTTCTTGTGTTTCAATGATATTCTCGGTATCTTTAATCAAGAGAGTTTCAGCACAAGATTTAGACCTTTCAGATAAGGTCCCCCTATTTTCATCCTCAGTATCAAGTACAACATCATAAAGTTGTGCACAATGTTTAGGAAAGACTAATGATGCACACCTAAGCGATTCTACGTATTTATTTCCCTATAATTAAGAATTAAAAAAATAAAACTTAACACTGCAAATAAAGAAAGGGTTTTTTAACATAAAATACCAATACTCTTTCATTTGTCTCGTTTTAGTCATTGAACTTTCATTGTGTATTTGAGTCAATAATAAGTAGCTTGGTGATACTCCGTAATATAGATGAGACTTTGTTTTTATAGTTCAATGGGTTAGGGTCATTTCAAGTTAATGTATCATTTGGGTTGGTATCTTGCAACCCAACAAATGTATCTCATGGATCTTTAGATCTCTTTCCAATACATTGTTATTTTCGTAAAAAATATGTTAGCTTTCTTGCATCGTTTGAGTAATTTTGTAGCCATCTTTAAATGACTCATGTGTACAAAAAAAGGACATTAACTGAAACATGATAAATGTAAAGTTTGTTGATAGTTTATGTAAGAAACCCGTAAAGAAATGAATAATCGAAGGAAAAAGACACGGAGTAAGAAATTGACCTTTATTTCTAAGTTCCATTCCTCGTCTGTTAAATCGAACGTGTTAGTCAATGGATCGTATAACTTCCCCGCTTTCTTTTTCAATGTCGACCATGCTTTATACTTGGCTTTGAGATAATCAAAATGGTTCTTCATTTGTTTTTGATCAACAATGAAATTATGACTACTTTTTAGCTTCATTGCAACTTTGCTCCATGAAGATGCACGAAGACTACCACCTCTCGGCCCAATTTCTTCAACTTCCTGAATACATGCTTCTAAAAAAGTTTTCACCACCCTTTCATTTCTCCAGTTAATTTTCTTTCTCTTTTTCAATTCGCCAATGTGTTCAACACCTAAACATATAAGAAAAAAACATGAAGTTTAGTCCATCTAGAGGGTGTTTGTGACTGCTTATATAAGAGTCTATTGACTTACTGTATAGCATAAAAGTAATTTTTTAGTACAATAATATTAAGAGTTTAAGAAGATTAAAAAAATAATAATAAATTAAAAAAAAAAAAAAAAAAAAAAAAAAAAAAAAAAAAAAAAAAAATCCCTATATATCCATATTATAGGAAGTTCAATAAAAACAAACGATTATATAAAGAAATTAGCATGCTACATAAATTTAAATTAAACTCTATATAGCAATAGAATTTAATACTTTTCATTTGGTCCTTTAACATCTTATTGGCTAATCATAAAACTAAACTTATAGGTTCCCACTGAAATGTTCGCACATGCAAAACAAAAACTATAACAGCTGAATTAATTTCTTTAACTAAAACATATTAACAATAAAGCAAACACTAAGTTCATTCGAAGAAACTATTCCTACCAAGTACCAACTACTCAGCAAAAAAACACAAACTACAGAGGATTCATGGCTTGCAGGGAAATGATAAATCAAATTACACGAAACAGTGTTCTAATCAAATAATCAGCTAGTTACGTACTTACGTTTGTTAAGAGTTCTGATCCAATGTAAAATGACCCCTAAACAATCGAACAACTATATTTAACAAACCAATATGTATAAAATAAAATATAAAAAATTGATTTAAGGAGATGATAACAAGTGGTTTACCTTGCTCTATCGGAGGGATGAAATATTCGCCCTCTGGTCTTTGAGTTTCGGTAGGAGATGAACAACTTTGATTTGAAGTTGAAGCTTCTTTTGTTTCATCAATATTATCGGTATCTTTAATCAAGATAGGTTCCGCACAAGATTTAGAAGAAATGGATAACATCAATTGTAAGTGCAAGAGCAGAAGAAAAAGGAAACACCAAATTCTTTTGAAAGAAAATATTCCCCGCCAACTACTAAAGAACATAACATAAACTACAGAGGATCCATGACGGGCATGAAAATGATAAAATCAAACTATGTGAACTATAATCAAATAATTAGCTAGTTATGTTAATTTGACAAACTCTTATCCGAATGTGAAATGACCCCTAAATAATCAAATAATCATATTCAAGAATTTGATCAAATTGGAATATGCAAACCAATATGGATAGTTAGATACAACTAAATACAAGAATTTGGTTCGAGGAGATGATAACAAGTTGTTACCTTGCTCGATCGGAGGGTCAAAATATTCGCCCTGTGGTTTTTGAGTTTCCGTATGAGATGATAGATTTTGCTTTGAACTGGAAGCTTCTTGTATTTCATTGATATTCTCAGTATCTTCCATCAGGAGAGGGTCATCACAAGATTTAGACCTTTCAGAAAATGACCCCCCATTTTCATCCTCGGTGTCATGTACCCCATCATAAAGTTGTGCACACAGTTTAGGAAAGACTAGTGATGCATTCTTCAGCGGTTCTATGTGTTTATTTCCCTATTGTTAAGAAAGAAAAACATAAAATAAACCTACATATAAAGAAAGGGTTTATTACACAAAAACACCAATGTCCTGTTTCATTTGTCCCGTTTTAATCCGTTTACTTTGTATAATTGAGTCATCAAAAAGTAAGTTTGTGGTAATGTAGATGAGACTTTGTTTTCATAACTCATTTTCAAGTTATCAATGTTTAGCTCAATGGGTTAGGGTCATTTCAAGTCAATTTCTCATTGATCTTTTGATCATTTTTCAATATATTGTTATTTTTGCCCCAAAAAAAGTAACTTTGTGTCTCTTTTAAGTAATGACTTAAACTTGACACAATTGACTCAAACGGGCAGAATGCCATATTTTACTGACAAATGTTAAGTTTGCTGATATTATATGCAGAAAACCCCGTTGAGAAATATATAATCCAAGTAAAAATACATGGTGTAAGAAAGTTACCTTCATTTCTATGTTCCATTCCTCTTCTGTTAAATTGAACGTGTTAGTCAATGGATCGTATAAGTTCCCCACTTTGTTTTTCAGTGTTGACCATGCTTTATATTTGGTTTTGAGATAATCGTAATGGTTCTTCATTTGTTTTTGATCAACAATGAAATTATGACGCTTTTTTAGCTTCTCGGCAACTTTGCTCCATGGAATTGCGCAAAGAGCACCACCTCTGAGCCCATTTTCTTCAACTTCCTGAATACATGCTTCTAGAAAAGTTTTTACCACTCTTTCATTTTTCCAGTTAATCCTGACTTTATTTTGCTTTTTAGATTCGCCAATTTGTTCCATACCTAAAGACATAGAAAAACCAACATATATAACTCAAACAAGTGACCTAGAATATTTAATACTTGAAAGCATGAAGCATAAGGTCTCAACCTAAAATTGCGTGTTTAGGATTGCTTATCGACTTATTTAAAAGTATACTACGTATTAGTAGTTTTGAGTAGTACGAAATTAAGGAGTTTAAGCAATTTAAAGGGCGGAAAACATAAATACTCATATTATACAAAATTCATAAGATAATCATATTTTTGTCAAACTGATAATTTGAGCAATATTAACCGTTTTATTATACCCAAACGCTAAAAGCTGATTTTCTGCAAACACCCCTTCATTTTGTTGCTCCTCTTTCAATATTCGATTTTAAATTAATCAGCAGGCTATTATTCTAAAATGTAAGAAGTAGCGAAAATCCAGTGATCAGATATCCGTATGCAATGTGAGAATCGACTAAACAAATAGCTATTGCTACAAAACCCTCATTTTGTTTGATTCAATAATTAAAGAGTCTTATCGTTTAAGAATTCCATCAAATTGGAATATGCGAATGAATATGGATACAAGAATTTGATTGAAAGAAAGGATAACAAGTCATTTACCTTGCTCGATTGGAGGGGTGGAACACTCGCCCTGTGGTGTTTGAGTTTGGGTATGAGATGAACAGATTTGATTTGAAGTTGAAGGTTCTTGTGTTGCATTGATATTTTGGCTACCTTCAATCAATAAGACAGGTTCAGCACACTGTCTTAATCTTTGAGAAAATGACATCCCACTTTCATCCTCGGTATCAAATACCCCGTCATAAAGCCGTGCACAAAGTTTAGGAAAGACTAGTGGTGCACTCTTCAACGATTCTATGTATTTATTTTCCTATATTTAAAAAACAAAAAACTTTCAACTACAAATAAAGAAAGGGTTTTTTCACAAAATATACCAACATATTTTTTCGTTTGTCCCGTTTTAGCCATTGTACTTCTTTGTATATCCGAGCTGTTTTAAGATAGCTTTGAGTCTCGTTTGAGTCATTTAGTAGTAATCTTTTAATGACAAAAAGCTAACTTTTTACAACTCAAACTCAACGCTAATGTATAACGACTAAACAGGAACAAGTGAAAAAGTTTGTTGATGATATCACAAAAAATGCATAAGGAAATATAATCGAAAGAAAAATATATAGTGTAGTGAGTGACCTTCATTTCTATGTCCCACTGATCTTCTGTTAAATCAAAGGTGTTCGTTAATGGATCGTACAAGTTTCCGACTTTGTTTTTTAAAGTTGACCACGCTTTATATTTGGCTTTGAGATAGTCGTAATGGTTCTTCATTTGTTTTTGTTCAGCAACGAAATTATGACTATCTTTCAGCTTCTCCGAAATATTTTTCCACAAAATACTACCACCTCTCGTTCCATTTTCAACTTCTTGAATACATGCTTCTAGAAAAGTTTTTACCACCTTCTCATTTTTCCAACTAATCCTAATTTTCCTTCGCTTTTTAGATTCACCAAATTGTTCCATATCTAAAGACATAAAATAAAACCAACATATATTATTCAAACGTAAAATAAAACCACAATGTATAATTCACACAAGTAATTAAGGTTATATTAATACTTAAAGCAAGAAGCATCAACCTAAACTCGCAGATTGGCCCATCTAATCATATTAGGACAGCTGCAATCAAGGAAACAATAGAGGGAAAACGATTAGCTGATTATAACTACAATAAAAACTGTTTCCACTTGAATCTTAGTAAAACAAATGTCAAAGTTATCATAACAAGACGATAACATATACTCCAATATAAGCATGATTTAAGATTAAGAGCTCCAAGTTTGCAACACATTTAGAAGTCCACATATAAAGACTTAAACAGATGTTTAAACTGTTATTACTACATTTACTTATATCAGTCGGACAAAAAATGACACGACTCCTACATCAAAATAACATGAAATTACACGATAACATAACTACAGACAAAAAATGAATTCAGTTACTATCAAAATTCATTATTCTAGCGTTCTCTGTGTATATTTATATTTCGAAAAGCGTATATCCAGTAAAACTCCATCCACATGTGCAATCCATAGGTTTTATGAGAGGGTGTTTGTTTAAGCTTATCTTTGGGCTTATGAGCTTATTTTGAGACTGGGTTTATCATATCATAATAAGCTTATATAAGTCCACAAGTCTCAAAATAAGCTGAAATCAAATAAGCTTAAACAAACACCTCAAATAAGCCTCAGGGGCCCTTGTTTTAAATCAGATAAGCAATCCCAAACACCCCCATAACCAACTGTAACAAACCCATCTGCAAGAAATGGTTTTTACATAGTCAAATGATAAAAAGTTCAAATCTTTTTATATATTATGAGTATTTAACTAGTTTCAATACACCCAAACACTGGGAATTAATAAAAGATAATAAATTGAATTGATTGTTGTTTACCTTATTTGATTTGAAGAGATTGAAGAACAAGCCCTAGAATAAGCCCCAATTGAGAAAAACGCTTTTTGGGTTTAGGATTAGGGGGTGTTTGGGTAAAGCTTGTTACAAAGAAGCTTATTCTAATAAGCATCCTTTTCCAAACAGCTATTAAGTTTTAGAGAAAATTGCAAAAATGGTCTTTGTGGTTTGGTCAAATTGCGGGTTTCATCCCTAACATTTTAAAAGTGTAGGCACGGTCCCTGTTGAAAACTTTGAGTTATTGTTTTAGTCTCTGTCCAAATTAAAATGATTAAGATGACCTTGTCAAAAATTGCAATTTAAGGATGAAAATTACAATCCGAAGTTCTTCACATGGATAGTGTGCATTTTCAAAAGATTAAGGATGAAACCTGCAATTTGGCTAAACCATAAGGATGATTTTTGCAATTTACTCTAAGTTTTAATAATAAGTCTTTGAGTGAATCTATTGTATGCTAGTTAATGTTATAAACGAGGATTACACGGTCTGCGTTTTGATACGGGTTTATACATTTCGCTTATTTAATTATGAAGTTATAAAAAGACTAAATGTTTCAACAATGTGTTTCGATAACGTCTAATTAATAATGCAAATTTATTGTAATGTTTCTTGGTTTATGTTTTGCTTCTTATATGATGTACCACATTCAAGTAAGTCATATATAAATCAATGTCAACTTGTGTCTATGCTTGGATTGTAGTTTTTTCTTGATGATGGTTGACTTGTGGTAGACTTTTATAATTTTAAGAGTTAATTGCATAAATCGTACATGTGGTTTACACCTTCTACCCACACTTGTTCTAAAAGTTAAAAAATAACACATGTCATCCCTATGATTGTCACTTTTGCATTGACCGTTCCTTTGATCAAATAGGCGTCTGTTTTAGCCGTTAAGTCAGGCCATGCAAGTGTCACGTGAGGGGCAAAATATTCCTTTTTATGTCCAAGCTAACACATAATATATTTGGATTGACTTTTCCCTTCACTCTCAAAACACTTTTCGTAACTATTTTCTCGTTCACTGACACATGCAATCCATATTCTAATTTTTTGCTCGAATTCACCATGGTTTCACAGACTCTTGTTTGGGAAGTTCGAGAAGAATGTGCAAACTATGATCTAGTAACAAGATACTAACAATAAACACAGAAACCCAAACCATTACAACTTATTTGGTAAATCATTGGGCATTTCGTTGCATGATTATTTCCTCACAAATTCAAGTATTTCCACTTTCAGTTCATCACTTACATTCTCATACCCACCATATTTTCAACTTACTCACCATATTTGGCTATAAATTCATCAACAATTTCATATGTCAATACAACTTTAGACCAATCCTTTTCCGACGAATGATCAGCCCTGTAAACAAAGCATTTCCCTTATCATTGGTTCCCATAGTTAGTGATTGGATTGGTTTAGATGTGTGTAGTGAATGGAAATTAGGGTTTGGTTGGTTTGGTTTAATTGGGGGAAATTGAGGTTGGTTGGGGGTTTTAAATCGTGTTTTAAATTGCGGGTAATAGCAACGTGGGTTTAAATTCGGGTATATAACCCGATAACTAACGCACTAAAAAACCAAACAACATATAAAGTTGTTACAAGGATCGTCCATGTGGTTTAGAAGAAAAAATGGACGGATTTGACCCTCACGTGACGCTCACGTTCCCAAAGTTAACGACCCAAACCAACGCCCGTCAGGTCAAATGACGGGTCAGCTCAAAATGGACAACCACGGGGATGAATGATGTTTTTTGAAAGTTAAAGACGAAACTTGCTACTATGGGTAAACCACAAGGACGATTTACATAATTAGCTCTAAAATTAAACTACGAACTCCACACACCCACGCGCACATAAGTTAAGCCAGAATTTGAATGGAGTGGTGGTGAACGAATTGATATCGGAATATGGATTTCAATTAATTTTCAAACTCGTTTGGGTATTTATTGATGTTGTTGGCTTAATGGTAATAGGTTTGAAGGTCGTGGTGGAGGTTGTATACAATGGTAGTGGTTTAGGGGTTTGAAGTTGTTGTGTATGGAGTCAAAGGGGTCAAGTTTCAGATCTGAACATGTAACTGACTTCTCAATGGAAACTTCAAGTCGTCAACCGCGATTGTCGCCATGGGCGGAGGTAAGGAGGGTGCATGCACCTCTTCCTAAAAAAATTTGTGTGTAAACTTTTATATTTTAGGGGCATTTTTGTAAATTTCCCCTCCCAAAAATATCTCACTATTGAAAAAATCAAAGTCTTTTATATTCACTATCTAATAGTGCAATAGCAATACACGAAGAAAAGAACATGGCTCTTTAGTCCATTAAAGCCCAAGTGCTTACTAAAAATATATGTTACTTGTTCCATATTAGTTGCCTTTACAATTTGCTTTGAACTTTGAAGAAGCTCATAATGTTTTATCAATATTACTATCATGTTTTTCGAAACTGATGTAAAAATAGTTTATGTTGAACTAATGTCTAATTAACTTGTATTAACTCTTTGTTAGAATGTTAACTCTTTGTTTAGCTTTCTTTATAGGGAAGTGATTGGCACACTTCTAAAAGTTATTGGCACACTCAATTGTACAAGCAATTAAAACATGTTGTACTTAAGTACAATTGTCTAATGCACTGAGTGAAGTGTGCCAAACTGCCAATAATTATAGGAGTGTGCCAATCACTTTCCTTCTTTATAGCTTTTTTACCATGTGATGAAATTAAGTATCAAATGTTTGTTTAGAGCCTTCGGTAAGGTGACATTTCACCTGCGTGAAATGTTAACGCACCCCAATTTTCAGGCATGTTAACTTACCGGGCATGATGGTCAAATGCACGTTAACGTGCCAAGTGAAGCTTCTCACGCAGCGTTAAGCTGCCTAGTTTAAAAAAATTACACTTTTGACCCCTGTCATATTATTTGCTTTTATTAACACCAAAATGAAAAATTACAAAACAAACCCTATGATTTAAAAATCAAATCATAACTTAAAATTCATTATCGAATACAAGACAATATGAATACATAAACCATCTAACGATACTCGGTAAGCTTTTATATAGATTTGTAATTGTTGATGAGCTCTGACTTCTCTTCCCACACCTGCAACACTTGTTCCCTAACCATCTTTAAAGCTACATGAAGTTCAAGATCTGTTTCATCGTTTCTTAATAGAGTTTGCAAACCGACCCTGATAGCTGGATGATCTTGAGGCAGCTCACGCAACCTTTCGATATCTGGAGCACGATCATGCTTCTGGAGCATGATACGAGTTATCTCACTTAGCAATTTGTTAATTAGCCTGAGCTCTTTTTCTTGTTCATTGCGTAATCGGGAAAGAATTGTTCTTTGTACCTCAGCTGGTTTGTTAGCCATTGTGTTTGTGTGTGAAGATTAGTGATACTTGTGTGAGAAAATATATTTTTGTTAAATTGGTATTTATAAGGGAAAAAAGACGTTAAACAAATAGCCGTTGGAAAAGTAGTTGTTAAGCCTTTTATTCAATTTCAAATTTAAAGCAACATTACACCAAGTTACAAACGATATAGGAAACAAATACACACGATACGGAAAATAGAAAGACACGATACGGAAATACTTAACATAAAACACCATTACACAGAGTCTCTGTCCCATTCCCACGTGTTTCTCAGAATGAACCACACATGTTGATAATTTAACCTTCTCCCATAGCGTTCATGATAAATTCGGTTTGCATTGCTGAGACGACAAGGGTCTTCACTTGTAAGCAGCAACTCTTTGTAAATATCATTATACCTACGACATTCAAGGTTGATTCTACTACATTGAGCCGTAATACTATTTTTATTACGGTGCTCACCATCAGTCTGATCGTTGAACCTTTGTGTAACTTCATTCCAAAAAGAACGTCCATTTACAAGGTCTCTAGAATCGTGAACTTCAATAGCAAGTATTCTTCTTCCATTGACCAACGATTATTCATTGTGAAATGCTTTGGGAGTTTGTGAAGAATATTATTGTATGGTGTGTTATTTATAGGGGATGATAGAATTTTGAAATTTGAAAATTATAATTCAAATTTGAAAACCGAGCGGGATAAAAATCAAATTTCAAAATTCAATTTTGAAAACCGAGCGGGATCTTTCAAACATTTAAAATTCAAAAGTTCATGGGCGGGATTGTTTTAAATGTTTAAAATTCAAATCAATGGGCGGGATTTATGAGCTTATTTAACATCCATTCACAGCTCATTATTGCTCACACAATTCACACATAATTCTCTCACAAATCATACATAATTCACAAACAATTCTCTCAAACATTGTCTCGCAAAGACTTCTCCCAACAATTCCCAACTCACCGTGACTTCTCCCAACAATTCCCAACTCACCGTGACTTCTCCCAGCAATTCCCAAGTCACCATGACTTTTTCCAGCAATTCTCAAGCTCCAGCATGATACCGAATGAACCGCTGAACACTCAACCGGAAGACATCTTTCCGGTATTCACACCGGATAATGAACTGGTTGTCCAACAACAACCCGATCAACCGGTGAACAATCCACCGGTGGCAAACCAACCCATTTGGAGAGGGTTGACTGATGAAGAACTGTTTCAGCAAGATATGCAAGAATTGTTACGTGTTCAAGCAGAGGAAGAAGATGCGGCAAGAGCTCTTGAGGAGTACTTAAGAGCTAAACAGGCTCGGAGAAACCGTCGAGCAGAATGGCGAATACAAAATGGATTGCCCCATGTGCCATCGAGCGAGGACGATTCGAGTGCCTCTTATTCGAGTCAAGAGGGCTATGTGTCTGATGATTCGTTTTTTTAATAATCGTAGTTTATTTAACTCATAGTTTATGTTTAAGTATCGTAGTTTAATAATTGTATTTTAATTAAGATGTTTTATTTTTAAGTATCGTAGTTTAATTAAGATATTTTCTTTCTAATAATTGTAGGTTAATTAAGATGTTTTATGTTTAATTATCGTAGTTTAATTAAGATGTTTTATGTAATTTGTGTTTTATAAATGTTTATGTTAGTTTTAAATGAAGTATTTGTTAAAATTTGGGGTTGAAATTGAAAATAATTGAGGTGGGGTGAGTTAAGGTGAGTTAAATGTAAGTTATGTTACCGGGGTGGAAAATCAAGAGTTAAGGTTAAAAGATAAAAGCTGATGTGACGCTGACGTGGCAGTGAGTTAAAAGTTAACCCTGCATTACCTTACCACATGCTCTTAGTGCTGACATTTTTTTTTTTTTTTTTTTTTTTTTTTTTTTTTTTTTTTTTTTTTATAAATAAGCTTATTACATAAATTAGATAACTTTAAGTTTGTCAATGCGCTTGTCGTTTTTTTTCTTCTATTTTCGAGCTGACACAAAAAAAAAATAAAATAAAATAAAATTTGCCCCTCTTAATATATATAGGGGGGCTTTATTTTCAGAACCCTATTAAGTGCGAGAACTCCAATTTTGCATTAGAAAACATGCATGTTCATATAAAACATGTATGTTTTCTTACATACACCTTAATACAAATACCTGCGTAACATACATGTTCATATAAAACCATTTTGCTTTGATATGTTGCACTTAACAGGGTTTTATATGAACATGTATGTTACGCAGGTATGTTTATTAAGGTGTATGTAAGAAAACATACATGTTTTTATATGAACATGCATGTTTTCTAATGCAAAATTGGAATTCTCACAGTTCCCACACTTAACAGAGTTCTGAAAATAAAAATACACTATATATATATATATATATATATATATATATATATATATATATATATATATATATATATATATATATATATATATATACATATATATGTATATATATACATATATATGTATATATATATACATATATATATATACATTTATATATATATATATGTATATATATATATATATACATTTATATATATATATATGTATATATATATATATACATATATATATGTATATATATACATATATATATGTATATATATATATATATATATATACATATATAAATACATATATATATATATATATAGATATATATATATATATATATATATATATATATATATATATATATATATATATATATATATATATATATATATATATATACTATAAAGGCGCCCGCGCGATGCGGGGGCGGATTGTTGGGGTGAAGAGGAGGGAGGTAGGGTGGTGGACAGTGGTTGTTGGGTGGTTGTTGAGGTGATTATAAATTGTTGGGGGTGGTTGTTGAGGTGGTTATAAATTGTTGGAGGTGGTTGTTGAAGTGGTTATAAATTGTTGTGGGTGATTGTTAGGGGTGGTTGTTTCCATAATTAGTAAGTAAAAGTCTGAATTTTTAAGCCTTTCTAATTATAGAATAGTCCCAAATACATTATATAGTAGTATAGATGTGTATATATATATATATATATATATATATATATATATATATATATATATATATATATATATATATATATATATATATATATATATATATATATATATATATATATTGATATATGTATATATATGTATATATGTATGTATATATATATATATATATATATATATATATATATATATATATATATATATATATATATATATATATGGTGAGGATCAGGTACATTTTTGTCTTTTAGTGCAGATGGTACGGACGAATCTCAGCCCTCCATCTAGTCAACCATCTGAAAAAGGCGGAGTGGCAATATCGTAAATATCCCGTCTTTTTTTAAGATCATTACTATCGTATTAGCTTTTTTTCTGAAAAAAATTCAAAAAAATCTGAAAAAATTAAAAAATAAAATAAAAAGGACAACAAATAATTAAGAATCGCTGAAAAAAATTTTAAAAAAAAATTGTTTTCATTGTTAAAGGTATTGTGATATCAGAATCTGATTTTGACTTTTTTACAAAAGTCAAGATCTGAGTCAAGATACAAAAGTCAAGATCTGATCTTGACTAGTCAAGATATCAGATCTTGACTTTTGTAAAAAAGTCAAAATCAGATTCTGAAAACTTTTTTTTAATAAAAAATTTAATATCACAATAACTTTTTTAATATCGTAAAAACTTTTTCTTAATAAAAATTGTTAATATCGCCGTAACTATCATGCTTTCTTAATATCAAAGTTAATTTTTTTTAATATCACTTTAACATTTTCTTAATATCGTAATATCACGGTTCATTTTTACATGTAAAAAAGCTTAATATCACGTTGGTTTTATAATATCACAGTAACTATCATGGGTTTTTAATATCACGGTTCATTTTTACATACAAAAAAGCTTAATATCACGGTAGCACTCATAATATCGTTAATATCACATTAGCACTCATAATCAAAAAAGAAAAAAGTGCTCAGAAAAATCTGAAAAAATAAAAAAATAAAAGAACACAACTAGAGTAAGGATCGCTGAAAAGGAAGAAAATCAAAAAAATCGTTTTCATGATCAATTGGTACCGTGATATTAGCGTCAGATCTTGACTTTTTTACAAAAAGTCAAGATCAGATTCTGGAATGGGCGGTCCAGATCCATCCGCACATCCGCACTAAAAAAAGCCATCCGCACGTGATCCTTAGCCTATATATATATATATATATATATATATATATATATATATATATATATATATATATATATATATATATATATATATATATATATATATATATATATATATATATATCATAAAGTTTCTAAAACTGGGATGATCATGAGAATGGCTAGGATCATCGAGAAGAGGTAGCTAAAAGAGCTCCATCTACAACTAGTCGAGTATCAATTATATGAGAAAACATCATGAATGAAGTCGAGATGGTCCATGCAATACATAGACTATATTACGTAAAAAAATATAGAACTTTTATACAATTCAATCTTCAGATTACATACGACATCATGCATGCGTAGAGGAAGGACGAATAAGAAAAGTATTGTAATACGATTTTTTCTATTTATTATTTATGAGAAACTACAATAACTAAAATTACTCTAATACAAATATTTGATGTAAGCATGAATTATAAAGGGGTTACTAATGCATTTATTTGCATTAAATACGTGTAGAGCATAAAAATTGTTTCAATGAAAAAGTTTTTGTCGATAATTGCAATGGTTTTTCATTATACTATTACATGACATGAAAATGTCATAAATCTTATACCTTTTGATAATCTTAACACATATAATGCATATGTTATGTGAAACAATTACAAAGCTTTAAAATATTTATATCATAAGAGAAATTAGTTTATCAATTCAAAAGTTTTACAAATTGTTATGATATAAATATTTATATTAAAATTTTAAAGGTTTACAAAAATTTACCAGATTAGACCATAAGCCTCCAAAATCAAAACTATTTACGAATATTGTAAGAAAAGTGCAAATATATATTCTCAAAATAAATTTATTGTATCATTTAATAGGTAACATACATAAAAAGTAATTAATGATGTAACACCAAAATCAATCGAGACTTTTTCCAACATATACTATAAAAGCACAAATCTGTGAAAATTTTATTTCATTTCTTTCATGTTACAAAGTTGAATAGAGGGAAAATAAAGCAAACAAAACATTAGGGATGAAGCGTATTAGCATGTTGATTACTATTTTATTGTTTATTGCACTAACAACGGTAACTACAACAATATCAGATGAGTTTTTCTAACATGACATGCATAATACTATTTGATTGTGCTACTAGGTGTTGAGAATAATGACATTAATTAAGATTTAACTTGAAATACGTATACAATTTTTAGGATTAGTTTTAATACGAGCAACACTAATTACATAATATTGTTCCATGTATTAGGAGACAAGAATGTTGAGATGTCGAACAAGATTTGTCATTCAGAATTTGAATATCCGGGTGTTTGCGAACGTTTAAAATGTGTCGAGTATTGTTTCTTTTGGCATCTGAATTACTCAAAGGCGAAATGCACTTCTACAACAACATGTTTTTGTCAATGGCCATGTTAAATTTTTAGGATTTAATTTGTCCATGCAATTATAGTCAAATACAAGTAGCTTTTTATGTTGAGATCATGATGATATAATGAAAATGAATTAAATCTATAACCAATATATCTTATTAAATTAGTTGGACTTATATTAATTGGTGTGTTAAGAAAGCTTTAAATTTATATGATTAGTTTTATCCGATTATTTTGACTAACACATGGGTAAAGTATAACCCTCGATGTAATCTAGTAAACAGGTAAGACCGGGTCGTCCCAAGGGATTGGTGAAATCTCAGTTTGCAAGTGTTCACAGGAAAGTCCAAAGATTGTCACTTATCAATAGATTTAGTAAAAATGGTTGATTTAGATTTGTAACAAGATTAATTTAAGACATGTTTGCTTAGGCTGAGAAACATGAAAGTAAACACATATAAGGATATGATTGCACTCACAAACAAGGTATATAAGCATAAGATGACAAGTGATCACTCAAACATATAACTATCCAAAATATCAAGAAGTCCTTTCGGCTGATAATTCTCAACATACCAAATGCAATAAGATGAGTTTGTGGACTTGTGGTTGATGTATAAACAAGACACTTTTCTAATCAAGTTCGTTAGACATGAAATTAGGAATTAAACAAGATTATGCTAGGGTCGATAAAGGTTTTATTAGCCAATTTCTACAAGGCTAACACCGAGTTGCTATAGACAAACGACTCGAAATCAATCAAAGCAATAGAGCCGTTCGACCTAATACTATCACAGAGATAAATCAAACAATTAACAATTGTCTTAACATAACAATATCAAGTGCACAATTCATAGCATCATTAGCAAATATCCAAATAATAAATCAACAATCATATTTCCAAATCGCCTAAACAAACATATAACGACTACTCTATAATTGTAGTAAAACTCATAGAAAACAAGAGAAATTCAATAAACTTCATAATAGAAAGTTATAGAAATTCTACCAAACAATTACAAGTGAATGATTGAAAATAGTTTTCACAAATGAAAACTCCAACTGTTGTCCTAGCTTCTTAGACTCTGTCACAGCACTAAGGAGACTTGGAAACTCCTGCAACTTGTGGCTTAGATAAGGTGAACTTGGTGTGAGTTCACCATTATCTCCCTTGATAATAACTTTGGTAATAGTATATGTAGCTAGCCTGTATCTCTGGCCTTTGGTCCTATTTATAGTGTCAAGAGACGTGATATGTCTCCCTCATAATGATAGTAGAGGCAAATGATCGGTCTCTCCATGAATGCAATCATCATTAAGTATTTGTCTTATAATTGACAGATAAGTGTGCCGCACTTCATAGGAAGTACGCCATACTTCGCTTCAAATCACATATCTTTACCCACCAAGCAAGTACGCCACACATGGTCATAAAACTGGGTCTTTTCCTTTTACTTTTCACTTCAAGTCCTTTCTCTTTAACGATTGTTACTGGTTACAACAAGTCTAGTTATATTTCCAAGTACTTTGATTCATCATTCCTGCAACAGATTAGTACCAAACTCTATACAAATAGTATAACAATCTATATAATTAAGTAGATAAATAGTATATAATAGAGGGAATAAATGTGTAAATATAGAGCGTTATCAAATTCCCCCATACTTGAACGTTGCTTGCTCTTAAGCAATCCTTAAGAAAGAAATGTTTTTGTTTTTTTAATGGAAGAATTAGAAAGTAAAAGAATCATAAGCTAAGATAACGCGACTAAGCACCTCACGAATGTGATAAATGTAATTCACTCACACTCATATATGATGAAATAACTGGGATAAGGAAATCATACTCAATTGCTCAGATGTGGTTTTAAGCTTGTACAAGAAACTAAACTGCACCGACGTGGCATAAGCACCAATTATAAATATCAAAAGAGGACTTTTATTCGGGTTTATAATGTTAAGCTAAAGGTTAATAAAGGTATGGATAAGGCATGGGAATATGTAATAAAATTGGTTTTAAGAAAATAGTAATAAGTTGAAAGTCCATATAATTTCTTCATAACGATCCCCACTTCTCTTGGCACATATTCCGTCAAATAACATACTTTATTTTCTTTCCTTTTTCTTTTGGGAAAATAGGTTGTTTTTCCCCATACTTATGATAAGCATACTACTTCAAATAAAACAAGAAGTTTGCAACCTTCGAACTTTGTTATAATAGTAATACCAACAATAATACTCCTTTATTCTTTAACTTTTGATCAAATAATCATGTGGACTTCCAACAGGGTTTAAGTTTAGGTTTATAGGTTATGTATATATATATATATATATATATATATATATATATATATATATATATATATATATATATATATATATATATATATATATATATATATATATATATATATATATATATACTAGCTTATAGACCCGTTGACACTGGGTCATTTTTTAAAGAGATATAGAAATGAGATGATAAGAAAAAGTATTAAAGTCAATTTTTTCCATTTAAAAAATATCAAACAAAGAATGAGACAATGTGGGCATTATAATATAAGAAATGAATTATGTTACAATTACACAAACAAACGTCCAACCTTGGTGTCTCCATTTAAAATATGAAACAAAGAATGAGACAATGCTTCAATTATCAGATAAGAAATTGCTTCTATTATAATTACACTAACAAACGTAAACATATTCCATTTAATATATGAACGAAATAATGAGACAATGCGTCAATTATCCGATAAGCAATTGAGTTTGTTACAATTATACTAACAAACGTCCAAGCATTAGCAAATCTAAAGTTGACTGTCTCGAACAAAAAATGATTTGTGTGAGCGCCTATCGATTCAAAACCCAGTGTCCATGTCGTGCACACCTAATAATCCATATATGATGTAAGTAAAAGCATGTTGTGGCTGATAATATATTATAATTGAGAATATGAGAAAGAAAAAGGGACGTGTGTATCTTACACACCTCTTGAAGTTTTAATTATAGACCTTCAAGTATTTTATGTTGGGCTGTTATCCTCTTTTTAGATTTAATAGGATTCTTGTTGGTTGGAACCTCGAGTTATCTTGGTAGAAATTTGATATCTTTATTTCCATCTCAGGAAATCATTTTTTTACACAAGAATTGTAATGTCTTTCTATGGGATCGTGGGTCTTTTTATTAGCTTTTATTTGTGGTGCACAATTTCGCAGAATGTAGGTAGTGGTTATGATCGAAAGAGGGAAAAATTGTTTGTTCATGTCTATCAATCATTATCTTATTTTTATTTGTTAAGTTTGAAGTTAGACACCTCAAAATCATGTTACCATCATTAACAACCTCGATACTATATCTACATACACAAATCACACCACAAATTCTCATTTGTACTATCTTCTCATTATCAAAAATCACCAAAATATTTAGTTAGATCGCATGAACATCATTTGTTTGTGAACAATAATAGCACAATATAATAATAGTTAATTAGATGATAAACATCTCCCAACAATTGTAAAGACATAGGCTCAAAATTACAAAACGTAGCTTATAACTGCAAAGCATAAGCTTATAGACCACAAAACGTAGCTTGAAATTACAAAACAGTGGTATAATCTTATAGACTGCAATCTGCAAAGCATAAGCTTATAACTACGAAATTACAAAACGTAGCTTGGGTTAAAAATTAGAATAGTAGTAATGGATAGCTACGTTTTGTAATGGTATTAAGTCAATCCATATGGCATAAATGGATAGCTATACCATAGGATTGGCATACCTTCTCTGGGACGTTTCAATTAATGGCGGCATTTTTAGCTATCTGTCTTGCCAACCTACCATAGCTGCAAATTTACCAAATCAGTAAGATTTGCCCTGCCAAGCTACAGGTCTATTTTCACCCGTTTTCTATAAGCTTGTTTACTTGCCTTGGCTTATGGACAGTTGTAGTTATTCTCAACGGGTCCGGTTTCACCCAATAATATCAAAAGTGCGTGGCATTTGCTTCCCTGGGAGAAATATATATAAGAATATCAGTTTGTTACAGCACTTCTATTCGTCATGAAATGTAAACAACCCAAGCTGTTGCAAATGCATAGGTTGCAAACTTTGCTTCCCATATTAATCTAATAAGCAATTTAGATAATCAAACTCTAATCCCCTTAAAACTGCTTATACGTTGCATCAAAAAGCAATAAGCAATCCCATAAATAGCCATGTTTCAAATATTTACACAAAATTATATTCTTACATGAACAAAAAGAAAGCAGTTAGGGCCTTTTCGGCTTGCTTGGATCCCTATCCTTTTTACTTTTCTTCACAGTTGGCTCCTTCGCTTTCGCAGTTTCTTTCTACACAACAACAAACCATACAACTTATATAAACAAACATAACAAACTAAAACTGAATAAGTTAATAAACAGATGCAAGTAGAATTGATTTTTATACAGACTCTTCACAATCATGCTAAAAAGTGCATATTCACGGTAAAAAATGAATGGCAAAAAAAAGTAACTGGTAACAAAACAATATATAGTAAAAGTCTACATATTTCATCAACAGTAGGCTTATTTCAAGAATCTAATATTGGATAACGGCCGTTTTTATTTTAAGAAAAACTAAAAAAAATTGAATGACAACCTCTAAGATACATGTATCTCATCATCATCACAACTTTTCTAAACAGGTATAAACTCTTTACTCACCGAAAAGGAACACTGAATTAGACATTCTTAATTCCCAGGGTGTTGGTTTTTATGTCCACTGTGAGTTGCCCAAACTCTCGAGGCAAGCTATAGCCAAAATTCAAACAATATCCGAAATGGCAAGAATAGTCAAACATCTCTTATATAATCAAAAGGCCTTATATTGCACTTCATTGACATTTATAGAAGTAATAGAAACAAAAAAAAGTTGATCATTTATTGAACCAACGTTTACTTGATATCCCGAACACTCGAGCATAGGCATGTAAATATATATCAGCCTTCTATTCTCCCTTTTCACAACCAAGTTGCAACCCTGCTGCAGCAGCAAGACGAAAAAATTAACAAATATCACATTACATATTCCCATATAAACCCAGATGAAATATGAATCCAACCTTGACTCAACTTCATAAAGTTGACTATTAACATATTTTGAACCCAAAAGATTAAACCTTGATTACAACCCACCTCAACTAATTAAAAAATCGTAATGGTTTTCAGAAACTTTGGAATGGGAGTAAAGGCCGACGAACCCAAAATCTAGAATTACTTTTGAAATTAAGATCTCTCTATATTAACAATGGCTATTCCGATTCTTTTTTAGTTATCGAACAAGGGAGCAAATAAGCTTTATAGAAATACCACAAAATCAATTTACCACCTATAATATATATCATACAAACAAATTGAAGCAAAGAGGCAAATAACCTTTTCCATGTCCATAACAGCAAATGAGCTTTGTCGTAGCTGATTAGACTAACTGAGTATATGACCCCCATTATCAGAAGTTGTGTATCCGACATTACAACTAATCATTGCAACTTCAATTTGCACTAATTTTATAATCAGTTCCAAAAACACCTCCATTTTTTGCTACCCAAGATGTTTGAACTGAAAAAGAAAAAAAGGCAACAATTAGACTCACCCCGCAACATTTGAACTGTAAACGAAAAATCAACAATTAGACTCAATCCTAGACGTTATACCCAAATGGTAAATGACTAAATAAGTGATGGCCACAATTGATATAGATTTCTATCTGACAACTAATATAGATTTATTCTCAAATTAATTTTAATAGTTAAAAGAAAGAAAATACAAATTATGTCATGCTTCACTCGCATATTTTATATCATGCTTACTCACATAAAAGTACAAAAATACAAATTAATCAAAGACGTGCTTGGATAACCTTCTTTTTATGGGCTTATTCGCCTTTTCACGATTTCCAAAACCTGATAAAGCTCATTTTTTTCAGCTTATTGTTATAAGATTAAAAAGCCAAAAAAAATTGAGCCGTATTGGATTTTTTCTTATAACAAAACATCTGCTACTAACCAATACACTATATACATTCTAACACGTCTAATAGAAATGATTGAAGACACCATAAACTTACATACCTACTGACAGTAAATAAGCGGCCTAATAATAGATAACAAAAGTGGAGATCAAGATACACTGAACCTGCAAATAAAGAAACTCACTAAATCATTTAAGATATAGACATGCACATACACACAATCAAAAGGGCGTGAATACGACACATCTGTATATAGCTTAGAAACATGCATTACAGTCTTTTGTACTTTCAGATGTTCTGAGGGCAGTAGCTGCGTCGATAGAGAACAGTGGATTTCCCGTACGACCACCGATACCACCAAATATTACAATTCTTCCTTTGTATTACGTTGCCTACTGTCAAACTACGCATTTTTACAGAAAATATTGAACATGTTGCATTCCGTAACTTTAATATCTGCAAACAGAGATGCCAATAAATGAGTAGTTAAAGAAAAAACTGATGGATCAAAGCATAAGCTTATAACTACGAAATTACAAAATGTAGCTTGGGTTAAAAATTACAAAACCGTGAATATTGATATCACATTCAAACTACACAACTATGCACCCCTTGAATCCAATTTGACAAAGTTACATTATCAATTTCAATTCAAAAACAAACCGTAATAATTAGAACATATAAAGAAATGTTATAACTTCAAAAATTTAGGCCAAAGTTCACCTGAATTTGTTTTGATTTTTGACCAACTGAATCTAAATAATAAAAAGACATTGAAACACTTTGAAGGCTTAACTTTTTGACCCATTTTTTTTTCATTAAAAGTGCTGTTTTTATATGATGGGCTTATGTGTTATGAGCCTATATCAAGATTGAGAAGCTTATAAGCTCATTTTAAATGCTACTTGCGGTTGTAAACTTAGATAAGCAATAAGCTCAAGCGAATAAGCTCATAAGAAATGAACTTACCAATTTTTTAATAAGCTGATAAGCTAAGACAAACATTGTCTTAATCTTTTTAGACATTTTATAGACTTAAATGATTGAACCCGTTTTAAGGATTGAACTTATTTAGATATATCAACGGATGACACGTCTTGTCTAAATAGAAAAAGATTAAATGGATAATATTACGAATTTTATATGTTTTGAACCATTAGAAAGATATCCATTTTCACACATACCTTTTGTGGATCGCTCTTGTGGGATAACTTCTTGTTGAAAGTATGTCGATTGGAGCCCAAGCAACCTGTTCCACATAACATCTTAAGAATATCATGGTAGTCCGTTAATACTTATTTGGATTTTTTGTTATATTACCTTATGAATGAAGATCAGATATAACGAAACTATTTATCAACCAACTTATTACAAAAACCCTTCCTATACTTGGCTCATGTTTTCCTCTACAAAGAACTCTTTCATATACAAAGTTCAATAAACAAAATCCATGTTTAATTATAGGATCAAACGCAACAAAAACCATACCTTACACCTTCCTCCTCAAGTGATTTTATCATCGCAGGCACTGCACAAACCATTTTCTGCAACATATATTTAATTCTTGTTAGATCATTTATGTTAAAATTTAATCGAGCATAGTCTTGATTGATATATTAGCATTCTTGTATAAGATTAAAAAAAGAAGAACTTTCACCAGCCCATATTAATAGGTCTCAATCTAACTATTGGATCAAATTTTAGCTTAACCAATGTTTGCTTATTTTTAAAGCTTAATGGCGTATTTCAGTATCAAAACACAATATACTCAAAATACTGGTAAACTTAGCGAAATTTCAAAAGTGCCATTTAGGAGTGTTCTTCACCAAAAATCACTTTTAGTGCGATTATAATTCTTTTAGCTATAACAGTTAAACCAAAAACAATAGATGTGACGATTGGAGCAAAGTCGGAATTTTTAGTAAGCCATAAAACTTTAAAAAAAAAGGAAAAAAAAACGTACCTCAATCCTATAATCTTTCAACCTCTGATTTGTAGTTCTAAGTCTAATTACAACCTACAAAAAAATAAAAAAAAAATAAAAAAAAAAATAACAAACCAAGTATCAACACATGCTAATCAAAGAAACACATAATTTAATTACTATATGAATTAGAATCCCTAAAACAAATTAAAAGTGAAACAAACACGAACCATGACTTGTGGTTTAACATCAATCTCAAAGTTTGTTGGATCGTGAACACCTTGAACTTGTGTTAATATTGATACTTTGAGTGATACCACTAAGTATGCGGAATCTACTTAATGATACTTAGAAGATTGATTGTGAATGAAACAATTGTATGTATGTAAGAACAATGTATGTAACAAACAAATAGCTCCAATATTATTAATGATAATAATACGAGTGATCTATGATATCACTAGGGTTACACCTTGAAGCTCTAGGAAAAACGTATTAGAAAGATATATTCTAACTATAACCTAGGATCTCCTTTTATACAGCAAGGAGTCCTCTTCTACAAGATAAGTATAATGCTAATAGAATAAGATATACACAAGATCTTTTCTATGTTTATCTAAGCGCGTTTCTCTAACAGTTATCAAGTAAGCAGTGGTAATATTTGTTCTTGCAGTGGTAATGAGTTTCCACTGCAAGTACAATCTTCTGCAGTTGTAACATCTTCACTAGCCGTGGTAACTGTTAGTATAATTCCCAACAATCCTCCCCTAAAATTATGATTTATAGGTAAATCAACAAGTTTCTTCAAGTATACAATAAACCTGAGGATATGGGAATTCTTCCAAACACTTATCTTGTTTTTCTCAACACTTTATCAGCTCTTGCATATTGATCTTGAATCTTCTGAATCAAAGCTTTAATCTTTTCATTATCTGCATAAACTCTTAACTTTGATTTCAACATTGACATGCTGAGAGCAAACCTCCCCTGAATCTGATCATCATTTTTCTCCTCCCCTGTTTGGGAGAATCACCACCAAAATCAACACAATCAGATAAAATTCAGAAGAACTTCCATCAATTCCGTTTGTATCCACCTGTTATGAGAATTTGGTACACAGTTCCATCAATTCCTTTTGTAACATACTGCCTTCAGCACTTCCAGATGTATTACCTTCTGGGAGAGGTGCATCTTTAGACAAAGATTCAATTTCGTACATAGTTAAACTAGATAGTACTTCTGAACCACCCATATGTTTTAATTTGGCTAGGGATTTCACAACCTGTATCCAATCCCTTAGAATTAGACACATGAAGTGTTGCCATGGTAGAGCTCTGAATGATATTATCATGTCCTGCATCTACACATATAAAAAATTTTACACTGTCAGTGGTAACTGTGAACCTGCAGTGGTAAAAATCAACAAAACTTCAAAGAGCAGTGGAAAGTAAAACATTTAAAATTAGCTGCTCTTAACATAGTTTTTAGCAAACTATCAGCTATCAACGGATTTGATAGGTCTTTACCATGAGCCGTTTGCTATGGACTAGCCAACTCTTGATCACAAGGATGTATGGTGAGTTGATAACCTAGTTTTTGGTAAACTATCAACCATGAACGGATTTGATGTGTCTTTACCTGTAGCCGTTTGCTCAGGACTAGTTGATTCTTGTGTGGATAAGACATGGTGAATCAATAACCATATGTTATGTGTCTTAGTTTACACATCTTATAACTCCAATCTCCTTAAGCAATACTGGGTTTGGTTGTGTCCAAAGAATAAGAACCAAACTTAACCAATATTAGTTAACCCAAGTAACTTTTTAACTAAGTTACTATACACAAAAATATCTTCTCAAAAGTCAAACAACAGTTACTTCTCCAACCAACCAAAACAGATGGAAGTAAATAACCTTCATTAATTAGCATAACACCTAACCTTGGCTTATTTAATCACCTCCAAACACCACATCTCAGTCACCAATTTACCCCAAATAATCTTTCAACCCCAATTTTTCTTTCAAAACCATGTCATCAAACCCTGAAACCTCTTATCAACACTCTTCTTCTCCAACATCAGAAGAAGATGTACCACCATATCCATAGGGGCTTGAAAATTCTGACTATGAGAGAGAAATAGAGAAACGATGGGATGTGCAAGAAAGACAATGGAATGCACATAGGAAGGGTGAATCAAGCCATGTTCCTAATCCAGCTGAGAAAGAACTTGTCTCTCCCTTCATCTGTACCTCTGATGAAGAATCTTCAGAAGAAGAAAATGAAGAACCAACCTTTCTTCCTCCTTCTACACCAGAGAGATCCCAACCAAGATCAAGTAAGAGAGATCCATCTCTCCCAACATCATCAAATTTGGTGTTGGATCTTCCTGCTCCAGAGCCTGGTCTTCTGCATCAAGAACATATTGGACAGAGCAAGAAGGCTCAGATCATACGTAAGGGAAAGGAGAAGCAGAAGTAGATGACTGAGGAATGTTGCCAAGGAACAAAGTTCTTGAGTATTTTCTTGACTTTGGTACTTGAGCATCTTCACAGTCTTCCTTCTCTTCTCTTTCCATTTTCATCTTCAGCTTCTTCATTGTACTTGTCATAGCCTCAAGTATTATGTAATAATTGATAAAAGCTAGTAGTACTCAATTAGCCAAATGTTTAGGAATGGTCTTTGTAATTCAGTTGGAACTTTGAATGTAAGCTGTAACTTGTGTCTTTGAATGAATGAAAAGATCTTCTTTAATTAATCAATTTTGTAAGACCTTCAGCATTATTATCTTTGCAGTAGAAACCATGTTCAGCTTATTTGACCACATTCCCTTGGCTACAACTCTTGGTGACTTTAACACACTACTTGCAATATCTTAACATTTGCAGAACAGACATATACCAAACAACTTGTAAACATATTAGTGAGTCACTGTAAAACTCAGAAAGTATAATCAAGTCATTCATAATCATTAGTAGCCTTTGACTGTCCCTGCACTCAACATAAAGAAATTAGTTTCTTTTGGGGACCCAAGCCACAAATGACTTGGATCTGCCTCATGTATCAATATAGTTGTATCTATCAAAGGTCATTGATACACCATTGGGATTGTTTGAGGTTGTTGTTCCTTTTGGTTTCCATTCCCAACGAGCTGAGGCCTTAACAGCATTACCCATGTTTACCCTTTTCTTATTTACATAGACACCAGTGGAAACATTTGGTCTTGCAGTGGTAACTGCAGGCCTAGCAGTGGGAACTGCTGGTTTGGTAAATTTGGGTTTCCACATGTGATTCTTATGATCATTCTTTTCAAAATAAGTCTTTTTCCCTGTTTGATAAGATTTAACAAAAGTAGTGACAGGGGACTTAGGATAAACTCTGTTTTTACTACTGGCAGTGGCAACTGCTGGTCTAGCAGTGGAAATAGGTTTAATGCCAGTGGTAAGCAAAACAGACCTGGGAACCATCTTGCTTAGAGGGTTTGGGTGAGTAAAGTTGTTAGCAATATGTCCATTCACCCTTGTATTCCCAAAAACTTCCCTTCTTCCCATGTGGTAGTTACAAGTATAGGAAAGGTGATCAAAGCTACCACATATATGACAGGCCTTATTGTTGAACACAAAATCACTACCAAACTGCCTAGTTTTAACATGATTCCAACTTCTCATGTTCCCTCTAGGAGATTTAGACCTATCCCTGTACATCTCTGCATATCTAGTAGTAGGCCTAGTGTAATTTGACTGTGTCCTAGGCTTCTCTTTGACTACTTCAGGAATACTTTTTCTTTCCTCTACTTTAACATTTTTAGGAACACTAGATTTAGACTCAATATTCAAACATTCATCTTTAAGAGATGAGTCACTAGCACTATCAAAAGTCTCAACCTCAACCTGAACCTTTTCAGTTTCAACTGGTTTAACAAATTTTGATCCATAGGTCATAGGTGGATCCTGAAACTCTTCTAAACCTGTGTGAGCTAGGTCAATGCCAGGAGGTGATGGAACACCTCTTAGAGGTGGTGGAACTGATTTGTATCCAAGACCTGATTTAGCTTTGCTCACAACTTGGGCATCCCAAATTTTGCTAATGCTCTTAGATTGGTGGTCTAGTGTTTGATTAGTTATCTGAATGTTCTCACTAGCCTTCTTAACTTTTTCAATCTCTTCCCTAAGAGCTTTATTCACTTCAACATAAAAATCTAAGTCTCTTTTTAAAACAGCAATGTCATCACTGAACTTAGATTCATTTGCCCTATAATGCTCTATCTGTTTTTCTAAAACACCTAGACCTCTTTTATGATTTGCTAAATTATAATTAGTATGATGTAAATCTAGCATCAGTTCATCATATTGTGTTTTAGAGATCTCTAATTCTTTTAAGGCCTTACAGTTTTTAGAACAAGCATTATCAGTATGTACCTCAGTGTCAGAGAAAGCCATGAGTGCATGCTCAGTAGCAAGCATTGCAGATTCTAAATCATCTTCTCCATCCTGAGTCATAAAGCTCCAATCAAAGCTCACTCCATCAATAGCCAATAGTACATTTGGCTCTTCTGTTGTAGGTTCTTTGTTCTTATCCTTCTTATACCAAGTTGACTTGTTATCAGATTTCCTTGGTTTTCTACATTCTCTTGCAAAGTGCCCCATCTTGTGACAATTATAGCACTCCACCTTCTTTTTGTCAAAACCTACAGTCTCATTGCCACTTATATGTATCTTTCTCCCTGTCTTCTTCCAGAACTTCTTTGATCTTAAGCTTAGTAATGCCACCTGCCATTTGATGTCCATATCATCTTCATCAATTTGATCCAAATCCTCATGATTGAGAATTGAACCACCCATATGGCTTGATATAAAGGCATAGAAAGTAGCATCACTTAGTCCTGCAACCTGTTTCTTTGAGCTCTTAGTGGAAACACTTCCATTACCAGTGGAAACAATCATGTTACCACTGTCATCATCACTATCACTTTCTTCATCTGAACTATCATTAATTGATGATGATATGAGTGCTACACTTGCAGAACTTGTTCTTAATTTGCCAGCTTTCTTCAATCTTTGTTCAATAACTTTGAAGTTATTGTACACATCATTAAGCTTCATGGTCTCTAGATCTGGCTTTTCTTCCCATACAGCAACATTGGTGTCAAACTCAGAAGGTAGGCTTCTTAGGAATTTAAGATTGAGGTCTTCCTTTTCCACCTCAATTCCAAAAGCAGTGAGTTGAGTAACAATCTTTTGTAGCCTTGTGAATATGCTATCAAGAGATTTATTACTTGTTGAACCAAAGTTTTCATAAGTCTGCTTCAATAAAGTCTTTTGAGTCTTCTTGGTGGAATCATTACCACCAAACACTTCACAGATCTCATCAAAAAGAGTCTTTGCAGACTTGTATTTGCTAAAAGCCAGAACTTGTTCTCTGGGTAGAGCCATCAATAACAAACCTCTAGCCTTCAAATCATTCTTCAGTTGACTTCTTTCTTCATTAGTGACAGGACCAGTGTTAACTTTTGTTACTGTCTTGTCACCAACCTGCTCTACAGTTGTACCAGGTTTGAATGAATTTCCACACATAATGATCTCCCATAATGTGTAGTCTTGAACCATAAAGAATTGTTCTATCATAAGCCTCCACATCTCAAAATCATTTATCTTAAGCTTAGGAAGCTTTGCAATGTTTGATTGGCTTGTTTCTGTCTCCATTGTTTCTTTTGAGTCTGCCATAGGATCTTCTAAATCAAAATATCAAAGCCTCGCTCTGATACCACTTGTTGGATCGTGAACACCTTGAACTTGTGTTAATATTGATACTTTGAGTGATACCACTAAGTATGCGGAATCTACTTAATGATACTTAGAAGATTAATTGTGAATGAAACAATTGTATGTATGTAAGAACAATGTATGTAACAAACAAATAGCTCCAATATTATTAATGATAATAATACGAGTGATCTATGATATCACTAGGGTTACACCTTGAAGCTCTAGGAAAAACGTATTAGAAAGATATATTCTAACTATAACCTAGGATCTCCTTTTATACAGCAAGGAGTCCTCTTCTACAAGATAAGTATAATGCTAATAGAATAAGATATACACAAGATCTTTTCTATGTTTATCTAAGCGCGTTTCTCTAACAGTTATCAAGTAAGCAGTGGTAATATTTGTTCTTGCAGTGGTAATGAGTTTCCACTGCAAGTACAATCTTCTGCAGTTGTAACATCTTCACTAGCCGTGGTAACTGTTAGTATAATTCCCAACAAGTTCCCTTCACAAAAACCTTCATCTTGTAACTTATTTATCTACAATCAATGGAAACGAAACAATACCAAATTAATTATTAGAAAAAAAAAACATCAAAATAGATCATAGATCGAAAGCATTATTTTTATTTGATTTCAATTTTGAATCGATTGAACCTTATAGATCAAAAGTGTCGATCTGTGGTATTTGTGAATTGGTTGAACCTCATAGATCGAAGGTGTTATTTATTTTGAATTGGTGATTCGTGTAGAGGAAGTTTCAAATCGATTTGAATGTTTCAATATCTCGAAACTTAAGGGAGGAGCATACCATTAACTCCAAAGAAAACGCTTATTCAAAATGGAGCGTACCATTGAATGCCTTCCAAAATTAAGAAGCAATATTAACCCGGTTTTACTTGTTTGACTTTTTGCCTTTTTTTTAGTCCTAATCTCTTTTTCTTAAGCATAATAGCATTGTACATTGGAGGTAATTAATGAGTTTTTTTTAATGCTCATGCTTAGAGGGCTTGTGCAAAGGACCTTATTGTCTTTTTAATTGTTTTCTCCTAATTTTTAATGATTAAAATTGTTGTATATTGTCTTCTAATTAAGGAATTTTGGTCACACATTTAATGAGTTTTTTTAATGCTCGTGCTTCATGGCGCTTGCACAAAACCTTATTTTATTAGATAGTGTATATATATATATATATATATATATATATATATATATATATATATATATATATATATATATATATATATATATATATATATATATATATATATATATATATATATATATATATATATATATATTCTTTTTAATGGATTTAAGAAATGAAAAGAATGACTCTGAAGGTTAAAGTAGGGTATCTAGCACTAAAGTTGAGTGCTACATTAGGGTTTATATGGTGGTTCTAATCAGTGTAATCAGTTTATAATATGTTTATTGGATGGCCATTTGGGTTAATCCTAAGTTGCCTTTTTTTTTTTTCATATATAAACACTCATATCACACGAATGTGATCTCACTGCGGTCTAATAAAGATTTCAAGTACAAGTTCTAGAATTAACAAATCACCGACACACTCGTAAACAAAGAATCAAGCACAATAAGACATATGCTGAATATAGGCTAAAATTCCTCACGTTTTAGTGGTAATGGGTACGAATATATGAATAACGTTATCAATTCCAAGTCGAATCAGCTTAAATGATCTAAGATAATTCCGTCTTCCAAAAAGTTTTAATTTTATCAAATAATTTTGTTTGTTTTTATAAAGTACTTTCGTTTAAGTTTTATTGATTGCAAAAGGGCAAACTTATTTTAAAACTAATTATATTTTCCTACTTATCTCAACCCCCCCCCCCCCCCCACCACCACCACCACATACTCATTATGAGTGTTGTCCTTAATGTGATAAAATATAGTCAAAAAGATAAATGGGAAAATATACTCATTATGAGTGTTGTCCTTAATGTGATAAAATATAATCAAAAATATAAATGGGAAAAGTGAAATGCTCCCCCATACTTATGACGAATTCAGAAAATTTTACGAAGCTTGTACTAGCCTTCGTACTCAATTCGTTACCTGCAAAATTATCTAAACAAAACAAAACACACAAACGCATATTATTTATCAAAAGATATATTATTATTATTATTATCATCGCATTATATATTTTATGCGATATGATTTATAGTTATATATTTATATTAGTACTACTTACTAGATACGATGTTTTGTTTTGTTTAGATGCCAATAGAGGCATTTTACAATCCACAAGTAATAGTAATAGTAATAGTAATAGTAATAGTAATAGTAGTAGTAGTAGTAGTAATAGTAATAATAATAATAATAATAATAATGTAAGTGTTTAAAAATGTTTCTGAATTAAAAAACAGGAACTCTGGTTTTCTCCTGTTAAAGTACGTCGTACTTGATACTAAGTACGTCGTACTATTCCTCCTGCTGTTGTTGTTGTGGGGATTGTGGGTGTGGTGCTGGTGCTGGTGCTTGCTGCTGTCATTTTGCAGTCCTAATGGGTTGCACTTCCAGGACTTCCGATAGGCTCCTTAATCTCCATGTCTTAGCATCCCTGATTCTCCCAAAGCTCCTCATATCAACACTAGCAGATCTCACATGGTTTCCAAACAATGACATCTCATCATGATTGAACATACCCATGTTCTTTGCTATTCTTGTAATGATATGTCTACAGCAGATGCGTATGTCTCCCTTTGCTGCTGCCATTTTGCATAGATGTTGTGCAATGATCCAAGTAACATTCATGTGCTTCAATGGGTGTTTCTTGTCAAATGCATGCAATACCCACAAATCATCATCCAATACAAATTCCTCGTAATAAGATCTGTGCAACACCGACTGCACCAGAATCTTATGAAGTACCTATAGGATTGGATTTTTGATCAATGAAACTCTCTTCCTGCTATAAACTCTCTCATCTTCCTCACTTATTTCTTTCTAGTACTCCTTGGCATCAAAGTTAATCTTTTCTCTTTAACCAAGCATAATCAAGTATTTCAAGTTGTCATTGCACACATCTTCTTTTAATACAAGCCTAATAATCTCCCAAACTACAAAAGTGTCATTGATCTCTCTTCTCCTCCTAGCCTGAAGCTCAAAAACTTATATGTCTATGTTCCCTCATTAGTTATCTCAGGTTAAACTGTCAAGCTGTAGAAGAATTCAAGGCACCATTATTTATACATCGGTTCCCTGATTTCAATATAATGGCTCTCCTCCACATCTTGGATGTCAAAACCTCTCATCTGTATACCACGCTGGCCAAAAGCATATCATCCAAGATCTCATCACAACCCAAATTTTTCATGACTCTCCAATCTACTATCCTGGGAATGTGAATCTCCCTCATGCTTAACTTTAATTAGTTTATCATTGTACATCCTTTTCTTGATCTTATCAACTCATATCCAAAGTTAATTGGGGATGATCCTCTGGTCCTTGAGTATATTTTGCTTTCTCCTAGGCTCCCCTAGTTCTTTGTGATACTGATTGCTGCACATATAAATACATGAAGACATGTTTATCATTAGATAGTGTAATAATATAAAGCTTAAACACTCCCTGGGTATCATTTGCAGATATTCTGTTTGATTTTAAAAAAAAAATGCAGTGTACTTGACTACAAGTATGACATACTTCCTTGGTATAGACCAAGTACGACGGTTTAGGTTGTAAAACTGGCGCACATTCAGTTCTTGGCGCAATAAATTGCAGTTTCTTGCATGAAAACTAACAAAGCTTATACTAAAAACATCCCACAGGTTTCTTATTCATTGAGCAAAAAAGATTCACTCATGAACATCCACTTCAAACTCCTCTCTACTTAATTGTTCTTGTGTTTTAGCACAGTTCATGGTCAAAGAAGGTCCTTCCCCATCATAAATCACTTTCTAATTTTTTTGAGGTTTGTTTTTGTTTCTAAGACCTTTTCCCATAATGCAAACATAGTTTGGGAAATTAGTGGATATTGGGATAATTGGTGGAATTTCATCAACCGAGAAACGGCGAGCTGACGGTGTCACAACCTTAACGTGACGCCGTCACTAGTGTAAACATATATATATTTTCATATGTGTTTCATTATTGGGGTATCATCTTGGAGGATCATATAATGCACGGTTTTCAGAGCCTTTGTAAGGGTTTTTCAGCCGCCAAACCCTATGTTTAATTGAAGTTAAGTAATTCCTCTTTAATCATTCAATATGTCTATGTGTTGTTTGATTATATGTGTTTCTTCTCTTCTCTTTAACATGCTCAGGTAAATTAATTAGTGTTTGCTTAGATTTGAATGAAACCTAGTTATTAATTATTGATTTTCGTCTCTTGTTTAATTGGTTGCCTCACGTTAGGAGTAGGAAAACCAGCTTCATTCTTATATGTATTAGCTTGTACGTCCTACTAAACACAACACTAGAGTGCACTAGTTGTTTTGCTCGTTGTATTTATTTCATGAATTGCGGCTTGTCGATAGTAAAAGTTTAAATGACCTTAAGATTCTTAAAGGAGACCTATACATTCATAGAGTTAGGGCATATGGCACCTCCCTATGACCAATATTAAGGAATACAATGCGCCAATTAAAAGAAGGACGTGACAATTCGACTACTCAATAAGAGATAACTACGGAGTAAGGATAATCTAAGTAAACACCTTAATCTATCACAAGAGTTACCAATTTACTTTTCCGCATTATTAGTTTAATTAGTAGTTTAAACACTCACTCTTCAAATTCTGAGATATTTTACTTTGCTTTATAAAAAATTACTGTATAAAAATACAAAAAGAATCATCCATCACCTTTAGACGTATCTCATCATACACTTCGACCTTCACAACACTATTCTCCTAGAGAACGATCAATCCCCCGTGTCTTGCATATACTACACTACAACGGTTAGGTACACTGCTTAGGAGGATTGTAAAACTTCATGAGGTTTACAATATCCACATCAAAGTCACAAATGATACAAATCATTTAAACTTTTTTGATAACCAAAATACTTAAAAGACCCTATGATGAAGGGAGAACTACACCAATTATGGAAGGCAGTGTTACTACTCCTAACAATGATGCTACTACAAATCTGCATCATAGAGTAAACACAACAACCCAAGTTGGTGATCAATACTCATCTGAGGGCAATAGTGTTCCTTTTCTAAATCCTAATTTGTTAAATCCACCTCATCAAGGTAGAGAGGCCTCTAATAATGATGTGCAGGCTGAGATAAGAAGGTAAAGTCTGTCTGGTAAGATCGATGCATGCTAAGTTTAATGATTATGTTGTTGATAGTAATTTTAGATATGGTTTGGAAAAACATGTTGTTGGGAATTATAGATTTGATGATTACAAAACTACATGTGCTTATATGAAGAAAGTACTTTCATTCAAAGTACTTTCTTACTTTCTGCTGAACCAAAGTACTGCTGAACCAAAAGTACTTTGAATCAAAGTACTTCTCAAATAGTATATGAAGAAGAATGAAACATGAAGGACTAGCTTGCAAAAGAATATTTATTTATTAGTCCTTCGTAGTATCTTGTAAACCCTAATCCTCTAGTATATAAAGAGGACATGGGTCATTAGGTTTTGAGGGTGCACAAAAAATATGTAGTCGACTTAAAGGTGTGTGTGCGTGCCTAGGCGTCAAGTTCCTACAATGGACGCCTAGGGTTTATTAGTTAGTTAGTTTATTAGTAACAGATCGATCTATGTATTAGTTTGTTTAGCCTCAAGGATCTTTTGGTCTTGGGGATACAGTGAATAATGAAAACCTTGTTGAATAACATATTGTTTTATATTTCGCTGCATATTTATGTTATTCGTAAAACATATCCTAGATGAGCTTAAACGATTCTCTACATGTGGCATCAGATATAGGTTAGCTCGTGATCTAGGGATTTGTCAAGGTTTTTTAAGATGTCGAAGAGCATACTTGTAAAAGGTACGATTTGATTTTCAAAGGTTATTATTTAGTCGTTGCATCTGATTGGCAGTTTCCAACGTCTTTTGCAAGTGGAATAAACCTCGTACTAGTTACTCATGATATATTAATTACTGGTTTGTCATATACTGCAATTAATTAAGTAGGTCGGTGGTGTATTGAGTTAAAGAATAAATTGGAATCGATGGTGATGATTCAATATTCTCGTACTACTATTATTTTATCATGGTTTAGCGTTGGATTGGTGATGATTGCATTGGTCAAATTTTATTCTTCAAGTATTAATGGGTTGGTGTAGCAGATACTGTCGATTATTGCTAGTGGACATGAGATTTAAACCTTGTATTAAATATTCAATCATATGTTGAGGGCTACCTGTTGGATTTCTCGTACCATATGATACAAGGTGAATTAATTACCTAGTACAAATTCAGATCGAGGATCAATCCGTCAAGGTGAATTAATTGATTCAACAAAAGTGGATCGGTGAAACTCTATCAGTACAAGTTATCACTGATTGGATGATTTAAGATTTAACTTGTAACATGGGTCGGTGTCAATTCAAGATCGTGGGTCAAGGTAAGAATATTTTATGATCAATTGTGGAGAGGTAAAGTTATTAATTGGTCAAGATCGTGGGTCGGTTCTTATTGGGTTTTCATTGAATACGATTTTGTTGCTGGTCCAATGTGCATAAGAGATCAATGGAGTTTCTGGCCTAGCAGTTGAATAATGCTATTGCTCGTAGTTTACATCTTGATTCTACTGCTACGTTAAAGGTTAAATAATTCTGCTGCTGCGTTTATTGATTGAAGAGATGGTTTTACACACACAGAAGGTTATTGATTTACACACACAAGGAGATTGGTTTTTGTTCTTAAAGGTTTAAAAAGGCTTGGTATTTCGTTCTTATTGCTTAATTGATTACAAAGAAAGGTGAATATCATTTATTTGATTTTGTAGTTGAGTTTCACAGGTGCGTGTTCTTATCATATCTCAAGGTGGGTGTTACACTTTGGAGATAACTTGTTCGTGCTTTATTGTTGTGACAAAGACTTGATGAATCTAGCAAATTGGTGTGTGATCTATAACCTGAAGGTGCTTAATTCCCACATTTTCTATCACTTTAAAGAGTTACGTTGTAGTGCTCAATGTCTCATATAGTTGAGGATTTATCAAGAGGTTGAGGTCTACTTATACTTTCTAGTTTGGTATGAGTTTGGAGTCATGTGGATAGTGCAAGACATAAGATGCAAGTTTGGGAAATTCAACTTCTTCATCAAGTTCGTTATATTCAGTTTTCTTCATCAGTGATCATTACATAGAGCCTACAGAATTGAAGATTCAAGAGATGGTAAACATATTAGTTTCAGGGGAAGCTTATTGTTTAATTGTTTAACCATCTACATGCACCATTTAAGGGGAAGTGTTTCATTACTACTTCTAGTCATCATTAATACTACTAGTTTAAAATTTCTATTGTCTTGAGTTCATTTTTCGCAAGCTTTTTGGTGTTCTTCATGGAGGGTAATTCAAGACATTGGAAAGATTGGATTGGAAGTTTTGATATATGATGTGGGGTAGTGGCGAACAAAGTTGCATATCTTTACATGTTCCCTATTAGATGATTACAAAAAGGGGAAGAAGACTACAGAGATATGATTTGCAGCTTATTTATATGTGGTGACATGTTCAAGAAGATCTTAAGTCAAGGGGAAGCATCGAAGATTGTTTCATTCATGGAGATAGTTTTGTAATATCAAATAGGGGAAGATTATTGGAAATTATAGATTTGATGATTACAAAACTACATGTGCTTATATGAAGACAAATGAAAGTACTTTCTGCTGAACCAAAAGTACTTTGAATCAAAGTACTTCTCAAGCAGTATATGAAGAAGAATGAAACACGAAGGACTAGCTTGCAAAAGAATATTTATTTATTAGTCCTTCGTAGTATCTTGTAAACCCTAATCCTCTAGTATATAAAGAGGACATGGGTCATTAGGTTTAGAGGGTGCACAGAAAATATGTAGTCGACTTAAAGGTGTGTGTGTCTAGGCATCAAGTTCCTACAATGGACGCCTAGGGTTTATTAGTTAGTTATTTTATTAGTAACAGATCGATCTATGTATTAGTTTGTTTAGCCTCAAGGATCTTTTGATCTTGGCGATATAGTGAATAATGAAAACCTTGTTGAATAACATATTGTTTTATATTCCACTGCATATTTATGTTATTCGTAAAACATATCCTAGATGAGCTTAAACGATTCTCTACACATGTTTAACTATTCCAAGCTTAGTCATGTTATTATTGTTTTGCTACTACTTTAAATAAATCTCTTGAACTTGAAACTTATAATGAAGCTGTAAAAGATAATAATTGGGTAATGCTATGAACAATGAAATTGAAGCTTTGAATAGAAATAACACTTGGAGTATCAGTGATTTGTCTGCTGGTAGAAAATCAATAGGTTTTAAGTGGATTTACAAGGTTAAATATAAAGCTACATGTGAGATTGATAGATAAAGCAAGATTAAGGGATATAGTTAAAGAGAAGGCATTGACTATGATGAAACTTTCAGTGTTGTTGTGAAAATGGTAATCGTTAGATGTCTTATCAGTCTTGTTGTTTGTCATAGCTGGCCTTTGTATCAACTTGATGTTAATAATGCCTTCTTAAATAGTGATTTATGTGAAGATGTGTATATGACTATGGCTTTAGAATTTTACAATAAAGATCAAACTCAAGTTTGTAATTTAACATGTCATTGTTTGGCTTAAAGCAACCCCCAAGACAGTGGAATGCAAAATTAACCACTGCCTTGGTTAATCATGGCTTTGAACAAAGCAAATATGAACCTTCTTTTTACATCAAGTGATCTCGTAAAGGTTTTGTTGCTTTACTGTTGTATGTAGATGATATTGTAATAACAGGTAATGTCTAAATGAGATTGATTCTTTTAAGTCGTTTTTTAGTAGTAAGTTCATGATAAAGGATTTGGGATTGTTGAAAAAAAATTGGGTATAGAAATTCTGGAAAATGAAAAAAGGTGTTTGTATGATCTAAAGAAAAAACTATTTAGAGTTGTTGCATGAGTTTGGATTGCTTACAACCACTTCATTGCCTGAAAATTATGTCTTAAGTATTCAAGAAACTATTGTAAATATGAGCTTATGGGCTTATAGGTGATGTCTATTCATCGTATCATATTAGGGTTTGTATCTTGTAAATACACCCTTAATGTAACCTCTTGGATTACCACTTAATAACAATTCTCCCTCCTCTCATTCTTGTGTTCATGTTGTTTATTATTGTACTCTATTTATAACACGTTATCAACATGAAGTCTCTTCATAATTTTGTTAATTACTTCACGACAAACCTAAGAATGAAGCAGGTTGTGTTTTTTTATTCAACCTCATGACGCATCACTGGTCAAGGTAAAACATTTAACTCTTTTAATTATATGTTGATAAATTATCGCCAGTGAAGTTTTTCATTGTTTCATCTTAAGAAATCGATAATCATTGATGTGAATTGAACAAGTTTTAACCGGTTATTTTTAATACAATAATTTAAGTGGTGAAAACTCATTCAACCGGTTACAGATTAAAAAGGCTAGAATATTTACATGGCTCATATTAATATTATGTGTATGTGGTTTTTTAGCAGTGATCATATTAAAAAATATTTACTTAAAGTTAAAGATATAAAATCATGGATATGTATCTTGTGAGAAGCAAGCAGTTGAATTAAATATTTGATCATGAAAATATCTTGTTTTACGCAAAACCATGATGTGATAACATGAACATATTTTCAATATTGATGATTGTATGATCAACGTATGTATTGAAGAGAAAAGTTCATTTGTGGACTAAGTTTTTGTTACATACTGAGGGACAAATCCTCACCATTGTAACCTCTCATAAATTTCCCTTACGATTAGTAAATGCACACGAATAAATAAAACGATGTTACGATAAATTAACACCATTTTACGGGTAACAAAGTTTTTTTGATATGGCTTGATATTGAACCACTACGATAACTGTGATTGACCGTTTACCCAGGAACGATGCTTACACACAACCTAGATTGCCTATAATTATTGCGAACGATAAATATTTATATAACGCGTTTATATTTAAAATAATACGTTTCGTCTAAATAACGTATACTATTTATATATTCCCCGAACCTACGAAACTTCCCGAGAACGCTCACTAATATTTTTGAACTTCGACACGATAATCGAGACACCCCAGGTGGGCCCCCAACACCCTTTGGGCCACGAAATCCAATACACAAACCAAACGGACTAGTACTATTTTTTTCTTTCTTTCTTTCTGCTGGGCCGAGACCAAACGCAAGCCCACAGGCTTTAAGCCCAAACGCACCTTTTATTATTTTCTTTCTTTTGTACTGCCGCGACACACCCAAAACCACCCTATGTTTTTACGATTTCTACACTTAACCAACATATATTTTTGCTTGACTCGTTTCCCTTAGTGCCCAAGAACCACGAACAATAAAACTTGCAACCTCCTTTGCTCGTTAACTACCCCAGAAACACCCTAAGTAAACTACCAAACTCAATATACTAAGATAAGTTCTAAACGTGGCATATTATTCCTTGCTGCCTCCCTTGCTCACCAATCCCATCTAAACTAACAATGTGAATGTAAGAAGCGTCAGGAATGAATAGGAAGAGATCACACAAGATCTTGGCAATGTAAACTCTCGATTGGCCATTGTTTGTGGCAACACTATTTGCCTAACATGCAACCTTCATTCTTGTGAACTTACCTTGTTTCTACCTTTCAAAAAGTTACTATAAAAACCTCTCATGCAAGCTCAGTCACCTCATACACTCATACGTACCACTACCACTAAAAATATCAACGAGAAGAAGCTATGGAGGGACATACGGATTGCTAGGAGAACCACGCCTTGAAGTGAACCTAAGAAGCAAAGCTTGGAACCTATTGAACCTTTGGAAGGACGAGAAGTGAACCACGAAGCTAGTTTACCCTCACACGAACCATACACGACGTTTTACTCCACCTTTTATAGGTGAGGTGAGACCACAAACTTTTCTCTCTATTTATATATATACGTATGATTATATTATGCACAATCACTTGGAACCTATAAATCGTAAATCTTAAAAACAACATATACATTTTATGTGTTATACTATTTCTCAGTTATGGCATTAACGAGTATCTATAATAATATTGAACTTATATTAACGAATACATACTAAAAATCACACGTTTCTAAGTGATATTGAACCTATACGAAATATACTAAAAGACTTAGTTTATTTTTCAACTTATATAGTTTTTACGCATGAGTTTGTGGCCACACTTTGGCCTCGCCATTTCAAATTTCAACACACGACCCACCTATATTTTTACACGAACCATTTGTTTACTTGAAATAGAAACGAGAATGATAAATAATACGACTTAATAACTTAGTTTAATCACCTAACGAGACCCAAAGTAAGTCGCTATTAGAACTGTTTTCAAACTATTAAAAACCTTACGTGGGCCAAAAAGCCCAAAAAGCTCATTTCAGTTTATTACGATAAGCTGAGCATATAAGCTGTTTTGAAATGTTTTTGTAACTTAAAATGATGGATTTCTATAAACCTAGTGTTTCCCCAAACCCCTTGGATCATAAAACCTTAACGGGCCCTTAATTTGGATTCGTTAAGCCCAATTAATGAAATATGAAGAGATTAAGCTAATAAGCTGTGAAAATAAGCTATTTGAAACTTTATGAGCTTATTGAAATAATAAAAATGCTAAGTTTTAAATTTGGTAAAGTTTGGACTATTTTTGCAAATGTTCGAAGGTTAAGGACTAAAAGTGTAAAGTTTGTAAACTTAGGGTGAAAAGTATAAAACTATTTTTCTAAAGGGTATAAACTGTAAATATTGAAACTTAGGGAGAATGAATGTAAATATTTGATATTTGGACTAAAAATGTATATATATATATATATATAATTTTTGGACTAACGGCGTAAATGTTTTCCGTTAAGGGTAAAAAGTGTAAAATTGAGAAACATGAAGGATTGAATAGTAATTTTGATTTTAATAATAATTTTATAAATTTTATACTTATATATATATTTGAATTAAAACGATAAATAATAAAACGTAACTTATTATATATATATATATATATATATATATATATATATATATATATATATATATATATATATATATATATATATAATACGAATAAAACTTATATAACGATAACTGAATTTAGACGAATAAAACAATACGTAACCATTATCTATTTTTATACGACGTAACACATCACGTATGCACTTTATCGATTTCTCATAATTAATAATAAACGTTCGCAATAAAACGAGACTTAAGAACTGAAACGTACCATATCTTATAGGTTGTGTGTGAAGCCGTTGCCTTGTATCATTGAGATTACATTTGTTCTACTAAGGTGAGTTCATGACCCCTACTTTTTTTATAACTATTTTTGGGGAAAATACATGCTCGTTTTAACTAAACTTATTGAGTGGTTATATTTGTGAATTGCTTGTTTAAGAACCGATTGATTGATTTAAACAACTGATTTGATTATTGAAGGTTTTATGTGCTTATCTGACATGAATGTGAGTCATAGCCCCTACTCTTACTTGTTTTACAATGATTTATAAGCATTTTTGGGGGAGATACACGTTTAACTATTGTTTTATACTTTTACAAGTACTCGTTAACTATTTACATATTACTATAAGTTCATAGCTACACTTTCTATCGTTTAACTGTTTTATAAACTCTTTGGGAGAGATGCATGTGTAACAACTTTTCTAACGATTTTACTATCGATATTTGGAATTATGAAACAAACTATTTAAATACGGTTTCAACTGTTTAAATACGGTTCTCCACAAAACTGTTCGGATACGGTTTCAACTGTTTAAATACGGTTCTCCACAAAACTGTTCGGATACAGTTTCAACTGTTTAAAATACGGTTCTCTACAAAACTGTTCGGATACAGTTTCAACTGTTTAAATACGGTTCTCTATAAACTGTTCGGATACAGTTTCAACTGTTTAAATACGATTCCTCGTAAACTGTTTATATTATGGGCGCAACAACGTGGCCCAAGTCTCGAAACTTGTGTTAAATGAATTTATAAACCAACTACTATTTTGGGTGTTGATCCGGTGAAGGGCAAACCAACGGACTATTTTTGAATTAATAAGGAGATCACTCATTTTCTAATTAACGATTTAAACTATAAACTCTATGAACTCACCAACCTTTGTGTTGACACTTTTTAGCATGTGTTTATCTCAGGTAACTAAACAAGAAGGAACTTGAAGGCACGGAGTGGGCTTGTAACCCGGCATGGGCTTAAATAAATATTTTGACGTATTTCAAATAAACTTGTTGTTTAAATTATGAAACAATCTTGATGTCTCGAATATTTGGTATTTTGAATGAATTAAACTTTAAAGCGTCACTTTTGTGTCGTTTTCTATGATTGTGACAAAGATCCTCGAAGTAACACCCAAAAAGTCTTCCGCTGACATGATGATTTTGGGGGTGTTACAGATTGGTATCAGAGCCACAGTTATAGAGAACCAAGTGTTTTGAACATTGGACTATAACTAAACTTTTAAAACGGACCACTTTTACAAAATACCACCTTATGCCCTCCGTGCCTACGCGTTTCCAACATCTGGTAGAGACATTACTTTTACATGATTTCTTATATATGTTAACATGTTATGATTATACTAATAACTTATATTTACTAATCGGGATTATTACAATACCGTGTCTTCATATTTCCATCCGCCAGATGATTATGTGACTTTTATATAGTTTATGCTACAACAACACTCTAGTATATTAATATATATATGCTCCCCTAACTATTTTTGAATACTATACCAATCCTTCTTAATTTTCTCGCTCTCATCTTTATAGATGCATATGACATACTCTTTTCATACTCTCGAAAAATCCGCGCATAAATTATTTTGTCAATTAGTACGGATGTTAAGTCAGAATCTTAAAATGATTTACAACGTCTTAATTTGAATGGATTGGGACACCCTTTTATTCAAATCAAGAAATTGTAAATCATTGAACCATAAGTTTATATTTCTTTAGTTACATAGTTTGGGACACTTCTCTATGTAAATAACGAAATATAGATAAATAGGTTTAATTACTTCTGAGTTAACAGGCATATGAAACCACGAACCCCTAAATCTCACTAGAAACCACGAATATTGATACCCAACGATATGACTAGCATCGGTAATGCTAACGTTACCAAAATTATTAGGTAAACCTTGACATCACTAAACGATTGATCCATCAAGCTAATAAAGAACGCCACCACTCCTGTGAGTGCACGAACCACGATTGGATGTAATACATCGAATACTCTGCACAACAAAACCACACAATAAAACATTAATGCCATGTGCACTCACTTTTCCCCACACTAAATTTCTATCCACGAAAGCTAATAATTCAAGAAATTTCTCTACCCTCTTCTCTTTGTATCAACAAAACTCTTTTGTTTAACGGGTAGGTTATCCGCACAGATTTTTGTAATTATAAATTTAAGACATAACAGAATAAATAAATTCTCACCCAAAGCATGATCACAAGGAATTTTATTCAAACAACATGTTATTAAAAAGCAGACTGAACAGAAATACATAAAAACATTACAAACAATGCTAAATTAAAACATCACACTTCAGCGGTAGTCTGGGTGATCCCAAGTCTGAGAATTGTTAGAGTCATATCCATCATCATAAGGGTCAAAACTTGCCAGCCTCTCTTCTTCTATTTGAGCCTCCAACCTACTCAGCTCCCGCTCCATGTCAGAAGTCCAACCACCATCGTCGACCGCCACATTTTCCTCGAAACTTGGCTGGAATTGATCCAGATGAGGAAATTGTTGTAGTTGCACAACCACTCTTGGTGCAGAAGAACTTGATGCACCTTTTTGTAGTGGTTGTTGTTGCGGTTGAGGAGGTGGTGGTGGTAGAAATTGTTGTTGTTGCTGCTGCTGCTGCTGCCATTGTTGTTGTTGTTGTTGTTGTTGTTGCTGTTGTTGTTGTTGTTGCTGCTGCTGCTGCTGCTGCTGTTGTTGTTGTTGTGGTTCAACCCTAGCAACTTCAACATTCTCTTCAAAACTCCAACGGATTTTGTTGGAAATTTGATTCTCTATCTGATGAACACAAGCCCATAGCGATTCAATCACCGCAGCATCCTTACGATATTCATCATGTAAGAACGTGTCGATCACATATTTTCTATCATCTGATATGTCTGTGCACCCTACGTAGCGTTCCCTAAGCCGTTGTTTCAGTTGTTTCGCAACCTCAAACTTCAGAATGACCTTTACAATAGCATTTTGGCGATCCAAATCACTATTCTCAGTTTCTGCCTTGATATATTGTCGAAATTGTTCAGCGGTATGTGGTAGCTTGCAAGCCATTGATTGTTTTGTGTGTGTGTGAGTGGATAACCCAACACGTACCAATGGTATTTATAAGGAATTGGAAATTCTCAATTATTTTTATGACCGTTTGTATTCAAACGGTAAAATTTTCAAAAGCCTGTGTCTATTAAAAATAGCAACAAATTTTTGAGATATGTGATAAAATTCTATCTTGGTTTCGCTTTTAACACAAGTGGTAGGAACAAATCACGTTAAACATGTAACACCATAACTAAATCATAAACACGCCACATATGAATAATACACTCTCACACGAATTGACCTCTCAGTCTTTAAGGAATTGTGAACTTATTAATAATCCTTTCAAACTCTCAAATATTTTACGAAATTTCAACGACCTCAGATCATCTCGTAACCTTATGTAACATGAAATGATAAAATACGTATCGATAAACACTTCATACTCGCTTAAACCAAATACACCTTCATAACCTGGGCCTTAACCCACTGCTTCCATATGCCGACACACCTTTGGGCCACAAGATTTCAGTAACCAAACGCACCGTTATATTATCATTGGACTTGATCCAACAACTTAAGCCCGACCTTACTCAAGCCCAAAACCTAAATATTACTCCTAACCGTCTCATGGCCTATAGTTTCGAACCATTATTCCGTGACATTTCTAAACACCCTATCAATATTTTTGTGCATTTCAATTTATCATGAACCCAAGAAACAAGTGTGACGAATCTTTTCCAATTAATCGATCCTTCGATGGTCAAATTCTTTTCATCAAAGCTCAACCCAAATGCCATATCCAACTATACCAAAAATCATATGTATTTAAATACTTGATTCCAAACAAAGACAGGCAAAACTTCCATATATAATTTCGGTTATAAATTTATTAAAACCCACCTTTGTAAACTTGACCAACCAACTCTAAAATGCTTTGGGTACCTAATGACTTTCTATATATTAATATAATAATTAATAAGCAGTAAAAACAAGCAAGAAATCAACATAAGCTAAGACAGCATAAGGCGAAATAAAAATTTCATTCATACATTCGAAACTACATGGAAACACAACGAACCTTATTTCAATATTCCGACCACTACACTACGATACTATTCCTCACTTCCAAAACATGTCAACGATGATCGATAGGACCACGAGTGGTACAAGAAACACTAAGATCCCAACCAACATAGCACGATCTTCGTTCGAAACATACACTAGATAAATAGCAGTAGCAATGGCATACAAGATTGCAAGAATGGTGATGAAGTGCGGCATTGTCGACCGGAAATAAAATGAGGAAGAAAAGTTAGGTAAAAAGGGTATACTAGTGGGTTATTTAAAGAGAATAAGAGTTGGGTACTGTACACCACTGTAGTAAAATACTATTTACACCTTAAAAACTACATTTAATGTTGCCACGTAAAAATTATATTTCGAACTAAAGTTCCCCAAGTTTTTCTTTAAAAACCATATTAAGATCTGTCATCATCAAGGGAGAAGCTAATGTAGTAGTAGATACGTCAAGCTGGAAAGAACTTAAAAACCACTCAGAGATTAGATCATTAGGAATGACTATTTCCATTCACCTTTACAACCACCTTCGCCTGGAATCCCGGGACGGGATTCAGTTTAACGGGTAGGTAATGTAACCTCTCATAAATTTCCCTTATGATTAGTAAATGCATACGAATAAATAAAACGATGTTACGATAAATTAACACCATTTTACGGGTAACAATTTTTTTTTTTGATATGGCTTGATATTGAACCACTACGATAACTGTGATTGACCGTTTACCCATGAACGATGCTTACACACAACCTAGATTGCCTATAATTATTGCGAACGATAAATATTTATATAACGCGTTTATATTTAAAATAATACGTTTCGTCTAAATAACGTATACTATTTATATATTCCCCGAACCTACGAAACTTCCCGAGAACGCTCACTAATATTTTTGAACTTTGACACGATAATCGAGACACCCCAGGTGGGCCCTCAACACCCTTTGGGCCACGAAATCCAATACACAAACCAAACGGACTAGTACTATTTTTTTCTTTCTTTCTTTCTGCTGGGCCGAGACCAAACGCAAGCCCACAGGCTTTAAGCCCAAACGCACCTTTTATTATTTTCTTTCTTTTGTACTGCCGCGACACACCCAAAACCACCCTATGTTTTTACGATTTCTACACTTAACCAACATATATTTTTGCTTGACTCGTTTCCCCTAGTGCCCAAGAACCACGAACAATAAAACTTGCAACATCCTTTGCTCGTTAACTACCCCAGAAACACCCTAAGTAAACTACCAAACTCAATATACTAAGATAAGTTCTAAACGTGGCATATTATTCCTTGTTGCCTCCCTTGCTCACCAATCCCATCTAAACTAACAATGTGAATGTAAGAAGCGTCAGGAATGAATAGGAAGAGATCACACAAGATCTTGGCAATGTAAACTCTCGATTGGCCATTGTTTGTGGCAACACTATTCGCCTAACATGCAACCTTCATTCTTGTGAACTTACCTTGTTTCTACCTTTCAAAAAGTTACTATAAAAACCTCCCATGCAAGCTCAGTCACCTCATACACTCATACGTACCACTACCACTAAAAATATCAATGAGAAGAAGCTATGGAGGGACATACGGATTGCTAGGAGAACCACGCCTTGAAGTGAACCTAAGAAGCAAAGCTTGGAACCTATTGAACCTTTGGAAGGACGAGAAGTGAACCACGAAGCTAGTTTACCCTCACACGAACCATACACGACGTTTTACTCCACCTTTTATAGGTGAGGTGAGACCACGAACTTTTCTCTCTATTTATACATATACGTATGATTATATTATGCACAATCACTTGGAATCTATAAATCGTAAATCTTAAAAACAACATATACATTTTATGTGTTATACTATTTCTCAGTTATGGCATTAACGAGTATCTATAATAATATTGAACTTATATTAACGAATTTCAACACACGACCCACCTATATTTTTACACGAACCATTTGTTTACTTGAAATAGAAATGAGAATGATAAATAATACGACTTAATAACTTCATTTAATCACCTAACGAGACCCAAAGTAAGTCGCTATTAGAACTGTTTTCAAACTATTAAAAACCTTACGTGGGCCAAAAAGCCCAAAAAGCTCATTTCAGCTTATTACGATAAGCTGAGCATATAAGCTGTTTTGAAATGTTTTTGTAACTTAAAATGATGGATTTCTATAAACCTAGTGTTCCCCCAAACCCCTTGGATCATAAAACCTTAACGGGCCCTTAATTTGGATTCGTTAAGCCCAATTAATGAAATAAGAAGAGATTAAGCTAATAAGCTGTGAAAATAAGCTATTTGAAACTTTATGAGCTTATTGAAATAATAAAAATGCTAAGTTTTAAATTTGGTAAAGTTTGGACTATTTTTGCAAATGTTCGAAGGTTAAGGACTAAAAGTGTAAAGTTTGTAAACTTAGGGTGAAAAGTATAAAACTATTTTTCTAAAAGGTATAAACTGTAAATATTGAAACTTAGGGAGAATGAATGTAAATATTTGATATTTGGACTAAAAATGTATATATATATAATTTTTGGACTAACGGCGTAAATGTTTTCCGTTAAGGGTAAAAAGTGTAAAATTGAGAAACATGAAGGATTGAATGGTAATTTTGATTTTAATAATAATTTTATAAATTTTATACTTATATATATATATATATATATATTTGAATTAAAATAATAAATAATAAAACGTAACTTATTTTTATATATATATATATATATATATATATATATATATATATATATATATATATATATATATATATATATATATATATATATATATATATATATATATATATAATACAAATAAAACTTATATAACGATAACTGAATTTAGACGAATAAAACAATACATAACCATTATCTATTTTTATACTACGTAACACATCACGTATGCACTTTATCGATTTCTCATAATTAATAATAAACGTTCGCAATAAAACGAGACTTAAGAACTGAAACGTACCATATCTTATAGGTTGTGTGTGAAGCCGTTGCCTTGTATCATTGAGATTACATTTGTTCTACTAAGGTGAGTTCATGACCCCTACTTTTTTTATAACTATTTTTGGGGAAAATACATGCTCGTTTTAACTAAACTTATTGAGTGGTTATATTTGTGAATTGCTTGTTTAAGAACCGATTGATTGATTTAAACAACTGATTTGATTATTGAAGGTTTTATGTGCTTATCTGACATGAATGTGAGTCATAGTCCCTACTCTTACTTGTTTTACAATGATTTACAAACATTTTTGAGGGAGATACATGCTTAACTTTTGTTTTATACTTTTACAAGTACTCGTTAACTATTTATATATTACTATAAGTTCATAGCTACACTTTCTATCGTTTAACTGTTTTATAAACTCTTTGGGAGAGATGCATGTGTAACAACTTTTCTAACGATTTTACTATCGATATTTGGAATTATGGAACAAACTGTTTAAATACGGTTTCAACTGTTTAAATACGGTTCTCCACAAAACTGTTCGGATACGGTTTCAACTGTTTAAATACGGTTCTCCACAAAACTGTTCGGATACAGTTTCAACTGTTTAAAATACGGTTCTCTACAAAACTGTTCGGATACAGTTTCAACTATTTTAATACGGTTCTCTATAAACTGTTCGGATACAGTTTCAACTGTTTAAATACGATTCCTCGTAAACTGTTTATATTATGGGCGCAACAACGTGGCCCAAGTCTCGAAACTTGTGTTAAATGAATTTATAAACCAACTACTATTTTGGGTGTTGATCCGGTGAAGGGCAACGGACTATTTTTGAATTAATAAGGAGATCACTCATTTTCTAATTAACGATTTAAACTATAAACTCTATGAACTCACCAACCTTTGTGTTGACACTTTTTAGCATGTGTTTATCTCAGGTAACTAAACAAGAAGGAACTTGAAGGCACGGAGTGGGCTTGTAACCCGACATGGGCTTAAATAAACATTTTGACATATTTCAAATAAACTTGTTGTTTAAATTATGAAACAATCTTGATGTCTCGAATATTTGGTATTTTTAATGAATTAAACTTTAAAGCGTCACTTTTGTGTCGTTTTCTATGATTGTGACAAAGATCCTCGAAGTAACACCCAAAAAGTCTTCCGCTGACATTTTAAGTCTTCCGCTGACATGATGATTTTGGGGGTGTTACAACCATCCATCTAGTTTGATCTAATTGTAGGGATTAGTCTAAGATTTAATGCATAAATCTAAGTTCATGTCTTTTTTTCCTGTCTTTTTGTCTTTCTTATTTCTTCATTTTTTTTCTTTCTTTTTTGTCTCTTTTATTCCACGCTTGGTTTTCTTTTCTTTCTTTCTCTTTTTTTCCTTTTGCCTTTTTTTTCCTTTTCTATTCATGTTTTGTTTTTAATTCACACTTTTTTTAGTAGTCATTTTTTTTCTCTTTTTAAAAAAAAAATCGCGTTTTTTTTAATTCACGTTTTTTTCTTCACTTTCTTACGTTTTCGTCCGTTTTCATTCGTTTTCGTCAGTTTCCATACGTTTATACGCGTTTTCGTCCGTTTTCATAAGTTTTTGTCTCTGTTTTTAAGTTTTCGTTCATTTTTAGACGTTTTCATCTGTTTTCAGATGTTTTCGTTATTTTTATACGCTTTCGTCCGTTTTCATACCTTTTCGTCCATTTTTATAAGTTTTAGTCCGTTTTCATTCGTTTTATACATTTTTTCTTTTTCACACGTTTTTGCCTGTTTTCATACATTTTCGGCAGTTTTTATACGTTTCAAACATTTTTGTCCGTTTTCGCCCGTTTTTAACGTTTGCGTATGCTTTCGTCCGTTTTATACATTATTGTCCGTTTTCATACGTTTTCGTCCGTTTTCATATGTTTTGGGCAATTTTTATACATTTTCAAACATTTTTATTCGTTTTCATACATTTTCGTCCGTTTTCATCTGTTTTTTTACGTTTTCGTCTGTTTTCAGACATTTTTGTTTGTTTTCGTCCGTCTTTATACGGTTTTGACCGTTTTTAAATGTTTTCATCTATTTTTGTCTGTTTTCATACATTCATATACGTTTTCGTCCATTTTCTTACGTTTTCTTTGGTTTTTATACATTTTGTCTGTTTTTAGACGTTTTCATCCGTTTTCATATGATTTCAGCAGTTTTTACACGCTTTCATACATTTTCGTCCGTTTTCATATGTTTTTCTCCGTCTTCATATGTTTTCTTTCGTTTTCGTCCATTTTTCATACGTTTTCGACCATTTTCAAATGTGTTTTTACGCTTTCCAACGTATTCATTCATTTTCGCCAGTTTTCATATGTTTCTAAATATCACAATTGATATTCTTAATATCATAAGTGATATTTAGAATATCACAAAATATCACTTGTGATACTAAGAATATCAATTGTGATATTCAGAAACGTATAAAAACGGACGAAAACGTATGAATACGAACAAAAACGTTAGAAAGTGAAAGGAACATGAATTAAAAAAAACGTGAAATCACTTGTGATATTCTAATTATCACTTGTGATTTTCTGAATATCAATTGTGATATTCAGAATATCACGTGTGATTTTCATGTTAACAAACATTTGTTGAAAATCACTTGCGATATTCAGGATATCACTTGCGATATTCAGAATACGGACAAAAACATTAAAAAGTGAAAAAAAAACATGAATTAAAAAAAACGTAAAATCACTTGCGATATTCTGAATATCACTTGTGATTTTCATGTTAAAAAACATTTGTTGAAAATCACTTGTGATATTATGAATGAGTGACATTCTCAATATCACAAGTGATATTCTGAATACCACGTGTGATATTCTGAATACCACTTGTGATATTCTGAATACCACTTGTGATATTCTGAATATCACAAGTATATTCTGTATGATATTCAGAATATCACAAGTGGTATTCAGAATATCACAAGTGGCATTCGGAATATCACTTGTGATATTTAGAATATCACAAGTGGTATTCAAAATATCACAAGTGGTATTCAGAATATCACTTGTGATATTTAGAAATGTACAAAAATGGTCAAAAACAATTAAAAACAAACAAAAACGAATAAAAATAGACAAAAACGTAAGGAAACAGACGAATGTGTAGGAGATAGGATGAAAACATAAAAAAAACAGACGAAAACGTATGAAAGCGGATGAAAATGTAAGAAAAAGGACGAAAACGTATGAAAACAGACGCAAACAGATGAAAACGTATGAAGATGTATAAAAACGGACGAAATCATATAAAAATAGACGAAAACGTATGAAAACGGACGAAAACATATGAAAACGGATGAAAACGTATGAAAATGGATAAAAACGTAAGAAAACGGACGAATATGTATGAAAATGGGCGAAAACAGACGAAAACGTATGAAAACGGATGAAAACGTAAAAAAACAGATGAATATGTATGAAAACGGATGAAAATAGACAAAAACGTATGAAAACGTATGAAAACAGGACGAAAACGTATGAAAACGGACGAAAACGTATGAAAACGTGCGAAAACGTAAGAAAACAGGCGAAAACGTAAGAAAACGCACGAAAACAGGCAAAAACGTATGAAAACAGACGAAAACAGATGAAAACGTAAGAAAACTGACGAAAATGTATAAAAATGGACGAAAACGTATAAAAACGGAGGAAAACGTATGAAAACAGACGAAAACGTATGAAAACGTAAAAAAATGACGAAAATGAATGAAAACATAAAAAACCGATGAATATATATGAAAAACGTATAAAAACGAAAAAAACATTATAAAAAAAAATAAAAAAACGCGTGAAAAAAAAGAGCGAAAAAAACGTGAAAAAAAAAGTGAATTAAAAAAAAAAAAAAAAAAAAAAAAAAAAAAAAAAAAAAAGGAAAAAAAAGTGAATAAATAAGAAAAACAAAAAGACAAGAAAAAAACATGGACTTAGGTTGCCCTATTAAATCTTAGTTTAATCCCCACCATTAGATCAAAGTAGATGAATGGTGGGGATTTGTCCTTTAGTTTACAACAAAAACTTAGGGTGTGTTTCTTTTTTTCCTTAGCTAAAGGATAGGGCCCACATGACATTTAATAGTATTTTTTTTCAGGTAGAACCCACTTATTTTCTCTTAGTTCCTCTATATCCACAAGACAAGAAATATTAGGCTACCCACAGTAAGGGGATTCAATCCCCTTACTTTCCCTGCCACGTCAGCTTTCTTTCTCCAGCGACCTGCAGGCGATTCAGTGCCCCATTAAGGGCGACCTAGTTCATTTTTTTTTAACACAAACTCAAATTTAATTAATAATTAAAAAGTTACATAATAATTCAAATAAAATAAAATACATTACAACACTTATTAAAACATTACAAATCTTATTAAAAACTAATAATCTAGATTAAGTCGTTCCTTGATCGAGTCTTTGATTTCTTGCATTTTTTGCTGTTGTAATGCGGGCAAAGCTGGGTCGATTGGTGTGAGATAGAAGATGAGGTCTTTTTGATGTTTTCTTTCTCGATCAAGTGCAAGTTTTTGTTCTTCCATTGCCAATCTTCTGTCTTCTTGTTCCGCTTTCTTTTGCTGCAGCTCCAATTCCTTATCCCTTTGCTCCAGCTCTTTTCTCTTCAACTCGCAGTAGCCGTCTGCAAGTTCCTGCTTCTTACCCAATGCCATTGACTTAATGCTTTTCCATTTGTCGGCTACCCCTTCTAAATACGAAGACTTGGAATTCTCCGACAATTTCTTTTTAGCCTTAGCTTTCTTTGCAGCATCACGACCAACTGGTCGCGCATTTTGAGGGTCTGCATTTGTTGTATTCGGGAGTTTCGGCCTTTTACTTGTTGTGTTTTCTTATTAGACATTTTGAAGTGAGATTGTGTTTATGTTGTGTGAATTGGAGTTATGGAAATGTTGGGTATTTATAATGATATATAAAAGATTTTTTTTTTTGCCCCAAACGTTCATGGCCAACGGTAGTATTTTTGTTTTTTTGGATTTTATCACCTCCCAAACGTGACTTTGTGGAAAGTTGGATCAAAAAGTTTAAAAAAATAAAAAAAAAATAAAAATAAAATAAAATAAAATAAAAATCGATCGTGAGCTCGACCTAATTGTTTCTTTTTCCTTGCTCGACCGACTTCCCATAGAAGACACGATCGACTGGGATCGATCGTGGGAGTCGATCTTGGTCTCCTTCTGCATGCAGCCTTAATACCTCCCCATTAAGAGGTTCTAATAGGCATTGACCCCACATATATTTATAAGCCTCTTAGTCTAGAAGAAAAAAGAAACACCCCCTTAGTCTCTAAAATAACTCATCTCATGTATTGAATCTTTTTATATATGTTTCACAAATTTGTTTATTGCTCATATATCTAAGAGTTATGTGCCAATTCTACTTATGTGCCAGTTCACATTATTATATGGTTACTAGCTGTATATTTTTTTCCCTTCTATTTAAAGATATTTGATTCATGACCTACGTTCATGATTTTGCAACTCCTTTTGTAATTTACAAGAAAATGTTATTACATTAAAAGAATAAAAAAAGTATCATAACCTCATGTTATGTTATGATTATAATTAATTTTTAGAATCTCGTGTTCTATTTTGATTATTAAAAGAATGATTCCTTTAAGTGAATCACAATCACAGAACCTCATGTTATGCGGAAAATAAAAATTATAACTTCATGTTCTATTGTGATTACATGATGATAATCAAAATAACATAACCTCAAGTTATGTTAAAAGATAAGAAATTATAATTAGAACCTCAAGTTCTAATATGATTCTTTCATGAATCGATATCATAACCACATGTTATGATTATATTTATTCATAATAAAACCTCAAGTTTTATTACAATGAATAAATTAAAAAGGTTATTGTATCTCTTTTAATGAACCTCAAGTTCAGTTATTATTCTCTCAATAGATCACAATACATAACCTCACGTGTTCTACTATGATTCCCTCAAGAGGATCAATACATAACCTCACGTTATGTAAAAAAAAAAAAAAAAAGTATGAACCTCAAGTTCTACTATGATTCCCTCAAGAGAATCAATACATAACTTCAAGTTTTGTTACAATTTTAATTTTGAACCTCAAGTTCATGTTTTAGGTTGATTCTTAAAAAGAATCCATGTAACATAAGTTTGTGCTATGTTAAAAAGAAAGAGAGAAAAAAAATAATAATAATAAGAAGAAGATAAGAACCTCAAGTTCTATCATGAAAGTTTATATTCTATTGTTATTGTAATGTATTATTACAAAACACACTTTTATTTATTGATGCATTTGTTAACAAGGAATTGATCATTTTAGAATCATATTAACATATCGTGTACATCTTAGTTGCCGATTCAACATTAGTTTCCAACTGGTGCATTTTTCTTATCAAGAATATTTATACAATAATAATATTTGATTATTGGTTCTAATATATATTTTTTAATTGATCTTCGAATATGGACGATGACCACGTTCGTTTTAATTTTGTGAGTAATAACAATAATTTATTGATATTTTATTTCTCATAAACGTCGAAAAATCTCTTGTGTCTTTACTATTAATATATCTTATATACATGTGTATGTTACAGTTTCATTTAGATAGTTGTGTATATTTTCAAGAGATTTTTGTGTTTACTAACTCATATATGAGTTATCAAAAATCATGTTTATGTATGTATTTTTATGCTTCAAATTTATAGGTTTATTTTATGTCTTCATTCCTTCGGAAAAAAACATAACAAAGAAAAATGGATGTTATTTATGCATCGCTAAGATGTTTGTTTGCATTTACAAGTCAAGTTTTACAAAACTAGAATTCATTAATTTCGGCTTGATTTATATAATTCTTTGGGATCCATAGAAATTGGACACATCCATTACCTCTTGGTGCATGACAAAGTAAAAATATTCATCCATCTTAAGATTTCCGATGGACTGAAAAGAAAACATTTAACGGTGAAAGTTCCATTGAATGTATGGTAAAATCTAGAAGATAAATTACCATAAAAAATATATTTCTTTTGAAATCTCGCTATAATTGGAAGCACCTCATGGTGCAAAAATTAAAAAAAAAAAAAAAAAAAAAAAAAAAAAAAAAACATAAGCGAGTTCGGTCTCACAATTTCAGTGTTAGATCAGAATTAAAAAGAAAATATGTAACGGTGAAAGATCCGTTAAATGTATGTCAAAATCTAAAAGAAAGATTTGACCATCATAAGCAAGAGATTCTTACAAATGCGAGCACATTTTTCGCAATATTAAGTAGTACATCTGAATGATGAAAAGAAAAATGCGATGAGATGGTTAATGCCTCGAATATACTCATATATCGAGAACGATGCTTTGATATAAAAGAAATGGGCATATTTGAACAAACACGATAAACCCGTTCACTAAATTTGCTCCATTCACTCAACTGAATGTGACTGAATAACGATGATCATGTAATATCGTGATTATGGACGCGGTGAATAGAAATTATTGTCGTGTTAATTCAAAGAAACTAGCATGTAACCTCAAGTTGCAAGATAAAATGTGATAAAATGATCAATATAAGATGTCCATTCTCTCAAGTGAATGAGATAAAATGATCAATATAAGATCATCATTCTCTCATGTGAATGTAATAATGTTATGATAAATGTTGAAAGATCATTTATCATGGTAAAAGATATGGTCGAGGTAGTATGACAATGACAAACTCTGGAAAACTAGAAGGGGTGGTTGAATAGTTTTTCCCTCTTTTTGTTTATAAAAAGTTTGTTTCAAAATGTTGATTAGAATTTATTAAATTGTTTGTTTGAAAAACCTTCAATTAGAGTTTAGTGTGAAAACAACATATAATCAATATGATCAATTATATTAGTTTTCAAAACTTAGTTTTATGAATGGAGCTTTGGTCGATTTTTATGTGAATACGTTTTCCTTTTAAATCTTAAAACGTTTTGTATCAAATTATCTATCAAGTTAAACTTAATATGAGAAGTGTGAATAATAATCTATTTGACCATATCATATAATTATACACACAATCACAATATTAACTTCTATGTACAACACAATCAATCATCACAACTATATAAGCAACAACTAAGACATACAGGCAAGCATAGATGTAAAGCGATAAATGCAAGAATAAATGAAAAGAGATAAGAGAAACGAAATGCAAACCGGACACGAAGATTTATAGTGGTTCGGTTACAAGGACACCTTCCTTGCCCTACTCCACTCCCCGAGTCACCTACTCGAGAGTTTTCTTCACTACTCAACAAGCTCCCTTTTGGCGGAGAAAACCATACACAACTTTTGCTTATACCAATTTACGACACTAAGCTAAATGTCGAGTTCTAATAGTAGCTAGAACCAATCTCACGACACGACTTCGATCACTACACAACTTCTACACGACTTCTTCACGACTTCACGACTTCTTCACTACTTCACAACTTCTTCTATACTCCACTACTTATTCACACACCTACATCTTCAAAACTACATGACTTCTCCAAACTACTACTCACTCATTGACTCACTACTAAGTAAGATCATCTTGATCTACTTATTACATATACATACATAACTCACAACTTCACATCAACACTAACTAGACTCTAATACATCTTTGGGTTTATGATAGGGAGGATTCTTCTCTTGCACTTTGAGTGATGACGGATTGAATCACTTGAAACAAAAACTAATAAACTTATGATCAAAGGATTTAGAAGTGTGTTTAGAAAGGATTGGGACTGAAAATTTTCGTGCAAAATGGGTAAAAAAAATTACAGATTTGAACCAGTATTTATAGGCAAAAGTTTCTGACAATTCTGACAAATGGAGCGTATGTCGGCCCCTTTAATTGTGTGTCACCCCCCTTAAAATTAAGGGAGCCGCCCAGACGAAAACGGCAGTTTTTCTTGTCTTTTCTGGTGTAACACCCCGAAAATTGATAAGCAGCGGAAGTCTAATTGGGGTCATTACAGTTTAGTACACAGTCATACTCATAGAAAACAATTCTAAAGATAGTCAATATCATTCCATGAAAACTCAAATATTCAGAGTTACAAACATTTTTCCAAAATGTTAATTGTTTAGCAAAAGAAGTGATGAGTTTGTAAAGAATGATATAATTATTGAAATCAAAAGGGAGGTCCTGTGCCCTTTGCCAGCTCTGTGCCGCCATGCTTGCTAATTTCCTGATATAAACATGCTTAAAAAGTCAACACAAAGGTTGAGTGAATCCATAGTAGTTTAAATAGTAATTGTGTGAACACAAGTCAAGCATTTGAAATAAACAAGCCAAGATAGACAGGTCTTGACTAAACTGGTGTAATATTGCTCCTAAGCCTCACGAAACGCAAGCCTTAACATTGATTTGACATATCATTAAGATAATAACAATCATCTACACCACAGCGGATGTAAATGACAAGGGGCCCTCGGTGACAGGAAATGTGCCAAATTTCCATAATACCTCGAATATAGCACACCTCTTGCCAAGTGATCACCTTGACAGAGGTGGGCTGCTATTCCAATAGATCTATCAACTATATTTGTGCTCACTCGCAAGTGATTAAGGTTCGTGATATGAGGGACTTGTAGCACAGGTGTCAACCTAGGCAATATCAGGTGATAACAACATACAGAAAAATACTTGTGTTCGATTTATAGCATGTATCTCCCTACGGGGTTTAAAAACAATTAAAAATGTGGGACCATGAACTCACCTGAAAGGTGCGTAATCACAACGGTGCTCAAAAGTGATGGTATATTGCTATGACTAGCAATGAAATTCCTCCGACTTGCGACCTAAATAATACATTGTAATCGGTGTTTTAGATTCGTGTCGTAAATGACATGTGATATGTCACGTGTACGGTGATATCCATTCGGGTGTCTTAATATATTCCAAAATAACTTCACGTAGTTATTTGTATCGTTGTTACGAACCGGTGTTCGATAAATATTAACTCGTTGTAAAATAATATAGTTTAAAAAATATTTATGATTAAATATTTTTAGTGAAGTTATATATATATATATATATATATATATATATATATATATATATATATATATATATATATATATTAAAGTTACAAAAATATATATGTACTTATATAAAAATCAAATTATATGAAATAATTAATTATAAAATACCTTTGTCACATTTAACCTTTAACTTTACAAATTTACACTTTTTACCCTTCGGTTAAAAATAATTACAATATAGTCCTTTTGAACTTTTTACATTTTATTTCTAATCTTTGGCCAAATGACAATTTCTACCCTCGATTTCCAAAAGAATTCGGTATTTGTCAAAGTTAGTTCGACAGTTTGTGATTTTGTCGATTTTAGTCCCTTAACGGAAACTTTTGCAAAAATAGTCCTTGATTTAGTTTTTGAAAACCAAACTTTTTATTTCAACATAAGTAGCATTTAAAACTTGTAAAATTACTTAAAATCGGTTTTTATGCTCCTCGTTAAATTTCAAGTTTTGAAACCGAAAATCTCATTTGAAATATAAATTGGGTTCGTTAGCCCATTCTAGGCCCAAGTGGGGTTTTAGTTGAAAAAATATATATATAGGGGTGCTCGACATGGGTTTAGTTTAGGCGTAGTTTTCATAGTATAAGATCGAGAGTGTCTTGAATGTTTCGTTTGTTTGGTTAAGTGTGAGTTGAAAAATTGGAGGGTCGATTAATATATGTAGGTTGTACGCGTAAAAACGAAATGGTGATCCCTTTCCTTAAGGGTGTCGAGACATGTTACATGTATACTATAAGTGTAGCAAAAGTGACAATGGTGTGTGTCGTGGTAATGCATGATATGAGTATATGTAAAGAATGAAAAGAGTGGTGATCAACTTACAACACCAAAGTGGTGGTGAAGAGTTCGAGTGTACGAGACAAATGAACAAGCAACGTGGTACTCCTTTCCCGTCTAGCAATCCTTTATCCCAATAGTTACCCAACTCGTTCAAACCCAAAACCTTAGCTTGTTTTCTCCTTGGTCCTCCTCGACAGCAACACAAAATGAAACACTAGAGTGCTTGTGATTTGGATGTTTGGTGGAATTTGAGTGTGTGTGAAAACTAGCATATAATGAGATTTATATAGGGAGTTCATGGGTGGTTCGATGTCCCTAAAGATTGCAACACAACTCGAGTGGTCTTGTCATGCTCGACAATCTTGTCTATCCTCCAAAGGCATTGTCAAATCGAGTTGGGCAAGTTTTAGGTGCTATGGTGTACTTTAAATATTGTTTATGTTGTATTAGTGTTTCGTGAAACATTCGATCCAAGGGTTAATGGTTCGAAGGTGGTTATTGGTTTAGTCCAAAGGTTCGATGGCTCAAAATGGTGGCATTCTTGTCTCATGAAACAAAGTCAAAGGGGGGTTAGCTTATTAGTGTCGTGTAAGTAGGAAACAAGGATTTCCAAAACATGTGTAAAATATATAGTTGGCATGGAAGTGGTTTTTGTGTTCGTGTAGCATGGTACACAAGGGAAAGAAAACAAACGAGCCAAGTGGGCTGTGGAATACTCGGCCCAAAACAAAACAAGAAAGGAAAAAGAAATTCGTATGGGCTTGTGAAAATGGTTCGGCCCAAGTGTCTTAGGAAAAAATAATATATATGTGTGGGTTTGTGGTGTGTGTTCGGCCCAATTATGACGGGGTGTCGGTGATTAGTAAAAATGGTGAAATTAATTTCGGTGTTGGAGTCAGTTCGTGAAAACCATAAGTATTTAAATGGTGTCGACATACGTATATATATACTTGTATATATACATAGTAATAATAAATTTGTACTAATTAATATATATACTTATCATTATATATATTAATACTATTTCGGTGTCCAAAATAGGGTGTCAGGTCGCAAGTGGGAGTTACCGGTGTTAACCTCGTTGGGTGACATCCAAGAGTGACAATCGGGTGATATCGGGTGACAAAACATAATCGGGTGTCAAACCAACGGTGTTCAAAGCATTCGGGTGTTAAAACAAACAGTGTCTAGTATAAAAATTCAAATTAGCCCGCAAAAACGGCTTAGTTTAGAATAGTATTGATGATTAGCATTAATAAATGACCTGGGATTTTACGGTGTATTAAAGTACCCACCCGTTAGATTGGATTCATCCCGGAATCCAAAGTTGAATCGGTGCTCGGGGTTGTCTCGTCAAATAGTTGTGGGTATTTGGCACGCATTTGATCCTCGCGCTCCCATGTGAACTCGGGTCCTCTCTTAGAGTTCCATCTGACCTTAACAATGGGAATGCGACTATGCTTTAGTCGTTTGACCTCCCTATCCATAATCTCAACGGGTTCCTCAATAAAGTTCAACTTATCAATGATCCTGATCTCTTTCAACGGAATCACAAGTGTTTCATCCGATAAACACTTTTTCAAATTTGACACGTGGAAGGTGTTGTGTACTCTACTGAGTTCCTCAGGTAGTTCAAGTTTGTATTCCACGGGACCGATCCTTTCAATGAACTCGAAGGGTCCAACGTATCTTGGGTTTAGCTTTCCACGTTTTCCAAACCTAATTATCCCTTTCCAAGGTGATACCTTAAGCATGACCTTGTCTCCAACTTGAAACTCTATTGGTTTCCATCGCACATCGGCATAGCTCTTTTGCCGATCCCTAGCGGCTTGTAATCATTGCCTAATTTTCACTATTTTCTCAGTGGTTTCAAGAATCAACTCGGGACCTGAGAGTTGTACATCTCCAATCTCAGCCCAACAAACTGGTGATCTACACTTTCTTCCATAAAGTGCTTCAAACGGTGCAGCCTTAATGCTAGCGTGATAACTGTTGTTATATGAGAATTCCGCTAACGGTAGGTGTTTATCCCATCCCTTTCCAAAATCAATCACACATGCCCTAAGCATGTCTTCCAGGGTTTGTATAGTCCTTTCACTTTGACCATCAGTCTGTGGATGGTAAGCTGTACTCATATCTAACTTAGTTCCCAAGGCTTTCTGTAAAGATCGCCAAAAGTTAGACGTGAAACTGCTGTCTCGGTCAGAGATAATAGAAATCGGCACTCCATGCCGGGAAACTATCTCCTTAAGGTACAAACGTGCAAGAACGTCCATATCATCAGTCTCTTTGATTGGCAAGAAGTGCGTTGACTTCGTGAGACGATTGACAATAACCCAAATAATGTCCAACCCACTCGATGTCTTGGGTAATTTCGTAATGAAGTCCATTGTAATCCTTTCCCATTTCTACATTGGTAGCTCGGGTTGAACCAAAAGACCGGACGGTTTTTGATGTTCAGCCTTTACTCTTGAGCAGGTCAAATACTTACCGACATACTCTACAATGTCAGCTTTCATGTTTGGCCACCAATACAACTTCTTTAGATCTTGATACATCTTGTCCGAACCAGAGTGAATGGAATATTTAGACTTATGAGACTCGTGCATGATGAGATCTCGTATTCCTCCATACAATGGGATCCAACTTCTGTCCTTGAAACACAGCCTTCCATCTGGTTTCTTGACAAATCCATTCGTGCTTTCTGGCATGCCGTAAACCTTCTCGTGTGGTCTATTCTCTTCCTTAAGGGCCTCAGTTTGAACTTCAAGAATTTGAGACGGAAGTGGTGATCTAATCGTCATACCCAATGATCTAACTCTGAGGGGTCTAAGTCGTTCCTATCGACTCAAGGCATCAGCTACAACGTTTGCCTTCCCCGGGTGATAACGGATCTCACAATCATAGTCACTTAGCAACTCTAGCCATCGACGTTGCCTCATGTTCAACTCCTTTTAATCTAAAATGTGTTGGAGACTCTTGTGATCGGTGAAAACCGTACACTTGGTTCCATATAGGTAGTGTCTCCAGATCTTAAGAGCGAATACCACCGCTCCTAATTCTAGATCATGAGTAGTGTAGTTCTCCTCGTGAGGTTTAAGTTGTCTAGAAGCGTAAGCGATTACTTTCAGTCTTTGCATCAATACGGCACCCAAACCTTGGATTGATGCGTCACAATATACCACAAAGTCCTCACTTCCTTTGGGTAGTGCTAATATCGGTGCTTCACAAAGCTTCTACTTCAAAAACTGAAATGCCGATTCTTGTTCCTCTCCCCATTCAAACTTCTTCTTCTTCTGTGTTAACTCAGTCAAAGGTTTAGCAATCCTTGAAAAACCTTCAATAAACCTCCGATAGTATCCGGCAAGACCTAAAAATTGGCGTATCTCGGTAGGACTCGTAGGTGACGCCCAATTTTTAACAGCTTCGATCTTGGCGGGATCAACATGAATACCCTTACTGTCGATAATATGCCCAAGAAATTGTACCTTCTCAATCCAAAAATCACACTTTGAAATTTTGGCGTATAATTTCTCTTCTCTGAGCAGTGTTAGTATAGCCTTCAAGTGTTCTGCGTGCTCCTCCTTACTACGTGAGTAAATAAGGATATCATCGATGAATACAATCACGAACTTATCCAAATAGGGTTTGCACACTCGATTCATTAAGTCCATAAATACAGCGGGTGCATTTGTTAGACCGAATGGCATTACTTGGAATTCGTAGTGACCGTATCTTGTCCTGAAAGCTGTCTTAGGGATGTCTTCTTCCCTAACTCTCAGTTGGTGATAACCCGATCTCAAATCAATCTTCGAGTAGACACTCGATCCTTGCAGTTGATCAAACAAATCGTCAATCCTTGGCAACGGATATCGATTCTTAACCGTAAGTTTGTTCAACTCACGATAATCGATACACATCCTGAAGGTTCCATCCTTCTTTTTTACAAACAACACCGGGGCTCCCCACGGTGATGAACTAGGGCGAATAAATCCTTTATCTGACAATTCCTCCAATTGTCCAGATAACTCCTTCATTTCCGACGGTGCTAGCCTATAGGGTGCTCGTGCTATGGGTGCTGCTCCTGGCATCAAGTCAATTTGAAATTCCACTTGACAAGTCGGCAGAAGGTCAGGCAAGTCCTCAGGAAATACTTCTGGAAAGTTCCTGACTACTGGCACATCCTCGAGTCGCTTTTCTTCCGACTTCTTCTCGGTGACTTGAGCCAAAAAGACTTGACATCCTCGATCGATGTACTTCACGACCTTGACGCAAGAAACGATGCTCAGACGTGTCTTACTTCACTCTCCGTGAACAACCAGGGTTTCGTTATTCAGGGGGATGTGAACGACCTTTTCGTCACAAATGATCTTAGCGCGGTTCTCGGATAACCAATCCATTCCTACAACGATGTCGAAACTACCAAGTCTAATGGGAATAAGGTCAATGTCAAATGGGGTGTCTAGTAGTCGTAGGGTGCAACCTCGGAGTATAGTGTTAGTGCTCACTAGCTTTCCATCGGCTAGTTCAATCTCATATGTGGTGTTTAGTTGGGTGGGTGTAATATTAAGCAGAGGTGCAAGAGAAATAGATACGAAACTTTGATCGGCTCCGGAATCAAATAAAACTTTAACGAGGCGGTTGTTTAGAAAGAACGTACCCGTGACTACGTTCGGATCCTGCTGGACATTTCCATCTCCCAGCACGTATGCTCTCCCACGTGCATTGTTATCCTTGTTTGGGCACTGACGTCGGTAGTGTCCTTTCTCTCCACAAGCATGGCATACTACAGCCACGGGTTGCAAGTTGGCTCCTGTAGCCTTGCAATCTTGTGTCTTATGTCTAATCCTTGAACATTTCCCACACTTAGCATAGCAGGGTCCATTGTGATGCATCTTACACTTGTCACAGAATGGAAGAGGTCCAGCATACCTAGCATCCTTAACTGGTGCAGCGACATAAGCTCTGACAGCTTCCTGTCGTCGGTTCTGTTGATTGTGGTGGGTGTTTCTTTCATGGTGATAGTTACGGTTGGGGTTTCGGTTGTTGTTGCTGTTGTTGTTGTTGTTGTTGTTGTTGTTGTTGTTGTTGTTGTTGTTGTTTACCTTCGATCATCAAACTTCCTTTTGTGATCGTTGTTCCCCTGAGCAGAGTTACGCTTAATCTCCCGGTCTAGCAGTCTTTGGGCAATAGACATTGCTTCATCCAAAGATTGAGGCTTAGACGAGGTGACGTTTCCCTCAATGCTCCTGGGTAATCCCTCAATGTACCTTTCCAACAACTTTTCCAAATCGGGAACCTTTGAAGGGCAAAGTGTGGCAAGCTCCTGAAATCTCCTATCATAAGCCCTGAGATCATTTCCTTTCACAACCAACGTGTGAAAGTCATCTTCTAACTTCTTGATCTCGCCTCTAGGGCAAAACTTCTTCAACATCTTCTCCTTAAAATCAGCCCAGATAATCTGATAGGCCTCTTCCACACCTATCTTCTGAGCAGTTGCATTCCACCAAGACAACGCGTCTTCCAACAATGTTCCAGTAGCAAACGAGACTCTGCTTTCAGCGGCACAACCGCTTTTCACAAACACAGTCTCAGTTCGCTCAAACCATCGAGCGAGCTCTGTCACTCCTTCAGTTCCTTTGAAGTGAGATGGTTTACAAGTTATGAAGTCCTTATAGGTACACTTCCGAGTCGCAGCAGACTTGCTCTCAGCAGTGGCTCGGTTATTGCTACTAGTTCGTGCCATTGCAGCAGCCTGCTTTTCTAAAGCTACAGCAACACTGTCGGCAACCAACTTTCTTATAGCAGCCTGGGTCATAGCGGGTGACGAGGTAGCAGTAGCGGTTTTCCTTGGGGCCATAACTCTATAAAATCGCAAGTGCATAAGTACAAATCCCAAACATCGATAACAAGAGAAATAATGTAACCAAACTCATAATAGTCGAGATCATCACAAAGTACATATCACAACCACACCATAAATACATACATCAACATAAACCATATCATTCATAAATAAACATCACGGCATGTAACAACACACATGGAAATTATAATGAATCTCAATATGGGAGCATAATAAAAAGATCAGACAACTAGAACATCATAAATCAATATCAATACGTTACAATCGTAACCAACATAAAGTTTTAATAATTTTTGAATTCATTGTTACAAAACAATAAGATACAACAATTATTAATGCCACAGGCGGCAAGTTAAGATGTCTATATAAGTAATGACATGTCATAGATCTATGAAAGTCCAGGTGCGCCTCCTGATCTCCTCTCCAGCTTTCTGATGATCCTGATCATCCCTAACATCTCCATATCCCTGGATCTCTCACGGGCCTGAATCTCCTCAATAGTAGCTGAAAGTGTGTGGACGGTAGAACTAGATGCAGCTAACTCCTGTGTCTGATGCTCCATCATCTCCTGTTGATGCGTGGGAATCGCAACAGGCTTTACATCTCGAGGGATCTCGAGAAGCTTACAACCCCCACCAGGCAGTGTACCTGATCGTTGTAGTATAGTTAATGACAAGTACCGGGGGATTGATCGTTCAGCTTAGGAATAGTGTCGCTAGGATTAGAAAACCTAATTACTAGTTCTAAAGGTGAGGGATGATTATTTTTGTATTTTTATATTTTTTAGAAAGCAATTAAATATCTCGGGTTTGAAGGATTTGGGCGGAATTAGTTGCTAGTCAACTAACCCAATACTAAAGATGCAATCAAAATAAAATACTAAAATTGAAAATAAACTAATTATACTAAGGTTGTGAGCAGTAAATGGAGAAAATGTGTTTACTTAGATTTCACTACTCCCTAGACATCTTTTACACGTTAATTACTTGTTATAATTGCATGGATGACGGATCGTATTCCTTAATACCATTCATGGGGTGACACACATAACTCCCCAATTCTATGAGCTCTTATCTCCTCCTACACCATGCCCAGCACAACTATAGGGATTGTAAACAGTGGCTCATGCATTAAATACAACCAATAAAGACCTAGTGCGCCTCGGTTCATGTTTCTTAAGACGTTCAAGCATGTTACCAATTGGAGATCTGCCAGTTTTCTTAAGCCTAACATATAAATCATTCATCCAAGACAAGAATAAACAAGTAATCAATACATAATTAACATCTAGGTTTCATTAGATCTAAGCAAACACAAGATAGATCTAGCCTAGCATGATAGAATTAAGACAAGAACAAGATATAGAAAACCAACACATAGACATATTGATTGAATTAGAAGAACACTTATCTTGATTAAACATGCAAGGTATCAAGGGTTTGGAACCCTTGAAAAACCTGTAAAGTTACACCAAAATCGTACTTAGGGTTTCTCCAAAACTTCTCTCTTTAATATGTGAAAATTAGAAAACTATATATAGAAAAATAGGTCTGACGGCGTCAAGACAAAGCTTGTGACGCCGTCACCTCGCCGCCAAAACCATTCTCGGACTGCCTTGATCTACATTTGACGCCATCAGGACTTAAACAATTCCAGGCCGTCATGACTCTTTTACTCTTGACGCCCTTCCTTCGTGACGCGGTCAAATCTGTACTGGGTCGTCATGGACTTCTGCTCTTGACGCCGTCAGAGGATTGCTCTTGACGCCGTTACCTACTGTTCCCAGCATGGAAAATTAAGACTTTGGCGTTTTCTTCACTTTTATGCTCCAAAAACGTCCGAATTGCTTCCTTTTCCAGATTTCTCTCCCAAAGTACCTAAAATCACAAAAGGAATGATTTAGGGCAATATTTGATCAAATAAATTCGGATTCGGGCTTAAATGATCCCCTAAAAACGGATAATTTTTCGCCTCATCATATACCCTTACACTTGAGATATGCTTATCCTTAAGCAAATGCGATTTTATTCTACTCAAAAGACAAGTTAGGTTCATTTAACACTAATATAAAAGTAATTACAACAAATAATCGTTCCACTAAAGACCAATAGACAAGCACGGAGGTCATACACTAGCACCTCACAAATAGTGTTTAGATACTCACATCTCTCAGGTGTAATAAAGTGTAAATTACAATATGGAAACGGAAGATATCTCTCACTACCTGTCATAGCAAAATAGATTACCATAGGCTTGGAAAAGGATCAAACCTCCACCACATGGCGTAAGCACCCAGGATAAACTATCAAAGAGGTCTTTTAAAGGGTTGTAACGTTAGGTGTAGGGATATGAAATACACGGTTTTGTTGGATAAAGGAAGTTTTACTGGTGGCGAGTTAACAATCTTAGTCAATTACATGTACAATATGGCGTTGCTAAGCCAAGACTAGACTCGACTTAAGCTAATAAATGAAAAATAGCAAAAACATAAAATAAACATAGAATGAAACGGGATGGTAGTCCGTATGTTTTTTTTTCTCTCTTTTTCTTTTTCTATTTTTTTTTCTTTCTTTCTTGATTTTTTTTTTTTTTTTTTTTTTTTTGCATACACTCTTACCCTACCATCCAAAATAATACATCATAGGAATGAACATTTCCCTTACACTTGAATCTTTACATACTTTACATTAAACTAATCTAATGACTCGAATTAAGAAAATCAAAACACTTGGAGCACTTTTAAGATTAACGTACATATGGGGGTAATAAATGATGTTCTTCCCCATTACTCCATAAAATAAGTACTTACCCATGAGTCCCAATCGTCCCAAAACAATATGTACAAGGATATGACTCGACTTAGCAACCATGTAATCAATTAGAAAGTTAACTTAGGGTTTAACAAATAACAATAATGCACTAAAAATGAGCGCATACACGGAAGGCTAAGGCGATTTGGTTGTACATTTAAGTGGGGTGTAAAAAATTCTTCCTTTAAGTAAAATGCTTAAAGTTAGAAACGAAAAGATAGGCTCGGAGGGGTGTACTAGGGGTTTCGTGTACTAAAAATGAGTACAACGCTAAGGGTGTGGGAAAAATTAGTTGACTTAACTAGCCAAGTAATATGACTTAAATGGTTAAGTAATTATAATACGGGTTTAACACAAGGGTAATCCTAATGCCTCTTATCATGTAGTAAATCCTACCACACGAATGTAGTCTCACTAGCGGTCTCGGGATGCATCACTAACGCAAGTTCTAGAATCTAAATGCTACCGGTACACTCATAAGCACTAATAGTAAATGCTTTTCCTATCAAATCTAAAGGCGAACCTCACATATTTGGGTGGAAAATTTTTCTGAATATACGGTTATGTGCTAGTCATACAATCTCCTATCCATGAGACGCTTGCTATGGCTAAAGTTTCACTCCTAAATGTTGTAAAAAATTTTAAATTTGGCGCTAAAATTACACTAACAAGTATTTCTCATAGTTTTATTACAAAACTACCATCAAACAAAACAAACTCAAGCGAAAGTGCATATGTAAGGTATCATCTTTTTACCCTCCCCTTACACTTAAGATGAACATTGTCCCCAATGTTCAAGTAAAGAATGTAAAAGTGAAAAAGTAAAGAGAATGAAATCAAATACTCCCCTGATTCGCTCGGTATGGATAATAGGGTGGCCAGGTTAAATCTTCCTCCAAGAAAATGAACAATCAAAGCTTCCCTTCCAGAATATAAATCATCTTCTTGTCATACATAACCTGTAAAACCTGATAAAATAGACAAGACAACCTCGCGTAAAATCGGCGGCATTCTATATAAGTTACTAAATCCTAGAAAACAAGATAAGATATAATGCTTGTGGAATGAAGTTTGCAGATTTCTTGGAGATTATAAAACTTAATAATTCACAAAAACCATAAGACTCCGTTAGAAAAACAAAACCGGTAAAATTTCCAGATTTTTACACCTGACGCCGTCAAGAGTAAACTCCTGACGCCGTCAGAATTGACCTGCAGAAATCCTTATGTTAAGTTTCCAGAAAATTTCTGGAAAAACTTGGTCCTACTTCCTGGAAAATCCTGCAAAACTTCATTATGACTCAATACAAGCATTTGACTCTAACAAATACGAATACACATGTTCATTTAATATTGTGGAGAATCATGATCGGTTTGTTTCTTAAAAACATATTTGGGGTTTCCCCTTACACTTATCTTTTGCAAAAGTACTTTTAGGTGGAGTTAAGACTAAGCCAAAACAACAAAGTAAAGTATTTCCACTATTTAGTTTAGAAACATGATCTACGAACAATAAAAATTAAGCATGCATACGGAAGCAAATAACAAACAAACAAATAAAATCACACAAAACATGGGTTGCCTCCCAAGAAGCGTTTTTCTATATTTACGAGTCTTGTAGCTAGACTCAAAGTCATGGGTTACTACGTGATACGGGTGAGTTCCTCATTGAGGACATCTTTGGGATCAAACTTAGGTTTCAACTTCCTATCGGTTTCCTTAGTATGGTATGACCTTTCAAACTTTTCTCCATCCGGATCATACAAAGTCATCCTCATATGCCATGTTCCGTCACCTTCTTTAGGTGGCTTGTCCCACCTCCATTTACACTTGTCTCCCTCTCTTTTCCACTTATTCATCTCTATATTAATAGGCATTACGCTCAAGAACTCAATCATCTTCCTAAAGACTAAGGGGTCCTCAAAGGGGTCTAGCTCTTCATCTCTAGCTATGAGTTGTTCTACCGAATGTGTCTTTTCTACGAAATCTTTCTCTAGATAAAATGGGCATTGAGGTCCTATGAAGTTCCTTTCTATCCAAGGTCCATATCTAGCTGGTCTCCTATTCATCTCTACCCAATGCGGTGTTGGTTCATCATCACAATCATAACTATGCTTCTTTACATCGTACACCGACCAAGTATCGCCTTCACCTACCGCTATCTTAGACTCCTTACAATCTATCATGGCGCTAGCGGTTGCTAAAAATCCTCTTCCTACCAATAATGGGCATGTAGTGTCACTAACCATGTCTAGGACGTGAAAATCCGCTAATATAGTTAACTTTCCTACGTGAACAACTACATCCTTAATCATTCCAACCGGGTGGGCAATACACCCATCCGCTAGCCCTATCAATACCTCAATTTCCTCTAACTTTCCTAGCTTAAGAGCGGTGAATAAGGATAAGGGAATCAAGTTGAGACTTGACCCTAAATCGGCTAGTGTGTCGAAAGCTTCGGATCTTCCTATCTGACAAGGCAAAACAAATATACCCGGATCATCAAGCTTTTTAGGCAACTTGTTTTGAACGAAGGCGGTCCCATTTTTACCTAGTTTAAACTTCTCATATTTTTCTAGGAGGGCACTATAGTAAGGAGCACGCGCTAAGACATCAATGACGGGGCGTTCAAGGTGAAATTCCTTGAATTCATCGTCAGGGTCTTGCGTAGGAGGTGTTTCAACTATACTTTTGACCGGCTCTATATTGGGTGTTTTATTTGATTAGTCCTTTTGAAGAACTTGGTTTTGTTTGAAACACGTACTCGTTGATTTAACCGAGTAGTATTGTGGACACGAAGTGGGTGACAAAACTGAAGATATAGAATTAACGTTTAGTTTCGGGTTCTTGATTGTGTCGCTTGGCAGTGCTCCCATTTCTCGGTCATTGAGAACTTTCAACAATGCATCAATTTTAGTGGTCATCTCGCTTTGCTTGTGTTTGAAATCGGCTTCAAACTTAGATATGCGAGCTTCTTGAGATGCCATAAACTTTGACATCAACCCTTCAAGATTGTTGGTACTGCCAAAGTTGTTAGAAGGATTGTTGTTGAAAGTACGGTTGGATGGTGGACCGGTTGGTTGGTAACGGTTAGGCGGATTGGAAGAATTGGGTTGATTTTGTTTCCACCTAAGGTTTGGGTGATTTTTCCAAGAGGGGTTGTATGAATCACCGTATGTGTTTGGCTCGGGCTTGAAAGTGTACCACTTATCTCTCGCTTCGTCGGTACGCGTGGATGCGTAGTCCGCAAAAGCTGTTCCGGGGAGTTCCACACAATCACGAGTGTCGTGGGGACCACTACATAATTCGCATGAAGAAGTGATTTTGTTCACTTGGCTTGAAGGCTTAGGAGCTTCGTAAGATTTCATGAGAAACTTGACTTGGTCCTCAAGTTCCATGATCCTACGGTCGGGAGTGCTAGAATTGTTCGAAGGCAAAGATATTGCCTTGACCGTTTTGTTCAAGTCACGGGGATCATTCCAACTTTCGTTGTCATAGAGAGCAAGATCTTCTATGAGTTCCCATGATTGTTCCGCACTTAGATCACGTAGCTTACCACCGGCCGATTGGTCAATGGCTCGCCTCGTGGAGATGTCGATATGTCATAAAAGATTTGGACTTGGAGCCAAAGATCTATGCCATGATGAGGGACTTTTTGGAGTAAGTCCTTGAAACGAGTCCATGCTTCATAAAGAGATTCATTTTGACGTTGTTGGAACATCAAGATGTCATTTCTAAGCTTAGTAGTTCTCCCCGGTGGGAAAAATTGAGCAAGGAAACGAGTGGTGAGATCATCCCATGTGGTGATGGATCCCGCGGGTAAACGCTCAAGCCATTGACTAGCTTGATCCCGTAGAGAGAATTGGAATAAGCATAATCGGGTTGTCTCTCTAGTTGCAAAATCTAGGTCTATGGAATCTACGATTTTGAGGAAGTCCTTAAGATGTTGGTTTGGATCTTCGGAACGAAGTCCATGGAATGCACATCCGATTTGCACCAACCGGATGGTGTCGGATCGCAAGTGGGTCACATTGGCTCCGGTGAGCTCAATGGTGTTTCGGTAGCCTTGGTGGCTAGGTCGGAAATACTCTCCTAAGGTTCGGGGCCTAAGGGGTTCTAATGGTGGGTTTTGTTGTGGTGGGATGACGGGTTCAAAGATGTTCCTGTTGTCCATGGTGTCGGGTGGTTACGAACAAAGGCATAAAGAAATAGATAGACTAAAGAAAACTAAAAATAAAAATAAAATCTTACTAGAAAGGAATCTAGCAAGTAGACCTAATAAAAAGAAATTCTAACCTAGACAATAACTATTCCCCGGGCAGCGGCACCAAAAACTTGATGCGTGGGAATCGCAACAGGCTTTACCTCTTGAGGGATCTCGAGAAGCTTACAACCCCCACCAGGCAGTGTACCTGATCGTTGTAGTATAGTATAGTGACAAGTACCGGGGGATTGATCGTTCAGCTTAGGAATAGTGTCGCTAGGATTAGAAAACCTAATTACTAGTTCTAAAGGTGAGGGATGATTATTTTTGTATTTTTATATTTTTTAGAAAGCAATTAAATATCTCGAGTTTGAAGGATTTGGGCGGAATTAGTTGCTAGTCAACTAACCCAATACTAAAGATGCAATCAAAATAAAATACTAAAATTGAAAATAAACTAATTATACTAAGGTTGTGAGCAGTAAATGGAGAAAATGTGTTTACTTAGATTTCACTACTCCCTAGACATCTTTTACACGTTAATTACTTGTTATAATTGCATGGATGACGGATCGTATTCCTTAATACCATTCATGGGGTGGCACACATAACTCCCCAATTCTATGAGCTCTTATCTCCTCCTACACCATGCCCAGCACAACTATAGGGATTGTAAACAGTGGCTCATGCATTAAATACAACCAATAAAGACCTAGTGCGCCTCGGTTCATGTTTCTTAAGACGTTCAAGCATGTTACCAATTGGAGATCTGCCAGTTTTCTTAAGCCTAACATATAAATCATTCATCCAACACAAGAATAAACATGTAATCAACACATAATTAACATCTAGGTTTCATTAGATCTAAGCAAACACAAGATAGATCTAGCCTAGCATGATAGAATTAAGACAAGAACAAAATATAGACAACCAACACATAGACATATTGATTGAATTAGAAGAACACTTATCTTGATTAAACATGCAAGGTATCAAGGGTTTGGAACCCTTGAAAAACCTGTAAAGTTACACCAAAATCGTACTTAGGGTTTCTCCAAAACTTCTCTCTTTAATATGTGAAAATTAGAAAACTATATATAGAAAAATAGGTCTGACGGCGTCAAGACAAAGCTTGTGACGCCGTCACCTCGCCGCCAAAACCATTCTCGAACTGCCTTGATCTACATTTGACGCCGTCAAGACTTAAACAATTCCAGGCCGTCATGACTCTTTTACTCTTGACGCCCTTCCTTCGTGACGCCGTCAAATCTGTACTGTGTCGTCATGGACTTCTGCTCTTGACGCCGTCAGAGGATTGCTCTTGACGCCGTTACCTACTGTTCCCAGCATGGAAAATTAAGACTTTGGCGTTTTCTCACTTTTATGCTCCAAAAACGTCCGAATTGCTTCCTTTTCCAGATTTCTCTCCCAAAGGTACCTAAAATCACAAAAGGAACGATTTAGGGCAATATTTGATCAAATAAATTCGGATTCGGGCTTAAATGACCCCCTAAAAACGGATCATTTTTCACCTCATCACTTGTGTAATGGCCGCAATCGCTCTCAAATCATCTATCTCGTGCCTCTGAATATCTAGCCGATGACCAAACTCAGTGATGGTAGCCTGTACCTCCTCGATCTCTGTCCCCATCATCTCAAATACCATCTCTAAAGCTGTCCTATATACCACGAGGTTCGTGACCTCCTCCTGCATACACTCAATCCTCTCCAAGGATATATCCTCAATAACGCTCAATAGCTCATCGAGACGATCCTCATGTCTCACTAACCTAGCAGCCAAAAGAGGGATAGTATGGTGTATCGGCTCCCCAGTGACCGGTAACACCGCTGAAGAGCCATCTCCAAGCTCAGCAGCCCTAGGCGATCCCTCAACCAATCTTCATCTACGTATGTAGTCTAACAAAAATGACCATCGACGAGCATCAACCAATCTATGAATGCCAGGTGAGGTGGGGGTCTCGGTGGGAGCAGGTGATGAAACATGTGATGATATCGGTACGGTGGTAGTCTGTGAGTAGAAAACTGTAGGTGGTGGCATGGGTGGCAAAACCTCAGAGGTGTGGGGTACGGGTGATGGTGGAGGTGCTGGTGATGCCACAGGTGTCAGATCTGACATAGAAATAGGTGGTAATACAGATATGGGTGATGATTCAGGTGTAGGTACAGGTGGTGTAACAGTAGAAGCAGGCAAAATACAGACTCGTTTCTGAGCCGTGCATTTGCGGGTATAGTCTCCCTGATGATATCGAAACAACTCTCCGAAAGGCTCAGGCTCATAGGGCTCAAGAATCCTCACTCGCTTGCGCCGATGAATCGGTGCAGGCGGGGATGATGGTGGAATAGAAGCAGCAGTGTCAGAAGTATCGGAGTCAGGAGACTCGTCATCAGCATCTGAACCGGTGTGGTGACTAGCAGGTGGCGTAGGACGATCATCAGCAGCAAGAAACTGCTGAGATGTCAAGTACTGATCATAAAGGTATTGTCCCTGTGTCATGGGTCCACAGACAGGACGAAAGAGAGGCTGAATAGCAAAAGAATCAATGGGTGTAGAAGCAACCTCACCCTCCTCAAAGGGCTCAGTATCAGCAGAGGGGTCTCCAGATGGAACAGGAGATGGTATAGCAGGTGATACAGGTTGGGTGTCATGGTCAGAATTATGGGTGTCTCGGGTGTCATGGGTGTCATAATCGGATAAGTCAATAGTAGGGTGAGTGGATGATGCTGGCACGACGTCGTCACTGTCGGACAAAATAATAATCGGGGGCGACATGGTACTGTAATATCCCAAAAATAGCAGTGATATAAGTCATTTAGTCTACATAATGCTACATGCACAGTGATCATAGTGTCATAGTGAGCTAAATGCAATGGGTGCTAAAAATCAAACCTTAAAACATAACGTTGGCAAGCGTTGGCACGGAGGGCACTTCGGTGATAAATAGTTTGTTTAGAAATCCGGTGAGGTTATAGTCCAATGTTTTGAAAAATCATTTGGTTCTCTATAACCATGGCTCTGATGCCAATCTGTAATGACCCCGATTAGACTTCCGCTGCTTATCAATTTTCGGGGTGTTACATCTGGGGAAGGTTTATCTAGTAAAATTTTAACTGTTTTTGGCTAAAAATTTGAATTCATATATTTATTATGAATTAAAAATTTTCCTTTATTTACCAAAAGTGTTTTTCAAAATATATAAGATGTTTATAACATTTTATAAAATTTGTAGTGTCTAAATAAAATCCCTTTGATCATAAAATGTATTAGACATTTGTTTGTACATACCTTAAGTGATTGTTGAAGCATACTTGAGACGTTGAGATGTCGAGGCTTTTTGACGTATGAATGCATAGATGAATTGTGATCACAAGTAACTTAAGCACTTTACGTTATATGTTGTAACTTACATCTTTGTCATCATCAAAACATGAAGAGGATGTTTAAATTAAATATCGTAATATTCATGCCAACACAAACCACAAGTAGTGGCAAAATAAAATATGAAAGGAGCAAACAAACCTTCTATTTATGCAAAAATACAATGTGATGTATACAATCTACAAGTGTGTCAAAGATATTACACACTATATTCATAGATTTAAGAATCTATGCTAGCACATTTTGCTCCGTAAAAGAAATATAAAATTGTCATGAGGAACGAAGTTAAATATTAAGGATGCATAATATTCTTTTGTATCCTCCTCGACATGCATTATATAAACATTAGTAAAAGCGAATCATAGCTATAACATAAGTTTATGAGCTATAATTATAATATTTTTGGCATAATCGGTTACACAATCCCGAGTCATTAATGATGCGAAACTATAGAAGAATAAGATCTTCAATGTAAATGGTATTATCTCTCAAAAGAAGTTGATTATTAATCTATCAACTAGAATGTGGACTCAATTCCTCAATTTTCTGGAAAGAAAACAAATGGATATATGTAAGCATAAAAATCCATTGTATGAACCATTTAGAGTTTAAAATTGATGCATCGTCTAAATGGTTATCAAATTGCAACCTCAAGTTTGCATGATTAATAGCTCAAAATGAGCCTAACATTCCAGAGTAAGTATTTCATCATGAATATTCGATGAATTACTTAAACTTTTCAATGACATTGAGAGAAATTTGTCGTTGTTGTTGTTGTTGTTGTATGGGGCTATATTATAATATACAAAACAAACAAAATTAGCATCATGCCAATATGTTATTATAAATCCTCCCTTTTTATAATTGATTTTGGTTATAAACCAAACATATCCCATTTTTGTTTTTTTTTTTTTTTTTGCGTGCAAATTACTCCACCTAAATGCACATATATGGGATATAGAAGATGGGTAATTCCTTCAGGAGGAGAGAAGTAGCTGCAAATTCAGAATGAATTATCATATTCTGTTGATCCTCGAAAGAAATTTTATGAATTGATTATTAAATGGATAATCTAATAGCCATAAATAAACATTGGCTAAAAACAAAATTTTAGCTACTCATGCTCAGATTATAAGTTGTCCCTCAAGGACACTATTATATTATGGCATGCCCCATGCATGGTAGATAAATCGATTCCAAATAAAATCCTCGATGAAAAATATGGAGCATGCAAACAAGATGGTTGTTCGAGATAAAAGACCCCATGATAGTCTCATAAAGAGACACTAGACATTAAGGTTCCAAAGAACCTCAGATAGCTAATGATATCTCAGTAAATTCTATGATGTCTAAAATCATATGGAATCGAAACAAAAACGACGTCAACAAATTTGTTTACATACAATATAGCTCTTGCTATTATGCATAAAGAGGATCATAAGTCAATTATTATTCAAAAGTGCGCTCAGTAAATGTTTGGCCAACGTGAAAAGACGCAATCTCGTGAAAATACAAGAAGTATTGGGACATGAATTCCATACACATGAATGTGTAAAATCTATTGGATATACATCAGTCTTTGTGCGAATGCAAATTAAAAGCTCTAAAGTTATACCCTTTTAGACATGAATTGTGAAGTAAATAAATTCACAAAGACACAAAGATTGATTATTAAAAGACATATTGTCTCGAGGTGAATATAAATATCTTATTGATATTTTATGAGACAATCAATATTGAAGTATTTAATTCGCTCTAAATGAGTTTTATTAGAGTTCTCATATTCCATGAAGGACCTATAATGCCTCAAGCATGTTTAGCAACTTCAACTTCTAGATACGATTAATAAAGTTCTCAATAACTTTATTTTATAAAGTTGAATGAATATGTATATTGATCAAAATAATTTTGGATGCATATTATATAAATTGTTTTTGCACATATCTCAAAGAAATAATTGGTCCTCAAGTACCATACATAAGTACAATTGAGGTTTGGATATCAATTTTGTAATTAATATGTGTTACGATAGTATATTTTTCTCTTTTAATATTTGACATGCATTGTATACTTTACAACCAATTGATTTGATATTGGGTTGAAAGCTACACATATATTTTGTCATTTTTGCAGGACTTATTCGTAACATCATCAATTTGATGGACTTTATTGTAAAGTTATTACCAACAAAAGTATACAAGGAACTCGTTTAGAAGATTAGCATGCAATGCTTTAAATATATACATTAAATTGAGGAGGAGGAGCATTATACGCATTGCATTCTTTTCCTTCATCAAGTTTTTGTATCCCATTGGATTTTTCTTGATAAGGTTTTTGATGAGACAGTCTATGAAGTATAATGAACGATGAATATTCAAGGAGGAGTATTGTAAATATGGGTGTATGGGCTTATAGGTGATATCTATTTATCATATCATATTAGGGTTTGTATCTTATAAATACACCCTTAATGTAACCTCTTGGATTACCACTTAATAACAATTCTCCCTCCTCTCATTCTTGTGTTCATGTTGTTTATTATTGTACTCTATTCATAACAGAAACATTTTTTTTTTTTTTTTTTTTTTTAATGTTAGTGAATATAAAAAAATTGGTGGGTAAACATATATGTCTAACCCACACATTGCAATATCATTTAAAGACTGCAATGAGAGTTTTGAAGTATCTAAGGAATGCACCAGGTACAAGAATTCAAATCTATAACACAGGTGATTTAAAATTAAAGTGTTCACAAATTCAGACTAGGCTAAATGTCCTAAAACAAGGAAACCAGTTTCACGATTATTTGTGTTTTTTTTGGTAATTCACTTGGTTCATGGAGAAGTAAGAGACATGCAACTATTTCAAGGTCTTCTGCTGAGGCAGAATACAGATGTATGGCATCTGCAACTTGTGAAATTATATGGATTTCAAATTTGTTGCAAAATTTATAGATAAATAATTTGTATCCAGTGAGTCTTTTTAGTGGCAGTAGTTCAACAATTCAAATTACAGCAAAGCCTGTTTTTCATGAAAAACCAAAACATTTTAAACTTGATGTTTTTGTTGTTATAGAGAAAGTGTTTGTTGAGATCATCACCATAGAGAAAGTTCATACATCTGATTAGATACCAGGTGTCTTTACAATACGCTCTTTGTACTATTCAACACAATAAGCCGTGTAGAAAATTGTGCTTATTAGATATGTTTCATAAGTAGTTTCAAGTGTTTGGCTATTTTTCATTTTGAGAGAGAGTGTTGAATAAAAAAGTCAAACATGAAAATGGTCGAAGGTTTTGTTGCATTCGGTTCTTGTGTTTATATATCACAAGGACTAGAAATGACATAAGAGGAAAGTTGTGATGTTTGTTCTAGTTATGAAGAGGTTGGAAATCCAAGGGTGTCTATGTTTGGCAAAAGTGGTTGTGAGCAGTAGTAGTGAGCAGTAGCCACAGCTCTTGCTCACCGCTCACAGCTTCATAAAGAAGCATTGAAAAAATGAGCTTTCCTAAAAAATAGCAAAGCTCACAGCTCCCACACCAAACAAACACTAAAAATCAAAAAGCTCATTCTCACCGCTCATCGCCCCAAAAAGCTCCAAAAAACTTTGCACCAAACATAGCCGAAACCAGACTATATAATGTCTTATCTTAGTTTATGTTTTCATAACTTGAAACGCCTCTCTTTTGTCTCTCATATTTCTTTTTGTACTCTCTCATCAGTTTTGATTTCTTTATTCGATCTGATCATCATATTTATTGAGTGTTTGAGAGATTATTGTTGTGAGGTGATTGCATCCTTCAAGAGAACAATCTTTCTTTCTTTTGTATGTTTGGTTGCACCCGTTCAGGTACAATCGTCTCTTATGATACCATTTTTACAATTATTGAACAATTTGGACTTTCTAAAAAACACGGGTTTTAAAAATGAACAAACATAAGTAACCAATTTCGAACAAATTCATTTTCTAACTTTGACATCAATGGGTTCAGAGACGGAGACAGTGGGGGAGCCAGGGGATGCTCGGCCCCCTCCAACACGCCCAATAGCTTTGCTATTTACCTTATAAAATTTAAGCATATGACGCAACTATAGGCAAATGATCCCCTAACCTTTGAGAAAAAAATTTCGGCCCCCCTTATTCCTAATTCTTGGCTCCGTCCATGAATGGGTTCACTAAAATTTGAAAACGAAATTATTTGCACTTGCTCGGAAATCTATAAAAGAAATGACCATTGAGGTCACTAACATTCCAAAGCACAAATATTTGACCATTTTGTTGTAGCGGGTAAAAGCTTTATAAGTGATCGACTCCATATGGATATATATAAGAATCACAACTAGGTTTTTCTTGACTAGACAAGAATGTGATCATGACATGAACAAAATTGTTCATGTGATCAGATATTTGACATCCTCCCACAACCTTTAAGCAGTAAAATAATATACAGTATAACAATAACAATATTAGAATCTACCGAGTTAAGTACATTCGTGCATATTACACTGTATGACACTATAAGTAAACTTGACTCAAACAAAATACTTTTAACCTTTGCAGTTCAATTCAAAACACCTCCTTTTAAACTTAAAGATCATAGGAAAGTACATGAATAGAGTAATAATCACTCTGATATGAACCTAACAAGTGAAGCCGTGAAGGTTCTCAACAGTTGCATAAAATGATTAAGATTCTGTTCCAAAATACATCTCTCCATCATAACAACTGATAATTTTAAAAACACAATTGATGTTATGATTTAATCAAGTTTTTTGCTTTTAGAATTATATACCATGACAATAATAAATAATCTATACTACGGCTATGTTTGGCAAAAGTAGCTGTGAGTTGTAGCAGTGAGCAGTAGTTGTGAGCTGTAGCCACAGCTCACTGCTCACCGCTCACAGCTTCTTAAAGAAGCATTGGAAAAATGAGATTTCCTAAAAAATAGCAAAGCTCATTGCTCTTTTACCAAACGAACACTAAAAATAAAAAAGTAATTGCTCACCGCTGATCGCCCCAAAAAGATCCAAAAAGCTATGCGTCAAACATAGCCTACATATAAAGCCTATTGCACCTTCTCTCTTATTAATTTTTTAAAATTTCTATATTTAGATTTTAAGTAAATTACAAGTGACAAAACATAAAGCACAAGTATGTAAAGCACAAAATTTTAAGGTCAACATATCTCTTACATATGTACAATTAATACACCCCTAAACCAATTAATACAAGTTAAAAAACATAACTTACAAGTACTTAAAGCACAAATAAAACTTAAAAACACTATTCTAACATATCTATACTACCTATAAAGCAAAAATGGTCAAAAGGTGAATGTGAAAAGTCAAGAAAGTGAAAAGTGAAATGTTGAAAAACGTATATAAGGAAATATTGAAATGCATTTAATACTCTTATTAAAATACCTCATTACTTAAAAGTACAATGATTTATTCATATTGTACAACCAATTAAAACAATTAATACAAATCACAAACCGGGTTGACCCGGGACGCTTCAAACCCGACGGGTTGAACCGGTTTAATTTGACCCGTTTTCGACCTAACCTAGCATGTTGACCCGGTTTAACTCGACCAAATTTTCAACCGGAACGGTTCAACCGGTTGAACCACCCGGGTCGAACCGGGTTTCAAAACATTATTTTTAATTCCCAAATCTTCAAACTTTTATTATTTTTCATTTATAACCAATTAAAACAATTAATACAAATCACAAACCAGGTTGACCCGGGACGCTTCAAACCCGACGGGTTGAACCGGTTTAATTTGACCCGTTTTCGACCTAACCTAGCATGTTGACCCGGTTTAAATCGACCAAATTTTCGACCGGAACGGTTCAACCGGTTGAACCACCCGGGTCGAACCGGGTTTCAAAACATTATTTTTAATTCCCAAATCTTCAAACTTTTATTACTTTTCATTTATAACCAATTAATACAAATCACAAACCAGGTTGACCCGGGACGCTTCAAACTCGCCGGGTTGAACCGGTTTAATTTGACCCATTTTCGACCCAACCTAGCAAGTTGACCTGGTTTAAATCGACCAATTTTTTGACCGGAACGGTTTAACCGGTTGAACCACCCGGGTGGAACCGGGTTTCAAAACATTATGTTTAATTTCCAAATCTTCAAACTTTTATTATTTTTCATTTACAACCTAGAAATTTTTTTTATCAGTAAACTATCTGTCGCTATAAAATCCCGTTGCTATGCACGGGTACTCGTCTAGTACAATTAATACACAATTTAATTCACTCCTTTACCAAAATATACAACTATTAAACCACAATATACAATCTAATCAAGCTATTTGATACAACTCTATTATTATTTACTTCCGACGCTAATCCTATTTCACATCTCACAACTCAACCTACAACCTCATGGTTACAAACCCATCAAGAAATAATTATCAAGTCTCGAATACAAAAGAAAAAAAAATATTAATAAAATAAACAATATCTCAGATTTTTCTTCTTTCGTATGTTATAATATATTCGTAGACATCAAAAATCAAACCACACAAAATAACTATCATCATAGATCTGTGAAGAGATCAAACTCTTCTTATTTATATCCGAAAAGAAAGAAAGTTGTATAACAAAATTTTGTTATAAACTTTCTTAGTTTCGTTCAAAAAAATTGTCATACAAAACGAAGAAGAGTGGAGATGGGAGGCGGGATGAGTTGTTTATCGGTTTGGATTGATGATATATGATTTGATCTATGATAGAGCGATTTGAGGAAAGGTTTGGAAGAAGCAAATCTGAAGAAGAGAGGAGATGGGAGGCGGATTGTTTTATGTGTGTGTGTGTATCAGGGTTTTACTAATGAGTAAAGGTGTTGTTTCTTGCAATCCACCGACCTACAAAGTTCAATGGGTTAATCAAAATACTATTGTTGTTGTGCGCGTGATCATCAAAACCACAAGCCCATTTATTGGGCTGTCTCTTATCTTTAATTTCTCTAATGATATTAAGCCCATAATCATACTAAAAGTTCATTAATCCCATTAAATTCACGAGTAGTATTTTGAGCAGCAAAACTAACGAGCTATCTTTAGAATTTTTGTGCCAATTTAGTTATTTGCAACTACCCGTTAATGTCGACCACTACGACCTCCTACATCGTCAAGCAACCAATATCCGCCTATTTGTCACCGCAACAATGCGTTGACAATCACATAACTTTTTAACTACTTGCAATTATACTACTGTCTTAATTAAAATTATTGTTATCCGTAAAGTAATTATTAAAAAAAAATGGCCGAATAACATCACATTGCCCGAAGATATAACCACAGAGTACCCGCCGCCGCATCGCGCGGGTACCCTGCTAGTAAACACATAAAGTACATGCGGAAGCGAAGGATCATAATAACATATAATTGATTAAACAAATTAAAAGAATGCGTACCTTTTGATTCTAGCCAAACAAGAATCAATCTTCAATTCAATTACCAACCTAATTAGGGTTTATAATTGGATTAAGGAATTACCCCTTACAATTTTGTACTTCCTCCGTCGCATATTAAATGTCCATTTTTGATTTTTCAAGTCTTTCTCTTTCAACTTTGACCTTAAATATTTTTGATTGTATTATTTAGTATTTGATAAAAAGTATACGTAGTGAAAATACATTTAAAACTCAATCTATTCATATGTTTTGCATCAAGTACTATATAATACAAACAAACATATTTAAAGTCAAAGTTAAGAAAGAAAGACTTCAAAAAGTCCAATCGAACATTTAATATGGGAAGGAGGGAGTAAGTCAAACCAAGATACAATCAATAGTGTGATTGTACCACGTCATGTACATACGTACTATTAGCGATTCGATGTGAATGCTAATTCTTGATCACAATAAATTAACCAAACACATTTGTTATGCTCAAAAGATAAATACATGGGGATGTATTTATACCCTTATGGTAGATATCAAGTTTACTATGGATTCCCATGTGGGATACCCATATTCGGCCAATTACAAGTCCAAGAGAGGATTTCTAGAACCTTCTTTTGGCTTGTTTCCTTCCCTTCGTATCCCGTTGACATTTAACGACCGATAGTCAATTCCGATAAATACTTAATGTTCGTTAATCGTTTATTGTGAATTAAATAATTAAATATAACATTTTATTTTAATTATTTAACATCGAGTCTTATACGTAAAGTGTACAATCATTTAGTCTCGAGTTCAATTTTAACACACATCTATTAATTTATGTTCACAAAAGTAACATTGGCTCAGCTCGACCAACTTCTCAACATCTTTTGCTCTTTCTGCACTACCTGATTTACATCATTCAGGACTTCTATCTAATAAAATTTCTTCTTTCAAATGTACTTCTTTTTATTTTAGTAAAGAAATAATCTCTTTAGTGATCAAATCAAAAGTTTTTAAAAGGTTATTTATTTCTTTTTACAATTAACCTACAAACTATCCGGCAATGTGGTAAATGCTTTGAAATTTCGAATAAAATATACATCGAAACATGAAACCGGTTTTTATAGGTATCGATACAAAGATTTAATGAGATATTGAATTCTTTTACTTGACTTTAAATTTCTTTTTAATGGTAAATTATATCGAGAAGCACAAAAAAATATATAGACCACAATCAATCTAAGTTAACATTTTTACACCCATATCAACAAGAATGTGATAAATGAGGCTTTGGAACAATAGTTAACACACATCAACAAGAATTTTATAAAATAACTCGGGCAAAATCAATCACATTGTATATTCTAGGTAACTGTTTTAGACCATACAATGTCATTAATCCTTTTAAATCAAATATTCGGATAATTAATGCAGGCAAATATATAAGGTTATTAGTTAATGACATAATAACTCTGAACAGCTTATAAATTCACAATCTGTGGACAAATTTTCAACTCACTCTTTGGCATTCAACATTGTAGCTACCAAGCACAAAAGATGAAGCTTATTAGCATGTTCATTACCCTTTTACTGCTTATCGCAACGACATCATCAGCAACAATAACAGGTGATTTTAACATTTATGTACATATATATTCTTCGTTTTTTCTTTCTTTTCGTTTTGATGTGTTTCTTTCTTTCATTTAAAATTATTGGATACTAATACTATTGATTGTATTAGGTGATGATCAGATTACTAATATGAAGATAAATCTCAAGATATGTGATTACTATTTTCCATGGAAAAATAATTGTCCGGATAAAGATTGCAAGTCAGATTGTCGTGATTTGTTCGGAAAGACTGCAGTGGGGCAATGTCAAGATCCAAAGACGTGTCATTGTACATATATATGTTGAAATATTGTTAATTCTTATATATCTAGAGTGTTATTTGAAATAAAGATTAACAAGCATTTCAAATAAAGATTAGCATATTAGTGTTCTTAAGAAAAAAAACATCAAGACTTCTAAGATTGATTTTAATCTGCTAACTGAACGGGTACATGTAAAATGGACCGAACAAGTTGAAGTGTTTACCAAGTTTATTGTCATTGGAAGTGTTTGAAACGTTCAAACTCCTTTGAATGGTATAATTATATTCTCATAGTATAGAAAGTTAATATTTTATGCACCGGTAAATCCGCAAAAAAATACTCTAGTTTAGGCCAATTTGACTTTACGTATCCGACTTTCTTTTTCTTAATTTAAGTCACCAAAGTTAGGTTTACGTGTAATGTAAGGTTTTTCAAGGTTTTTTCTACATTTCGAGAGAGGTTTCTAGTAATTTTTCTCGATGAAGTGGTTAACTAATGTGATGTATCGTTATTATTGAGCATTTAAAAATCATTTTGGCTAGAATTATGATAGATAATCTCTTTTAGAAAAACTTTACATTTTACATAAATTAATTTTGATACTTTAAATTGAGAAGAAAAAAGTTGCGCACCTAAAACAATTAGCCTAAAGTATGATATTTTTTGTGCGATCTGGCCTTTATACAACCATCCAACAAAGAAAACACTGAATCTAAAAGTTTTAACTTTGTCATGTTTGACTGAACGATTATTACCTGGCGGTAATGTTGAGTCACGTACGTAAAAGAATATAGCTTAACATGCATGATTGAAAAGAATATCCATATTTGGCCTCTTCAAGGAGAAGAGCATGTTGTTTCCAAATTTCCAAATGGTTGTTTCAACTTGTTTGAATGACCACTTCGAGAACGGTGAAAGCTAGCTTACACGTTAAGTTAGAGTTGCCCGATCAACTAGGTTTACGACATCATTAAGTGACGAGATGCATGGATACTTCTATGTCCATTTGGTTTACAGTACGTGATACTTGTAGGCTTTTTACTTGCATCTCGCCAAGTTGAAATATTAATCTTGAGAGGTAACGAAATGTATACATGTCATTAGAATATTATTACGGAGTAATAAGATTATACAAATAACTATTTTTTTAATTGGTACATGATTTTGAATGCTGATATTTTCATTTACTGGTCGATCAGATTAGATGACAACCTGAGCTTACTTTTTAATCTCAAATAATATAAATAGATTTTGGCATTTCAGAGATTACTATTAGGTTGCAAACTTGGTTGAGTGTTCCGCCATTACGCTCTTTAAAACAAAACATTTATCAACTCAGTACACATAAACACGAATTTGCATCCCCGAATTTTTTCAGCGGATTTGTCCCCATCCAACTTTCTAATATTTTTTAAGGGGCGTTTGTTATGGGGTTTTTTATGATGGGGATTGGGTTGATGCCCAAATTATGTTGTTTGGTGCTCATTTGGGCATTGGTGTTACTCCCATGGTGTTACTCCCATTTGGGCATTGGTGTAACACCAATGCCCAAATGAGCACCAAACAACATAATTTGGGCATCAACCCAATCCCCATCATAAAAAACCCCATAACAAACGCCCCTTAAAAAATATTAGAAAGTGGGTTAGGGATTGACAAAAGTGGGATATTTGGGGTTGATGACTGATCCTAAATCATACCCCCTCTTACCAAAAAAATTTTACAGCCCAAACTCCCAATCCTAATATCACTACCTGGTAGTCTGGTACCAAAGGCACCCTTAATGTAAATGCATTAAATGCGTGTACAGAATAAAAATTGTTCCAATGAAAAAACTTTTGTTGATAATTGCAGTGGCTTTAATTTTACGATTACATGACATGAAAATGTCATAAATCTTAAAACATATAATGCATATGTTACGTGAAACAAAGAAAAATTAATTTATCAACTCAAAAGTTTTATAAATCGTTGAAGTAGCAAAATATATTAAATTTTTAAAGCTTTATAAAATTTCACCACAGTAGACTGTAAGCCTATTTACGTATATTGTAAGAAAAGTGCAAATATATATTTTAAAAATAATTTTTTTGTATCATTTAATATGTAACACACATAAAAAAAAGTAATTAATGATGTAACACCAAAATCCAGACTCTCTATTTCTAGCATACGAGGCCTTACGAACCTGCGCGATGCACTGGCTGGTTCATTAGTTGAATTTCTACGTGTTTTGTGCGTAATGTTTGTGCAGATGTTTATATACTTTTTATCAAGTTTGCGTCAATGTTTGTAATATAAGTTTTATACATCAGAACACTTATCATTTGGTACTAACTAACTCACGTAAACAATATATACTTTCGTAGATCTTAATGTCAACACATTTTTGGTGGAAAATAATTAAATATATCAATATAATTCATACCCGTGCGATACACACGGGCTCGATCTAAATGTTCATAGCGTATTGTTCAACAATAATTTTCGTCATTTTGATCATGGATGGATTTTGTTGGATGAAGTTGATCGTTTGATGTTCATGGTAATAGAAAAGCATGTTCGTCTTCGCGCACTATTATCTTTTATCGAAAAGTTAGAAGCAATGAAATGGTTTCAAATAATGTGGACATTAAGCGGCTTAAAGAAAACAAATGCATATACCTATAGCAATCTATTAGCATATACAAACCCACTCCAATTGATTCTTATATGGTGCCTTCACGGAATAGGATATTCACCTATTGCACATTACTAACTAAAAACTGTTTCTCAAACTTACTGCCTTTCAAAATACGCATTCTGGAAATATGCAACTATGCAACTTCAAGCTGCTCATTCAAAACAACTAATTTAATTCACAAATAATCCAGTTTAGATTAGCAAACTCAAAAACCTCGCTACTTATTTGATATATTCAAAACACAATAAGTTGTGCCAATAAGTTAAGCACCCCTAAACAAACATTTAACATAATCGCACTTATAACCGAAACACGTGACCCGTGTAATAAATAGCATCATATACACTACACTTTTCATCATATTTTCTTGTAAGAGAATTTGCATGTACTATACATATACACTTTTATGATTTCCCAAGAAATTGTTACTAACAATTTCTCCAAACAAATATTCATACAACAAAATTTCTTAATATGCACTAAATTATACACACGAATTTCATACAAATTTACAACAAAGTAAGACAAACAAATTTAAATAAATCAAACCTATACAAAAAAAATTATAAAAAAATTCATACATTTAGAGCAGATTTGGGCACAACGGCGGCTCCAGATGGAGGCTATAGCAACAATGACGGCTAACAATGGTGGTAAAATGTTAATTGATACACACGATTGATCACTGGCAGTTACACATCCAACGTGCTTATCTTTCTAGATCTGATACACATGGTTGACCCATCGCCTAGCTTGAAATTAATTATGGCAACTCATACGCATGAATAATAACCCTTTCAGAAAAGAATTCAGGCGGCCATCCATCGTGAAGGCGGCGACCCATCGTGGCAACATGAAACAATTTGTTTTCTGTGAAGTTTTACATCAAAACTATACTTGTTACGTAAAAATAACCAATACACAACAAGTACATCAGCATATGTCGTCATCAAGAAAGATAAATAATATAATATAGATAGATTTTTTGTGAGGGTGAATGGAGAAATAATACAATATAAAAATAAGCCTGTCAAAACTGCTTATCAAAAAGTTCATAATATAATAAGATTGTTATAAAGATAGCACATTGTAATGTACAAAGTAGCAAAGGAATTACTTCATCAGCTACCGGATCTAAACAACACCAATAGCAGTTCCTAAATTCATATAAAACAAAGGAAAAACCCACAATTCATTACTCCAAAAACGAAAATCCCCTAAATTTCTCGAGAACTATATAAACACGATATGAAAACACATACTCTTCTAGCCAAATATCCATCAAGCCAATCCGTAACGGCAGTAGCAATAAATATACCCTTAGTAACTGTCGTCCCTAACCGACTATCCATATAAAAAGCTAAACATCCAAACAAACACAAACAACATCATGTTACTCTCAGATACATGTATAAAAATTTATAAAAACCAATTGAATTAATATCACGTACTGGTAATTAGAATAGGGAGCAATACTAACAAACCAGATCCAACCAAACAAAAACCCATTTATTATTTCCAATAAAAACAAATGAAACAAAATAATGGAAGGGGAGATGTGGAGTTACCGATGGAGCTTGTATGATGGTATCGGAAATCGAAGCTAAAGGGGCGTCTACTTCTAGTTCTAAAACTGATGTTACGAAACACATCCTTCACAAATCAGAGACATATAAGCTTAAATATATAATCATAATTGTATAAAAAGTAAGAGAGGAAAAGAAGTATCGCGTCACCGTTATCAAAAAAAAAAAAAAAAAAAAAAAAAAAAAAAAAAAAAAAACTCGCAGGAAAATGGCAACTGTGTAGCACGTAGTTCAAAGTTTGAGAGATAATGTGTGAGGAAAGAAAAGTGGGTGATTGGCAAGTGACATATGCAAGTGGATATTTAGTATTTCAATGGTCCGAGAGTTAGAAAATGATTGTTTGGTTGCTCGTATGATGTTTGCTATTCTTATTCCATGTAACACCTACAATAAAATCATGCCTCAATAACTACACGATCCCTTCACATGGCTCTCAATAACTACGTTGGCACTTGGCATGCACGACATCACTCTTCACACATTTTCACTCTCAAAATCATGTCATTGCTTATTGCACTAACAACGGCAACTGCAGAAATATCAGTTGAGTTTTCTAACATGACATGCATAATACTATTTGGTTGTGCTACTAGGTGATAAGAATAATGATATTAACTAATAAATAACTTGAAATATGTGTACTTTTTCAAGATTAGTTTAATATGTGTGTAATACAAGCAACACGAATTACATAATATTGTTTCATGTATCAGGAGACAAGAATGTTGAGATGTCGAACAAGATAAAATATTGTCATTCTGAATCTAAATATTCGAGCGTTTGCGAACGTATAAAATGTGCCAAGTATTGTTTCTTTTGGCGTTGAAAGTACTCAAATGGGAAATGCACTTCTGTAACAACATGTTTTTGTCAATGGCCTTGTTAAATTTTTAGGATTTAATTTGTCTACGCAATTATAGTCAAACAAAAGTAGTTGTTTATGTTGAGATCATGATGATATAATGAAACTGAGATAAATTTATAACCAACATATCTTATCAAATTAGTTGGACTTATACTAATCCATAGCTCCATGACAATTTATTGTTGAATAAAAAAGTCAAACTAGAAAATAGTCAAAGGTTTTGTTGCATTTGGTTCTTGTGTTTTTATATTGTAGGGACCGGACATGACATAAGATAAAAGTTGTAATGTTTGTTCCCGTTATGAAGAGGTTGGAAGTTCAAGGGTGTTAAGTGAAAGTATTTAGGCTATATAATGTCTTATCCCACGTTAAAGTTTCCTAACTTGAAACGCTTCTCTTTTGTCTCTCATATTTCTCTTTGTAGTATCTCATCAGGTTCGGTATTTGTATTCGATCTAATCATCATATTTGTTGAGCTTTTGAGTGATTATTGTTGTGAGGTGATTGCATCATTTTAGGAGACAATCTTTCTTTCTTTTGTATCTTTGGTTGCACCCGTTAGGCGAAAATCTTCTGTTATGATTCAATATATAGTAAAGGGTGGTTGGTTGATTAATTCTTGATGTTCTTGTATTGATTGAAACCTATTTTTACATGGTATTAGAGTTGCAACTTGATTTACTAGTTGATTTGATTTATAGGGTTTCTGACATCTTATCATAATTTAGGGCTTTCTTGTTTTTGTTGATAGATCGGTTGATTGGTGGTATTATTTCAACGACTTAGTTGGAATTAATCTATTTGTTTGAAAATTTGGTGATTCTTTAGGTTATTGAGGTTGATCTATTGGGTTTTCAATTTTCCTAAAACCCTAATTTTTGGTAATTTGAGGGTTTTGAAATCTATCGATTTCTTCATTTGATTGGTTTCTTCTTAATCATAATCACTATTGACTAAGTGAAATCAAGGGTGATTGTGGTTGTGGTTAGTCTTTTGCTATCTTAAAGCTCTGTAAGTCATTTCTTCTCCATTCAAATCTCTGTGTAATAAGTTTTGTACATTCTTTGACTCTATAGATAGCTTGACCTACTTTCTTGAGATGCAAGTAATCCTACTCTGTCCACAGTTAGGTGTAAGGCTTGTTATATTAGTTAGGTTTGTATATGTGTGAGTTTTATTTGATTTTTTGTTGATTATCAGTTTTTTTTTATTGATTATCTATGATTATTTTTTGTTGATTGTCTTGTTTATTGATTATCTGTTTTGATTGTTTTGTTTTGTTGATATATGTTGATGTTTGTTTGTTTGTTTGTTATGGTTGGTTCTTGTTTTGCTATTATATCGATTGTTGATATGTTTGTTTCTTGTTATTTGCTCTTTAATCATGACTGGTGATGGTTTCAGTAGTTCTAGTAGTATTGTTTTGATCAACAATATGAATGCTCGTAATCCTTCCAATAGTAGACATAGTGATATGCTGATTAGCTCCGTTATTGACATTGGAATTATTAGGTCCTCTAATCTTATTAAAAATGTTAAAACTTCCTTTATTATTGATTTATGACAACTAGTGATATTATGATCAGAAATATCTACAACATTAATCATTCCAATAGTAGACACAGTGATATGTTGATTACCCCTTACACTTCATACCCCCTATACTTTCATACCCCCTATACTTTATAATGTTAACATTGTTTAAAATTACATGAGTAATAGTATTAGGTTTTTTTTTTTTTTTTTTTTTTTTTTTTTTTTTTTTTTTTTTACTTTCATCTATTAAAATAAATTTGGTAAATAAGTGAATTAGTTTTAATATACGTTAAATATTTTTTAAACTAACGTTAGTTTTAAACTTTCTTCCATTAGAATATTTTTTAAAAATAAGGACTCATGTTACTATTTAAAAGTTTAATTTATGCGTACACGGGTTTGAAATACGGTTAAATTATTAGTAACGGGAATATAAATATCAAATGGTAAGCATAAATTACTGTGATATAAAATAAATATACGGGATTCTACTTATAACAACGACTCATTAAAATTGTTATTTAAAATCTATATATGGATATCCATAAAAATATTTTAAAAACTTTACGGAACATATTTTAACTTTATCAACGCTCATTATGTACCACTAAACTCGCACATTTTGTACAACATGATATCAATAGTTAAAATTAAACAACAACATTAACCTCAAACTCAACATCTCTGTCTGTTAAAAATGTTACACAAAGCAAACTAAAAAAAAAAAAAAAAAAAAAAAAAAAAAAAAAAAAAAAAAAAGGGCAAGATAGTCATTCTTTAATATAAAAGGTGTTTTCCTTAAATTATAAAAAAAAAATGCACGCATCACAATCCTTATTTGATAAGAATCACCTCCTAAATCAAAAAAAGTAAAACTACGTAGGTGATAACCTAACTTATTCATTGACTTGATGTTTCAAGAAAAAAAAATAAAAATAAATAAATAATAATAGTTGGTTGTTGTAAATGAATTAAAACTTAAAAGTATGTACATGAGAATTATTCAGCAAGAATATATAGTTTTTAATTAGGTTATTACGTTAGTATATTGCGATAATGTTATTGACTTGGTAATCACGGATGTGAGATACAACCATTATTCTATACTTATGATTGATGAGTAAACCCCTTTTTGCTTCTGAATAGAATCCGAAAGAGACCTCAACAGCACTTTGGCTTATGCCTTATCTAGCTGATAGTTTTTAGTAAATTTTTTTATGGTTTAACTTTTTATTTATACATACCAACTTTTTTTTTTTTTTTTTTTTTTTTTTTTTTTTTTTTTTTATGTTTTATTGAAAATTTCTACACTTAATATTTGTGTTTTTACTACAAACACACTAAGCTATGATAGAATTAGTTGGGAGTTCAGGGGTTTTTTACTAAGCTTCTCAAAAAAGCTTATAGTTTTATCATAAACTTATTGTGTTATGGTAATTGAATAAGCCAATAAGCACCTTTAATAAGCATAACCAAATACCCCATTAGTTCTAATCTGAAGATTTCTGATTTGATGTTATGACTAACTTTGTTGTTATCCTCACTATAATGCAACATGTTAGTGGTTTTTACAGTTTTATGATCTTATCGCACACACTAAAGTGTAATGCAAGTTATTGTGTGCGCTTTTTAGAGGGGGATTAACTATCAACACATGATTGTCATGGAAGGTTAATGTACCAACCTAAGCTTGTTTTTATTAAAGACCGGTGTTTGCACAAAAGAATTTAGAGAAGTTCATGCTACACATCACGTACAATTTCACACTTGTTATTTATAAATAAAGACGACAATAAAAATATACATCAAGGGCCTAAAGTGTAATTCCTCCAACTAAACAATTCACAACACAAATACATGAAAATAATCGGTTGGTATCCCGACGGGTTGGTTTCTTTTGCTCAAGACCGACCGATTAGGACCTTTGGCTCGCAGTGGCAACAACTCGGTCAGCAGTGAGGCGACCGGGCTGGTTGACCGACCACTGCGCCCAGCCATATAGAAAAATAAAATAAACAGTAAATCTACTCATGGTGTCCAATAAACCATCCACTTCCTAAACTGTTCACAAACCCGGGTCGAGTTATTCTACAAACCAAACATTCCTCACATACAAAGGGACTCATCCCCACCAACCATCTAAAAAGGAAATCAATGGTTGAGATTAAAAGCATTTTAATATTTCACCCATTTTTTATAATTTAAATATCTCTTAAACCGTTAATCGTTAAGCGAAAATAATTACACCATCGCGACAGGCATTTAATTATCTTTTTATAGACGGGCACTTTGATATACTTTCGAAAAATTAAAAAAATCATTTTTTTCACGTTTTTTTTTTCGTAGCCGAAAAAATATCATATATGATATTACATATCATATCATATATGATATCACATATCATATATGATATGATATATAATATCATATATGATTTTTTCGGCCACGAAAAAAAAAAAAACGTGAAAAAATTTTTGTCAAAAATATGTCAAAGTGCATATCTATAGAAAGATAATTAAATGCTCGGCGTAACGGTATATTTTTTTTTGGCTTAACGATTAACGGTTTGAAAGATATTAATATTTGAAAAAAAAGGATGAAAGTGGGTTTTTTTTAATTGTTTGGATTAATCTCATCCATTAGATCAAATAAAGATGGAGGAAAGATGAAGGGTGGAGATTAGTCCCTTGATATGTAAAAAAAGTTTGGTCCTTAAATGATCTTATATCTAAGTTTCCATCTCTTGAGCATAATAAATGTTTGAAACTTTAAAAGTAAATATTTCTTTTACAATTTGTTCCCAAGTTAGTTTTTGATAAGTAGAGTAAAAGAAAGGAGAGAAACACAAATAATTTGTATTCTTAAGATTTTTTATGAAAAAAGTAGGAGGAAGTAAACAAAAGAAGAAGAGGTTCGGATTTTTTTTCCCAAAAAGTTTCACCCTAATTTTGAGATAAAAGAAAATGTCTACATTTTTTTTATAGGCAAAGGCAACGCTGCAATAGTAGGCCAACATAACTGCAGCAAAAAAAATAAATAAATAACTTTACAACTTACATTTGTCACCCTCCAACATTTTCTACTTACATAATTAGTCTTTCCTTCTAACTTTGCAGCATATAAGATCCCTACATCTAATTAAGGGTGAGCAAACGGACCGGATGGACCGGACCGACCGACAAAACCGACCGGACCGGACCGGACCGGACCGGACCGACCACATTCGGTCCGGTCCTCGGTCTAGTCTTTTTGGCTTGGTCGGTCCTCGGTCCGGTCGGTCCGGTCCGGACCGACCAAAAAACCAAAAAAAACGTGCCAAAATATGTCTAATTGGACCGGACCGACCGAAAACCGGACCGGACCGAACCGGACCGAGACCGGACCGACCACATTCGGTCCGGTCTCGGTCTATGGTTTTTCTGGTTCTCGGTCGCTCGGTCCGGTCGGTCCGGTCCGGTCCGGTCCGGTCCGGTTTTTGGACCATGCTCACCCTTACATCTAATAGCACGGATCATTTCCACCTTTTTATACCATCAATAACCTTCCCTTTATTAAACCATACAAAAAAAACATGAAATAAAACACAACATTTTTTCCCTTTAGCTTCTCTACTTCTCTCCTGTTACATTTACTTTCCTTTTCATCTCAATTCTTTTTTTATGAACACAGTATTAATAAACTTAAATTTATATTCAATACATGATTTTCTTTGTGATTGATTTGGTGGTAATCTATTCGTTAGTCATGTATTCAGAGTTTCAGACTGTTCAGTAGGCCATTACATATCATTTGGGCTCTCCATAAACTAGCCCATATTTGTGCAGAATAATTAACTGGATTCATTTGGGCCAACCCACAAAAGCTGGAAACTAAATTGCCAAAAAAATATACTAGCTTGATATAAGCTCGAAAGTTAACAACGGAATCATTTTCTAAACTCATATCAAAGCACCCCTTTATGTAACGAGAATAACTTAACCTAAGATTTTGTTCATTTCTTCCTTCAAGCTTTAACTATTTACTTCTGTAAGCATCAATTACATCAATGATTAAAATTTTAAGGTCATTTATCATGATGTTTCTTTAAAACGGTATCCCCTAGCTATACTTAAGGACTTTGGTCAAGTTTATCATTCTTTATCTTTTATATAATAAAATAAAACCCCTATTGGAAATTTTCCATTTCAAAAAAATCAATTCATTCCTTTTTTAGTAATATTTTTTTCAATTTGATTTTTCTTTTTAGGTTTTAAAAAATAATTAAGCCTAATTATTTCCTTATTTGCCAAAAAAAAAATTAAAAAGCGTTTTTATACAAATATATACAAAAAAGATAAAAATACACATGGGCCTCTATGTCATTTGTTCATATTGATGAAAAGGCGGAGTTAAGTTTTAAAAGTTCAAGGTAAAAAACGAAAATCAACAAATCACGTCTTTGTCGATATCTGATTCACAGAAAACAACTCCTCCTTCTCCTTCTTCTCTTTTACCCAGCGATCCAACCTAACCCTACGAACTCAAAACTAATAAGGTATCTTGATCAGAGATTTGAAGATAGATTGAACAAAATATGTTTTTACTTGGGTGTTTTTGGAGTGATTCCATTCCTTCACCTATTCCTGGGGTGTGATTTTTAACCTAAATCAACATCACTCAATCTATTAATTTAAGGTATGTTTTTTGTTTCACAAATTAAGGGTATGCTAATATTCAAGTTATTGATTATGTAATAATAATTTTTTTTTTTTTTTTTATTTTTTTTTTTTTTTTTTTTTTTTTTTTTTTAATTTGTGTGTGCCCAATTTGATTTTAATTAGTAGATATGCTTCAAAATTAAATTATAATAATTCAGTCTCATTTGAACTTCAACTGTTATTTTCTTTTTACTTTTTGCAGTTCTAGAGTAGTAAATGATCTTCCAAAAGGCTTGGTTTTGTATGATATTCTTGAAGGGGCTGCTGCAAGTAATCCAATATAAAAGGTATATTATGTGGTAAAAGGGTTTGGTTTGTTTAAAAGCAAGGATTAGAGGGTCTTTCGGTCAGGTGAGATTAGTATTAATGGCAGTGAACATTACCTGATTTAAATTTGTTATATTTGTCGTTTTTCAAAATCATTAGAGATGTACTGGTAAGAAGTTTGCTACTCGGAGTAGAGGTTGACACTAACCGAGTATTAAAAACACCCACAAATTTGGAAGTGATGGACTATATAAAGGGTACTAATATTTCATGTATATACAATTTTTTTTTTATTAAGATCGAAATAGGAAAATGTTCATGTTTCCATATAGAGTAATAGTGTGTTTAACTATTAATCCAAATTGTTGTTTTTATAAAAGTTTTCCACTTTGATGATAAAAAGACTCATGGCAAGTAAGTTTCGAATAGGCTTAGTTGATCAGTTTCTATTAGCTTCTTTAAGAAAAAACTGGCATGGGTATGCGTAATTCTTTTGATATAAGATTAAGAAACCAATAAGATTATATTTTCATAGAAAATTTATTGATGGTTGTGGCTTAAAGTTCACTCAAACTGGAAGTTTGTATTTATACATCTATTAATAAAAATTTTCTGTTTGATATGAGTCGGGGGTTGCTTGGATTTTGTGATAATATTCGTGATTATGTGAATATGATAAGAATTAGAGGCTGTTTGTGATTACTTATAACTATGTTGATGATAATTACCACTCTGCATAGTGTTATAAGTGACTAAATGTCATTAATGGAAGATAAGGTATCCAACATTAGTGGTGCAAAGTTAGTGATTTATATTATTTGGTTTCAGGTTGGTGTGATCTTACTACGTACTCACAAAGTTACGGGTCAAAACATGAATTTTCTCATTTTGGTTCAGGCGATTCGACCAGATTGTGTAAACCAACAAATTTACTCATTTTAATTACAATAATTTTTTTGTATCCAATAATCATAGTGGTAATGTTAAACTGAATGAATCTTTGAAGAGAATGAAATTTCATGTGGATAAAGGAATTATTGGTGTCAGTTATTCTGAGTCTCATAAGGTTGGCAACATATTATTAAGGCTATGCCAAAGTCTTTCTTTCTGTTTGACGTATACAACAGTTTTCGGTGGGCGAAACAGAAAGACCAACTCATCTAATTAAACAACCTGTTAAATCTATGGTGTGTTTGACTTATATTTGTGTTATTTGTTACTGTGTAACAGATTAAATAGGGTTACAGAAGGAGCTACATTTACGGATTAGTCATTGAAATATTGACATACTAAAGTTAAAGTTCAAGGTGAGGTTATTGAGCAATCTTTTAGTGAAGAATATCTGTGTTTTAGAACACTTCAAAGGTTTTATGCAGCTATACTTGAGAATGGGATGAACCCTCCAATCTCACCACAACCCCAGTGGCGGGCACTTTGGATGAGATAGCAGTTCATGCTACTGAACCGTACCGTGATATTGTGTTCAAAGAACCACATTTTGCCGAATATTTCCAACTGGTTAGTATCATTATCATTAGTTCTGTGATACACTATATTTTATTTTCATTTTGTCATATAACATAATTGTCTTCTTTAATCTGACTTTTATCTCTCGATATGCTTACAGGCCACACACCAGAACTTGAATATGGACGGATGAACATAGGGAGTCGTCCATCAAAACAAAAACCATGTGGCGGAATAGAATCACTCAGAGCCATTCCATGGATCTTCGCATGGACTCAAACCAGGTTCCATCTTCCGGTTTGGCTTGGATTTAGTGCAGCATTTATATGCTACAAGAAATGTACAAAACATATTCTTTAGAGTCACCATTCATTTAATTGAAATGGTGTTTGCTAAGGGTGATCCTGGTATCGCTGCTTTGAACGATAAGCTTCTTGCCTCTAGAGACTTTCGTTGTTTGGCAAATCTTTAAGAGCCAACTATGAGGAAACCAAGAATCTTGTCCTTAAGGTATGGCGCACAAACACCCAAATCCATCAAATATCCACTTACCAATTGGATTTTTAACAAAAATGTAAAAAAAAAAAAAAAAAAAAAAAAAAAAAAATTGTTTTCATACTTTATGCCTACTTTTTTGGCGTAGTAAGTTCTTTTGACATTTGTAGAAAAACCCCATTTCTAATATGTCTATTTTGAAGACCCACAACTCCATCATCATTGCTACCCCCTGAGTTTGTTTCCCCTAATTAGATAGCATGCATGAAAAGTTATTTCCAAAATTGTTTTGAATGTGGTATTAGTTTCAAAAGTACATTTGTCAAACCAACCTCAAGTCATAGTTTAATGCATATGATATCACATTTTTGCTTAAATTTCTATTCTAGCCAAATGCCTATAATCTTATTTAGTTTTGTATTCAAACGTCAAAGCTTTATGTTGTTGAACCACCTGATCTTTTAAGTTATATTTGTCTTATGGGTTTGTAACCCCACTTAGTTGTATAACCAAGAATGATATGCTCAAAAAATGATTGTTTGATTATTATGTGAATCATAAGTTGTATGTTAAAACATGATTCCTAACACCCTTTAGTTTAGTTTGCTTATATATCACTTTTTTACATTTTATTATAGTAGCATGTGAAGCCCTGTATTTCAAGTTCTTAGTGGTTGGCTACTACAATAATAAATTTCAAACATGGTTTGCTTTTAACTAACAATTGCGATGGTGAAGTTTTTGTACTCGGATATGCAGTAGAAGGGAGACATTTAGCATTGTTGTCTTTGTTGCAATTTGATGCACTGAAGTGCCAAATTTCTTATCTGATCATTGACGCTCATAAGTATTTGTTATCCTTCTCATTTCAGTTATAGGAACTTATTTCTCATGCAAATCAGCACGCGGATCAACTCTGGCTCATGAAGTGGTTGTTGCAACTCAGGTAATGATTTTTTTTGTGCTTACCCTTCTTTTATAGCATGTTGTTGACTAAGGCTGAACACAAATTACTTTAGTTCAGAACTCGTGAATGAGTCGTATCTTTTGAGTCCAGAAAATAGAGAGAAACAAAATCCAGGAGCATGTTGATTTAGTGTGATCTGGGTTAAAAAATTGAGGGATATTAGGATGCCTAAACATGGTCACAATGGGTTTTTTTTTTTCCTCATGTCATCTATCTGAAAGAAGGGCTACAAAACTATAAAATCCCTTGAAGATGCAATGTCTCAGTTGCCGACACATGTTTCTCAGTTTTCTAATGTACGTATATGAAAGCGCTAGACAATAGAAGCTTATTAGAAAGCGTAATAAATAAGCTCAAAGAAGAAGCTGCACACTATGAGCATAAGCTCTTGGATGCGTTCACAAACATCAAATCATTAAATGACACAATTTTGAAGGCAGAAAACACTTTCTTTTGACTAAGTTGCAGACCATATGACAAATGGTTGGTGGAATTGAGTAGGATATGGAGTTATTGGACTCGAAGAGAATTTTGACCAAGCTACACAGCTATCTTTAGTAGAGGTGGTCCATAATAAATAAATAGTATGTAGGGAATGTTGTGTACATGTTAAATGGGGAAAAGTGAGTATTTTTTTTTGGTGCGGGCTACCTGACAGGGCTCTGTACAACAAACATCTAGGTTCCATTAAAACTATAGGTGTTTTTTATATTTAACTTTCCATTTAACTCTTTATGGCAACTGTTCTTTATAGGAAAATTATTAGATCTCAGCTCTAATACCTGCTGGCTTAGACAATGTTTTGAACACATAAACAAGTGATAAGAATGTAGCCGATGCCAAGGACATTGTTTCATATGCTGGAAGAAGTTTGGAAAATTTGAAGATAATAAACTAGATTCTTGCTGATGAATTTGGCCGAATCTCAACATTCATCGATGAGCTGACCACAACTTTATCGAGAAAACTTGTGGCAATAAATAACACCGTGCCGATCATGGTTGAGCAAGCAGAAAGTTTGCATGAAAATGTTACTAATTTACAGATTGGTCAACAAACACAAGAGAAACGAGTGGAAATGCTTGAACATGATATTAAAGAATTGCAGAATGAACTAGACATAGCCACGTCAATGTATGACAAAGCCAAAGAAGAAAACCACATTTTACAGAGCAGCGTTTTAAAGTTGGAGGTGAATTGGAAGCATCTCAAAACTTGCGCGACAGAATGAGCATTAAATTGGAAGATAACCTAGCAAATGAGGATGAGTGGAATAAAAGAGAAGCATAGTTATTCAAGTAAATTGATGCATTAATGAAAGATCGTGGTAACATTTTCTTCGTATATTTAATGAATATCTAAGTTATATTAACAGTTGTGGCAACTTTAACCCATTTTCTTTTGTATGGGTCGATATGGGTTGTATAAGTAAATGGGTCAAACTGGTTAAAAGCCACCTAAAGCAGACATTTTAATCCATACAACCATATTTCTTTGGAATCAAACAACATGTTAATCTGATCCAGCAATTTAATTACTTTTTCAACTATATAAAAGAGCTTTTGTGAAGGGTGTGAATCATGAGCCTCTGTTTCTCAGAAATGGAATTGCAATCCCTTTAATCTTATGATACAAGGATCTTACATCGGACGCAACAAAATATCATTTTCAGCCTCCGAAAAACAAATAAGACAGATTTAAGTAAGCATGTAACAGAAAATGGTAATGCACGGTGCATGTCATAAGACTTTTATTGTCACAGAATTAGAGATGGTATGATGGACGGGCAAGGAAGGTTGGCTAACGGTTCAGGCCTGGTAAAATATAAGAGTTTGATAGAAATCATAGAATACATCTTTTTGCCTCTTGCTATATCTTGCGAACAAAATTAAAAATTTAATCGATAAAAATCCATTATTCAAAAATTTAGAAAAAACCCCGTGCGTGCACGGGTATTATAACTAGTTTATTAATAAAGACAGTGGTTCAAATAGTTTATTGTGATATTATACCTTCTCTTATAGTGTTCACTGCATTGATTTTAAAATGTTATTGATCCATGGACTTGACACAACCAAAAGAAAAGAACAAACACCTAAAATCAAAATTATCAAGTTATCAACTTTATTTGCACCAAGTTTAATTAGTTTTCATCATGTTAACATATATGCGAATTTTAACAGCTGCCACCAACGTGTTCTTAGGTGCATGTGTTGATTCCGACCTTTTGATACCAATATAGCATTAGTAAATTATAAAGTGGTAAAGTAAGAATAAACACAACTGTATATCAACTTTCTTTCATTAGCTCACAGGGACTAAAAAGCACATACATACAAAAGTAAAGGGGTCTTTGTACAATAACAGAGTAACGTTAACGTAAGAGTGTCGTCCTCCAGCTTGTCTAATACCCACCCTTCACATGTTAGTAAAGACAAACTCTCAAAGGATATATTATCTGGTGGTTGTAGACTTGTAGTGAATCCTAACTGTCATAACCATATTTCAACATTGAAATACATCTTATATTTGACCAAAAGAATCTTCAGTCATATAGTTATATTTTTCAAAATAATATCATCTACATATATAGACTAGCAGCACCTTTTGTAAGAGCCCTCGGTATCGTGACATAGATCAAGCGCCATTCACATGTGACAAGCCAAATGGTGCTGCCGTTTGGCGGCACTATACCAGCACGCGACAATTCTGGCGTGAGTATACTAGTGCGCCAGTTGGTTTTCCTATATATATATTTTCTCAAAAGTAGCAGTTGGATGTGTTTAAATGGTTAGAAATTTGATTTTTTTTAGTTCAACCTTTATAAATACTACCCACATGTAACCATTTTACACACAACAAACACACTCTCTACCAAGAAAACACATTCACTTTACCAAAAATGAGTCCGAATTATGATATTCAAACTTTTCCGATGCTAATGATGAAAGTGACATTTACTTTATGGCACAAGCTTATCAATATCACTAATCGTTGCAACAACAACAAGCTCAAACTTCACAAACGCGTCATCCAATATACCGTGACCGTGATGTTGTTGAAGCACGTTTGTTGGACAACTATTTTTTAGACAATCGAAATATCCGGGGGACTATTTAGGCGTCGATATATGAGAAGGAAACTATTTTTAGAAATAGTCAAAGGTATTGAAACTTATAATTACGATCCTCTTCCCGAGCATTTTAAATTCTTTAAAGTCCGACCCAAATGCTACGAGTCAAATGCGTTTTAGTGTTATTATGCAATGCACTTCCCCCATACACCAATTGGAATACGGCACAACACCTGATGCATTTGATGAATATTTACAAATGGGTGAACATTGTGCACGTGACTGTCGAGATTTTTTTTACTATGTACGTTACTGATTTGTTCATGCCTGAGTATATAAGGAAACCCGACTATAATTAATGACATTCGAAATTTATATGCAAGACATAAGAGGTTTCATAGGTTTCCGGGAATGCTTGGAAGTATTGATTGTATGCATCAGAAATTAGCTAACTGTCCGAAAACATGGCACGGGCAATTTGGAAAAGGTGATAAAAAATATCCAACTATAATGCTTGAAGTTGTTGCCTCTTACGATTTGTGGATTTGGCATGCATTTTTTGGGGTAGCGGGTGCGAATAACGATCTTACCGTTTTAAACAATTCTTCGTTATTCGATGACCTAATTGATGACATCACCCATGTAGCTCCGTTTCAAGTAAATGGAACTACATATGAAAAAGGGTATTACCTAACTAATGAGATGTACTCACAGTGGGCAACTCTGTCAAATCATTTTCGGTAGCATGAGACGAGAAACATGGACACTTTAAAAGGCGACAAGAAGGTGCATGAAAGGATGTTGAACGAGCTTTTGGTGTCCTCTAAAGACGTTGGAGAATTATACAACAACCGGCATGTGCTTACACTGCCAACAAGCTACGAAGAATCATATACACGTGCAACATATTGCATAACATGATTTTGAAAAATCAAAAGTTTGTGATTAGTTAATTCAACGAATTGTATATTAGCCCGCAACAAAATATGCAGCATGCTTAGATCAAGAGATGCGTCGTACAATGGAGGAAAACCAAAGAATTACGTGATAGACCACATGAAAGTCTTCAACGAGATCTTAGGCTATGCACAATGGTGACCCAAGACGACCTTGATTTTGCCCACATCATCTTTCTCTATCCGACGACCTTCAGACGACCAAGTATCCACGGCAGAGACCTTTTTTTTTTTTTTTTTTTTAATTCAAATTTGTTTACTTATAAATACCCCTTCATTCATCCATCTTGAAACACCAACTCTCATAATTTTCTTATCTATGATCTAAAAATGTCTCAAGATAACACTCCCGAAAACAATTCCCCCCCCCCCCCCCCCCCCCCCCGCGACACTTGAAGAAAAGGTTGATACTTCACCCTCAGATATCATTCCGTCATTTCCAACGAAAGATGATGAATATCAACCGGTTGAGGAACCAGTTGGCAATTCGTTTCTTACTGAGGAAGAGGAACGACAACTTCTTCAAGATGAAGAAGCATTGAGAGCAATTGAAGAAGAAGAAGAAGAAGAAGAAGCAAGGGAAGAAATAGCTCGTAAGGAGCGGGAAGAGGAACGCTGGTTTGATGAAGCGTATAAAGAGTGGGAAGAGGATTTGGGGACTTTTCTGCTTAAGACGATGATTATTACACAGATTAATCTGAAAGTTGAATAACTCATCTAGCTGACGAACTTACGTGTTTTAATTTTCATATTGTAATTTGTATTTTCATTTCAATGTTGTATTCTACTTTGTTTATGTAATGAATAAAAGTTCGTTTTCGAAAATAAATTTCCATTCAGCTAAATAAAAATAGATATTACAATATGAAATTTAAAAAAGCATTACGAAATACATTTGAAAATCTATATTGTAAAGGGTGTAAATATTTTGATTTTTTTTAACTACTTTCAAACCAAACACATTGGAAAATCTATACACAAAACATTCGGTCGAATTTTTTACCTTCTTCCCCAAAATGTCATCCAACGACCGACGAAGACCTTGAAGGCTTGAACCCACAATGGGGCGACCGACAAAGACCCCATGGTCGACCGAACCATTGTGCTTACCCTTATTAAGCATATTTGGCGACAATATCAAGAAGAAAATTAGTTTATTGATAATTTGATGAATTTGTATATTTTCGTATTGTTTTTTATTTATATTTTTTCGTATGTTTTTTCTAAATTTTGTATTTTTTTCGTATTGTAATTTGTATTTTTATTTGAATGAATGAAAATTAGTTTGTTTGAAAAAAATATAAAAGAAAATAAAAGGGTGTGTAGTGGAAATGGCTCAAGCTTGAGTGATGGGGTATTTTGGCATGTGTATGAAAAAAATGGAATGATGGGATGGCGAAACTGCTCAAGCCATGACACCTAGAACTTCGGTTTTCAGTTGAGACTAGCGATCATTGATCTCGATTGTTAACTTGTGATGGACAACGAATGCTAGTTGGAGGTCGTGATTGGTCCGAAATAGAGGTGATGATAATGTTTGATTAGCGACTGGCCTGAAGTGTCTTGATTTGGTAATGTAAATGAACCCTAGGGTAGTCGAGCAAGGAATGTGGTTCCTCTCAACAACCTCCTCTCAGGACAGTCCCGACCCGTTACTTATGACATTTGTGAAAAGCAACTATGAATCATACACAGTTGTCATTATGTAGAAAATAATGGGTCTTTGCCAGAGTAACAGCCCTGCCATAATTTGATGCAGAGTACCACCACCCCTGCAGCAATCATTTGGACCACTCAAAACTTACCTATCACAAACGTTGCTTCACTCTATCAACCATCCATAAAAAAAACAAACTACCATCTTATCTTATCAACCTTTTCTAAATATTAAATTTGTGTGCAAATCAATATATTCAGGTTGCGTGTATGGCATGAGCCAAGTTGATACAGAAAAGATTAATATACACGATCACGGATATAAGAATCCATCTCAAAATCATCAAATGCAAATCAAACTCCAATTATAGAATAAACAAAAAGGTAATTACAAAATCTTGAGCAAGTTACTGCAACAGTATTGCTCGCAATTTGGTAATGTAAAACAAGAACCCTAGAGGACGTAAAATAAAGAGGTTCTTTGACATGATTTTAGTTACAGAACTGTTTTTACAAAGGTATTTCCAAACCTAGATCAGCAAAATACAAACGCCATTAACAACTAATCAAACTGAAAGAAATGAAAATCGCATACTATAATTTCACCCAAACCGAGACTGACCCATATATAATAAGAACATAGTAAAAGAAGAGAAAAGGACTTCTTTTTAGCACATCACACTAAAACTTAATTAGCTTTAACCCATCATCATCAGGTTATCGTCAAACTTATTGTATCGTTTCAACACTCTTGCTCAGCTCATCCAACTTCTTCATCCTCATCTTCTCACTCTCGCTTACCAGCTGCTTAATAATTTATTACACCAACATAAAGAAGTGTGTTAGTTATAAGCCGATATGTCAAAATGCCTGCTTTAGTTAAACATTTTTTAAGAGATAAATAGACATTTAATTTGAGACCAACCTCCATCAATCTTGTAATGAGTTGTACTTTTTCTTTGTTCTTTTCATTGAAAGCATCCAAGGCTTCCTTGTACTCCCTCTCCTGTTTAAAGAAAAGATGATCAAGAAACAATTCAGTACCAATAGGTTAACAAAGCTAGGTGATCAAATACAGAAACTTTGGTGTCCGCTGAAGGCGTTTTTACCTTCTTCTGACAGGTCTGTCCTAGGGGTTTCAACTCTTTGTTGACAGAATCGATCTTCTTACGAACGACTGAAACTTCTTTCTTCATTGGATCTGTTAGCGCTTCGAGTTCCTGGTAATAAATAACAATAGTTAGGTTTGGAAAACTCGTGTGCGATTACTTATAAAATGTGCTTGCAGCACCATATTAACGAAAGACAAATTTACCAACAGGCCCATTTGAGAATTGACATTTGCTAACTTAATTCGTTTTCAAATTGAAGGCAGGCCACATGGGAAGTTTAAACGAATTAGAACGTGACTGAGAAAGGGCAGTGATGGTAGTAAATGCTAAATGGTGCCAATGATTGAACCCATAGAAATGGGGCAAACAGCCTTTTATTCATGCTGGCGAACGATATGGAAAGTAAAGTGAGGCAAGGGGTAAGTAATGCTTTAATTGTTCTTTTTTTCATGTGTTGGTGATCAACACCTATGACTCAACTAGCCTACAAGTTCAATACAAAACAACCCCTCCAATAATATAACCCCTGGAAGACAGAGGCTTATACCAATTGTCCCAACCACCAAGGCAAATAAAGAATAATTCTTTTGCAATATGACTTAAAAGGGACTACATCATCAATTCTTAAGTTCACAACTACTTCATGTCCCACCATAGATGCACGAAACTTATACACTACAGCAATTAACACTTTGTGATTCAATTCAGTCAATCAGTTTCAAGAATCTTAGGAACATGCCAAACATACAGAATTGAATGTAGCTTTAAGAAAAAGATGATACAAAGTTGCAGGGATTTAATCTAGCATTAATAAATCGGTTTTGACTTAAAACCCAAGGTACAGCTAACAAATCCAATTTGTTTGATATGACAAATACCAAAGTGTTTGATGAACCATTTCACCAACCATCGCAAGTTCACAACCAATACTTTCATAAAACACATAACCCAAAATATAAACACAACTATTAGCCGTCAAGTTATCATAAAGACAAAAATAATTTTAGCACTAATTATCCGAGCTTTTGATCATTACAAATATAGATCCATCATAAATTCATTTTTTTAGCAGACTCGCATAGTCGCATACGCCTAATCGAGGGTAATGGTAATTGATCAACAAACTCATCAAACCAAAAGAAACCCGGGTTAAGTTAACCCAAAAGATTCAATTTTCAAGAAGTAAAAAATGATTCCATATGATTCCATAAAAACCCCCAATTTTCCTTCACAAAATCCAACATATGTACAAAATCCAACATATGTGTGTAAGATTCCTTTTACCATATAAACACATGATTAACAAACAAGTTAGTTTTTCCAAAAACAATATAGGATATATAATTGTTCAACGGATATAAAAATTTATTGAAAGAAAAAGTTGAAACAGGATACTTAAATTTTACGTTAGAATAAAAAAAACAAAGGAATCCAATGTTTTACTACGTACTATTCAATATCTGAAACCCTAATTTATAATTTTTTATAATTAAAAAATGAACACAAATTTACACCAAATAAATTCAAGATTCATGTAATAAAAAGGTAATAAACACATGAATCAAAGTTTTAATTTTTTACTAAATGTATTTCAAAAACCCTATTTTTTTTATTTCACAAAAAAATTCAATTTACTTTAATTTGAATCAAACAATACTAATTTTTAACACATACATCAAAAACAAAAAATAAATCTCACAAAATCTTGAAAAAACCCTAATTTTTTCCACAATTAAAACAAATGAAAATTATCAAAATTAACCACAAAAAAACCAAACCCATAAATTAAACCACATAAAATTTTCATTCCACACTTCAATTTCAAAAACCCCCAATTTTCTAAAAAACCTCATTTCCCAAAATTAAATACAACTAATCAAAACCAACTAAAAAAAAACTCAAACCCACAAAACCAAACAACCCAATTTTCCAAAAACCCTAAAAAGTTTTCCAAAAAGCAAAAAACAAACCTCACGAATAGAAGCCAAACGCCTAGTCTCCTCCTCAATCCTACCCAACTGAGCTTGCACACGCTCACGCACTTCCAGCTTCTTCTTCTCAATCTCCTCTTCTTTAGCTTTAAAAGTTGACAAAGCTGACTTTGACATCTCTTCATCTTCTTTAGTCATAAGCCCGTTGAAGCTTAAGCTTCCGGATATTTGTCCCGCTTGCATTAAAGTTTGTAGCTGTTCACTTGATTGACGGTTGGTGTTTGGATTCGTGTTTTGGATTTGGGTTGTCATGGTTTCTGGTTTTTTTTGAAGATTTGAAGAGAGAGTAGAAGAAATTTAATTTGATAATTTCTCCAATTGTGTGTGTGTGTTTTGGTAAAAGTGAAATTAGTGTGTGTTTTTGGGGTGTGTGTGTTTTTATGATGGGGTGTGTGGGGCCTAGTGTGTGTGTGGGGGTGTGGGTGTATAGTATACAGGGTGTATTGTTGTGTGATATGTGTGAAATGACTAGAATGGGCTCTAACGGCCAGATAGAAAGTGGTGGCTTTGATTATGCTGGTTTTTTCATTTTCTTACTGTGTTTAAATTATCTATAACGGCTTTCTTTAACAAAATAAATCTTAGTAATATGGGTGGGTGTGTTCTTTAAGCCTCTCGGCGGAGCAGTTAGGGGTGTCATAAAACTTAACCCGAGGGTTAATTCGGGTCGGGTTAATCTGGTCAAAAATCATATTCGGGTCAACCCGAATTAACCCGAGTTTTAAAGAAGGTCGGTTTAGGTTTTTTTTTTAGCCTTGACCCGACCCGAACCGACTAAACTAACACTTTACAATGCAAAAGTACTCGGGGTTGGCCCCAAACCAGGGTTGACCCGACTCGAGTTGACCCGAGTTCTAAACAGGCTCGGGTTCGGATATGTTTTTTTGAGGCTTGACCCGAGTTGACCCGACCCGAGTTAACCTGAACCCAGCCGGGGCAATCCGAATGACAGCCCTAGGAGCAGCGACTTACAGCGACTTTCAATTTTTCTGTCATTTTAGTTTTTTTCTCATGCAACTTATATGTGACTTTTTAAGCACAAAAAAGCGATCTACACTATAAAAAGCATATGTCACAAAAATACATTTTAATTAATAAAACACACACACAACACAACACAAGAACTCGTTGAGTCCCAGACCAACTTCTCCAAAACATGCTTAGCGACATACGTGGGACTATTTCTCCACAATGGTGGCGACCTACATGGATCTACAGTGACCCATATGGTCGACCGACCATTGTGGGCAGCCTAAGGAACTACTTATTTTATTTTGTGTACGTGCGTGGTTTTAATATAAATCTTATATAATGTGTTTTAACGCAAGATACAATATATTTAAATTTTTATTATTTGTGTACAAAAATTGTATATTATCTAATTTTAATAATTTAATTGGTTAAGAACGTAAATTTATATCTTGCATGTTAAATTCTATCGGGTGCATATAGAGTGTTGTTAATATTTAGCTAGAACATTGTGTAAACATTTTTTTTTACTCGGATAGATAATACATGTGCACAAGCGAATTTCTGTATAAACTTTTCATAACGCATTAATATCGATTCATAATCTGCATGCATAGAGTTTTGTTGGAAGAATGATTTGACTTTGTTTAATTAAAATGGTGTTGTGCTTGATGTTATTTAAATTAACTATTGATATCATATTTTAGATATATGCATGTTTAAAAGCATGTAACGACTCTTAAAAAATTGCTTTTTCCAGATATCATCTACAAAATAGTTACTAGTATTTGCTTTAAAATTAAATAGAATTAAAGAGACTTTGAACAATAGAAGATAGCAATTACTAGTGGCACGTTGTCATGTTTAATTATTTTGTGGATCAAAAATATTTATATGAGCAAATTAGTCGTGTATAGTTTTAAATAAAAGTATGGCTGATGATATATAAACCCTCCCATTGCAATGATTGGACGCATCGGAGGGTTGTACGGTGTGCTTCACGGGTTGCGCGGTTTGACCAAAAGGCTATGATGTGATAGGGTAGGGAGGGTCCGGTTAAGGTATCCCAAAAGTATAACAAAATAGACACACATAGACATGGTACATGCTACATGCTACTTCTTTCATGTAATTATCTTCACACAACATCCATTACCTAATTTGTCGAGTTTGGTCAACTTCCTATCATATGACATACAAGGTTCATTTGATGACACTCAAAACTGTGTTTATTCCAAATGATTCATTTTATCATAACAATAGTATATATATGTTCGAATGTTGTTTTTAAGTCATAATTTTGTTTTTGGCTGATAAAGTTCATATTATATTACGATGTTGTCTTTTGTAATGGAATGCATAATTAAGTTATTCCATGGGTCATACTTTTTTTTTTTTTTTTTTTTTTTTTTTTTTTTTTTTTTTTGAAAAGCAAATATATATGTTGATTAAACAGGCAGCAAAATGAGGATACTAGAAAATAGAAATAGTAGTTTAATAAAGAACAAACATTCATAATCTCAGAAAACCTATGGACAAACAACCGAAACGAATAGTAAGAATTTTTTTAATAAAATTTAATAATAGAATAATCATTTTCTAAGAACTAAAGGTGTAAGAACAAAAACATGTTTTTATCACTTAAGCCTGGGATAAATAAAAAGCTAATCGGAAAGAAGGAGAAGATGACGAATAAAGTGAAATTGTTACAAAAGTGCACCCTTGCCTAAAGTGCAATATCTTATCTCCAACCTTTTTAACACATTCCCTCTTTCACAAGAGTAACATGCAATCTTATTTTTATTTAATTTTACTTATTGTCATAACACAATCAATAAAGAAAATTAATTAATCATTAACATAGTTTATGGTCGATGTAATAGGACATTATCTGATGAATTGATGATGATGTTCACTGAAGAAGAAACTATTGTAAACACTACTTGAACGAACATTATAACATCCAATCGATCTATAACACTAATTTAAGAACTTGTGTAATTAACAGTGACGGGGTACGAAACTTACTTTGAGGTAGATGCATGAATTGTTTAACTTATGATTTTTTTTTCTCTTTTTTCTTTTTTGGATTTTGATATTAGAGAATTAAAAATACGTAAAGTGTAAGGATACATTTAGTTTGTTGGGAGAAGTTAGAGGCTGAGTGATTATTCTGAATGTACAAAACAAATTATGCATGACAAAAATTTTAAACATAGCTCCAAATGCTACATTTATCATTTTCAACTTTTTCTCAAGTATTTTACAAGGTGTTAAAAAAGGCAATATCACATTTCCACATCAGATGTACATCCTTCAGAATCATTTTGTCTGAGAACAATAAAAATCTAACAAATTTGAAAATTTGTACCTCTGAATTCGACAAGTTGTGAAAAGAAAAAAGAAAATATACATTGTATGTGATTAAATACTAAATGCAAAACTAATATCTCTATGCTGTCTAAAAAGGGTTCAATTATAGAAATAAAGATAGTCTAAAGCATAGAGTTGTTAATGTAAACAGGGTGGTGGCATGTGTAGAATGGAGGTGTCCATGAAAACATGAGATGGTTGGTAAAGAATTCCATCTTTAACCTAACTTTTCTTGCATCTGTTTCATGTAGCATGACGTAAATAATTACTCTTTGATTTAAAACCATGTCATTTCATTTCAATCTTTATGAAATTTAAAGCCTGTGATTACTATGTGTCATTAATCTTGACGTTAACTTACATGTGATGCCCCGATTGTTTTAATGCAATTTTTGGCGTGATAAATAAGTTCTATCACAAGTTAGATATACGAAATTATATTGTAGTTTGAAAACGAAAAAAAAAATGTTGCGGAACAAAATAATGAGTTTTTGTGTTCATGTAGACATAGAATAAAATTCCATTGAATTTGTAATTTATGTGTTCTAATTGTTGTTTTATATCACACTGTGACAGTTAGACCAAATGCAATACATGCTTGAGCACTAATGACAGTAAGGAACAAAAAAAAAGTTCCTTTTATTATGTTTTCGAAAAAATAGCCTAATAACACGTAAAATCAAAAGTATGTGATCTAAATTATGTCATTGACTAATAGGATATCACTCAAGGTGACTTAGTGCCAAAAAAGTAGTAAATATCATCGTTATAATGTAAAAGTTCTCAAATTTAATTTTTGTTTGATGCAAACGACCCGTAAGAATTAAGAAACCGTAATTACATGCTAGGTAATTTGTATCTTTAGGCCAATGCTAATGGCTCGGTCGATCCTTCCCCTCAACCGAATTGATGACCGTGTTTCTACCACTAGCCCAACCGAATTGGTGACTGGTCACCCCAATCTTTTCAAAGTTATTGTTGGTCTGCCAACCGAAAGTTTCACTTTTTTTGTATATATTTTGGTTGTGATTATGGTTGTCGTATTAACAAATTTTGATTGAATGTAATTTTGAAGAGAAAAATTTGATGTAACGCTAATATGATAGAAGGTAATGACAATACTTACGATTAGTATTAGGATCGGCCTTATCCGTAGATACTTGTAAAGAAACATAAATTTACAACTTGAACATTATAAAAATATACATGTCCCATTTTCAAATACGTTAAGTAGACTGGCAACATCAAATATCGTATGACATGTGGCTGTTGTTTTCAATGATAACTTGCAGAATTAATCCGCAATTAAACGCGTATTTTTTTGTTTTTGGGAGAATCTTGTTTAACGTCTTGTGTTGTGGCTGGACTTGGTAACACCGTTGACTTTTTTATTATCTTCATTTGACCGTTTCTAGTTTGCTTCCTGACCCTTTCTTCTTGTTTTCTTTCTCAAAGTTTGCAACCGATTTTAGACGTTCTCCTAAATCCAAATAGTAGCTCGGATGACTTTTAAAATATTTTCAACACTACTAAAGCCGAAAGCAATGGAGTGCTCGGATGTTTTCCGGTTCAGCAAAAAGATCATGATGTAAAAATAATAGTAGCTCAACTACTTCAAGCTTAGAAATGTTTAATATCTTACAAATGTCGGACGAGTAGTTACAATAATAATGTTAAAGTTATGGACGATGTCTTCTTGTCACGATGCTTACGGGAGTCCAAGAGCTCAAACCGTTAGATCTTAGGTTAAGGTCTAAAACTAAAGGCTTTAGGGTCCTAAACCTAATACAATAATAGAAGAAAAGAAGAAAAAGCCACCCTCAACATACATATGTTTTAGTCAGTCCGAAAGCTTCACGTTCAAACAACGGGGAAGTGTTTAATGACTAGGTTAGTTGGACCAAGCCTAATTGTGGGCTTTGAACTATTAGATTTAGGTTTAGGATTGCTTGTTCATCAAGTTATGTTATTATTATTATTATTATTATTATTATTATTATTATTATTATTTTGAACGACTGATTTATAAAAGCTAGATCAAACTAGCAAAAGAAAAACAAACAAAGTTATATATGCGGGTTTTGCATCCACGCGTTCCAATTGATTCTGCCATTACAATTCCTATTACATAACCAATTAAAAAATAAAAGAACTACCAAATCGAAAAGTTGGTGTTTTTTAAGTCTTGAGAAATCAAACGCTACTAAGTTCCGATACATCTAAAGGATCCAAATAAGAGTAACACAAGTTGTGTTTAAGATCCTTTGTTGCTTAGAACCTCCACCGTGCCCATCGATCCATTGAAACATGTCAGACATATTAATGAATTCTGGAATATGAAGATCCAACCATAACGCAACATAACTCCAAAGCAACATTACATGCAAAAAACACATGATTACTATCTTCCACATTACTGCTGCAACACGGACACAAGAGCGAATCAATATCAATCCCTCGGCGATCTAGATTTGTATGAGTAGGAAGGCGATTTAGAATAGCTCTCCACACAAACACATTCACCTTGATCGAAAGAATTTTGCACCAACGAGTTGCCATACTAGCAAACGGAAGACGAGAAATGTCTAAATATTTCTAACATACTTGGCCGTGAAGGATTCTTCATCACCAAACTTCCACTGCCATGAGTCTTGGTCCAAGCTGATACGGATTATCTGAATACAACTCATTAATAGGGAATGTTGAGATAGCTCAACCCCTCCACGAATCTCTCACTGCCGAATAATATTCCACCCATGATGGGACCAATACTCACTAACAAAAGCATTCCTTTGGAAGCTAAAACAGCCATCCTAGGAAATCTAGCTTCTAACGTTCTGTCACGACACCACACATCCTTCCAAAATCTAGTATTCATACCAATTCCCACCTTTCTCTTAATAGCCGAATAAGGAATTAAGTCACGCTTATGAACCTCCATGGACGCCTGTACAATACCAGCCCACACTCCACTTTTTGGAGTTGTTAATCCTTCATTTAAGAAACCCCCTCTCTCCCATGACAACTTTTCATAAGATTCACCCACAATAAATTTAAAAATCTCCATCGCAATTTAAAAATTAATGCTTGATTAAATGCCCAAAAACTACCAACGTTAAGCCCTCATTTCTCTTTAGCATTTAAAATTACATCCCACTTAACCCACTGAATTTTCTTCTCATTGTCATCTATGCCCAAAAAAAGGTATCTCTAATTGATTCAAGATGTTTATTGACTTGAGTAGGAAGAGGAAACAACGAAAGATAATATATTCCAAGACTTCCTAAAATGGACTTAGCAAGGGTAAGTCTCCCCCAATCGACATCAATTTAGTTTTCCAATTCGCCAAACGTTTTAGAAATTTACCCACCAATATTATAATATACATGCAATCTTCGTAAACACAAAAACACAATTCAATAATATTACTCTTTTACTATTTTACACAACCAACTTTAATTTGTAGGATTTACTTCATACATCTTGTAGTTATAAACCATACGAAAGAAACAACATGAACAAGAATACTAAAACGGACATTGATTAATTAATGTTAGACAACCAACATGATTACACGACGCATTAGTAAAACTGGATTGTGGTTTGTTGAACTTTATTTTTGCACGCCATTCGTGTTGGACCAAGCGTCCAAGCTTCCAAAAACACACATGAATTCTAGATTTCCTTTTCTTTTGAGAATTTTTACGTAGACATCAAAGAAATTATAATTGTAACCCATGTGTTGGTTACCTTCTTTTAGTTGTTTAACAACAAATTTAACTTGGTCCAAGTGAAACTATAATCTAAGTTGAATGACGTTCTTTGACGTTTTTATAGTTGTACGTGTGTCATTTTTGAGATCTTTTTTCATATTTGATGGTTTATCCCTATTCTAACAAATGTAAACACAGCTTAACAATCATTGGATTATGATTTGACACAATTTTTTTTTTTTTTTTTTTTTTTTTTTGTTACTTGTTCTTATCATAGCATACTTGCAAATCAAGAAGCTATTTATCCCCAATTGGATGGTTATATTCGCCCATAAAAAATACAAACTTGACATCATGGTATCCAGTTGTATTTTATAAACCAATGGTAGTGCATCGTCAAAACTTGACATAACATATAAAATTCCAATGAAATTATTGTTGATATTTTTGCATTTATATCCTACGTGGTTGGATATCCTCTTTCTGAGGGCATGCATATATATTTTAAAGGGATGACTTTGAAAGAGGGTACTTATGGAATAAGCCACATGCTAAGGTGGAGTAGACGAAAGGGTATACCATTCCCGCCTGCACAAATTTCAGTGACTATATAATATTTCAGGACAATCTTACATAAGCAGATAAGCTAGTGGATGGTGTTTATATGTTACTCGTAATTCTTAAGCAAGATAATTTACCGGAATCATAACAAGTTTTTGTTAAATATTACGTATAAACTTTAATAGGTAAATGTCTAGTATTGAACCCGAGACCTCGGGATTGCACACAATACAAACGAGAGTCAAAGATTAATAAATATTACTCCCTCCGTCCCATTTAAAGTGTCCACAATGGAATCTTTGCATGTCCCATTTAAAGTGTCCACTTGTACCTTCCAACCAATAAAATAAGAGTTTAGTGGGTAAAAGTAATATTTGATTGGTGGAGAGTTTAGTTAGTGGAATCTCCTAAAACTTTGTGCATTATGAAAGTGGACACTTTAAATGGGACGGAGGTAGTAATTGTTAGATATATTTATTAATAACACAAGTTTAAGGACTGATGATCGTTAGTTATTAAATGTATGGACTAACTATCGTTAAATAAGAAGGAAAAGGACTAGATTGTAAATTGGATGACAAGGAACTTCCGGAACACCCCCTTGGGCTTAGTGGCCGGTCGACAAGGGTATAGGGAGACCCAAACCCACTCCAACTTGTTCTCCAAGTTTCCTCTAGTATATATACAAACCCAAGGGTCATTGTTTCTCACCTTTTGTGCACACACAATACCCTAAAGCTTTGGTTTTCCTTCTCTTTTCTTCCTGCCGATCGTACATCCCTAAACCTTAGGGATTTCGATTTTTGTTTTTACAAAACAAATATTTGTGTTTAATCTTGCAATTAATTTGATTCGGTATTAGTTTGTGTGTACAAGAACGAGGTAACAACTCATTATAGTTGTTATCAAGGAATCGATCAATAAAACGGTAAGGGATTGATCATTGATTCATAAACCCTAATTAGGGTTCATCAATTAATTCAAGATTTGCTTATTTGATTCTTATTCGGGCTAGAATCACCACGGTACGTTCCTATTTATGTTTTAGTTAATATTATATGTTATACTTGATCCTTGCTTCCGCATACGTGTACTTTGATTGTTAAATTCTAACAGTGGCATCACGAGCCATGTATAACATGTAATTGATTACTAAAACGTAATAAAAATCGGATCTTTAATTGTTTTAGATACATGTTTTGATCTAGGGTTTTTTCTTTTTAATTTTTTTTATAAAAATTTTGAAACCTTAACCCTAATTTATGGGGGGGGGGGGGGGGGGGGGTTCAATTTTCCACTTAAAACCCTAATTAGGGTTTGTGGTTTATTTGATTATTTGTAATCACTAGAAACCCTAGGTCTTTAACCGGTTATGTGAACGTATCTTATGACCTATGTACTAATTGTTAGGTTTTATCCGTGACGAAACATGCATGTTAGTCAGGGATCTTGTTTTTTATTTGTCACATGTTTTAGATAGATCTAAAATTGGGGAAGACTCCAATACAAATATATTAAAATCAGGGGTTGCTTTTGGTTTATGCAGTTTTGGTTTATTTTTTGTTAGCTTTGTTATCTTAGCATTGTTGGTTATCAGTTTGTTCTTGTTCATTCGGTTTTGTATTTCTGTTTCTAGGCAAGATATGCTTGGTTTAGGGGTTGTCCTTTCCTGTTCTATCTTGTGCTACCCTATGTACATAACTCTTATTTTATTTAATATATTTTACCTTTTTGTAAAATATATATATATATAGATATATATATATATATATATATATATATATATATATATATATATATATATATATATATATATATTAAAATCAATTTATATGCTATGTGGTGTGTATATTAGCTTTGGCCTACACAATTGATTCGTCAATGTATGTGACTCTCTTCTATTAAGAGGAGAAGGCCTTAGTTGATTACATGCATTATTATACCTAGACTTGATTTTATTAGGATCTTTTCTGATAAGGATTGCATGTGGCTAATTGTTTCACTTTATTTATTATTGGTTGTTTTGTTTTCTTTAAATACTTGTTTTATTGTTAATTGTTTGACATGATGTAAGCAATAAAAGGGTGTTTCTTCATAAAGAAAATAATTCAGACTAATAATGATGAAACCCTAAGTGATAAAGATTGAATCTTGTGGAGTCTTATGTGCCAACAACGGTTCACTTCGCGCGGTAATTCGCTCCAAGGCGAGACTAGAAAGATTTATACTTTATTACATATTTTGAGATTGAATCCATAAATTTTTGTTTGATTGATGTTTTGTACAAATATGCTTTTAAAAGTAACTCTTTTAAGACAAAATTCATAATTGTGATATGAAGGCTTAGAAAAGAGCCTTAGAGTCTGCCTTGGTTATCACACTCTTGAATACGTCTTAAACAAATTTCTTTTAAAATCATTCTTGTAGAAAGTCATCTTAGGGTTTTTTAAACCTCAAGTAAAACTTTGTGTATTAATTTCAAGAATTGGTAATAAAAAGTTTTTTTTTTGAAAACTTATGCTATAAAGATGAGTGCATGTATCTTTATACATATTTTGATTGACATATCAAAATTGAATACCCTTAAAATTTAAGTTACATGCCATCTATCTATAAGGAACACTTGGAATTTTAATTTAGTAAACGTGAGACCTAAGCTAAATTATTATAACAAGGTAAAATTCTGTTAATGCGTGAGACCATAGATAGTAATTTTACAGTTTCTAAGGTAGACGACTTAATTAAGTTGTGCGTGAGACCTAGAACTTAAGGCATGAGATGGGATGAAACATGCTTACAAGGCAAATTGAGGAATCAATTTGATGTAAATCCCATAATGATCTAGGAATTGGAAATCTTGTTTGCCAATTATTGTTCGATAGATTACCATCTTTTATACTTTCACCACTAGCAGATCAACTGATGTGGTGGAATCTATATACAGTTGGATCCTAGATTTTCAAGAAAATTTTGGTGGTTATATGAATATAGCCTATGGGTATTTTATTTTCTTGAAGATATTTATTATCGAAAATACTAATGTTTGAACTTTTATCTGTAGATATGGCTCAACCCGATAACCCAACTGTGATTTCTGCTTTTAAGAGTCATCTTGAAAGAGAAAAATTGACTGGAAAGAATTTCAATGATTGGCACCGTTCGCTCAGAATTGTCTTGAGGGCGTCCGGAAAGCTAGATTACTTGACCGATGAATGCCCTGCTGAGCCTGCTGCTACTGAACCAGAAGCAGTAAAGGCGGCATGGAGGGTGAAGCGTGCTAAGTTTAATGAGCTTGCTTGTTTAATACTCACTAGCATGAGTGCTCAGTTACAAAAGAAGTTTGAGTACTACTTTCCTAAAGACATGCTTAAAGAACTTCAAAATTCTTATGCAAAGTCTCCTGCAGTTGAATTGTATGATGAACTTGACAAGCTACACAACTGCAAGCATGGTGATAGTAAAACAGTTGAATATTATGTGAATGAGATGAAAGAATATTTTGATCAACTTCACAGAATTAGATTTGGTTACCCCGACAATGTGCAAGTGCACTTGATCAACAAGTCCCTTAACAAGGACTTTGCTGGTTTTGTGCAGAATTTCAACATGCACTGCTCGGGGAAGACAGTCTCAGAATTACTCGCATTGCTTGTTGATTATGAGAAGAGTCTACCAGCCAAGGTCAAGGCCCCTACCCCGCAAGTGTTGGAGATTCATGGGGGGAGAATCCAGAAGAAATCGCATGTGAACAAAGGCAAGGGGAAAGGTGATAAAGGCAAGCAGGTCATGGCCTATCAACCACAACCCAAGATGAAACAGCATCAGCCTAAGCAGAACAAGGTGAATCCGCCAAACAAGAAGGATCAGGCTTGTCACCATTGTCATTAAAAGGGCCATTGGAAGCGCAATTGTCCTCTCTACATTCATGACTTGTGACACAAGAAACAGGGTAATGAAGTTGGTAACCCCAGTTCATCAGGTGCGTTCTTTATGATTGAATTATTCACTCTTACTCCTAAATTGAATTCATGGGTATATAATACGGGATGTGGCATTCATATTTGCAATACCTTGTAGGGGTTTAGAGTTGAGAGAAAGTTGGCCTATGGACAACAATTCTTGCACGTTGGTAACGGAGCGCATGCAGGAGTTGAAGCTATAGGAGTTTTTAATTTAGTGTTGCCTTCGGGCTTAGTACTATCTTTAAATAATTGTCATTATGCACCGTCAATTGTTAGAGGTGTAATTTCACTTTCATGTTTGTTGAACCTTGGTTTTGAGCATACTAGTTCTAGCAATGGAATTTCAGTTTCTTTAAATGGTGTTTTTTTATTTTAATGTTATTGCTGTGAATGGTGTCTTTGAAATTGATATGAATGATAATGATAATGCTTTTGTTAAAAATAATTCAATGTATAGCATCAATAATAAGAGAATCAAGAAAGGTCTGGATTCGTCTTATCTTTGGCATTGTCGACTTGCTCACATTGGCAAGGCTCGCATGAAAAATCTGCAACATGATGGGCTTTTAGATAAGATCAATGATGAATCATTTGATAAGTGAAAATCTTGCATTGCTGGGAAAATGACAAAGAAACCCTTTAAAAATAGGATTGAAAGGGCTAATGATCTACTTGGTCTTATTCACACAGATGTGTGTGGACTACTTAGACATGTGTCAAGGAGGGGTGGTAGCTACTTCTTAACATTTACGGATGACTACGGCCGTTATGGTTATGTTTATTTACTTAAACATAAACATGAGGTGTTTGAAACATTCAAAGTGTTTAAAGCAGAAGTAGAGTTGCAACTTGGAAAGAAGATTAAAGCTCTTTGATCCGATAGAGGTGGTGAATACCTGAGTCAGGAGTTCATAGATTACTTAGCTAAGGAGGGAATTGTCCAGCACCTTACTTCTCCATATACTCCACAACAAAATGGTGTATCTGAGAGAAGGAATCGTACATTGCAAGACATGATACGATCTATGTTTAATCTAACAACTCTTCCTTATTCGTTTTGGGATTATGCCTTAGAATCTGTGGTTCGCATTCTTAATATGGTTCCAACAAAGAAGGTTAATAAGACTCCATATGAGTTATGGACTGGAAAGCTTCTAACTTGTCTTATCTTAAGGTCTGGGGTTGTGAGGCGTATGTTAAACGTGACTCAGCAGAAAAACTCCAACAAAGATCTGTGAAGTGCATCTTCGTAGGATACCCTAAGGAAACTATGGGTTACTACTTTTATTACCCACCTGAAAACAAAGTTTTTGTTGCAAGGTATGGAGACTTCTTGGAAAAGGAGCTCATATCTCAAGAATTCAGTGGGAGAGTATATGATCTGGAAGATGATCATGAAGATGTAGCACCTTCTGAAAACACTAGCCAACTTCCTGTGGAACCTGAAAGTTTAGGTCCTCCACCTGAAGTTGAAGTGGTTCCCATTCGTAGGTCAACTAGACCTGTGAAAGCTCCTACACGTCTATGTCTTAATGTAGAGTGGAGGAAAACTTGATAGGGGATCTTGATGAACCTACAAGTTATAAAGCTGCCATGAATGGTCCTGAAAAGGAAAAATGGCAGGTTGCTATGAATGGGGAAATGCACTCCATGAAAGATAAGGAAGTCTGGGAAGAAGTAGACCTACCTTCGGGTGCCAAGTTAGTTGGGAGTAAATGGCTCTACAAGAAAAAGACTGATATGGATGGTATTGTACATACCTATAAGGCCCGTTTGGTAGCTAAAGGCTATACTCAAACTTTTGGTGTTGACTATGAGGAGACCTTTTCTCCTGTAGCTGACATTAGGGCTATTAGGATTCTTATAGCCATAGCCGCTTACTATGACTATGAGATTTGGCAAATGGATGTCAAAAACGCCTTCTTAAATGGTCGCCTAGATGAAGACATCTATATGTCGCAGCCTGAGGGGTTTGTGAATCTGGAATTCCCAAATCGTGTATGCAAACTTCAAAGATCCATTTATGGACTGAAGCAAGCATCACGACAATGGAATAAGAGATTTGACAGTGAGATTAGAAAGTATGGATTCACTCAAAATCTTGATGAGCCATGTGTATATCACAAAGCTAGTGGGAGTAATGTAATTTTCCTTATTTTATATGTTGATGACATATTGATCATGGGAAACGACATTCCAAGTTTGCAAAAGGTTAAGGCATATCTTGGAGGTTGCTTTTCTATGAAAGATTTAGGGGAAGCTGCATTTATTCTGGGAATCAAGATATATAGAGATAGATCTCAGCAATTAATTGGATTAAGCCAAAGTGCTTACATTGATAAAATATTGAAGAGATTCAATATGCAAAATTCCAAGAAGGGATATTTACCGAGGCAAGAACAACATGGCTTGAGTGAGAAAGTTTGTGCTTCAACACCTGCAGAGGTGCAACGCATGAAGAGAGTCCCTTTATGCTTCGGTTGTGGGATCTATTATGTATGCGGTGAAAAGCACAAGGCCTAATGTGGCGTTTGCTCAGAATTTAACCAGTCGATATCAGCAGAATCCAGGGGAAAAACACTTGACTGCTGTTAAGAATATTCTTAAGTACTTTAGGGCTACTAAAGAGATGTTCTTAGTTTATGGGGGTACTCCATCTGCAGAACTTGATGTTACAGGTTACTGCAATATTTCTTGGAAAGGTGATAAGGATGATACGAAGTCTCAGACGGGTTATGTCTTTGTCATTAATGGAGGAGCTGTGGATTGGAGGAGCAAAAAGCAGAGTGTACTAGCGATGTCTGCTATAGAAAGTGAGTATATAACTGTTTTAGAAGCTGCAACGGAAGCTATTTAGATTAGGAAGTTTGTTTCAGGGCTTGGGGTTATGCCTTCGATTCGACGACCTATAAAAATGTATTGTGACAATTCAGCTGCAATTACATTTTCCAATGAACCTGGAATCATGAAAGGCACCAGACATTTCCCGATTAAGCATCAGTATGTTCGAGAACAAGTCGAAATAGGTGAAATCGAAATGCTCAAAGTTCACACAGATGAAAACTTAGCAGATCAGTTAACGAAGCCTCTACCTGGCACCAAGCTTTACAAGCATGCTAAAGGAATATGATTTAAATTAGCTGAAAGTTTCATGTCTATTTGTGATTAGTATTTGGATAAGGGATGTAATGTACAATTATTATTTTAATGAAATAAAATATTGTTTATGTTTATTTATTCATTGTCTTAATAATATATCCTATATTTGCATGTTTAAATCCATGAATAAATTATTATTCTAAATTGTCCGTTGTCGATTAATGATATGGGAATATCATTAAACTAAGACAAATTTGAGTATTGGTTTAGGATATACTTGAAAGTATATTGATGCGAAGTCATACCAATTTCACATGATATTCAATGAATTGAATATTGGACTTATCCCAACAATATGATTTAATATTTAATGTGAGAATCATATTTAAAGTTATCCTCAGACTTGAGATACCAGATAAGTGTCATGAATGTAGTGCATTTTTGTGAAGCAATCTACCGCTCACCGTATTGGGATACCAGATAAGTTATCCTCAAACCCCTTGCCTCTTAACCTAGAGGTCAAGGGTTCGATCCTCACTCCCTACAAAAGGCCGGAGGTCCTTTCTACCTTAGGTAGAACCGGAAGCAGCCTCTCTACCTTAGGTAGGGGTATGGTTGTCTACATCTCAACCTCCCCCATACATCGTGGAAGACGGTATTGGGACCCATAACCCGTGGAAGACGGTATTGGGAGTTACTTTTTTTATTTTTAATCTACCACTCACCGTAATAGGGAGTTATATGGGTTGTTTTCAGAAGTGTTGCAAAGTTCATGTGTTATTCTTGTAGTCAAGAGAGAATTTGTTCCTTCTGATTTGTTCAGAAGTTTAATACTGCTGGGCCCCTCGTAGGGTTGACAAAATGTTTGCGTGGCCACGCCCAAAGTCTATCTGGGATACGTTCAGATATTTTGGTAATTTTGTTCAATCATAAAGAGACGAGAAACATAATATTAATAAAGAATCTCACATCTTTATTACATGTAGTATTAGAAACAAAAGGATAATTATAATGATGAATCATTAAAGGTTTTCCAGGAAACCTAGCTCGAGTCGTGTTGGGGGCATTGGAGTGTTGCAAGACGCTAACCAATGTCATTTTACTATTAATGGATATACGAGTGGGAGCTGTTAAATATTACGTATAAATATTAATAGGTAAATGTCTAGTATCGAACCCGAGACCTCGGGATTGCACACAATACAAACGAGAGTCAAAGATTAATAAATATTAATTGTTAGATATATTTATTAATAACACAAGTTTAAGAACTAATGATCGTTAGTTATTAAATGTATGGACTAACTATCGTTAAATAAGAAGGAAACGGACTAGATTGTAAATTGGATGACAAGGAACTTCCGGAACACCCCCTTGGGCTTAGTGGCCGGTCGACAAGGGTATGGGGAGACCCAAACCCACTCCAACTTGTTCTCCAAGTTTCTTCTAGTATATATACAAACCCAAGGGTCATTGTTTCTCACCTTTTGTGCACACACAATACCCTAAAGCTTTGGTTTTCCTTCTCTTTTCTTCTTGCTGATCGTACATCCCTAATCCTTAGGGATTTCGATTTTTGTTTTTACAAAACAAATATTTGTGTTTAATTTTGCAATTAATTTGATTCGATATTAGTTTGTGTGTACAAGAACGAGGTAACAACTTATTTTAGTTGTTATCAAGGAATCGATCAATAAAATGGTAAGGGATTGATCATTGATTCATAAACCCTAATTAGGGTTCATCAATTAATTCAAGATTTGCTTATTTGATTCTTGTTCGGGCTAGAATCACCACAGTACGTTCCTATTTATGTTTTAGTTAATATTATATGTTATACTTGATCCTTGCTTTCGCATACGTGTACTTTGATTGTTAAATTCTAACAGTTTTCTCGAAAGCACTACAAATCCCACAGTTAAGGAATGAATATAACAAGTTTTCCCAAAAGCTGAATACGTAAACAAAGTCGTTTTCTCGTGTGTTTCTCATTAAAAAAATAATACGATCTTTATAAAGATGATTAGATACGTATAATAAACAAAGAGTATTTAGATTAAATATTACAAATATGGGTATAAAAATAAGCAGCAGCTAAGCTACCTCCCATTGACAAATGAGGCCGCCTTTCACGAAAGAATCTGGCTTTCTTGATTGTGAAATACGCAAAAACAACAGGTACATATATTGATACATATAGATATACGTGTTTTATTATATAATATACACTTGTACATAGTTTAATTAGTTTGGTTTGTTGATTGTTGGTATGAGTTGGTAAAGGTGTTTGCTTTAGTTGTTGTATAATTCTTTTTTCTTCTTTCTGTAAAGTTCGATACCATTCAAACTTCATTCAGCACATACTAACGGATGATAAATCACACCCGGAAAAATAATACCCTAATTCACTAGAATATTATGGAAATTTAATGGACTTCTAGAGGGTGTTTAGGGATTTTTTCTTTTTTTTCTTTTTTTTCTTTTGTTGTTATTATTATTTTTTGCTTATAAAAAAAAGTACTTTTAAACTGCTTAAAAGTAAGTATTTTTAGAAAGAGTGTTTGGATTTGCGTATTTTGTAAAAGACTGGATAAGTACCCGTGTATAGCGACGAAATTTTATAGCGACAAATATCTATACTTGTGATTTTATTATTAAGTGTTTTGTGTATTGTTTGTGCATGCAACGTAAAATAACAAAAGAGTAAATTGCAAAAATCAGTCTCGTGGTTTATAGTTTTTGGCATATAACGTCCTATCTCATACTATTAGCACTATTCATCCCTAAGTGGTCAAACCATCGCCACTAATCATCACTGAGGACTAACGTCGTTAGTTTTTGCCGATAAATACCCCATGTGCATATCACATGAGGGTATTTCTATCATTTAAGCTAATGGCTAGGGATGATTAGTGCCAAAACATAAACAACACGGATGATTTTTGCTAGGGGTGAGCATGGGGCGGGGTGGGGTGGTTTTATGGTAAAACCAAAACCGAACCGTATATTTCGGTTTTTGAAAACTACAAACCGTTTGGTTCAGTTTGTTTGGTTTCGGTTTTTCGGTTTTTAATACTGAATCGGTTCGGTTTTTGTTTATATTCGGTTTTTTCTTACTTGAAAACAGTACAATTTTAATCTTATATAAAGTTTACAATTCCAAGATTTCAAGCAAAAATATTTAACAAATATCAATAATAGCATAATATCTAGTAATTCAAAGCTTCGAAAAAATGTATGAAACAACTAAACATTAATCAAAAATAGCAAAATATAAAATGCATGTCTTTGCGACTTTGTGACTTTGCACTTTTCGTTCACAAAAACATTCAAGAATACTATTGTTCGAAAACAAAAATATAATATTTATAAATATAACAAATTTGAAGTTTTGAACAACACTATTGTTTTATTTTTCTAATAAATAAAGTTGGATTCTCAAAAGTTTAAAATTAAATAGCAAATCTTGTATATAGATAAAATTATATAAAAACATATATACAGATGCGGCAGGGCGGTTTTGTTGTTCGGTTTTTTTATGAAACAAAAACCGCCCCAAACATTCTGTTTTTACAATATTCAAAACCACCACCACCGGTTTGTCAAAATGGGTGGTTTTTTCGATTCGCATTTTTTTATTTTTTCGGTTTCGATTCGATTTTTCGGTTTTTGTGCGCACCCTAATTTTTGCAGTTTACTAAAAATAAATTAAGCCAGTTATTATTATTATTATTATTATTATTATTATTATTATTATTATTATTATTATTATTATTATTATTATTATTATTATTATTATTATTATTGTGCTCACCCTAATTTTTGCAGTTTACTAAAAATAAATTAAATCAATTATTATTATTATTATTATTATTATTATTATTATTATTATTATTATTATTATTATTATTATTATTATTATTATTATTATTATTTTTATTATTATTATTATTATTATTATCACTTTTCATTGAAACCAAGGAAATTACATGAAATTGAAGGGGAGTCTAGACACAATCTGTGCTCCCACTCCTTTTTGAATGCACAAACTAACGCGATGAAAAATAAAAGCACTGCTCTTAACGTTGTTAGAGTGGCTGCTAGCAATAGTCCCGACACGCGAAAGTGTATTCAAAGCTTCCACATCAAGTTCCCCAAACGTGGAAAAGGCGAACGGGATGAACTTGTATCCATTGTCTTCACACTTGGACGCATACTTCTTCCTTTTCTTTTCCACAGCATTATTCAAGGCAGCCCCAGGAGCCCATGACGTTACCCCAGTCCCCGCAAACGGTGAGACCCCAGTCACATCCAGACACGCGTCCTTACCTTGGAACCAATTAAATAGAAGCACATCTGCAGGACGTAATTCTCTCCCCTCCTCTGAAAGAAATCCCATTGGAGCCTCTTTACGCACCATAATCCCAGCTTTGGAACATATATCAACAAGGATATCACGCACCAAATTATTATTATTATTATTATTATTATTATTATTCATTTTATCTTAATTGTATTCATTTTACTTTTATTTTTTTATTATTATTTTTTTAATTTTTAAAATATATTTTTAATTTTAAAATTTTTTAAGAATTTTTTTTATTCAATTATTTATAAATGAATCTATGTATTTTTATTTTTAATTATTATTATTTTATTTTTTTTTCAATTTTCTCTACAAAAGCTACCTCAAACACCCATTTATCTCTATTTACTTCAAACAAAAGAATACCCAAATTCAAAGAACTCCTCACTCCATCTTCATCTTTTTTAACTTCATTTTTTTTTTTATCAAATATCAACCGATTCATTTTCTTTCAACCCTACTAATTTAATCATCTCAAAACACTCACATAGATGTTAACTAGGGCTGTAAACGAACTAAACGTTCAGTGAACATTTCATGAACCGTTTGGTAAAAAGTTCGTTTATGTTCGTTCGTTTATTAAATGAACGAACATGAACACTATTTTACGTTCGTTTAGTTAAATGAACGAACATGAACAAAAGTCTCGTCCGTTCATTTGTGTTCGTGAACGTCCGATTATGCGTTCGTTAATGTTCATTTATATTTATGTTATCATATCTTTTAATTTTATAATTTTAAAAATTAGTTTGTTTAAACAAAACAACACTCATAAAACAATATATTGTGAAGAATTCAATAAAGTTTATGTTTGTTTGTCTATTTTCATTTATGTTCGATCGTTTATGTTCGTTTAGCGTTCGTTTAGTGTCTTAATGAACGAACATGAACAAATCATTTTCTTAATAAACGAACATAAACAAGAAAATTCGTCCGTTTAAGCGTCCGTGTCCGTTTATTTGTCCAGTTAAAATTAAATAAACGAACATGAACAGGGCTACGATAACAAAGATTGGATAATTTTAAAAACGATATTAAATCATCAAGAAGTCTCCTCATTTTTTATTTTTTTTAAAAAAAAGTAGTTAATTTTAAAAATAATATTAAACTAAAAAGGACAACATTTAAGAGAAGACATAAGGGCATAATAGTAATTTAACATTTATCATTTTGAGAGTTTAAGCAAAAACATTTTCTCTTTATATATAGTAGAGATATGCGTGTATCTGTGCGTAGCGATGGAATTTTATATTGGCAAATAGTTATAGTTGAGTATTGTGGTTAAGTGGTTCGCGTAACGTCTAGCATTTGACGTTGATGAGTCTTTCATCATCAACTGAGATAACAACATCATATATACAAGTTTCAGTTTAACAAACTATGGGCTGAAATATGAATTAGGATTGAGAGCAAGATTGTGATGAATTTATAAAAATGGTAAAGATTGAGTAATTTTAAAAAACAAAATCTATTTTTAAGACAACTAAAAAAAAAAAAAAAAAGTGAACATAATATTAAATTTTAAATTTTTTTAAAAATGTATATTGAGTATTAAACATTTTTTTAAAGATTAAGGAAAAACCATTTTGCATTATATATAACTAGACAATTAATCGTACATAGCGAAGAAGATGTATAGTATAGTTAATTTGTGTGTGCAATTTTTAAATGTATACATTGGGTATGGAACAAGTGAGAGTTAAGAAAGTTATCCATTTAAATTATAACTAAGTACTTGAATATTTAGATTGTTTTTACTTTTATAAATAGAAGTATTTTAGTTTAACAATATTACTCATTTTAAGTTTTAAATTCAAAAATCCTGTGAATCAATAGATACAATTTACCTAGAAAATTATCTTCCTTAGTCTCAGGATCATAATTCTGAGGAAAAGTACTGGTATTTGGCTGCATCGAAACAGAATCCACCAATAAGTGTTTGTGTCTATACATACATATATAAACCCATAAAACTAACATGTGGAAAACTAGAATGGGGGTTGAATAGTTTTACATTATTATGAAAACTTAGTTTAGTTTTAAAACCTTGTTTACTTTTAAAACTTTGATTCGATCTTATGTGAACTCAAACCTTGAACAATATGAACAGCTATATCTAAGTATGAACTAAATAATAATGTAAGCTAAGTATGTGAAATCAACACATGTATAATATAAACAATTATAGCTATATACGAGAGATAAGTAAGTAAATGTTTATTTTGTAATCCTTAATTATATTTTGTATGAAAACTATACTTGATCGAAATGATCAATTATATGTATGTTATCTTATTAGTTTAATTGTAAAAACTTTTGTTTGATCTTTAAGTGAAATCAACACTAGCACTATATGAGCAACAATATATATACATCTACGTCTACAAAAGTAATAACGATATAAGCAAGATAATAAGTAAGAGATGGAAAGATCTAACCGCGAGACAAGAGATTTATAGTGGTTCGGCTACAAGGACACCTTCCTTGCCCTACTCCACTCCCCGAGTCACCTACTCGAGAGTTTTCTTCACTATGTCAACACTCCCTTATGCCGGAGAAAACCTTACACAACTTTTGCTTACACCAATTAACGACACTAAGCTAAATGTCGAGTTCTAATCCTAGCTAGAACCAATCTCACACCACTAATCACTACACACTTTCTTCACAACTTCTTCTTCACGACTTCAATCTCTTCACTACTTCTATTTCTTCAAGACTTCACCTTCTTCACAACTAATTCACAAATTGTTCACACCTAAGCACACCACTATCTTCTTCACACCAACACTACTTATTCACACCACTATCTTCTTCACAACTTTTTTACTTACACACCTTACTAGCCTAACTCCTTATATCTACAACTATCTAATTAATATCCACAACTTATACACAAATAAACGAATAATATACAAATGGTGATGTAGAAACAACTTAGATGAAGGGATCACACTAAGTTGTAATACTTCTTGTCTTGATGGATAAAAGTATTCTTCTCTTGCACTTGAACGGTAGAAGCTTGAATCACTTGGAAACAAAAGCTTATGATTATATGATCAAAGGATTAGAAAAAAAAGAAGAGAGGATTTAGATCAGAAAGTTTTAGGTGCAAAAGGTGAGAAAAATCTGTGGAATGAACCAGCATTTATAGGGTAAAAAAATACTGTTTGGGAGCGTGAGCGGTCCCCTTAATTAGGGGCCGGTCCCCTTAATTATTAAGGGGGCCGCCCATACAATTAAGGGGCCGCCCTCCTAAGACGGCCAGAAAAATTGTCTTTTTCTGGGAAAAGTTTATCTAGTGAGATTTTAACTGTTTTTGGTTAAAAACTTGAATTCATATATTTATTTTGAAATAAACATTTTCTTTTATTTCCAAAAATGATTTTGTAAAAGATATAAAATATTTTGTGACATTTTATAAAAAGTCTAGTGTTTAAGAAAAATGTTCCTTTGATCATAGAATGCAATAAACACTTTGTTTATTCATACCTTAAGTGATTTGGATGTAAAGTGAATATTTATCACTAAATACTTGTTTACGTCATAATTTTTGGCTCAATGGGTTTGCGTTTTGTGATTATCAAAATATAGAGATATCGATAAATGTTAATAATGTTTTTAGGCATTATTTATATCAACAATCTCCCTCTTTTTGATGATTAGAAAACCTAAACTCATCAAGTCTAAAAATTAATTTTAGAGATGTATTTAGTGAGTTTATATTCACTTCTCCCCCTTTTGTAGAATCAAAAAGGTTATGCCGACTAGCTTCATAAATGAAGTTAGACGGAATGAAAGCTCCCCCTTGATGTGTGCTCCCCCTCGTTCGATGGCACCAAAGAATCGAGATATGGAATGCTCGCAAGAAAAGTATTAGAAGCACAACCATATATAGAAGAATATGCAATATACAAATAACAAGCATAGCAAACAAATATTAAGGATACATAACAATTAATTCAGAGTGATTATGTTAAAGATCATAATTTGCCAAAGAGAGCCATTGGACTTGCTTGTAACAAAAGGTTGGTTGATTCGTATTTGAAAGTGAAAATCATAAGCGTATAGTATGCTTAGATGGTTGATGATGGAGTGTTTGGAATGAAGATGGTTGAGTTAGGGTAAGGTTGTTAAATTAATGGAGGTATATGTTTGGGTCATGAATGTTGGAGAGTTTGTAGCGGAAGAGGTTGATTAAGGTTTTGGATGTTGTTCAAGTGAAGGTAAGTGTTCATTGAATGCAATGCTTTTTAGGAGAGAGATGCAACAAGACAATTGTTGAAATGTTTTTCAACTTGATTCAAGTTGTGGGGTGATGAAGAAGAGCTAGAGGAAAGTTGTTCCAAGTTGCATTGAGCAAGGTGTAAGGCAAGAGGAGCACAAAGCTCATGGGCTTCCTTGAGTTCTTCAATGAACTTCAAGTGTTCGAAGAAAGGTGATTTGACATGCAACATAGGGATAACATGTGTGTTGGTAGAAGGTGATGTTGATACTCTTGGTGGTGGAGATATTTGTGAGTTTAGGTAATCATGAATGGATGAGAATGAAGTTTTGGAAGAATAGGATGTTTCATGAGTGGAGGATGTTTTGGATGGTGGATTGGTAGGTTGAACAAATGTTAGGAATGAGATTGAGATTGCTGTTTTGAGATTGAACATGCTCTTCATATGGCTTATGTGGGTGAGATGAAGGTGTATTTTTGGGAACAAGGATGGATGTTTGGTTATTATGATGAGGTTTGTGAAAGGGTTCATTTGAGTGAACATGAGGTTTGTATATCATGAAATATGGTTTGACCTTCATGAGTTAAGTTGTAGTGGTGATGACACACTTTGTAGAGTGTAGGGAATGATTATATGGTTGAATCTTTTTTGTGAGGATGATTAGGTGGAGTTATTGGTGAAGATGAGAAATGAGTATCAAGTAATGTGATTGGAAAGAGCGATATTCATGGAAGGGATTTCTTGGTAGGAGGGTGTTATAGAGGATGCATTAGGTGCACTAGGAGATGAAATTTGAGGTTGAGGTGAGTAAAGGTTATGAGGTTTGAGTGTGTAAAGGTTTTGAGGTTTGAGTGTAAGGTAGAAGGATATGAGGTTTGAGTATGTAAAGATTATGAGGTTTGAGTGTAATGTAGAAGGATATGGGTGAGTAAAGGTTGTTGATATGTAATATTGGTGGGAAGGAGAGTGAGGTGTTAGGTATATAATGTTGAAGACATAAGAGGAATTTGGTGTTGGATGTTTGACAACATCATTTGGTTTGACGGGATTTTAATGGAAGTTAGGCTTTCTTCTTCAAACGGGTTTCTTGGTGGTTTTGGTTTAATGGGAGAGGAAATGTTGAGATGAGTGGAGATTGAGAGGAATGAGAGTGTTTATAATGTAGGATTGGTGGGATCAAGGATAGATAAACCTTGATAGAAGGTTTAGGATAGAATAAGTTTGTGAATTTTGGGAAGTGTAGGATGAAATGGGCTAAAAAATAGAAAAATGAAACAACACCTTCGACCATCAGATGGTCGGTCCCCTTAATTGGAGGTCGGTCCCCTTAATAATTAAGGGGGCCGCCTATCTGGTGATTCTCAGATTGCCAAAAAAGAGTTTTTGGTAGTGAATTGTAAAAAGGTTGTATTTTTGGTTTCAAACAAGTCCAACTCTTTGAGGAAATTAAGCATATACTAATTATGTAGGCAATTAAGTAGCCAAAGCATGTTAACCAAAGAGATTAAGTAAACAAGCAATTTCATCTAGCATGTAAACATACTCATTAAACAAGTACAATATAAGTGCTAGGAAACAATAAGCAACATCAAGTATTTCATAACTACATAACTAGGAGAATTAATCCTAATGTGTATCAATGTAGAATAAGTGGGTAGTTATGATAGCATGGATTTCTATACTTGTTACAAACAAAGTCTTAATAGACAAACCGTGGTCCTCTTGATTTAGTACACTTATAAGTGTCATTTATATAAATATAGATGACAAATATGAGATCACCATGCATGATTTAAAAGAAACGTTTTTAGCATTATTCAACAATGTTTGAAAGTAGGTTTTCAATTAGATGTGAGAGTCATTTGAATAAAATAGATTGAGTTTTACTTCAAAATGTGTGAATAAATGGTAAAGAATATTTTCTCAATCTTTAGTTTTGATCAAAACAAAATAATGGATATTGATAGTGAAAACATGTTATTTAAAAGTGGGATAGTTATTTGAAAAACTATTTTTCAAAATGTGAGTTTTTTGCATATTTTTAGAGATAAGATTTTTGACAACAAATATCATTAATCATATATTTTAAAAGATGTTTATTAAATATCTCATGCTCAAGATGATTAGTTAAGCCTATTATTATCTCATGCTATCGTTTCTACATATTCTATGATCCTAAAGGAAGTGATGACGATAATTTATATGTTAGATGCGAGAGAGTTGAATGGGGTATAACCTAACATCTATAGTTCATTTGTTTACGCACACTTATCTAACTTAATACCATAGTCTACGAGAGCTTGTTTCATCCATAGTTTTCTTACACGAGGAATCTAATCCTACTTCTATATTAACGATTGATCCACTTAACTCATTTCACTTCATCATCATGAGTTTGCTAATAGTGGATATAGAACATTTCCATTTTCTATTTTGTTCGATAATGAACGATTTCATCTTATTCCTAGGAAAGTCAACCAACGATGTTTCTAGGTTATAAGAATATAAGCTATTATGTATATATATATGTATAGCTAAGCATTAATCTAACTAATCATTTATCTAAGCATGCAAATTATAACGATGAACTTAAAAGAAACGCGTACCTTTTAGTCTTCAAAGGAATAACATTAAGCACTTCAAGTGACTATGTTGACTTATAGAAGTCATTTGTAGATAAAATTCCAACTTCTTCGAAGAATGACAACTTAGCCACTTGGTCCCCATTGTCTCATTGGTTTAAAGTTGTTTGGTCCAAACATATTTAACATTTGGCTATGATGCATGTATGGTGGTAATATTCCCCAAGGATTGTAACTTGGTTGATAATTCCACATTTAATGACTAATATTATTGTAGTTTTGTCTATTTTGGTTTCTTCTAGATTGAGGTGTTTTAGATCGAGTATGAGGATTATTTGGTTTTCTTGGTGGTGGAATTTTAGATCTTAATTCGGTCAACGCAAACCACAAGGACGAATGGTGTAGTTTACTCTTTAACTTAGGATACAAGAAGTATTATCTATAGTTCTATACTATGTATAATGAGAAAATTATTTTACTTAAAACTTTAAAGTTGGGTAATGTGTTATATTCAAAATACCATTTTAAATTTTTATTTTTGTTTTCAGTTTTTTTTTAAAAAAAAGTTTGACTTGTTTTTCAAAAGTTTTCTTTTAACCATTAGTAAAAAACGAGCGGGGTACTCACGCGTTGCTGCGGATATGTTGTGGTTAATATAAACTTGAAATAAAACGTTTGAAAAAAATTATTGCTGAAATGTTGTGGTTAATCTAAACTTGAAATAAAACGATTAAAAAAATTATTTTTGTTAGTAACGACTAAATTTGCAAAAGATCGATATCCGCAGAAGAAAAAAAAAATTATTTTTGTTAAATATTTAAACTCAGAAGAAAAAAAGAAAAAAAGAAAAAAAAGGATGAACAGTACTGCTACAGTAATGCTACAATACCGGGACTCACAAAACTACTGTTTTGTCCACTGTAGCTGCTACAGTAAACGATTCCCCCTTTTAGTATATATAATAATTTACTAATCACAATTAATACATGCTATATATACTTATTATTTCAACTCTATATTTAACACTTCGTAGAAAAAAAATATTGTAGAAGAAGATGAACGTTTCAGCTGATTGATTTAATATTTTATTTTCTTTGAATTGAGTTATCGTATGTTACAACTTTTTTCATGCATAAATATTACACGAAACATTTAATCGAAATATCCCAACTATAATTGTTACTGCTATAAAATCTCATAGCTATATACGAATAACTGTCTAGTTTAATAAATTCATTTATTATCTTAACGCTTACAACCAGAAGGGTAATTATATTCTCAATGATTAATACCGAATCCAAAGAATAATTTTGCTACATAATCCGGAACTTAAATTTTGCTCAACAAACATGAATTTGTGGATTAAAAATTGCTTTAAACAAATATCTTAGATATTGCTTTATATATATGGGACCGGATGATGTATTGCGTCCCCAAGGCCCAAGCATGCGCCTCAAGGTGCTTGATTGATTTCTTGAATTATCTTAAAAACATTATTTAATTCATAACTTATCGTTTATAGTTTCAGGGTGTTGATACTTACATCATATAAATTGATACACACCATTATTATGTTGTAACATATACATTATTGATGTAAGTGTGTGCATCAATTTATAAGTTGTTGTGTAAATATCAACACCTAGAGTTTTAGGATCTATATATATATATATATATATATATATATATATATATATATATATATATATATATATATATATATATATATATATATATATATATATATATATATTTTAAAATATTTTGCTACGACTTATCAATGTTTTCTAAAGGCAATCATGTTTATAGATGAAATGCAGCAAGATGTTTGAAATTACAACACTCTATAGTAAATCAAACAATGAGAGGTGAAATCGTAAATTTCTAAACTCTAGAAAACGCATAATCATTTAAGAACAATCACTTAAAAAAATACGGAGTAATAAATAAAAATGAACACGAGTGAAGAACTGACCATGACCCTAGCAACTGAAACGAAACCTTCAAAACTTTAAGCTAAACTATTTCAGGCACACAATCACCACACAATCAGATCGATCGACCCTTAACCATCGTTGAGACGACTTATTAAAAAAAACAAAAAACAAATCCAAAACAATGACGATGACTCGACAGCCCACAACACTTGTAGAATTATGATTCCCTATTTTCTTTTTAGCTAGACTAGAAACTTAGATAAAAGAGTTTGCTTGTTTTATGAGCTTTTCTCCACATATCTCAAGTATCTTTCATGCATAAGCAGTGTTCTAAAAGGCGCGCCTTAGCGCCGCAAAGGCCTCGCAAAGGGGAGAGGCGTTTCTTCCACGTCACGCAATAGATCAAGGCGTCGTCTTAAGGCTTGGCATGAGATGGGTGCGATAAGGTGTACTGGTATTTGAGACGTTTAAAGGATTTAATATTAATTAGAATTTGGGTATCGTATGTGAGGTTTACTGGTATTTGGCGTTTAGGAGTTTGCTAGTATTTGAAGAAGATTACAAATGTAAAAAAAATTTCTTGACTTTATTGCTTATGTATAACACTTTTTGTAAACTCGATGTATATGAAATATGATATACTAATGAAATATAACATAAATCTATAAATCTATATACACTTTTTGCCGCCTTAAAAACGTCATACCGCCACGCCACGCCTCACGCTATTTATAACCTTGTGCATAAGTAAGAAACCTAGCTAAATAAAATCACAATGTATAAAGACAAATCAAATAGGGGGCTACTATAATAACAGGGGGACAAGAGTGGCAGGCAACTTGTCTCCCTCTTTGTCCCCTATTTTTTCCAGCGCAACCCAGTTTTTGTCAGTTTCTGTTCTGTATTTTTGACAGTTTTAAGCGTTTGACATATTAAATTTTATATTTTCTGTTTCGCACTTTCAAGTTTATAGCTTTTTGATATAAATAAAATTATAAAAATAAAAAAAAAATAAAAAAATTAAAAAAATCACCCCCGTCTTTATAAAAAAGTCCACCCCGTCTTTATAATTACTGCCATCAAATAAATCATTGTAAGCAACATGCCTTCGATCTGACAATACAGAGTGATTATTTAATCAAGAGAATGTTTGTATAAGTGTCAAACGAAACAATAATGGGAAATTGGCAAAAAAATACATAATACTTGTCACTTTTTGTCATTGTATGTAGCGTACTATTTTTTTTTATTATATCACCAACCTTTTTAAATCGTGCTATTGTGTGTACTTTGTGACCATTTTACCCTTACTTTTTTCAAAATTTGAAGGGTAAAATGGTCATTTCACATGGTAAAAAAGTCACAAAGTACACACAATGACACGATTTAAAAAGGTTAGTGATATAATAAAAAAAAAAATAGTACGCTACATACAATAACAAAAAGTGGCAAGTATGATACCTTTTTTTGCCAATTTCCCTACAATAATAGGTACTAGTATTAATTGTTATTACATTACAATTAATAAATAAATAAGAATGAAAATTAGTTAAAAGCATCAAGGGCAGATTGCAACTTTTAGCAAATGGAGAGCAGAAAGCAAAGTACACCCTCATTCTTTTGTTCTTTTTATTTAAAGATCAATCATTTATGTGTCATGCCAACAATGAGAAATATATTTTAATAATTTAACCACGTTATGTACTGCTTGATGGAACAAAGATTTTATGGAATACGGAGTATTACTTAATTATTATAAGAACGGTGGTAATTTGGGTTCGAACGATGCTCACTTACCCCTCAAGACGCGTCGCCCTTATGGCCAACACCACCGACCGAAGCGTCGTTTGTTGGTTTTTGAGAGATCTCGGCTGATCACAAGACCGAATTGTTTTCATATGGAGATTGTATTTTGTGTGTGAGAGTGTTTTGTAAGGTATATTTGTGTATAAGTGAGCTATGTATGTGTGGTGATGTTTGTTGTGTTATTACACTATGTTTGTGTTAATGTTGGTTGAGGAAAGAGAAGCTACGTGATACTGAGTTAACATTCATATTTGGGGTCACTATTACGATCATTTTATGATAAAGTATGGTATCTTCCAGATTTATGAAATTATACTTGCAATAACAAGTGACTTAATCTTGCCCAAGCAGGTCACCGTACGGGAGACATAGATAAAGGTAGAGACAAAATTTCCAAAAAAGCCTCAGCAAAAATGTGTCTGAAATTAAACTCAACTAATCCATTTATCACCTAGGTTTTGTTAACAAAAAGAAGATCTATATGATCAAATTTGTATGGTATAATTTATTACAAGGAATCTGGTTTGTTTATGGGTATTACGTAGTATAAAATATAAATCGTTAAAAACCAGTAACATAACATGGTGACTGATATCTTATGTTGTTCTAGGTGGTTAACCAACTGTATCACAGAATCTTGGTATTTTTTAAGTAACAAACTAATCAAATTATAAAGTTGTTGGTGGCTTAACACAAAAGCTGGATACATCCTGTTAATATTTGAGTATTTATTCTTTTGCTAGTTAAGTGATTATAGATTAACCAATACAAGTCTTGTTTAACTGAACCAGAATTCACAAGCAATCAACTGTTTTCATGACCACAAAACGTTGGTATAGCACTAATACCATGATTAACGCTCGTTGATCTAGTTGCGGTACATTATTGAAACTGAAATGATACATGTGTAAAACATCGACATCAAATAGTTTCCAATAATTTTCTGTTTTTCTTTAGTGTCGGTAGGTTAATAGTGTCTAATTAAGATATAAGTTACTAATACAGCTTCTTTCATTTAATATAATTTAACGATATATATTATGTTTAATATGTTAGTGATCGCAACACATGAACCACCAAAGAAACAGTGGTAGTGGAGGTCTCGTTCTTTCTCCTAAAGTTACAACCAATATTTTTATTGTCTTTATGGGGTAAAAGCTTAACCTCGATCCATACCTTCAACCACAAGCAAACAATTTTTTTCTTTTCCTTTTGGTTTAAAAAGTGTATACGCAATATAAGTTCATTTAGGTAATGTTGTATCCAAAGCTACAAATAAGCTCAAATGAGCCAACATCATCCGGATTCGTTGCCAAATCATATCATATGCTTTAGTTGCAATACAAATTCCTATAAAAGTGATCTACAAATCTTCATCCATACAGGATTTGATTTCTTCTACCTCTTTAACAACTGGAAATAGAACCGTCGTCGTTAATACTAATCACGCCTGAAAGGTGACAAATTTTCATTAAAGCAATTAGTACCCAACATATTTTGATTTCATATCAATTATGTTTCAATATGTATATGACAAGTAATCTTATAGAGTTATAGTTAAGCACTTTGCAGTTCATTTTGTTGTACATTGATTATTAGATCATCGACCTTAGCAATATATTGACCAGGCTCAAATATGTCGGTCTAATCTCGGGCTTAACCAGGCTAGGTTCTAATTAACCAGATTTTGGCAAAGATCAGTAGTTGACAACTGTATTTACTAGTATATCATTTTAACCGATGAAGATGGCAAAGCTGAGGTAAAGAACAAATAGGCTGGGTTGATTGGGCACCAATACTTGATTGTCTTTCATTCTATTAATTCGAGTGACAAGTTATATAGGATTATTAAAACTATGTCGAATTACTAGCAATGTGAGACAGATCAACACTATTAGCTTGTACAAAACTGCAAACTTACAAATATGTTATACTTAAGTTGCTAACACATTGGTGACAATGGAATATTACAATTATGTAGATATATATACGCAGTTGAGAATTATATACATGTGTTTCATTACGTGCCATGTGATTATGTGAATGAATCAATTCAACAACTAATAAAGACGTAGAAATGTTCAATGTGTCTGAAGCATTCTGAACATCACTCATGGATATAACTTTCTCATCATAAAAGAAAATTTTTGGAGCTGCAACAATAAAATAAAACCATTTAACCATTACAATTTGCAAAACACATTCCAATAATGATCATGGAACTTCAGTTTGAGAGTACTTCAGGTCATTCTGTTATGATTGGAATATATGCAAGGTCAAACAAAGGCCATGTTGCACTTACTTTTGAATTTGGCATTATCTTTTATCCCTAAAGTCTAAACAGAGATTTGCAAGAAGCCATTATAGATTATTGCATTGACGAGATCAAGGTCATTAGATCGTACCTATATGAAGTATAACCCAAAATTTGAGCTAGTTATTGCATGATTTAAATTGCATCCAAGTCAACGACTAGCAACCTCTGAAAGACCATTCTCTAGTGCCCTCACCAAGTTCTTGAAATAAGATCGAGTCACATTAGTCAAATGGGTTAACTTCAACCTAAAACTATCAAATTCAAACGAGGTAGCTGCATCTACAACTTCTTTTTCAATGTAAATTTTTAATTCCTGTTCAGCACAAAGATGAAGCCTTTCTAATCGGACCTCTGCTTCACCCTGCACGTACTCAAAAAAATTCTTTTTAACCTCTTCTTCTTCGGGTATGTAAAATCCATACACATAAGTCCACTTTAGCACTCGCCTACATTCAATTATCTGTAACCAAGCTTCTGTAATACACTGTAATTCTGTTTCAGGTTTACAGTAATTCAAACTAAGTATCTTGAGATAAACAGTTTCCATCTTTTGAAGATCCAAAAGGGCTCCTTTCCTTGACTTTTCGTTTGCAGCCCAACGTTCATAATAATGTGTGTATCTCATAACTGCCTCCTTAGCTAACTCACGTTGTTGTTCCCTTTGACTAACTTCACCCCTTTCTCTAACATAAGCATTACAAGTACCACTATAATGTTTTCTATAAGGAGCAAGACACAACCAACAAAATTGATGTCCACAAGGTTGTGCACAAGTCATATGCATACAGCCACTATTCTTTTCAATCGGTTTGCTACAACTTGGACAAGACTTCGTGTACGCAATAATCCAACTAGTATTCAAAGCCTCATCCTTATTCTTCAAGGCCCACTTACCAACAGTTTCACAATCTAAAGGACTATGAGTGTCCTCCGTACACTTCCAACAAAAAGCATACTTACAATCACAAGTAACACTATAATTAGGACTATCATCCTCAAAATTATTATCAAATTCAACAGCATAATTGCACCCCGAACCAGGACACCACTTAATCTTCTTCTTATTACTCTCGACATAAGACCTACACCAAAACATCTGATACCTTTTCTTTTCTTTCCTCCCAACCAACACGTTAACCATACTGGGACTAACTGCAGCACGACAAGATGGTTCAGGACACTTTAAAGTCAAACATCCCGGACCATCCTTAATAGCAGTACTAACATAACTTCTCCAACACACCTTACAAAAAACATGACCACACCCACAATTAGCAGAATCCTTAACCATAACAGAATCAAAACAAATACCGCAAACAACTTTCTTTTCATCGTTTTTAGGAAATTTGAGATCATGATCAACGTCTAATAAACCAACAAATTCTCTCGCTTTAACTTCATCTTCAAACCAAGCCTCATGAATATTAGTAAAACTCCAACTATACTTAAACAACAACATGCATGCATCACCACTCGATATGGATAAAACAGAAGATACTTTATTAATATCATCTTTTATACGTCGAAACAGATCATCTTCTTTTAAAATAACATACCGAACATTCTCCTTTTCCGTACTGTCTTCTGAATTGTAATCTTCGTCTTCTTCATTATCTTTTTCATCATCCGATGCAATATTGAGCGAATATTGCAGATCACTATCAAGGTCGTTGAAACTCATGATGAATTGTACGTGAAGAATAAATAAGGATGTTTAGGGTTAAGAAGGATTAAGGAAGGCCGTATGTATCTCTCCCTAAAAAGTTACGTACATCCTTCTAAAAAGAAAAAAGATTAATGTTAGGTATGTTTGTCAACAAGTTTTTATGAGCGTTTTGAATCAACTAAAAACTAACGTTTAGCATTTTTGTACACGGTGCTTATTTGGTAATAAGTAACTAGAGTTTGTAATATTTTTAAACGCTATTATTGTAGCATTTACTAGTAACTAGCGTTTAAACTTAAAATTATAGTTATACAGATTTGTTACCAAACACTTTTATAAAATAAAACAGTTGCTACTTCTAACTACTGTTATTTTCGCCAGACAAACTTTTTGTAAATGTTATTGATCATATCATGTTCGATGATTGTTAACTAGCAGGGATCAATAGCTATCTTAATTAAGGCGGTTACGAAGAAGCGAGAGTTAGTAAAGATCATTAATGTAATAATGTTTAGGAGGTAAACTTTAAAAATATCCCCGGGGGCCAGGGGGTTGGTGTTGGCTAGAAATGACGGCAGCTATAAGTGGTGGTGCTGGTTGATTGGCGGTGGTGTTGGCTAGAAGTGGTGGTGACGGTGAGGTTAGGGAGTGGCGGTGATGGGAGCTAAAATTGGTGGTCGTGGTGCTGTTGGCTAGAAGTGGTTGTAGTGGTGGCGATGGCGGCGGCGGTTGAATCTGGTGGTGGTGGTGACGACGACGGCTAAAAATAAGGTGATTTGAATCAAACGAATTTGTTGGAAAAAAGACCTCATCAGATATCTGGTACTAACCACAAGGACTAATTTGGTATGTTTGCTCTTTTAGTTTTGGTCCTTTGGACTCTCTTGGAAATTGCTTGGAGTTAGAGGATTGGATGTGTCAAGTGATGAAAGTGTTGCTGCCTATTAATAAAGAGATAAAGTCTTGAGGGTGTATATGTGCACTTGTGTAGAAGATTATACTCCCGTTTTGTTGGCTCATTTGCCAGTCTTGACCTAGCCGTTTTCTTTGTCTCTCTCTCAAGAAAACGACTGATCATGGTGCTTGATCTATATAAGTCATCTACTCTCTCACATGTTGATTATCACAAAATATTATTCATTCTCTGGTATTCCATTTTGTGTTCCTTGATTGAGATCAAGTATCATTATTGTGTAACTGTTTGAGAACAGTTTGGTTGTAAAACTCTTATTATTATTAATCTGATTGAGCAAGTTCAGTTTTTCTTCATGGTATCAGAGACAGGTTGCATAAACTTGCTCTAAATATCGAATTAAATTTTTAGGGTTCCATAAAATTTGGGGCTTTTGATTCTCTGAGGTTCCTGGTGATAATTAAGTGTGGTTCTTCCATCCTGGTGGTGTTGTTCTATCGATTGGAGGTGGTTAATTGGCTTTGCCCTAATTTCAAGATTAGGGTTTGATCCGGTGTTTGGGCCTGTACTGATTCTTTGCTACTTCCCTAGACTAAGTGAATCTAGGGAGTAGTGGTGTTGGGCTCGTGCTGTTCTTATGTTATATCCCTAGACTAAGTGAATCTAGGGTGTAGTAGGGATGTTCTTCCGCTGCTGATTATTTGAGTGCTCTGTAACACCTCTCACACCCTCTCTCTTATTTATTTTTTATTTTCTGTTTAGTTAACGGGGAGTAAAAGCTTGGGTTGCTGGAGGTTGGTGTTTGTTTATGGTGGTGTTGGTTTTTTTGTTGCTTATCTGTTATCTGCTTGCTTTATTACTGTTGTTGTGCTTGCTTGCGCCCTTGACCTACCACTTTAGTGGCAAGGAAAGCCTGGGAACTTCCTTCTCTTCCTTATCTTGTGTGCTTGCTTGTTAGATGAATCATGTCTGTTCATGGATATACTGATGATGATATTGATGGTAATAATGTTGATGATACTAATTTTGATAATAATGTTACTTTAATCAGTAAACTTGACCTAAGTCACCCATTACATTTACATCCAAATGACTCTGCTGCTTTAACTGTTATCTCTATAAAATTAAAAGGGACTGAGAATTACAATGTGTGGTCTTGTGCTATGCTTTTAGCCCTTGAGGGCAAAAATAAGGCTGTTTTTATTGATGGCACATGTAGAAGATCTCATACTGATGAAGTGTTGGGTAAACAATGGGATAGGGTCAATGCTGTTGTGCTGGGATGGATTCTAAACTCCATCTCAGAATAGTTGTTTCTTGGGCAAATTTTTTCTAAAAGGGCTTGTGATGTCTGGGATGAATTAAAGGAAACCTTTGATAGGGTTGATGGGTCTGTCACATTTAATCTGCATCATAAGATAAACTCATTAACTCAAAATGGTTCAACTGTGTCTGAATACTTTAACAAGCTAAGCACTTTGTGGAAACAATTTGATGCTATGATAAAACTGCCTAGGTACACTTGTCATGTTGCTGATGATTTTAAAAGGCATAACCAAATGATGAAACTTATGCAATTTTTAATGGGTCTTGATGATACTTACATGCAAATTAGAAGCAATATTCTGTCTAGAGACCCTTTGCCTGATGTGAAAGGTGCTTATGCTATCATCTCTAGTGAGGAATCTCACAGAAATGTTGTTGCTGGAAGTTCTAGTTGAACCCATAATTCTGCCTTTTCTTCCAGAATTGTTAATCAATCTAACCAACCTAGTAACACTTCTCTTAATCAGACCAATAATATCTCTGCTAACTTTAATAGAGCTCCTGATTATAGAAGAAACACTAGTGCTGGTCCCACTGTTACTTGTGAAAATTGTGGCTATGTTGGTCATACTAAGGAGAGATGTTTTAAATTAATTGGGTTTCCTCCAAATTTTGGAAAAAAAAGGGAACAATCAAAGGTCTCAGAACAACAACAAGAAATTTTATTCTAATAACAACTCTTTTTCTTCTAGCCCTGGTTCATCTTCTGGTTCTGGTTCATCTTCTGGTTTCACAGATGAACAACTTAATACTCTTATGTCTCTCATCAAAGACAACTCTCTCGAAGGGAACAATGTGCAAGCCAATATGGCAGGTACTTACTACAACAAGAGTAAAATTTTTAATCAAAACTTCCATAAGTTTTTTTCCACTAATAGCAATTTAAAACCTAATTTAAATTCAGATGGAAAAATCATTGATTATGGTGCTAACCAACACATGACATACACTGATAAGGACTTAGTCAATGTTGTTGACATTTCCAATTTTAGAATAAAGGTTGGTCATCCTAATGGATCAGAAGCCTTTATAACTAAAGTTGGAAATCTCAAGCTAAATGAGTCCTTAACATTGTATGATGTGCTGGTTATACCAGAATATTGTGTCACTTTGATATTTGTTCACAAACTTTCTAAGGATAATAAGGTTTTGGTTGCCTTTGATGAGAACAAATGTTACTTTTTGGATCAGGATTTGAAAACGAGAAAGGTTCTGGGGATTGGTAACCAATGTGGTGGCCTATATTATTTCAATTCTGGAGGTATTTCTTATAATACTTCTTCTTTTGTTACAAACCTCTCTCAATATGACTGGCACTGCAGGCTTGGTCACCCTGCAGACCCTGTTCTGAATGTTCTAAGATCTGATTTAAAATTGAACTCTAATTCTCAAAATATGGTTTATGAAATCTGTCAAAGAGCTAAACAAACTAGAGAACCATTTCCTTTAAGTGATCATTATACAACTGCTTTAGGTGATCTTGTTCATTTAGATCTTTGGGGACCTTACAAGGTTGCTAGTAGAGAAGAATCTAGATATTTTTTGACTATCGTGGATGATTTCACTAGAGCTGTTTGGATATACCTTATCAAAACTAAAGATGAAGTTTTTCATTATATCACTGTTTTTTATAATTTATTTGAAACTCACTTTGATAAAAGAGTTAAAAGCTTTAGAAGTGATAACAGAACTGAATTTGTTAATCAAATCTTTTCTAAGTTCTGTGAAACAAAAGGTATCATCCACCAGACTTCTTGTGCATACACTCCACAGCAAAATGGCATTGCTGAGAGAAAACATAGGCACTTATTGAATGTGGCTAGATCCCTTCTGTTTCAGGGGGAATTCCTCTTAGATTTTGGACTGAATGCATTCTCACTGCTACGTTTCTTATTAATAGATTACCTTCTTCAGTTCTTAATGGGAAATCTCCATTTGAAATGATATATAATAAACAACCTGCTCTCTCTGATTTACGCATGTTTGGCTGCTTATGTTTTGCTACTACTGTTAACAACAATGATAAAATGAGTAGTAGATCTGAGAAATGTGTTATGATGGGGTATTCTAATTCAAAAAAGGGATATAGGTTATATAGTCTTGATAAACATCAGTTCATTTTTTCAAGGGATGTAAGGTTCTTTGAAAATATATTTCCTTTTAGAAAGTCGGTCTTAAATATTGATGCTTCTGAAAATGTTTTACAAGGCTTGAATCATGTGAACTTTTTTGATTTTGAAACCCCTGAACTGCCCAATGATGAAGAGATAGTGGACCAAAAGCTGAATTGTGACTCTGTGTCACAAAGTGAAGGCGACTACTCTCCTTTATCTGGCAGAATTTCTGTTACTGTTCAGAACAGTGACAATGTTTTTACCGATAAGGATGAGATGGTTGCTACACTTGAAGAAAATCAAATTTCTGAGGGCAATTTGAATCATATTTCAAATCCTTCCATTCAGGGTGAAGTTCCTTTGAGAAGGTCTTCTAGACCTTCTGTGTTTCCAAAAAATTACAATGATTTTGTTGTTGACTCTAAAGTCAAATATGGTCTTGAAAAGTATGTCAACTACTCCAAACTTGACTCTGAAAATTTTTGCTTTACCACCCAACTTAACAAACTCAGTGAACCAAAGTATTTCTTTGAAGCTTCTAAAAGTCGCTATTGGATTAATGCTATGAATGATGAAATAGAAGCCTTAAATAAGAATGATACTTACGAAATTTGTGAGTTACCTCCTGGTACAAAGGCTATAGGTAATAAGTGGGTTTGGAAAATAAAGTTTAAGTCTAATGGAGAAGTTGACAGATATAAAGCTAGACTCGTTGTCAAAGGTTGTAACCAAAAAGAGGGTGTTGATTTTGATGAAACTTTTTCCCCTGTTGTCAAGATGGTTACTATCAGATACTTACTCGTTGTTGCTATTCAAAATAGTTGGCCTGTGTTTCAGCTTGATGTTAACAATGCTTTTCTTTATGGTGATCTTGATGAAACTGTTTATATGAAATTACCTGAGGGTTATTTCTCTAATGATGATACCAGAGTTTGCAGGCTTAAGAAGTCTTTGTATGGTTTAAAACAAACTCCTAGGCAATGGAATGCTAAATTGACTGTTGTTCTTATTGAAAATGGTTTTAGTCAAAGTAAATCTGACTACTCTCTCTTTACTAAGTCTGATAATGATGTTTTTCTTGCTCTGCTGGTTTATGTTGATGATATCATTATCACTGGTAATAGTGTTAGTGAGATTGATAAGTTTAAGGTTTTTCTTAACTCTAAGTTCATGATTAAGGACTTAGGGAAATTAAAATATTTTCTTGGGATAGAAGTTAATGATATTGAGAATGGCATTTGTCTAAACCAAAGAAAGTATTGTCTTGACTTATTGTCTGAGTATGGTATGCTTGCTTGCAAACCTGCTAAAACTCCTTTACAATCTAAACTTGTTTTAACTAATGAGCCCAGTGATGATGATCCAATTCTTGATAACATCACTGATTATCAAAATCTTATGGGCAAATTGATTTACCTGACACATACCAGACCTGATATATCTTATGCTGTTCATTGTCTAAGTCAATTTATGCATTGTCCTCTTAAGTCTCATCTCAGAATTGCTCTCAAGATTTTAAGATATCTTAAAGGCTCTCCAGGTATGGGTATTCAGATTAACAAAGAATCAGGTATGTCTCTTGAAGCTTACTCTGATGCTGACTGGGCAAAATGTATAATTACCAGGAGATCTGTAACTGGTTATTATGTCTTCTTGAATAACAATCTTGTTTCTTGGAAAAGCAAGAAACAATCCACTCTCTCTAAATCCTCAACTGAAGCAGAATATAGAGCTCTTGCTTCAGTAACCAGTGAAGTAATTTGGATTTTAAAAATTTTAAAGGATTTGAATCTGGAAAATTTCCTTCCTGTCCCACTTCACTGTGACAGTAATTCTGCAATCAAGATTGCAGCCAACCCTGTTTTCCATGAAAGAACTAAACACCTTGAAATTGATTTACACTTTGTGAGGGAAAAAATTTTAAAGGGTGTGGTTAAGACTGTTAAGGTGGATTCTGCAAATCAAATTGCAGATATTCTTACCAAAGGGTTGGATACAGATCAACATAAGTATTTGGTCAAAAAACTGGGTTTAATAGACTTGTACCAGATATCATATGAAGGGGGGATGTTGGAAAAAAGATCTCATCAGATATCTGGTACTAACCACAAGGACTAATTTGGTATGTTTGCTCTTTCAGTTTTGGTCCTTTGAACTCTCTTGGAAGTTGCTTGGAGTTAGAGGATTGGATGTGTCAAGTGATGAAAGTGTTGCCGCCTATTAATAAAGAGATAAAGTCTTGAGGGTGTATATGTGCACTTGTGTAGAAGATTATACTCCCGTTTTGTTGGCTCATTTGCCCGTCTTGACCTAGCCATTTTCTTTGTCTCTCTCTCAAGAAAACGACTGATCATGGTGCTTGATCTATATAAGTCATCTACTCTCTCACATGTTGATTATCACAAAATATTATTCATTCTCTGGTATTCCATTTTGTGTTCCTTGATTGAGATCAAGTATCATTATTGTGTAACTGTTTGAGAACAGTTTGGTTGTAAAACTTTTATTATTATTAATCTGATTGAGCAGGTTCAGTTTTTCTTCAGAATTGAATCTTACTTGCAAGAACTAAAGCTAGGAATGAATTGGAACGATTTTGTGTTACAAATTATTATATTAATATATTTTATTAAAACTGCGTTTGTATTTCGTATACCCCATTGGATATAAAATGTCGTAAATTTGTTTACAATAATAATTAATATTGAAAAGTTATTGCTCTTCCTTTAACAAAACTCGAAACATGACGATTATATTTTATGTTAGATACATATCATTAGCATTGCCACCGCCCTTCGCTAAAATTTTTAGTGGAGATTCGCGCACAAGTACTCCGTGACAACGTACGGGTTGAAATCCTTGTCATACACATTATACAGATTATCTGTAGAGTTTACCATTTTTTTTTGTTGAAACAACAATTTATCTTCTGTTTTGTAGAGCGATTTACATTCAAGCAAATTAACAAATACGGACATCATCAAAGATTTATATATTAAGAACATTGGATATATATATCTTTGCAGCTGATAGTGTAGGTGCTACTAAGTACTAACCACTAGTCTTGATTGTGATCACTTTTATAATGTAACTAACTTGTATACATAAGAAGTGCAAAAAAGTTAGAAATTTTTCTAGTCTCTCTAGAAACGTGTACAAAAGTGGCATCTAAGAGTTTGATCCTCGATAACAGTTATCAAGCTATCTTCTTTCAATTCATTTCATATGTGGTTTATGACCTTATTTGTTTTTCAGCTTATATTTCATAAGCCTCAATTTTTTTGGCTTATTTTGAGATTTGTGTGAGTCTAATAAGCTTATTATGATATGATAAACTTATAAAAGTCCATAAGTCTCAAAATAAGGCAGAAAATTAGAACTCATAAAATGTAAGCCGGAATCAAATAAGCTCGTAAACCCACATATAAGCTTAAACAAACACCCCACCATCTAAACTGGATCCACTGGTTTGATAACCCGTGTCCCTCTCTTTGTAATTACTTATGATCCCCGCCTCCTAGCTAAACACATATTCGTTGCCGGGGTTAATTCACATCGGTTCCATTAATGAAAAGATGGAAAAGTTCACTCAGCTGGCGAGTGCTTGTGGCAACTTTTGAGCTTCTACATGTCATTCTTGAATATTGTAACCAAAAAAATAAACAAATGTTGAAAAACTACCGCTAACAATTCCGGAAAAATAAATAAATAAAAAATAATAATAAATTAAAAAAAAAAAAAAAAAAAAAAAAAAAAAAAAAAAATTGCACAACTAGGAGTATAACAATGTAAACTAATGTTGTCGAATTGCATGTGGTATTTCTGGTTAAGATGAAAAATGTCATCCAAATACTAGCTGTTAAATAACTGCTTATATATATATAAGCTTGGTCCGACTTTCAAGATTTTACTGGAGTTTCAGCACAGGCTTTCTCATAATCGGTTTCGGCCTAACTGAGCACGCACGTGTTTGGCCTTAGGTCCTAATTTGGTCGATGTTATGAATTACTGTATTGAGTTTTCATCTATATCATGTCAAATTGGTAAAAAAGTTTAGCTATACCATTTCAAAAGACTTCATCTGAACCATTTTTAAAGCCACGCCCATATAGAGCAACTGATATGATCATCAGCTGAATCTTCAATTTTGAAACAATGAAAATACATAATAGATTATGACTGTATACACAATCATTGTAGTTTCGATAAAACTAACAAGATTAATCTCATACGTAGACTCGATCAAAACAAATAATCTGTTCACGGGAGAATTGTCATCCTTTTAATTGGCCTGAAAACAAACACATTTTAGAGTTGCTGAATTAACGTCAATGTACTTTCACGTTGAAAAATAGGAAAAGAGAATTAAGGCCAAGGGATAGGAAAAAAAACATTTGATGCACTTTTCAAAGAGGGTTTGTTATAGTTTCACAATTCCCAAATCACGATAAGTGCCACAAGAAACCACCGTCCGAGGACTTCGAAAAGCTCAATTTTATGTGTTTAAAAAAGAAATCATTTACGATACTTATTAAATAAGTTTGAAGCACTTGAGGTCAGGGTTAGTAGTCCTCATGTAATTCTTCTCCCACTTTTTTAAAGACACCACTTTAACGAATTTAAACCTTTGAATAACCTAATAAGGATAGTGGTTATAAAAGAAAATTTGTAGTCAAGCAGAAAACAAGATAACATACAGTGAAGAAGATGATCATCAAACAATCCTTAATAATATGTACCATAACAAGCAGTAACCGAGTCTCCTATAAAAATAAATCATGTATAACTAGCTTCTTAGTTAAAATATATGCCGCAAAGGGACTCCTAGAAAAATAGAAACTTGCAACTATTAAAAAAAAAAAAAAAAAAAAAAAAAAAAAAAAAAGTCAACGCAGGAGGATATTAGATATATATTATACATGTGCATGTGAAGTTGTGAACTAAAGTATATGCACAAGTAATTAAAAGTAAAATAATAAAAAGCACAACATGTTCAGTGTTCTTACTTCAGGGAAAATATCAAGAAGCATATGAGCATCGGGTACATAACACAGTTTACTTAAGACCAAATACTTGTCTACAAAATACAAGGTTAAAAATGCTCATAGATGCATTCTTAGAAGTTGGTAAATAACAAAAGCAAGATCATTAAGAATACCTTCTAATAGATGTTAAGTTTGGTAAAAGATAACTGATCAGTCTCCACTTGCGCAGCCCTTGCAACCACAATGCACACACTCTATTACGCTTTCCTCCCTTAGGTGCTTGGGCACTCTACAAACACACGTTGTCTGGAAGTTGTGATCACGTGGCTGAATGCATCTTAAGCAGCAAAGTCGTTCATACCCAGGCTGAAAATTCCACAACAGAACAATGAGTATGCATGTAAAATGTACACTATCGATGGAGCGTTCATAATAAGACCTTAATTGGAGACAGATTCCAACTACAGGAGGCAAATTTACATATTTACTAATTGATGGGCTGATTTAAATTGCTAAGAAAGAGAATGAGTGAACCAGGCAGAAAGTCACCAACAGTCTGATAGTTCATTAAATTGTCACAACCCATTAAATTGTTTATATCCAAGATATTATTAATACGTAGTATATTGTAATTAAAAATTATGACTATATGTAACACATAATTCAGTATAGATCTTTAAATGGATCAATGGAATATACTAATCGAAGATTTGAAGGTATGTTGGCCCATTAAAAATATATATTGGCCCCAATAATATATAGCTTTCTTGTAAATTTTGCAAATATATACAAAAGATATATAATTAAAAATAATAAGAACATTAATAAAATTATTAAAAATATACATTTATGCAGATTTATATCAAATATACATAATTTTAAAAATTTTATATAGAAAAGTTCAATCCCCTAGGCGGCCTAGGCGCTAGGCGGTGGTCAACCGCCCGACTAGCGCCTAGCGCATTTTGCAACCTTGACTAAAAGATGACCCATTTCAACGATTACCCAGTTAGTTGCACGTGCTCACCCATGTTGATCACTTTCTACAAATATTAAACCCTAGAAAAGGAACAAAGAAGAAATTTCTGCTTTGCGAAATTTGGTACCCCCGTAAACCCATAAAGTATAAACATCTCAATATCGAGTAGCTGGGCAAGATTCTGGGGCCTTAGATTTGGTCTTATAGATATTAAACAATACTGATCAAATGCTAAAAACATTTTCCTAACTTCAATTTAATATGATTTAAGATTGCACAAATAACAATTATGCGGCCCAGAAAATTTTCAGTAAGCAGGTCAATCACATTAACTCATGAAAAAATAAAGTATAAAAACTTGCCTTCTTCCATTTGGCAATGAGATTACGGTCTGCATAGCCTTGATCCAAGCAAAACTCAAACAATTCAGCTGAAATTTCTTTCCTACGATGGTAAAGATCAAAGACGTAGCGACTCTGCTGATGTGCAATTTTAAAGATCGGCCACAGAGCTTCACATTTTCTCTTCCCATCATGTGGATCATTCTCAGCTGTCAAATTTAGAAATGAAACTGTTACTACTCATTTTCAGAGAAATAAAAAGGCCAACAAGTATTTTAGGGATAAATCATACCTTCTCGCATCTTTGCCTGTAATTCACGAAGTGTAGGTTCTACGAGCTCCCAGCCCTCTGGGTACTTGACACGGTTTGTCTTCACCTTAGGCATGTTTCTGACTGCATTAATCAATCAGACACCATGAACAAAGCATTTTTTACGGCTAATTAAAAATAAGTTTTAAAGGATGAAGAGGTCCATTGTTTTTGTGAAACATGGTGAACTTATGCATCATGATTATGTGGCATGAACAAGCCTAGTATATTAGAGACATACAAACCATTTTTCTACATTCTTTTGAGAACAAAAAAAAAAAAAAAAAAAAAAAAAAAAAAAAAAAAAAAAGATGTTTTAACAACTGTAGGTTTATCAACCATGAAGCTTTCTAACATTAATGCAGTGGTTAAAAATTTACAAAAAGAAAGCTCCATGGTCTGAAAACGTGGCATCAAAAGGCAAGTTTACAAAACCACATAAAAAGGGTCAAAGACAGTGAATGCCCTATAAAAAAAAACCTCATTTAAACAGCTTTAAGCTTATTAGCTTATGCATTACGAAACAACAAAGTAAAACCTAGTGTCTCGGTAATATCACGCGGCAATAAAATGCAGTAATGCTAAAATAACCAAAATGGAGCAACACTTCTTGTGGTAGAGATGAACAAAAGAAGGCAGACTGCCGTAAAATTGTAAATAAGCTAAAAAAAACTAACTTCTTCTAAAGAAGCTTATAACCTAGGCTTAGTGGGTGTTTGGGATTGCTTATTTAAGTTCTTAATGTTTTACTTAAAAGCAAATAAGCCGTTTCTAGTGTTAAGACGAAACTAGTTATTTGCTTATGCAATCTAAATAGCACATAAAGTAAATCAGGCACCTGCGTAAATTTAACGCAGATAAGCACTTAAATAAAGCAAACCCAAACACCAGATTAAGTTAAATCCAAAACATCAATGCATCTTGTTGGGCTTTTTGTAACAAATTAAGCTGATTAAATAATATAAAGCAAAATAATTAGTCTTGTGTAAGCCAAGCAAACAATTAGGGTTCCCCTTTTAAGGAATTTATAATTTACTATTATATAATTACTGTATAATTTAAGGATTAGGAATAACAAACAATTATTGTTAACAAAGATTGTGAAAGAGATGTTACCTGATAAGGCGGCGTTGTTGCTGTTGTGGTGGTTCCGGTGAATGGTGGGATTAGATGTGAGAGTGTCAAGAGAAGATTTAAGGGGTGTTACTTTAAGCTTTACGTTTGGGCTTTTGTAAAAGTACTCTTTACTTGTTAAAAAACTTGTACTCTGTCTCAAATTAAGGGGTGCTTGGTGGGAGGTTAAAGAGGGGTGGGGAATGGGTAAAGTATTTGAAAGGGCTTATATTTCTTAATATATGGTGCTTGGTAAAGGGGTGCAAATGGATTGATTACCCCAAAGTGGGTAATCAACCATTATAGAGTAAATTGGGGGGTAAGGTATTGATTACCCACCTCACTCATTCCTTTGCATTCCTTTTCTCTTTTCTTTTCCCCACTTTGAACCAAGCAGGCCCTAATCCAAAAATAAAAATATGGACAATTATATTGATACGGAAGAAGTATTTTATTTTAAACAATGTTTCAGCTAGTGTTAGAGCGGCAGGTACCATATAACTCGAGTTACGAAGAAAAAAAATCTTAGTCGCATTAACATTTCAGCATTAAAAAAAAAAAAAAAAAAAAAAAAAAAAAAAAAAAAAAAAAAACTCCCTTATCATAACTTAGGCATAACATCGGATCAACGCGAGCTAACTTGGGCTCAACGCGCGTTTCCTAACTTGCTTTATAACGCCATAACTTGGGTATGATAACTTGGCCTCAATGCGGGTAACTTGGCCATAACACCGGATCAAATCTTATGATACCGTGTGCTCTTAGGTGTTTTATGGGGATTGGTTGCGGATAGCGTTATGGTGTATAGTAGTATTAATTTGTGCGTTTATTTTATTTTTTTAATGTATAAATGGGTGTGGAGAAAGTAAAAGTGAAAAAAGTTAATAATTTGGATTGGAGTTAAGTAGTAAATATTTAATAGATTGCATTGTTTTTTAGTTAAGGGTGTTTTGTCGACATAGGGATGAGCATTTCGACCCGAATCCCGGAACCGAACCGGTACCGTATCGAAACGGTACCGTTCCCGATATATGGTACGGTACCGGGACAACGAAATAAGGTGAAAAAAATCGGGATCACTAATTCGGTACGAGACCAGTACCAAATCTGGAAATTCCCGAATAAAAACGGGAAAAACCCGATTTCCCGGTACCGGTATCCGAATCTCGTTCGGTACGGTACCAGTACCACTATTTATGCTCGGAAAAAAAATCAGTACTACTAATTCGGTACGGGATCGGTATGGTACCGGTACCGTGCTCATCCCTAGTCGACAACATTACTCAATGTTTAAGTTTAAATCATGGGCCAATTGCATGGAAATGTAACTAACATGCATTTTTTTTTAATTTTGTGTAGCCAACTATTTTTTATACAAATTCGCATAGCCAAACTTTTGAATTTGATCTGTTCCGTGTACTCAATGGCCGGCTTAGTAAGTAACTTGTTACTATTTTGTTTTTTATTTTATTTTTTTATGTGCCAAAATATCGACATGGATGCCATGTCATTGTAACATGGCACATCAACAATTTCAAATATATTTTCAAACACCCCTTTCACTTAAAAGTATATTAAAAGTATAAACCATCGAACAAACACAAAATATTCTTATGTTATTTGAGTTTTGGTTTTTGTATCAAACGATACTAGCAGGGTACCCACGCGATGCGACAGTAGGTATCCTGTGACTATATTTTCTGGTAATGTGATGTTATGCGGCCATATTTTTTTAACAATTAATTTACAAATAACAATAATTTTAGGGTTGGATCAGTTAAAAAAACCCCTTGCATCTTAACATAGATGTCAATGGTTCGATCCTCACTCCCTACAAAAGGTCGAAGGTCCTTTCCTATCTTAGATAGAACTGGAAGCAACCTCTCTACATTAGGTAATGGTAAGGGTAAGGTTGTCTACATGTCAACCTCCTCATAGATCGTGGAAGACAGTATTGGGACTCATAAAAAATAAAAAAAAACAGTAGTATAATTGCATTTACTGTTAACCGAAGCTACCACAAACATAAATCTTGATTCTTTCCTTCATCATAATCACCTTTAAATTTCCTGACCTACATGCAACCCTTTAGGCATAATAAGGTGATCGAAATTTATGTTTTTATTTTTATTTCAAAAAAATCAATCTTTTTTACACTATATATATATCCCCTACATTTTTATTTTTAATATATACTATTCACATGAACAAAATATCAAAATTAGCCCAAAATCAACTATAAAATAATATACGGCTCAATTACCAAGGTAATTAGTCTAAAACCATTTTTAGCATAAACAAACTTTAATCATCAATATCTATCAATGCCCATAATAAAACTACCAAACAATTTGTAATATCATTTGGCCAGCCCAATTAACAACCAAACTGGTATATAATCCAAATGTTATGACTTATAAATATGTTACAAAACCTAAATTACCTCATTCCTGCCCTAATTTCCCCTACAAAAATACGCAATCATGATTTGCAGCCAAACAAACATCACATACTCTTCATTTTTTTCTTATCTTAATAACCGAACATAACCAACAATATATGTTTGCAAGAAAATCATACCCTTTTTTTGAATATAAAACGAAAACTCTCTCTAAGGTTTTATGTCGTGTTGACCGTGATGGTAGTTTTGGGATGGGGTTATAACTGAGGTAGATATAGATGTTGGGTTTTATTGTTGCTGTATACTTTCTATTCGTGGACCATAGATAGAATAAGTTTGATATTTGTTTTGGCTTCATTGATGATTGTTCTTTTCTTCTTTCGTTTCATCTTCGTTTTTGTTTGGATATGTAACGGTACATTTTTTTCTTCTTTTGTGGAATGCGTTAATCGGTCGAGGGGTGACTGGTTTGTGAATTTTGGAGCCGTCCGACCTTGTGGTTGCAGTGACGACGACTCGGTCAGCGCAGGGGCGACAGATCCGGTTGACTGAACATTGTGCCCAGCCTAATGGCTTTATTTTTAAGTACTTAGCTTAGTAGCTTTGATTAGCTTGTACATTATGGTTAAATGATTATATATTTTGGTGAAGGAGTGAATTAATTAGTGTATTAATTATATGTGTTGAATAGATTGTTGACATTAAAATTATTGTACTTTACATACTTGTGCTTTGTGTTTTATGACTTGTATTTAATTAAAAGCTATTGTACATTGTGCTTAAATGGTTGTAATTTTTTGTGAATGGGTGTTTTTAATAGCATTAATGATGTTTGGTGAAATTTTAGTCTTAAAATGACACCACTTTTTTTTGTTGTTGTATAATATGCTTACTTTGTTGTAATTCTGAAAATTGGGTGCATTAAAGTGTTGTAAACCATGCATTATTTCTTGTAAATTTGAAAATTTTGGAGAGAGAGTGCTTCATGCATTATATGTAGTATAGACTAAGCATAAGAATTTAGACGGGGAATGACTACACCCACCACAACCACATTATGTTTTCACTTAACACTCTGTTCTAAAAAAAATTAAGAAGAAAGTGAAAGAAAAGAAAGAAAAAAAAGGAAGTATAGAAAGAGAGAGAAAGTATAATTGTCTTTCCCTCCAAAGGTAAGATGAAAGCTTCAAAAGCAAAATATCCCCATTTCACCCTTTTACTTTCACTTTCATTCTTAAAAAACTTGAGAACACAACTTTTATAATTTTCACTTTCTTTTTTTCCTTTTACTCAACTTAAAAACATAGTGTAAGTCACCTGATCCTTCACAAAACAAAGACATAGCAAAGACTACCAAATCAACCACACAAACATATATACCCCTATTAAATACAAGCATACCCTACAAATACACTCACACACACATAAAATAAATAAAATTTAGTTCGCTGGTATAATGACTGAATGGTGCTCAAAAGTTGTTAACAACGTTTGGTTTGGGGTGAGCTGGGCGCGAATGGGGGTCTTGCACGCATGATACATGCCCCTCTTACCAATGACGGACCTAGGATTTGCACGTGGATGTTGGACATTTTTTTCGAAAGGGCTTTGCACAATTTTTTTTCATCATACAAACTAAAATTTGCACCATAAAAAATTTTTGGGCTAAATCATGTTGCACTGTAAATAAATAAAGTAACAAAAAAATATCATCGTCGGTTGCACGGACTAAAAAACCCCGGTTTTTAAAAACAGATTACACTACGTGTCTCAAAATTGAGTTTGGCCCGTGCCATACCCGGCACCCAAGTGGGTCCGTCCCTGCCTATTACGGAGTCTTAGTTTCAACATACCCTCTGAGGCCCCGTTTGGTTCGCGAAATCTTCAGGATTCTGATGGAATTGGAATCTGATTCCATTCCATAATGTGTTTGGTTGGAAGATTCAACAAATTCAGAATCTAAATTCCATTCCTTAATGTGTTTGGTTGATAAATGGAATGGAATGAAAATCCTTCAAAATCCAATATGTGTGGAATTCAGCATTCCATAGCAATGTAGGGAGGAATGCTACAATTCCATGGAATTCCATTATGTTTATCATCAAAAATCAATTATTATTATTATTATTATTATTATTATTATTATTATTATTATTATTATTATTATTATTATTATTATTATTATTATTTTTAATTTTTTTGATTATTTTATTATTTTAATTTAATTTAATTATTTATTTATTATATTTTTTATTTCATTATTATTATTTATTTTGTTTACAACATCACTTTATTTTAGAATTTTATAGAATTATTTATTATTATTATTCAATAATATTTAATGATTACTATTTAATTAAATTAAATATAAATTAATTTTAATATATTAGTTTACATATTATTATTATTATTATTATTATTATTATTATTATTATTATTATAAATAGTCACTTAATAAATAATATTCAGTTTATCAATTTTAAACTAAAATAAAATTTTAAATATTTTGATATAATATGTTTCTTCCCGTTTTATTTTTTTCCAACCAAACACGCGCTAGTTTTTTCAAATTCCATTTCCTTCAAATTCCAAATCCTATGGATTCCAATTCACTAATATTTCAATTACTTCAAATTTCAATTCCATAGACAAATTCCAATTCCGCCAAAAACATTCTGCGAACCAAACGGACCCTGAGGACCTCTATCGTTACCAAACACAGAACTTTAGCATACTTCAAATTTCGCGGCTGATTTCATTTCATATTACCAAATACTAATCCACTGTAAGACTAATTATCAAGCACAACCAATAAACGATTTGGCATTAGCACCTCTTTCTGTGATGACCAAAACTACTCTTGTATATATTCATATTTTATGTTGTTCTTTTTTATATTCATTTCGTAATTTTATGTTTTTACATGTTATTATAAATATAGGAAGACAAATTGAACTCTAGTTCAATAATAAATCAATCGATGTTTGAGACTTTTAATTTATAAACCATCATTATATAGTAAGTAATATAACTTCAACATTGTTCACGAAAGCCGAAGCAATGAAAAACATACATAATGGGGAAACCTTCTCTTTTTGCATACATTATTTAACACCTGGAAGTTTTTATGTCGCGATCACTGTTAGTGGACTCATATTTGATATATATATATATATATATATATATATATATATATATATATATATATATATATATATATATATATATTATAGTTTGTATTGGGCCAACCATCAGAATCGAGAACTCGCCAAAACCATCAAAGAGGACCTCCTATACATCGTGATTGCATTTTCCTCACTCATGTCCAAATCTTCATTCTTGACTCCATTTGGCAATGCAAAATCAAACTTGTATATTATATTTGCTATTGCAAGTTCCATGGCAACTACACCAAATTGAATACCCGGACAACCTCTGCGGCCTGAACCAAATGGAAGCCAGTCAAAATGAACACCTTTATAGTCAATGGAATTGTTCAAAAATCTCTCTGGCCAAAACTTTTCGGGGTTTTCCCAAAAGGCCGGATCTCTCCCAATTGCCCAAGCGTTGATAATTGCTTGTGTTCCTGCTCGAATATCATATCCCATTAGTTTGACGTCTTCTGTTGATTCTCGAGGAATAAGAACTGAGATAGGAGGATGCAAACACAAACATTCTTTTATAATAGCTTTCAAGTACTTCATTTTCTCTAAATCCTCCTCGTAAATTTGGGGTCTTCCTTGTGCTATCTCTGTTAGTTCTTCTTGCAACTTTTTCGTAACTCGTGGTTGTTTTATTAGCTCACTCATTGCCCACTCTAAAGTAGCGAATGTAGTATCAGTTCCACCTATAAACATATCCTACAATGGACATAATGTAGTTTTCATTTTATTGTTACTTATATATATATGACTCACTAGACTATAGACCTACAGGTTTCTTAGTTTGAAACTAAATATTGTATTTGAAATACTGTATTCGAAGTAATGTATATAAGAAAAATAATAAAAACGATTTTAACATGTTTCTAGTTGTTAAAATTCATATATATGTTGAATAAGGAAGTAAGTATATATGCATAATTAATCTTAACTATAATGTTGTCACTTGTCAGATTATATTAGTGTGTGTCTGATAGAACTTATTAAATGAAAAATATGAAAACCCTCTTTACAAAGACATCTAAAAAAGACATTGTTTATACACATATTAACTACTCCCTCAGCTTCACAAAATCATTATATTTATTGTGCAAAATATTTAAAATTTTAGAAAGGTCACCAACTATAATAAATAAATAAAAGAAAAAAAAAACACATTGATATAGATTTTTTAATTTTTTAACAACAACTCACTATCACAACATATATATCATGTAACATATCTCATATGTCTAAATTAGAAATTGAAGTCACAACTATATGGTTATAGAGTTTTTCCACAACATATTAATACAAATACAAATCATGATACCCCACATTAATATGGCTTATTTGAATGTGCATGCAGTGTCTCATACTTTTTGATTGCACGTAAACGGTCGATGTGTGTTGCATGACACAAAATAGTTTATCATAAATAGGTGCAATAAGATTGATGATTACACGGTTTATTCAAAATATGAAACAAACATCAATACCGCTTAATTCTGTTAAGGAGATGAGCAAGAAATAAATTGTCGTAAATTTTCAATATTATCTAAAATTATGAAGTGAATTTCTAAAATAATGTAATTAAGTTGTTACACTGCAATTCTAAAAATCAAGAATTGTTTCCTAAGTTAATTAACGGGATAATCTCATTATTGAAGTTGATATTCATGCGCAAATAATAATAACATTGAGTTGCAACAACAAGGTGAATTTCATATTTTCATTACTAGCAGATCAACTGATGTAATGGAACTATGAGAATTTGCAGTTTCTAAATTAGATACCTATTAGAACATGTGTCAATATGATATCAAAACTACTTTAATTTATAAATTTATGAATTCATGAAATGACATAAATTAATAAAGTAATCTAATGATGCTTCAATCTGAATATTTATGTGTTCTTGGAATGACATAAATAAATGAAGAAATAATGTTATTTACATTATTGTGAAGTAATAAATTAACTTGAAATTACTATTGAAACCAAAAGATTGTGTTCATAATTATTTTATTTAAACATGTTTATGTTTCATTGTAAAGATATAAACATAAGAGAAAATTGCAAAAATCGTCCCTGTGGTTTGGCCAAATTGCACGTTTGGTCCGTACTGTTCATTAAGTGCAAAAAAGGTCCGGATTTGGCACTGTTACATGCAGTTTTGGTCCCTCATGTTAACGCCGGTTAAGTGAGTTCCGTTAAGTGGCACTGTTTAATTCACTTTAGGTCCCCAATGTTACACGTTAGCCCCTTAAGGCAGAAATCGTTGCAGCGCCCGTCCTTTTTCTGGAAATTTTTTCTTTTTTTTTTTTTTTTGAATTCGATTTTTTTTTAATTCGAAAAAATTTATATAAATTCGAAAAAATTTATAAAAATTCGAAAAATATAAAAACTCGAAAAAACTTATAAAAATCCGAAAAAAATTATAAAAATTCGAAAAATAAAAAAATTTGATTTTTTTTTAAAATGCGAAAAAATTAATAAAAATTCGAAAAAACTTATAAAAATTCAAAAAAACTTATAAAAATTCGAAAAATATAAAAATTTGATTTTTTTTTTTAAATGCGAAAAAATTTATAAAAATTTGAAAAAACTTATAAAAATTCGAAAAAAATTATAAAACTTCGAAAAATATAAAAATTCCGAAAAAAATTATAAAAAATTATATTTTTTGAATTTTTCGCATTTAAAAAAAAATCAAATTTTCCGAAAAAAATTATAAAAATTCAAAAAAAAATTATAAAAATTTGAAAAATTTATAAAAATCCGAAAAAATGATAAAAATTCAAAAAATATAAAAATTTGAAAAAATTTATAAAAATTCGAAAAAATCTATAAAAAATCGAAAAATCTATAAAAATTCAAAAAATCTATAAAAATTCGAATTTTTATAAATTTTTCAAATTTTTATAAATTCGAAAAAATTTATAAAGAAATTCGAATTTTTATAAATTTTCCAAATTTTTATAAATTCGAAAAAATTTATAAAGAAATTCGAATTTTTATAAATTTTTTGAATTTTTATAGATTTTTCGATTTTTTATAGATTTTTTCGAATTTTTATAAATTTTTTCAAATTTTTATATTATTTGAATTTTTATCATTTTTTCGAATTTTTATAAGTTTTTTCAAATTTTCATAAATTTTTTCGGATTTTTATAAATTTTTCAAATTTTTATAAATTTTTTTTGAATTTTTATAATTTTTTTCGGATTTTTATAAATTTTTTCGAATTTTTATATTTTTCGAATTTTTATAATTTTTTTCGAATTTTTATAAGTTTTTTCGAATTTTTATAAATTTTTTCGCATTTTAAAAAAAAAAATCAAATTTTTATATTTTTCGAATTTTTATAAGTTTTTTTGAATTTTTATAAGTTTTTTCGAATTTTTATTAATTTTTTCGCATTTTAAAAAAAAAAATCAAATTTTTATATTTTTCGAATTTTTATAATTTTTTTCGGATTTTTATAAGTTTTTTCGAATTTTTATAATTTTTTTCGATTTCTTGTAAGTTTTTTCGAATTTATATAAATTTTGTCGAATTAAAAAAAAATCGAATTCAAAAAAAAAAAAATTCCAGAAAAAGGACGGGCGCTGCAACGATTTCTGCCTTAAGGGGCTAACGTGTAACATTGGGGACCTAAAGTGAATTAAACAGTGCCACTTAACGGAACTCACTTAACCGGCGTTAACATGAGGGACGAAAACTGCATGTAACAGTGCCAAATCCGGACCTTTTTTGCACTTAATGAACAGTACGGACCAAACGTGCAATTTGGCCAAACCACAGGGACGATTTTTGCAATTTTCTCTAAACATAAAGTCTTTTAATTATTACAAGACTTATAATAAAGTAAGACGCTATCTTGTTATGTTTTTTTAATTAAGACATATACATGAAGTTATTAAATTATTAAATGACTTATAACGTATAGTAGGGTTATAAAGTTTATGTTTTCTTGTAAAGACATGGATATGAAGTGACTTTGTAAAAAGTACTTGTGTTATAAAGCATGTAATTGGCTTGAAAATTATTATACCATTAAAATGAATTAGTTGGTAAATAAACAAGTCAAAATGAATATGGTTATCTTAAATATTGTTAGATTGTCTTACAATATTAATACTAATGAAATACTAAGTGTTTATGGTATGTTCAGTTAGGAAAATCAAACTCTAGTTATATTGTTTGATTAAAGATAACTATGATTTTTTTTCTTTCAAAAGTTATCAAGGTTAGAATATTGAGTATGACTTGGACATACTTAATAAAACTCCAACCTAGAAGATTAATAAGACATTATCATATGATGGAATGTGATGAATTACATTAAGTCTTAAATTGAAGTTCTAAATTTGTTTAACTGCTTATGAAGAGGTTATTAACAAAGTAAAGTCAGGAACTGTCAATATGTATTTGTAATATCCCGAAAGAGAACATTGTATTGTTGCTTTATTTGCTAAGTATTTAAAGATAGTCTTTAAATTACTAAAAGCAAGTGGGAGTTTTGATCTTTAAAAGATAAAATTACAAGGTACATAATCTTCTAAAATACACTAGTAAATATCATAATGAGGTTGACATTAAAATGTTAAATCTCAAGGTGATGGAATTCTCATTCATAGATTAGCAAAGATATCTCAGATATTTGATTAATATGTTGAGGGCTATGATTTACAGGTTTATTGTAAACCTGATAATCATTATGATATATTACCAAATATGAAATTGGGTATAGTATACATGATATGAATGATTAAGATGATGTCCATAAAGATAATCAATTTTAGAAATGTGGTTTATCTTAATAGTTAGACTAGAAAATGAAGATAAGTTTTTTCAAAGATAAGGTAACCTTTGTGGTTTAAATCTTTGTATAGAAATAATATGGACAATATTGTACACGTATTTAAGCATGTCTTATGACAAGATTATTAATCACACTTAAGCAATTAACTGTGATTGAATTTTCTAGATACATTAAATATATAAAGATTATGATTGTCATATTTATAAAATTGAAAATGGAATATCAAAATTCTTTCTTGAGTGATTACTTGAGCGAGGACGATAAGTAATCAAAAGGAGTTTATAAATTCAAATAAATCTTTGGAGGTGTACAAAGTGCAATAATCCATGGATTGATAAATGCATGCATCTAGAAGATTACTCTTATGTTTAATTATTAAATTCATGTTTTGATTTATAATTGAAATAAGATAATTTCAAAGTATTCCTAAAAGCTAGTGGGAGTATTATGTTTAATTTCTAAATCATATATGTTGTAAAACATATAAAAGTAACATTTCATATAAGTTAAAAGTTAACTCTTAGTTTGGAATGAAACTTTACTTGTAAGATTTAAGAAATAAGACATACAACCTTGGAATGAATGTTTATTGTTGAAACATGTGCGGTAAATGAATCTAATATAACATGATATATCATTTAGAAAGTCTAAATGGATATGAATGACATAAATAAAATCTAAGTATGACTTAAAAGATTTTCATGAACATCATGTTTTATTGTATCATGCTTGAGTACAAGATGGTTTGGCAATATTAATATATAATTAAAAGTTATTAGATAACTTGTGTAATATTCTAAAAAGAATATGTTTGATTATAGAATCACATCCTAAATCTGGAACAGCTTCCAAATTCTATAAATGGATAATTGGTCAATTGTTGTGCAAATTGTCATAGCCAACAAACTTGAAAGTTTGAAGGGCATCAAACATTATACAATAGATATTAATGTTTACGGAAGTTTTAATAGCATATTGTTGTTGCATACAATGATGCTAATGAAACTGAGATGACACTCAATACTAGTCATGGTAAGAATTTCATCATTGGCTATTGCTAGTTATGCTTACAAAGCATAGTTGCATTATATATTAAGAGAATAAGAATACTTTAAACTTTAAAAATGTTTAGAAGTTTGATTATCATAAATTGGTGGTTAAGGATGTCACACATTTATGAAATATTATATGGCATTATCAAAATAGTTGAGTATGCACATATAAGAACTTCAATAGTTGAATTCTTGAAATAAGTATTCTTAAAATTCCAATAGATCAAAGTTGGATGATTTATGCCTTGTCAACAAGTATGAATGTCATTACTTGAGACATAATTTATCAACAAGAGTTATCATGTATTGGTCTATTTAGTATTTAGATAAGGGATGTTAAACAATTATTATAATAAATTTAAATACATAGTATGTTTAATTTATAATATATTGTATCCTGTTTTTACATGTTTAATCCATGAATAATTGTTATTCTAAATTGTCCGTTGTCAGTTAATAATATGGGAATATTATTAAATCAAGACAAATCTGAAGGTTGGTATAATATACTTAAAGTATATTGATGCGTAGTCATGCCATTTCAGATGATATTCAATGATACCGAATATAGGACTTATCTCAACTACATGATGTTACTTTATGGATTTTGTTATTAAGTAAATCATGAGAATTTATCCTCAGACTTGAGATGCAAGATAAGTGTCATGAATGTAGTACATTTTTGTGGAACAACTTAACGCTATACGTAACTGGTAGTCATAAGGGTTGTTTTCGGAAATGTTACAAAGTTTATGGGTTTTGCTTGTAGTCAAGATAGAATTTGTTCCTTCAAATTTATATTTTGGAGTTTAATACTGTTGGGCCCCTCGTAGGGTTGGTAAGATGTATGTGTGGCCGCACCCAAGATCTTCCCTGAATATGTTCAGAAGATTTGGTAATCTTGATCAATCACAAACAATGAGAAACAGAATGGTTAATTGAGGAATGACTTTAATCCATATCCTTATTAACATGGTATTAGAGACAAAAGGATAATAATAATGAGAAATCATTAAAAGGTTTTTCCAGGAGCCTTACTCGAGATCGTACTAGAGGCATCGGCGTGTTGCAAGACGCTAACCGATGTGATCACACTATTAAGATATGTCCAAGTGGGAGCTGTTAGATTTATGAACATAAATTAATAGTTGTGTGTTAGGATCGAACTCGAGATCACGGGATTGCACACTTTACGTATGAAAAGTAAATGAATAATAATTATATATAAATGTTATATTAATTATTAAAACATAACGATCGTTAACATTTAAAGGAAAAGGCTAACGACCGTTAGACGAATAAAAGAAAATGGACTATAGATGAAAATTGGAATGTCAAGAAGGCTCTAGAATTCCCTTGTGGGTTCTATGGGCCGATCGGCCAAGGGATCCCACATCCCTTGGTGAAGCTTTTGTTCCAAGTTTTCTATCCTATATAAACACACAAGGTTTCATTGTTTTCTCATAACTTGAACACCCAATCTTGTGTGTTTTCTCTTCTCTTCTCCTAGCAAAGATTTCAACACCCCATTAAAGTTTAAAGAAGTCAAATACTTTGTTATTCTTTTAGTGTTTGTGTTTGTTTTACTTGCATAGACGTTTACTTGAAGTAGGTTGTGTGTACAAGATTTTGATTCAAACACATTATTGTTTGTTTCTTGGATTTATTCTTTGAATCCACTTAAACCCTAATTAGGGTTCTTGAGTTGAAGATTGCATTTGATTCTTGTTCAGGCTAGAATCACTACGGCATGTTTACTATTTATATTTGATTAATTAATTACATATTATATGGTCTTGTTATAATTGCTTCCGCTATGCTTACTTGATGTTATTGGTTTATTTATATGCATGTCATGATATTATAATTCCAACATTTTTATGGTAACAATTGATGAACCAAAAGTAACTGAATGTTCATCTCATAAGTTACGTTGGTTCATCAATTTTTATGATAACATTTTGTTTATCAATTACTTTGGTTCATCAATTTTAATTGATGAACTAAATAAACTGATTATGATAACATCATAGGTAAAAATCAATAACTGATGAACTAAGTAAACTGATAAACCTACAATAAAATTGATAAACTAAATAACCTGATGAACCTATAATATAACTGATGAACAAAAAAAACATAAACTAACTGATGAAGCTATAATTAATGAACCAAAAAATTAACAATTAAAAAATATCATTTTTTAAATGTTACATTAATAAAATGATTAAAGATTCATTGTGGTACAAAAATTAATGCATTAAACACAATTTCAATGCTAAAAATCTAAGCTAGACATTTCATCAAACACCTTGTGTGCAATAAACATGAGTAAAACGTCATCTTTAACGGGTGATATTTTATTCATATGACATCGGATTCGAGTGATTCAAAAACCTGTGAAAAGAGTGAACCAAAGTCTACAACTTTCGTGTTTTGAGTATTTTATGATTCGACAATTTTGAAGGTTAAAAATATGGTCGAAAATGGCAAGAAACATCAAGAAAATTATGACTCATTTGATATGTAAAAAAAATTTGAAATATTTAATAAGATTTATACCAAATTAAAGAGGATTAAATTTTAAAAATTATGGTGAAATCGGTTTTTTTCTAAAAGTTTGTCGTTTAAGAGATATGTGTGTTTGAAGTTTGAGGTGGAAAAGCAAAAAACGAGTTAAATGACCATGTTACCCTTGGTGGATTTTTTGAACAAAATAAGTGAAAGGACACATGTCAATTAATGAGTGGCTTTTTACACTTTTTAAAATCTTACACTTTGCAATTGATCGCCTGTCTATATTGTATTACCTTTAGCAACGAATTGGTTGTGGCTAAATATGTTTACTAAAATAATCTCTAAATACTTTTTGTGAATACATAAACGATCAAAATTTTAGTTGGTGGCTTGACGCTGGGGATGTTTACTAAATTAAGTAGTTTCATATAAAAGTTTTAATTAGCTACTTAATGGAGAGGGTGTAGTTTTAAACTTTTAATGAGTCTCCCAATTAAAAGATTATAAAGGTTTTAAACTCACATTTATCTCATTAAGAAGGAATGAAGGAAAAATTAAACACCCCTAAGTATGTAAGCAAAATAAAGTGCGATTGTCTACATCTTATCTTCCTTGTACCCAATTTTTTGAAAACCGGATTTGAAATCGACTCAGTCAAGTCACCGGGCACCGGGTCAACCCGGTTTTCAATTTATTATTTTTTCTATTTTTTTGACCGGTTCAACCGGTTCGACCATCGGGTTAACCGATTCGACCACTGAATCAACCCGGGTTTTTATTAAAAAAATTTGAGAAAACGAAACCCGGCCGGGTTTCGAGAACCGGGTTGACCCGGGTCACTCAAAACCAGGCGGGTCTAACCGGTTAACCTGGTTTTAGAAACCCGGGTTTATTTTGCCCATTTTTTTGCCATAACCGGGTCGACCCGGGAAAACACTGCTTCTACCACAATAGAGCGAGTTTAACTATAGTTATTGTTTCTATTGATGTGTCATATTTGATCCATGAATGGTTATACAACTACTCCGAATAGTTTAATAGTATGTTTAAATACAATATCTTTAAATAATTAATGAGAGATAATTTTCACAAAATATGGAAATTTTGTCTGTTTCTTATTTACTTTATTTTCTAGGGGTGAGCAAAGGGCGGGGTGGGGCGGTTTTATGGTAAAACCAAAAATCGAACCGTATATTTCAGTTTTTGAAAACTAAAAACTATTTGCTTTCGGTTTTTTCAGTTTTGGTTTTTCGGTTTTTGACATTGAATCGATTCGGTTTCGGTTTATATTCGGTTTTTTCTTACTTGAAAACAAGAAAGTTTTAATCTTATATAAATTTTACGATTCCAAATTTTCAAGCAAAAACATTTAAACAAATATCAACAATAACATAATATCTAGCAATCCAAAGCTTTGAAAAAACTTATGAAATAACCAAACATGTATCTAAAATAGTAAAATATGAAATGCATGTCTTTGCTTGCACTTTTCGTTCACAAAAATATTCTAAAAACACTATTGCTCGAAAACAAAAAATATAATATCCATAAAATATAACAAATTTGAACAACACTATTGTTTTATTTTTTTAATAGATAAAGTTGTTTACTCAAATGTTTAAAATTAAATAGCAAATCTCGTATTAGATACAATCATATGTAAATATGAATTCAACGAATAGCTCCGGGCAACTCTCCTGGCCTAGTGGGGCACCAACTAGAGTGAGCCGAGACTCTCGGACTCTTGAGCACTTATCCACAAAGTCTCTCTAGTTGCTGACGTGCAAATGATCAATTGTCCAAACAGTTGTTGACGACACAACTCGAAAATGCTAATGAAAAGGCTATGATTCGGGAAATGAAATTCTATAACGAGCCGCACGAACACATAACCAATACGGTTATGCGAGAATTCGCTATTGCCAAAAAAACGTACGTACGCGGAGAAATATGGATAGCCTACCGATTTTTAGATATAATTATGTATTTTTTTTCCAAGTATTATGTAATGTTATTTTAATTATTAATGAAATATTTATGTTTTTATTAAATTGTTTAATTTAATATGAAAATAAAAAATAAAAAAATAAAATTAGTTGGGAAGTATGAAAAAGGCATGGTTGCCACTAAAAAGGAGTTGGGGGTATGAAAAAAGTATGAATAAGGTGGAATGATATTATTGGTGGATTTAGGAGGTATGGATGAGTTCGGAAGCATGACTGCCACCATCCTTATATTCTCTTACACACTCTTGTACTTCTTGTCCCCTACACCACAACATAATCTACTACTATATTGTGTTCCCTTCATTCCATTTTTTTGGAAAGACAACAATTTATAGAAACAAAAAGAGTATAAAGAAACAATACATGGCATCCCCACAACTAATCAAGCTAATTAAGTGTGAGAGGGACCCAAAAAGAAAACAAAAACAAATACACAATGAAAAACACTACTACTATCTCAGTAGCCGAATGAAACCAAATTGAACAAGGACAAATAATTGACAGCACCAACACCAATGCAATAATGGCTAAATGAGTACCATGGCCACAAAAGCTAGAATCTCTCCCATGAACCTGGAAAACTACTATTGCAGCTAAACCATTTGATCACAACACACATCAATATTTATTTCTGCTGCAGCTTCAAACCACTTGCAGAGAAATTGCAGCAGACCCACAGAACACGAAACAAACAATTTTAACCACTTGCAGCAGAGGTGCCGAATACCCAAAAGGCAGGAACAGACTTACATCACAGAATGCAACTGAACTCGAAACATAAGGTTGAAAAATATCATTACTGAAGCCGATTTTTTAGAGGATCCCATAGCCATTGTTGCCAATCTATCTCTTTATATTTGTTTGATCTTCTCACAATCCACTATAAACTTTTTGATTGAATATCTTGAACAATTTTATTTGTACTTGACACCTTGTTGCCGAACACACGTGCATTTCTTTCTTTCCAAATGTAGTACCCGGTAGTCTAAATAACCGCTTGCCAAACACGAGAAAAAAAGGTGGGGACATTAACGTTTCCGTTAGATGAAAAGAATTCATCAATAGTGAAAACGTTAACACACCCCACCCTCCACCAATTAAAAATCTTCTCCCACACACTCATAGCTAGATCGCAAGATATCAAGCTATGAGTGCACGACTCCACAATATTATTACAACTTGGACATAGAACCGAGTCCAAATCAATACCTCTTCTATCAAGCTCTACACGAACCGGAAGTCTTCCTCTTAAAGCCCTCCATACGAATATGTTAACTTTCTTAGGTACCAACTTGTTCCAAAGAGTTTGTTGACCTCCATTTTCCGACAATAGAATCTTTTCCTCAATCAATCTTGATAGATCTTTGACAGTGAACTCACCATCTTCAACAAGCGACCAACTCCACCGATCCCTACAATTATTGGAAACCACAACATGTTGCAAAACACCTAATAAATCCTCAAACTCCTTACTTACCCTACCTGTAATACTTCTAACCCAATCCCATTCCCACACCCAACTACTATCGACCAACTCCCTCTATCCGACACACTAACCTCCTTCCTCCTATCTAAATGATAAAGTCTAGGAAATCTATCGCAAAACCTTTGATTATCCACCCAACGATCTATCCAAAACCTAATATCCCTCCCATCCCCCAAAACCCCAATACAAGAAGACGTGAACTCTACCCCCAACCCGTCAATCTCCTCGCCAATCTTTACAATATTGCCCCAAACCCCACCCCCTATTCCCCCCCCCCCCCCCCACCTATGGCCCTAGCACCCCCCAAACCCCCACTATCACCATGAATACTCTTAACTACTCTAACCCATAAGCTATCCCTTTCCTTCCTAAACCTCCACCACCATTTACCTAGCAAAGCCAAGTTTTTTGCCCGTAACGACCCAATATTGAGCCCCCCCTCCTCAAGCGAAGATATAACCGAACCCCATTTGACCCAAGAAATCTTATTCCCCTCACCCGACCCACCCAAAAGAAATTTTTTCTAATTCTCTCAAGCTTTTTAATGACACTCAAAGGCACGCGGAACATCGAAAAATAATACAAAGGCAAGCTACCAAGAACCGATTTAACCAATGTAAGACGACCCCCGATCGACATCGTTTTAGCCTTCCATTCGGCCAACCTTTTTTTGAATTTCTCCAACACGGGAGTCCAAGCATTTACCCGCCTCATGTTCTCCCCAATTGGTAACCCCAAATACGTAAACGGAAACTCCCCGATATCACACCCCATCCACCTTGCCATATCCGACATTTTACCCTCGTTAACCCCTATGCCATATAGCTTACTTTTGTTATAATTAACCTTTAGTCCGGAAACTTCTTCAAAACATTTGAGAATACACATAAGAGCTTTAGCGTTCTTTTTATTCCATTCTCCGAAAAAAATGGTGTCATCGGCGTATTGAAGATGAGATATTGTGACGTTATTTGCTCCAACCGCCACACCTCTAAATATGCCTTTTTCCACCGCTTCGTTAACTATCGCGTTAAGTCCCTCCGTGGCCAAAATAAATAAAAAAGGCGATAAAGGATCACCTTGTCTAACACCCCTCTCCAACCCAAATTCTTCTGATGGCGAGCCATTTACAAGAACGGATATAGAAGATGATCTAAGGCAAGAGTTCACCCATTTACACCACTTCACCCCGAAACCCATTTTCTTCATAATATTTAATAAAAACCTCCAATTGATGCTATCGTACGCTTTCTCAAAGTCTACTTTAAATATTAAGCTCTTTACTTTCTTTTTCCTCAAAAACTCCATAGCCTCATTAGCTATTAAAACCCCGTCAAGAATAAATCTCCCTTTTATAAACGCATTTTGAGATTCCCCCACCACAATCCCCACAACCCGTTTAATTCTTTCCGCTAACATTTTTGCGATAATTTTGTAATAGCACCCAATAAGGCTAATAGGTCGAAAATCGCCTAGCCCAATCGGGTCCGCCACCTTAGGAACAATGGTGACAAAAGAAGCATTACATCCCCTAGATATCTCCATATTGTCCCAAAACCACCCGATCGCACCTAGGAACTCCGGTTTAATAATCTCCCAAACTTTACGAATGAACTTGAAATTAAATCCGTCAGGCCCCGGGGCTTTATCCCCTCCACATCCTCGAATTGCCTCCCAAATCTCCCTCTCGTCAAAAGGTTTCTCTAACATTCTAGCATCATCCCTTGAAATTTTCTCGATTTTATTACTACAAAAAATTGGTCGAGTTACCACCCCTTCGGAAAACAACTTTTTATAATGCATAGCCATCTCCGCTTTGATTACTTTAGGATCTTCACACCATACCCCGTCCACCATAAGCCCTCTTAAATTACATTTATTATTCCTTCTTTTCATGAAAGAATGAAAGAATTTTGAGTTTTCATCACCTTCCGCATCCCACTTAATTCTAGTCTTTTGTCGAAGCATATTACAATATTCCCTATCCTTTTCTTCCCAACACTTCCTTGCTTCTAACCAAGCCCCCCTCTCACCATCACTAAGATTTCTCTTTTCCGCTTCTAACTTCCATCTCATTGCTTCATCTTTTAACATTTCAATTTTCTCTTTAATTCCACCAAATCTCTCCTTACTCCAAACCCTAAGACTTGCTTTCACATTTTTTAACCTATCCCTAAATATACAATCCGGCCGAGAACTCCTCACCCCTTTCATCCAAGCCTCCTCCACAACGTGATAGAAATCCGGTTCTTCCATCCAAACATTTAAAATGCGAAATGGTTTTGGGCCAAAATTTAAGTCCGCGTCTTTTAACACGATTGGGCAATGATCCGATAATCTCCTATCCAAAGCGATGACCGATAGGTTACCCCACATATTATAGAACTCGTCATTCAACAAGAAACGGTCAAGCTTACTAAATTTTACACCGTCATCACTAATCTAGTGAATTTTCTCCCTCCCATTGGGATCTTTACTAGCCTCCTCTCATTAATAAAGTCATTAAATTCAATCGTTTCCTTAATGTTCACCTGAGAATTGAGCCTATCGTCGTTACTCCTAACCACATTTAGTTCCCCAAAAATACACCACGCCCCATTCCATCTATTCATCAACCCCGTTAATCTTTCCCAAAGCGACGTTTTTTGTCTACTCACATGCGGACCATATATACACACAAGGAACACCTCATCGTCATTCCCTTTCCAAGATCCCCTAATCGTTATAAATCTATCATCCCCTACCGCCTCTCTACATGAAAATACTCTCGAATCCCAAATTAAAATTATACCCCCTGAATTCCCGACTGCAGGTAGTTGGGCATACCCATATCCTTTACCTCCCCATATATCCTCAATCCAAAAATCGTCAACCACCCCGCTTTTAGTCTCTTGCATCCCAATCACATCAGGTTGTTCATCCCTAATAATCGATCTAATCCACCCTTTTTTCCCACTTTCACCCATACCCCTCACATTTATAGAGATCATCTTCATAATAAAATATATTACAACGAGATAAAAATATTACCTATTTATGGCGTCCGTTGGACCTCAATCCCCTCCGCAACATTTCCTTCACGACCTTGCACTCCCTCATTATTTTCCTCTTCAGCTAAAACCTACGATACTCCAATCATTTCCCCTATTTCCTTCACCTGTTCCATGTTCACGTTACATTTACTGCTAACCGCTTCTCCGTCATTACCATACCCAAATCGGAAAATTTTGTTGCTTTCACCCCCGACATTGTAATACTCCTTGTATGCGTCTGAAATTCCTTTTATGTTTTCACCTAGACCCTCCACCCCCGTTTTTCTCGCCACAACCTTTGCTTTTGTAACGCTCCTCCTACCTAGCTTATTTTTGGTCTCTGATTTCTCCTCAGTCATTTTTCCTTGGTTAAAATCCATCCCCAAATCAGCCCCTTTGAAATTTGTGTCTCCACTCGCCTTTCTCTTTTTCTTTGATCTACACCCTCCGCTCCCCACCGAACTGGAAGGCGAAACCTCTCTTTTTTCTCTTGTGATCTTTGAGCTCTCATGCTTCTGTTTCTCTATATCCTCTTTTCCATCAGTAAGCCCTTCGTCCATACCACACTTGCCTTTATTTTTTGTTACAACAATTTTTCTTCCCACACCTGTATCTTTATTTAACTTCCTACTATTTGGTCTAGACGAGCCCAATGAAGTTTTATTATTTACATATTCCCTTTCCAGCCCCTTAGATTGATCCATTAAAAACCCATTATCAGGCCCATTGTTTTTTTCCATATCCAATACAATCCCACCATGCGTTTTGACCACAGGTCCACCAATTTCCTGTTGGATAATATTACTTTCTGCACATCTTTTTAAGGTCTCGTTTAAATCCCCATCAAATTCTCTTTTATCTTCCATATCCTTACACTTGTATTCCCCATGCGGTTCCCTTCATTCCATACAATGCCACGATACAATCTACACACACACATCAAACGAAAACACATACACACGCACACACTCACTCACTCACAACACTTCTAATTTGAATTGGAATTCAAATAACACCTCCCCCATACAACCATTATACAACTCATCTCTTACACATCTTCTTACACATTCCTATAACCTATTTCTTCTCCAACACACTTCTCTCTCACAGTCACCAACTAATTTGAATTTGAAATTCAAATTACACTTCTTTTTCAAAAATTCAAAAATCCTAAGGTAATTCTTGAAAAGGTTGAGTATAGATCCATAGCTCAAGAGAACTATATCGAGGGGTGTTCTATGCAAAGACCATCTTTTCTAGAACCCGAGGGTTTTTGTTTAATTTTGGAAAACTCGTTTTGAGAAGAGAAGCATTCGTCATTACTAGAGATAGTATTCCGCAACTATCCCTTATAAAAGCCTTCACCTTCAACCTCTAAAGTGAGACAGTTACAATCGTAATGTACAAATGGGTATTATTAGTTGATCATGGTCAAGATTGTGTAACCATGTTCTCATTTATAATAAACATAAGTTATTTTTCATTTGCTCAAGTTTTTGTTTATACAATTTATGGTGTTGCACAAATATATCGGACCAACATCTTTCTCGATGGATAAGTGCAGAACATACAAGCTACTTCTTTTTGTCTCTTTTTAAAATACTTATAAGTTTTACGGGTATTTTAGCTAGTAATAATATACAAATTTACCTTGCAATAAATGCCCTGATTGATTAATCAATTACATAGTGTCACGTATACTTGCTAGACCATGCATATTCTTATCATTACAATTTACAAACATATGCAGCCATGAAATAGCATTGACTTATGGATTCTCATAAAAAAGGTTTTCTTTCCTTTTAATTAAAAGCAATTAACCATAACTTTCATGCTTCTTGAATCTAAATACATCTAATAATTATTCGATTTGATATGTAAGCTAGACTCTTTGACTAAAGATCCTTCATTTCATTTAAGGTAGTTAATATAAATGTATTTCATACGTTGTTGGAAACTTATTGTGTAAAGTTATACTTTATACTTAAGACGATTTTGGCTCTTCTAAAAAATTGGTCAAAGTTTCGCCACTAGTAGATCCTATGCCCTAGACACAAGTACTAGAAAACTAGTAGATCCTATACCCTAGCTACAAGTACTAGAAAGCTAGTATAGACATGCTATATAAAATAGGAATTTTGCTACGACCACAAAAGTTTTACACAAAAAAATCCATAAAATGATGTGGCATGACTTTTGGCCACTCATGTGAGAGCATTAGTTGGCCAAGTGAGAGCATTGAGTGGTCAAGAGGCATGCCACATCATTTTGTGAATTTTTTAGTGTAAAACTTGTGTGAGTGTAGCATATCTCATAAAATAGCTTCGTACCACTACATGTAGAACACGCATTAAAAAAAATAAAGTCAAATTCTATACAATTATTTTTACACGTTTTCATAAAACGTAGTTTTATTTATACATTTACAAACTATAAGATGTGCTCAATTACAAACGAGTAGAAACATGAGTTTATCTATGGTTATAGAAGTGTGAAAAACTTACACACTTATCAATATGTAGTAACAAACAATCACACTATTTAAAATGGGTCACGATTCTAAGCGTGTAAAAATTGTTTAAGAAAAAAGGTAAAAAAACAAAGAATAGTGATAGGCATGCTTAAATCACATGCCTAATTTTATGCCTAACTAGGATCTTGAAACACATGTCAAGAAATGGTATGTAATGAGAGAGAGAGAGAGGTAGTGCAATCCATGTGTTACTCATTAGATGAGTTAGGCTTATATTTTAGGCATATCAATCATTTTCCAAAAACAAATAAAGAGTGGACCATATGATTTTCTACACGCTTGTAGGTGTGAAGAGTATTTTACATGATTTGTTTGGCAATATAATTTCTACATGCCGGTGGGTAGGTATATATGTTTACATTATTCTTCCATACTTATACATATGTACTTAAAAAAATAGTCTACACTTCTTCATGTGAACTAGTTGTTCACACACTAAGAACGTGGACTTTGATATTTTAAACATTTAAAAACGTGTATTTTTTATCTAAAAATTGTGTTAGAATTTAACTATCTGTTGTTACGATGGACACTCATAATGGATGAAGAATGACTCCAAACCAGTCGACCCTAACAAACAAGCGGAGAAACAAACGTTGCGACTCTTAAGCCTAACATGCTCCATTCGGGTATGAGCACCAATCCAACCACATCGTAATCACATCTTTTAGCCTAAACGAAATCCAAATATTATAGGAAACAACTTGAAGTTGATCTCACAGTGTACAGGAATGAGAATGTGTAATTATTTACTTTTCTTCTATAGGAATGAGTTTGAAAATAAAAATCCAGACGGGTCTAGGCGCGTTTTATGCACACACCTAAAGCATCAATGTTTATAGCTTATGAGTACAAGTATTAATCGATTCAGTTTTTTTGTATTTCTTGGTTTGGGATCAATCCAGATATAATCTGAATTCAAAGTAATCCAACCACGACGCAATACAAAACTTGTTTGGTTCGATACTAAAAAAAACTAAACTCAAAATTTAAACTGACCGCAGCACAAACAAACTAAAACTTGGTTTCCAACCATTAACTGACCGGCGAATGATTTCAAATTCTAAAACTTAGTTTCAGTTCAACTGAAATAGAATATGAATACACTAGGTGAAAATGGTCAACCGTTATTTTTGTCACCAAAATATCCTGCAAATATGACGAAATTTCATTACTCTTAACAAATAAATTGTACAACTGCGCCGATCAAAGATTTCAAAACTCGGAGCAATAAGTTCTACAATTATCTCCCATTAACATTCGAGCCACATCGCCATTGCTGCTTACAACCACTAGCATCTTATCCGCAGACTGCATCCTCAATTGCCACTAGCACAGTGTCATAACTATTGCTCTTGCTAGGTCCGAAGACTCGTTTGAGTTGCTTAAATGGTTGACAGCAACGCCCCTCGTCACATAAATTATTCAAAGAGTTGCTGCAACTGATTTATGATACAACAAAGATGCTCACTTTGACTAGAATAACTCGAACTCCAGATGCCCATCGGAAGACTCATTGCATTACATATGGTAAATTGTGGTGGGAAGATATCCGTTCAATATGTTGTATTTGATGATTTGGGGAGATCTTCCCCACTAGAAAGAGGGTATGAAAAAAGAAATTTGAAAGTTCTACGAAAAATTTCTGAATTTTTGTTTCATCTTTGAAATATCTGTGCATGTTTTGTTTTCGATCATTAAGAAAAAGTTATATTCATAAAATGGTTTCTTTGATGTGCATCACAGGATATTAATCACATTACTTGTCGTCCCGTAACTATTTGAAGCTACTCCGGATAATTGGTTGTAAAAGATGTATCACATTACATTCCTAATACATACCGAAATGTGTTTCAGTTCAACAACCGTATATTATCTTGTCTATACAGAGATCATGACCAAAAATTTCTTTAAGGACATCATACAAGAACCATCCACAACAGTGACACGTTATCTTTGAGCTTATGTGATCGTAACAAACGGAGGCCTATAATATGCTTTCGGTATATATACTTTTTATTTACAGTAAAAATTATGAGTGTAACAAAAGAGGGTCCACCACTAAGACTTGAAACTTGTGGTTTTGCAAACATTACATCCGAAAATGTCAAGCTTGTAAGCTAATTAAATGCTTAAAGGAATTGCCATTCAAAGTAATAGATAGGAATTGCCATTCAAAGTAGTAATAGATTGTTTGTTTTGCTATCTTTTGTTGTTTGGACATAAATGTATCAGACTATCAATTCAAAGGAAAGTTCAATTATCCCATTAATTGTTTAAACATCAACAAAATCAAGAATATTGAGTTTGATCTATTTAAACTTTGTTAAGAAAAGATTATATACAAAAACTCTTTTTTTATATAAAAAAATAAAACACATGGATGCTAGTTCAAATACCATGTTAAAAGATGAGCATGATATGTTAGCTAAGGTTTATGATGATGATGATGATGGTGAGATTGAGTTGGGTTTAGCATTGAGTATTGGTGGTGGTGGATCGAGGAAAAATGAAGAAACTTCTGTTAAGATTCCTAAGTCAAAGATTGTTGTTTCTCCTCCTAATGCTACTAGGTAATTGAGAATTTAAGTTTACTGTTTTTAGTTTCTTGAATAATTTGTACAAAAAAATAAAATTGCGTTTAGAATGAAACATTAATACAGAAAGCAAAACAAAGCTATCATAAACCAAATTCTTGTCAGCATGATGATTGGTTGATCACCTGTTAAGTTATGGTTTAAGATTCTTGAAATTCGATGCTAAACTGTCGTTGTTGAAGTGTGGTTGGATCGCCTCCAATAAGAAGAGGTCACCGGATGCCAATATTGGCAAACCAGATCAAGTCAGAAAAAGAAGAGTTGAGCAAGATCAATAATCGTCATCTATCCGTTAAGGTGAATATGGAGGGAAACCTTATTGGAAGAAAAGTTGATCTTTATGCTCACACCTCGTATGAAATGTTAGCACAGACCTTGGAGAACATGTTTTATGGAAGACATAATGCAGTAGGATCTTCAAGATTGTTGAATGGAACATCTGAGTTTGTGCTCACTTATGAAGACAAAGATGGCGACTGTATGCTTGTTGGAGACATACCTTGGCAGTACGTTTTCTTGATCACCATTTTTGCAAAAATTAATATTAAAAATTTTGAATCTTTGTCTAATTAATTTTTTAAATACTTACTTATTTCAGGATGTTTCTTGGCTCTGTGAAAAGGCTTAGGATCCTTAGGAATACGAATATGCAGCATTGAGGTTTCAAGAGAACATGCTGCAGATAAACGATGTTATATAGATTAACTTATACTTTGTTTTTAGTAAATGGGCTGAAAAGGGTAACGGCCTGGTAGTTCCGGATTGGTTTTTTTGGGTTTTTTGAGTTCTAAGTGGTTTATCAGAAGTTGAACAATCTGCAGTTTATCAGAAGTTGAACAATCTATGTGTCTAATATGTGTCGCAATCGGTTATGGGTTTTATAGTCCCAATAGGGAGCAGGGTGTATTAAGTATACACTATTCAAATAAATCTCCTCGATCACTCACCTTCAAATTTAATTCTAATCTTTACTGATTCCAGTGTTGGGGATTGCATATATTTTGTAGTTTATTACTAGTAGCTTGTGGAGTATTCTAAAAACAAATATTTTGAGTGTCTCGATTAATTTATTTGCTTATTAGCCTTTTTAAGGCTAAATAAGCACTTTTCAATAAGCATACAAAGCATAGCTTATAACCATAGTGAATGAATAGCTTGTCCTAAATCAAGACAGTACTAATTGGGATTCATGTGTATGGGTGACTTGAATATATAGGCATTGATCTGTTGTATGTTGACATTATTTGTTCAATGAGAGCAGATAGGTTGATGGTGGCTACAGTTTGGTACTTCATGGTGATATCCAAGGATCTATAGTTTACATACAAAGAAAGAACCATACTTGCACAATTGGTACTACTATAGTTGATGTCTTTCTCTAGCCACAAGGCAAAATGAATAACTTCTCACACACTTTCGCATTTTTTAACTTGTGAATTACATAACACAATACCTAAAAGTATTATTTGAGTGTAACAAGTAGGACAACTAGATCTATCGATTTTTTTTCTTTTTCTTTTTCTTTTTTTTTTTTTTTTTTTTTTGAAAGATAAAAATGATGTAACATTCTTCCCACTGCAAGTCATATTGTGTAGTATAGGAATGAGTTTGAAAATAAAATATCCAGACGGGTCTATGTGCTTTTTATGCACACACCTAAAGCATCAATGTTTACAGCTTATGAGTACAAGTATTAATCGATTCAGTTTTTCGTATTTCTTGGTTTGGGATCAATCCGGATATAATCTGAATTCAAAGTGATCCGACCAAGACGAAAAACAAAACTTGTTTGGTTCAATACTAAAGAAAAACTAAAATCAAAATTTTAACTGACCAAACATGGCGCAAACAAACCAAAACTTGGTTTCCAACCATTAACTGACCGGCGAACTGATTTCAAATTCTAAAACTTCATTTCAGTTCGACTGAAATAGAATATGAAAACACTAGGTGAAAATGATCAACCGTTATTTTTGTCACCAAAATATCCTGCAAATATGACGAAATTTCATTACTCTTAACAAATAAATTGTACAACTGCGCCGATCATAGATTTCAAAACTTGGAGCAATAAGTTCTACAATTTTCTCCCATTAACATTCGAGCCACATTGCCATTACTGCTTATAACCACTAGCATCTTATCCGCAGACTGCATCCTCAATGGCCACTAGCACAGTGTCATAAATATTGCTCTTGCTAGGTCCGAAGACTCGTTTGAGTTGCTTAAATGGTTGACAGCAACGCCCCTCTTCACATAAATTATTCAAAGAGTTGCTGCAACTGATTTATGATACAACAAAGATAAGTCACTTTGACTAGAATAACTCGAACTCCAAATGCCCATCGGAAGACTCATTGTAGTCCAGATACTTCTTAGCTTTCTCTAAAGAAGCAGACTTAGATACCGTGACATCATACGGCTCAGGCAACTCAGGTGGAGATGCACATCGTATCAAAGCCCAGTTTAGACCATCAAAAAACGGGTGTTGTTTAATTTCAGCAGCCCCTCTTTGTGACCCCAATCGATTTTCAGGCTCCTTTTGTAATAACCCTTTGATTAAATCTCGAGCTTGAAAACTAACTAGTGGTGTGTCAGGGAACCTAAGATTCTCCAAGACCACATTGGCTAATGTCTCATCGTTACCTGGACCTTTAAAGGGTGTTTTCCCATACAGAAGTTCGTAAAGGAAGATACCAAACGTCCACCAATCGACAGCGCTCCCGTGACCATCTCCTTTGATGATCTCCGGAGCTAAATACTCGTGGGTCCCAACAAATGAGTTGGATCGTGCTTCTGTTGGTTCAGCCACGAGCTGTGGTAATGACCGGTTTAGTGCTGTAAGATCGGGTTTGGTCTTCTTGCCTTTTGGTCTTGATCTGAAGCATGAGACTTGACAGCTTGGTTTAATGCAGAAAGGGTCTATACAGTTTGAACCAGCACATGGACCAGATACCCTAGGTGGCTCTGCTGTACCCAATGAAGGTGATTGCAGGAGCATAGGGTTTACAGAACACCGAAGCGAAAGATCAAAATCTGTGACCATGATGTGACCATCTTCTCGAACTAGAATGTTTTCTGGTTTTAAGTCTCGATATACAATGCCAAGCATATGCAAGTATTCCAGGGCAAGGAGAACTTCTGCAACATAGAATCTGCATGCAGATACAATAAGGTTGCATGAGTATTTAAAAAAAATGATGCAAATATACAATATACTAGTCTTACGAGAAAAGCATTGATATATTTCAAATGGGAAAAGCATGGCTATTATATAGAACTGCTCAAGTGGTTTAAAATCACACATGCACAAACAAGCATGTATGCCAAGTAAGGATCAAATAAGAAATAAAAGTAAAATGAGAAGGATGAGAAATAACCACAGCCGCACATTTCTAATGCATTTACAAAAAAAGATGCATCTCCCATGAAATTCTCCTCCTTCATTTGAAATGTGTGGCTGGAAATATTTCTCATTCTTCTTATTTTTATTTTTCTTCTTAGTGGATCTATTCCCCATGTATGCCAATGTACCAACGAAAATCGTGGACGAAATGAATTAAAATTTAACGAACATATGACGCCTACTAGATTTACCATCTAGTGATGTGGAATATGATCTCGCATGATGAAAGGATACCTTAGAGAAAATAGAAAACGAGATCCACTAGCATAACACATTATCAGCCAAGTCATCAAATGTTAAAGTTTGATGATGGGTCAAAATGGGCAAGACTTTTGCACTGTATAAAAAACGGTCAGGTTGGGTTGACCTCAAACGCTTTTTGTCCAAATTTTTATTTTTTTAAAAAACAATTAGTGTGTCAGATATGATTACCAAAGTTACATTATATCAATAATAAACTAATTATTGATTAAATGATCTAGGAGGCTTTATGAACTAAGGAAAACACTTTAGCGATTTCGACCCATTTGACTGATTTCCTTTTATGTAAAGAAGATTATTTTTTTCCTTTTGATCCATTAGATATAAAACATAACCCACAATAAAATGGGTCAAAATTGCCACTTCTCATAGCGAAAATATAATTGCATGGAGAGTGAAAGAGATTTGACTTACCGTGCTGCTTGTTCGTGAAAAAATCTTGCAGGCTGCTTTTGCCTGAGAACGTGAAGATCTCCACCCGGGCAATACTCCATAACTAGACATGACAAGTTCTCGGATACAAAATGAGCATAGAGTGTAGGGAGAAAAGGATGATCCAAAATGCTCAAAATCTCTCTTTCCATATGGGCTCTAGGCATCTTTTGCCTCCTTTCCAAGAACTCGTTGTCCATCACTTTTATGGCAAACGGGTAGTTTGTGCCAACTAGTTCGGCAAGGTAAACCGTACCGATATCTCCACACCCAAGTTTTTTCAACAGATTGAAATGTCTCAATCCAAGAAACCCGTTTTGATTCATCATATGATTAATGGCCTGCCATCTTACATCCTTCGACATATGAGGTCTGTTGACAATGATACACCCACTGAGGTTTCTCTCTTCACTAATGCTAGTACTAGTACTGTATTCACAAATGCTGCTGTTTGAACTTTGAGTAAACTCCCCTTTATCTCCATATTTTGAGTTCTTTTTACTGTGTAGTAACGAGATGGTTTTACCATAGCTAGTCAAAGTGTTGACTTGTTTTGGCGTACCATTGTTAGAACTGCCTTGAGCAGTGATACTACTTGTGGAAAGAGGAGATAAAGAGTCTTTATTGGACTCGTTGTTTGCGAACTTTATAGCACAATGGCAGTTTTGACATATCACTTGGCTTATGTCTGGCGCCAATTTAGCATTCACGGATACAGCCGCATTAGAAGCAGGAGTAACTGAAGTCAACTCATGTCTTAACTTTTTCTTCACAACAGTCTTGGTCCGAATGACTGTCTTGACAGCACGAGGTGAAGTTCTTATTGCCTTGCCTTTATGGCGGGACTTTGGGGTTGCCTTACTTGGGGTATTCTTATTCTTGTCACAATTATTTACGACTTTAAGTTCAGAAGTAACCGACTCTAAAGAACTTTCAGGTGCAATACGGGAAGGTGTTGAAGGAATTGAAATAATCTTCTTCTCTTGTACCGGGTCACTTATTGAATCCTGACTCCCAGATTCTGGTTCACGTAAGAACTCGTTCAGCTTTAATATAGGTCCCGCACTCTTTGTTGGCTTTCCAAGATTCACTCGAGGGGAAGACTGTGCGCTGTTGCTAAATGGCTTTCCGAGATTCAATCGAGGGGATGACTGTGCACTGCTGCTATATGGCTTCACCTTAGACTCTCGCATGTACCAAGGAATCCTCCCTGAAGAATTTGACGTGCTTTCTTCACCAATTTCGACCTCTTTCTTTAAAGCCATAGGAAAACCAGATTCACCAGCTTTAAGAGCAGATAGAGCAGGAGACCCTAGAGGTTTTGATAACCTTTTCATGGCAGCCATTTCTGAAGCTTGCGAAATGCACAAACCCCTTAACGCCTGTTTCAGAGACACGGGCTCGGTATATCCGATTCCTGATGTAGATGACAAACTCATTCTCATCGGTTTCTTGGATGGATTTTTCCTTGGTGTGGCTCCACCTGCTTCATCAGAGAAACTTGAACCATTGAATGAAGATCTGACATTAATCGCCTCAAATAACTTATTAATGTCATCCTCCAAATATCTATTGCCCCCCTGGGGCTTTTTCTCTTTGTCATTCACGTTTGTATGGTGATAAGGCTTAGAGTAATCACTCAAGTTAGGTTCATCTTTCAACTCCACAATCTCATGGGTACCATAAAGCGAACCCATCTATGACAATGCTTTCCTCACTTTGAAAATTTATATGTACGCAAAAGCATGCACTGGCCCTTCACTGGCTATCACCTTCAGAATGCTGAAAATATGTATAAATTAAGCCCATACATGCCCCAGCAGCCTCGCGCCGTGGATTACACACCAGAATCCAGATCTTGTCATATCAGTAATTTAACTTAGGCAAAATGAAGTGGAGCGAATCCTGCAATGGGACCAATGCAAAGCAAAGTCAGCCAGATCACTTACTCGGCAATTTATCATGATCAATAAATGCATAAAGAATACTAGCACAGCTCACTACCACAAAAAGAACTATAGGATATGCACATAATCATAGAAAATCCTCCTAATAAAAAGTGCTTTTTTCTCCAACGTCCCCGCAGAAAGGAGTGTTCTTTCACATAGTTTAAAGGGCACATGATATATATACATAACAAAATTTGAAAAGACGATGAACATTTTAAAATCGTAAACTGGTTCACATTATGATTCCACTGATCTAATCAATATCCTTATCTATTGTAGTTTGTTGGTTTTTGTGCTGACTTGTGGCCCAAGAACTGATCTAACTTTTCTTACATACAGTGTACTAAACAGCTTAAGTGTTAAGCTTTGTCCCACCACATCAATTAGGTAGAGATGCTTAACCAACCACCTATACTTTCTTACCTTTATTCATTAGCAACCAATAATTAACCTAAGTATCTTAAAAGTTTGAAACTTTCAACAGGAATAAAAACTTCTTTCAACAATCAACTTTCGAAACATTTCCTAGAATTTCCAAGTAATACTATAAACAGAAGTGAGAAAATAGTTTAAATAGGCAGTTCTATCAGAATAACGCACTACCAACATTTTGATTCTCGATGAAATCCAAAACGTTTAAACTAGAAACAATCAACTTTAACTTATTTTTGTTAATCAACTTCTCTGAGCTTGAAACTAATCTGTCTAATTATATATTGACTATTTCATCAATGTGACAACGAAACTAGTATTTCAGAAACTAAATAGTATCAATATAAGAACGGGCCAATTTTATATTTATCAATAAAACTATCAATTCATAGAAGAAAATAGCAGATAATTAGTCAACATACACAATCTAATCAAATATCGAATAAACTATTACACATGCAGCAAAATGTGTGATTTTGACACACCACCAACCACTACAAAACCACAATCACATGCAACAAACAAACTGGTCAAAACATATACTATTATTAGGCATTAGAATAATTTCCTAACCACAAACACGAAAAACAGATCTACCGCTAATCAAATTAAACTACTCAAAACATTAAACAACAAACACAAATACACATTTCTAATTAGCATAAGTTTCGCAACACTTATAATATCCAAAATAACCAACAAAGATCACAAAAACTAATTCATTTCAAATACATTAATTTTCCAATATCCTATTTCACCAATTAGGCCGCGTACATCTGAGTTAAAAAGGCTCGCCCTCTCCGGGTAGGAAAACCTCATCCGTTTACCCGTTTTTTACACATTTGCATCAACCAGATTTACACAAATATAAAATTAAATCTTATAGGAAACCTTATAATTAACTAAATCAGTAATGACAAATAATATCTACTTACATAGCTAAAAGCAGCCTAAAACAATGAACTAAAATAAAAATATATATACATATATAAACTTATAGATGATTTACTAACACCTAAACAGGTAAGAAAAAATTTTAAAAACATCGGTTAGTGCAAAAACGTTGATTACGATGAGGAACAAATTTCAAAAACACTAAAACCAATAAAGCAATGATTATAATTTATAAAAACACTTACATTTAAATTTAAATTTAAATAAATAGTAACAAACAAACTGAATGTATAGATTAGAGATCTAGGGTTCAATTAGGGTTTCTTATGTGTGTGTGTGTGTTTTTAGTGTGTGTGTTGCAGAAGGGATCTTGTTGTGGAGTGAGTGGAAAATAAGAAATAAGAAAAGAATAAAATGGGGAGTGTTTGGATGTTATGTATGTGTGTTTTTAATGTGTGTGTGTGTGTTTTTTAATGAATGGTATGGATGGATGTAACGGATGGAGGCGTATAACGACATAAACTCATTTGTAGTGTGGGTCCCGCAATGTGTTATGTGTTTATGTCTTCTGTATCTGGATCCCTAACGTGGGTCCCACTTGTTTTGTTTATGTAGTATCTTGTGGCTTTTTTATTCACATCAAAAGATACTGTTACGATGTTTGTGAACGTATACATCCTTCATTTCATTTTTATTACGTACTAGATTTTACTAGTAACTTTTTTTAAAACTAGAAAGGTGCCCGCGCGATGCGGGGGCAGATTGTTGGGGTGAAGATAGGGTTGCAATCAAGTCAAGCTTTTATCAAGCAACTCGAGCTCGAGCTCGAGATGGGCTCGATCAAGTCAAGCTTTTATCAAGCTCAAGCTCAAGCTCAAGCCCAAAAATTAGCTCGAAACATTTAACGAGCCGAGCTCAAGCTTTGGATAGCTTGGCTCGAGCTTGTTTCAAGCTTTTATCAAGCTTTAACATATATATTTTCATTTAAATTTCATATAAATAATTAGGAGCTAATTTTATAATTAACCAAAGTATAAGGGATTAGTTTGCAAATACTTGGATAATCCCTACGGTACCCTACCTAACGATTTGCATTCTTATCTAACATAACAAAGTGACACAATCTGTCACAATCACACACACTTCTTGGCTTTTCTTTGTAAGTTCTCATTATCAACAATTTTTATTTAATAATTTTAAGTGTTAACATCATCTATGATCTATCTATATTATATGCATGTATGATGTATCTATGTTTTTATCTTGTTATTGTCTTGAAAAATAATCACAATGCATTTTATCTTTTTGATGAACGAGAGTAATTAGGAATGATATAAGTTATTACTTTTAGAGATTAACTTTGATACGAGGACTTGAAGTTTGGTGATGCGAATATAGGAATGATATAAGTTATTAATTTTAGAGATTAACGTAAGTTGAATAGTAGCATGGGCGGAGCTATTAAGTGATAACTTGTGTTTGGCTGTGATATAAGGTATGTTAAATTTTTTGCTACTTCAAGCTTTACCATTCAATTTGTTATCTATAAGTTATCTTTTTTTTTTTTTTTTTTTTTTTTTTTTTTTTTTTTTTTTTTTTTTTTTATACAATATTGTAATCAATAGCCAATTTTTTCGCACTATTAACTGTTATTTTGCGCACTCTAATAGCCGAGATATCTTTATATACGTTGCATGAGTTAATATCTTTTCTTCAAGTAGACAAACACGAACACAATATAAACTCTCAGGTTCTTACAATAAAATGCTAAGGAAATCATCAAGTTAGAAGATCATTTTGCTCAAGAATTCAAGATCTGTGAACCTTATGAAGCCTCATGAGATATATTTTGTTGATATGTTTTAGACATTTGAACCTTAATTAGTACTTTGGTTTATGTTTCATTCTAATGTTCGACTTGGGTACGAGAATATTGTTCTTGGTTTTATTAGTGTTAAATCAATCTAATTTGGTTTTCAAATATAGTTTTAGCGTGTTTTACTTTATACGTATATTTATTGTTGAGTTTAGCTATGGAATACAATATTTTTGTATACATTCAAGCTTTTCAAGCCAAGCTCAAGCTTTGCTCGAAACCTACTCAAGCCAAGCTCAAGCTTGGATAATGAAAGCTTGACAAGCTATCAAGCCAAGCTCAAGCCTAGTGTTTTTCTTTCAAGCCAAGCTCAAGCCTTGTTGAGCTTGAGCTCGGCTTGACTCGATTGCAGCCCTAGGTGAAGAGGAGGGAGGTGGGGTGGTGGAAAGTGGTTGTTGGGGTGGTTATAAATTGTTAGGGGTGGTTGTTGATGTGGTTATAAATTGTTGCGGGTGATTGTTAGGGGTAGTTGTTTCCATAATTAGTAAGTAAAAATCTGAATTTTTAAGTCTTTCTAATTATAGAATAGTCCCAAATACATTATATATTTTTAAAATGAGAGGTTTTTACTTGTGCATATGGAGTGGGCGAATTTTTGTGACAATGATGTATAAGCTGTTTAATAACTTACATATATTCTCTTTATGACCAACTTTTATTTTTTTATTGACAAAAATACACCGTTGGTCTCTAAACTTTCTCAAAAACATCACCATGCCTTTTAAGTTTGTAAAAGCGTCGTCATGCGTCCAAAAGTTTGGTTTTTGAGACCGAATGCGTCCCGTGACCAAGTCAACGCTCATTTTTTGTTATATTTCCAAGGGTATAATAGTCCAATCACATTTATAACTATTATATGGTTAAATCTAACATGACATAGTGATGCGGTTGTTTTACGCTGACCAAAATTTCCAGATTTGTAATTGGGGAAATTCCGATCAGCTCCCCAGTGAGATTTAGTCGGATCTGTACAGTTTTAGTTTTTTCCGATTTTGTTATTTTTTGGTGCTGATTACGGATTCTGATTTTGTGAGGAGGATTATTGGTTGTTAATACTGGCTGACATTTTTTATTTTGGTTATTAGTTATTGAATCTGAATTTGGTTCTCAACTCGATTCGGGTTTTGGTTTTTTTTAGGATTTTGATTTTGGTCTTTGTGAGATCAATTTGTATTCAGATTCAGTTATGATGAACATTCCCGTTATGAATATGGGAATGATGATCAGTTTAGGTTATGATTTATAACTACGAGTTGGTTTTCTATTAAGTCGTAGTAGGGAGTTTGATTTTGTTCTACTAAGTCAAAGGTTGGCTATCTGTTAACTTGTGGTTGGTTTGATAAGAAGTCTAATTTTGCGGTTTGTATTTTATTTGATTGGGTTCGGGTATTATGTCAAGGAGCAATAAGAGGTATCATAATTACAATATGGTTGCTACTTTAGCTTTTGGTTATTCACAGTTTTTAGTTTCGTCCGAGTAAGACCATTTAATTTTTGATTAGCTTTTGGGCACTTGTGTTACTCGAACTGAAATTTGGTTACTCGAACTGAATTTTGGTTAGTCGAGACCTGTTTTGTTCAGGTTGATTTGTTTTTCATTAGATCCCATGAGAGATCTGTTTAGACCTCTTCTGTTTGGCCGGTTGCTTCGTCCTTTGATTAGAACCCAAGGGAGATCTACTCAGAAAATTGGGGTGGATCCCATGAGAGATCTGTTTAGACCTCTTCTGTTTGGCCGGTTGCTTCGTCCTTTGATTAGAACCCAAGGGAGATCTACTCAGAAAATTGGGGTGGATCAGTTGCATGCATCGGTGAGATAGCTGCTTCAGCTGCCAGAAAATTGGGCTTGAGAAGTGTATATTACTCATCCAGTCCTGGTCTCCAGGGGTACTAATTCATCTCTCATACCATACTGAAACTATACTTATGATAGTGTATGTTATCAGACATTCACAGAGTTATTTACTATTTTGCACATACATGTGTTTAGCAGATGGGTTGACAGCATTCTTGATGCTTTACGTTTCCATAATCAATTTTCGAGGGTCTGACTTCGTGTGTTCAAGGTAACATGCCATTAGACTTGTACACATCTCTGATGAGTGCTCAAACACTCATCATTTTTGGTCATATCTGAACTGCAAAACATACAAAAACACTCAGAAATGCATCAAAATACTGAAAATATTTCAAAATTGTGTTTTATATGTTTTAGATGCAAAAAGAGTAAAAACAAATGAAAAACGTACAAAGTTTGCAAAATTGGCAGTTTCAGTCCCTCAACTTTCATAAAATGTCAAAACTAGTCCCTGGTCATTCAAAATATGGAAAATTATCACCAAAGGTCCATTGTATGATACCCCACTTCGGGTAGTGATTGCTTTGACATCGCCCCTCGGGTTAGCGATCGTGTTGCTCGGTAGTGTACCTGGGCCCGAGGGTCGATCATTTAAAGACTTCTGAAGCTCAGAGATCGTGCTGATCAATAACCGATTCGTTTCCTCTTGTGCTTTCATGAATTGTTTAAACTCAGCATTAGAGGAAGACGAGGGTGGAACAACGTTTTGATTTTGAACAGGAGGATTTTGAACACGGTTGTTTTGAAAATTCCCTTGATTTTGATTGTTGTTACCCTGAAAATTGTTTCTCTGATTGAAATTACCCTGATTGTAATTCCCTTGATTCTGGTTTCTTTGAAAATTTCCTTGAAAACCTTGATTTTGATTGCCATTTTGAAAATTGTTTTGATTAAACTAGCCTTGATTTTGGTTCGGGTTTTGGAAATTTGAGCTTTGACCTTGGTTAAAATTCTGATTCGAGTTACGGTTTTGATTTTGGTTAAAACCGGGAGGTCCTAGAAAATTGTTGGAACGATAGCTTAAGAGATTACGGTCCCCTTGCGGTTGGTAAGAATTACCCCCCGTGTTGTAGGAACCGTTAGCAGCATAAACATTCTCTTAAGGAAAGTCAGCAGTAGCTGGACACTCGGAATACAGATGTGGGCCCCCACAAGTTTCACAACTTCAGGCCACGGCTTTCACTTGTTGATTTTGAACCTGATGTTGCATTGTTTGGTTCATTCTCAACACAGCCGTAGAAATATCATCCATCTTTTTGGTAAGAGCAATTATTTCAGGAAATGATGATGAAGGAGTAACTGAATGACATGACTCATCCCTCTCCGCAGAGGAATCCCAAAAGTTATGGTGGGCAGTCATGTTCTCAATCAAGTCATAGCACTCTTCGGGACGCCTTTTCATAAAGGTCCCACCAGCAGCAGCATTGAGAATATCCCGGTGCCTCAATGTCAGACCATTATAGAAGGTATCTATGATGGTAACTTGCAACATATTGTGGTTAGGGCACCGATCAATAGCTAGCTTATAACGTTCCCAAGCCTCAAAAAGAGACTCATCGGGACGTTGCCGGAAGTTGCTGATATCATTTCGTAACTTGGTAACCATGGAAGGTGGAAAATATTTTGCTAAAAACTTGGTTACCATTTCATCAAAGGTACGAATAGAATTTCTTGGAAGTCAGTCAAACCATGCAGTGGCATGATGAGTGAGAGAATAGGGGAAGAGGTACAGCCGGAGGGCATCATCGGTGACACCATGCTGTTTCATGCTTTGGGTGACCGTAAGATATTTGTCAAGATGCTTGTTAGCATCGTCACCCGGTAATCCGTGAAATTGACACGAATTTTGGACTTGTTGGATCATGTGGTGCTTGAGGCCAAAGTCCGTAGCCCCAATAGTGAGTGGTGCAATAGGCCCACCCCGCCCTTGCATGGTAGGCTGGCACAGCTCTTCCATCGTTCGGAGATCGGGAGCTGGCACACCTACGGGAGGGTCAGGGGGTGGTAATGGTGGTGGTGGCCCAGCGGCCATTTCGGTTTTTGGTTCTTGTGTATCAGAACGTAGCTCGGGTACGTTTTTCTGATTTTTACATTTTGTTTGTGACCGAGTGCGCATGCACTAAAAACAATTTTTCAAAACAAGATCGAGGCAAAACCACAGTGAACTTAAACCAGAAATCACAAGTGAATGGTTTCTTTGAAAAAGGTACACCACTCACAGGGATATAAAGGCAAGTTTTAATCTTAAGTTTGGGAACTTATTATGTTCACACCCCCAGTTGGTAGTGTTCAGCCTTGGTTTGCGGTGGTAAGATTTTATGTATTTATTAATTTGAAAAACTGCTTTAGGCTTATGGGTGTGTGTGCAGAAAACTTGGGAATTATATTTTTGGAACTGATTCGTTAACCGAAATCGTTCTTTTAAGATTACTCACAGGCTGGCGGGAGGAAGTAAATAGGTTTCCTCTTCAGTTCACAATTTAATGTCAGAACTTACCTTAAACCAACTGTTTCAGGTTGTAATCTTAAAGAAAACGAAGTAATTTAACTTCACAGTTTGTTTTGTTGTTTTTTATTTTTTTGGTGTTTTTAACACTTTAGGAAAAGTGTTAGTGAACTTTTTTGATATGATTATATTTTTACAAAAACTTTTTACAAATTTGTGTGAAATTTGCACAGGGAGGGTTTTGAAAACCACTAAACTTAAAACGATTTTTTAAAACACGCAACAACCTCCCCGGCAGCGGCGCCAAATTTTGATTGGTCCCGAAACAGTCAGATATTATTGACCAAGGTCAATAAGTCAAAGACAGCCTCGTTCCAATACTCCGTGGATAGTATAGTGTGTCCCCGGGTCGTTATGTCCCAGCGAGATTGAAATGGTGTCGTTTGAAATCGTTTATGAGTGAGTGGGACTGAGGACAGTAGCCCAGATGATATGGAATTGATTTTGCTACTGTTATTTTGGTATTGGTACAATGATATAATATTCACAAAAATCAGATACCAGATATATGCACAAATTCACAATCAGGATCACGTAACAAACAGAAAGTGGGTTTTGGTAATTAACAAACTACAGGGGGTACTTTTGAAACTTTTGAAATTTAAAATTAAAATAAAATGGAAAATGAAAATGAAATTATGAAAATGATTAAAATATTATTTAATTAATAAAACTATTTAAAATCTAAATTAAAACCTAATTTAAATTAACTAAAAATGACAAATGATATAAATTAACCTAAAAATTAGCAAAAATATTTTCTAAACCTTAATTAGAACTTGAAGAAAGTATAAAAAATAAAAATAAATATTTTTGTCTTTTTGTGGATTTTTTATTAATTAAAAACTATTTAACTTAATTAAACTAATTAAACTAATTTTAATTAATATTAATACTAAATTAACTTAGAAAATTATGAGGAATTTATAAAATTACTTAACCATCACAGGAATCCTACAAAATTATAAAAACTTCTAAAAATTATGTTTAAGGCTAATCCACTAATTAATTACCTTTTAATTAACTTAAATCTAATTTAAATGATTAAAATAAAAAAATGGAAAATGAACAGTAGAAACTAAAAATATATTTTCTAAAAGTCTATTATACTATATTAGAGCTAGGAAAACTATAAAAACTAAGTTTTGCTTTATAAAAACTAAATATGATATTTAATACTTAATATTAATTAATAATTAAGAAAACTAGAATTAAATCTAATAAATACTACTAGTAAATGACAGAATAAAAATCTAGAAAAATTACTGAATTTACTTTAATATAAGAAGTAATTAATAAAAATATAAAATTACTAAGTACTTAATAAAAATATAAAAATGAAAATTAAAATTAAATAGAATTAATTAGAAACTATCACTTGAAGTTACTTTGGATTTTCTGGATTTTTCTTTTCCAAACTTGTTTTACTACTGAAAATAGAGAACTTTTGTGAAAACACTTTTGAAATGGCTTATAAATAAGTTGTATGCACCCCTAAACCTAAACAGTTGACTTATGTTGACTGGATGGACAAATAAGCACACAGGACTAAAGGTGGGGTCCACAAGGGTGAAAATGGGTGCAAATAAGTTTAACAAACTAAAATAAGCCAGAAACAACCAACAATGATCACAAACAAGCTGTATGGGAAGAAATAAGCACTTTGCACAATGAAAATGAACACAGAATGGGGACAGATTTTGGGGTGAGTTCCAGGTGGGGTCCACTTGATCCTAGGTCAAACCAAGGGTCAATGCTTGTTCCCTGGTAGGAGGAGGGTTGGGAAAAACCAATATGAACCTCTGGGGCCCACTAGGTTGGGCTACAACAGCCACCAAAGTGGGCTGAGTGATATGGGTCTGAGTGCACAGGGCAAAGGCTTGCCCTGCAGTCCACTTCCAAGGGCAATTCAGTCCACAAGAAAATTTTACAAAATTAAAGAAACCCGGGGAAAATGAAGTTGAGGTGGCAAAGTTTAACTACAATGAATTTCAGATCCTCAATCCAAACACATAAATCACAAAAAATCTTGTAACTTTTGCAAAAATCTGAGATGGCACAATTTGACTTTTTGAAGAGAACACAAGAGTTGACTTATTTGAATTTCTACTAACTCCTACTTATTAAAAATGATGTTATGAGATATATTTAAGCTAGTTTACTCTATACTAACAACTTATGTAACTAATTTAATGGATCTGAGTTCCAAAAACTCTCATAGTTAACTGTGAGTGAACAATTTTTATGATTTTGACTTTTGTGTGAAACAAGACTGGATTTTATGGTCTAAACTACCAAATGAAACCTAAGGCAAGCTGTTTGAGCTATGGTTGCCTTCTGAGATCAACAACAACACAACCAATTTTGCAAATCCAAAAACCCCTTATTGTTGAACTGTTTTGAGTTTTTTAAATCAAATGCTTACTAGGGTGTGTAAACTTGATTCCAATCCACTAATTATGTCTATATGAACTTATTTAAGCACATAAAAAAAACAGATTACCACTACAATCACACAAGTTTTACTCTTAAGCTAAATTTGACAGTTAAAACTAGGATTTAAAATAACTACTAACTTTAACAAGTAAGTTATGTAAATTAGGCTAGAAATCAACTAAACAATACTTAAGAAACACAAACAAAACACAGATTGACAACAAATAACAAGCAATCAGAAACTAAGGTTTTTAGGTGAAAATTTAAATTAGCAAAAGCTTACAAGAATACCCTCAGCATGAACAGAGGGTTTTCCTATGATGCCTATCTTTAGATAGGCCAAATCCAACTCCCAGCTGCTCTTCAATGCTCCTTAATACATGAAAATACTCAAAAACAAACACAGTTTGACTTTTATTGACTTTTTAGCTTTGGGATTATTTTCTACTTAATACTGGTTTTTAGTTGTCTCTAAAGCTTCAATAAGCTTATTGGGACTTAAGTGAAGCTATCTCAGTCCATAGTTCTTGCTTCTAATCACAACTTAGCTTATTTAGAAATGCTTTAATTGAGAAAATTGAAATTACACAAAACAGAAATGAAACCTTTATTTTATTACTTGAAAAGATTAAAAGTACACTGGAATCACTACTACAATGCTTAAAATTGAAAGTTACACTGAAAATGGGAAGCTTAATTTAAAAACGACACTAAAAACTACTAATTAACTACTTGAAGTCTTCCTTGCACTCTTCTTCCTTTTATAGCCCAATATTAGGGTTTCTTTGCCCTCTCTGATCAAATCCCATCAATAATTGAAGCCAATTGATGTCTGAAACCCTCTAATTTGGTGCCACATTTTTTTGGCGGGAATCTTTTTTGCAAATTGATTCTGGAATTCAGACAAGGGGGGTGGTGGCATTTAATGCTTGAGGTGAGGGTAGGTGTAGGGGTTTGGGGAGGTGATGATGACTCTGCAAGTGGTGGGTGGTGGAGCAATACCAGGGGTGGATTGGTGGTTTTGTGGTTTGGCTGAGGGAGAGGGAAAAAGGGGAAGAGGGTGGTATTTGACCGGTTTTGACCAAGGGTCAAATATTTGACCCCGTATAATACTTTGGGTGGGCTGTGGAATTTTGGGGCCAAGTGAAAAAGGGAAGGTTTGGGCTTGTGGCATGGACTGGATTGGTTTATGGAGTAGTATTATTAGTAGTGTTGGATCCGGTTTAGGTTTATGTTACACAAGGACTAATTTTGCAATTTTCCGAAAGTTGAGGGGTGAGTTTTGGCAGTCTTCCAAAGTGTTCCCAAGGGTATTTCTTGCCATATCATGAATAGTGTAAGGTTCTTTGTTGATTTTTCCATGTTAAATACACCAGGGACTAAAATTGCCAAACTTTCAAACTTTAGGGACCATTTGTGTAATTTTCACCAAACTTTCCACCAAGGACCAATCCTATCACAAAAGGTTAGTGCAAGGACAAAATTTGTTTTTCTCAAAGTTTTTAATATCCCAGGGACCATTTTTGACAATTTTCAAAGTTCAGGGACTAAACTTGACGTTTTGTGAAACTTTGCACCAAAGGACTAATTTTGTAACTTTTTGATTTATAAGGGCCTTTGGTGACTTTTTCAAGTTTTTAGAACAACTAGGGACTAGATTTGACAACTTTTGAAAGATGAGGGACTGAAACTGCCAATTATGCAAACTTTGTGCGTTTTTCATCTATTTTTGATTCTTTTGCATTTGAAACATGTAAAACACTTTCCTGGGATATTTTCACTATTTTGATTCAATATTGAGTATTTTTGGATGTTTTGGCAGCTCAGGAATGGTAAAAATGATGAGTATTTACACACTCATCATGTATATTTGTATAAAGTGGGTACTATAATTAAATATGACCTTGCCTACAAAAAGGTGAGTAGGGGTGAGGGGAAGTGAGATGAGAGAGAAAGCTGACGTAACGCTGAAGTGTAAGGTGAGTAAGTCACCTCCTTGCTATCTACCCTTAGTTAGTTTTGTCAATTGCAAACATTTCATTTTTACGTGAATACATATGATGTATGATTTATACGCTTTAACTAGAAATGGGAGCAAATAAATTGTTACCGTTAACAAAACATACTTAGGGTCCGCTTGGTTCAAAGTGGGGAAAGAGAAAGAGGAAGGGAATGCAAAGGAATGAGTGGGGTGGGTAATCAATCCCTTACCTCTCAATTTACTCTATAATGGTTGATTACCCACTACGGGGTAATCAATACCTTTGCACTCCATAACCAAGCACCATAATTTAAGTGAAGTGGGCCCTTTTGAATTCCTTACCCATTCCTCACCCCTTAATCCCCCCCACCAAGCACCCCCTTAATTGTAAAATATGTTGTTATTGTTATCATTATCAAGTTACGAAAGTATGTGTACAAATGGATATTGAGAAAGGGTTTTTTTATTAAAACCCTCTCTATGATGTGATAATATGAGTTTTGGTCAAAATTTACGAACTACAATGCACACCGTATAAACTCGCAATGCACAGGACCTCACGGAATATAATCAAGGGACTGAGAACCAATTGTACATCATACCGTCCGAGTTGGTCTAGCTTTTTACGTCACGTACTTTTATCTATGTGTCAAAGCTTGCTGCTACTAGGGGTTTTGAATATTTATTTATATATATACTAACGAATATAATCAAATTTAACTTTTAAAACCTCACAGGGGTACCAAAATCGTGAAGTTTTAGGCTTTGAATCCAAAATCGTGAAGTTTTATAAAGACCCCATAGGTTCTAGGGTATAGGGGTGCTCACGGTCCAAAAACCGGACCGGACCGACAAAAATCCGGACCGGACTGAGACCGAATCCGGCAAAAATCTTAGACCGAGACCGGACCGAATGTGGTCGGTCCGGTCTGGTCCGGTCCCGTCCGGTCTCGATCCAAATAGGTTAAATGTCCGGTTTTTAAGTCGGACCGGACCGGACTGATCCAGACCGAGACCGAAATTATGAAAATCCCTAGACCGAGACCGGACCGAATGTGGTCGGTCTGGTCGGTTTTGTCGGCCGGTCTAGTCATCCGGTCTGTTTGCTCACCCTTACTAGGGTATGATCTATATAGTGCAAACTTTATATGCCTGGTCACCAAAGATGGTTTAGTTTGATCCTAGTGTCAATGGTAAAATCTTTATTCAATATCAATGATGAGTATATCAAGCTAACACAAAGAAATGTAAAATTTGTGAAACTCAAATAAACAGAAAAATGGACGAAGTTTTTTATGTCCAGTTGATCAGAAGAGAGCGAGCCTTTTTGACCTGATGTCTATGGCCTCATCGGGTTAATTTCGGTATCATTTCTAACCCTTCATTGATCGCCTTCAAATATACAGATTTAACAAGGTTTGAACCATTAAACTTTTATAAAGAAACCAATGACCTTACGGGTAAGGATCCAGTGAGAAGAAAACTTAAAATGAGAAGGATGAGAAATAATTATAACCACACATTTGAGATGTATCGACTTGATTTAGATGCATCCCAATTAGTTTTGAAAGTGATTTTGAAGTGAAAACGATGCAAAGTAGTACTAACAACAAATTTGACCCACAGAGGATGAAAAATGTATAAGATTCGTCTAACCTGATGAAATGCATCTAATATATGTATATGCATCTAATTTTTTGCTAGAAAATATATTATGGTGCATCTAAAAGACTAGGGATGCATCTAATTCAAGTCGATGCATCTCAAATATGTAGTTATAATTATTTCTCATCCTTCTCATTTTAAGTTTTCTTCTCATTTGATCCTTAGTCATGACCTTACCACTAAGAGGGTGTTTCTTTTTCCTCTTAGCTAAGAATATGGACCCACTAAACATAATTTAATATTTCTTTTTGCATTGGAACCTACTCATTTCCACTAATTTATTTATACTAGAACGGTACACGCGCAATGCGACAGCGGGTACCTATGACTATATTTTGCGTTATTCGGTTACACATTTAGTTGTTTTTATGCTTTATAAGTAGAGATTGTAGATATGGTTAAGCCAAATAATTTTAGTTTGAACAACCAACCTGTTTTCTAACAAACTTTACTAACCAATTTGTTTCCTAACCAACCTGGTTTATAACCAATTAATTTTGAAATCCTTACATAATAAGCAAGTAAAAGTCTGAATTTTAAGTCTATCTAATTATAGAATAGTATCAAATGTATTATATATTAGTATAGATATAGAGGGTGTAAAATATAAGCTATATCCCATTAAAGGGAAGTAATAGATGTGATGGCTACCTATTCACATAGATAAGAGAAAAAAGAAATATTCCTAAGTCAGGTGGTTTAAAATCGGTGAACTCAAATAATTTCACTAAAGTCCAAGTTAACAAAAAAACAAACACCACGAATGAAGTAGTTCACGACAAACCGCAATGAATTATGGCAAAGACTATGATTTTGGCGATGGTTAATATTGCTCTATCAAATGAGGCCCCTCTCTCCTTTCATGATTAAAACGAGGTAGCCCCTTCTCAACGAAATTAAAGAATCCCATAAATATTCATAAGTAGTAATGGTTCTAACGTAACTTTCGTGGTTCAATTCAGAAATGAGCAAATAGCGTGTAACTTCACTGATGAGTTTATGTACGAATGTTTTTTCAAAACACAAATTAAAATGAATACATAAAAACACGAACATGGATAAGCTTTTTGGTCATCAATGTTTTTAGAGTAAAGGGGCTCATAACTTGAGTTATAAAATAACACCGCGCCATGTCAGTGCCACATCATCTCGGCACCAAATAACATAACATCAAAAAACACCAAGGAAATCTTAACACCAAATAACACAACTTTTTTACAAATTTACAAATTCTACCATACGATAAGTAGATAATCTAAACTAGTTGGTATCATTTGGATTGGTTGGCGGATGTTGCAAGTTATATTTTTCTCTGATTCTTTGTTTTTCCATTTTGATGATATACGCCTCATCCGGATCGACGTCACTCATTTTCATACTGAGAAATCTAAATTCATCCATACGCGTAGCCGTCTCGTCTTTCATCCTAACCACTTCGTACGCCATTTGGGCCGCTTCCCGTCTAAGACGAAGCTCGTTAGTCATAGATTCCAAGTTGCTTAACGCACTTCCACCGGTGCTAGTCGATGTATCGGATTTTTGTTTTTGGACGTCCTTTGTTTCCCGGGAGGACGTGGACGTACATCATCACCAAATAGCTCTTGGTTGGTTTGACCGGGGACGTCTCCGATTAAGTCAATCGGTGCCGGCTCGTCCCATTTTGGACACTTCTTCAAAATTAACCACGCGTCCTCTTGAGTAAACGGCATACCTTTATGCTCTTCACGATACATTTATCTAGCGTTCCTCATATCATCCACTTCATTTTCACCACTGATTGGTCCTAAACGGTCAACTAAGTTGAACAGGTGATGGTCAACCAAGTCAAACGTCTAAAACCAACTAACCAAGGAGTACAGTGTATTCCCGGGTCGTTATGTCCCAGCGAGGTAAGCAATTGTATTTGAAAACGTTTTAAGTGATCGGGTGATTTAACAGGAGGATCAGGAATTTGATTTGAATGATTATACTACGAGATTATGAATGAAAATAACTTAGAAACACTATTATAACAATTACTGATGATCAAATAATCTAGAAACGTAAGTTAGACCTAAAAACGCGCGTTTTAATTTAAATTAAACGCGAACGCGCAAAATAAAAAGTGAAACATGAGCAAATAAAGTCCTACGAATGTGAAAATTATATTTTTACAATCCAAATGTTATAAGAAAATTTTTGGAAAATTAAAATTATTTTTACCACTATTTAATTAATTACTAATTACTAATTACTTTTTAATTAACTAAATTATACTAATTATTAATTAATTATGAAAATTAACTAGAAAAATGAAAATTAAATTTAGAAAAATCTAAAATATTATAAAACTAATTTTAAAATAGAAAACCTATTTTTTTCTACTTTTTAATTATTTATTATTAATTAAAACTAATTATTTAATTAATTAAAACTAAATTAAATTATAAAAAGTACTAAATGACAAAAGAAAAATCTAGAAAAATTACTAAAATTATTTTAACCTACAAGGAGCCTGAGAAAAATTTAAAAATGAGAAATGCTTATAAATAAGCAGAAAAATAAGCCAAAGTGCTTAAATAGAAGCTATCACTTTATTTAAATTTGGCTTTTTCTTAATTTTCTTTTTCAAAAATATTAAGCTATTGAAAATATGAAACTTTTGTGAAGGTACTTTCTTTGGAACTCAGAAATAAGCTGTGTGCCATTCAATAAGCCAAACAGTTGGCTTTTTGACTTAAAAATTGGACCTTTAAGCTCAAATAAGCTATCCAAGGACCCACACAATGGAAATAAGCTTTGAACAACTTAGAAGGACTGAAATGAAGCTAAAACTACAAGCAATGTATACTGAATAAGCCAAATAAGTCAAATAAGCAAATCCATACCACTCAGTTACCCACAAGCCTGCAAGAAACTTCACAAGCAATTTCAGCTTATCAAATAAGCTGGGAAACCAAAATGGAGACTGGAACCTGAGAGTTTGGCTTATGGGCTTTTCAAAAATCCCAAGCTCACCTAATGGGACCCACTGGTGAGCTTTTGAGGGGCTTATGAACTTGACAAAAGTACACTGAGTACTCAGTATACTTAGAAAATGGGACAAACAATAAGCTCAAAATTAGCTTATCCAATGAGCTTGAAAATGCAAATGAAGCCTGGAACCTTTGAGTTTGGTGTATGGGCTATCCAAAAGTCCAAACCACACAAGCTTAGGTTCACTAATAAGCTCAGAAGGAGCTTGTGAACTAGGCTAGAAACACTGATCACTCAATGTATATGTTGTGATGAGACAAAATGCAAGGACCACAATAAGCAGTCAAATAAGCAGTTACAAGGAAACAAAGAACAAGCATAAGAAGTGAGCCAGGAAGGCTACTCAAATCCACAATAAGCTAAGGCTAATATCAACTAATGCACAAGTTGCAAGGGTAGAAAAGTAGGCCTGAGATCCTGGTGCAGGGGAGGTTGCACCCCCTGCAGCCTTAAAGAAGCTAAAGCACAAGCTACAAAAAAAATCTATAAAATAAGCTGATTACAGATTTTAGTAGCTTAGGTGGTAAATTTCAAGCACAACAATTTTCAAATCCTAACTCACCCCACAAAAATCAGGAAAAATCTCCCAAAAAGTGGGATTTCTGCCCAATGAACAATTTTGACTTTTTAGGTTTTTGATGAAAGTTGACCAAAATGAGATTCAATGCTTCCAAGCTGATTCTGTATGTAATTTTAAGCTAATTTTTAAGTTAAATCAGCTAAACTAACTACTTATACATGCATGTGTGAGAATATATATCCTAAATTGCATAACAGTTATAAAGAAATGAGTTGTAAAGGCTAATTTGACTTTTTGATGAAATATCCTACTATTTAATGAACTAACTGACTCATGCTATCCTTATGAAATCCATTTATGCAGATATCTCTGCAAATAGGCACAAAGAACACATGGAACCAATATTAGCCAAACACCCCTTTCAAATTCAGCTGTGGAAATTTATGAAGCAAATGAACACTTAAATCCAAACAACCAATTTCTATGGTTATCACATGCTAACATAAGTTCATTTAAACAAAAGATCATCAAGTAAAACACCATATTCCAGGAATCCAACTGTATGCAGTTTTGACGATGACTAGGCAAATCTCACCCAAATACCTACTAAACTACACACTGATCCTAATCATTCATAACTAACATTAATTAACATCAACTATCAACAAGTAAGTATATAAAGCTAGACTACAAACATAGCTACAGACAATCTATGCAATTGAAATAAATTGACTAAAAATTAAAAATGGAAGCTTACAAACTGCATTCCCAGCTTAACCAGTGGTACCACAATCAGTCACAACACACTCCTAACACCCCCCATAGGGTTCTAAACCATTGCATCCAACTTTTTCTTCTCTGCTTCTTGTATTTTTAATTTATTTCTATTTAGTTCTTATTTTTTTGTATTTTTGAGTAAACTGAAATTTAATCTGAAAATGGAATTACTAAACTCAGAACTTATATTATTGAAAAGGAAACAGATTACAACATTGAGTTTGATTGGAAATTACAAATTACAATAATTTAAATAAACTAAAAATACTAGACTAAAAAGACCAACTCTGCTTCCACTGCATCTCCTTCATTTTATAGTCTAAGATTAGGGTTTCTTAGGTCCATTGTCTCTTTCCCAACTCATTATTGGACCAAAGGATCACAAAGCCTCAATCTTGGCCGTTCAAACTTTTGGCGCCCAAATGGTTTTATTGTTTTCTTTTGATAATTGAAGCCAGGGGAGAAGTTTGGAGTGTAGTATTTGTTTGGTGTGGCAAGGGAGGTTGGAGTGCTGCAGAGGTGAAGGCAGGCTAGGGGTGATGATGGTGCTTCTTGGAGGTTAGTAGAAGGTGGGGTGTGAGGTGGAGGGGACGGGTCAAACATGGTTGACCGGTTTTTTGATATTAAAAGGGGTGAAGGAGTTGGGCCAGATGGTGTGTTGGCTTGGAGTGATAAGGTTGGGCTTGGGGGTTGTGAGGTGGGCTGGGGTTGTTGTATTTAGATTGGTGTTGGGTTTATATAACTAAAGGGTCGATTGGTTGTAGAAGTTTAATCACAAGGACAAATTTTGCATTTGTTGGTATTTGAGGGGCCTGAAATGGCAATTTTCCAAACTTTATTCAAGGGATCACACCTGTCATAAATTAATATTACAAGGACCAATTTTTGATAATTTTACATTTCAAAACTCCAGGGACCATTTTTGTACTTTTCCAAACTGCAGGGACTAAAGGTGTAATTTTCTCAAACTTTTCACCCAAGGACTAAATTTGATCATTTTTTACTTTTAAAAACCTTAGGTTGACTTTTCTTTTATTTTAAACCTTCAGGGACTAGTTTTGACAATTTATGAAACTTGAGGGACTGAAACTGCCAATTATGCAAACTTTGTTCGTTTTTCGTTTGTTTTTAAACATTTTGCATCTAAAACATATAAAACACAGTTTTGGGATAATTTCTGTATTTTGATGCATTTCTGAGTGTTTTTGGATGTTTTGGCAGTTCAGATACGATAAAAATGATGAGTATTTACACACTCATCAATCCCCCACACTAAACTGTTGCTAGTCCCTAGCAATCTTTTGAGAAAACTTAATGGATTTGAATCTCTTTACCAAAAGCCATCACTTCTGGAGTAGCCAAATGTTTCACTTCAAGTAAGAACTATGGTCCACTTGATAACCATGTGATTTTGAGCAAACCACCAGCTGTCAACGGATTTGATTTGTCTTTACCAAAAGCCGTTTGCTTCTGGACTAGCCAACTCTTGATGGAATAGTCAACATCTTGGTGAGCTGATTACCAATTATGGTTTTTCCACTGCCTTTACCACAAGCCATAATCTTGCAGGCTAGCCAACTCTTTCACTTTTTAGGATATGGCGAGTTGAGATACCATACAATTTTGGGCAAATTGTAAGCCGTTCAACGGATTTGAGATATCTTTACCAAGAGCCGTTTGCTCCTGGATTAGCCAATCCTTTTGTCGTTTAGACATGGCGGACTGATAACCACAAAAATTTTGAAATAAAGTGAAAAAATTTTGAAAATTTTTGGGCCAAAAATAGGGGTACTAGAGGATATAATGTGATAAAATTCGCTAGAATTTTCCCCCCCACACTTAGAATTGAATATTGTCCTCAATATTCAAAGTCCCGGCTATTATACCGACTCTTGAAACGTAAAAAGATAATATTATAAACTAACTGTGGAAATATCGTTTTGCATTTTTCACTTTATTTATATGTACATACAATCAAACATTTTTTTTAAAGATATACACATTTCAAATAGCTGCAGGGGACGGCCACTCCCCCACACTAGGGTGTTAGAAAGTAGAAAGAAGTCAGAGACATGGGTGAAAACCCATGTTGTTGCTACTGTTTTTGTTTATCGAGTCGCTAGCTTGACTCGATCCCCGAATTCAATTATCCTTGGGGAATGTTTGGAGATCAGGGACAACCATGGATGGTATGTCCTCTCCAAAGTAATGCTTCAAACGATGTCCATTCACTTTGAAATTAGGACTGTCATTTTAAGATAATTCGACGGTGCCATAAGGATAAACCTTAACGATAGTGAATGGACCAGTCCATCGGGTTTTGAGCTTTCCCGAGAAGATCTTGAGTCTAGAGTTGAAAAGAAGGACTCGATCACCAACGTTAAAAATGAGGTTTTTGATTTTGGAGTCATGAATCTTCTTTGTCTTTTCTTTATAGATCAAAGAGTTCTCGTAAGCTTGATCACGAAGTTCATTTAATTCATTCAATTGAACTTTCCGATGATCACCCCAGTTTTCAGGTCAAAATTTGCATGCTTGAGGGCCCAATAGGCTTTATGCTCAAGCTTGATCGGAAGATGGCACGCTTTCCCATACACAAGCTTGTAAGGCGTACACCCGATGGGTGTTTTGTAAGCTGTACGGAAAGCCTAAAGTGCATCATCTAATTTATCCGACCACGATGCACGATTTTCACCAACGGTTCTTTCCAATATTCTCTTGATGCCTCGATTGGAAACTTCTACTTGTCCACTTGTTTGAGGGTGGTATGCAGTGGAAAGACGGTGGGTTACACCATACTTTTGCATGACTTTATCAAATTTGTCATTACAAAAATGCGTACCACGATCACTAATTATAGCACGTGGAGTTCCAAATCGAGCAAAAAGAGCTTTCAAGAATTCCACCACTACTCGGGCATCATTTGTGGGTAAAGCTTTCGCTTCAACCCATTTTGACAAGTAGTCAATAGCCAGGAGTATGTACTTATTTCCATGAGATGATGGAAATGGCCCCATAAAGTCGATGCCCCATACGTCAAAGATTTCACAAACTTGGATTGCATTTTGTGGCATTTCATTCTTTTGTGAAATATTCCCGTGACGTTGACACGCGTCACAGGATTTGACCAATTCCTGGGCATCCTTGTAAATCGTGGGCCAATAGAAACCGGAGTCAAACACCTTTTTGGCGGTGTAGTTTGGATTATGGTGTCCCCCCGTGGGTCCAGCATGGCAAGCCTTGAGAATGCCATTGGCTTCTTGTCCATAAACACACCGCCGGATGACTTGATCCGCACAGATTTTGAAAAGGTAGGGGTCGTCCCAGAAATAATGTTTCACATCTTTAAAGAACTTGTTCTTTTGTTGGGACGACATCCCTTTCACAACAAAGTTACCCGCAAGGTAGTTTGCAAAATCGGCAAACCATGGGGTAACAGAATCTCCACGAAAGGCAACCGCATTGAGTGTCTCGAGAGGGAAGGTTTCATTAATTTCCTTCTTTTCGAAGACATCTTGGTGGGGATTTTCCAAACGGGAGAGATGATCAGCAGCTAGGTTCTCAGCTCCTTTTTTATCACGAATTATGATATCAAATTCTTGCAAGAGGAGAACCCAACGAAGTAGTCTCGGCTTTGCATCTTGTTTTGCAAAGAGATACTTCAAAGCCGAGTGATCCGTATACACTATGCTTTTGGTCAATATCAGATATGACCGGAATTTTTCGAAGGCATACACCACAGCTAATAATTCTTTTTCAGTGGTGGTGTAATGACTTTGAGCCTCCGTCATCGTTTTGCTTGCATAGTGTATAGGCTGAAAGTGTTTAGACCTGCGTTGCCCCAAGACTGCCCCTATTGCATAATCACTAGCATCACACATAAGTTCAAAGGGCAAGTCCCAATCGGGGACAACAAGAATTGGTGCCTCAGTAAGCTTTTTCTTTAGAGTTTCAAAAGCTTCTACGCACTCAGGTGAGAAGATAAAAGGAGCATCCTTTTCGAGGAGATGGGTCATAGGCTGGGTGATCTTAGAAAAATCTTGAATAAACCTACGATAGAAACTGGCATGACCCAAAAAGCTCCTAATACCTTTGACGGTAGTAGGATGAGGTAATTTTGCAATGACATCGATTTTGGCTTTGTCAAACTCAATCCCATTCTTCGAAATTTTATAGCCGAGGACAATGCCCTCTTTGACCATAAAGTGACTCTTCTCCCAATTTAGACATAACTTTGTGTTTTCACAACGTTTGAGCATGTTGTCTAAATGGGAGAGACATGATTGGAACGAATCCCCAATGACCGAAAAATCGTCCATAAAGACCTCCATAGTTTTCCCGATCATGTCGGAAAATATAGACATCATACATCTTTGAAACGTGCCCGGAGCATTACATAAACCAAATGGCATACGTTTATAAGCAAAAGTTCTATAGGGGCACGTAAAGGTGGTCTTTTCCTGATCTTGCGTATCAATGGGAATCTGAAAGTAACCCGAGAAACCATCGAGGAAGCAATAGTACTCATTCCCCGCTAATCTCTCGAGCATCTGATCCATAAAGGGCAGAGGAAAATGGTCTTTACGGGTGGCGTCATTTAACTTGCGATAGTCAATGCAGACACGCCAACCTGTAACCAATCGAGTTGGAATCAACTCATTTTCCTCGTTTGTGACAACAGTAATGCCACCCTTTTTTGGAACACAATGTATTGGGCTAACCCAAGGACTGTCTGAGATAGGGTAAATCAATCCGGCATCAAGAAGTTTTAAAAATTCTTGTTTGATGACCTCATGAATTTTGGGATTCACCCTTCTTTGTTGCTGGACTGCTGGTTTGAAGTCATCCTCCATTAAAATTTTGTGGGTACAAAATTCAGGGTCAATGCCCTTGATCAATTGCTTGTTTATGCGACTTCAAAACCTTTATGAGACTAACCTTTTCCTCAACACTTAAATCTTTAGCAATTATGACGGGTAATTTATCATCACCCTCCAGAAATGCATATTCAAGATGAGGCGACAAGTCCTTAAGTTCAACCATAGGAAAGTCATCAGTTATCTCAACATTTTTGACTTCCTCTTTATGAAGTTGGTGTGGTAGAACAGGAAGAGGAGAGGGATCTTCGTTTAGTAATTTCTCAAGTAAGAGAATATCCCTCTCAGGGTCAATCTCTTGGTTATCGATTCCATCGGGAATCAAATCACTTTTGAGAAAGGCCTCAATTTCTTCTAAGATGAAGTCACTTCCCTCAAACAGAGTGAGGGAAGGAGAAGAATTGGCAATGATGGGATGAGAAGATTGAGTGAGGTTTTCCCTCGAAGAATCGTCAATGAAACCTAAAACTTCTTGAGCGTACTCCTCAGCAGTAATATCAATGACATCTATTTGGTTTACCGATTCAGAGTCATAATTGGAGGAGTACCTCGAAGTTTGATCGAGGTTGAAGGTGACAGCTTCAGTTCCAACACGCAATGTGATCTCTTGCTCAAATATATCAATGAGAGCACGCCCAGTTCTAAGGAATCCCCTTCCAAGAATTAGAAGGACCCTTGAATCGGCATCAAGGTCAACAATCACAAAATCTATCGGAAAATGAAACTTTCCCACTTTAACGAACACATCCTCAGCAATGCCAAGAGGACGTGATATTGAAAGATCGGCAAGCTCTAAAGTCATGCACGTGGGAGTAAGTTCGGGAAGAGAGAGTTTCTTCCACACAGAATATAGCATAAGGTTAATGCTAGCACCAAGATCGGCCAAGGCAAATCATTCAAGCATCCCAGGAAAAATACATGGAATGAGGAATTTTCCGGGATCTCCAAGCTTCTCGGGAAGCTTTTTCAAAAGAACTGCTGAGCAGTTCTCATTTAGAGGAGTTCTTGCCATCTCAAAGAGTTTTTCCTTATTACTTAACAGATTCTTGATTGTTGATGCGAATTTAGGCATCAAGATGATAGCATCCGCGAAGCTAATGTCAAAGTGCAAATCTTGAAAGATTTGGAAAAATTTATCCATTTGGTGACTAGCCTTTTCGCGGAGCTTTTGTTCATTCAAGCGTGATGGGTAAGGAACAGAAGGTTTGGATTTAGGGTTCTCAACTGGAGTCTCAGGTGGATCAAAGACAACTCCAGGTTTTGGCATGGTTTCTGGGATAACCTGAGGGTGGACATGTGCGGTACTTCGTGGACTATTAGATTGCACCTTGTCCTTTTTCACCTCAGGTTCACGTTCCACTACCTTTGGAGGTGAGGAAGAAGAGGTGGTAGGAATCGCGGGTTCCTTATATGAAACACCACTACGAGTTGTGATCGCTTTTGCATCGCCTCTCGGATTAGCGACCATGTTGCTAGGTAAAGTAGTACCTGAGACCGAGGGTTGATCATTTAAAGACTTCATGATGTCAGAAATCTGGCTGACCAACAACTTGTTCAACTCTTCTTGGGACTTCATGAAATGTTTTAACAACTCGTCAGATGAAGGCCCAGTTGGAACAATGGCTTTATTGTTAGGAACATTTGGAGCACGATTGTTTTGGTTGGGACCTTGATTTTGGAAATTCCCTTGAGTTTGGTGTTGGAAATTCCTTTGATTCTCGTTGTTGTTTTCATGAAAGTACCCTTAATTGAAGTTACCCTGACCTTGGTTTCGATTAAAGTTTCCTTGATTTTGGAAACCTTGGTTTTGACTTTGAAAACCGTGACCCTGATTGAAATTACCTTGGTTTTGATAACCTTGGTTCATTCTATTTTGATTCTGGTTACGGTTTTGGACTTTTTGGTTTTGATTAAAACCAGGTGGTCAAGGGTACTGATTAGGACGATAGTTCGGGTCCATAGGAGGGCGGTATTGATTGCCTCCTTGATTTGAAAACCCGGTTATAGCATGAGCTTCATATGGGGAACCATCAGTAGCTGTACAATTGTAGTAGGCATGCTGCCCACCACAAGTCACACAGACTTCCACTTTTTTAACCTCAGCAGGTGGAGGATGTTGTGGAAATGAAACTTTCTTTGTTTGGGCGAGAACCAAAGCTTGAATAGCTTCAGTGAGCTTGTCAATCTTAGCATCCGTGCTAGATTGACTCATAGAAGATGAAGTGGAAGGACCCGCATTAATTTGAGAAACAACCGGCTTGCTTCGTGTAAAGCGGACCTTGGACTTATTTTCAATGATTTGCAAAGCTTCTTTTGTGGTTTTACTCAAGAAATTACCTCCCGCAGAGGCATTGAGTGAATCCTGATCAGCTTGGCTTACGCCATTGTAAAAAGTATCGAGTTGCATCAACTCTGAGAAACCATGATGTGGACACTTGCGAAGTAATTCTTTGAAACGATCCCACGATTCACCAAATGATTCATCATATTTTTTAGTGAACTTGGTGATTTCGTTCTTAAGACTCGTGGTCTTTGAAGGTGGGACGAATTCATTCTCAAACTTTTTTACCAAGTCTTCCCATGTCTCAATTGAGCGAGGGGGTTGTTTCTCATGCCAAATCCGGGCTTGACCCTCTAGGGAGAATGGGAAGAAAAGAAGCTTGATTGCTTCACAAGGGACATTCTTGTACTTGATGGTTGATGTGATTTTATTGAACCATCGAATGTGAGCATGAGGATCATCCCTCTAAAAACCGTAGAATTGACTTGAGGTTACAAGATTAAGTAACCCGGTTTTGAGCTCAAAACTATCAGCCACGATGGCTGGAACAACAATGGCATCTCCGTAACCCTCGATGGGTGCTTGGAGAAGCTCACACATGGGGCGGTCTTCCGCCATGGTGACAGCTCTAGTGGAAACAGTACGGATCTCAGATCCGACTGTTGGTGCCGAACGTCTACGAGGTCTTCTAGGTTTGTTTACATGCTCACGAAATGGGCTTGTGGACCTAGAAGAACGAGTGCGCATTCACTAGGGATAAAAACCGATCAAAACAAAATCGAGGCAAATCAACAGTGAACTTAAACCAATAATCACAAATGAATGGCTTCTTTTAGAAAGGTACACCACTCACAAGGATACAAAGGCAAGTTTTAATCTTTTGTTTGGGAACTTACTATGTTCACACCCCCAGTTGGTAAGTGTTCTGCCTTGGTTTGTGACGGTTTATTTTTATGTAGTTTATTATTCAAAAGAAAGAGACGAATGTTTTTGGGTTTTTGTGTATGGGTTAAAAACTTTTGGACAATATTTTTGGTAACGTTTCGTTTACCAAAATCGTATCTCTTTAAGAATTACCTTAAAAGAAACACGATATAGAAAACGTAACGATCTGTTTTGTTTGTTTTTGATTTTTTTGGTGTTGTTAACACTTTAGGAAATGTGTTAATGACGTTTTTGTTTTATGATTAAGATTTACAAAAAAGGTGGTGGTGTTTATACAGTGATGAATGAAAAACTACTAATCTCTAAAAAAAAACGTTTTGAATACGCAGCTACCTCCCCGGCAGCGGCGCCAAATTTTGATTGGTCCTAAACGGTCTACTAAGTTGAACAGGTGATGGTCAACCAAGTCAAACGTCTAAAACCAACTAACCAAGGAGTACAATGTATTCCCGGGTCGTTATGTCCCAGCGAGGTAAGCAATTGTATTTGAAAACGTTTTAAGTGATCGGGTGATTTAACAGGAGGATCAGGAATTTGATTTGAATGATTATACTATGAGATTATGAATGAAAATAACTTAGAAACACTATTATAACAATTACTGATGATCAGATAATCTAGAAACGTAAGTTAGACCTAAAAACGCACGTTTTAATTTAAAGTAAACGCGAACGCGCAAAATAAAAAGTGAAACGTGAGCAAATAAAGTCCTAAGAATATGAAAATTATATTTTTACAATCCTAATGTTAAAAGAAAATTTTTGGAAAATTAAAATTATTTTTACCACTATTTAATTAATTACTAATTACTTTTTAATTAACTAAATTATACTAATTATTAATTAATTATGAAAATTAACTAGAAAAATGAAAATTAAATTTAGAAAAATCTAAAATATTATAAAACTAATTTTAAAACAGAAAACCTATTTTTTTCTACTTTTTAATTATTTATTATTAATTAAAACTAATTATTTAATAAATTAAAACTAAATTAAATTATAAAAAGTACTAAATGACAAAAGAAAAATCTAGAAAAATTACTAAAATTATTTTAACCTACAAGGAACCTGAGAAAAATTTAAAAATGAGAAATGCTTATAAATAAGCAAAAAAATAAGTCAAGGGGCTTAAATAAAAGCTATCACTTTATTTAAATTTGGCTTTTTCTTAATTTTCTTTTTTCAAAACTATTAAGCTACTGAAAATATGAAACTTTTGTGAAGGTACTTTCTTTGGAACTCAGAAATAAGCTGTGTGCCATTCAATAAGCCAAACAGTTGGCTTTTTGACTTAAAAATGGGACCTTTAAGCTCAAATAAGCTATCCAAGGACCCACACAATGGAAATAAGCTTTGAACAACTTAGAAGGACTGAAATGAAGCTAAAACTACAAGCAATGTATACTGAATAAGCCAAATAAGTCAAATAAGCAAATCCATACCACTCAGTTACCCACAAGCCTGCAAGAAACTTCACAAGCAATTTCAGCTTATCAAATAAGCTGGGAAACCAAAATGAAGACTGGAACCTGAGAGTTTGGCTTATGGGCTTTTCAAAAATCCCAAGCTCACCTAATGGGACCCACTGGTGAGCTTTTGAGGGGCTTATGAACTTGACAAAAGTACACTGAGTACTCAGTATACTTAGAAAATGGGACAAACAATAAGCTCAGAATTAGCTTATCCAATGAGCTTGAAAATGCAAATGAAGCCTGGAACCTTTGAGTTTGGTGTATGGGCTATCCAAAAGTCCAAACCACACAAGCTCAGGTTCACTAATATGCTCAGAAGGAGCTTGTGAACTAGGCTAGAAACACTGATCACTCAATGTATATGTTGTGATGAGACAAAATGCAAGGACCACAATAAGCAGTCAAATAAGCAGTTACAAGGAAACAAAGAACAAGCATAAGAAGTGAGCCAGGAAGGCTACTCAAATCCACAATAAGCTAAGGCTAATATCAACTAATGCACAAGTTGCAAGGGTAGAAAGTAGGCCTGAGATCCTGGTGCAGGGGAGGTTGTACCCCCTGCAGCCTTAAAGAAGCTAAAGCACAAGCTACAAAAAAAATCTATAAAATAAGCTGATTACAGACTTTAGTAGCTTAGGTGGTAAATTTCAAGTACAACAATTTTCAAATCCTAACTCACCCCACAAAAATCAGGAAAAATCTCCCAAAAAGTGGGATTTCTGCCCAATGAACAATTTTGACTTTTTAGGTTTTTGATGAAAGTTGACCAAAATGAGATTCAATGCTTCCTAACTGATTCTGTATGTAATTTTAAGCTAATTTTTAAGTGAAATCAGCTAAACTAACTACTTATACATGCATGTGTGAGAATATATATCCTAAATTGCATAACAGTTATAAAGAAATGAGTTGTAAAGGCTAATTTGACTTTTTGATGAAATATCCTACTATTTAATGAACTAACTGACTCATGCTATCCTTATGAAATCCATTTATGCAGATATCTCAGCAAATAGGCATAAAGAACACATGGAACCAATATTAGCCAAACACCCCTTTCAAATTCAGTTGTGGAAATTTATGAAGCAAATGAACACTTAAATCCAAACAACTAATTTCTATGGTTATCACATGCTAACATAAGTTCATTTAAACAAAAGATCATCAAGTAAAACACCATATTCCAAGAATCCAAGTGTATGCAGTTTTGACTATGACCAGGCAAATCTCACCCAAATACCTACTAAACTACACACTGATCCTAATCATTCATAACTAACATTAATTAACATCAACTATCAACAAGTAAGTATATAAAGCTAGACTACAAACATAGCTACAAACAATCTATGCAACTGAAATAAATTGACTAAAAATTAAAAATGGAAGCTTACAAACTGCATTCCCAGCTTAACTAGTGGTACCACAATCAGTCACAACACACTCCTAACACCCCCTATAGGGTTCTAAACCATTGCATCCAACTTTTTCTTCTCTGCTTCTTGTATTTTTAATTTATTTCTTATTTTTTTGTATTTTTGAGTAAACTGAAAATTAAACTGAAAATGGAATTACTAAACTCAGAACTTATATTATTGAAAAGGAAACAGATTACAACATTGAGTTTGATTGGAAATTACAAATTACAATAATTTAAATAAGCTAAAAATACTAGACTAAAAAGACCAACTCTGCTTCCACTGCATCTCCTTCATTTTATAGTCCAAGATTAGGGTTTCTTAGGTCTATTGTCTCTTTCCCAACTCATTATTGGACCACAGGATCACAAAGCCTCAATCTTTGCCATTCAAACTTTTGGCGCCCAAATGGTTTTATTGTTTTCTTTTGATAATTGAAGCCAGGGGAGAAGTTTGGAGTGTAGTATTTGTTTGGTGTGGCAAGGAGGGGGGGGGGGGGTTTGGAGTGCTGCAGAGGTGAAGGCAGGCTAGGGGTGATGATGGTGCTTCTTGGAGGTTAGCAGAAGGTGGGGTATGAGGTGGAGGGGACGGGTCAAACATGGTTGACTAGTTTTTTGATATTAAAGGGGGTGAAGGAGTTGGGCCAGATGGTGTGTGGGCTTGGAGTGATAAGGTTGGGCTTGGGGGTTGTGTGGTGGGCTAGGGTTGTTGTATTTAGGTTGGTGTTGGGTTTATATAACTAAAGGGTCGATTGGTTGTAGAAGTTTAATCACAAGGACCAATTTTGCATTTGTTGGTATTTGAGGGGCCTGAAATGGCAATTTTCCAAACTTTATTCAAGGGATCACACCTGTCATAAATTAATAGTACAAGGACCAATTTTTGATAATTTTTACGTTTCAAAACTCCAGGGACCATTTTGTACTTTTCCAAACTGCAGGGACTAAAGGTGTAATTTTCTCAAACTTTTCACCCAAGGACTAAATTTGATCATTTTTTACTTTTAAAAACCTTGGGTTGACTTTTCTTTTTGTTTTAAACATTCAGGGACTAGTTTTGACAATTTATGAAACTTGAGGGACTGAAACTGCTAATTATGCAAACTTTGTTCGTTTTTCATTTGTTTTTAAACATTTTGCATCTAAAACGTATAAAACACAGTTTTGGGATAATTTCTGTATTTTGATGCATTTCTGAGTGTTTTTGGATGTTTTGGCAGTTCAGATACGATAAAAATGATGAGTATTTACACACTCATCAACCACTCTTTCTCCTGCGTACGGCACGTTTGTAACACGCTAGAAACTTTTGGCAATTTCCATTCAACGTATGCCACTTGCTTGTTATCATATCCTTGTTATGAGCTTGAAAATTTTGCCGGTTGAACTCGTTCATAACCTTATACCAAAAAGTGATGCCCTTTTGAGAAACTCCAATATTCCTATCCTCGGAAATGGCCACCCAACACACGGCAAGTAAAACTTCCTCTTTCGGTGTCCAACGTAACGTAGTCTCGCTCACGTCGGGATTTTTTTCATCAAACACCTCGTCGACCAGTTGTTTTTTGCCTTTTTTCCCGCACGTTTACCTCCACGTTTGGATTTTCGTGGAGACTTAGCTTCGGGTTCCACTTCGACACTAGCCACTTGTGAGGATTGGGTTTGTGGTGTTGGGGGTATGGATTGCTTCGCGTTATTTTGTTGTTGCCACAAATACAACAATTGTTGTTGTTCTTCGAATGACAAGTTACCAAATGGGTTAGGATTTGAAGAAGACCCGATGTTCGGGTTAGTGTTGACATTTACAATACCCATCAAATTTAAAAAACTTGAGTCGCCTCGTCCCGACATGTTTTTGATTTTGTGAGAATATGAGTGTTATAGTTATTTTTTTTTGCTAGTGAAAAGATAGTGTATATACTTCTTGTTGTTCTTGTTCATTTATAAGGTTCTAATTTTTTTTTCTTGTGCTTACTAGCCGTTATATTCAAACGGTTTGATTCATTTTTTTTTCGAAACTAGCCGTTACCATTTAAGAGTGGGAGGGGTGTGTTTTGTTAATTACAAAAACAGATATACACGTTACAATGCACGTTGTGGTGTTAACGTGCAAAGCAACGCAGCTCCAACGCTTCATGCTGGAAAATGTTCGTAACGTGGTAACGTCGTTGAAATGCTGCCACATAGACCGTAACGCAAGCTCGGCGTTATCACTCCCTTTACTCTTATATCCTCCAATTAACCATGAAACCAAAGTCAAACATTAAACATACGGATAAAAGATTGATCGAGATATATAGTTTCTATGGAGCAATGGATTTTCATTACCGATGAGACGCTAAGAACATTGTATTCGGGTATTACATAGATCATTTATTAAAACATTATTTACACAAGAAATATTATATAACCAACTCAAACACAGTTATTAAATGTCATTAATACAAATAATAAAGCACATTTTATAAATATTCAAGTCTGAACAGACAACGGGTCAAAAGGGTTCGAGCCCGAACAGTCACGGGATAAACAGAATTCCTGATATCCGTAAATTTAAATTGTCAAAAAGAATATAATAAACTAATAAAATGCATGATTTATCAAAAAAAAATTATTTAAAGGTACCCGCCACTGCAATGCGTGAATACCCTGCTAGTTATTTATAATCCATGTATAATTTTTTTTAAACTTCAAATTTTTAAATTTAAGTAAAATGTAATGCCTATAATATTTTTTACAAAACAAGTTTAAATAAAAAAGTTTTACTCATTGTAATTAATTCGGTTAAATGTCAAGTTTTTAAAATAACATTAGTTAAAAATGGTAATAATATCCACCATTAAATAATACTACTTCATCCGTTCCAAAATTATTATCCTTTTATGAATTTTTCGGTATTTTTTTTTATCAACTTTGACTATAAATATTTTTGTTTTTGTTATAAGTTTTAATAAAGAAAATACATTTAAAACTCAATCCATTCATATATTTTGTATCAAGTATTATGTAATATAAAAAAAATAATTAAAGTTAAAGTTAAAAAGTAAGAACTAAAAAAATCAAAAGAGAACAATAATTTTAGAACGGATAAAGTAGTTTAAATATTATCCTCAAACTTTTTTTTTCCTCATTTATAACTCATATATTTTTTTTCTCCTATTACTACAATTTAAACTAAGGGTAAAATGCAAAAATGGTCCCTAAACTATTACGAAATCGTATATGGGACCGAGACAAAAAGTCACGCAAAAAAGCCACTAATGTTACGCAAATTTGCAAAAAAACCACCGAGAGGCATTTTTCGTTAGTTTTCCCGTTAAGTGCCACGTCCATGAGGGTAGTCTCGTCATTTCATGGTTCTTCTTATCTCCCGCCAACCTTTCGGCGTAATTGTGACATGACCTCAATGGCTAATTTGCAAAGTTATTTTCATGTTTTCATATTAAATTGTCAACGCCTTCACACACACACACACACAAGCAGAAACACACACACACCCGTAATCAAATAATTATCATTTCCTTTTTCAGTAACATGTCTCGCTGTCTTGATCTCGTGATTGCCTGTAACTCGTTTGTCCTATCGGAAATGATGTTAACCCATTACCAGCGAGAGGTTGAGGATGACATTCATCATGCACAAGGAGTTGATGAGTAGGTTCCAAAAGCTGTCTAATATGCTCCGTATTAGGGGGACCTGATTTTGGAGCTCCAAAACTTAAGGGGCACGAGAACTACAAGGGCCAATGTGAACAAGCTTAGGAGGATTCAGTCAGCTGATATGAGAAAGATGAGGGGGTTGATGAGGATGCTTAGGCAAATTAATGACCGCATTGTCTCCAAGATTAAGTTTGCTGTGAGGCAAACTTACATTTGAAGGCGTTGGGTGCTGTAGGCTGGGATGGGTTCTTTTGTTGTGTTTGTTGTGTATGATGAATGTAGGTAGTAGGTGGTTAGGCACTTGTGGAGTTGTGGTTTCTTTTGTTCACTTTAGTGCCACTGTCGTAGTGTCGAAAGCTAGGTAGATGTAGGTAATGATGTAGTTAGGGGTTGTGGTTTTCCCTTAAGGTTGTAAATGTATCCCTATGGTTTATGAATGGAAGGGGTCGTTTGATCCCGTTTGTCTTGATATTCGATTCGTATTACAAACACATTCACAAACATGAAACTGACAGAATTGAAACCATAATACAATACACAAACACATACGTTTAAATGCTACTAATCGAAGCAAATAACAGAACCACAAAACAAACACAAACATATTCATAGTAAAATGCTATTAATTGAAGCAAATGACAGAAACACAAAACAAACACAAACATATTATGCATAGGAGTCAAGCTTGACTAAACATTTAACCCCATATGAAATACTTCAATTTACATAATATTGTTCGGCATGTACCAAAAAGATGAACCCATCACAATGCCTGCCCACACCCTTTGGTGTATTCGAAACAGAGGTAGAATAGTTCAAGTTACATTAGTCAAATTACATTAGTAAATACAACCAAATTAAAGTGTTTTAGTTTCTACACATTAAATATTCCCAATAGATGAACCTATATATCAATCTTCAAACTTTCTACTAGATGAACCAACATGTGATCAACTACACCTGCACAGTCAATATATGCAATGAAATGAGGTTACTATAATAGGTAATGCAATGTGTCTAAAATATTTGTTAAACAATTAATTACACTCACCTAGTCAAAATAACACCACATTGTTATCCATTAATCTTGGTACCCGTAGACCCAGTACGCAATTAGTGATTCTTGGTCTCAAAATACCCCCACCCTATGCTCCCACATTCACTGAACTAGCATATGTTGGGTTCTTCTTAGAACCACCGTCTCTAGTGACAATACCAGCCGGTTTGTTCCTGTTAACAACATCAGCTTCATCAACCTCATCAACCATTTTTCCTTTTCCCTTATCCACAGACCTCTTCACCCACTTTTTATGCTTCCCGAATTCTGGTTGTGAAGCATCAACATCATCCACTTTCCTATAAGTTTTTGAAGTGCTAGTCTTAAAAGGAGTTGAAGTAATAAAGCACCGCAAGGTAGCATCTTCTTCTACCCATCCGACAACCTCCCCACCATCACCCTCTGCATCAATGTTGTTTAAATAGTAGGGAGATAACACCTGTTTTGTGTGAGCAACAAACAAGTCTACAAAAACGGCACAACAACCTAGGTCAATCATTGTATGTACATCATTTTCTGTGTGAATCAGCTTCAAACCTTCTTCTAATGATTTGCCAGGCAAACAAAAGAACACAGCCCATGTTTCTCCCCTAATGCGTGAAAACATATCATCCAGACCTAGGCTAAAGACATGTCTATCACAGATAACGCCACAAATTGTAGAAACATTCCCTTGTACATACCTTAATGGACCAAATTCAAAGACTCCATTATTGTGCATGCGGAACACAACTTCACCCCCATAACCAAGTAAATATGCCACATTTTAAATTCAAACTATCAAGACATACCAACACCTACGAAACTAATGGTATACATGCTAAATTCAATGCAGAAGCAGTCAATGAAACAATTGTGCAGGCTCAAGTGAAGCAGAACAATGCAGTGTTGTATATCTCACCACATAGTTGTAGTTTAATTAATAAGTTAATGTGGTCATATAGAAACCAAACTATTTTGTTCCTGAGACACTCAAGATACACAATCAGACTTACTTAGAACCAATGTGAAGACTTACTTACAACCAATGTGAAGACTTACTTATAACCAATGTGAACACTTAGTAACTGTAGCAGTACTTTAGTAATGCCAAACACTCTCTATAGCATTACTTTAGTAATGCCAAACACTCTCACTTACGATATTCTAACACCCTACTTAAAAACATAATACTCTGTTTATCCTAAACCTAGCAAAGGGGATGCATACAAAAGTCTATCAAACATATCATAGCATCCTACATAAACAAATTTAAAATGGCACGTAAATGAAGTATACTATATTAACATACCAAGATCCGTATGCTCTTCCTTCACCTTCCTCTTCTTACCAGTCCCATTTGCCCTTCCCCTCTTTCTTTTTTCAGTAACTGTACTCGGATTAGGACTCCCCTCTGTCACAAGTCATAATTTCCGGTCATTTTCCAAACCTCGACAATTTACTATTCACAAGTTACTATTCATCATTTACTATTCATCGATCACTATTCACCGTTTTTTAGGTCAATTTGACATTCCGAGAAACATTCAAAAATTTTACTATTCACTTGACACTATTCATTTCCGAGAGAAATACACTATTCACGTGCATTACTCATTTCATCGTAAACATAGTTTACGGGTATTCAAAAATTCGCGTAACCGTATTGGTTCAGGAGCGAATTCATGCATTATCATTGGGACACTTCATATAGACTAGAAATAGTCTGCATATCCTCATTATAGCACTCGCATACTATTCCACTCGTAGGATAACTAAATTAATACTTTTGGTATAAGTAACGATTTACGTATGTTTATTTTAAATAAACACTAATACGCGAACTATAAACGTGACTAGCATGTCCGACACTCCCGACTATGATCCCAATATAGTTTTATATTCATTTTAATAATATAAAAATTATAATGTTAAATTACCCGGTATTTTGGAAATTTATTTATTACGTATCGTACGCAATGTTTTAAAAAGCGCGCCTAAGGCGCGCCTACTCCCTAAATCCCACGAGGCTCTAGCTTTTGGGATTTTTTCTGATCGAGGCTCACGACATGCATGAATCCCGTAAAAATCTTTGTGCCTTAGGGATTTTTGCGCTTTTGCGCCTTGGGGATTTTTGCGCCTAGAAGCTTTAACGGGGTTTTGGCCTTTTTTTCTTAGTAGTAAGATACATTTTGGGCTTACATGTAGGGGTGTTATCGGGTCGGGTTATCGGGGTTATCGGGTTTGTCGGGTCGGGTTGAGTCGGGTTTTGAGTTTTTATAAAGTCACCCGCAACCCGACCCGATAAGTAATCGGGTTATCGGGTTCGGGTGGGATTCGGGTCGGGTTGTGTCGGGTCGGGTGATTCGGGTTATCGGGTGACCCGATTAAGTAACATTAAGTAAAAAACATAAATTACTAAACACAAAAAGAAAAGTATATAATTAAAAAAAAAGTATACAACAAAAAGGATAGCAGGCTTTGCAAACACAAAAAATCAAATATATCACTCTCATTGTTGGTTTTTGGTTATAGAAAATTGGTGGTGAGTTATGACATAGAGTTAAAACTAATTGTAACAAATTTATGTGATTGCAGCTAGGATGCAATACCTTGAAATTTTAGTAAATGCTCCTAATATTATTTCATTAACAATTGAAGGAAGTTTGCTATTAAGTCAGCTTATGTTGTTAGAATGTGACTTCATTAGTCGAAGCAAACTTGGATTATACTGAAGATGTAACTGTAGATGTAATTCAACAAAAAAATCACAGTAGTAAACTACTTTGCAAACAAGCACCTTCAGATTTCCCTTAGATAAAATTATGGAGTAAAACAATATATACTACGTATTAGCTATAGCTAATGGACTATCTTTAAAATAAAATATAGGCAAAAGTAACTAAATAAAAACTAGTTTAAGGATTTTCGGGTCTTATCGGGTTGACCCGATAACCCGACTAGATAAATAATTCAACCCGAACCCGACCCGATGATAATATCAGGTTATCGGGTTCGGGTCAAATTAACCCGATAAGCATTTTCAACCCGATTAGACCCGACCCGATAAGCCTTATCGGGTTCGGGTTCGGGTCAACCCGACCCTATTGACACCCCTACTTACATGTTATATATATTGGGCCCTTACATGTTATATTCAGGGATTTAGGATAGTTCATGGATTCTGATATGTTGTTTGTCTGATAATTTGGGTTTAAATGCAAGCTTTGTTAGTTGTAACAACCATTAAGTGGCATTATGCATTGAATATTGATATTTTTATGTTATTTAAGCTACATAAGTAGTCACATATGTTATAAAAAAACCTAAATGTATAGTGCGCCTCATATTTATGAATCCCGCGCCTTTGTTTGCGCCTCGATTCGAGGCTCTTTGACCCCCTTTGCGCCTTAGTGCGCCTTGAGCCTTTCAGAACATTGATCGTACGTCTAACTTAATAACGACGGTTTTCATAAAAACTAAATAATAATCACCCAAACTCTCCGTACTTGTACCCGACATATTCTTACAATTTTTACGACTTTATTATGTTCCGAATAACTTTGATAAAAATTTATTTCCAACAAACCCGGTTCCCGATTACACCTAAAATTAACCAAATACTACACAATATTACCACTAACTTTCTAATTAAATCACCCAACATTCCCCCCTTTTCCCTCCTTTGTGAACCGCCCCCCCCCCCCTCCTAGCCTCCTCATGTGCTTAAACACTCACCAACCAAATTTAATGCAAACCTAACATTTGTCTCTAAGTATATATTAAACCATTTCATCCCATTTTCTCACAATTATCATCCAAGTGCAAGTAAACTTTTTCTCTCATTTTCGCTCTTGTGTAAATCGACCTAGGGTGATCAAGAAGCAAGAACAACAAATTTTTCTAAGATCTAGGTGTAAACTTGTTCACTTAGTCATCCTTGTTGGAGTTTTGAAATAGAAACTCAAGGATTAGTAGGTTTTTCATCATCTAAACTCCCTAAACCTTCAAGTAAGTTAACAAACTCATTTTTATAATTTTTCCAAGTTTATACAAGATCCATATGGTTTTTATACTAGATCTACACGCATATGTTATTTATACCACTTTATTTTATAAACTTTTAACTTTTGAACCTTAGAAAGTGATTATTGTTAGATCTTTGTTAGATCTACTTGGTTATGATGTTTAGGAACCCATGACACCCTAAGAAGGTGTATGGTAGGATTAGACTAGTTTTGTGGTGATTGAAAGTGGTTTGGTTGAAGTTGGAACAAGTTTGAAACTAGAAAAATGGTTTTTGAAACTACATATTGACCTACTGTCCCTATTTTTATTTCGTGGGAAAATCAGTAGATGGTGGTTAAGTTTTGACCAAAGATTTAGAAAATACTTTCAAAAATGAAACTTTAGGCGAAAAAATGGATTAAAACGAGCTTATAACGAAGGAGATATGATTTTTGCAAATTTAACGACGAGAACTATTTCTTATAAAAACTGCATGCTGTTTGGCAGTTTTCGACGGACAAAAAGAAGTGCTAAACGTAACCTAGAGGAGCCGAGTTATCAAAAATATATTAGTATATACAAAAACGAATCCGTGGACATAAAGAACAAGGAAAATGAGCTTAAAACGACCAAGTTATACCCGTTTTAACATCGTCAAACTATATATATATATATATATATATATATATATATATATATATATATATATATATATATATATATATATATATATATATATATATATATATATATATATATATATATATATATATGGACACAAATAAAAATAATAACTTACGCGCTAAACGGTATATTTTCTAGAAATGTTACTAAGGACTATTTTCTTATCAAATGAATGCGTATGACCCAAGAGAATATTTATACGACTCAACGACGTTATTTCAAGGTTTTCGATACAAGGAATTTAACGCAAACATTTTCATACGAGATAATACGACAAGTTATATACTTCTATATATGGACTTATTTTTCCTAAGAATGGAAACTATTTTACTATGACGATAACTAGTATTTCCAAATTACGAGTGGTATAGGTATCATGTGCATGTGCATTCATTTCATCACGGCATGATCTAAATTAGATCACGATTATTCATTTAGGTTGCGGCTAGTGTACGCCCCTCATTGTCCCGACTACTTTACCATCATTGTACCATCTTTGTACTATCACTCCAGGTGAGTCTTCATAGCTCCATTTTAATTACTTATTTGATTTTAAATCCCACGGGGGAGAATACATTGCACAATTATTTTTGTACATGCCCAAGTATTACAAATTCCATACATTGCTTAAGTTGCCTTACTACCAAGTTAAGTCCCCTTTATTATCATGGACCGTTAATTTTAGTGCTAAGCGAGAGTGAGTGGATAGATCTATCGAGGGTGACGCCTCCATTCGCGTTTGGGTTGCTCCAACGGGACGAATGCATTTCATGTCTTAACAAATTGAGTGTCTGGTAAACACTCTGGTGGGGCCATTACAAAGTCTAGCTTCGGGGTCATGAGCTTAAGAGCCAATGTAGCCTTTTTTTGACATTTTTGTCGGTTTACTTTACACTTGTGGCTTATGTACATACGATTTACTTATAAACCTATGATTATTCACCAACTTTATGTTGACCGTTTTTTTCGCAATGTATTTCTCAGGTTATTAAGGTAGCTTATATTGCATACATTTGGACCTTCATGGAGTCGCGGAGTCGACGCGTCTCACCATATTTTCTGCACTTATGAAACGTTTGATCTTGTTGAACTTATTTTAACTATATTGGTAAACTCTTTTGGGGACCTTAGCTTTGTAAACTCTGAATGTTTTAATGATCAAACGCTGTATTTTCTAAACGACACTTTAGGTCGTTCAATATAACTGTAATTATGGTGCTATGACAGTCACCCCCAGGTATTCCATTCCGCTGCCATTCAGGTATTTTGGGGGTGTGACAGATTGGCATTAGAGCTAAGGTTATAGCGAACTAGGATGTATCATGGACCCTAGACTATAACCACATCATCATAGCATCTCATCATTTCATCATAGGTGCATATTCACTATACATGTTGTTTTACGCACACACTGTACGAGTTATTCATACCCATACTCATATATATATATGATTATATTGACCTGGTTTACAAGTGACATGTCTTCAGATTCCCACGCCGTTATCCTTTCGTCGGATTCCGACATTGAAGATGCCTTGTCACCTTCCACTACCATTATACCACCAGCTGTACTCACACCACCATTAGCACTATTGAATTGTCATAAGAGCAAGGTTCTCATTCAGCCTATACATAGAATGCCGTTTGGTAGAGTATTCAGACTTAATTTTAATGGACTTATTAGGATGCTTATTACAAGGGAGATAGCATGTTTTCTTTCCTTCACTAGTAGGATGCTTACTACTTAGGTACTACCACCACCGTTGGTTACTTATTACACTATTGGTCGTCCCATAGTGCGTACTTCAGCTTTACCTCTTAGATGTCGCGAGATAGCGCGAAAGAGGGTAGTATCCCATTCACTATTATCACCATTATCTCCTAACTCATCACTGGGATTTCATCGTCATCAATGTTATTCTCATCCTTTAGAATACCACCATTGTTAGTTTCCTTTCCCATTTTCACTTGCCATGAATTAGATAACGCCTTGTGGATAATACCAAGAATTACGGACTCAACAGGAACATCCGCCGATTCCTCAGGATTAGTTTGGAACCTACACTATCTAGGACTTGATCGATGCACAACTACAGATACCACTTCAGGACTATCTCGACCTTATGATGCCATAAACCTGATTTCACCTAGAAGGACTACAGGAAATCTTTAAACTAGACTTATATCTTTGCTAGCTTTTACTATTATCCTAACCACGGGAAGTGTGACATAGTTAAAGAAACTTGAAAGGAACGTCGGAGGACTTTCTCCTGAAATTCGTATGTTGGTCAACTCATTGGAACCCGATACCATGCCTAAAGCTATCAGGATGGCGATCGAAGCAAAGGAACGCATAGCTCACCCCAAGATCTTAGGAAGAAAAAGTGACAATAAAAGGAAGTGGGATAACAACCGAGGTGAGAATGCCACACAAGGACCACACAAGAGACAAGGAGTTGCTAAACCTAATGCTACAGGTCTAAAGGAAAAGAATGATTACCTTGGTATTTTACCTAAGTGTGAAGGGTGCCAACATCATCATAACCCAGGACGTTGCCCGGAACCATGTGGCAACTGTAAGAAGATCGGACACAAAGCCAAGTATTGCAAGGCTCCCACCCTCGCAATGCATCAGAAACTCACGGTAATCTGCCATGAATGTGGAGTAGTGGGACACTCCAAGAGTGAATGCTTGGTGTTGAGAGACCGGAACTGGAGGAGGCAGTTCATGTTTTAAAACCATAGTTCGAGCCCTCTAGGGTTGTACTTTCTTTTGGTACTTTCCATAAGTACGTTGATGTAACCTAGTTATATTAAGCACTTTCCTATCTAATGTAATGACTATCTTTGTTATCTCTGTGATAATCGTAACCTTCGTTTATTCCATTTCCTATTGCAATTGTGCAATTTTTAATCATTTCGCAACATTATACCATTGTCTTATTTAGGGAATAGGCCGATTTAGTATTTGACGGATTAGTAGATTATTACCATTCCATAGTATTTACCCATGTATCCAATAAACCATTCCACGAGTTTTATTTCAAACTATTTTACTACCTTATGGGGAAATTGTTTTTACCGAATTTCTAAAATAAGCCGTTTTGTTACCGTACTATAAACTGATTTTTCCGATATTACGCCAAATATTTACTATTATTACGCGAAACAATTTTTATATTACTTTGAAAGGAAATATTTAGTATACCATTTTTAATAACAACGCGTTGAACACCATCTAAAGCTTTTGAGAAAAATAATATTATTTTGACTAAATCAAGCATCGCATCATTAGTCCTCAACTATACATAGCCTGATCACCTATGTATACTTCAGGAAGGATTATGCCATGAAGGAAATAGTTACTTTTTAAAGTATTGCTAATAACAATCTTCATTTAAAAGCGTTTTAGACAAGTAAACTCTTTTATAAGTGTCTTTTTCTGACAAACTCTCCCTGGATACTTACCTCACCTGTCACCCACTTAGCCATTAAGTTGGATTGTTCCATTGACTTCTCTAGGAGAGACTTTCCATATCAATTACAAGTAGGATTCCTCGATACCAGAAAAGCAAGGAAAGGATTTCAAAACTACTAACCAGGACTAGAAGTATATAGCAAGAAAAATTCATAACTCAACAGCAATCCTAAGATACCACGAGACCATCCGACTCACCATCTCTGACCTAGTTATCCAATTTATTATTCAAAGGTACTAGCTAGACTGAGCTATAAGATCAAACACTCGGTGAAGGTATGCTAAGCAACACTATAGAAATAAACCAAGCATTCTAACCGATACTGTAGAGTGTTTCGAATTAACATGGTCTCATCCATACACAAACTTCCCTGTAATGAGTTTCCACCGAGGATAATTGATTGAGTTAAGGATATCGATATAGACTCCCTTAAGGCATTGTGTTCTCAGGAAATTCTAGATAACCCCACCTATACATCAAGAGAGGCATCAGACTCAAGAATATCTCCCCAGCTACATGTGAAGACAATACGGAAATTCATCGACAAAGTATCAAATGAAACCCTCATATTGCCAACATGATGACAATTACAACGATAAACCATTTCAGGACTTAAGTTGGTTGAATACCTAGGCTTGTAGTTTTGTCGGATAATCGCCAATAGGCATTTTCTAATATCAGGAACTAAACGTTAGACATCTATGCATTTATGCGAACATTACCTATCCTACTATTTTATCCTTGTTAGTGTTTTCACTTTTAAATGACGTTGATTTCAAAAATTGTGTCCATACAAATCACATATCTTGTAGAAAATAATTTTTGAATTACCTATTTTGAATAAATACGATCCATTTTAATCAATATTTAGCTAAACCATTGTACAATGGGAAATATATAAACATCAAACTTTGGTAAACGGTCCTATTCACAACCTATTTGAAAACCGCGTCACAATTCCTAACTATTGAATTTTGAATCATCAAGAAAGATATTATTTAGTAAACCATTTGCTTCATTTTCTAAATTCGTTTATTCAGAAAAAGATTTCGACTAAAAACTCAAAAATCACGAGATCAATTTTGAAAACCAATCACCATGCTACGTCGCTTATGCATTTAGCGCTTTGTGACTTGACAATAAGGAATATTAGAATATGTGATGAAGGAAACTAGGAGGAACACCATAGAACGATTACAAACGTCAGTAATGGAAACCAAGCACAGTAGGCAAAGAATGACACATGTCTTAGCAATCCATTAGACCAAAACACAAGAAATCAAAGTTTGTTACCCATAGTCTATCCCCTTTAAATGACGCTGAGTTCGAAGGACGTAACGTGGAGGAATTAGTCACAAGATTTATTGTACCTATTTCAATTGTTCCTGATAAAGGTAATCGAATCACCTTAGACTTCTAACAATCATTTTAAGATTTCATTCGGAACCCCATTTAGATGTAAACACCGCCTATTATCCTCAGACCAATGGTCAGAACAAGAGAACGATTCAAACATAGGAAAGTTGTGCTCAAAGAGTGAGCGATTGACTCTAGAAATGGTTGGACTAACCGTTTACCATAAATCAGATTCGTTTGCAACGATAGTTATCGCACGAGCATAGAGACTACACTATTAGAGGCACTTTATGGTCGAAGTACCAATTACTCATTTACAGACCGAAATCGGAAGGTTAAATTCACTGGTCTAGAACTAAACCATGGAACAACAAAGGAAATTTCCAAGTCAAGAACCAGTTGCAAGCGACGAGAAACTGGTAGGAGTTAGGTTGGTACATGACGCACATCATACGGATTGGGTATCCTTGAACAACAAACTAACTAGATTCACGTGAAAGAACGAACTAAATTGGAAGCTTTGCCTTGGAGAGGCATGATACGATTTTAGTAACACAAAGGATTTAACCTTTAGTATATTGGACCATTTAAGATTCATTTTAGAATCGACCAACTGACATATAAGATTGGAGTTCTGACATAGTTCAGCAACATATATTACCCATATTACATTATAAACCTGAAGAAGCACTGATCATCTATTGACGAACCAAACTCGGAAAAAAGCCAAACTCACTATTCCAGTAGGCATTCATGAAATAACCAGAAATTTCCTACAAGTCAAGAATCAATTACAAATTCTATAAGTTGTAAACCATTAAAACTTCAAGTTGGTAGCCAGATCATGTTGAAAGTTCTGCCTAGGAAAGGCATGATATCATTTAGAAAACTGGGAAAGTTAAACCCGATATACACTGGACCACATAATATTTAAGACAGAGAAGGCCTAGTGGCCGTCAGACTTAAGCCTTGTTAGAGAACAACCGGATTACACAACTATGTTTCACCTATTCAAATTCAGGAAATGACCTGCAGATTAGTCACTCATAATCCCATTTGGAAAGGAATTCAACCCAAAGACAAACGTAAACTTGGTAAGAGAACCAGTAGAAAGCATGGACCGTGAGGTCGAACAGTTGAAGCAAATTCGAATTCCTATCGTGAAAGTTCGCTGGAATCCTTGAAGAGATCCCGAATTTACTTGGGAACGGGGAGACCAAATGCAACTCAAGTATCCACGTCTTTTTACCAAACATACTTCAGAGACCAACCAAAACTGAACTTCGGGACGAAGTTCCTGTTAGAAGGGAAGACTGTCACAACTCGTAATTTCCGGTCATTTTCCAAACCTCGACAATTTACTATTCACAAGTTACTATTCATCGATCACTATTCACCGTTTTTGAGGTCAATTTGACATTCCGAGAAACATTCAGAAATTTTACTATTCACTTGACACTATTCATTTCCGAGAGAAAACCACTATTCACGTGCATTACTCTTTTCATCGTAAACATAGTTTACGGGTATTCAAAAATTCGCGTAACCGTATTAGTTCAGGAGCGAATTCATGCATTATCATTGGGACACTTCATATAGACTAGAAATAGTCTGCATATCCTTATTATGGCACTCGCATACTATTCCACTCGTAGGATAACTAAATTAATACTTTTGGTATAAGTAACGATTTACATATGTTTATTTTAAATAAACACTAATACGCGAACTATAAACGTGACTAGCATGTCCGACACTCCCGACTATGATCCCAATATAGTTTTATATTCATTTTAATAATATAAAAATTATAATGTTAAATTACCCGGTATTTTGGAAATTTATTTATTACGTATCGTACGTCTAACTTAATAACGACGGTTTTCATAAAAACTAAATAATAATCACCCAAACTCTCCGTACTTGTACCCGACATATTCTTACAATTTTTATGACTTTATTATGTTCCGAATAACTTTGATAAAAATTTATTTTCAAAAAACCCGGTACCCGATTACACCTAAAATTAATCAAATACTACACAATATTACCACTAACTTTCTAATTAAATCACCCAACATTCCCCCCTTTTCCCTCCTTTGTGAACCGCCCCCCCCCCCCCCCCCCCTCCTAGCCTCCTCATGTGCGTAAACACTCACCAACCAAATTTAATGCAAACCTAACATTTGTCTCTAAGTATATATTAAACCATTTCATCTCATTTTCTCACAATTATCATCCAAGTGCAAGTAAACTTTTTCTCTCATTTTCTCTCTTGTGTAAATCGACCTAGGGTGATCAAGAAGCAAGAACAACAAATTTTTCCAAGATCTAGGTGTAAACTTGTTCACTTAGTCATCCTTGTTGGAGTTTTGAAATAGAAACTCAAGGATTAGTAGGTTTTTCATCATCTAAACTCCCTAAACCTTCAAGTAAGTTAACAAACTCATTTTTATAATTTTTCCAAGTTTATACAAGATCCATATGGTTTTTATACTAGATCTACATGCATATGTTATTTATACCACTTTATTTTATAAACTTTTAACTTTTGAACCTTAGAAACTGATTATTGTTAGATCTACTTGGTTATGATGTTTAGGAACCCATGACACCCTAAGAAGGTGTATGGTAGGATTAGACTAGTTTTGTGGTGATTGAAAGTGGTTTGGTTGAAGTTGGAACAAGTTTGAAACTAGGAAAATGGTTTTTGAAACTACATATTGACCTACTGTCCCTATTTTTATTTCGTGGGAAAATCAGTAGATGGTGGTTAAGTTTTAACCAAAGATTTAGAAAATACTTTCAAAAACGAAACTTTAGGCGAAAAAATGGATTAAAACGAGCTTATAACGAAGGAGATATGATTTTTGCAAATTTAACGACGAAAACTATTTCTTATAAAAACTGCATGCTGTTTGGCAGTTTTCGACGGACAAAAAGAAGTGCTAAACGTAACCTAGAGGAGCCGAGTTATCAAAAATATATTAGTATATACAAAAACGAATCCGTGGACATAAAGAACAAGGAAAATGAGCTTAAAACGACCAAGTTATACCCGTTTTAACATCGTCAAACTATATATATATATATATATATATATATATATATATATATATATATATATATATATATATATATATATATATATATATATATGGACACAAATAAAAATAATAACTTACGCGCTAAATGGTATATTTTCTAGAAATGTTACTAAGGACTATTTTCTTATCAAATGAATGCGTATGACCCAAGAGAATATTTATACGACTTAACGACGTTATTTCAAGGTTTTCGATACAAGGAATTTAACGCAAACATTTTCATACGAGATAATACGACAAGTTATATACTTCTATATATGGACTTATTTTTCCTAAGTATGGAAACTATTTTACTATGACGATAACTAGTATTTCCAAATTACGAGTGGTATAGGTATCATGTGCATGTGCATTCATTTCATCACGGCATGATCTAAATTAGATCACGATTATTCATTTAGGTTGCGGCTAGTGTTCGCGCCTCATTGTCCCGACTACTTTACCATCATTGTACCATCTTTGTACTATCACTCCAGGTGAGTCTTCATAGCCCCGTTTTAATTACTTATTTGATTTTAAATCCCACGGGGGAGAATACATTGCACAATTATTTTTGTACATGCCCAAGTATTACAAATTCCATACATTGCTTAAGTTGCCTTACTACCAAGTTTAGTCCCCTTTATTATCATGGACCGTTAATTTTAGTGTTAAGCGAGAGTGAGTGGATAGATCTATCGAGGGTGACGCCTCCATTCGCGTTTGGGTTGCTCCAACGGGACGAATGCATTTCATGTCTTAACAAATTGAGTGTCTGGTAAACACTCTGGTGGGGCCATTACAAAGTCTAGCTTCGGGGTCATGAGCTTAAGAGCCAATGTAGCCTTTTTTTGACATTTTTGTCGGTTTACTTTACACTTGTGGCTTATGTACATACGATTTACTTATAAACCTATGATTATTCACCAACTTTATGTTGACCGTTTTTTTCGCAATGTATTTCTCAGGTTATTAAGGTAGCTTATATTGCATACATTTGGACCTTCATGGAGTCGCGGAGTCGACGCGTCTCACCATATTTTCTGCACTTATGAAACATTTGATCTTGTTGAACTTATTTTAACTATATTGGTAAACTCTTTTGGGGACCTTAGCTTTGTAAACTCTGAATGTTTTAATGATCAAATGCTGTATTTTCTAAACGACACTTTAGGTCGTTCAATATAACTGTAATTATGGTGCTATGACAGTCACCCCCAGGTATTCCATTCCGCTGCCATTCAGGTATTTTGGGGGTGTGACACCCTCCTTCTTCTTCTTGCCACTCCCAGCAGGCCTTCCCATCTTCCTTTTTTCTGTAACTGTACTTGGATTAGGACACCCCTCCTTCTTCTTCTTGCCAGTCCCAACAGGCATTCCCCTCTTTCTTTTTTCTGTGATTGTAGTCAGATTAGGACTCCCCTCCTTCTTCTTCTTCTTGCCACTCCCAACCGGCCTTCCCCTCCCTCTTTTTTTTCTCTGTAACTACCTCATTGGAGCAACGGCTACCACTTCCAATGGTAGGAATAGATATGGCACCGCTAGCACCCACATTTGGTTTGTTGAAGGTTCTGTTCCACATCCATTGAAGAATTTCTTCAATCATCTCCTTCCCTAGGTTTGCATACGAACCATACTTGGCAATAACTTTATCACCAAATTCATCCAAAACATCCTCAAAGACTTCATCATTTAATAAAACCTTGCCCCATGACTTTTCGGATGATTCCTCCCCCCCCCCCCCCCATCAACAAAGACTTTCCCTTATCATTCTTATCATTATTCGCCATAGTTGGTGTTGATACAAAAGTTGGGTGTTCCTAGTTTGGGTTCCTGCTCTCGTACCAATTAGCTTTTTAATGCTTGTAACCTGCGCACTAAGAAAATAAACAAACACCGTTAGGCTTATCGTGGGATTGTCTCCCATGATTATCCTCCGGCGTGAGAGTAAGTAATCGGTTTAGGGTTACATTCAAGAATTAGGGTTTCGTGAATCGTACCTTTAATGAGAATTATGTCATTCTATATATAGGTGCAGAATCCTTGTAGGTTTCGTGCTCCCTACTCTTCGCACGCTTAGTGCTTATCCGGTCTAAGGATCTTTATCCGTAAATAGAAGATCCTCTATCTAGACCATAAATAGTTTGGTTGGGCTTGGGCCTTCGTGAGTCCAACCCATTGGTAGTGTGGCCCAAATCTTTGTTATGATAGCCCACGCGTGGTGGGTTTGGGCCTTAGTAATGTTTATCATTTGGGCTCGTGGCCCAAATATAGACTATACGTCATCATGTCCCCCCAGTCTAATGTGCGCAGCTTATAGTGGATGCTAGACTAGTGAAAGCAACGGTAAGTGTGGCGGAAAAAGTTACCGCTCAACATTAGGGACAATGTATCTAGTCCAAAATATCCTCAAAAATGCCTAGGGAAACGGGGAGTGTGTCCACGTATATATCGGGAAGTGGGAAAAAGTGCATGTACCCGATCGTCTTCTAGCCACACGATTATGTTAGTGGATTCCACGTGGCTAGCTTGCTAGGGTTTTTGTGACGCTATATAAATCATCGCCTCCCATTTTACTTGAATCCTCACAGTAAATGTGACAACCGGCAATTTAGGGAGTTATTTTGAAAACCCGCATTACGTTAAAGTTCATTTATAATTTTTATTTGGAATTTTTATTCACAACGAACTTGTAAGACCTATTTTATGGATAATTATGCTTTTATGACGTTATGGAATTCGTGAATTATTTTAATAATTCATTTTGGATATTATGCTCGGTGATGTATTCTTAAATTCTCACTGGTACTACGTTGACTCTGGCACTAGGTTTACCTAACGGAAAATTTTATGATTCGTTTTACGAGTCCGATTATATTTAAGTAATTACGAGATGTTTTTCGGGAGATATTAAAGTTTGAAATGAGTTCGGGTTTCGGGTCACATGTTTTACATTTACCCACTTTACCCGCTCCACACTACTAGTAATATTATTATTATTACTATTATTATTATTATCATTATTATTAATTATACAAAAAAAAAATAATAAAAAAAATAAAAGAATAAAACTACTAATTGGTCCTTGGGGGCCGGTTCACACAAACACAACACCCATCACCAACACTCATCTCTCTCTCTCATTATCCTCTCCCCACCTCTAACCCTAGCCGCCGACTGGAAAAATCCGGCCACCACTCCACCGCCGGTTATCACCACACACAAACACCACCACCGTAATCCAAACGTCTTTCTCCACCTTTTGAACCATTTCACGCGCCGAGAACAAGAAACCACCATCTTTTTGCTTGTTCCACCGCCGCGCGTACACCACACCACCACTATTATTTTCGAAGTTTGATATAGATCCGTGTATTGGAAGGTGAGAAAACGCGTTTTTACGCGTGGGTTTTACTAAACCGAGTCAAACTCGGGTTATCTTGTATTGGGGTTTAAAAACTACAAGTTCTTTTAAAGATTTTGATAAAGATTAGTTTGGTATCCGGTTTGGGTCGATTTGGGTTCGGATTTGTGGAAGGATTTGGTTGTTTTATGATATTTCGAGGGTTTGGTTTTCTTGGATTGAGCATAACCGAGACCCTTGAGGTCCCGGGGTCGCATTTTTGTTGCTCGTATAACCAGGCCGAGACCCAAATGGGGCTCTCGTTTGGTTGTGACTCGAGCCTTGGGCTCGTTATTGCCTTGGTTCAACTCTTTTGAGTCGCGGCTCGTAGCCGTATTATTATTGTTGTTGCCGAGACCTTTGTGGGTCGAATGGTTATTTTGGAGCCTTTTTGGTGACCCTTGATACTTGTTCGAGCCCTCTTGGCTCGTGGTATTTGCCACGACTCGGTCGAGTCGTGTGGACTTGGGTGTGGCTTGGTAAACCCACCCGAGTATGACTTTGATAACTTTGTTCTTGGATTATAACTTGGTTTGGATTAATTGTTATTAATTGGTTGTGTACTTGTTGATTGGCCGAATACATGTGGGTCGAGACCATGTTTGGGTCTCGACATTGGATATTGAATTTTGGTATTGAGAAGTGTTGACGAATTGTGATATTGGGGACCGATTGTGAGACGGTCACTTAGATTGACGGAGATAGGTTAGTCGAGTGCCGTAGTCGGACCCTATTGTTGTAGCACGTGGATTGGGATTGTGTTGGACGGAGATGTATTGTTTTTATGACATTTGCTTATTACTTTGGACTTGGACAATGAGCCGAGAGTCATGACTCGGACATGTGACCATTTCGTATGACTCGATAACTATTTACAAATAAAACATAAGTAATAAAACTCGTAATAATAGTTATTGATAATATAAACGTTTATATGAATATATAGACGTGAATAACGGATATATAACTATATAAGCGCGTATATTAATAATAATAATAATCACGAGTCATATTATAAATAATACGACTAGATATGTATTAGGCTACGAAAGTGGCGTAATATTATTGAACGTATTATTATTATAAAAATGTGTTATAAAACGAGAAACTCTCGACAATTACTAAATATTAAACAAAATGCCATTTTATATATATAACGAGTAAACTTATCGAGTTATGCGGAGTCGTTGTCACTCGAGTTCAGGTAAATTTTATTTGTGACTTTCGTGTTGTCACGGATATATGACGATTAATATAAACGTTTTCTATAACTAAATAACCACTTAACCGTAGGGTTGAACCGGGTTATTTGGCTATATGAAATGAATATATTAACGGGCATCGTATCCTACGACGCCCATAGGTTGTGGTATATGTAAAGTGTAATAAATTGCGTGTATATATATCGGGGAATCTGGCCAATTTGACGATGTATATGAGGAATTTATTAAACTATAATATATACCATATAGTATTTATGTGCTATGTGCTTTAGGATTGGGTGTAATCTTGGAACGGTATGTTACGTAAATAAATATGAGGATTATTAAATCGACGGATTTGATAAACTTCGGCGATTTATTTAAATAATATATTGGGCTAATATTAGATCTATAGTTCATTTTATTATTCTTTGTGTGACCTTTTTGGTTTGTTTTGTGTCGACCCACCACCCGTATGGATACCAAACGTAAATACACCAAACTAATACGAAATGGATTTTTGGAGAATAAAACGGATTTCGTCCGGGTTTGGGAATATTTTGAATTTGAGGAAATGATTTCTGAACAAGTTAATATTGTTAGGTCGTGCCGAGTCCGTAGTTGTTGTTTCGTGAGTTACTATACATCTTATTTCTACCGACTTCTTCTTGCTATTTTCTGGACTTGAGGTGAGTCATAGCCCCACTTTTACTCTTGAACTATGTTTTCAATACTTGGGGTGAGAAACGTGCAAATTATTTTATGTGGACTATTATCGCTTCTATATTCTTTCTAAAACTTGCTATGCGTATGGACTAGGATGTTTTGTCAGCTTTACTCACATATTTTATGTGTACTATTCAAGGTTGACTTATTTGGTTATTGTCAGCTTTAGTCACGCGGATCGTGTGTACTATTCAAGGTTGGCTTATTTAGATACTGTAGCGTGCACCTATAGGTTATTGATACTTCGGAGGTTATCCGAGTATTTATGACATTGCGGGGGTTACCCGAATATCTATGTTAGAACGGAGGGTATCCGTGTGTTAGGATTGGAGCGAAGGGTATCCGCAAGCTTTTAGTGAATCCTTAGTCTAGCTAGCAAGCGTTTTGCGTATATGTCCACTATATTGTTAGATGAATTTAAACCTATGATCTCACCAGCGAAAGCTGACTTTTAGCACGTTTTCTCAGGTAATTAAGTGACGATATGGATGCTTGGAATGGAAGGCTCGGCTAAGGCTCATGGTTTATGGATCTATTTTTCTAAACTCAGATAATTAATTTTGGACCTACTGTTATGTTATTTTGGGCCTGACTCTGAATAATGTTGGGATAAATGTAAACTTTAAAACCCCGTTTTGGTTGCGTTTTTTTTTTTTGTTTACTTTATCTCGTTCTATTATGTCTTGTGTTGGATACCAATCCCCGTAGCACCCCGAAAGCTTGTTGAGTCTTCCGCTGTATCAAATTTTGGGGGTGTTACAGATTGGTATCAGAGCCAAGGTTATAGAGAACTAGGTAAATAAACGCCTAAACTATAACCGAATTTTTATAGAAAATGATCCTTGACCACTGCCCGCCAGCCCGCCAAGCCGAAGCACCTTCTATTATTTGAGGTATTATGAGATATTTGAGATGATTGTTAGATTTGGGATTCTTGAGATGATTTGAGGTTTATGGATTTTAGTAATAAGATGGCGTTTCGAGGAATTATATGGTCTAAATGTTTTATAAACATTTTAGTAATGCGGTGTTTGAAACTCTTTTTATTGAGATTATATGTTTGAACTATTTGATGAGGATTTTTGGTATGGTATTTTGAGTTGTGATTTAGTTGTTTTGAAACACTTACACCTACCCTACGCCGTTGTCACAGACCATGGCCTCCCATATGCCCGATGTTGTCGAGGATATTCTTACTGCACCGGTTTTACCTGCACAGTTCACTATGGCATCTGATGATCCTTACCAGATGGCCATGCTTTCAGCTACTGTGCCGCAGACAGCTTCTACTTCAGCACCACCTGCTGCATCTACGCAGGGACCCTCATCTTCTTTAGGGCTCCCTGGTACATCGAGGCAGCTTACTCTTCATCAGGCTTTGGCTTGCGTGGCCCCGCGCTTTGCCCACCGAGCTATGGCACGCATGTCGGTACGCCCTACTCCATCACCTTTACAGATTGATGCTCACTCTCTTCTGTCTGAGGCGCCACCCGCATCATTGCGTCGTCGTCCTAGATCACCTACCACATCTCCACATGGTTCACCTATTAGGATACGACGATTGATGAGGTACTCTTCTGATGAGGATGAGGAGGAGTACGAGGGTGAGGATGAGGCTGATGACCCTGAGCAGGAGAATGACCCTCAGGAGGCTGAGCAGGGTGATGATGATGACCCTGAGGAGGAGGATGACCCTCAGGAGGATGAGATGCCTGATGATGATGATGTGTTAGTACCACCAGCTCAGGCTGAGGAGCCTGATTCACCTGTACATCCGATTGAGCCTGATTCACCTGATCATCCGTTTTTGGTTGAGTTGCCACCTGGTAGTCCCGTTGAGTCGGATGCACCTTCTGAGGTTTCTGCTGAGCATGCAGAGTTAGGTGAGATTGGCAGGTTATGGGCTCAGATTACTGATCTTGGTGGGAGAATTGCACGTATATCTGATCGACTTGAGAGAGTTATTGGAGAGTTTTTAGCGGATTTGAGAGTTGACATGACTGTTGTTGAGGGCAGGTCGATTGAGATGAGGAGAGTTTTGATGGAGGTTCACAAGCATATCGATAGTTTGCAGCGAGGTTTTGTTACTGCTCGAGAGGCTGACCGCAAGCTATGGCAAAGGAATGCCGAGCTAGAGAAGGAGGTGGCTGACCTCAAGAGAGACCGAGACACCCATAGCGTGGAGCTAGGATCGTTATGGAGAGATCTTGATGGCTTGAGGCAGGAGTTGAGGAGCCTCCGCCAGCAGCGTGGCTAGTTGATTGGGTTATGTTGTCTTGTTGCTTTCTTAACCGAGGAGTGTTCGGTTAGAAAAGCTAGTTATCATATTTTGATGTATTTTGTTCAGTATTCGTCTCTTTTGGAACGATTAGTACGTTTTGGTGTTATCCAGTAGTTGGAACGATGTTAGATCGCTATTGTATGGTTGATGGTTATGAGTATATGGTATTATGTGATTTTGAGTGTTATGGAAATTGAGTCCCTATCCGTTTTATTGATGTTTCATGGTGTATTGTTGCTATTCTTTCCATGACTTGGCTTCGTTGAATTTCTTTTGTGGAGCATATTGATAAGTTCTATTGGAGACTCATGAACTTGTATGATGTTACAGATCAATGGCACCACGACGAAACCCTGTTAGAGCTACCAGAACTGGTCCTGCAGTGACTACTCCTGGTCGCCGAGGACGCCGACCTACTCGAAATGTTGAAACCCCTACTCCTGACAACCTGGACACTACTAACCGCAACAACAGGAATCAAAATGTTGATGTTCAGGGAGACAATGATCATGTTCCACTTAATGCACCTACTGTGGATCAAGCAATGATCAACCAAGTTGTGGAACAAAGAGTTGCTGAACTACTAGCTGAGTCAAATCATTCCAACAATTTGGCTGGAACTTTTCCACCTGTTCGTGCAAATGGATGTCAATACAAGGAGTTCAAGATTTGTGGACCCATTGAGTTTGGTGGAACTGAAGGAGTGGTTTACTTAGTCAGATGGATTGAGAAGACTGAGTCAGTGTTCAAAGTCATTGGTTGTGCGGAGAATGCGAAAGTAAAGTTTGCTTCTTTTACTTTCAAGGATGAAGCTTTAACTTGGTGGAACAATTACCGAAATTCAGTTGAGAGTGATGTAGCTTATGCCATGACTTGGGAGCAATTTAAGTCTTTGCTGATTCAGACTTATTGCCCAAGGAATGAGGTTAAGAAGCTAGAGATTGAGTTTTGGAACCACAAGGTGAAAGGTAATGATATGACGACTTACAATCGTCGTTACCAGGAATTAGCCTTGCTTTGCCCAGATATGGTGAAAACCGAGACTCAAAAGATCGAGAGGTATACTGATGGGTTGCATGTAGCTACAAGGAATGATGTGATTTCTGCTAGGCCTGCAAACATCCATGAGGCAATCACTATTGCTCAACAACTTATGGATTCGTTGGAATTAGAAGGAGCTGATAAGGAGAAGAATAGAAAGAGAAAGAGAGACCAACACTCTAAGGGTAATGATCACCGAAGCAAGAGACAAGCTAAGGCTTATGCTATTGGGAATGGAGATAAGAAGAATCAGAACGGTGATGCACCCAAGTGTGGTCGTTGCCACCAGCATCATACTGGATGGTGTAGTGTGAAATGCCAGAATTGCTCAAACAAAGGACACACAGCTAAGGACTGTAAAGCTCGACCTCTTGCTATGGTTCAGGCTGCTCCTGAGATGAGAAACAAGGCAAATGTTACTTGTTATGGGTGTGGAAAGAAGGGACACTATAGGAACAAGTGTAGAGAATCGTGGAACCATGGAAATCAAGGCTCGGGTGGTAATGGGTACAATCATGGAAACCGTGGAGCTGGAGGAAACCGTGGAAGACAAGATAATGGGGACCAACGTGTGGAAGCTGGAGCTGCTCAGGGAAGAGTGTATGCACTTGGGAACGAGAGAGGAGAAGATCCGAACGTCGTTACTGGTACGTTCCTTCTCAATAATCGTTATGCTTCCATACTATTTGATACTGGTGCCGATAGGAGTTTTGTGTCCACTACGTTTGCACCCTTACTAGAGAAACCCTCGATGGCCTTAGGAATTGGATATGATATTGAGTTAGCTAATGGGAATATAGAAAGGATTAATACTATCATTCGCGGTTGCACGTTAAATTTCTTGAAAGGATTAATACTATCATTCGCGGTTGCACGTTAAATTTCTTGAACCACCCTTTCAATATAGATCTTCTACCCGTCACGTTAGGAAGTTTTGATGTTATCGTTGGTATGGATTGGTTGTCGAAGTATCGTGCTCACATACTTTGCGACGAGAAGATCGTGCGTGTACCATACGGAAAGGAAATCCTAAATATATTAGGAGATCGGAAGGATTCGAGGAGCCCATCCCGATTAGCAGTTATTTCTTGCACTAAGTTACCAAAGCTAATGGAGAAGGGATGTTACCTCTTCTTAGCTCAAATTTCTGAGAAAGGAAGGATGAAGAAAAAGGAAAGGTGCATTGGAGATGTGCCTATAGTTAGTGATTTTCCTGATGTGTTTCCCGATGATTTGCCGGGAATCCCGCTGACTAGACAAGTGGAGTTTCAGATTGAGTTGATACCTGGTGCTGCACCTGTAGCACGAGCGCCTTATCGTCTTGCACCTACCGAGCTAGAAGAGTTGTCAAAACAATTAGCGGAGTTAGCCGAAAAAGGATTCATAAGACCAAGTTCTTCACCTTGGGGAGCCCAAGTCTTATTTGTGAAGAAGAAGGATGGATCGTTTCGTATGTGCATTGATTACCGAGAGCTGAACAAGTTAACGGTGAAGAATAGATACCCGTTACCTAGGATCGACGACTTGTTCGATCAACTCCAAGGATCGAGTATGTATTCGAAGATCGATTTGAGATCGGGATATCATCAACTTCGAGTTCGCGAGGAAGATATTCAGAAAACGGCTTTCAGAACCCGTTACGGGCATTACGAGTTTCAGGTGATGCCGTTTGGGTTGACTAACGCACCGGCAATATTCATGGATCTCATGAATCGGGTGTGTAAGCCTTACTTAGATAAGTTCGTGATTGTGTTCATCGATGACATTCTGATTTATTCAAAGAGTGAGAAGGAGCATGAGGAGCATCTAAGACTCATCTTAGAATTGCTCAGGAAGGAGAAACTCTATGCCAAGTTTTCGAAATGCGAATTTTGGATTCCGACGGTACAATTTTTGGGTCATGTGATTGATAGACAAGGAGTCCATGTGGATCCTGCTAAGATTGAGGCAATAAAAGATTGGGCTACACCTACAACCCCAATCGAAGTTCGTCAATTTTTGGGTTTAGCTGGTTATTACCGAAGATTCATTGAGGGATTTTCGAAGATAGCTAAACCATTAACCAAATTGACTCAAAAGAGTGTTACGTATGAATGGGGAGATAAAGAAGAGGAAGCATTTCAATTACTTAAGAAGATGTTGTGTAGTGCTCCTATCTTAGCGTTACCAGAAGGTAACGAGGATTTCGTCGTCTATTGTGACGCCTCACATAAAGGATTGGGAGCCGTGTTAATGCAACGAGAGAAGGTGATAGCTTATGCTTCCCGACAGCTCAAAAAGCATGAGAAAAACTACACCACCCATGATTTGGAGTTAGGTGCTGTGGTTTTCGCCTTAAGGATATGGAGACATTACTTGTATGGAACAAAGTGTGTTGTGTTCACTGACCATAAAAGTCTACAACACATCTTGAATAAAAAAGAGCTCAATATGAGACAGCGACGTTGGATTGAGTTGCTAAGCGATTATGATTGTGAAATTCGCTACCATCCTGGTAAAGCAAACGTTGTTGCTGATGCTCTTAGTCGAAAGGAAAGAATACCACTGTTACGAGTTAGGTCATTGGGAATGACTATCGTATCGCCATTACCGTCTCAAATACTTGAAGCTCAAACGGAAGCGTTGAAAGCAGAAAGCAGATCTGCTGAGAATATATTTGGGATGGCTGAGAATGAGAAAGGATTTGTTAAGCGTTCTGATGGATTGCTATGTTTTGGAGATCGGATTTGGGTACCTTTATATGGAGGAATTCGGGAGTTAATTATGCATGAGTCACATAAGTCAAGGTACTCTATTCATCCTGGGTCTGACAAGATGTACCAGGATCTTAAGAAGTTATATTGGTGGCCAAACATGAAGGCGGATATAGCATCGTACGTTAGTAAGTGCTTGACATGTTCTAAGGTTAAAGCCGAACATCAGAGACCGTCAGGATTACTAACGCAACCAGAACTTCCAGTCTGGAAATGGGAGCGGATTACTATGGACTTCATTACCAAATTACCGAGGACAGCTAGCGGTTGTGACGCTATCTGGGTAATTGTGGATCGTCTGACAAAGTCTGCTCATTTCCTAGCAATTAGTGAAGGTGATAGCGTTGATAAACTTGCGAGGTTGTACGTGAAGGAAATTATTTCTTGTCATGGAGTCCCGATATCTATTATTTCGGATCGCGATAGCCGTTTTACGTCAGCTTTGTGGCGATCACTTCAAACGGCTTTGGGGACGAGACTTGATATGAGTACTGCGTATCATCCCCAAACCGATGGTCAAAGTGAGAGGACCTGTTGGGTTTTGACCAAGTGACACTGCTGCTATGTAACTCTGCTGCTGAGTAATACTGCTGTTACAATGAAACTGCTGCTGGTATTAATGACTCTGCTGCTTGGTGAAACTACTGCTGAAGGGATTAACATTGTATACGATGGGATAATTATGGAATAGATTCTTTGTATAGTTTATCTATTTAGATTATTCTTATCTTGTAGAGAAAGGTATTGTAAACCTAGTAGGACTCCTTGGCCTATAAAAGGAGGATCCTAGGGTTAGATTATGTACGTATTATTATTCACTTCAAGGTTGTAAAACCCTAGCATTGTTGAGTGCTCGTATTAATAATATTGAAGTGTTGAAAGAGAATTCTTAATCTTCTTAAGTTAAGCTTTTATATTCCGCGTTTAAGCTTAAGTATTTGTTTAAGTTAACTTCTATATAAGATCGTATTAGCTCAACTGGGATCAACAAGTGGTATCAGAGCTTGTGATCTAGAAGTTATAATCAAGAAGATTTTGTTTCTTTAAAGTTTGCTGTTCCAAATCGTTTGCTTAAGATGGGTGATGAAACTCACATGGTGACTGCTTCAAGGGTACCTATGCTCAATCCTTCTGAGTATGAGCTATGGAAGAGGAGGATCAGACAATACATTCGCATGATCGACTTCAACATGTGGAATGTGATTGTTAATGGTGATTCTGAACCAGAAAAGAGTGCTGATGGTAAGGAGATACCAATCAAGTCTGCTGAAGCTAATGCAACTAGGAAGCTGGAAATCAAGGCTCATAGTATTCTCTTAATGGGAATACCTAATGAATTTCAAATGGACTTTGATGATTGTGAAACAGGAAAAGCATTGATGGATGCTGTGGAATTCAGGTTTGGAGGGAATGATGCTACTAAGAAGTCCAGAAAGAATATGTTGAAGCATCAGTTTGAAAACTTTACTTCTGAACCTGGAGAAAAGATAATTGGCACATACAACAGGCTAAATCAACTAGTTAGTCATCTAAAGCTTGTTGGGTATGTTGTTCCACAGGAAGATGTGAATCTCAAGTTTCTAAGAAGTCTTGCACCTGAATGGAGCATGCATACAGTGGTGTGGAGAAATAAGCCTGACTTTGAGACAATGAAGTTGGAGAGCCTCTACAACAATTTAAGGGTGTATGAATCTGAATTGGCTACTTCTTCTACTTCATCTTCTAGTACACAAAATCTTGCTTTTGTGTCTTCAAAATCCAAAGAGACACAAGATACTCACTCTACTGCTTATGGAATATCTACTGCTGATGGATCTGGATCTGCTGCTAGTTCAAATGACAAGATTTCTACCAGTGATGTTGCTTTATGTGCATTCTTGGCTGAGCTTACTACTACCATAAGATCACATGTCATAAATCAAGATTTGGATCATATTGATCCAGATGATCTTGAAGAAATTGATCTCAAATGGCAAATGGCAATGTTGACTTTAAGGGCAAGAAAGTTCTGGAAAAAGACTGGAAGGGAAGTTAAATACAAGGCTAAGGAAAGTCCAGGGTTTGACAAGTCTAAGATTGAATGCTACAATTGCAACAGAAAGGGACACTTTGCTAGAGAGTGTAGATCTCCAAAGAAGAATGCTGAAGTTCCAAAGAAGACTGAAGAATCAAAGTCTGCAATGGTAGCATGTGATGGGCTGGGAGAATATGACTGAAGAAGAACCAAATTTCTCTTTGGTTGCTGCTGTTCAACCCAAAGTGCATAACTTTGCACTTATGGCATATGGTTCATCATCAGGATCTGACTCTGAGGTATCTAATGATTCTGAATCATCTGGTTGTTCTTTTAAATCTTGTTCTGACACTATTGAAGTTCTTAAGGCTAGGAATGAGAGTTTAAATAGAGAAGTTGAACACCTAAAACTTGATAACTTAGGTTACAAAGTAGGTATTCAAAATGTTGAGAGGAGGTTAGAATATCTCAAAGAGTGTGAAAAAGAATATGTAGATCAACTTAATCTAAGAGATATAGAAATTTTTAAGAAAAACAGTGAAGTAGAAGTTCTTAAAAATAAGTTGGTAGAAGCAGAAAAAGAAAAAAGAGGAAGCTCTTGCTGAAAAAGAAAAACATGTAGTAAGAGTACAAAAACAACAATTTGCTTCTGATATGGTTAATAAGTCTATAGAGAGCACCTTGATGAGAAAAGGCAGTGGAATTGGATATAATGAAGTGGCTCCTCCAGCCAAAAGTGCTTTTGCTCCACCAGGAAAAGTACTATCCTTCATTAGTGAGCTAAATATTGAAAAACCTGTAGGTGAATGTAGCACAAGTAAAATTGAAACACCTAAGGTTGAGGATAGAAAATTTCCTGAAGCTCCAATTATTGAGGAATGGTATAGTGATAGTGATAGTGAAGAGGAACAGGTTAAACCAAAACAAAGTTTTAAAAAGGAAGAAATTCCTACTCAGGTTAAGCCTAAGGTTGAACAGGTAAAGTTTGTTAAACCTGTGTTAGGAAATAACTTCTCTAGAAAACTGGTAGAGTACAATGAGGTACCTAGAGAACAGATGAAAAGGTTCAATAATAAGCCTAGGGGTAACCAAAGAAACTTTAATAACCTAGTTTCAAAAAGATTAGGTGATCAGTTTCAATTACAAAAGAAGGCTTGTTATAAGTGTGGTAGCTTTGACCACTTGATTGTTAGATGTCCTGAACACCAAAAGCCTGTTTGGAATCAATACACTAGGGTGAATCACAAATATGTAACTAAACAAACTCACCCACATCCTAATAGAAACATGGTTCCAAGAGCTGTTTTGTTGAGATCTGGTGCTACTAGATCTATTTATGCTGCTAAATCAAATGGTGTTTTCAAATCAACAACTAGTTCTTCAAATGGCTCTACTGCTAGTAAGCAATCTGCTGCTAGTTCAAAATTTTCTACTTCTAAGCCAAAACATCTTCCAAATACAGTTGTTGGTAATCACTATTATGCTGTTAAGGCCTCAGCTTGCTGGACTTGGAAACCAAAAACAAATGTTTCAAACTCTGTTTCCAAGAATAGTAGTGCATCAAGTGATTTGAAGAAATTTGATTATACTGATGCACAGGGCAGATCCAAGTCAGTAATGGCTTGGGTCATCAAGAGAAACTGATTTCTCTATTTTTCATGTGCAGGTCAATCTACTGGATGAGCTTATGGATATGGTTATTGTTGACAGTGGATGCTCTGGACACATGACTGGGGATGAATCTCAACTTGAAGATCTTGAGGTTTTTGATGGTGGTTATGTAGCTTTTGGGAATGATCCAAAAGGTGGAAAGATTGTTGGTATTGGAACTCTAAGGACTGGTAATTTGGACTTTGAGAGGGTGTTTCTTGTGAAAGGACTTAAGTTTAACCTTTTTAGTGTCTCACAAATGTGTGACAAAAAGAATTTTGTTCTTTTTACAGACACTGAGTGTATGATTCTTTCTCCTGATTTTCAATTACCAGATGACAAATCTGTGTTACTGAAGGTCCCTAGAAAGGAAAATATATACAGTGACCATATTAAGAATATTATTCCTAAGAGGGCTTTGACTTGTCTAATTGCAAAGGCAACTATTGATGAGTCCAAATTATGGCATAGAAGACTGGGACATCTGAACTACAAGACTATGAACAAATTGGTGAAAGGCAATCTTGTGAGAGGCATGCCTACAAAGACTTTTGAGAACAGTGAAACTTGTGTTGCATGTCAAAAGGGTAAACAACACAGAGTTTCTTTCAAGTCCAAGACAGTAAACACAAATACTGAGCCATTACACTTGCTACACATGGATCTATTTGGGCCTATATTTGTAAAAAGTTTGAATAAGAAGTCATATTGTCTTGTTGTCACTGATGACTTTAGCAGGTTTACTTGGGTGTTCTTTCTAGCCACCAAAGATGAAACTCCAGGAATACTCAAAGCTTTCATAACAAGAGTTGAAAACCTGCACAATCACAAGGTGAAGATCATCAGATGTGACAATGGTACTGAGTTCAAGAATAGTGAGATGAATCAATTCTGTGTGGGAAAAGGAATACTTAGACAGTACAGTGTAGCAAGAACTCCACAACAGAATGGTGTAGCTGAAAGAAGAAACAGGACACTTATTGAGGCTGCAAGAACTATGTTATCTGATTCAAAACTACCTGTACCTTTTTGGGCTGAAGCTGTGAACACTGCATGCTTTGTGCAGAACAGAAGTAAGGTAGTCAAGCCTCATAACAAGACTCCATATGAGCTATTTCATGGAAAAAAGCCAATGATTGATTTTCTCAAACCATTTGGATGTCCTGTTACCATTTTAAATACAAAGGATCAGCTAGGCAAGTTTGATGAAAAAGCTGATGAAGGTAATTTGGTTGGTTACTCTGTAAATAGTAAAGCCTTCAGGGTTTATAATAAGAGAACCAAACATGTAGAGGAGAATCTGTATATCAAGTTTAGTGAGAACACATTTAATTCTGCAGGGAAAGGACCAGAATGGCTATTTGATGTTGATATTCTTGCCAAAACAATGAATTATGTTCCTGTAATTGCCAATGTTGATAAACCACAGGAAGAGTTTGTTGTGATTGAGAAATTGAAGATTGGTCCAACTCTTTTACCCTTTCAGAAAGAACAAAGCCCTTCAGATGATGTTGTTTCTCAAGAAAAACCTATGGAAACTGAAGAAGGTATTGAAATACCTGTTGCAGCAGAAAAAGAAGTAAATGAAGCTCTCAAAGTAGTTGGTGATATTTCTCAAATAAGATCAGAAGACTCTACTGCTGACTCAGAAGACTCTACTGCTAAGCCAAAAGATGCAACTACTGCTCCAACACACACTGCTGCAAAGCCTACTAACTCTACTGCTACTTTCTTGTCTCCTAATTTGGACACTCAGGGTAGATCTATTGATGATACTATCTATCCTGATGATCCAAATATGCCTGATCTGGAAAATATCTATTATGACACAGACAATGATGCTCTTGATGGTCAGTTATTTGGAGCTGCTGCTGATTATACTAACTTGGAACTCCATATTCCTGTTAGTCCTACAACCACCACAAGAATACACAAGGATCATCCCAAAGATCAAATCTTAAGTGATCCACAATCATCCATTCAAACTAGGCAGATGACTAAAGCCTTGAAAGATCTTCAACATCAAAGTTTCTTTGCCAGATCTCTGCATCAAAGAAATAGTCATAAAGATCTTCAAAATTGTCTGTTTGCATGTTTTCTCTCTCAAATTGAACCCAAAAACACTTACAAAGCCTTACAAGAAGCAAGTTGGGTAGAAGCAATGCAAGATGAGCTTTTACAATTCAAGCTGTAAGAAGTGTGGACTTTGGTTGAACTGCCAAATGGTAAAAGAGTGATTGGCACAAAATGGGTTTTCAGATGCAAAAGAGATGAGAGAGGAATTGTCATAAGAAATAAGGCAAGGTTAGTAGCACAGGGATACACACAACAAGAAGGGCTTGATTATGATGAAGTATTTGCACCAGTGGCAAGAATAGAGGCTATTAGAATATTCTTGGCTTATGCTTCATACAAAGACTTTGTAGTGTATCAAATGGATGTGAAAAGTGCTTTTCTGTATGGGACCATTACTGAGGAAGTTTATGTGTCTCAACCACCAGGATTTGAAGACCCTGATCATCCTGACAAAGTCTACAAGGTTAATAAAGCAATGTATGGTCTACATCAAGCTCCTAGAGCTTGGTATGACACCTTGTCAACCTACTTGCTAGAGTCTGGGTTCAGCAGGGGTAAGATTGATAAAACCTTGTTTCTCAAAAGACAAAAAGCTGATATTTTGCTGGTTCAAATTTATGTTGATGACATCATCTTTGGGTCTACAAACAAAGCTATGTGTGTTAGTTTTGAGAAGCTTATGAAGGACAAGTTTGCTATGAGTTCAATGGGAGAACTCACCTTCTTCTTAGGTCTGCAAGTTACACAAAAAGAGAATGGCATCTTTATCAGCCAGGATAAGTATGTCAATGATATTTTGAAGAAGTTTGGCTTTGAAGATGCTAAGCCTGCCAAGACTACCATGGAAAAAGATAAGCCATTGCTGAAGGATGAACATGGAAAGGAAGTGGATATACACTTGTACAGGTCTATGATTGGATCATTGATGTATCTTACAGCATCAAGGCCTGATATTATGTTTGCAGTGTGTGCTTGTGCAAGATTTCAAGTGTGTCCCAAGGAATCACATCTCAATGCAGTGAAAAGAATTTTTAGATATCTGAGGTATCAACCAAAATTGGGCCTTTGGTATCCTAAGGATTCACCATTTGATTTGGTATCCTACTCAGATAGTGATTATGCTGGAGCTTCTTTGGATAGAAAGTCTACAACAGGGGGTTGTCAGTTCCTTGGAAGCAGGTTGGTGTCATGGCAATGCAAGAAGCAAACAGTGGTGGCTAATTCAACTACAGAAGCTGAGTATGTGGCTGCTTCAAGTTGCTGTGGACAGGTCTTATGGATGCAGAATCAATTATTGGATTATGGGTACAATTTCATGAATACTAAAATCCATATTGATAACAACAGCACACTTTGCATAATTAAAAATCCAGTGTTTCATTCTAAAACAAAACATATTGAGATAAGGCATCACTTTATAAGGGATTGCTATGAAAAGAAGTTAATTCAAATTGTTAAAATTCATACTGATAACAATGTTGCTGATCTTCTCACTAAACAGTTTGATGTGGGGAGGTTTCAATTTTTAATTGCAAACATTGGTATGATTAATCTTTGAAAAACTTATCTCTTTATTTTTGTTAAAGTTTGTAATGCATGTGCTGCTTGTTATTCTGCTGCTTGTTAATGTGTATATGCTTGAGATATAATGTACTATGCTGCTCATTGACTTTCTAACTCTACTGCTAGTACATATGTTGGTTGTTTGCTTTGTGGTGTTTGGTCTAACATTTTGCAGGCATATGAATGGTGATTTGCAAGAATTAAAACAAGAAAGTTCATTCATTCATTCCAGAAAAGTACAAAGATTCAACATCAAAAGACAAAATACAAAAGCTGATATCATAACCTAACACCTAAACCTACATCTTCCTAGGGCATGGAAGCCCAAGCACAACCTCTCTATCCTTTGGGAGAGGAGGGTTTTGTCTTGATGGTCCAAGAGAAAGACCAGGTGATGGTTGTGGCCTCGACCTTGATGATTGTGGCCTTGGCCTTGAAGATTGTGGCCTCTCAGGATTGGCAGGTGGATTGGTTGGTGGTTCTTCCTCATCTTCATCTGATGATGTGTAGATGAAAGGGGATACAAGCTCTTTTGGTGATGGTTGTGGCCTCGACCTTGATGATTGTGGCCTTGGCCTTGAAGATTGTGGCCTCTCAGGAGTGGCAGGTGGATTGGTTGGTGGTTCTTCCTCATCTTCATCTGATGATGTGTAGATGAAAGGGGATACAAGCTCTTTTGGGGATGATTGCCTAACAGGGATCCAAGCTGTATCTTCTGAAGACTCTGAAGATGATGGAGATTGTGGGGTCATCACAGCTTTACCCCTGGATGTGCTAGGGGTTTGATTCAAATTAAGGAGATCTTTGAACACCGGAAGATCATGTTTTCTCTTCTTTGCTTGCTCTTTGGTTCTACAACCACCATGAGGAGGACGGAATGGCGGTACATAGGTTTCAAATGGGCTCTCATCTTCGGATGATGAATCGGATGAGATATTGATAATTTCGGGTGTTGATTTCATTGTTTGGTGAATTGATTGTAAAGATGGATAGTATTGATTGTGATTGTGGCGTTTTTGAAAGAGATTAGGGTTTGATTGCATAATTTGGGGAAAAGATCTCGCCGGTTTTATAGGGATTACGGAGTGATATGTGCATTAATTGTTATGTATAGTTGACCAAGGTCTATAGTCAACTCTGCTGCTGGCTCCAGTTCACTCTGCTGCTAGTTCTATCACTCTGCTGCTAGTTGTGAATGATACGGTTCTGCTGCTATGGTTGTAAGTAAGAGGGTGTTATGTGTAACTTTCATCCATCCGTTTAAAACCTAATTGATTTTCATAATTGGTTTTTATATGTTCTCAATTGAAGTTATCACAAACCCTTACACCTAATCATTCCAATAATCACAAATCCCCAAATTCTCTAAAACCTAATTCATGGAGCTTACACGTACCTGGGTTGAGCAACACAACAGTGTGGTTGTTTTGAATGAAGAATTAGTTCCTGAAGGTTTCACAGACATGGTAAAATTTTTGAATGCTACTTCTCTTAGGTATGCACTCACTGTGAACCCTACTATATATGTTTCCTACATTAAACAGTTTTGGTTTACTGCCAAAATCAAAACTATGAATGAGGAAAAACATGTCAGTGCTTTTGTAGATGGGCAAAAGGTTCGTGTAACTGAATCATCAATAAGGGAATTTCTTCTCTTAGATGATGAGACAGAGACCACGTGTCTTGCAAATGATGCTATTTTTGCTGGTTTAAAAGAATTGGGATATGAGGGGAAACATAACAATTTAAAATTTCAAAAAGCTCTTCTCTGTCCTCAATACAAGTTTTTGGTACATCTATTCCTTCATTGTTTGAGTCCTAAAACATCTGGGTGGCATGAGTTCAGTACTACCATTGCTTCTGCAATGATATGTCTGTGCAAAGGTCAACCATTTAATTTTTCAAAAATGATATTGGCTGGGTTGTTTAAAGGTGTTGAAGATGGTTCTTATTTGTTATATCCAAGATTTCTTCAAATCTTTATTGAAAAACAAATTTCCAAAACAAGAACCCATGTTTCTGAATATGATGTCCAAAATTGGCTTCAAGGACTTTTACCTTTTTGATTAAGCATGGCAAAGGTTTTTCTGGTGCACATACAAATCTTACATCTTTCATGGAACAAATTGTGCACAACAACCAGGGTGAAGGATCAGGAAATCCAACTGATTCCCATCACACACCCAATGTTACTACATCTGCTACACAACCTACAAAACAATATACACGTAGGAAAACCAAAAAGAACACTAATCTACCTCAGGATAGTGTTAGTATGGCTGTACCAGATGAGGCTGTCCTAGGTGATGGAGAGGACATGTTGGCAAGGGCTGTCACTACTGCTTCTAGCTTAGCAGCAGAGCAGGATAGTGATAACATCATTAAGACCCAAACCAAGGCAACATCTAGAGAAAAGGATTCTTATGAGTCTGTTTCTCAGGATGGTAACCCTAGTCAAATGGAAAATATAGGGGGCTCAGATGATCAAACTAGGTTTGATACTGAGTTTTTGTCCCCAGATTCACCTCTCGGACCAGGTAACACAGGTCGAAGTGATGAGGACAGGCCAGTGACTCATGAATTGACGGATCCATTTGTACATGATGACAATGTCAGTGATTCACCTCTCGGACCAGGTAATACAGGTCGAAGTGATGAGACTACAGTGCAACTTATACAAGAATTGACGGCTACTTGTACCGCTTTGGGGTTGAAATGTGAGTCTTTGGAAGATAAGGTTCTTAATCTATCTGATGTTGTTGCTGGTCAAGCCAAGGTCATCATCAAAATGCGAAATAAGATTAAGAGCTTCAAGAAATCAAGATCTTCAACCTCCTTGAAAAGATTGAAGAAAGTGGGGACTAATCAGGTTGTAAGTTCTTCTGAACCATCTACTCATTTGGAAGAGGATGCTTCCAAACAGGGGAGGAAAGAGATTGTCATGGATTCAGGGGAGGTAAATCTTGAAAAAGTTGATAATGTTCAAGATATGGATGCTGGAATAGTTTCAGGGGAGGTTCCAGTGATTGATGAAGACTTTGTAGTTGCTGATAAGTCTGGGAATGAAGTTGTTATGGAAAAGGTGGTTGCTGTACAAGAAAAGGTGGTAGATACTCTTAAAACTTTGGAGTCTGAGCAACTAGTGAAGGCAACAGGGTTGATGGGTAATGTGTTAAAGACTTTGGAAGATTCAGTGGAAAATGCTGCTGCTGACTCTACTGCTATTCATAATTCTGCTGCTAAGACTTTTGATGGTTCTGCTGCTAGTGGAATAGTGAATACTGCTGAAGTACAAGACTCTGCTGCTGGATCTATGGATAATGCTGCTGCAGAGGCAATGGTTTTGCTAAGTAAGAAGACTACTGCTGACTCACATACACCTCAGTTACCAACTCAATCATCATCACAACCTATCACAACAACTAACATAACTTCAGCAACAAGAAAACCTCAAAAAGGAATAACAATAAGAGAACCTGCTGCTACTCAAAAGAAGACAATCACATCATCTTCTACAGATAAGGGTAAAGGCAAGCAAGTTGATGTTCAGAGGTGGATGTATAAAGGGATTGATTTTACTGATGTACCTTTTGATTCTTGGCCTAAGCCATTGCAAGTTGAGCATGATGAAGCTGCTGCTATTAAAGCACAAGAGGTGTTTAATTTGTAAGATCAGCAGCTGGCTGAGAAAGAGGCTGAAGGTTTAAGGATGTATGATGAATGGGATGATGAAAAGATCAGAATTGCTGCTGATATTGAATTAAACAAGCTGATCAAGATTGAAGAAAATGAAGTTCCAAATTTTAATGTGCAATCTTGGTATAGTAACTTTGCTTCTAATAAGAGAAAAGAGAATGCTGCTGCTAGAAGAAAAGTTAAAGTATTCAAAGGTCCAACAGTTAAACAGCAAAGGAAAGAATATGAAAGGTATCTAAAGAATATGGGTGGATGGACATTGGTGCAGTTGAAAGCTTATTCTGACAAAGAAGTTTTTGATATGTATCAACAAACAAAGAAGAGAACAGATACTTTTTATACTATGGGATGTGCTGAGGACTTGGAACAAATTGCTCAGATGAACAAGAAGTTGGTGCCTGAAAAGATAGTTGAAGCAGAGCAAATACAAGAAGCTAATGTTGTTGAAAAGCTTGAAAGTGATGTAGCAAAGATTACTTCTTCTGTGCAGGGTGATAAAAGAAAAGGTGTTATTCATAAGTCAGTTGCAAAGAAGAAGAGAAAGATTGGAGAAGGAAGTAGTTCTATGCCTGAAGGAGATGAGTTTAAATATGGTCTTGATCATATTCCTTCTGAGCATCAAAAAGAACAATTGAAGGGTTACACTGTGGTTGGCAAGATGGAAGATCCTGAAGTGGTTGATGCCAAACCATTAGGAGTTAAATATCCTATCATCAAAGTAACTACAGGTTATGATGCTAACATTGGAGTATTTCATGATGTTCAGAGATCTGATGGTAAGTCTCACAGATTTCTCAGATTTCAACAAATGTTACATTACTTTGATAGAGAGGATGTTGAAGATTTGTGGAAGTTATACAAGGCAAAGTTTGGGGCTAAGAAATTTGATGGTAAAAAGTATGAGGTAGATCAAATTGATCATATCTTAACTGCTTCTGATAATGTTATGTGGAGAGCTCTTAAACTTATGTTTGAACCTTCAATGGATGATTCTGAATGGACAGAGATAGTAGAATACAAAGTAAGAAAATGGAGACTCTTTCAAGATTCTGGAGTTCATGTACTAGAACTTGGACCAACTACTTTGTATATGCTAGCTGAAGTAGATTATCCAGTGGTAAGATACTGGAATATTGTCAATCAGATGGTTAATGGTGATAAAACACTTAAGCTGCAGAAAGATTATGATTCTGATGATCAAGCATTCAATTTGCTGTCAAAGTATAAGAAGATATTTGATCAACTGAATTCAAAAGAGTTGAAGTGTTTGGAAGCATCCTCCAAGTGATGAATTGAGCTTTAAAGAAACTTAAATATTTAGAAATAAATATTAAGTTTAGGGGAGGATTGTTGGGTTTTGACCAAGTGACACTGCTGCTATGTAACTCTGCTGCTGAGTAATACTGCTGTTACAATGAAACTGCTGCTGGTATTAATGACTCTGCTGCTGAAGACAATCTGCTGCTTGGTGAAACTACTGCTGAAGGGATTAACATTGTATACGATGGGATAATTATGGAATAGATTCTTTGTATAGTTTATCTATTTAGATTATTCTTATCTTGTAGAGAAAGGTATTGTAAACCTAGTAGGACTCCTTGGCCTATAAAAGGAGGATCCTAGGGTTAGATTATGTACGTATTATTATTCACTTCAAGGTTGTAAAACCCTAGCATTGTTGAGTGCTCGTATTAATAATATTGAAGTGTTGAAAGAGAATTCTTAATCTTCTTAAGTTAAGCTTTTATATTCCGCGTTTAAGCTTAAGTATTTGTTTAAGTTAACTTCTATATAAGATCGTATTAGCTCAACTGGGATCAACAGGACCATTCAGACGTTAGAGGATATGCTTCGTGCATGCATCATAGACTTTGGTAAAGGCTGGGAGAAGTACTTGCCCCTTGCGGAATTCTCCTATAATAATAGCTACCACACAAGTCTTAAAGCTGCACCATTCGAAGCTTTGTATGGCAGAAAGTGTCGTTCGCCTATTGGTTGGGCAGAAGTTGGAGATAGCCAACTCACAGGCCCTAAACTTATCTTGGAAACTACAGAGAAAGTGGCTCAGATTCGTGATCGGTTGCAAGCAGCCCGAGATAGGCAGAAAAGTTATGCCGATCAGATACGTAAACCCTTAGAGTTCCAGGTTGGAGACAAAGTGATGCTGAAAGTCTCGCCTTGGAAGGGTGTGATACGTTTCGGGAAACGTGGTAAACTCAACCCACGCTACATTGGACCATTTCTTATCTTAGAAAGAATTGGGCCCGTAGCTTATAGGTTGGAATTACCACATGAACTGAGTAAAGTTCACGACGTGTTTCACGTTAGTAATTTGAAGAAATGTCTTTCTGATGAGATGCCTATTATTCCAATGAAGGATATTCGTGTTGATGAGAAATTGAATTTCGTGGAAGAACCAATTGAGATTTTAGATCGTGAAGTTAAACGACTCAAGCGAAGTCGCATTCCGCTTGTCAAGGTTCGTTGGAATTCCCGACACGGACCAGAATTTACGTGGGAACGTGAGGACGAGTTCCGGAAGAGATATCCGAAGCTTTTCGCTTCGTAGATAAATTGTTCCGAGTGAAACCCGGGACAGGTTTCTTCTGAGACTGGGAGGATATGACAACCGGCAATTTAGGGAGTTATTTTGAAAACCCGCATTACGTTAAAGTTCATTTATAATTTTTATTTGGAATTTTTATTCACAACAAACTTGTAAAACCTATTTTATGGATAATTATGCTTTTATGACGTTATGGAATTCGTGAATTATTTTAATAATTCATTTTGGATATTATGCTCGGTGATGTATTCTTAAATTCTCACTGGTACTACGTTGACTCGGGCACTAGGTTTACCTAACGGAAAATTTTATGATTCGTTTTACGAGTCCGATTATATTTAAGTAATTACGAGATGTTTTTCGGGAGATATTAAAGTTTGAAATGAGTTCGGGTTTCGGGTCACATGTTTTACATTTACCCACTTTACCCGCTCCACACTACTAGTAATATTATTATTACTATTATTATTATTATCATTATTATTAATTATACAAAAAAAAAAAAAAGAATAAAACTACTAATTGGTCCTTGGGGGCCGGTTCACACAAACACAACACCCATCACCAACACTCATCTCTCTCTCTCATTATCCTCTCCCCACCTCTAACCCTAGCCGCCGACTGGAAAAATCCGGCCACCACTCCACCGCCGGTTATCACCACACACAAACACCACCACCGTAATCCAAACGTCTTTCTCCACCTTTTGAACCATTTCACGCGCCGAGAACAAGAAACCACCATCTTTTTGCTTGTTCCACCGCCGCGCGTACACCACACCACCACTATTATTTTCGAAGTTTGATATAGATCCGTGTATTGGAAGGTGAGAAAACGCGTTTTTACGCGTGGGTTTTACTAAACCGAGTCAAACTCGGGTTATCTTGTATTGAGGTTTAAAAACTACAAGTTCTTTTAAAGATTTTGATACGAACAATCATTGTGGTATGGATAATATGATTCTTGCTCGTATGAATGTGATGGGTAATTGGAAAAATTTGGGGAGTCGTTGAACGAGTTCAGATTAGGATCATAAGCAAATGAATTACTCGACCCACAAAACAAACAACTCCCGTTTTGGATATCATTACCACATTTTACACATGTACACCAACGACAGGGCAAACCAAAAAGCGGCTCACCACAACCGACACAAGGAACAAAATCTGGAGGTGGGACAAGTGGTGTGCTCTTAGAGCTAGCAATTTCCACCACTTCCGTTATGGTCTCGGGTTTTGGTTTTTGATGAACGTGAAGATTGGGCAAGTCGTTCTTTTCAGTCACTGCCCTAAGCTCAGTACGTTTGCTTGACAAACTTTTAACCGTAAACCGTGAAAGGTTAGGATCAATTCTTGACGGTTTAGGAGCAATTGTGAGCTTAGAGTTTTGGAAAACCGTAGGTTGGACGTATTTAGCACTTTCATGGTTAGAGGAAAGTACAGGGTCCTTTGTCACCTCAGTTTCTTGTTCCATTTCCCTCACCGGAGAGGGAATAGGGATCGAAGGTCCATCATAATCACTACGACATCTCGATATCTTTGATAAGGCCATAAGTTTTTCAATTTTACTCTCAAAGGCCCATTGTTCAAAGAAATCGTCATCGAGAGATGCCATTAGAATCAATTACGGGACAAGTGTAAGAAGTTAGAATCAAAAGGATAGAGGGTAAAGGAATGAAGAATCAAAGATTTGAGAGGGTAAAGGTGAATATTTTTGGTGTTTTTTGAAAACATTTTGTAAGAAAGAAAATCTTTTTGTGTTTTTGTGTTCGTTGAAAACTAATTTTACAAAGTTTTCAGGAACCGTTTTGTTTTTAAAATGAGAAAATATGAACAAAGGATGGTAAATATACAGTGAGTGTATACCCAGATTCACTAATCTGTAAAACCGTTTAGAAAACGCGCACAACCTCCCCGGCAACGGCGCCAAAAATTGATTGAGCCTAAACCACCTAACTTATATTGACCAAGGAATGGTCAACAAAGTCAAATAGCCTAGATCAATGCTCCGCGGAAGTATAAGGTTTCCCCGGGTCGTTATGTCCCGACGAGGTGTGAATTGTAATTAAACGGTTTCGTGATCGGGTGAATTTGGACGGGAAAAGGTTTGTGAGATTGATTACAATACTGAATTCACAAATAAATAGCTTAAATAAGCTATATAAAAAAGACTGGAAAGTTTGAAAACCCAGAAACGTTTAAAACTTAAAAACGCGTACGTTACGTTTAAATAAAACGTAAACGTACAAAATAAAAAGTGAAAACGAAAATCTGAAAACACCCAGGGGGTGAAAATGACTTTTTTACAAACTTAAAAGTAAAAGAAAATTTATAGAAAAAGAAAATGAATTTTAACCCTAATTAATTATTTAATATTAATTAATTACTATTTAATACTTATTATTAATATTTAAAATACTTAAATATAATACAATATTAATTAAGCACTAGAAAAATGAAAATAAAATTTCTAAAATTATAAAATAACTAAAAATAAGTTTTAAAAATAAAAATAAGTGTTTTTGTCTTTTTGTGCTTTTTATATTAATTAATTACTAATTAATTACTAATTAAACTATTTTAAATTAAAAAAAATACTAAATTAACAGTTAAAATTCTAAGAAAATTTCTAAAAATATTTTATAACATATAAAAGCTAGAAAAAATATAAAAACTAGGTTTTGATTAATAAAAACTAATTATGCTACTTAAAACTAATTATTAATTAATTATAAATAAAACTAATATTAAATCTAATAAATACTTAATGACAAAATAAAAATCTGAAAAAATTATTATAAATACTTTAATATATGAGGAATTTAATAAAAATATAAAATAGCTAAGTACTTAATAAAAATATAAAAATGAAAATTGAAATTTAAATAAAATTAAATAGAAACTATCACTTAAAATTTAAATTAGATTTTTGGAATTTTTCTTTTACAAACTTATTTAATACCTAAAAACTACAAACTTTTGTGAAAACAACTTTCTCAAAACTCAAAAATGAGTAAAATGGACACTAAAAGGGCTAAAAGTTGACTTTTATTGACTTTTTTGTGATTTTGAGCCTCAATCAGGGGGCCCACAGGGGGATTGGGGGCATAAAATTGATAGAAATCTATAGAGGGCCAGGTGGGGGATCTAATGAACTAAAGGGGAAGGTTTGGGGCCCACTTATGTGCCTTGTGGGACCCACAGAAGTGGGCACTGAGGTCTCAGCAACTGCTGATGCAGCTGCTACAGTAACAGAACCAGAAACACAGACACCAACAGCTCAGCTGGGTTTGTGGGGGTGGTGAGGCTCAAAGAAAAATGGCAAAAATAAAACAAATGTGGGAAATCAAAGATGAGGTGGTAGACTGCAATACCTCAAAAGTACAGAGTCCAAAACACATTACATAATTCTAAACAAATCCCCTAAGTTTTGAAAAAAAACTGAAAAGATGAACTTAGACTTTCTCAAGTTTTGCTAAAAATTGACTTTTGTGAATTAAAAACTAGCACTAATGATCCATTCATGTTTATTATACCTATTTGAAGTTAACTTAATGAACCTAAACTATTTCTAGACTAAATTGCAAGTTTTGGCAACCCATTATGTGAACAGTAAACTGTTTATGGAATTTAAGAAGAAATTTGACTTTTAATTAGAAATGCATCAAAGTTGATGCTGCATTTGACTGTCATAAACCTAAGAATAAGACACCACTAATCCCTAACCTTAAAATCTATCAAAGGCAGTCCAAAAAGCTTATTCCAAACACCCCTTAATAACCTAACTATTTTTGTATTTTGTTGTTTTATGTTAATGCGAGCTACACTACTGACATAGATTGATTATCTAAGCTATATTAACTATGTTGAAACTGATTTTACAGAAAAGAAGCTTTCTAACAAGCTACAAATAGATTATGCAGATTTTACTAAAAATGCAACAAGAAGCTAAATTAATAACTAGTGATTGAAAGTAACTAATTAATAACAATCTGACTGACATACATCATCAAGACTAAGAATCATCAAACAAACAAAGATATGAGGAGTGCTACAGTGAAATAGACCAAAAGTGAAAATTTGCTTACAAAAAGTCCATTTCGCAGAACTGAGGTATTAAAGGACCCAAATCTCAACCTATAGCTTCCCATGAAGCACTACACCAAAGGGCATTCCAAATTTCCCTTGCTCCATGCTTGCTTAACCTTGAACACTGATCTTTGATTTTCCATTGATTTTTAAGTGATTTTTTTGCTTATTTTTGATATTTTAACCTAAGACTGGTTCTAAGGGTTTGGAAGCTTGTAAAGGCTTAACAGTAACTTAAATTAACTGATTACATCATTCAGCAACAACTCTAACAACATTAAGCGAATTTGTCAAATCCACTAAATTATGCCAAAACTGAATTTGATTGAGAACAACTGAAATATTGATTAATTAAACTTGAAATACACTGAAATGATTAAATTACAACTTAGAAAACTTAAGTGAACACTAGAAGTTAAAATGACATTAAAAAGGACAAGCTACACTATACTACGACTAATTAACACCTCTCTGCTTCATTTCTTTCTTTCTTTTATAAGTGAATGGGCTCTTTGGACTCTTCTGAGACTTTCCCATCATAAATAAGGACCCTTGGATGACTGCCATGTGATCTTGACCCTTCAATCATTTTGGCGGGAAAAACTTTTATGCAACTTGGGAGTTAAATAATTGGCAGGGAGGTGGGACTTGGATTCATGTGGAGGAAAGTGATAAAAAAAAAAGGGTTTTGAGTGTGTCAGGGTTGGAGTAGAAGAGTTGGTGATGGAGTGTGGCAGGAGAGTTCCAGTGAAACAAGTGGTGGGGGAAAAGGAAGGGTTTGACCCTTTGTTAAATACGGGGGTGTTTTGTTTTGTTTAAGCAGTTGGGCTTGAGGTGGTTGGGCCACAGGTTTTGGTTTGATAGTGGGTTTATGTTAAATGGGTTGGGATTATTTATGGGTTAAGGTAAATTACAACTAGGTCCATTTGGTTTGTAGTAGATTAAACATAGGGACCAAAAATGTAATTCTATGAAACTTCAGGGGGTGAAATTGCAACTGCTCCAAAGTTATCCAAGGAACCTAACATGCCAAGTTTCATTAGTACAGGGACCAAAATTGGTATTTTTCCATTTTATAACATCCGGGGACCTTTTGTGTAAATTTTGGATTTTGAGGGACTGGAATTGTAAATATTCCAAAGTTTCCAAAAAGGGTTTATTTTGCCAAGTTAGAATAGTACAAGGGCTTTGAATAATAATTTTCCATTTTTTTAAAACCCAGGGACTATTTTTGCCATTTTTGAAACTTCAGGGACTAGACTTGCCATTTATGCAAACTTTATTCATTTTTTTTATCTGTTTTTAATCATTTTGCATCTGAAACATTTAAAAACACAATCCAATGATATTTTTAGTACTATGTGACTTTTCTGAATGTTTTTGACTGTTTTTGTAGTTTAATTGTGAAAGAAATGATGAGTATTTGCACACTCATCAATCCCCACACTAAACTATTGCTAGTCCCTAGCAATCTTTTATAAAAATTTTAATGGATTTGATGTCTCTTTACCAAAAGCCATTACTTCTGGAGTAGCCAGGTGTAAGAACTGTGTCACACCTGATAACCGTGTGATTTTGAGTAAACCACCAGCTGTCAACGGATTTGAGTAGTCTTTACCAAAAGCCGTTTGCTTCTGGACTAGCCAGCTCTTGATGGAATAGTCAACATCTTGGTGAGCTGATTACCAATTATGGATTTTTCACGGCCTTTACCACAAGCCATAATCTTGCGGGCTAGCCAACTCATTTGTTTTCGGGGAGTTGAGGAACCATACAATTTTGAGCAAATTGCAAGCCATCAACGGATTTGAGATGTCTTTACCAAGAGCCGTTTGCTCCTGGACTAGCCAATCCCTTTTGTCGGTTAGACAAGGCGGACTGATTACCACAAAAATTTTGAAGCACCAGTGAAAAAATTTTAAAATTTTTGAAATTTTGGCTAAAACGGGGGTATTATATAATAAAATGTGATAAAATTCGCTAGAATAGCGAATACCCCCCCCCCCCCCCCCCCCCCACACTTAGCATGAATATTGTCCTCAATATTCAAAATCCCGGCTATTATGCCGACATTTTGAACGTAAAAGGGCAACATTACAAGCTAAGCGTGGAAAACACCATTTTGTATTTTCACTTCTGTAATCAGAGCATGGGGGACTCCCCCACACTTAGGGTGAAAACCCTATAAGCATGCTACTGTTTTTGTTTACCGAGTCGCTAGCTTGACTCGACCCCGAATTCATTTGTCCTTGGGGAAGCATGATGTGGAAGAAACAATCTCAATCGGACTTTCATTCAAAATGTTTGGACAAACATTTGAAGCACGTGAAAGTTCCACATCGATGAGATAAGTATCCGGCTCAAGATAATGATACATGAAAATGCCGGGATCAAATATAGTGTCCTCACTCCCGAAGGAGAGATGAACAAGAGAAGTCACCTTATAGGTGAAGAAAAGGAAGAAAATCATGATGAAAAGCATGATTTGATCTTCTTCCTCGAAAGCAGGCTCCGTAGCCTGAGTTTGGATTTCAAAGGGTAAGCTCGTAAACAACCCGGGAGGGTGGGTGGGAATTTGCAAATTCTCAAGATTGAAAGCATCTCCCCCCGGGCTATCAAACTCCGGAGGAGTCATGATATGATGAGTGAGTTCACCGGAGAACTCCTCATGAAGAGAATTATTCACAAGATGTGAATTTTTGAACTTATGTTCCGGAATAGACTCATCACAATCCTCATTCTGAATATCAAAGAGTGGATTATCAGAAATCAAAGTGAATTCAGATTCGAATTCAAATAGAGGATTGGAGAGAGTAGTATTGAAAGTTTCGGGAACAAAGAGATCAATATTCTCTATTGGACTGCTGGGATAAGAAGTGAGTGACGGATCATGATGTAGGAGACTTTCAATTTCTCCCAGATCGGTTTGGAAGTCAAGGAGACCATCATCACTTTCCAAGGAAAGTGGATCGATGTGAGCAAGTTCATCAGCGAACTCCTCAAGAAGAGGATCAACATCAGAATGAGGTAGTGGTGCCTCGATATACTCAATGTCTCCATGAGATATACAATCATCGCTATAATCTGAGAAAGTCTCAAATTGATCTTTAGGACACTCAATGGGGGAAGGAATATCACACATATCATCCAAAGTTCCCTGTGACTCTCTCGGGATTGGGACAAGGATCTCAACACTAGGCTTTATTAATTCGTCCGATTCCTTATTAGGAACAGTATCGAGATGCTCATCCCCCATGTTAAAAGAGTGAGTGTGAACTTCGGGTGTGATAATAGACTGAGGGAGTTGAGAAGGAGTAACAGACATGGGTTTTATAAATTTCATTTGTTCTTCTGCTAGTAATTCTATCATAGATTTTTCACGAGATTCTTGAAACGATGTAGTGGCAAACTCCTCCTTAAGTTCTTTTAAAATATCAAGAGCCTTTAGTAAAAGGTCTTGCTCGGTTTCTTGAGGAGTTGTGTGAATCATTTGGTGTTGTGGAGGTGGGTCTGAATACGAATAGTCGTAATTGTTACAAGGAAACGGATTCTCTGTTTGACAATCAGAGCTAGTGTGTGGACCTCCACAATACTCACAACAGTAAGACTGATGTGGCTGTGGGTCATATGTGCTAGAGTCATAATTGTTATCAGGGAACTGCTCATAGACAAGCGTGTTGCCCGATTGACAGTCAGAACTGTAGTGTGGGCCACCACAGTACTCACAACAGTTAAACTGTTGAGTCTGGTTTGGTGAATTGTATGGATATTGGTCGTAACCAAAATTTTGATTATTTTGACAATCAAAACCTTGGTGAGGACCTCCACAATATTCACACGAAAATTTTGGTGTATTTTGATACGAACAATCATTGTGGTATGGATAATATGATTCTTGCTCGTATGAATGTGATGGGTAATTGGAAAAATTTGGGGAGTCGTTGAACGAGTTCAGATTAGGATCATAAGCAAATGAATTACTCGACCCACAAAACAAACAACTCCCATTTTGGATATCATTACCACATTTTACACATGTACACCAACGACATGGAAAACCAAAAAGCGGCTCACCACAACCGACACAAGGAACAAAATCTGGAGGTGGGACAAGTGGTGTGCTCTTAGAGCTAGCAATTTCCACCACTTCCGTTATGGTCTCGGGTTTTGGTTCTTGATGAACGTGAAGATTGGGCAAGTCGTTCTTTTCAGTCACTGCCCTAAGCTCAGTACGTTTGCTTGACAAACTTTTAACCGTAAACCGTGAAAGGTTAGGATCAATTCTTGACGGTTTAGGAGCAATTGTGAGCTTAGAGTTTTGGAAAACCGTAGGTTGGACGTATTTAGCACTTTCATGGTTAGAGGAAAGTACAGGGTCCTTTGTCACCTCAGTTTCTTGTTCCATTTCCCTCACCGGAGAGGGAATAGGGATCGAAGGTCCATCATAATCACTACGACATCTCGATATCTTTGATAAGGCCATAGGTTTTTCAATTTTACTCTCAAAGGCCCATTGTTCAAAGAAATCGTCATCGAGAGATGCCATTAGAATCAATTACGGGACAAGTGTAAGAAGTTAGAATCAAAAGGATAGAGGGTAAAGGAATGAAGAATCAAAGATGTGAGAGGGTAAAGGTGAATATTTTTGGTGTTTTTTGAAAACATTTTGTAAGAAAGAAAATCTTTTTGTGTTTTTGTGTTCGTTGAAAACTAATTTTACAAAGTTTTCAGGAACCGTTTTGTTTTTAAAATGAGAAAATATGAACAAAGGATGGTAAATATACAGTGAGTGTATACCCAGATTCACTAATCTGTAAAACCGTTTAGAAAACGCGCACAACCTCCCCGGCAACGGCGCCAAAAATTGATTGAGCCTAAACCACCTAACTTATATTGACCAAGGAATGGTCAACAAAGTCAAATAGCCTAGATCAATGCTCCGCGGAAGTATAAGGTTTCCCCGGGTCGTTATGTCCCGACGAGGTGTGAATTGTAATTAAACGGTTTCGTGATCGGGTGAATTTGGACGGGAAAAGGTTTGTGAGATTGATTACACTACTGAATTCACAAATAAATAGCTTAAATAAGCTATATAAACAAGACTGGAAAGTTTGAAAACCCAGAAACGTTTAAAACTTAAAAACGCGTACGTTACGTTTAAATAAAACGTAAATGTACAAAATAAAAAGTGAAAACGAAAATCTGAAAACACCCAGGGGGTTAAAATGACTTTTTTACAAACTTAAAAGTAAAAGAAAATTTATAGAAAAAGAAAATAAATTTTAACCCTAATTAATTATTTAATATTAATTAATTACTATTTAATACTTATTATTAATATTTAAAATACTTAAATATAATACAATATTAATTAAGCACTAGAAAAGTGAAAATAAAATTTCTAAAATTATAAAATAACTAAAAATAAGTTTTAAAAATAAAAATAAGTGTTTTTGTCTTTTTGTACTTTTTATATTAATTAATTACTAATTAATTACTAATTAACTAATTAAACTATTTTAAATTAAGAAAAATACGAAATTAACAGTTAAAATTCTAAGAAAATTTCTAAAAATATTTTATAACATATAAAAGCTAGAAAAAATATAAAAACTAGGTTTTGATTAATAAAAACTAATTATGCTACTTAAAACTAATTATTAATTAATTATAAATAAAACTAAGATTAAATCTAATAAATACTTAATGACAAAATAAAAATCTGAAAAAATTATTATAAATACTTTAATATATGAGGAATTTAATAAAAATATAAAATAGCTAAGTACTTAATAAAAATATAAAAATGAAAATTGAAATTTAAATAAAATTAAATAGAAACTATCACTTAAAATTTAAATTGGATTTTTGGAATTTTTCTTTTACAAACTTATTTAATACCTAAAAACTACAAACTTTTGTGAAAACAACTTTCTCAAAACTCAAAAATGAGTAAAATGGACACTAAAAGGGCTAAAAGTTGACTTTTATTGACTTTTTTGTGATTTTGAGCCTCTGTGGGACCCACAGAGGTAAAACTTGATGCAAACTAGTTATTACAGCTAAATGGAATTGAAAACAACAAACTTGGACCTCAGAATAGGCAAATGGGTCAAAAGACTCACTTTTGACCCATGTTAGAACAAGAGGGATGGACAGATTTTGGAGCTCAATCAGGTGGCCCACAGGGGGATTTGGGGCACAAAATTGATAGAAATCTATAGAGGGCCAGGTGGGGATCTAATGAACTAAAGGGGAAGGTTTGGGGCCCACTTATGTGCCTTGTGGGACCCACAGAAGTGGGCACTGAGGTCTCAGCAACTGCTGATGCAGCTGCTACAGTAATAGAACCAGAAACACAGACACCAACAGCTCAGCTGGGTTTGTGGGGGTGGTGAGGCTCAAAGAAAAATGGCAAAAATAAAACAAATGTGGGAAATCAAAGATGAGGTGGTAGACTGCAATACCTCAAAAGCACAGAGTCCAAAACACATTACATAATTCTAAACAAATCCCCTAAGTTTTGAAAAAAAAACTGAAAAGATGAACTTAGACTTTTTCAAGTTTTGCTAAAAATTGACTTTTGTGAATTAAAAACTAGCACTAATGATCCATTCATGTTTATTATACCTATTTGAAGTTAACTTAATGAACCTAAACTATTTCTAGACTAAATTGCAAGTTTTGGCAACCCATTATGTGAACAGTAAATTGTTTATGGAATTTAAGAAGAAATTTGACTTTTAATTAGAAATGCATCAAAGTTGATGCTGCATTTGACTGTCATAAACCTAAGAATAAGACACCACTAATCCCTAACCCTAAAATCTATCAAAGGCAGTCCAAAAAGCTTATTCCAAACACCCCTTAATAACCTAACTATTTTTGTATTTTGTTGTTTTATGTTAATGCGAGCTACACTACCGACATAGATTGATTATCTAAGCTATATTAGCTATGTTGAAACTGATTTTACAGAAAAGAAGCTTTCTAACAAGCTACAAATAGATTATGCAGATTTTACTAAAAATGCAACAAGAAGCTAAATTAATAACTAGTGATTGAAAGTAACTAATTAATAACAATCTGACTGACATACATCATCAAGACTAAGAATCATCAAACAAACAAAGATATGAGGAGTGCTACAGTGAAATAGACCAAAAGTGAAAATTTGCTTACAAAAAGTCCATTTCGCAGAACTGAGGTATTAAAGGACCCAAATCTCAACCTATAGCTTCCCATGAAGCACTACACCAAAGGGCATTCCAAATTTCCCTTGCTCCATGCTTGCTTAACCTTGAACACTGATCTTTGATTTTCCATTGATTTTTAAGTGATTTTTTTGCTTATTTTTGATATTTTAACCTAAGACTGGTTCTAAGGGTTTGGAAGCTTGTAAAGGCTTAACAGTAACTTAAATTAACTGATTACATCATTCAGCAACAACTCTAACAACATTAAGCGAATTTGTCAAATCCACTAAATTATGCCAAAACTGAATTTGATTGAGAACAACTGAAATATTGATTAATTAAACTTGAAATACACTGAAATGATTAAATTACAACTTAGAAAACTTAAGTGAACACTAGAAGTTAAAATGACATTAAAAAGGACAAGCTACACTATACTACGACTAATTAACACCTCTCTGCTTCATTTCTTTCTTTCTTTTATAAGTGAATGGGCTCTTTGGACTCTTCTGAGACTTTCCCATCATAAATAAGGACCCTTGGATGACTGCCATGTGATCTTGACCCTTCAATCATTTTGGCGGGAAAAACTTTTATGCAACTTGGGAGTTAAATAATTGGCAGGGAGGTGGGACTTGGATTCATGTGGAGGAAAGTGATAAAAAAAAAAGGGTTTTGAGTGTGTCAGGGTTGGAGTAGAAGAGTTGGTGATGGAGTGTGGCAGGAGAGTTCCAGTGAAACAAGTGGTGGGGGAAAAGGAAGGGTTTGACCCTTTGTTAAATACGGGGGTGTTTTGTTTTGTTTAAGCAGTTGGGCTTGAGGTGGTTGGGCCACAGGTTTTGGTTTGATAGTGGGTTTATGTTAAATGGGTTGGGATTATTTATGGGTTAAGGTAAATTACAACTAGGTCCATTTGGTTTGTAGTAGATTAAACATAGGGACCAAAAATGTAATTCTATGAAACTTCAGGGGGTGAAATTGCAACTGCTCCAAAGTTATCCAAGGAACCTAACATGCCAAGTTTCATTAGTACAGGGACCAAAATTGGTATTTTTCCATTTTATAACATCCGGGGACCTTTTGTGTAAATTTTGGATTTTGAGGGACTGGAATTGTAAATATTCCAAAGTTTCCAAAAAGGATTTATTTTGCCAAGTTAGAATAGTACAAGGGCTTTGAATAATAATTTTCCATTTTTTTAAAACCCAGGGACCATTTTTGCCATTTTTGAAACTTCAGGGACTAGACTTGCCATTTATGCAAACTTTATTCATTTTTTTATCTGTTTTTAATCATTTTGCATCTGAAACATTTAAAAACACAATCCAATGATATTTTTAGTACTATGTGACTTTTCTGAATGTTTTTGACTGTTTTTGTAGTTTAAATGTGAAAGAAATGATGAGTATTTGCACACTCATCACGTTGTCACTCGAGTTCAGGTAAGTTTTATTTGTGACTTTCGTGTTGTCACAGATATATGACGATTAATATAAACGTTTTCTATAACTAAATAACCACTTAACCGTAGGGTTGAACCGGGTTATTTTGCTATATGAAATGAATATATTAACGGGCATCGTATCCTACGACGCCCATAGGTTGTGGTATATGTAAAGTGTAATAAATTGCGTGTATATATATCGGAGAATCTGGCCAATTTGACGATGTATATGAGGAATTTATTAAACTATGATATATACCATATAGTATTTATGTGCTATGTGCTTTAGGATTGGGTGTAATCTTGGAACGGTATGTTACGTAAATAAATATGAGGATTATTAAATCGACGGATTTGATAAACTTCGGCGATTTATTTAAATAATATATTGGGCTAATATTAGATCTATAGTTCATTTTATTATTCTTTGTGTGACCTTTTTGGTTTGTTTTGTGTCGACCCACCACCCGTATGGATACCAAACGTAAATACACCAAACTAATACGAAATGGATTTTCGGAGAATAAAACGGATTTCGTCCGGGTTTGGGAATATTTTGAATTTGAGGAAATGATTTCTGAACGAGTTAATATTGTTAGGTCGTGCCGAGTCCGTAGTTATTGTTTCGTGAGTTACTATACATCTTATTTCTACCGACTTCTTCTTGCTATTTTCTGGACTTGAGGTGAGTCATAGCCCCACTTTTACTCTTGAACTATGTTTTCAATACTTGGGGTGAGAAACGTGCAAATTATTTTATGTAGACTATTATCGCTTCTATATTCTTTCTAAAACTTGCTATGCGTATGGACTAGGATGTTTTGTCAGCTTTAGTCACATATTTTATGTGTACTATTCAAGGTTGACTTATTTGGTTATTGTCAGCTTTAGTCACGCGGATCGTGTATACTATTCAAGGTTGGCTTATTTAGATACTGTAGCGTGCACCTATAGGTTATTGATACTTCGGAGGTTATCCGAGTATTTATGATATTGCGGGGGTTATCCGAATATCTATGTTAGAACGGAGGGTATCCGTGTGTTAGGATTGGAGCGGAGGGTATCCGCAGGCTTTTAGTGACTCCTTAGTCTAGCTAGCAAGCGTTTTGCGTATATGTCCACTATATTGTTAGATGAATTTAAACCTATGATCTCACCAGCGAAAGCTGACTTTTAGCACGTTTTCTCAGGTAATTAAGTGACGATATGGATGCTTGGAATGGAAGGCTCGGCTAAGGCTCATGGTTTATGGATCTATTTTTCTAAACTCTGATAATTAATTTTGGACCTACTGTTATGTTATTTTGGGCCTGACTCTGAATGATGTTGGGATAAATGTAAACTTTAAAACCCCATTTTGGTTGCGTTTTTATTTTGTTTACTTTATCTCGTTCTATTATGTCTTGTGTTAGATACCAATCCCCGTAGCACCCCGAAAGCTTGTTGCGTCTTCCGCTGTATCAAATTTTGGGGGTGTTACAGTAAAAAACCTACTTCCACCATTTTCAAAATTATTAGAGCTTCGTTTTAGAGATCAACTGTTTGTTTAGGTAACCGCGAATACGCGCTTTAGCTAATATTGTCATTCCCTAGAAATGGTTCGTCAATTACACGAGTTTTCGTCTGAAATGGACGAGGATGAACTGTGTCAGTTCTCCTCTGATTATTTCATTCCTCTTGATGTGCATCCGGTAGTACCGGAGGCCAACGCGTGTATCGCGGATTTCCCTGCGGGAAAAGTAGGGTTATATACGCGCTTTTTTGAGTACGCGAATCAGCGCGTACCTATATCCTTATTATTGAGTAATCTGCTCAACTTCTACCATCTTCATATTTCCCAGCTGCACTGTATAGGTGCGGCGAAAATCTCAAATTTTGAAATAAACTGCCGTTTGCTGGCGGTCAACCCAACCATTAACCTATTCCGTGCGTTTTACCGCACAACGTGGTCGCATGGATGGGTGTCTTTTGCGAAGCGCTCTGGGCGCCTTCAGTGTTATACAAAGAAGGTGGATTCTCTTAGGGATTGGAGGGAGAAATTTTTCTGGGTAGATGATATAGTATTTCCGGCGCCGTTTGAGTTTTATACTCAAGGGACGCTACCACGGAATGAGCGCCCTTTACCCGGCTCGTATAGCGGGGAGTTTTTGGTTCACATGCCAACCGCATCCCCATTAACTCCTACCCTGAGGAGTTTTTGGTTCACATGGGGCTGAGTCGCAACTATTTCCATGGTTCTGACGAGGTTCCAACATTCCTTGATGAGAGCGGCCGGGGTGGGTGCTTGTCCTTTTTTACCTTTGCTTCAATAATGTAAGTGCTTCCTTATATGTAATTTCAATAACTAAATTGGTTTTTGTTGTTTGTTCATGTGTCGCGCAGAGATGGATTTGTTTGCCGTGGTGAAGCTTAAGAAGCCAAAGCAAGTGACGGTGGGTGTGCACCCTCTTAGGGATAATGAGAAGCCAATTTTGGAAGCTACTGCGGGACACACGACGGTGTTGGCGCAGGATGGTCCTGAGGATTCTCCTCCCGCTGCTGCACTTGTAACCCCTGTGTAGAGCATTCCTTCTACTGGGGATCCGTTTCCCGTGATAGAGGAAGTGTCTTATGAGTCCTCCGACAGTGTGGAGGTTCTAGAGCCTGAGGGCAGTGCGCAAGGCATGAAGCGCAAGGGAGAGTCTGATGGCACCGGTACTTCCTAGAGGAGGCGCCATCTTATCACGAATGAAGAGTCATCCGCAGCAGATGATATGTCCGCTACTGGCGCGGATAAGGAGATTGCAAAGTCTTCTCCCTTTTTGTAAGTGATGATCATATTCATGTTTTTTTTTTTTTTTTTTTTTTTTTTTTTTTTTTTTTTTTTTTTTTTTTGTATTACTTGTCGTAATATGCTCTAACCTTCTTCTTTTGCTTGTAGTGACCATGCTGCAGAAGGTGATGCGACATTTGTTGAAAGCGTGGTCCCCCCTCAGGATCCATACGTGGAGGAGACAATGAAGGTGGCTGAGGAAGTGTCTGTGCAGCAGTTGATGGAGGAGCTAGCTGCTGCTGTTGAGCGTCAGACTAAGTTGGTCGCTCAGTTGAAGACGCGGTATGTTGGGGAGAGCAACAACCTCGCACAGAAGGAAGAGGATATTTCCATGCTCAGTGCGCAGTTAGCTGATGCGCGAGCAGAGGTGGAGTCCGTCAAGGCGCATGCTGAGAAGGTTACTGGTGAGAAGTTGACTGTGATGGCTGAGCTGCAGCATGAGCGAGGGGAGCTGCATCAGTTCAGGTCGAACTTAACCTGGGGGATAAGGTATTTGGAGGAGAAGAAGGCTGAACACTTCGGCCATATTGAGAACCTTCGCTCCCAAGTTTAGAATGCCTTGAAGGTGCAGGAGGAGAAGCTGCGCAGGCTGAGTATAGAATACGATGAGGAGTTATATCCTCATCTTATGTCTACAATCGCTGAGCGCAGGTATGTGTTGTTTATTCTGCGATTTTCTCCTACCATATGTGTTAATTTCCATTCTTTTGTCTTCTAATGTATCCATTGTTGCTTGTGTAGGTGGTTGATCAGCCATGGTTTGCGCCTGACTGCGATGGGCATGTTGGAGTCCCCGGAGGTGTTGGAGGCCTTTGGGAAGGTTGTAGAGTGCGCCGTGGAGCGTGGCAGGGCGCAGGCTTTAGAGGAACTCCATGAGGCCAAGATGCTGAGCGTGTCAGTTGCTGAGGTGCCTGGTTATAAGGCGGACGCCTATGACGAGCTTGTGAAGGCTATGGAGGGGATGAAGCTCTTTGAGCTTTCACATATTGCGCAGCTGGAGCGCGACCAGGATTACCCCATAAAGTTGATTATGGAGGGGTTAACCCTGTGGAGGCACATCTTGGAGGATGCAGAGGCTCAACCAGACTTTTTCTTAAAGCCTGACGAGTCGCAGTTGCAGGTTCCAGTCTTTGCGCAGCCGCGTGATATGCTGAACCCCTTCGCCCTTGAGAAGGAGGTTCCCCTGAAAGAAGTCTTGGAGCTTCATGTGGAGAGGGCGGCAAAGAAGAAGGGTGTGAAGGGGAAAGTTATCCTTTGCGGTGTGGGTGTTGCGCATATCCCAAGATCAGATGGGGTCCCAGTCAGCGTGGCGACCGTGTCGCCTAAGGATGCGTTACTTTTGAGGAAGCTCCAAGAGGCTGGGAGCTCCGCTGACCAAGAGCATAGTCCTGAGCGTCGTCACAGTGTGTAGATATAGGCTTTTTGTAACTTGTAAATGTATGGTTTCGTATAAATAACAACTTGTATCATTTGTTCGTGTACTTTGTTATTCGTTCTTAAATTGTTATCCTTTGTGGAAAAGATCAATTAATATGCAAATTGAAACCCATACTCAAATTAAGTGCGTGACTTAAAAAACAAATCATAAGTATGAAAATAGACTTGCATTATTTTGCAAAGACTTTTATTAAATGACCAAGAGTCTTGGCTCATAATTTGCTAAGCATGTACGGTGTACGTGATATTGCGCATCCTTCGTGGAATGCGCATGGAAAACTTACTTCAACGTCTTGAAAGTAAGGTGCTTAGCAAGGATACATGATCCAATGTTGATGGGTTTGCAACCCTCTTACTCAACGAGTTAGTTAGTAGGTTTACTCATCCTTTCTGCCATCGTGGGTCTTAATAAGTGCATGCACGCCATGTAGGCAAAATGTAAAATAACAATATTGAAACATAATAGAAATGTACACAATAAAGTAAAGTATGTCATGGAGTTAGCTAGAAACCACAACGTTTTATTAATACTTGCAAGTTTTAAAAGACAATTTCTAAGAAAGAAAAGAAAATTCAAAGAAAAACATTTATTGGGCACGTACTAAAGTGCAAAGTTGTCTGTTTGTAGGTCATAGCCTTTCCTAAAGATAACATCTTTTTAGATTGCAGATATTCCAAGTGCGCGCTAGCTCGTGACCTTCCATATCGCGCAACCTGTATGCACCATTACCTAGTGCATCTGTGACCTCATAGGATCCTTCCTATTTAGGTCCAAGCTTGCCTGTGTCTTCCGCATGGCTTGCGTCATTAGCGCGGTATACAAAGTCTCCTGGCCTGAAAGAAGTGTGTTTGACCTTTGCGTCATAATATTTCTTCATCTTTGCTTTAGCCTTTGCTTCGCGTATAGCTGCACGTTCACGCCTTTCTTCCAGCAAATCCAAGTTTATACGCCGCTCCTCGTCGTTTGTTGCGACGTTTATTTCCGCTGTACGTATAGTTGGCATTCCAATTTCGGCTAGTATGACGGCTTCTGTTCCATAAACAAGAGAAAATGGTGTTTCTCCGGTACTGGTTTTGATTGTGGTGCGGTGCGCCCATAAAACATGTGACAATTTGTCCACCCATTTTCCTTTGTGTCTATTAAGGCGCGCTTTTATCCCTTCGCCTAAACTACGATTCGCGCCTTCAACCAAGCCATTGGTTTGTGGGTGTTTCACTGAAGCAAAGTGTTGTGTGATGTTCAATTGTGCGCACCAATCTTTGAATGGGTTATCGCATAATTGTTTTCCATTATCTGAGATAATTTCCCCAGGTAGCCCGAAGCGACACACAATATTGTCCCACACGAAGCGTTTTACCTGGTTGCCAGTGATGCTCACCACTGCTTTTGCCTCAATCCACTTTGTAAAGTAGTCTATGGCTACGATGAGGAATTTCAGCCCTCCCGCTGCAACTGGGAAAGGGCCTGCGATGTCAATGCCATATTTATAAAACGGCCATGGTGAGGTAATGGGGGTTAACTCTTGTTGTGGTTGGCGCGGAATTGGCCTGTGGACTTGGCAATTACTGCATTTTTTATCATATCGCGCGCGTCGCGGTGCATAGTAGGCCAATAATATCCTGATCGCAGGGCGCGCGCCACAACGGACCGTGGTCCCGAGTGCATGCTGCATGATCCAGCGTAAATTTCGCGGAGTACATAATCTGCTTGGAGAGGTCCAACACATCGGAGTCAAGGTTGTAGGAATGAACGTCGATATAGGATGCCATCTCGTAGTTCAAATCTTTGCGCTGTGCGCCGCACCCTTCGAGCGTCCGTCTGATCTTGTGCTAAGATTCCTTTGCTTATAAATTCAATGATAGGTGTCATCCACGTGGGATCCTGTTCCTCTATCACCGTGGATACTTCCATTTCCAAGATTGATTTATTTTTTAGAGTTTCTACCAATACTTGTTTTGATAGGTGCATAAAGCTTGTAGATGCGATCTTGCTAAGCGCGTCCGCTTTCCTGTTGTCCCCTCTAGGTACTTGTTTGATTGTGAACCTATCAAAGTTCTGAATTAAGGACTTGGTTTTTTCAAGGTATTGGATCATGTGTTCATCCTTGGCTTCATATTCACCTAGCACATGGTTAGCTACTAGCCTGGAATCCACATTTGCCTCTAGGTTGCGTACACCCATTTGAATTGCAATACGTAGTCCAGCGAGTAGGGCTTCGTACTCTGCCTCATTGTTTGTGGCTGTGAATTCGAAGCGCAGTGCGTAGGTGAATTCCATCCCCTCTGGATTAGTAAGGATAAGGCCTTTGCCTGATCCATCCACGCATGAGGATCCGTTTGTGAATAGAACCCATGGTTCTTGTAACTCTGTCTTGCCTGTTGAAGGTGGGGTATCGGTATCTGGCTTTTCAACAATAAAGTCAGCTAGTATCTGCCCCTTGATTGCAGTGCGTGGTCTATACGAGATGTTGTACTCACTCAACAACACACTACATTTTTGTAGCCGTCCTGATGCATCAGGTTTAGAGATAACTTGTTTGATGGGCTGGTCCGTGATTACAGCTATTGGGTGCGCCTGAAAGTATCTGCGCAGTCTTTTAGCTGCGAATACTAGAGCTAAGACCAGCTTTTCCATGGCGCTGTAGTTAGTCTCTGTCTTCTTCAGTGCCTTGCTTACAAAGTATATGGGTGTTTGGACGGAGTTCCTATCTATCAATAGTACTGCGCTAACTGCTCCATGGGTTGCAGATAAATACATGAACAACTCTTCCCCTGGTCGCGGTGCGACAAGTTTGGGAAGTGATGCAAGATGCTGTTTTAGTTGTTGGAAGGCTTCCTATGCCTCCTCAGTCCAACGAAAGTCTCCCTTTTTTGTGTACTTCGTGAGTGTTTTGAAGAGAGGGAGTGATTTGTCTGCTGACTTGGATAAAAAACGGTTTAGCCCGGCTAGCTTTCTGTTTAATGACTGGACTTCTTTCAATGTGCGCGCTGAGGGAAGATCGATGACAGCTTTTGTCTTTTCTGGGCAAGGTTTGATGCCATCAGGTTCTATTAAATACCCAAGGAACATGCCTTATGTCCCGCCAAAGGTGCACTTCTTGGGATTTACCTTCATGTTTATTTTTTCCAATGTTTTGAACGTCTCCTCAATGTCGCGCACCAACTCTTCCTCCGTGTGGCTCTTTATAACAAGGTCATCAACATAAGCTTCCAGATTGCGACCTACTTGCTTCTAAAAGTTGTGTCCACCAATCGATGGTATGTTGCTCCCGCGTTCTTTAGACCAAAGGGCATTTTTGTATAGCAAAAGACCCCTTGACTTGTGTGGAAGGCTGTTTTCTCTTCATCTTCTTCAGCCATCTGAATTTGGTGGTATCCTTTGTACGCATCTAGGAAGCACTTAAAGGGATATCTACACAGAGATTCTACCTTCCAGTCTATATATGGCAGTGGATAGCAGTCCTGTGGACATGCTTTATTGAGGTCAGTGAAGTCCACGCACATCCTCCAACTGCCATCACTCTTCTTGACCATCACTGGATTGGAGAGCCAGTCGTGATAGTAGACTTCGCGCATAATACCTGCGTCTACAAGTTTGTGTACTCCCTCCAGGATGGCTTTTGTGTGATCTGGAGCCTGACCGCGCTTCTTCTGTCGTACTGGGGGATATCCTTGTCAGATTTGTAGCTTGTGCTCTGTAATAGAGCGTGGTACTCCGGTCATGTGGTTTGGTTCCCACGTAAAGATACTTAGGTTCTTTTGCAAGAGTGCGCACATAACTGCTTTACCTTTGTCAGATAAAGATCCTCCAATCGATATTTATTGATCTGGATAATCAGGGTGAATGGCAACCTTTAGGTTTGGTATTTTTGCTGTGCGCTGTTCTGGAACATTCTCTACCTCACTGGTTACCGTGTTACATTCCTTAAGCGGCACCCTGGTATTGTAGAGGGTGACAATCCCTCCTTCTACTGGAAATTTGAGCATCCCATGTGCTGTGGATGGTACAGCGTGCATGGATGATATTCCAGGTCTCCCAATGATACCGTTGTATGGTGAGGGAGACTTGATTCATGAAGTTTATCCATGTTGCTGTAGAGTGTTGTTCATCGCCAACCACTACAAGTAATCGTAATTGCCCCATAGGCCATATCTTTTCTCCTGTGAAGCCAGTCAGCGACGTCGTGGCCGGTATTAATTGACTTTGTATCTCAGGTCGTAGCCTTTTGGAGCAATGCTCATACAGAATGTCTGCGGATGCTCCCCCATCGACATACATGCGGCGAATCTCGTGTCCCCCAGTATGTATCTCAATGGTTAGTGGCTCTACTACTGCGTTGTCCGCAGCTAGAGTGGGGAAGGATATCTCGTTCTCCGAAGAGAATTTTTGGCTGACTTTTTGCTTTGTTTTGCGCTGCCATGACTGTATCATGTAGATGATGTCCGCTTTATCTTTCGAAGGTTCTTTTTTACCTCCACTCTTTTGTTTGTCCTTCCCTTCTTAAATGTTTTTAACGAGGTGATCCATTCTACCCTCCTTTACTAATTTGTCAATTAGTTGTCGTAGCTGGACACACTCGTTGGTGGTATGGCCCTTTTGTCCATGGTATTCGCAGTATCCTTTCCCTATACGCCTGTCCTCTGGGGTGCGCATTGGTGGTGGTTTTGGGAAGTGATGTGTGGGGTTTGCACCAGGCTTTACCTCTCAAGGGATCTTGAGAAGCTTACAACCCCCACCAGGCAGTGTACCTGATCGTTGTAGTATAGTATAGTGACAAGTACCGAGGGATTGATCGTTCAGCTAGGAATAGTGTCGCTAGGATTAGAAAACCTAAATACTAGTTCTAGAGATGAAGGATGATTATTTTTGTATTTTTATATTTTTTAGAAAGCAAGTAAAAATCTCGGGTTTTGAAGGATATGGGCGGAATTAGTTTCTAGTCAACTAACCCAATACTAAGATGCAATCAAAATAAAATACTAGAAATGAAAATAAAACTAAATTAAACTAAGGTTGTGAGCAATAAGTGGAGAAATGTGTTTACTTAGATTTCACTACTCCCTAGATATCTTTTACACGTTAATTACTTGTTATAGTTGCGTGGATGACGGATTGTATTCCTTAATACCATTCATGGGGTGGCGTACTTAACTCCCCAATCCTATGAGTGCCTACTTTACTCCTATGTCGAGCCGGCTAAGAAGCTCCTAACATGGGATCATTAGAATTTACTCATGCATTAAATACAACCAATAAAACCTAGTACACATCGGTTCATGTTTCCTAAGACGTTCAAGCATGTTACCATTTGGAGATCTGCCAGTTTTCTTAAGCCTAACATCGAAATCATTCATCCAATACAACCATAAACAAGTAATCAACATCTAGGTTTCATTAGATCTAAGCAAACACAAGATAAATCTAGCCTAGCATGGTGGAATCAAGACAAGCACAAGATATAGACAACCAACACATAGACATATTGATTGAATTAAAAGAACACTTATCTCAATAGCACATGCAAGCATTCAAGGGCTGAAAACCCTTGAAAAACCTGTAAAATTCGTATATGGTTCGGCCTTAGGGTTTCTCCAAACTTGTTCCTCCTTTATGAATGAAAATTGGAAAACTATATATAGAAAATAGAGGCTGACGGCGTCAAGAACAATCTTGTGACGCCGTCATCTCGCCGCCAAAAGAATCCTCGGACTGCCTTGATCTACATCTGATGCCGTCACATTATACACTTTTCCAGGCCGTCACGTATTTAACTCTTGACGCTCTTCCTTGTGACGCCTTCATTTCTGTACTGGGCCGTCATGCTTTTTACTCTTGACGCCGTCAACTTGTTACTCTTGACGCCGTCACACACTGTTCCCAGCTTGGAAAATAAAGTCTTTGGCGTTTTCTTCACTTTTATGCTCCAAAAACGTCTGAATTGCTTCCTTTTCCAGATTTCACTCCCAAAGTACCTAAAATCACAAAAGGAACGATTTAGGGCAATATTTGATCAAATAAATTCAATTCCGGGCTTAAATGACCCCCTAAAAGTGGTTCATTTTTCGCCTCATCAGGAAGTTTGTGCCTTCTGTTACAAATATTTCCCTCGGAGTCTTTGTGAGGGGGGTATACTTGTCATTATCTCGTCCACTTCCCTGCCTGCGATAATTCTTGCTGCGATTGCTGTTCTGATCATTGGATTGTCTCCTAGGCTGTTCTTGCTGCCTATAATTTGAGTAGCCTTTTTTACTGTCCGCAGCAGCTGCTTCTCCTTGGATGAAGGATCTTGTGCGTTTCATTAGCTCATCGAAGGTTGGGGGAACCTTGTCGTTTAACTTCCGAATGAGTTCTGGGTTATTAATCCCATTCATGAACCCTGAAATTGTTAGGACTTCGGGACACGCTTTGACATGTATACACTCATCTTTGAAGCGTTCCATATAAGCACTGGTTGATTCCCCCTGGCGCTGTTTTACTCTGGCTATTTCAACAGGGTTTTTAGCGCACTTCTTTCTTTGGGTGAAGTTTAAGCGGAATGCTTTTCGCAACTCTTCAAACCCATCTATGCTCCTTCGTGGGAGCTTGCTAAACCAAGTGCACGCATTCCCTACTAATGTGGAGTTAAACATATGACACCACACAGGTTGTGGCCAATTTTCGATAGTAGCAGCGGATTCGAAAATTTTTAGATGGTCATCCGGATCACCCGTTCCATCATATGTTTTAACATTAGTGGGCATGCGCCTTCTCTTATGATCGGAGTAATCGCTGATGCGTCGTGTAAATGCATCAACTTTCTGGCGACGCCACGGAAGAGATATGTCTTTGTCTTCTTCCTCGCGACGTCTTCCTCTAGACTTCCAGTGTCCTGTCTCTTTATCCTCGCTGTCCGAGGAGTCACTAGAGGAGAGGTTGTCTCTTTTGCGGCGCTTGCGCCGGTTTTCCTCAGAGGAAGAGCTTGAGGGGCTTTCACTTGGGGAAATTCGCCTTCCTAACCTGTCGTGAATTCTTCTGCTCCCAGACCTGGAAGATCCTTCGCTTGGTGAATGTTGACGTCCAAGTCTGTCTTGTATCCTTCGACTACCAAGTCTGGAGTGAACATTGGTGCGCCTCTCGCCATCTTCGTATTCCTCTGAGTACTGTGAGTCAGATATTGTACCAAGTCTATCATGGATGTTGGTACGTCCTTCATTATTTTCGCGCCTCCCTCTTTGGTAGCGCGGTGGTGATGTTTCGCGTTTAGGACCAAAGTTGAGTCGGGCTTGCAGGCTCGTACTTGACCTTCTCCTTGCTTCTTCTTGCATGAGGGCGGTTAAGGTTTCGTAATTTTGGGATACAAAATTACTCAGCGTTAAATTGAGTGTGTCCTCATCCGCTGGGTGCGCTATCTCGGTTGGGTGCGCCAGGTGGCATAGTGTTGTCCACTATAGGTGTCGTTTGATGGGGAGTATTGAAGAGAGTGCGCTGAAGTTCTTCAACCCTTGGGACCACCGTGGTGGTTTGAGTAGTCCTTACAGGCAATTCTACCGCTGGGAGAGGTAGGGTTGGTCTTGTTTCTTGGTGACCAGGCGCACTGGTTGTTCCAGAGGCCTGCCTAGAGGTCGAGTCTTGAGGGTTCTTCCTCTGGGGATCACCACGTGTTTTTTCCAATTGCGGAGTCCGCTGGTTTGAGTTTTTGTTTTTCGTCATTCTAGTTCTTAGTTCTTAGTGTGGGGTCCCACGGATGGCACCACTTGTTGATACAAAAGTTGGGCGTTCCTAGTTTGGGTTCCTGCTCTCGTACCAATTAGCTTCTTAATGCTTGTAACCTGCACACTAAGAAAATAAACAAACACCGTTAGGCTTATCGTGAGATTGTCTCCCACGATTATCCTCCGGCGTGAGAGTAAGTAATCGGTTTAGGGTTATATTCAAGAATTAGGGTTTCGTGAATCGTACCTTTAATGAGAATTATGTCATTCTATATATAGGTGCAGAATCCTTGTAGGTTTCGTGCTCCCTACTCTTCGCACGCGTAGTGCTTATCCGGCCTAAGGATCTTTATCCGTAAATAGAAGATCCTCTATCTAGACCATAAATAGTTTGGTTGGGCTTGGGCCTTCGTGAGTCCAACCCATTGGTAGTGCGGCCCAAATCTTTGTTATGATAGCCCACGCGTGGTGGGTTTGGACCTTAGTAATGTTTATTATTTGGGCTCGTGGCCCAAATATAGACTATACGTCATCAGCTGGGTTTCGTTGTTCTGATTTTTTTTTTTTTTTTTTTTTTTTTTAATGTTAGGGTTTGACGGTTGATTACCTTTACAACGGATATGAAGTTCTGGGTTGGTTTTGGGGAGTTAATGTACTCTGAAAAAGCAAATATTGCTTTAACTAAATAGTTTACGTTGTTTGCAAAAATAGTCCTCCAAAGGTTGGCGGGAGATCAGAAGAACCATGAAATGACGAGACTACCCTCATGGACGTGACATTTAACGGGAAAACTAATGGAAAATGCCTCTCAGTGGTTTTTTTTGCAAATTTGCGTAATGTTAGTGGCTTTTTTGCGTGACTTTTTTTCTCGGTCCCATATTTGCGATTTCGTGATAGTTTAGGGACCATTTTACATTTTACCCTTAAACTAATAAGTGTTGCAAGGGTCACATTAAAATAAAAGTTCGCAAGTATAATTATTTATTGTTATACACCGTTCTTTGCACGAGTATTCTAACATAATAAAAAGGATTTAAAAGCCTATGACACAAATGCATCAAGTTATTAAATAATATTGCATTTTAAATCCATTCAGAAAACAAATGACTTTAGTCTTACGTTCATTTATTTGTGAGAGTAAATCACCATATCGAATCAGAATGCGAGGTCATATTTGGTTGATAACATAATGTACACTATTAAGATGGCCTTTAACATGTAAAGATCAAATCCAAATAAATATCACCAACCATAAATACAAATGAGATTTAAAGTTTTAAACACATAAATAGTACTGTAGCATTTAAATGATGCAACTTTTGAATGTAAATAGTTTTCCTATTGTCATTTTCTCCGAATGAACCCATTCTGAAATGTGTCGGCACCATTATATGTTACTTTTGAAAGGATATGCATGGTAGTAATTTGTCACGTCAAAACCAGCTTTATATCCCCAAAAAAATCTCACACGATGTCTTGACCTATCGTTTTCATTATCTAATTTTTTCAAAAGTTCGCCTTTTACATTCTTTTTTTTTTTTTTTTTTTAGCAAAGCCTTTTACATTTTATTAACAAAGCTAATCCAGACAAGTTTTAATTTTTCGAACATTTTTTTGGGTAAAATAATACTTTCAACAGTCATGGGAAATACTTTTCCTTTTGTACTTCGCAATTGTTTCACCTATCACACATACCACTTACTCAACTACAGTAAAATATGAGTAATTAATTAGTTCTAGCAATGAGAACTACTTTTGACGAGTGTGACATTTATTTATTTTTTGTTTTATTATTATTATTTTTTATCATTTCCTACTAATCAATTTTTCAAATGAATTGATTATATTTAGGTTTAAATTTTAGGCCGTCAAATCATTTTTCAAAATATATATCTATCACATGAGCATACTCTTTTGCAACGTAAAACGAAAAAGTATATCAAAGCCTTTACGCTCGGCTTCCCTACCACGACCTTCTCCATGCCGATGCAGCCTCTACTCAACCGCAGTCGTGTCCCTGATATCCGTCGTTTATCCGAAGCCCCATTAAAAAGAACAAGTAAATATACTTCAATAAGTATAGATGTGTTATCAACAAGTATAAAGGGTTGAAATTCTTTTATATTCTATTTAAATATGAGAGGTAATGTTAGTTTTGTTGTAAAAGAAAGTTTAATTTTTATTGAAAAAGGTCTCCCAATAAATTTTGTTTTTATTTTTGTTTTTTGTGTTTTTTTTTCTCTCACTCAAATAAATCTTAATATTATCTCTAATATTCAAAATGAATACGAGATGATCCAAATAATAAAATTAGAAAAGTAATAACTTGCAAATCATTGTTGGAAAGTTTATATGACTTGTGATAAGATTTATAAACGATTGTTATTCGCCAATGATCATAGCACGTGGCTAAGGAATGTTAGGAAAGTGACGCTTTGGTTGCAAGTTATGGGGTTAATGAGTGTTGGCTAGGCTAAAAAGTTTTGAGAGAGGGGGACCAACTTCTAATCTTTAAAAGAGGTTTCATAAATATTAGGTGATGTTTGCGTAAGGCTCGATGACAATGAGGTGAATTAGTCGCCTTACAAATCAGCGTCACGTCAGTTTTTTTTTCTCTATCTCACATTCTTTCATCCCTACTCATTTTTTTTGGGTAAGGTCACATTTAACTTTACTTTTTTATTAAAATACTCACTTTATACAAATATACCTCACAACATACTCCACACACACACACTCACACACAAAATAAAAAATAATAAATGGGCCCGATTTTTGTGTATTGCTGCAAGATGAAGGGATCACCATAAGTCTTCTTGGTTTGTGTGGGTCGCACGTGAATCAAGGTGGAAGGCAAGGGGATAGCGCGTGAAGTGGTTTTGCAAGGTGAAGGGATCACCTCCCTTGCCGAGTAGCCTAAGCTTTTATATGTAGAGGTGTCCATAAGTACCGAAAACTGAAACCAAAACAAATCTAATAAAACTGAATCGAATTTATCAAAGCCAAATTGAACCGACCGAAAATCGAAATGACGAAAATCGAATTCACATAAATATACACATTTCTTATATATTTATATACATATAATATAAGAATCGTCAAAAACCCTTTCTAAGTATAAATAAAACATTCTTTAAGCTTGAATATATATATATATATATATATATATATATATATATATATATATATATATATATATATATATATATATATATATATATATATATATATATATATATATATATATATATATATAAATCATATAACTAAATGAAATTATGTAATTCCGGTCGACTTGAAAAACGAACTAATTCGGTTCGGTTAGGTTTTCAGTTTTATCCAGAAATTTTTTTATACGGATTGATGAACACCCTTTACTTATATGTAGGCTTATGGGCTTATTTTATTTCGTCTTATATTTCATAAGTCATACTTATCCTTTTATATCCTTTGTCTACTTATGATCCTACTCATATAAAAATCTGATATGCGTATTTCACTCATTATTTTATCTCATCTAAACCGTTAGTTTTTTCACTTGTCATTTTTAAACATGAGGATAGTAAGAATTTGAAGTAGGAATAATATTATTTTTATATTTTATATTGTATTTGATGACGTATAGTCCGCACCCGGATCATGAACCCGGCCATTGGACACTACTAATGCTCAAGCCCATCATGCGTGGGCTATCATAATAATGATTTGGGCTCACGAAAGCTCAAACTCAAATATATTATTTATGGTCTTGATAATAATCTTTTATTTATGGGATAAAGATCAATAGACCGGATAAGGCGAGACACGCTGAAGAGTAAGGAACACGAAACCAACAAGGATTTCGTGTCTATATAAAGAATATCACGACTCTCATTGAGGTATCATCTAAAAACCCTAACTCTTCACTATAACCTTAAAACCGATTACTTACTCTCACGCCGGAGGATAATCGTGGAAGACAATCCCACGATAAGCCTAACGGTGTTGTTTGCTTTCTTAATGCGCAGATCTCAAGCATTAAGATCCAATTGATACGAGAATAGAAACCTAAACAAAGAACGCCTAACTTTTGTATCAACAGTATTGTATATTTTTTAAGACAAGATGAATTGATGACTTAATGATGTAACTCTTTATTGAAGGTCATGAACTTTATTGCATATTTGTTTAGCTATTACATAAACTTTTGTATTAGACACTTATACCTAAACATATATGTAAACTTTTGTAAAAGATACTTTAATTCTGATTGTCGGTTGTAACTAAGGTTCCGAATGTCTAATACAAAAGTTTATGTAATAGCTAAACATATATGTACGTACTTTTGCAAGTGTGTGGTTATATGTTTTAATTGTTTGTGTCTCTCTTACCGAGTTTTCTCTAACAAAATTAAAAGTTTCTGTAGTAAAATGAATAAAAGATACGGACTATGGGTCATTGTACGTACGTGGTCACTGCTTGACTAAATGATATTATTAGAGAACTGTAACGAAACAGTTGTGCACTATTTGATTTCCATTCATTTTACTGAATTTGTTTGTCTTTTTGTTTTTTTGAACTTAATTTGATGGTCTTTTACTCTTTTTGAGCTTATTTTATTTGTATGATAATAAAAGATGTCCTGTTCACATTCTCCTTTGTATTACGATTAAGCTAGCTTTTATCTTTTACACCGAAAGGGGCAATAGTATTTTGATACGGCTATGTCATCCCAAAAGTAATACTTAAGCATTCTTATGCTACTCTTTTTTCCGTTTTTCAAAGACAAAAAAGTGACGTTCACAAGTTTAATTGCTATAAAAATGAAACATCATACTATAAAGTGATATGATAGAGATGCATGACCCATCTATGAAGTCATTAATTAATTAAGGATAACTCAAAAACATAGACTATCTTTCAATGTTATAAATAGCGTGAGGCGTGGCGTGGCGGCGAAGCCAAGCCTCAAGCTACACGAGCTATAGCGAAGCTATAGCGTTTTTTGAGGCGTGACCAAGGCGGCATAATTTTTTATATATTTATATATTTATATCATATTTCATATATATATATATATATATATATATATATATATATATATATATATATATATATATATATATATATATATATATATATATATATATATATATATATATAATACATCAAGTTTACAAAACGCGTTATACATAGGAAATAAACTCAAAAAGCTAAACTATAATTGCATTTTTCGTCATTTCTTTAAATAAAACCTTCTCCGTGAGAGTAAACTGCTAAAAGATAAAATGTAAAAACCTAAAAACTACGGTATAAAACATCACATTCACATATTCACATTCACTTGTTATATTATCTTTTAGCATTTGATTTATAAAGTTAGCCCAAGCCCAAGTTCCTTCTAGCCCAATAATATTAAATTACTAAATTCTACAAAAGCTTCAAAATAAAGCGCCACGCTTCACGCTATAGCACGCCTTACCACGCTTTTTCGCGCTTCATAACACGCTACGCATTAAGAAGACGCCTTGGCCTGTTTCGTAACGTGGAGGCCACGCCTCGCGCTATGGCGCCGCTATAGCGCCGCTATGGCGCGCTATTTAGAACCCTGCTATCTTTTGCTTTTACATATCATTTTCAATATTTTATGGTTGTTTTGCACACTCAAGGCCTCCTTTATTTCAGGAACAATTTTTGAATATCACTATCGTAAGTAACGTACTAATGATATTTTCGTAAGGTTTAAATCAAAAAGAAATCTTGACATAATACTTTGATCATTTCTCAAAAACTAGCTTCTGTAGCAATTACTTTTTACATTTGGTCTAGTCAGTTACGTCTTTAAATCTGAAACAATAATACTAACTGTGATCTTGACTCAACTTACAAAGATAATTTGCGTTTACCATTATATGTGATGGCAGAACCAATAATTAGCAAATAAACAAACCATATTAATTAGAGGGGAATTGATTGACACACATTGATTTTTGATTGAGACACTCTGATTAACGCATCAGGCAGTTGTACTATATTGACAGCATGCTTTGATTACTTGTACCGTGAGTGTGCAAATAAAAAAGAGAAGTGTGCAAATCACCTCCCTAATTAGAGGGGAGGTGATTTTCATGACCGACATACACTCTTTACAAAACTTATTTACCATTTTATACATTCTATAGTGTATTTAAAAGTATTAACCATTGTATAGTAAATTATTCTTACATTAATTTATTATTATCTTATTAATTTTTTGGTTGCATTTAAAGAACATTATTTATATAATTCTTAACTTGGATTATCAAAACCGCCTTTTCACGCATATATTATCGTCAACAGCATTAGACAACCATTGTGTGTAGTATTTTCTAATTGTCTAATATACATTTAAGTAAATAAAAAAATGAGAAAGAAAATACTAGCATAGTAGCTTGATAAAATATTTGAAAAGACGAAAATTAATTCAACAAAAAAACAGGTTCAACAACTTCGGGTGTGTTTGTTAAATATTAGCAGTAGCTATAAAAAATAAGTCACATCTCACCGCTTTTTGCCAAATGACCACTGAAAATCAAAATGATTATTGCTCACCGGTCACCGCTCATTTCCCAAAAAGTTTCACACCACTCCGCACCAAACGTACCCGTCGTTTGACAAAAGATCGGTGAGTTGTGGCTATTTTTTAGGAATGCTAATTTTCGATGTTTGTTTAAGAAGCGGCGAGTTGTGTTTTTTAACAAACACACCCGAGGTCGTTGAATCAATTTTTTTGTTAAATATTTTTTTCGTCTGTGCAAATATTTAATCAAGCTACAATAATAGTATTTTCTTCCTTATTTTTTCATTTACTTAAAATGTATACTAGACAAAAAAAAAAAAAAAAAAAAAAAAAAAAAAAAAAAAAAAGTAGGGACAATTTAATATATCTCCTTAAAAACCTAACTAATTTCACATATACCAAAGTAAATTTTTAAATATCATGTGTACCCATAAAAACATTACAAATTTCATATTTACCCGTTTTTGCCTATTTCACTCATACAATGACCATTGTCTTATCATGATCAAGAAGTTTATGATTTCATATATTTCATCAGAGAAATAAACATAATATCCGCGAAAGAAACCATGTGCCTATCAAACAACTATATTTACAACACAGACAAGCAAGAAATTTAAAAACAAGTCGAAGATTATTGATAAATGCGTCTAAAACTAATATCAAATTAGGTGTCGTTTAATATCAAATTAGGTGTCGTTGGTTTAATATCAAATTAGGTGTCGTTTAATATCAAATAATGTGTCTATTTTTTTTCTTAGAAAGGCAACAATATATAAAAACCATGCAAAAACAAATAATGTGTCTATTAACCAACAAACGTATTACGCTCTATAATATTTGTAAGCATGGCTAATTTTGGGAAGAGTTATACTAAGGATTTTTGTAGTTCATGAGGTAATTCACGTTATAAATGGTGATTCATGGTTCCCTTTAGTAGTAACCAGTTAAAAAGTACGAACCATTTTTGTAACTAATCTTAAAACAAGACACATGTGAAGAATAGAGAAACCAGTTCACCAAGATATTGGATTGATTGAAAAATAAATGGGATCAATTTCACGAAATTAACTAATCAGCATAGGATTGAAAGGAACATTTTACTTGAGGAAGAATAATATAAGGGTAAGATTGTCATATCTTTAATACAGAATGAAAATGGGTATATATAAAATTTAGAAATTCCATTGGGTATATATAAAATTAGTATGATTTTTAATGTGATATATGAAATTCTTCCTTAATAAATGTACTACACGCAACGGTTGTCAAATACCGTTGACAATAATATATGTGTGAAAAGGTGGTTTTGATAATCCAAGTTAGGTTCTTTAATGCAATCGAAAAATTAAAAAGATAATAATACATAAATGTAAGAATGATTTATTATACAAGAGTTAATGCTTTTAAGTACACTATAGAATGGTAAATAAGTTTTGTAAGGACTATAAATCAGTCAAAAACTCGTATATACAAATGTAATAATATTGTACAGGTACAAATGTCTTAATACTCTACACATATCTAAACTGTGTTTCCGAGCTCGATTTTTGAAAAAAGAGAAGAAGTGAGAGAAATACAAAATAAATTTGTGATCGTGAGGTTTTTTAGAAGAGAAGAAAAAAGAAAAGGAGACTAAATTTGATTATAGTTTTTTCTAAAACTTTCTTTTTGAAGTGAGAGAAAAACAAAATAAATTTATGTTTCTGAGTTTTTTTAGGAGTGAAAAAAAGAGAAGAAAAGTAAATTTGGTTATATTTCTCTTCAAAAGTTTCTTCTAAAAAATAGAATGATTTAGAAAGAAAGTATGTATAGAAAACTTTTTATAACAATGACTTAAATGGCTTAAAATAACACATAAATTTTATATGCATAAAAGGATATAATTTTAAATCAATCAGTTTTCTCTCTCAGCTTGAACACTGTATAAAAATTTAAAGTGTATTCCTGTCATTTTTTTTCCTTTTTTTGTTGTCTCTTCTTTTCTTTTTTTAATTTCAGAATTCGATAACAAAGTGCTAATATAATTTAAAGTATCTCAACTTATAGTTAATGTGTACAAATCAATTCCATCCTAAGGAGTTCTTTAAATTTACTGTTGCTAGTCGTGCAAGTGTAACTACTAACTACTATTTTGGCTCCATATCTTGAGTGCAAACTTCTATAAATTCGGATCATGACCATCTCTCCACCGTTCATTCTTCTAGTAAAACCAAAAATAAAAATCCAAAAGGAATGAAAAGAGAACTCATTATTTGCATCTAGTTTCTACAAAACTTACTACTTTAATTTATCATTATTATATAATCATAGATATTTTGTTCATTTCGATACAAAGGACCACACAGTTTAGCAATAAGTAAACAAACCTTGAACTACACGACTACTTTTTTTTTTGAACGGTTACTTTCTTTCAAGGAAAATTCATGTCCAATTTGAAACCCGATGGGGGGAAAACTTTCAACTTAAGCCGCCCGAAGGCACGGCACTTTAAATTGAAGTAAACACTGCCTTCTTCAGATTCGAACCCTGGTGGGTTGAAACCTTCATTGAAGAACTTTGAAATCGTACCGACAGGGCAGTGGTCCACAAAGGAGGACTTCCCGGTTTGGTCACCCAAACCGGTACTACTCTCCACTAGGCACGCTTAACTGAATAAGACATGCCCAGTGGACCACAAGCCCACTAGGCACGCTTAACTACACAACTACTTTAATCATTTAATGGGTAGCATCGAACATATCTAACTTGAAAATAAAGCAAAATTTACACCATTAAAAGGAATAAAAGCAATGTAAACAAAAAGTCATTTTCGAATATTTGAAAATCCCACTTATTTGCATAGCTGAGTTGTACCGATCATATGTTTTTTTGAACTTTCTTGATTGGTTTTTAACGCAAAATTATTACACGTATAGAATAAGTCACAACAATGCTGATGGATCGGAGTATGAGTCGAGACTTGAATCTCTATTCAAGCTATGACTCCTCGTGTGATCGATCCATCCATTCACGATATGTCTTGGCATCTAGGTTGTTCTTTGTTAGTTATTCACCTTGTGTGAAATTGAATCTTAGTGCAACCGCATTCATCAACTTTGTAATGGCTAAATAAGTAAATATAATTATATTTGCCATAAACTTTTAAAATGTACATTGATTGTGAGGTTGAGTGAAATAGATGTAACACCATTGTAATTCAAGTCATTTTCACGTTTAACCATATTGTACTTTATTTAAGCAAACTAGACTAATTAAACTTTGTACCATATCACGCTTGTCATTTTACGTAAAATAACAACATGATTTTGTTTTCATATATCATATAAAACTAAGAACTAAGAAATGGTGCTAAAAACAAATACAACAACAACAATATCTAAGCCCGTCTGAGCGAGAGGTATGAAGGAGGCGTAGTGTAGACATATCATACCCCTATACTATAAGGTAAACCCGAGAGTACTGCTTCCATAAAGGCCTCCGGCAAGTGAATGTGTGCGGGTGAATGTGATCACATATATGTGGATGAGTGCTTGAGTACAAATGCATAAAAAAAAAGAAAGAAACAAAACTATGAAAGAAAGAGCATAAAAGCATGAAAGCAAATAACACATAGCAAGCACACAAGGCGAAAGAGAAACCGACAAAAAGACTAAAGAGATAATAGACGCATAAGCATACAACGCATGGAAGCAAAACATAATATATAAGAGGCGCAGAAAGATGGAAAAATAAATAAATAGATAAATAAATAAATAAAATAAGATAAAATAAAATAAAAATATAAAGCCTAAGGGCACGTTGGTAAGGTGAAATTCAGAGAAATGAAATGAAGTGCAGAAATCAAATCACAGAAATGAATTCTCACAGAAATTCAGTATAAATTCCAGTGTTTGGTAACACCAGAGAATTTACTCAAGAAATTATTATTATTATTATTATTATTATTATTATTGTTATTATTGTTATTGTTGTTGTTGTTGTTGTTGTTGTTATTATTATTATTATTTATTATAATTATTATTATTGTTATTATTATTATTATTAATATGGGAGAATTCATTTCCATCACTTTGTGAGTGGAAATCAATTCTTCACTGTAACAATTCGCATTTTCAGGTTAATTTCTATTCCCGAAAATTTTACTATTCATTTTTACTATTCACTTCACTATTCATTTTCCGAAATTTAATTTTTATTTCATATTCTCGTGTGATAAATCATTTCCATGGCAAAATAAAAGTTTGACACTCATCAGATCATTTTCGCGAAAGTTATTAAGGAAATACACGTTTAGGTTAAAACGTCATTCAAAAATCCTACGCACAACGAAACTCAACCGCGTCAATTTTCCCCGCATCAGATAAATGTTTGATACACTCATGATTAATTAAAGAATTTATCATGACTAAGAAAAATGTTACCAAATAGACCCTAGACTCAAGAAACTCATTGTAATAACAATCTTCATTTAAAAGTAAACTTTCCTAAGTTTATTCAATTATTTGGACATGTAACCTTTCAGATCAAAAACTTATATATATTTTTATCAAATACTACAATAGTAGGGAGCCTCATGTGAAGGGTTCATTAAAGTAAACCGTCGAGATGAGTTGTGAATTTACGAATTAAAGTGTCCTGGCTTCTCGAACGTTTACTACATGGCCTCTGAATTATGTCGGCCCGAACGGTAGTAAGCGATATACAAACTAAACATGTTTCATAAACCGTTTTTATAATGACATACACAACATATCAAAGTACTACATCATTAACAATATGAAAGACATATATAGGCTCGTTTATGTTTTCTTAGACATTACTCCAACCTAAGTCGCAACATTCCATTCTAGGTTGCACGTAGAGGTTTTCCCCGGCTAATCCAACGATTTCATTATATCCTTAAACACCATCCAACTCACGGTGAGTCATAGCCCCTACTCTTTTAATTGTTTTGTCAACTCTTTGGGGGAGAATACATGCTCGTTTTTACATGAATACAATACTTGTTTTACTTGGACATGCTACTTGTTTACTTAAACACCAATTGCCTTACTCAATATTTGTGGTTTACTCAAATGCTTTATGTGTTTACATGTTACATACTTCATTATCTTCCCATTGCACTAGTATTCAAAAGCGTAGTATTATGGCTTCCACTTCATTGTCATCATTATTTATATGGCCTCATTGTCAAAATTGTTTATATAGCGGTATTGCTACATTTATCTTTGAATCTAAATACAAGTATTACTTCTGTTCACATAAACCAGATCATATTTGGTAGTGGGTTGTAAACACACAGGTTGCAAGTCTTGTATGGGCGGGGCTTGGAACTGAGTGGATTTACGATGCCTTTGCTGGGAAATCATCATTCAAATGTTTTACATTACCTTTTTGTCACTAAACTCTATGAACTCACCAACCTCGTGTTGACACTTTAGCATGTATTTTCAGGTTCATAATGAACAAGGCTGGCACGGAGGAGCACGGATATTCAAGAGGGCTATAAATCTTATTATCATTCGAAAACTCATTTAATGTAATTTCTAAACATGGAACCATCTGGGACCTCATTTTGTAATCTCTGATATTTATATAATTTGAATGATAAATCTTTTAAAACGACTCAATTAGAGTTCGTTTTCTATTATTATGACTATTGTGCCGTCAAGTAACACCCAGTTTGAATTCCGCCGCGTATCACGAAATTTGGGGTGTTACACCCACCTTTTACAAATGATCCATTTTTAAAGAATTGTAATTCTCCACTCTATTTTTTCATATGTGTACCAAACATTGGAAATGATTTCATTTCCATTTCTCTCATCTCAATTCCTTCTACCAAACATGCCCTAAGGGGACAACGAAGATCGAAGAATTCCCAAGGGCTCTGGGCAAAGGCAAATATTTGCTAAAAACAATAAAGAGAGGAAAAAATATAAATAAAAATTGTCGAATGACTATTGAACTACACTCGGTGGTTATTGCGGAGCTGTGTAGAGTCGAGCAGGTTCAACTGAACTTGCAGAACAAATCTTTTTTATAGTCTTGGTGCAAAATGTTGTATGTAGCATCAATTTTAGTTTTGAACCCACTGATATAATATATATACACAAACGTTATAAATGTTGGTTATGAAACCATGTAACAAGTTTTTTAAATAATACAAGAGTGATATTTAATAGATCTGTATTTCCGTTTGATCATGCATGCATGCATAATACTCGCACAACCTTGTAAATAGTCCCTTGTACGCTTGTTTTCACATTTTTCAAAATTCACACACGTACATACTCGTTCTTTGTCTATCTATCGATCTCAATTTTTGATCGGAACCTTGTCATTATCATTGATCAATGGCTGAGAAGTCATTTAAGTACATCATCCTTGGTGGTGGTGTATCAGCTGTGAGTATAATCAATCTATGATGATTGTTTTGATTATTGCTTAGTTTACGTTGTGGTTATGATAGTACTAGTGTATTCGTATGTTCTGATTCCAAGATTGTTTATCAGATTTGTATGCTACGCAGATCTTACCTTTTAAAAATGCAACATTCTACGATTCTTGTTATGAAGATATAAGATATATCTCAGTTTTATCCGGTCATTATTTTACGTTATATGTGATCAAATTGCTATCTCGGTTTTCTTGATTCAAAAGCCATTAACTATTTACTTTAATGTTCATATATGATATATGACATTTTATCAGTTTCAACATAACAGAGATCCTGATAAACTGAGGTGTAAAATAATCATCCATGTTATCATACTGATTGTGAACACTTGAACTCATAGACCGGTATATATGAAATTGTCCTTGTTATGGCTTATAACGCCGCCCTAACAGTATCATACTGATTTTGAATTTTTAAAGTCAGCATTTGACTTTATAAGTCAAATCATTAGTACTACTACAAAAGGACCAAAAGAATTTTGGCCTACTGCTACTCGGGCATCGGTTTAAGCCCAAAATCGTTACGGTTGGGATTTCTGTATTTGTATGTCATATGGACCAAAACAGGTGGTGTTTTGTTTAGCGTACTTGAAATGAATTTCAACACAAATTAGTAATTACTTTTGTTGTTTGGTTTCTTAAGATTGTATATGTACAGGGTTATGCTGCCAGGGAGTTTGAAAAGCAAGGAGTTAAGCCCGACGAGCTTGCACTCATCTCTAAAGAGGCGGTATGGTTTTCAATGCCGTCTAACTCTAGTTTTATGCATTAGTCACATATATTTCTGTTTATCATAGATACTACTAGCCTCAAGTACAATAGTAGTACTCTAACATAATCCATGACTCTGAATTATATTTCTAGGTGGCTCCTTATGAACGCCCCGCACTCAGCAAAGGATATATGTTCCCAGAAGGTATTTCTATGTTTTGAGACACAAGTAGTTATAGCAAATCATAAATCTAACCTAAGTTGATATTCTCTTTATAATTTCTTGTCATTATACTGTTCAGGAGCTGCCAGACTTCCAGGGTTTCATGTTTGTGTTGGAAGTGAAGGAGAACCACAACCACCCGAGTGGTATACAGAGAAAGGTATAAATGTCTTTTTCTATGTTATTGTGTACGGTGTAACAAAGATAATAATACATGAAACCAGTTCCTATTAGTACGTTAGGCCTATAACGGGGTCGGGGTGTTAAAGAATTTGTTGTATCTTGAGACCGAATCATCAAATACTCAGTTATATTTGAGAGGTCGACGATTATGCTTATTTAAGGATTTTAGAGGCAAAATAAATTATATAAGCAATTTGAACAAGTAACTTCCAAACTGCTTATTAAATACAGTTCATTTCTCACTAAGCATATATTCAGAAGCAACTTGCTTCTATCCGACAATAAAATTGGCTAATCTATATCACACAACAATAAGCAGATAGACAATTTTGGTAAGCAATCCAAAACACCCTCCAAGTTTGTTATCCTATCATTATCATTAATACCCTTGGTCATGTCATGTAACAACTATGATAATGTAAATTTTATGAACTCGATATTGTAGTAAAACTTCTTTGAATAATTGATACTGACAAACGTGATGGAGCCAAGGGATCTATAAGTAGTCGTCGAACAATTTCACTTATGCGTGTTAATGATGGATTATAATCAATGCCACATTATTAGAAAACCAGAAAATAATCAGTGTCACATTACTAATCTTACGCGTTACAGGAATAACCTTGATCCTTAGCACGGAGATCGTAAAAGCAGATCTAGCTTCAAAAACACTTGCTAGTGCAGCTGACGACACATTCAAATACGAAGTTTTGATAATTGCCACTGGCTCCACGGTATATCTTCAATCTATAGATTACTATAAAATGTATCAATTCTTCTCTTTATTGGCTTTGTATTTAATATTTATAACTTTTTTTTTTTTTTTTTTTTTTGGTTAGGTTCTAAGACTGGAAGACTTTGGTATAGAAGGGGCCAATTTAAAGAATATTTTTTACTTGAGGGAAATCGAAGATGCAGATAAACTTGTACAAGCAATCGCAAATAAGAAAGATGGAAAGGCGCTTGTTGTTGGGGGAGGATACATTGGTCTTGAGCTTAGTTCAGCACTTATAGCAAACCATTTTCAAGTTAGCATGGTCTACCCAGAGCCATGGTGCAGTAAGTGATGACCACCGATGTAGAGTCATGACACGATGTGAAATTTTAGAAGAAAAAGTAGACAATAAAGTAGACTGTGATGCATCATGATTTTTCATAAACTAACCAACTCATTTATAAGTAAACGTGTGAAAATTACCACCTTTAACCAGGCACAGTTCCTTCAAGTTCAAATACAGAAGCATATACAGTACCTTATTTCACTAACATGTATTATATTTTACAGTGCCTCGTTTATTCACTGCTGACATGGCTGCGTTCTATGAGGGTTATTACACCAAAAAAGGAGTTAATATTATCAAGGGAACAGTGGCTGCTGGATTTGTTAGTAACGACAATGGAGAGGTTGGCATTATGTAATCGTGCCTCTTTGGTTTATGACCTTATTTATTTTGTGCACAGATTTTTTTTTTTTTTTTTTTTTTTTTTTTTTTTTTTTAATGATCTCAGCTAACTTTAGGTAAAAGAAGTTAAGCTAAAAGACGGTAGGGTAGAGGATGCGGATATCGTCGTAGTTGGTGTTGGAGCAAAGCCTCTAATAAATCTATTTAAAGGACAAGTTGAAGAAGAGAAAGGTGGAATTAAGGTTTGTGTTCACTCTAATAAATCACTTTTAGGAGTGCAAATCACCTCCCTTTTAAATTGCATTTGTGCAGTTAGATTAAGAAGTCAAAGTGGGTAACTTTTTTAGTATGCTTCACAATGGGCCGGGCCGGGCCGTATTGGTTGATCCGCTAAAACTTTTGAGTCTGTTTTCTTTAATATAAAATAAATATTCTAATCATGATTACAGTAAACTACATATAATCTCAAGTTTTGAAAGAAAATAAATTATTTGTTTTAGTATGCCACTGTATATGCTCACTTTTCACTTGGCCTTTTTGTCAGACTGATGCGTTCTTCAAAACCAGTGTTGATAATGTATATGCCATAGGTGATGTTGCTACATTCCCCATGAAAATGTACGGTGATATTAGAAGAGTTGAACATGTTGATCATTCCCGCAAGTCAGCAGAACAAGCTGTCAAGGTAATTTTCACAAGAACAGATGAAACATGACAAACATACAGCTAGCATACACACATTTGCTTCTACAATACATAAAACAATATCGATTAATGCCCCTTTCCACTTATGGGCAGGCCATATTTGCTAGCGAACAAGGAAAAGAGATTGAGGATTACAATTATCTTCCATTTTTCTACTCGCGTTCATTTGATCTATCATGGCAGTTTTATGGAGACAATGCTGGTGATTCGGTTGTGTTTGGGGATCATGATCCAGCATCAGAAAAACCCAAGTTTGGGACGTATTGGCTCAAAGATGGAAAAGTGGTAGGTGCATTTTTGGAAGGTGGAACACCCGAAGAGAATACAGCAATTAGTAATGTTGCGAAAGTGCAACCCTCAGCCTCAAGTCTAGAGTCACTTGCTAGTGAAGGACTCGAGTTTGCTTCTAAGATTTAAGAAAACTGTTTTTATATCAGACAAAGGATCGATTTATGTTGTCCGTTTATTGAACTTTTAATCAAATATTTATTATGTCTAATTAACTCCGAGGATATAAAGTGCTTATCTTTTCAAAGTAAGAATATTTGTCAAAACACGCAAAACTGCTTATGTGGTTAGAAAGAAGCAGATAACCAAATAAGCAATCCCACAGATGACATATTAACCAGACCATCGTGACAAAGACCTGAAAAACGACAGCTGATGACTTACGAGTAATATTAGCTAACCACCTCTTACGAAGCACTTTATTAAAAAAATCGAAGTACTATTTTTCATTATACTTCACTTACATTACTTTGTAAATAATCTGGGTCATCTAATCAGCTGACATCGTACGATTCCAGAAGCACCTCCATAGCACAACAATCTCTCACTACCTTTGTTCATGTTCCATCTTACACGATGCATTGCAATAATCTTGGGAGGAAGAGTTTCCTTTTCCTCTTCTATGACATTCTCTTCTTCACTCTTATCGTTGTCATCTATGCATACTAATGCTTTGCTGGTTTTTGTTTTCTGAGAGGTCTTTTTCTTTTGGGCTGTCACCATTGTGCCTTCTGAATCCGAGTTATTACCTGGACCATTAGAATAGCAAAAACCATAAACCATGTGATTAAATAGACCTAAGTATAATGTCTTAATGAATGGGTGTTTGGATGTGCGTTTGATAATCAGAACCAACATGACATAGTGTTTGGGCGTTAAGAAAGTTGTGATACCTATTAATAATATTTTATAAGTCAATTGTAGACTGATTAAGAAAAGATTTCATCTAAAAGATATACAAACCATTTTATTAACCCCAAAATACTCCTCAGAATCCAAACCTCTTTACCCAAACACTCTAAACTGATTATAGACAATACAAGTCACAATATCATTATGTTTGTATAGAGAGACAAACCTAAGGATTTGTTTACCTGTTGTTTGGCATTTTGAGATTTCTTTCTTGGCTCTCTTTTCTTGATTGCAGTGAGATAAAAACCCACGTTTGGATCTTGGGGTATTACCCCATTCATTCAATGATCTCTTTAATGTAAACGGGACATTGGGTAAAGGAGAAAAAACAGTAAGAGTCGATTCTTCCACAGCTAGGGACCCACAAAGATAATGAGGCTCGCGGTTTCTGTGATGATCTTTTCCCAGTGCTCTGGCTGTAAGCTGATTAAGGTCATAGAATAAACATCATTTTTTTATTCCAATACATATCCTTTAAGTTATTTACGTACTTTTTTATTTGTACCATTTAAGACATTGTACTTCTTTTTGTACATCCAAGTGACTAAAAGATGGTATTTGGTCCCATTGTATATAGATATAACACTTTATGCGAAAGCTCTACATTTTTATAAAAAAATTAATTTTTGAAAACTGATTCTTGGATTATTTGGCTGAAAGACTCTCACGGATGCCATCTTTTAAAGACTCAGATGTACCACACGAATAAGTATATGATTATACATGTGAATCAGATATAATATGGAAGTAAAAAGTTTATCATATAAATTATTTATAAAAAGCCTACCTGAAAATGAATAACTTTACCATCTGAGCAGCAATACGCGACCATGCCTGAGGTTCATGTTAAATTGTTAAGACTACAAAATACAATATTTTTTTCTTTATAAAACAATCAAGTATAAAAAATCGTACCAGTTATCGACATATGAATACTCCAAATTGAAGATGATGAGCAACAATAACTATGTGATCCACTTTGTTGCGTCTTTTCACATGGCATACCAGTAATCGGGACATCAGATGCAGCTCTCAATAAGCTCATTATTCTTATTTCACCGTCATCGAATGATAATATAACACAACTGCAAGCAAAAAAAAAATATAAAAATTAAGAAAAGAATGTAAAAAAAAAAAAAAAAAAAAAAAAAAATCTTTATGAGATACCTTGGATCTGGAAGCCAATCCAAACTATATACGATCTTCTGAGTAGGTATATCCCACAGAGGGCGAAATGGATCACTGCCATTAAAAGGTTAAAAGAGATTAGTTACTGTTACAGAATATGCAAAATTCAGGTGTGACGTGCATACTATGAGTATACAACGTCGTATAAGATAAATAATATCCAAATAGCTCCTTAATTTCAGGGATTGAAAGTATAAGTCTTTCTCATTAGCTATATAAACGAAATGGATTTGAAGATTAATTTCATACTTACCGTAAGTCCCAAAACTTTAAACCTTTATGACCAGAAGTAACTATTATGTTTGCACTCTCAGGATCACTGCTGATAATAACAAGGTTTATAAGCAATTCAATTCAACTTCGAATAACTTCACCTAACGATTAATGCAGCTGACCTGGCTAGTGGGGCCCACTTAAGTGCCCTTACAGGAACACTATCTGCACTGAAGCAAATCAAAGGTCTAGTATCTGCAAAAGAAAAAGAAAAAGAAAATAAAAAAATTGAAATCAACAATTAGAAAATGGAATACTTATTATAAATAAACCATTAACCACAAAGTAACGTTTTGTAAATAATATTAGTAAGTATAGCATAACGAAGTACCTTTAGATGGACCATTAGAAGAGAACTTCCACAGGGCAACCTGAACATATATAGATGTCTTAGTTTCATAAAGTCAATAAATCGACGCATTAGGCCATAAAGTATAAAGTGCAAATAGAAGATATGAAATTAAAATTAACTAAAAAAAACAAGCACCAAAAAAGCATAGGCTGAATTCTATATTTACCATTCCATCGTGACAACCAGCCAGAATGAGATCATGAGGAGCTGACGTTGACCACTCCAACGTTATGGGAATGCTGTTTTAAGAGAACAAAATATTCACAAAGATCAACTTAGAATCAGTGTCGACAGTTTAAGGGCTATGTTTAAGAGCTTAAGACAGGCATTAGATGCTATACCTTTAATGATAACCACCTCAACCACATTGTTGATAACCAGCTTAAGGTAGTTAGATGTATTGTAGTTTAAGGATGTTTTCAGTTCTTAAACATAGTCCTTAGACCCTAACGCCTATGTTTATCATATAACCCATAAAAGTATAATCTATATGTCATCCACAAAGTTGACTACAGATGTTTAACCAACTTTTTTCCTTAAACCTTTTTTGGTCATTTATTCGCAATTGTTCTGTATCTAAACAAAAAAGGTTTAGGGATCAAATACACCACAAAAAAGAGGCATTTAATAGATTAATAAAGAAAGATGGTTAGTTAAATACTTAATCTAACATAAAAAAGGTTAAGGGAACAGACAATTGCGACAAGTTTAGAGGTCAAACAGCCAAAATGGAGAAACTTAATGTTTTTACCATTATTAACTCCATAAGAAACGGATTATGGATATTATATAAGGAGTATTAGCTATTACCTTTTTATATCACCACACTTCAGCATTGAACACATGAAAACTGGCTTCAACTTGACGAAACGTGGATCAGCACCTTCTGTTTCACAAGAAGAAAAAATAGCTTTAGTTGCACGAGGAAGAGGTATCTCCCATCTGCATCCAAAGTATAAAAGTAATAAAAATTAGAAAATACATAACCCATAAATATATCATACTGATACATATATAAAAATAACTCACACTTCAAGAGCTCCACTCCCAAGCAAGACAGCTAGGTACCCCATTCTGTGCTTTGAAATATTGTGCGAGTCAATAGGCTTCCATTTTACATCCCATGCAACTTTTCCGTTGTGGGCCAAGCCCATTACAAGTCTAGGCAAAGCAACATCTTCAGAAATCGAATCAATATTCTGAACCGGTTCAAGGACAAGATTTTGCTGAAGAGGGAGATTATCACCATTTACTAGACTCTTTTTCCTTACTTTACATTTTGCTAATTTTGACTTTATAGATGTCAACATTGACCTTAATGTTTCTTCTTTTTTGTAACTTTTCGGCCTTCGCTTGTAGACTACATATTCCTTGTTGGTAACGTGCTCGTGTAATTTATTAGAAACACCATCTTCCTTGGTAACGGTTTCAGGGATAAAAGGGTCATTTTTATATACATCAAGCAAATACGGCGATTGATCAGGGAACTCAAGAGAAAGAGGTTGCGGACTTGGCTCAGGTGAATAATCAACGTTATTTACTGATTGCTTTATTGGTTGCTTTCTAGGTCTTCCTTTTGGCTTTTTAGGCTTATTGGTATCTGCTTTGACAACTAGTTGAAGTAACTTATTTGAATTTTCAGATGATTGAACAGATATATCTTGCAATAACTGATCAATGCCATCTATTTCACTTAAAGGGGTCTTTCTTGGTCTCCCTCTTGGCCTCTTAGGTTGATTATCTTTAGGCTTTTTTGCTTCTTTACTTTTCGTATACTTCCTTGGTTTGACTTTGACCAAAGACATCACATCTTGGTCTTTCACACCAGTATTTAACATACACCATATCTGGATAAGACCTCTTCCGGTAAGTGGAGCACCGATTATGTGATATGAAGATTCTGGAGGATGAGCAGAAACCGCAATGAACTAGAATTCAATTACAAAAAAGAAAGGATAAACAAGATGTTTGTTTCACTATTCTATACCAAAATAATGACCGACAAGGTAAGTACCTCAACATTACAGTCATAACAAGAACTTCGATGAACTCTGGGACACCAATCCAATGCCCAAACATGGCCTCCAACATACATTATGAAATCTTTGCTGCAACAAGATCTTATAAGATAACATCTAATATAAAAATTATATAATTATGTGAACTTTCATTATATATAAAGCTTCAATCGCATAACAGCATTACTACATATGACTATATAATGCTAAATTTAGAAGCAGCATTCTAGAGAAAAAGGGTTTATAACGAACCTCAATGGTGAAGAGGATTCACTTCCATCAGACAGGTCCTGCATCAGTATTAGACCCAATCTATTAACTCATATCTTTAGCGAAACTTTAAATGCGATGCACCATTATATTTAAAAACAGCCGTGATTAATAGAGACACTTAATGACATCTATTTATACCTTGGGAACTGCTGCTGAGGAGAATTGAGGCAAGTTTATTCGAGCTCGGACATCTTTCTCCTGAGGAGTTATGCTTTCACAGTCAAACCTGATTTCTCGAGGTTGATAACAAAAATCTCTCCATTTTCTGTTGATCCCAAAATCTTTAGTTACAGAACCGAAAATAATTGCATAAACAAATCTTATGGAAACAAGCAACTAAAAAGTAGAACTTGTTAAAATTAATGCTACTGCTTTTAATTACTTTATGTATATGCTTATTATCATCTTTGATCAATTAAATACCCCTAACGAGCAGCTTGCAGAAGCCCATGCCCAATGCAACTATATAAGTCAGCATCGTTTATAGCGTTTTATGTACGACAAAGAGCTGAAATCACTCTGTGTGAAAACATTATTACATAAAGCTTTTGTGTAGTTGTTTGGCTAACCGGATACAAGACCTTGAGGGAGCGGATAACCGTTCATGTTCCTGATTCAGTTAAGTCGGTATGTGATTACTTTCATCCGACCTGATTCACAAGTTCAATTTAATCTGGTTCACTTTCAAAAATTCATTAGGAATTGATCCGTTCAACTAACCCCTGGCCCTTATGTTCATGATTCAGATGTAATGTTTTAAAAATTGATGGTGTGTCTGTTAAAACTAGTTGGATCTCCAACTTGTCTTATACGCTAATTGAAGCAGCCTATAATTTAGGAGCCTATTTGTTGAAACATATCTTAAAAGCTTTCTCAACCAAACAGTCACATAAGTTCCTATAAGCTTGTGCACCAGGCACAGGTCAATTCGTTAATGGTTAACCCACAATCTTAAGTATACATATGAAATTCAACTTTTTTTATTCAAATAAATTAACCTTTTCTTATATAAAAACCATATTTTTAGGGGTGTTTGGATAGCTTATCTTATGGGCTTACTGGATTATTAAGATTTGGAAAAGCCAATACACCTCAAATTCTTTGGCTTATAAGCTGCGTATCACCTTGAGCCTGTGGCTCAAGTCCATAACTCATAAATAAACTCAACAAAATGAACTTTATCGGCTTTTCTAAATCTTAATAAGCTATTAAGCGCATAAATTAAGCCAATCCAACCACCCCTTTAAAACCCCGGTTCTATAGGTTTTCTTTTAATAACACAGATAAACGTGTAAACGAACAAGAATCCTTGTCCACGTCACGAAAGTCAAGTCTTTCTTACTCTAATGTACGCAGCCTAACCAGCATTAGCCACATTGTAGACAATTAATCATTAAAACAACCCCCCCCCCCCCCCCCCCCCCCCCCCCAAACAAATAGTAATGCAAATATATACTGGAGTAGCAAGTAAGCAAATAACAAACAAACCTTAAAAACGTAACAGAAGAAGACATCCGGTGAATCTCAGTTTCATCTAAAGATTCATCACCATCATCAATTAAAGTAATCTTGTCCATCGCTTTAAAGTGATTCTCAACAGAATAATCAAACCTTGAAACTGAAACACCTTCATTATCGTATGCCATTGAAACCCTAAAACCCTTGTTGTGTTTTGGTTGCTGCTACTAAAACCCTGATGATTAAAACCCTATTGGCTATTTTGTACGGAGTATATGATTTATGAGGTATACATTAGTGATTTTATTTTATTTTCTTGCCGTGCTCTCCAAATAATATTCACACTTTTCTATTTTTTAACCTTTTTAATTTTATTACTAGTATAGAAAAGTACAGGGCGATTAGTTGGTGAAAAATTTTACTTTTTATGTTTTTAAATTCTTAGAGAATGAAAAAAGTGACAAGAGTAGAATATGCTTTTCAAGCATTTAGTTAAAATTTAGAGAACGAGAATTTCACATTTTTTGAAAATTGTTGAAAAAAAAGTTTAACTAAACAGATTTTCTATTTTTCTCTTTTCATACGATTTTTTTTTTTTTTTTTTTGAAAAATAGGAAATTTTTCACCAACTAAACTGCACCGTTTTTTTCCCCTTTTTTTACTAGATGTAAACGGCTTAACCGAAATTCTATGCTGGCTTACACGAGATTTATGAGTCAATTAGAATTCTTTAAAACGACTGAGTTACACAAAACTGTTGTAATGAACTACTAGAAAATAAGCTTCTGTAGAGTTTAATCAACATGCTTGTAGGGAGGATAGATATACAATCAACGAACACTAGTTCTGATGCCAATTGTAAATCTCAGATAAGTATGTGTGTTGGATCTACTAGTTAGCGGGTTGACAATAAGTATGTCTATTGGACTCACTAAGTTAATAGGTTAACAATCAACTTAGTATGTACGACGGGAATATAACATACAAAGAGAATGTTGAATGAGAAAATGTAAAAAGATTAATAGGGCATGTTTGGCGCACGAACTTATCAGAGCTTATCATAGCATGAGCTTATTGTTTTTGAAAAAATAAGCTATTATTAAAAATAAGTCTCATTTGGCTGACATAGCTTGAAGGAGCATGCAAAACAAACAAGCTACTAAATGGAATGCTAGTTGAAGGGGCATGTAAAAAAAAGCTCTAGCAACCAGCTCCAGCAACCCGCTCCAGCGATACCAAATAGATTTGCTTAAGGAATTAGAAGGATGTAAGTTTCGACCGGCCGCATCCCGTTAGACTATTCTAAGTTAGTAGAGGCGCTTAACGACTCTTGCATCTTGTAGGCCAAGGCCAACCAGCAAACTCTTATAATCAAGGTTATAGGAATAGGGCAAGGTGTAAGATAGAATTAAACGATTTGACCATCTGAGTTTATCTACTTGAATCCCCAGATGAAACGATAAGATGCACTATTAGAAAACTTGTCACAATAATAACAAGAGTAGTAATTAGGTTAACACTATTCTCCCATCTGATTTCCCTTCGCTTATTTACTTGCTTTTATTGTTTGTTTTATTTCATTTCCGTAATTTTATTATTCAATTATTAAAAAACCCCTTTTAAAATTAGTGACATTAGACTTAAATAATATCCGCACTCATAGCTCTTGGGACGACCTCGGCTGTATCATTAGCTATACCATACACGACCGGGTACACTGCCCGATAGTGCATTAGGTAAACCTTAGGTAGACGAGTAACTTATAAATATTAAAATCTGGTCGGTAAATCCTGCATCAGTACTGCTAGAGTAATCTTCAGTAGTTCCAACTTTATACTTAGCAGTTCCAACTGTTTGTTTAATTCCCAACATCTTCTGAAGAATGGATTTCATAGAGGGAAGATAGATCAGACTCTTTTCATCAATAAGCACAAAGGTGATATTCTATTGGTACAGGTCTATGTGGATGATATCATTTTTTGTTCTACCAAACCAGAGATGTGTTGAAAAGATGATGAAGGATCAATTTCAGATGAGTTCTATGGGTGAACTCACTTTCTTCTTGGGGTTACAAGTGCAACAAAAGTTAGATGGAATATTTATCAGCCAAGATAAATATGTAGCTGAAATCTTGAGGAAATTTCAGTTTACTCATGCAAAGGAAGCTAGTACCCCTGCTGATAAAGGCATACATTTATTGTTGAAAGAACAAGGTGGTGAAGTTGTAGATGTGCACACATACAGGTCTATGATTGGGTCTCTGATGTATCTCACATCACAAAGACCAGATATCATGTTTGCAGTATATGCTTGTGCAAGGTTTCAAGTCACTCCCAAGGTGTCTCATTTGACAGCAGTGAAGAGAATCTTTAGGTACCTTAAAGGGCAACGTAATTTAGGTCTGTGGTATCCCAAAGACTCTTTCTTTGATTTGGTGGCATATTCAGACGGTGATTATACTGGTGCTAGCATGGATAGGAAATCAACAACAGGTGGTTGTCAATTCCTAGGATGTAGGTTGATTTCATAGCAGTGCAATAAGCAAACTATGGTAGCTACTTCTACAACTGAAGCTGAATATGTAGCTGCTACTAGTTGTTGTGCTCAAGTTCTTTGGATTCAGAATCAATTACTTGATTATGGGTATAATTTCTTGAATAAAATCATTTATATTGACAATAGCAGTATAATGTGTATTATTAAAAATCCAGTTCAACATTCTAAAACCAAACATATTGAGATTATGCATCATTTTATAAGAGATTGTAATGAAAAAGGGTTAATACAGGTTGTTAAGATTCACACAGATAATAACTTTGCTGATTTATTAACCAAAGGTTTTGATGTGGGGAGGTTTCAGTACTTGGTTACAGGTATTGGATTGCTCAACCCTTAAATGCTTTAGTCTCTGTATGTTTTTGTAAAGTTATAGGATTTGTACTGCTAGTTTTATCAAAAGGTACTGCTTTGTATAATTTGTACTGCTGATGTATTTTAGCCTTGTTAAGTATATCTGTTAGTCAAGATTTGAAATAGTCATTATGAAAATACTTTGTCTTGTGTTATCTTTGGTTTTGGACTAACATTTACAGATTGAGAAAGCACTTTGAGGTCAATAGGTGCTTTGACTGTGTCATGATTTGGATGTTTATAGTGTGTGTATCTTCCACACAACAAATGGTTATTGGTTCACCATGTCTAACACATATCAAGAACCAACTAGTCTAGAGCAAACGGTTTCTAGCAAAGACTAATCAAATCCGTTTATGGTTGATAGTTTACTAAAAACTATATGGTGTTCAACTCACCATACTTCATTGTAAAGAGTTGGCTAGTCCAAAGCAAACGGCTATTAGTAAAGACATATCAAATCCGTTGATAGCTGATAGTTTGCTCAAAACTATAAGTGGGCAGTCATGTTTTAAAATCCAATTTAAGTTTATACTACTCATTGGAATTTTTGTTAAAAAGTTTGTACTGCTAGGCAACAGTTTGTACTGGTAGTGTAAAATTTTGTACTGCTGAACTAGCCGTTACAACTGTTGTGTCAGTAACTAATTTTTCATATAGACGTTGAGTAATCGATTGTTACCATACTTATAGGGTTTTAATAAAGGATAATTATCTTCTTTCTAAACTTTCACTTATTATTTTTTCTAAAGATAAATTCTTATCCTTGCGCAAAACTCTCAAACCCTAACAGCATAAATATAAAATCCCAATTGGCTTCTCACATCTATAATTCAACCACAATCGATCTCTTTTCTATCACAAATACTCAACAACATCATGACTAACTTGGATTTTGTCAAGACTCGCAATCAGGTAGCAATTTTGGAGAAAACAGAGAAGGGTGATTGACCAATCTTCCATGAGATTGTGGACTTTTTGAACACAACTCATATAAGGTACGCTCTCTCAGTTAACCCTAATCTTTATGTCTCTCAAATCACCATGTTTTGGCAGACTGCAACTGCTATAACTAGTGAGAATAGAGACAAAGAAATACATGCAACAGTGGATGGCATAAAATTCATTGTTACTGAGAAGTCTGTTAGGAGACATCTCAAATTAGCAGACTTCAAGGGTATCCATGATTTGCCAAACACTGAAATTTGGCAAGAAATTGCTAAAATGGGGTATGATACATCTGATCATAAACTAACTTTTCAAAAAGTATGTTTCTCACCCCAATGGAGATTTTTCATCCATACTCTCTCTTATTGTTTAGGTCCAAAGAAATCCTCTTGGGAGCAATTCAGTAGAAATATTGCTATTGCTCTCATCTGTTTGTCAACAAATAGGACTTACAATTTTTCCAAATTAATTTTTGAGAGTATTGTTGGTAATGTGAAAAGCAAAACTAACTTTTTAATGTATCCTAAATTTGTGCAAAACCTTTTTTGAACAAAAGACATAATGAGTTGAAATCTCATAATAAAATCTTTCCAACACCTTGCCTAAAACCAAAGGTTTTTTAAAACATGGCAATGGCAAATAGACTTTTTGATGGGGTTGTAAGACCTCATTTTCCTCAAATGTTGAAAAGAATTCAAAGTTTTCAGGGTGAAGGCTCAGTAATCCCAACTGTGCCCCACACACACCCATTGTGGTTCCTAACATCTCTTATACACCTCCTTTAACTCAAACCTTTAGGAGGAAAAACAGAAAGGAAACTGTGGTACCTCAGCCCAGTTCTCCTACTCATCCCATTATAGCAGATGAGGCTGCTTATGGCAGTATAGGGATGGCTACCATTACTGTCTCAGGCTTAGATGATAGACAGGTCAGGGGTCACATCACTAAGACCTTTCCTACAGCAACACCTAATGTATCTAATCCTATTGGATTTGATACAGGTGGTCGAATCCCAATCCACATGGAACATATGAGTGGCTCAAGAGTAATACCTAGTCCAACTAGGGATGAAACTGAGTTTATGCCCTGTGAAGCACCTCTCCCAGCAGGTAACATAGCTGGAAGTGCTGAGGGTAGTGTGAAACTTAATGAATCGATGGTTCTTTGTACCACTTTGTCCTCCAAAGTCTTTGTCATGGAAGATGATCTCAATAAGACTAAGTTGCTCTATGGGAAGATCTATTCAAAGCTGGTTCTTAAGGTGAAAAAGCTACATGAAAAGGTCAAGAAATTAAAAGCAAAAAGGAGGGCTCAAATTGTAGATTTTCCCCTTCCACAGATGGTGATTCAGATGATGATTTGGTTGATTCTCCCAACCAGGGGAGGAAAACAGATTCAAAGACTGAGGTGAAGATTATGAAACAGGTGGTTTTGATGAAGATTTTGATATGGGTAAAGATCAACAAACTGAGAATATTCAACAAGAAGAGATGATTGATATTGCTTCAAGTCAACCACATGAGACTGCTAGAGTTGTTTGTACTACTAGTATAAAAGAAGGTAATGTTGAGCAATATGAATATGAAAGAAAAAGAGTAGAGAAAAGGAAGGCTCCTATGACAGATAGGTGTTTTATTGTGCAAACCGTTGCTCGTTTCACTAGGGATTGAGATTTCAAAAACCTTTTCGATTTTCGTAGGTAAAGCTTCTTCCCTAATCTTTTCCTTAATCTTTGACATGAAACCTTCAGCCAAGTTCATAAAGATGTTTCACGTGTTTTCCATTAGGACCTCTAACTGCTAGATCTGTCTTTCTTGATTATTCACAAAGGTTAACATTATGCCTCGAACTCATCCTGTCATGAAAATTCAGGAAACATATGCTTACTAACTGCATTCACATATCCGCAGGAATTCATTTCATGAGTAGCCATAGGCATCTCAGCCCTCATTAATTCCTCAACCTGCCTTTCAATGTTCTCAAATAACTGTTCTGGGTTGCATTTATGTAATCCAGACTCCCTTCTTCCAAGAACATTGGGTCCTCCCATTCTTCTTCCTCATATTGTGCTAGATCCTCAATGACCTCCCAACACTTTTCAACATTAAGCTTCCTTAGCTTACCGTTGGCAGCATAATTTATGGCTCTTCTAGTTTGATGATTGACACCGTCATAGAATATTTGGACTTGGAGCCAAAGATCAATGCCATGATGAGGGACTTTTTGAAGTAAGGCCTTGAAATAAATCAACGCTTCGTAAAGAGTTTCACCTTGACGTTGTTGGAACATCAAGATGTCATTCCTTAGCTTAGTGGTTCTTCCCAGTGGGAAAAATTGAGCGAGAAAATGAGAAGTGAGAGCATCCCAAGAGGTGATGGATCCCGCGGGTAAACGCTCAAGCCATTCACTAGCTTGGTTACATAGAGAGAATTGGAAGAGGTGCAATCGTGTTGTCTCTTGAGTGGCAACATCAAGGTCTATGGAATCAATGATTTTAAGGAAATCCTTGAGATGTTGGTTTGGATCTTCAGAACGAATTCCATGGAATGCGCATCCGCTTTACACCAACTGGATGGTGTCGAATCCCAAGGGAGACACATTAGCTCTTTTAGGGAGCTCAATAGTGTCTCGATAGCCTTGGTGGCTAGGTCGGGAGTATTCACCTAAAGTGCGGGCTCTAGGTATGTCCGGGGGATTGATTATTCTCTAGGGGAATAGTGTTGGTAGGTTGAAGTGTAAGACAATTTAAGCCTAAAGGTGAGGGATGATTCTTTTTGTATTGTTTATGTTTTATGAAAGCAGGTAAAATCTCGGTTTTTAGATGAGTGGGCGGAATTAGTTGCTAGTCAACTAACCCAAAAGCTACGTATAATAAACGGAAATTAAAATAACAAGAAAAGTAAATTTAGTGAACTTCTTATGGTGAGACAAACATGTTTACTTAGACTTAATTATTCCCTAGTTATCTTTTATTGAATTGTTGAATGTCGCAGTACAGTTGTTTTAGTTGAAGTGTTGTATTCCTTAATACTAGTCGTGGGGTGTGCTACATTCCCCAACTCTATGAATATCAATTTCACCTACAACCGTAAATCAATTACGCAATCATAGGATCATAAACCTCAACTCATGCATTAAATACAACGAGAAAAACCTAGTTTCATAATAGGTTACGTTTTCTAAGACGTTCAAGCTAGTTACACAAAGAAAGTCAGCCAGTTTTCTTAGCCTAACGTGAAACAATCAACTAAACAATAGACAACGCAACAATAATCAATAACTAGGTTTCATTAGATCTAAGAAAACACTAAATAACTTAAGATAGCATGTTAAAAGGAAGAAAAGACAAACAGATAATCAAACAACAAATAGACATATTGAATGATTAAAAGAGAACTTAACTTTAATTGAACATTGATGCGATTTGGATTGTTACGCAAAAGTTTTACTTCTGAAGGGATCTTGTGAAGCTTACAATCCCCGCCAGGAAAGTGTACCTGACCGATGTAGTATAGTGTAGTGGTAAGTACCAGAGGATTGATCGTTCTCCACAGGGAATAGTGTTCGTTAGGATTGAAAATGATCTAAACTAGGTCTAGAGGTAAGGGATGATTCTTTTTGTATTTTTATTTTTAATGGAAAGCAAGTAAAATCTTGGTTTTGAAGGAGTGGGCGGAATTAATTGCTAGTCAACTAACCCAAATAACTACAAATGCAATAAAAATAAAATAACAAGAAAATAAATGTGAGAAAAATTAATATGGAGAAAAAACTTATTTACTTAGGCTTCACTACTCCCTAGCTATCTTTCATTGATTGATTAGTTTGTTACAATTGCGTGGATGACGGGTTGTATTCCTTAATACCATTCGTGGGGGCGTGTACGTCCTTCCCCAACTCTATAAGATCCTATCTCTTCCTATGACGACACGTTAAGTATCCTATCATAGCCTCATTAGTATTCTCTTATGCATTAAACACAACCAATTAATCATAGTACACATCCGACTCATGTTTCTTAAGACATCAAGCAAGTTACCAATAGGAAATTAGCCAGTTTTCTTAAGCCTAACATTGATATCATTCATTCAACAACAATTAATAACAAACCATCAATCAATAATCAATAGCTAGGTTTCATTACATCTAAGCAAACACAAACAAACCTAGCCTAGCATGTTAATGTAAAGACAAGCATAAAATATAATCAAACAACACATAGACATATTGAATGATTAATGAAAGACTTATCTTTAATTAAGCATGGATGAAATAAGGGTGGAAAACCCTTACAAAGAGTGTAAAATTTGACCTAGGGTTTATCCTTAACTTCTCCCAAAAGTTCTCCCTAAAATTCCACACATAATGAATGAAAATTAGATAAGTATATATAGATTTCACAGCTTGACGACGTCACGTTATAGCCCTTGACGCTGTCAACTCGCCGCCAAACTAACTCTCGGATTGCCTAGATCCATCTTTGACGCCGTCACCTTGTAAAGTCTTCTGGGCCGTCTCCTTTTACTCCAACACGTGATGGCCTGGGCGTCACAAAGGGTGATGCCATCACTTTTTAACCTCCAAATTCTTTCTGGCGCGTCTCGTGTAAACTTCATATCCACCTCTTTGTCAACACATGACGCCGTCACATAGTAAGTCGTGACGCCGTCAGGTACTAATAACGTCAAATTTACCCTTGATTTAAGTGTTAATTTCCCCCTTATTTGCTCATCTTTTCTATTCATATGTAGGATTTATACTCTTATTTGTTTATATTTTGGTTTCAGGGTAAAGATGAGAAAAAGAACAACGAAACGTGGAAATGGAAGGACTTAAGTGAAAATACATGGAAAATGTGGATTCTGCACTAACTATGGCGTAGAGGTTCATCTAACTACGCCGTAGCGAAGATTTATGAAGACTACGGCGTAGCTCATTCCATGACTACGGCGTGGAGATTTGATAAAGGGCACTACGGAGTAGTAACTCTCCACCTATGGCGTAGACCCTAATTTGAGGCAGTAAAGAACTCACGAGGCCAAAGAGAAAGTTACGGCGTAGTAACCCTAGCAACTACACCGTAGAAGCATCCAATGAAGAAACTACGCCCATAGCATTTGATCAAGCTATGGCGTAGTCCAGATTTACAAAGGCTACGGTGTAGCAACTCAATCAGCTACGCCGTAGCAAAGTCGGGCCTATAAATACCAGCCTTAATTCCGAATTTATTCATTCACTTTTCACCACACAGAAGTTGGGAGAAACTCAGTGAGCAGGAGGAACGAAGTTCTAGCTACATAGAAGTCATTTCCAAGGGAGGATTCACACACCAATCATAAGTTTATCGTTTCTTTTGTCTTGTATTCGATTCATGTTTACATTTGTGTCACACCTCGCCAAGGCGGAAACGCGAGGGTGTAACTTCATGGATATCATCACAACACATGGTGTCTATATAGAGAATAACTACATGCAATAAAAATGGCAAAGTATAGACACAAAGTGTCATCACAATACCCGAAAGAAAACAACATGATAAACTCCAAACGTACAGATAAACTACTTCCAATACAACTAAGGTCTCGTCTAATCACTTCCTTCTATCATAGCCTTAGAAAGCTCACCTGAAAATGATGCTTAAAACGTCAACATAATGTTGGTGAGATTCATAGGTTTAGACACACATACACTCACAAGGCAACCAGTTTACTGTGATTATAAAATATAGCTGGACAAATAAATTACAGTTATCATATAGCTACATGTATTTGCAAGTCAATAATCACACACAAAGGCAACAACAGGACGGCTCGTGTCCTTCGATCCCACAATGATTACAACAGGACGGCTCGTATCCTCCGATCCCACAATGATTACAACAGGACGGCTCGTGTCCTCCGACCCCACAATGATTACAACAGGACGGCTCATGTCCTCCTACCCCACAATGATTACAACATCAATTAGGTCGCATGCGCGAGCAACAGGATAAGCATCCTCCTAATCGAATCACATATATATCTACACAAGCAAATAATCACACATAGCATGCATACGATAACATTATAAGTCCAAGCTCTTTTGACACATACATAATCACAGTAACTTAAACAATTTAAGACAAGCATCATTCCCATCCCAAGTTAAAACAAAGTAAAAATATGAGACTATGAACTCACCTTAAACTCCGCAGCTTCCACAAAAACAATTCACAATCTATAGCACATAAAAATAATCCACATTACACAAGGTCAAGCTAAAAGCTACAACCCATGTAATACACATATGATGGATGTCTAAGACTCATATGACCCACCATGGATCTCCTAGACACCATACTAACCACTACCATAATCTAACACTCACTAAATTCCTTGCACTCTTAAAATCAGAAAACGCAGAATTTTTTGGGTACATTCGCCCACATGAAATCATGACAAATAAAGCTCAATAACTCACACAAAAAATTTACCCTGGTCTCTCATAAGCATAAAAGCTAATCCCAGAAGGCCATGGACCAATAACACACACAAGTACTCAAAAGAAAATCAAACTTGTCAACTACTCAAATTTGGATCTGAACGTACACCAAAAAGTTTTAATTAACATAAAATACTTCCACAAGTTTTTATCGCGAATCCTTTTTGTGGTAGTCTATTATAACCTAATACTTAACTATTCCAGAAGGGCTAGTCAAAATACGACTTTTACAACCACAACTCACCCTCAAACTTTTACCCAAATTCAGTCCCGGTTTGACAGCTTTGACACCTTAACAAAGAAAAATCAAAAGACCAACTTCCCGACCTTGGAATCGATCGTGGCTGGACTTTTTGGAAAGCTCTTTCATTAAACTTCAATTTAGACCTAAAATTCGTGACCTAACTCTTCACCATATGTTAATTACACTCACATCTTTACAGCACTACTTTTCTGTCCAAACCCTAACTCAATAACTAGCATGTTTTACGCTCAATTCTCTTAACCAAACATCATACTATTACTAATTATTGATCCCAACATGTTTAATAACATTAATTTACAGAAGTTAACACAAACCCTAATCCATTATATAATTATTACATGAATTATATTAATTAATCAAATAATTGAACATGTATTTTAAGAATTTTACATTGATTCTTGATTATTGCTTCACAATTATAAACCCTAATTTTATCCTCCTTCCTTTGCCTCTCTTGAATGACCAAAAACCAGTAAAAAACGTTCAAGGGGGTTTGGGTTGGTATATATATTAATTATGGATAATCCTTGGGCCTAAGAGTCATATTTGGACTCAAATTGAGTTTCCTATTTCCCCTTATCCCCTTCTAGCCCAATTTTTATATACATATATATATATTTTTTTATTTTTTTTATTAAATTAATTTATTACACTCAAAACCTCATACTTTTCATATTTTATAAACACACGTAGCTAATCCTAGCGTCTTACGCGATAAACCTCAGTTTTTACGACAAACCGGAAAATTATCATATTCAAAAAAAAAGTTTCCAAAAATAGATTTTCACCCTTTATAAATGTATAACAAATAAAAACAAACTCCTCGTAACTTGCTAATGCTCAAATACATGAACGAAGACTCGTTACGCAAAAACACAAAAACACCAAAACTTCACAAGTCATTTCTACACCACAAAGGCGATCAAAATGAACTTTCCCAAATATCAACATTACTCACTCACAAAAATAACCACGCAAAGGGATTTAGTGCTAAAACTCACCTATATCACATATATATCACTTAAATCACCTAGGACACACCAAACAAACGTCAACCGAGTCAAGATTATCAGTCAAACTGACCTGCTAAAACCACGGTTGTTACAATTTGTATTAATCCAACTTTGTTTTACTGCAACTATGAACATGAGTGGCTAAACACCTCTTGGTTTTAGCCTAGTTATGAAATTGTTATTAGTTTTCTTCGCATCTATTGTCTATTGTTTGTATACTTTCATGGCGAGTCTTGGGACACTTTAGTTCCGGTAGTGTTGAGCATTAGTAGTTCCTTGGAGGCCTGGGGAATTAACCCTAGGAACCAGGCCGATAGGGATGTGACTTGGTGATAGCAATATTACCATACATGTGCGAATTAACCCTAGGACCACCTACCGATGCGATACGCTTAAAGGAGTTAGAGGAGGTGTAAGATCTGACCATGCCGCATCTTGCTAGATTTGTCCATGTTAGTAGAGGTTCTTAATGACTCTTACATCTTTGTAGGTTCACGCCGCCCGATGAACCTTCGGCTTTACAATAGTCGGGGATAGGACAAGGTGTAGGATAGATTCAGGTGATTTAACCCTCTGATCCTGAATGAATATAACCCCCAGACGATATGATATGATGCACTTATAGAAAACTAATCATAATAATAACAAGAGTAGTAATTAGGTTAGCACTACCTCTCTTTACTAATTTCCTTCTATTTTATTTACTTGCTTTGTCATTTATATTTTCTTAGTTATTAATCTTTCAATTCATAAAACCCCTTTATACGTGACACTAGACTTAGATAAACTCCACACACATAGCTCTTGGGACGACTTGGCTTTACCATCAAACTATACCTCACACGACCGGGTACACTGCCCGATAGTGCATTAGGTAGACCTTAGGTAAATGAGACACTTTATAAATATTAAAACCTGGTCGGTAAAACCTACATCAGTTTTTGGCGCCGCTGCCGGGGAGCTATTAGGAATTTGTTTGAGTTTTTAATTTTAGTTTTATTTTCAGCACTCACGATCATTTTCTAGTTTCAGGTACCATGGGAGAAGTTGACATTGACACCCTCACACTTGAAGAGTACTTGGCTCTTGCACGAGAAGAGCAAGGGCCTAGTTTGGTTAGGCCAGCTATTGGGAATGACGTTCAGTTCGAAGTCAAGAATCAATTTATAAGGGAATTGCGGAAAGATCCATTCTTAGGGAGCAAGACGGAAGATGCTCACAAGCACATTGACAATGTTCTTTACATTATTAGTTTGTTCAACATTCCGGGAGTATCTCATGATGTGATAATGCTCAGAGTGTGTCCGATGACATTAACCGGAGCAGCCAAGAGATGGATTGATAGATTACCAGCAGGAACGGTTAACAGTTGGGCCCTCCTAAAGAAGCATTTCATCCAAAGATATTGCCCTCCTTCAAGGATGGCAAAGCAGCTTGAAGATATTCACAACTTCAAGCAAGATGGAGATGAAACATTGTACCAAGCTTGGGATAGGTACAATGACCTTTTATACAAGTACCCTACTCATGATCTCAACAAGCAATAAATTGTCAACATTTCCTACAAAGGGATCAATATCCCCACCCGCCAAATGCTGGATTCTCAGAGACCAATCCCTGGAATGACCCCTGCTCAAGCTTTAAAGGCTATTGAAGATATGGCAGACCACTCTCAAAAGTGGCACGAAGGTGGAAGTAGTAGAAGCATTACTAGGAACTTGGATGGAATCACCCTGATCACCAACAAACTCGAAAGCTTGGGGCGTGACATAAAGAAGCTCAAGGAGAATGTTAACAGTATTCAAGTTGGTTGCGAGATTTGTGAAGAACCTCATTTGTCTAAGGATTGCTCTTTGAACGAGGGCGATGGGAAAACTGAAGAAGTAAAATATGGGGAAGGTAGACCTTTACAAGGTAACGGTTATCGTACAGGACCATCTGGGTACAATCGGCCACCTTATGGAGAAAGAAGATGAAACCTTGAAGAAACCATCAATAAATATCTTGAAGATTCAAGGAAGAGACAAGGAGAGCAAGATGAATGGTTAAAAAACTTTCAAGAAGCCACTAACAAAAGCCTGGCCAACCATGATGAATCTCTCAAGAATCTTGAAGCAATGATTGAGAATTTAGCCGATAGGATCCACACGAATAACATAAAAGAAGAAGGTAAGAAAACTATTGGAGCATGCAAGGCATTTTTCACAGAAGATGATGATAGAAATTTAGGTAAGGACATTCTTTCACAAGAAAACATTAAGCCTAATGAGAAGATACCTTGCCAATTACCCAAAAAGGAGGATAGTTCAGAAAGCTTCGTGGTGCCTTGCACGATTGGTAACTATAACTTATTTGCATTAGCCGACCTGGGTTCTAGTATCAACATCATGCCATTATCCTTATTCCTATCCCTTAAACTAATGAGCCTCAGGAAGACTAGTTTGATGGTCGAAATGGCTGACACTACTAAGACGAGTCCAATCGGGATAGTGGACAATGTCATCATTAAGATCAACAAATTTTTATTCCCTACGGACTTTGTAGTCATAGACATGACTAACATTCCAAAGGAGGACCTAATTTTAGGAAGACCCTTCCTCGCCACCGCACACACCAAAATTGATGTGTTTAAAAAGGAAATATCATTCGGAGTCTACGAAGAGAGGATCACGTTTAATATGAATACGGTCTCCTCTATTTTGAATAAGGAAGAAGCTAGTTCATGCAAAGCTAATCAAGTAGGAGATTGTGGAAAACTAGAAGGGGGGTTGAATAATTTTCCCTCTTTTTCGTTTATAAAAACTTGGTTTCAAAATGTTGATTCGAATTTATTCAATTGTTTGTTTGAAAAACTTTCAATTAGAGTTTAGTATGAAAACAACCTATAATCAATATGATCAATTATATATGTGTGTTTTGGATTAGTTTTCAAAACTTTGTTTTATGAATGGAGCTTTGGTTGGTCTTTATGTGAATACGTTTTTCTTTTAAAATCTTAATACGTTTTGTATCAAATTATCTATTAAGTTAAACTCAATATGAGAAGTGTGAATAATAATCTATTAGACCATATCATATAATTATACACACAATCACAATATTAACTTGTAACTATAACACAATTAATCATCATGACAATATAAGCAACTATCAACACATATTTGCAATCATAGAAATAAAGCGATAAATGCAAGAATAAATGTAAAGAGATAAGAGAAATAAAATGCAAACCGGACACGATGATTTATAGTGGTTCGGCTACAAGGACGCCTTCCTTGCCCTACTCCACTCCCCGAGTCACCTACTCGAGAGTTCACAACACTACTCAACAAGCTCCCTTTTAGCGGAGAAAACCGTACACACCTTTGCTTACAGCGTTTAATGACACCAAGCAAAATGTCGAGTCCTAATGCTAGCTAGGACCAAACTCACGACACAACTTCGATCAATACACAACTTCTACACGACTTCACGACTTCTTCACGACTTCACGACTTCATGACTTCTTCACTACTTCACAACTTCTTCTATACTCCACTACTTATTCACACACCTACTTCTACATGACTTCTCCACACTACTACTTCTTCCCACTACTTCTTACTCATTCATTGACTCACTACTAAGTAAGATCATCTTGATCTACTTATTACATATACGTACATAACTCACAACTTCACATCAACACTAACTAGACTCTAATACATCTTTGGCTTTATAATAGGGAGGATTCTTCTCTTGCACTTTAAGTGATGAGGGATTGAATCACTTGAAACAAAGACTAATAAATTTATGATCAAAGGATTTAGAAGTGTGTTTGGAAAGGATTGAGACTGAAAATTTCATGCAAAAGGTGTAGAAAAATCGCAGAAATGAACCTGTATTTATAGGCAAACATTTCTGACAAAAGGAGCGTGCCGGCCCTTAATTGTATGGCCGGCCCCCTTAAAATTAAGGGGGCCGCCCAGACGAAAATGGCAGTTTTCTTGTCTTTTTCTGGGGAAGGTTTATCTAGTGAAATTTTAACTGTTTTTGGCTAAAAATTTGAATTCATATATTTATTATGAATTAAACATTTTCCTTTATATACCAAAAGTGTTTTTCAAAATATATAAGATGTTTATAACATTTTATAAAATTTGTAGTGTCTAAATAAAATCCCTTTGATCATAAAATGTATTAGACATTTGTTTGTACATACCTTAAGTGATTGTTGAAGCATACTCGAGACGTTGAGATGTCGAGGCTTGTTGACGTATGAATGCATAGATGAATTGTGATCACAAGTAACTTAAGCCTTTACGTTATATGTTGTAACTTACATCTTTGTCATCATCAAAACATGAAGAGGATGTTTAGATTAAATATCGTAATATTCATGCCAACAATCTCCCCCTTTTTGATGATGACAAACTATGTAAACTATAACTCATAGTAGAATGTATAAGTTACTTGTTTACACTTCTTCTCCCCCTTTTGTCGAAGCAAAAAGGTGGACTCCTATACGAGACTTCAACTAAACTTCTATTCTTGAAATAAAGAGGCGAGCTTGCATCATCGTAAGTGAAGCCTTGATCATATCAATCTCTAAAATATGACTCTAGCGAATCCATGGATCAAATAAATTGCAAACTTATAACCTGCATCAAGGGTTAGTTTCCTGCAATAAAAATATATATAGATAGGGATGTAATACACATCACCAATGCTCCCCCTTGGTGTATGCTCCCCCTTATTTGAGGCATAAAGAAATCAAGCAACGGAAGAGTGCTACAAGGCAAAGTTAGTTGAAAAAGAATGCACATATACATAATGATGATGATAGATATATGCATGACACTTATTGGGGAACAAGATATGGATGTCTAAGGTATATGGACAAAAAATATGACACATGCAATTATTGTTTTAAAAACAACAACCTTAATTCCAAAACAAATAATATGACAAACGCTTAAGACATGACAATGATTAGGACCTAATGCAAAGATTCGACCAAAAGATGCCAAAAAAAAATATATATATATACTCTAAAAGAGTTAAAGAAAAATGAAGATGAGAATGATACGTTCCTTTTAAAAAAAGAACGCAAAAAAATGAGGAAGGATGAGCGTGAATGTAAAGGGAAGATGATGACAAAGGGTTGACAATTATGGTTTAGATTAATATATCGTTTGACAAAGGTGGAGGATAGGGAATCATGGGATTTTTAGGTGTTTCGTTGGTTGACGACCGAAGGTGGATATGTGAAATGAGGTGGTGATGACTCGACAACACTTTAAGGTTAGATTTCTTCATTATGTTCTTCACTTGCTAGAAAGTGGAAATGACGCATTTCGTAATGAAATTCACTTGGATGAGGTGGTGATAACTTGAAAACACTTGAAGCTTGGATATCTTCTTTGTGTTCTTCACTTGCTAGAAAGTGGAAAGGACGCATTTCAAGAAATTCTTGACTTTTGACTACATGAACAAACATGTTTATGAGAATATGGATATGACGGTTGCCCTTTCATTTAAAGAGCGACACAAGGATGAACATGGGTTTGTGTATCATGAGAGACGGTTTAACTTTAAGGGATTTAAGTTTTGGTGGTGATGACGCACTTAGTAGAATGTAGGGAATGGTTACATGGTTGAATCTTCTTGTGAAGATGGGAAATGAGGATCAAGTGGAGATGACTAGGTGGAAGCGAAAGAGTGATGTTCAAGGAAGGAATTTCTTGGGTAGGAGGTGGTGGTGGAGACAATTGTGAGTTGATATATCCACTGATGGATGGAGTGGTGTCATCTTCATTCGTAAGGTCAATGAAGAGTTGTTTTGGTGGTATGATGACAAGTTTTTGATGGAGATGGTGGTTCTTGGTAGAGGTGACAAATGGGTGTTGATATAGTCATTGATTGATGATGTTGATGGTATGGAGGAGGTAGAGGCTCCATGAGTTGATGGTGTTTTGGAAGGTGCATTAGGAGCACTAGGAGATGAGCATTGAGGTAGTGGTGATAGAGTGTTGGCGTTATCTTGCGTTAAATCAATGAGGAGTGGTTTAGGAGGTATGATATTGATTCTTGGTTTCTTTGAGGGCATGGAAATGGTGGATGACTCGAGATTGGTAGTACAAAGGATGACTCAGTTTTGGGTGTGAGGTAGAAGGATATATGTGAGTGAGTGTGATTTCCCTTCCCAATAAATTCATGCTCATCCGAACATAGAGTGTGACACAAATAAAGACAAACCAACATGAAAACGATAATCTTGACAATGACACGAAGGATGAAGGATAGCATACAAGGAGGTTTTCCTAAAGGTGAACGGAAGGTGTTTGACATCTATATAATAATAAAGTCATGACACAAAAAATAGACATGAACAATGAGTGACATTTTAATTTGCATTTTGCTAATTAAAATACTTAAACATTTCGGATGAAATATTTAAGTTGTCACATCAACTTAGAGAGGTATTAGATTACAATCTAACTATTTATTGACAAAGGAGTGGATTGTTTGGAAGGAAACAAGATGATGAATAAGGAAGTAAGTATGCATGGAGACTCTAGGACACTTAAGATAGTTTTAAGACTAATATGACCTATCAGATTGTGACACTAAGGTTCTCATGAAATAAGGGTGTATGATCTAAAGGCAAGAAATACATACCTAGATGAATGAGACATATAGAGTTAAGCATGTAAAGGCATACAATCAAATCACATAGGAACAAACATCTTGAAACAACATATATGCGATATGCCATAAATCTAGGAATGAAAGCATCTAATGAGAAGCAAAGTTCATAAAAGTAAGCTTAGCGTTTAGTACATTTAGGAATAGATATTTAATCAAGTTGGAGAATGAGTATGAGACTATTACTAGTGGTGCTCAATTAAGGCTAAACACGACCATTTTTACGGGTTATACACACCCAACTTCTCACATAGAAGCAATTCAACTGTTAGGTTAAATTGAGTTTCTAGACAACAGGTTCTCCAGTAGTCATTCTCTTTTTAGAAGAAATTAAATTCCTAAATTTACGTATCGAAGAGTACCAAATATGAAGTTTGCTTGGTTCACTAATGCTTGGCTTAATGTGACTCAAACGTCATGTTTTTATGAAGGTAAATCTAGATGATATATATTTTATTCACGATCCCAATAGAGATGTGTTGAATGTTTAGATAAGAGTAAACAAAGAGTTTAAATCTTTTGTTCATGATTTACCGGTTGTTTGGTTTTGATGGGATATTACTTGATTTAATAAATGTGCACCTTAACATCTCTTGTGAAATGAATCTCATTAAGATTATTTATCTTAAATGAGTTTGTGATTCTCAAATGATATCAAAACTAGACATTAATATATTCTTAAACAAATATTATTTTCTATGATTTTTGCCAATGTTATATATCATACTTTAACTAGTATTTGAAAAAATAAATTTTACTTGTTTATGGATTGTGACAAGTTATTTTTCAATTCTAATAACTTATATTATTTCAAAAAGGAAAGTGTAGTGCATTATCTTGTAACACAACCATTCATGCTACAATGAAAATGAAATACATAGAATATATAGTGTGTATTATTCTTAAATATGTATTTTATCTTGAAGTGATGATTTTAAGTAGTGTGAGCAAAGTTTACATATGTTGTTAGTTTGCTCATGTTTGGTTTTTCGGATATGACACATTTATCCATTGCGTTGCAATGTAAATTACTTGAATATTTCGGACGAAAACATCCAAGTCGTCAATCCTACTTCATTGTATATTTTATGCATGTGTTAAACATGTTATTCTAATATTTGGAACACAACTATTGGACAAGTAGATTTAATATGACATTATCAACACAAGTGTGAGTTATGATCCAATGCATATTCTTTTCATCTACAAAGGATGTAAATATTTTCATATCAATCTAGTGTGATTGAGTATGTAGATTTAAGAGTATATCTTTTGTTAAAATTTGATGTAATCTTGAAACTAAACAAATAATAATCCAATTTCTTGTCCACACTAAAAAACATGTCAATTAGATTTGATGAATATATCAACCATAATTTTAATAATGAATTGATATAATATCAAGATCTTTCTTGACCCTCATAAACACTCATTTAAAATAAATAGGTATTTTGATAGTGTGTTCCATTAATCCTAAGATTATTTATGAGTGAGGTTAGTGAATGATTGAAATTTGACTTATTACTTCATGATTGTTATATGTTGTGTTTACGTGAAAGACTCTTCATCGTTACTTATAATGAACACACTTAGATTTTGAAAATACTTTTTCTTTTGTATAACTACTAATGTTTTACAATGATTCAATTTCTATTATTAAACAACTTAAGGTAAAACAAGGTAATTTGTTGAAAATATTTAAGTGTGTTGTTAAGAATAGATTAAATTGTTTGAAATATTTAGGTGACTAGATTTAACTCATTTGCAAGATGTTTGAGTAACATTAAGCCATCTATACCTATATGCAATGCAAGCATAATATTGCAATCCTAACGCAAGAAATCTAGCATAAGATCTAGTTAAGTATAAACCGGAAAACTAGCTATAAACTAATAAGGCACATATGCTTAGATATACAATTAGCTAAAATTCAAATAGCAACAATCATCTAATATATTCAATTAACAAAATAAGTTCACATAACACATAAAACACTTGTCGTCGATTTGTGTATTATATATACCAATGTTTACTTAGCTCGATTTTATTTGAAAATAAAATAGTTTCATACCCATTTTAAATTTTAACTAAGATCAATATTTTTAAAGCATAAATGCTTAATTTTTCAAAGATATACCGACTAGGAATGCCCGACTCGAAGGAAAAGGTAAAATACAAGTTTTACGTTAAAACGAGACTCAAATTTTTGACCTCTGTGTAGTATTTTGACTTTCTGACTTATTTAAGTTTGTAATGATTACTTGTAAGTATTTTTAAATGAGAGTAGACTCGATTACCTTTAAAATGCCGGGTGGCACGACTTCTACGGAGTTACGGTTATTTTTATATGATTTTTCAAAGTTTCTGAAAAAACTGCGAACAGACAGGCGGACCTCTTAAATAATTAAGGGGACCGCCTAGTATTTAAGGGGGCCACCCAGACAATTAAGGGGGCCGCCCATCTGATACTCAAAATTTCATTTAAAAAAAAATTGTTTTCTGACTTTGCTAAAAGTTGTGAAACTTTCTGAATTTGATACTGAACATATAATACTTATTTAAAGTATAATCTTATCTCGAGCTAGTATAATTAGTGTATATAACATTAAAACTAATACAAGTTAATCAACAAAATACTTTTCATATTTAATCCTCCTTAACGGGTAATTTGATACATGGATCGTACTCAATTTTTAAAACCATTTGTTTTGAAAATTTGAGCGACCTAGCTCTGGTACCAATTGTGGAAAATTAGAAGGGGGGGGGGGGGGTTGAATAGTTTTCCGTCTTTTTCGTTTATAAAAACTTGGTTTCAAAATGTTTTTCAAAATGTTGATTCAAATTTATTCAATTGTTTGTTTGAAAAACTTTCAATTAGAGTTTAGTATGAAAACAACCTATAATCAATATGATCAATTACATATGCGTGTTTTTGGATTAGTTTTCAAAACTTAGTTTTATGAATGGTGGTTTGGTTGATCTTTATGTGAATACGTTTTCCTTTTAAAATCTTAAAACGTTTTGTATCAAATTATCTATTAAGTTAAACTCAATATGAGAAGTGTGAATAATAATCTATTAGACCATATCATATAATTATAGACACAATCACAATACTAACTTGTAACTATAACACAATTAATCATCATGACAAAATAAGCAACTATCAACACATATTTGCAATCATAGAAATAAAGTGATAAATGCAAGAACAAATGTAAAGAGATAAGAGAAAGATAATGCAAACCGGACACGATGATTTATAGTGGTTCGGCTACAAGGACGCCTTCCTTGCCCTACTCCACTCCCCGAGTCACCTACTCGAGAGTTCACAACACTACTCAACAAGCTCCCTTTTGGCGGAGAAAACTATACACACCTTTGCTTACAGCGTTTAACGACACCATGCAAAATGTCGAGTCCTAATGCTAGCTAGGACCAAACTCACGACACAACTTCGATCACTACACAACTTCTACACGACTTCACGACTTCATGACTTCTTCACTACTTCACAACTTCTTATATACTCTACTACTTATTCACACACCTACTTCTACATGACTTCTCCACACTACTACTTCTTCCCACTACTTCTTACTCACTCATTGACTCACTACTAAGTAAGATCATCTTGATCTACTTATTAAATATACATACATAACTCACAACTTCACATCAACACTAACTAGACTCTAATACGTCTTTGGCTTTATGATAGGGAGGATTCTTCTCTTGCACTTTGAGTGATGAGGGATTGAATCACTTGAAACAAAGACTAATAAACTTATGATCAAAGGATTTAGAAGTGTGTTTGGAAAGGATTGAGACTGAAAATTTTCGTGCAAAAGGTGTAGAAATTTTTTAGAAATGAACATGTATTTATAGGCAAACATTTCTGACAAAATGAGCGTGCCGACCCCCTTAATTGTATGGCCGGCCCCCTTAAAATTAAGGGGGCCGTCCAGACAAAAACGGCAGTTTTCTTGTCTTTTTTTTGGTGAAGGTTTATCTAGTGAAATTTTAACTGTTTTTTGCTAAAAATTTGAATTCATATATTTATTATGAATTAAACTTTTTCCTTTATATACCAAAAGTGTTTTTAAAAATATATAAGATGTTTATAACATTTTATAAAATTTGTAGTGTCTAAATAAAATCCCTTTGATCATAAAATGTATTAGACATTTTTTTGTACATACCTTAAGTGATTGTTGAAGAATACTCGAGATGTTGAGATGTCGAGGCTTGTTGACGTATGAATGCATAGATGAATTGTGATCACAAGTAACTTAAGCCTTTACGTTATATGTTGTAACTTACATTTTTGTCATCATCAAAACATGAAAAGGATGTTTAGATTAAATATCGTAATATTCATGCCAACAGAGATGAAATCTCCCCGATGCTTCAAATCTCCGATGATGTGTTCTCCTATACAACCCCATTGTGCTCTAAGTATGAGCAAGAGGTTAACTCATGTCCTGATGACGAATCTTTTTGGGATGACACTGATGAAGAGGATAAAAGATTAGAAACCGGGGATGAGGAAGGAGGACCGGTGACTGTTGCAGCAAAACTTCACTGTTGCGAACCTTCAACAACTATAGTCGACGGGACGAAAATTACTCTTCCTACTTGTGACCCCCTTTTCAAGTATTGTAATGGAGGGGGAATGTTTCGGATTTGGAGATTAAAGAAGGAAGCTAAGGTTTGGTAGTGTTTTGAAGATGAGTGAGTCATTACTAAAACATGGTTTCAAGTCCATTTCATGAACTCCAAGTTAAACGAAATGGTGGAGTGGACGGTTCACTACTGTACACCTGCTATGATGACATATCAAGGAACAACCCAAGCTTGGCCTACTTGTGACCCCTTTAAAAAAGAATGTGATGGTGGAAGGACTCCCGAAATCAATCTAGCCAAACATAGCGAATGGGCATGTTTTAATTCACACAAGAGAAATCTAGTAGGCTACCATGGGATATCATTCCAAAATTGGGTTAAGGTTAAATTCGGGGATAGACAATTAAATAGGCAAGTAGAGATACAATATCGTGACGAATGGGTCAAGGCTAACTTTTTAGTCGAAGATCGGCTTAGCATGACGCCATATATAGCTCATAATGTTTGGGACCATCCATCAACCTCTTGGAACAAGGGAAAGGGCAAGCATGCCCGAGAACCCACTTGAAAGCCGTGGCAGTGAGTCTAACTTAAAGACTCAATAATAAACAAAAGTGCTTTTTCGGGAGACAACCCGAATTATCCTTTTCATTTTATTTTACTTTATTTTGTTGGTTTGGTATGCTTTGTATTGATAATTTGCAGGTCCTAGAGGAAGCTTTGCATTGGGGAACTAATTTTTGGACTTTGGAACCAAGAAAAATTCCCCAGGACTTAGCTACGGCGTAGCTCCTACCATGACTACGCCGTAGCAACCCCCAGGTGTCATTCTGGAAACTTTTTGCAACTACGGCGTAGCAACCCAATTCAGCTACGCCGTAGCTACCTTCTGAACCTTAAAAAGCTTTTTATTTTTACAAATCATCACTTAAACTTGTATTAGTTTTTAAATGAACTTTTTGGGTGTGTTCCCTGTAAACCCTCACGAGACTTCACTCGTCCACTTGGGATACCAAGTGGTTTAAAAGGCTTGTTACATACGCTAAATGCAACCGTGATTCCTACGAAAGTGAGTTAGGTTTTTATTTTTATTTTTCTTTTTTTAGGTTTTATGCTTTTGGTAGTTGTGCGATTTCAGGGAATTGAAGTTTGCTCATTAGGCGAAAAGAAGGCACATTTTTCAACATGATCCTTCAATCATTTTCAAGAGCAAAATTCAAGGAAGTTCTCGTTCTAATTCTACCTTTCCTCTTTATATTTATTTTGTGTACAAAAGGGACTTTGTACAACTCAAGTGGGGGTACGGGAGTAGAATTATTTACTTGAACTTTATGTTGCCCTCATTTTTTCTAGTTTATTTTGAAAAATTATGCCAATTTTAAACTTTTGACATGTTTTTTCGAACCTAACTAGAATAGACCTTAGCCGAGCACATTAACCCTTAATACCATGGTGAGGTTTAGCCTATTTCAGTTTCCCATGTTTTACCCCAAATCCACCTAAATTATGAGTGTGCCGGTAGTTTGTAAACTTTAGAACTTGGCCTTTACATCATTTTGAAACCATAGACGAGTAGTGTATTGAGATTTCTTAATACATTTGGAAGAAACTTTTTAAGAAGGCAATATTTTAGGATTATCACCAAAATAACCTTTATGTGTATGTTTATCGATTAGTCACATTGACTATTCTACCCCCGTGTTAAACCCTTTGTTGCACTCACCTTTAGTGCAAGATACCCCTAGTTACACCCTTTTGAGCCTATCCTTTCGTTTCTTACCCATATTATCGTTTCGATACACCTATACACCTTAGCCTACCGTGTAGTCTTGGTTTATGGTTGGGAAGTTGCCGCTTGTTCTAGTTCGAGGTTCAAGTCAAGAGATCCAAGAATCACACCTACGTTGAAGACAAATCCTTGAAGATCATGAGAAACCCACTTTTGTACATGTATAGGTCATCCCAAGTGGGGGGATATATTTATTTCTTGTTATTGTTATGATAAAAAAATGTAAATTTCCGTATGTAGATATGTTATCTGTGGTGCAACCTTGTATAGCACCGTATTATGAGCTTTGAAAGAATTAGTATCGAAGAGTGCACTTCGGTCATATTTGAAGAATGAAGTTGTTGGTTCTTAATCACCAACATGAAGACCAAGTGTGGTGCCCATCATGACGTCCACTAATGGCACGCACTTGTTACATGATCCAATTTTTGCGTTTTGAAGCTTGGACTTTGGATGAACAGCAAGTGGTAGCAACTCGGTTATAAGCTAAGACTATTTGCTTTCTTTTTCCTTATACACTATTATTGTGCATCCTATGTCTTATCCTACCCTTTTAGTTGTGAATCATGCTTAGGTTAAGGATTTGAGCAGTCATTGGTGTCTTGCCCGGTGTTCCGGTCATGTACCATTACCTTTGTCGCCTTTGCCGTAGTATGTTAGTAACAAAACTACACCCAAAAGCCAATCATATGTGTTCACCCAATATTGCCTTTAAAAATAGTTTTGACCTTAGCTCTAATGGTAGAGATTTGTGTAACTGCCAAGCCTATGATAGAATACATTCTATGACTGTGCATTGAGTGATCACCCCGAAATTAACACTTAGATTAGGAGAGAGAGATGAGTGTTTGTTCCACTTCGGGAGGTGTTCGGCATTGAAATATTCTAGCATAGGAAGTTTTTAGACTCATATTTTCCAGTTTCTTGGGAAATATCTTTTAAAAAAATTATTTTAATAAGGTCTACTTGAGGGCAGGTAGAGTTCAAGTGGGGGGATATTTGTTAACGTCAAATTTACCCATGATTTAAGTGTTAATTTCCCCTTATTTGCTCATCTTTTCTATTCATATGTAGGATTTATACTCTTATTTGTTTATATTCTAGTTTCAGGGTAAAGATGAGCAAAAGAACGAAGAAACGCATAAATGGAAGGACTTAAGTGAATATACATGGAAAAAGTGGATTCTGCACTAACTACGGCGTAGAGGTTCATCTACCTATGCCATAGCGAAGATTTATGTAGACTACGGCGTAGCTCATTCCATGACTACGGCGTGGAGATTTGTTAAAGGGCACTACGGAGTAGCAACTCTCCACCTACGGCATAGACCCTAATTTGAGGCAGTAAAGAACTCATGAGGCCAAAGAGAAAGTTACGGCGTAGTAACCCTAGCAACTACACCGTAGAAGCATCCAATGAAGAAACTACGCCCGTAGCACTTGATCAAGCTATGGCGTAGTCCAGATTTAGAAAGGCTAGCAACTCAAGCAGCTACGCCATAGCAAAGTCGGGCCTATAAATACCAGCCCTATGAGTTTATTCATTAACTTTTCACCACACAGAAGTTGGGAGAAACTCAGGGAGCAGGAGGAACAAAGTTCTAGCCACATAGAAGTCATTTTCAAGGGAGGATTCACACACCAATCATAAGTTTATCATTTCCTTTGTCTTGTATTCGATTCATGTTTACATTTGTATTAATCCAACTTTGTTTTACTACAATTATGAACATGAGTGGCTAAACACCTCTTGGTGTTAGCCTAGTTATGAAATTGTTATTGTTATGATTTAGTTTTCTTCGCTTCTATTGTCTATTGTTTGTATACTTTCATGGCGAGTCTTGGGATACTCTAGTTCCGGTAGTGTTGAGCATTAGTAGTTCCTTAGAGGCCTGGGGAATTAACCATAGGAACCAGGCCGATAGGTATGTGACTTGGTGATAGCAATATTACCATACATGTGCGAATTAACCCTAGGACCACCTACCGATGCGATACGCTTAATAGAGTTAGAGGGGGTGTAAGATCTGACCATGAAGCATCTTGCTAGATTTGTCCATGTTAGTAGAGGTTCTTAATGACTCTTACAACTTCGTAGGTTCACGCCGCCCGATGAACCTTCGGCTTTACAATAGTCGGGGATAGGACAAGGTGTAGGATAGATTCAGGTGATTTAACCCTTTGATCCTGAATGAATATAACCCCCAGACGATATGATAGGATGCACTTATAGAAAACTAATCATAATAATAACAAGAGTAGTAATTAGGTTAGCACTACATCTCTTTACTGATTTCCTTCTATTTTATTTACTTGCTTTGTCATTTATATTTTCTTAGTTATTAATCTTTCAATTCATAAAACCTCTTTTATACGTGACACTAAACTTAGATAAACTCAACACACATAGCTCTTGGGACGACCTCGGCTTTACCATCTAGCTATACCTCACACGACCGGGTACACTGCCCGATAGTGCATTAGGTAGACCTTAGGTAAATGAGACACTTTATAAATATTAAAACCTGGTCGGTAAAACCTGCATCAGGTACTGTTTCTAGTATAATTTGAGACTTTGTCGTATTCTTCACTTTTTGGCTCCAAAAACGTCTAAAATGCTTCCTTTTCCAGATTTCCTCAAAAAGTACCTAAAATGACAAAAGGAACGATTTAAGGCAATATTTGATCATATAATCATGATTTAAGGCTTAAATGACCCTTTAAAGCGTAACACTTTTCATCTCATCAAATACCCTTACACTTGGGATTTGCTTGCCCTCAAGCAAATGAGCTTTTATTCTAATAAAAATACAAGTTAGGGGTCATTTAACATTAATATAAAAGTAATTACAACAAATAATCATTCCACCTTAATCAAAATAAGCACGGAAATCATACACTAGCACCTCACAAATAGTGTTTGGATACTCTCATCTCTCGGGTGTTATAAACCTATATAACTAATGGAAATGGAAAAATATCACTCACTACCTGTCATTGCAAATAGATTACCATAGGCATGGGAAAGGATCAAAAACCTCTTCCACTAGGCGTAAGCACCTAAGATAAACTATCAAAAAGGGCTTTTCAAGGGTTATAATGTTGTGTGCAGGGATATAGAAAACACGGTTTTGTTGGATAAGGGATATTTTACTGGTGGCAAGTCAATTGTCTTGGTCAATTACATGTACAATGAGGCGTTGCTAAGCCAAGACTCGACTTAAGCTAATCATAAACTAACATAAACTTGAAATAAACATAAAAGGAAACGGAATGGTAGTCCGTATGTTTTTTTTATTATTTTTTATTATTTTTTTTTGCATACACTCTTACCCTGCCATCCAAAATAATACATCATAGGGGCCTCGGTTCTCCCCTTACACTTGAACTTTTACATACTTTACATGTAACTAATCTAATGACTCGAATTAAGATAATCAAAACACTTGGAGTACTTTAAAACATTTTGCACATATGGGGGTAATAATTGATGTTCTTTCCCATTACTTCATATCATTAGTACTTTACCCATGAGTCCCAATCGTCCCAAAACAATATGTACAAGATATGAATCGACTTAGCAACCATGTAATCAATTAGATAATTAACTAGGGTTTTACACAAATAACAGTAATGCACTAAAGATGAGTGCATACAAGGAAGGCTAAGGCGGTTTGGTTGTACATTTGGGGTGGATTGTAAACAAATTCTATCTTTAAGTAATATGCTTAAAGTTAGAAATGAAAAAAATAGGCTCTGAGGGGTGTACTAGGGGTATCGTGTACTAAAATTGAGTACATCGCAAAGGTGTGGGAGAATTACTTGACCAATGAAGTCAATGTAATTATATAAAACACATGCATAAAAACATGGGTTATCCTAATGCCTCTTATCATATAGTAAATCTAACTACACGAATGTAGTCTCACTTGTGGTCTCAGAATGAATCACTAACGCAAGTTCTAGAATCTAAGTGCTACCGGTACACTCATAAGCACTAAGGCTTTTCCTAACAAGTCTAGGGGTGAACCTCACCTGTATAAATTCAGTAGATCACTTGCACGAGTCTTTGACGCTTCAACTAACGGATGGTAACTAGTGCACTTCTTGGATAGCTGGCACGTTATTTGCACAACAGATGGTCACCAAGTCATACACTAGATGGCTGGCATGTTAGTCAATTAATCTAATACTCAGATGGTCACTACTTTATTCATAATTTTTTTTGAGTGGTACGGTTTTTGTGCTAGTCGTATAACTGCTATCCATGAGACGCTTATTAAGACTAAAGTTTCACTCCTATATGTTGCAAAAAATTTTAAATTTGGTGCTAAAATTGCCCTAACAAATATTTCTCTCAGTTTTATTACACATCTACTATTAAACAAACAAAAATCAAGTGTCATGGTATTCTTTAAGGTATCTTCATTTACCCCCCCCCCCCTTACACTTAAGCTGAACATTGTCCCCATTGTTCAATTAAAAAATGTAAAAGTAAAGAAAATGAAAGAATGAAACAAATACTCCCCTGATTCGTTCGGTATGGATAATGCGGTAACATGGTTGAATCCTCCTCCAAGAGAATGTAACAACTTCAATATTAAAGCAACGCCAAAAACTTGAAACTTGATGCTCAAAGACTTGACCATCCATGTACATCTTCTTGTCCAATATAACCTGTTAAACCTGAGAAAACAAACAAGAAAACCTAGCGTAACATCGGCGGTAAAATCTATATAAAATAAAATCCTAAAAAGCAAATAAAGATATAATGCTTGTGGAATGAATGTTTGCAGATTCCTGGAGTTTATAAGTTAAAGATTTAACAAAACTTTACAATTCCGGCAGCAAAACAAAACTTGCAAAATTTTTCAGAAAATTTGTACCTGACGTCGTCTGGCTTTAATTGCTGACGCCGTCAAAATTGATGTGACAGAAATTTTATGTTTAGTTTCCGGAAAATTTCTAGAAAAAACCTATACCTTAATTCCTGGAATTCCTGCAAAATATCACTATGACTCGATACAAGCATTTGAATCAAACAAGTACTAATATGTATGTCTATATCTCATTGTTATTGTTCATGTTCAATTCATTCTTTAAAAACAAATTTGGATTTCCCTTGCACTTATCTTTTGCAAAATACCTTTATACGTAATTAAGACGAAGTCAAAAACAAAATAAAGCATTTTCACAATTTTATTTGAAACATGAATTATAAACAATAGAAATAAGAAAACACATATGGAAGCAAATGAAACAAACAAACAAACAAGCAAACAAATAAAAAGCTTGGGTTGCCCAAGAAGCGCTTTTCTTTATTAACGAGTCTTGTAGCTAGACTCAAAGTCACGCCTATTACGTGACCTCATCATTGGTCACGGTCTCTAGGTCATCCTCTGGTTTGGTCTTATATTCCGGACCTAGTTGAAGCATTCTTCGTAGAAGACAAGTATTTTTTTCATTACATAGTCTACTCCTCCACGTCTATCCTCATCATTCCTATAGTAGACTGCTTGCTTATGCTCCTTCTCAAGGTCTGATAAAAGCCTGTATTGCTCTATCTTATATGGCATTTGGTAAGCTATCTCATCGATTTCTTCCATGAACCTAACTATCCCTAAGGACGGGTTATAGTTCATTTTAGAGACTTCAACAAATGGCTTTCCAAGCACTACTTGAGTTAGGCAACTATCTATTACCGGACGAATATCCTCTACAATCACAAAGTCGGTAACGTACGTGAAATTTCCTACAAGAACATGCAATCCCTTAACTCTTCCTACAAAGTTACTCATCCAACCCGTGTTGGAAAATATCCTACGTCCGAGTTGCTTCTTCATTTTCCAATTATAATGGATCCTAGTCATAATGTTTATGGGAGATTTAAGATCGATGTAGGCTTTCCACACATGCACATGCCCAATGTTGCATGGTATATTGATATTAGAGGGATCGCTCGCTTTGATGATTGGTGAACCTAGGACGTATGGTGTCTTGGGGTCATCAAATAAATCCCTATGGTATGCACGTTTGTCCTTGGTAGGTAACCTATCGAAGTGGTTCTCTACATTTTCTTCTTCCTCTACCTTTTCTTCCTCAAATTCCTTGACCTCATTCTTAGATTCACTATCCATTCCAACTTCATCTTTATCATCTTCTTCCCTATTTTTATCGATTGGCTTAATAGTGACAACATTGACAAAGTGGACGTGTTCGGATGATGATGGGTCCTTAATTTGGGTTCCGCTACTAGTGTTCCTAGTGTCCTTATTCGGTGTGGTCAACACTTGGTTGTTAAGAGCTTTCAACAAGTTGTCAATTTTATTGGTCATCTCCGTTTGTTGTTGATTGAATTCGGATTCAAACTTAGCTATACGAGCTTCTTGAGATGCCATAAATTTAGACATCAATCCTTCAAAATTGTTGGTACTACCATAGTTGCTGGAAGTATTGTTGTTGAAAGTACGGTTTGAGGATGAACCGTTTGATTTGAAACGATTAGGTGGATTGGAAGAATTGTTTTGAGGTGTGTTTTGGTTTTGTTTCCACCTAAAGTTTGGGTGATTTTTCAAAGAGGGGTTGTATGAATCACCGTAAGGGTTTGGCTCTGGTTTGAAAGTGTACCACTTATCTCCCACTCCATCGGTATACGAGGATGCGTAGTCCACAAAAGCTTGTTCGGGGAGTTCACATGAAGAAGTGATTTTGTTCACTTGGTCCTCAAGTTCCATGATCCTACGGTCGGGAGTGCTAGAATTATTCATAGGCAAAGATATTGCCTTGACCGTTTTGTTCAAATCACGGGGATCACTCCAACTTTCGTTGTCACAGAGAGCAAGATCTTCTATGAGTTCCCATGATTCTTCCGCACTTCAATCACGAGCTTACCACCGGCCGCTTGGTCAATGGTTTGCCTCGTGGAGAGATTGATGTGGTCATAGAAGATTTGGACTTGGAGCCAAAGATCTATGCCATGATGAGGGACTTTTTGAAGTAAGTCCTTGAAACGAGTCCATGCTTCGTAAATATTTTCGCCTTGATGTTGTTGGAACATCAAGATGTCATTCCTTAACTTTGTGGTTCTTCCTGGTGGGAAAAATTGAGCAAGGAAACGAGAAGTGAGATCATCCCATGATGTGATGGATCCCGCGGGTAAACGCTCAAGCCATTGACTAGCTTGGTCACGTAGAAAGAATTGGAAGAGACGCAATCGGGTCGTCTCTCGAGTTTCAACATCAAGGTCTATGGAATCTACGATTTTATGAAAATCCTTGAGGAGTTGATTTGGATCTTCGGAACGAAGTCCATGGAATGCACATCCGCTTTGCACCAACCGGATGGTTTCGGATCGCAAAGGAGACACATTGTCTCCTTGAGTGAGCTCAATGGTGTTTCGATAGCCTTGGTAGCTAGGACGGGAGTACTCTCCTAAAGTGCGGGCTCTAGGAGGTTGGTTTGGTTGTGGTGGGTTTTGTGGTGGGTTTGCGGGGTAAATGATATTACCACCTTCTATGATGTCGGATGGTAATGGTTACGAACAAAGGAACAAAGAAAAAGATAGACTAAAGAAAACCTATAAAAATAAAAATAAAAATCTTACTTGAAAGGAATCTAATGAGTAGACCTAATAAAAATAAAATTCAACCTAAACAATAACTATTCCCCGGCAGCGGCGCCAAAAACTTTGATGCGATTTGGATTGTTAGGCAAAAGTTTTACTTCTCAAGGGATCTTGAGAAGCTTTCAATCCCCGCCAGGCAAGTGTACCTGTCCGATGTAGTATAGTGTAGTGGTAAGTACCAGGGGATTGATCGTTCTCCACTGGGAATACTGTTCGTTAGGATTGAAAATGATCTAAACTAGGTCTAGAGGTGAGGGATGATTCTTTTTGTATTTTTATTTTTAATGGAAAGCAAGTAAAATCTCGGTTTTGAAGGAGTGGGCGGAATTAGTTGCTAGCCAACTAACCCAAATAACTATAAATGCAATAACAATAAAATAATAAGAAAATAAATGTGAGAAAAACTAATATGGAGAAAAAACGTGTTTACTTAGGTTTTACTACTACCTAGCTATCTTTCATTGATTGATTAGTTTGTTACAATTGCGTGGATGACGGGTTGTATTCCTTAATACCATTCGTGGGGGCGTGTACGTCCTTCCCCAACTCTATAAGATCCTATCTCTTCCTATGACGACACGTTAAGTATCCTATCATGGCCTCATTAATATTCTCTTATGCATTAAACACAACCAATTAATCGTAGTACACATCCGATTCATGTTTCTTAAGACATCAAGCAAGTTACCAATAGGAAATTAGCTAGTTTTCTTAAGCCTAACATTGATATCATTCATCCAACAACAATTAATAACAAACCATCAATCAATAATCAATAGCTAGGTTTCATTACATCTAAGCAAACACAAACAAACCTAGCCTAGCATGTTAATGTAAAGACAAGCATAAGATAGAATCAAACAACACATAGACATATTGAATAATTAATGAAAGACTTATCTTTAATTAAGCATGGATGAAATAAGGGTGGAAAACCCTTACAAAGAGTGTAAAATTCGACCTAGGGTTTATCCCTAGCTTCTTCCAAAAGTTCTCCCTAAAATTCCACACATAATGAATGAAAATTAGAAAAGTATATATAGATTTCATAGCTTGACAGCGTCACGTTATAGCCCTTGACGCCGTCAACTCGCCGCCAAACTAACTCTCGGATTGCCTAGATCCATCTTTGACGCCGTCACCTTGTAAATTCTTCTGGGCTGTCTCCTTTTACTCCAACACGTGATTGCCTAGGCGTCATAAGGGTGATGCCGTCACTCTTTAACCTCCATATTCTTTCTGGCGTGTCTCGTGTAAACTTCATATCTACCTCTTTGTCAACTCACGACGCTGTCACATAGAAAGTCGTGACGCCGTCAGTTACTGTTTCCAGCATAAATTGAGACTTTGTCGTATTCTTCACTTTTTTGCTCCAAAAACGTCCAAAATGCTTCCTTTTCCAGATTTCCTCTCAAAAGTAGCTAAAATGACAAAAGGAACGATTTAAGGCATTATTTGATCATATAATCACGATTTAAGGCTTAAATGACCCCTTAAAAGCGTAACACTTTTCATCTCATCAAACATGGAAGAAAAGAGGCTATGAAAGCTTTTCAAAAGCTGTGAAATTCATCCTAGGGTTTGAGTCTCCAAAGTGCCACACCAATGAATGAAAAATTAAAAAGTATATATAGATTTACAAAGCTGATGGCGTCAGGTTATAGATCCTGACGTTGTCAGACCACCGTGATTAGGGTTTCTTGTTGTGCAAGTCGACTTTCTGACGCCGTCATACAATGTCTTCTGACGCCGTCAGGTTGAGTTCTAATGCCATCATGCTTTAAGCCTTCTGAACCGTCTTTTATAACTTTAACACTAGACGTCCTTCATTTAGTTACACCTGACGTCGTCAGGTGTAACGTCTTCAAAAGTTCACTGAGGCGACGTGTGTTAATTTCCAAGCTCCAGATTCTTCAAGTGATGGCGTCACCTATTAAGGCGTGATGCTGTCAGGTGTATTTCATGATAGGTTTTTTGCAACTTTGCTGTTTTCTTCACTTTTAAGCCTAAAAACTTCAAAAATGCTCCAAATTCCAGAAATCACGTCCCAAGTATCTAAAATACAAAAAGAAATGATTTGAGGCAATATTCGATCATATAATCACGATTTTAGGCTTAAATGACCCCTTAAAAAGGTATCAAATAAATCCTTATCATATACCAATTTCAAGTCGAGGAGCAGTAGCAGTATAGCTTCCTCCCTTTTTATTGACTAGTTAGGGTACATTACTTTCAGCCATGGTAGGATCTTAATTTTAAAAACATTTTGAACAGGTTATGAAACTTGTTTTATAAATCAAACCGCTCTGACACCACTTGTTGTTCCCTTTACACAATTAGAATTAAAAATATAGTTAATCTAATGGTGTACCATGGAAAAGTAATGATGTTCTTTGATAAACATAAGAACTAAACGTAAAAGTAAATAGACAAGAGTTTTTCAACATTTAAATTCTTATTAGAAATTAATCAAATAATCATTGAATTGACAAGTGTGGTAATTCTCCTCTCTAAACTTAAGCTAAGCTTAAGTATAACTATGCTAACCAATTGAGCTTTCTCAGGGACTTAATTGTCTTGGAGGAGTAGAAAGGTTTGTGGAAGCTAAACTTTTTCTACACAAACTTGTCAACCTTTCTACTCCAATATATGATCATATTTATACTAGTACGAGGTTGCTGTAGGTGAGGTTAGGTGAGTACGTGTCACGATTCCAATGGATGATTTACACAAAGGTATATCTTTCACTTAATGTACAAATACTGGGAAACGTTCCTTCTTTGCTTTAGTGAATAGTGCAGGCAACTGTTCACTACTTTTATCACCAACTTGTACTTGATTTGACTAGACACTAAAGTTTACTTTATCCTGCTCAAACATATTAGTGAAAAATCTCACCTAATCTTCAGTCCAAGGTCTTCGATCTTTAATTTTTTGATCTTCATAGAGGAGGACGAGATTAGGGAATCACCGAGCTATTGTCATCACTCGTTGATTCCATCACCTTTTCTTTAGCTCAAGTATCATTTACTGAGTTTTGCCTCACTAACTGGAAAGCCTTTCTTTATTAGACTTTTCCTGAGCATCTTGAAGATGACTCACTGAATGACTGTTCACTCAGTGACTTGATTGTGTTTACAGGTTTGTAACACTTGGATATTTTTCTATCCAAATCCTAGATTAAGGATGTTTAGGAAAGGAGTGGACCCAAGAATTTACTCAAAAACTGTAAAAACTAGAAGGGGGGTTGAATAGTTTCACTGTTTCTAATTACTTGTAAAAATATTTTGCCGCTTTTAGGTCTGGTTAAAGTTTCTTTTACAAACTTGTTGAATTTTACTAGTTATGTGATATCTTCCAAACTAGTAATGAAAGTAATATGCAAGTAAAGTAAGGAGTAAAGAAAGATCACAACCAAAGAGACGCCGAGATTTATAGTGGTTCGGCACGAAGCTCACTCTTCGTCCTACTCCACTCCCCGAGTACCACACTCGAGAGTTGTCAATCACTATATCAACACACTCCTTCCGGCGGAGCAATCCGTACACAAGATTACACCAAGTTTACCGACACTAAGCAGAATGTCGAGTTCTAATAGTCGCTAGAACCAATCTACTCCAAGGCCCACGTGGCCACATGAACAAGCACTCTTGTCCTTCTTAGATCGATATACAATCCAAGTCTTCACACGAACGAGCACTCCCGTTCACTTGAATCTTCACACTAGAACTCCACTAAGTTCTAGTCTTCACACCATAACACACAACTATTACAATACCTATTCTAGATACAACACTTCTTGGACTTACACCTTTGTCCAAGTTCAAGCCTAACATAACTAGTCACGACTCACACACAAGTCGGATTTACAACATATATAAATTATAGAGTTGGAGGAAGAAGAGAATAGTAACACTTGTTACATTTATGTGTGGAATCTTATAACATCTCGATTCTTCACAACTTCGAGAGTTCTTCTCTTACACTTAGATATAGAGGAGGAGGAAATCACTTATAAACATATACCGACATTTTATAGTGATCAAAGAAGGGAGAAAGGAAGAACATAATGTTTTTGTGCAATGAGGATTGTTTTACTGAGAAGGAACAGTTCAGTATTTATACACGCCAGGAGAGGGGGTGATGGTCCCTTAAACATGTGACGGTCCTTTATCACTAAGGGACCATCAGTCCATTTAAGGGACCGTCCTGACAGACGCTCATCTTTTTGTCCTAACGTGGTGAACGTTTATCTGGTGAAGACTTATCGGTTTTGGGGGGAAATATAGCTGTGATAACATTTGAATTTGAATTTATTTTCTTAATAAAACATTTCTTTAAAAACACAAAAATACTTTTTGTGAAAACTGTTTTGTCATACATAAAAATGTAAGTTTTGAAGAAAATAAAATCTTTGATCACTTAACTAATCACTTATTATTGTGTTATGAAGTCCATAACTTAATGTACATGCGAATAAAAAATTCACAAGTGTATGGGTTAACATGCAGCGTACTGCAAATACCATATCAAGGAGTCAAGAGTCTTGGCTCCAAATTTGTTAAACGCGCACAATGTGCATTGTTGCGTATCCATCGTGGGATGCGCATTGAACTTACTCCAACGTCTTGAGAGTAAGGTGTTTAACAAGGATACGTGATCCAATGTTGATGGGTTTGCAACCCTCTTACTCAACGAGTTATTTAGTAGGTTTACTCATCCTTTTACCATCGTGGGTTTTAATAAATGCATGCGCGCCATGTAGGCAAAAAGATAAATCAACAATAATGAGACATAAATAAGATGTAAACAATAAAATTAAATGTGTCGTGGAGTTAGCTAGAAACCGCGATATTTGATTAATTCTTGCAAGTTTTTGGAAAAAGAAAAAACATTTGCCTAAACAAAACAAAATGTAAATACACGGACATTTATTGAGCACTTACTAAAGTGCGGAGGTGTCTGTGCATGGGCTTAGCCTTTCCTAAAGATAGCATCTCTTGAGATTGCAAATATTCCATGTGCGTTGTAGCTCACGGCCATCCATATCACACAGCTTGTATGCGCCTTTTCCTAGTGCTTCTGTGACCTCATAGGGTCCTTCCCACTTTGGTCCAAGTTTTCCTGTATCTTCTGCGTGGCTTGCATCATTAGCGCGATATACAAAGTCGCCTGGTCTGAATGAGGTGCTTCTGACTTTAGCATCATAGTATCCCTTCATCTTTGACTTAGCTCTTGCCTCACATATAGCTGCACGTTCGCTCCTTTATTCCAATAGATCCAAGTCTATACGTTGCTCGTCGTCATTGTTTGTGACATTAACTTCCGCCGTACGAATAGTTGGCATCCCAATTTCAGCTGGTATGACAGCTTCTGTCCCATAGACAAGAGAGACGGGTGTGTCTCCAGTGCTAACTTTGATTGTCGTGCGGTGCGCCCATAAGACGTGCGACAATTCATCCACCCATCTTCCTTTGTGTTTGTCACGACGCGCTTTAATTCCTTCACCCAGACTACGATTCGCGCGCTCAACCAAACCATTGGTTTATGGGTGCTTAACTGACGCAAAGTGTTGTGTAATATTTAGTTGCACGTACTAGTCTTTGAACAGGTTATCACAGAATTGTTTTCCGTTGTCCGAAATGATTTCTCCAGGTAGTCCAAAGCGGCATACAATGTTCTCCCAAACAAATCGTTTTAATTGATTGCCTGTGATTGTTGCCACTGCTTTTGCCTCAATCCACTTAGTGAAGTAGTCTACAGCCACAATAAGAAATTTCAGTCCCCCTGCTGCAACAGGGAAGGGGCCAGCGATATCGATGCCCCACTTATAGAATGGCCATGGAGAAGTGATAGGCGTTAGCTCTTGTTGTGGTTGGCGCGGGATGGGTCTATGAACTTGGCAATCGCTACATTTCTTTATCATATCCCGCGCATCACGATGCATAGTAGGCCAATAATATCCTGACCGCAAGGTTCGTGCTAGAACGGACCGTGGTCCTGAGTGCATACTGCATGAACCAGCGTGGATCTCTCGGAGTACGTAATCTACCTGAAGAGGTCCAACGCATCGGAGCCATGGTTGTAGAAATGAAAGTCGATATAGGATACCATCTCGAAGTTAAAACCTCTGCACTGTGCGCCGTATCCGTCGAGCGTCCTTCTGGTCATGGGGTAGTATACCCTTACTTATGAATTCGATGATAGGGGTTATCCATGTAGGATCCTGCTCTTCTATCACTATAGATATCTCCATCTCCGAGATGGATTTGTTTTTCAGAGTCTCCTCCAATACTTGTTTTGATAGGTGCGCAAAGCTTGTAGATGCAATCTTGCTTAGTGCATCCGCTTTCCTGTTTTCTCCTCTAGGAACTTGTTTAATGGTGAACCTGTCAAAACCCTGGATTAGGGACTTGGTCTTATCGAGGTATTGGACCATGTTATCCTCTTTAACCACATATTCGCCCAACACATGATTAGCTACTAATCGGGAATCGACATTTGCTTCTAGGTTGCATACACCCATTCGAGTTGCAATGCATAATCCAGCAATTAGAGCTTCATATTCTGCCTCGTTGTTCGTGGCTGTGAATTCAAAATGCAGTGCGTAAGTGAATTCCATTCCTTCTGGGCTGGTGAGGATAAGGCCTGCGCCTGACCTGTCCACGCACGAAGATCCGTCCGTGAATAGGACCCACGGTTCCTGTAGTTCTACCTCGCGTCTTGAAGGTGGAGCATGAGTATTTGGTTTCTCAATGATGAAGTCTGCTAGTATCTGCCCCTTAACCGCAGTGCATGGTCTATAAGAGATGTTATGCTCGCTTAGCAACACACTCCATTTTTGTAATCGCCCCGATGCGTCGAGTTTGGAGATAACTTGCTTGATAGGTTGGTCTGTGATTACTGCTATTGGGTGTGCTTGAAAGTATCTGCGCAGTCTTTTAGCTGCGAATACTAATGCCAGGACCAACTTTTCCATTGCGGTATAGTTAATCTCTGTTTTCTTAAGTGCTTTGCTTACAAAATATACCGGTGTTCGTACGGAGTTCCTATCTGTCAATAGCACCGCACTGACTGCTCCATGAGTTGCAGACAAGTACATAATCAACTCTTCCCCTGGTCGGGGTGCGACTAGTGTTGGAAGCGCTGCTATATGTTGCTAAAGCTATTGAAAAGCTTCTTTCGCTTTCGCAGTCCAACGAAAGTCTCCCTTTTTTGTACACTTCTTGAGTGTTTTAAAGAGAGGAAATGACTTATCCGCTGATTTGGACAGGAATCTGTTCAACCCGGCTAGTTTTCCATTCAGGGACTAGACTTCTTTCAACGTGCGTGGTGAAGGGAGTTGGATGACAGCCTTTGTTTTTTCTGGGCATGGCTTAATGCCATCAGGCTCTATCAAGTATCCGAGGAACATGCCTTCTGTAGCACCAAAAGTGCATTTCTTAGGATTTAACTTCATGTTGATCTTTCCCAGCGTCCTAAATGTTTCTTCAATGTCGCGTACCAACTCATCTTCGGTATGGCTCTTTATGACAAGTTCGTCAACATAGACTTCCAGGTTGCGGCCCACTTGCTTTTCAAATGCATTATCTACTAATCGCTGGTAAGTGGCGCCTGCATTTTTTAAGCCAAAAGGCATTTTTGTGTAACAATAGACACCCTGGCTTGTGTGGAAGGCTGTTTTTTCTTCGTCTTCTTTAGCCATTTGGATTTGATGGTACCCTTTGTATGCGTCTAGGAAGCATTTAAAGGGGTATCCGCACAAAGATTATATCTTCTAGTCTATCTCTGGTAGCGTGTAGCAGTCTTGTGGACATGCTTTATTGAGATCAGTGAAATCCACGGACATCCTTCACCTACGATCACTCTTTTTTACCATCACTGGATGGGAGAGCCAGTCATGGTAATAGACCTCTCGCATGATGCCTGCGTCCACAAGCTTGTGTACTTCCTCTAGAATGGCTTTTGCGCACTCTGGAGCCTGGCCGCACTTTTTCTGCCGTGCTGGAGGGTACCCTTGTCGGATTTTCAACTTGTGTTCTGTAATCGATCGTGGCACACCAGTCATGTGCTTTGGTTCCCATGCGAAGATGTCTATATTCCTTTGCAAGAATGCGCACACGGCCGCTCTGCCTTTGTTAGACAGCGATCCCCCAATCGATACCTCTTGCTTCGGGTACTCAGGATGAATTGCGACCTTCAGGTTTGATACTTTAGCTGCGCACTGTTCTGGAGTGCGTGTTGTCTTACATGTAACTGTGTTGCACTCTCTAGGTGATACAGTGGTATTGTAGAGGGTGACAATGCCTCCTTCTACTGGGAATTTGAGCATCCCGTGTGCTGTGGATGGTACCGCGCGCATGGCTGATATTCCTGGTCTTCCAATAATGCCATTGTATGACGAAGGAAATTTGATCACCATAAAATTCATCCAGGCCGCCGTGGAGTGTTGCTTATCGCCAACGACCACAAGTAATCGTATTTGTCCCATGTGCCATATCTTTTCTCCTGTAAAGCCAGTCAATGACGTCATTGCCAGAATTAACTGACTTCGTATCTCAGGTCGCAACCTTTTGAAACAGTGTTCATACATTATGTCTGCGGATGCCCCTCCATCAACATACATGCGGTGGATATCGTGATCCCCCGTATTTATCTCGATGGTGAGTGGCTCCGCTACTGCGTTGTCCGCAGCCAGAGTGGGGAAAGAGATTTTGCTCCCATTAGAAAACTTTTGGCTGACTTTTTGCCTAGTCTTTCGCTGCCATGATTGTATCATGTAGATGGTGTCAGTCTTGTCTTTAGGTGTTTCTTTCTTGCTCCCGATCTTCTATTTGTCTTTTCCATCCTTGATGTTCTTGACCAAATGATCCAATTTGCCTTCTTTCACTAATTTATCAATTAGTTGGCGCAATTGGACACACTCATTGGTGGTGTGGCCCTTTTGTCCATGATATTCACAGTATCCATTCCCTACGCGCCGATCCTCTGGGGTGCGCATTGGTGGGGGTTTCGGGAAGTTCGCACCTTCTATCACAAATATCTCCCTTGGAGTCTTCGTTAGTGGGGTGTATTTGTCATTATCTCATCCGCTCCCCTGACCGCGGTAGCTTTTGTTACGGTTGCTACTCTGGGCGTTGGATTGTCTCCTAGGCTGTTCTTGTGACCTATGATTTGAGTAGCCTTTCTTGCTATCCGCAGCGGCTACTTCCCCTTGGATAAAGGATCTTGTGCGCTTCATAAGTTCATCAAAGGTTTGGGGAACCTTATCATTTAATCTTCTGATAAGTTCTGGGTTATTGATCCCGTTCATAAACCCTGAGATCTTTAGTATTTCGGGGCATGCCTTGACGTGTATGCATTCGTCCTTATAGCGCTCCACATAAGCGCTTGTGGATTCCCCTTGGCGTTGTTTTACCCTAGCAAGTTCGACAGGGTTCTTGGCGCACTTCTTTCTTTAAGTAAAGTTCAAGCGAAACGCCTTTCGCAACTCTTCAAACCCATCTATGCTTCTTCGTGGCAGCTTATTAAACCAAGTTCGCGCATTCCCCACCAATGTAGAATTAAACATGTGGCACCACACGGGTTGTGGCCAATTTTCGATGGTGGCGGCTGATTCGAAAATTTTTAGATGGTCATCAGGATCACCTGTCCCATCGTAAATTTTCACATTAGCGGGCATACGCCTTCTCTTATCTTTTGAAAAATCGCTAATGCGCCGAGTGAATGCGTCAACGTTTTGGCGGCGCCAGGGACGGGACGTATCTTCGTCCTCCTCATCGTGATATCTTTTCTTGGACTTCTAGTGTCCTGTTTCTTTGTCCTCGTTGTCCGAGGAGTCACTTGAGGATGAGCTTACCCTTTTGTGGCGCTTGCGCCGACTTTCCTCGGAATCCGAGCTTGAAGGGCTTTCACTTGGGGAGCGCTGTCGCCCAAGTCTATCATGAACTCTTCGACTGCTAAACCTTGGTAGGCTTTCGCTTGGTAAGCGCTGTCACCTAAGTCTATCATGAACCCTGCGACTACCAAACCTAGCGTGGACATTGGTACGCCTTCCATCGTCTTCATACTCCTCCAGGTATTGCAAGTCAGCTGCTCTATCATCCGCAACTTTCTTTCCGTCCCTAGTGAACACTGGGAGTCGGCGGCTATCCTTCTCGCGCCTTTCTTTTCGGTGACACGGTGGGGATGCTTCATACTCAGGGCCGAAGTTGAGCCGGGCTTGCAGGCTCTGACTTGACCTCCTTTTCGCTTCCTCTTGCATAAGGGTAGCCAAGGTTTTGTAGTTTTGAGACACAAAATCACTTTGTGCTAATTCAGGCACGACTCCTTCTAGCGCGAGGATGTCTGTTTCCATATTAGGGCCCTTGTCTCGGTTAGGGGCACGTGGCGGCTCAGTGGGGTCTGTTTTTGGCACCGTTTGGTGGGGGGTGGTGAAAGGAGTGCGCTGTAGATCTTCCGCGCTAGTGGTTATCGTAGTGGCCTGGGTAGTCCCTGTGGGCAGTTCTATCGTTGCAAAGATCAGATCTGGGCCTGACCCTTGGTGCCTGGGCGCACTGGTTTTTCCAAAGGCCTGCTTAGAGGTTGAATCACTTTGCTTCTTCTTCCCATGTAGGTCACCATACATTTTCTTCACCTGCGGAGTCCGCTGGTTTACGTTTCCGTGGTTCGTCATTCTAGTTCTTAGTGTGGGGTCCCACGGATGGCGTCACTTGTTGATACAAAATTTGGGCGTTCCTTGTTTGGGTTCCTGTTCTTGTATCAATTGGATCTTAATGCTTGAGACCTGCGCACTAAGAAAACAAACAACACCGTTAGGCTTATCGTGGGATTGTCTCCCACGATTATCCTCCAGCATGAGAGTAAGTAATCGGTTTTAGGGTTATAGTGAAAAGTTAGGGTTTTTTTTATGATACCTCAATGAGAGCCGTGACATTCTTTATATATACACGAAATCCTTGTTGGTTTCGTGTTCCTTACTCTTCGGCGTATCTCACCTTATACGGTCTATTGATCTTTATCCCATAAATAAGAGATCATTATCAAGACCATAAATAATATATTTGAGTTTGGGCTTTCGTGAGCCCAAATCGTTATTATGATAGCCCACGCGTGATGGGCTTGGGTATTAGTAGTGTTCATTGGTCGGGCTCATGACCCGAGTACGGACTATACGTCATCACATAAAAATGTAAGTTTTGAAGAAAATAAAATCTTTGATCACTTAGCTAATGAAGTTTGTTCATACTTGAAGTGACGTTGCAGTAGATACGTGGAAGAAATGAGTTTCCTCGATTAAAAACTTATTAACCGTTACTTTACGTAACATGTTTTTATATTTTGTGATTATTAAAACGTATGAAGACCGAATAATGCAAACAACGTTTGTGACATTATTTTTATTAACAGTCTCACCCTTTTTGATGATTACAAAATTGATGAGGCGAAAAGTGTACCGCTTTTAAGGGGTCATTTAAGCCCGAATTCAAGATTATTTGATCAAATATTGCCCTAAATCGTTCGTTTTGTCATTTTAGGTACTTTTGAGGAAGAATCTGGAAAAGGAAGCATTTTGGACGTTTTTGGAGCATAAAAGTGAAGAAAACGGCAAAGTCTCAAATTTCCTTGCTGGGAACAGTACCTGACGGCGTCAAGCCTTTACAAGTGATGGCGTCAAGAGTTACAAAAGAGGTGAAAGTGGAAAATACACATGACGATCCAGAGAGTTTTCAAGCCTATGGCCTGACGGCGTCACCAAGGCCGTCAGGGTCCAAGTATTAGTGACGGCCCAGAGCATTTCTCCACATGACAATACGATTTTATCAAGGCGGCGAGTTTATGGCGTCACGATCTAACACATGACGCCGTCACGATGTAATATCTATATATAGTTTTCCAAATTTCATTCATTAGTATGCAACTTTGAGGGAATAAACCCAAGTCCGAATGTTATCAGCTTTTCAAGGGTTTCAACCCCTTGATTCTTCCATGTTCAATTGAAGATAAGTATTCATTCAAATCATTCAATATGTCTATGTGTTGTGTGATTATATCTTACGCTTTTCTTCTCTTTAACATGCTAGGCTAGATCTTTATTGTGTTTGCTTAGATGTAGTGAAACCTAGATGTTGATTATGGGTTGATTGTTTATTTATAATTGTTACGGATGATTGTATTCGATGTTAAGCTTAAGAAAACTGGAACACTTCCATTGGTAACTTGCTTGAACGTCTTAAGAAACATGATCGGAGGTGTACTATGAATTTTGGTTGTATTTAATGCATAAGTGAATTCTAGTGATCCCATGTTAGGAGCTTCTAACGGCTCGACATAGGAGTGAAGTAGGATCCTATCGAGTTAGGGAATATTGTACACGGCCCTACGACTAGTATTAAGGAATATGACCCGTCATCCATGCAATTGTAACAAGCTAATCAACCTGTAAAAGATATCTAGGGAGTAATGAAATCTAAGTAAACACAACTTTCCTCATTATTGTTTCCATCACATTAGTATAATTAGTTTATTTTCATTTTTGTTATTTTATTTTGATTACATTAGTAGTTAATTGGGTTAGTTGGGTAGCAACTAATTCCGCCCACTCCTTCAAAACCCGAGATTTTTACTTGCTTTCACAAAATATAAAAATACTACCAAGCTTAGAAATGATATCTTGATGTTCCAACAACGTCAAGATGAAACCTTCTATGAAGCATGGACTCGATACAAGGACTTACTCCAAAAAGTCCCTCATCATGGCATAGAACCATGGCTCCAAATTCAAATCTTTTATTATAAAGTTAATTATCTAATGAGAAAGGCCATAGATTACGCTGCCAATGGTAGACTAAACAGACTTAGCATTGATAAATGCTGGGAAGTTCTTGAGGGGTTAGCACAATACGAAGAAGAAGGATGGGAGGATCCGATGTTTTCAAAAGAAGGGAATCTAGATTACGTAAATGCTACCCAAGAACAATTATTGGAAAATATCGAGAGGCAGGTTAAGGAATTGATGAGGGCTGAAATGCCTGCAGCTAAAGCCGCAATGAGTCCTGATAGACATGTGAAAGCAATTAGCAAATACAATTTTCCTGAACGTTCACGACAAGAGGAGTTTGAAGGGATAATGATAACCTTCATGAATAATCAGGAGAAACAGATTCAGCACTTAGAAACTCGCATGGAAAGCACTCGAAATTCTTTTATGGACTTAGCTGATGAATTTATATCAAGAATTAAGGAGAAGATTAGGGAAAAATCCACACCGAGGAAAATCAAAAAAATCTTTGAACTCCCAACCCCTTTGGTGTGTGACGGAGAGGATGATAGAAAACCCTCTCCAAGTGCTTCACCTTCAATTACCCCTTACTTCCATGAGCGTCCTCAAAAAGAAAAGAACTTGCAATTTCACAACATCTTCGTTGGGAGTTTGCAAGTCACGCTCCCCAATTTGCATAAGAAACGTTCCTTCGGTTTTAAACCTAGTGTGAAAAGGGTGCACTTCAAAAACACTTCAGCTTCAGAAACCTCTATGGAACGACTCCTTCCTTACCTACTATTTGCCAATATGAGGATTACGACCTAAGTGGGATTGTGACCAGCCCTATTCATAACCACACCTCACTTTGTGACAGTAACAAAATGTTTGACCCTGGTGAACTCCACTAACAGGAATGGCTATTCATAGTTTATACCCTTGATTAGCTATTAACAATAGTACATGGACTAAATTTGAAATTGTCACAAAGTGTCCATAATACGGGCATCTGACGGCGTTAGAATTTACTCTTGACACCGTCACCTCGCATTCTCAGCAATATTAACCCCATTTCCATCACTTTCAACACATACCCCACAAACCATATCCAATTGCTACTTCACCTTCGAATCTTCAAGGTCAAATCCAACATCTTCCGTGACCGATCTCCCCGTGGTAAGTAACTTTTCTTCATCCTTATTCGTTCATTTATCCTTCGGACCTACCAATTTTGAAAACCCCCATCATCCGAAACCCTAACATTGATCCATTCTTAGAACTCGTAATGCCCTTCTATAGGTATTGTGTAACCATGATTAAAGCATTGGGTAGTAATGATTGATAGGAGTCATGATTCAATTACGGAAAAATCTTTCACACCACGAATTTTTTGATCCCCCACCCATGTTTTCTGTAAAAAGGGGTGTTTGGCTCATGGATTTAGAGTTTGAAAATCGTAATTGCATGGTTCAATTTTTGCTGGGTCTGACAGCGTCAGGTTCTGTGGTCTGACGGCATCAGACGGGTCTAATAGCTTAACTCCATAGAACTCTTATTCTAACCACTTCCATTACGTTCCATCTTTTTCCAGGAAAATGAGCAAGCGCACCCAACAACACCGAGGGAGTTCATCAAGGTCCCAACGTATGAACTTTGGTGACATGGTTCATAGTTGGGGTGTGTTTGAGAATGATGCCTCTACAACCAAATATGCGGAACTACTCTATCACCATATCGACGCAGGGGCAGTGATTGATTGGGACTTTTTGAGGGCCCAGGGCCTTGAGAATGATTTCCTTGAAAGGATCCAAACTGATGCATTTACGGGTCCTCAATGGGAAAGGTTGTTTAGGATGAGGGAAATGGTTTATAGTGAGTTGGTGTGAGAGTTCTTTGCTACCTTTCATTTTGATTTGGCTGAGGCTAGGACTTATATAGGTGGTACTACTATTTACTTTAGGCTGGGGGAGAGCTTAGGACTTGCTCAGTTACAGAGTTTGGGTGGAGATTGGGTTTGTATAGTCAGAATGAAGCTACTCAGGGGGGGTTTATGCAGAGACTGATGGGTGGAGAGACGATGAGGAGTGAGTTGAGGTGTGCTATGTTCTGGCCGACTATTGGGAATGGGGTATATACCTCGACCACTAGGGCGGCCTCCATTTGGGACCCTAGGATCCGGTTAGCCCACAGATGCATCACCTACAGTTTGGCAATACGCCATGGATCCACTCACCGCGTCACTGCTTCTGACCTTTTCTACCTATACACCATGTTTTCTGAGGATGTGTATTGTAACAACCCATTCTGGGTGGCGAGTTATCTGAAGACAAGTGTAGGGGAGAGGGATGGTTATAAGATCTATGGAGGGATGTTTGTGACCCGCTTGGCTCGTTCTTATGGGATCCTTGTGCCGGAGATCATGGGATACTTGAGTGATTGTGGTACATGTAGGGTGGTGAGGGCCAAGTCCCTCAAGCAGATGAGTATAGTGATGGAGTTGGGGGATGGGTCCTTTGCTTGGTATGTTGTAGGGGGAGCGGCGGCTGCTGATGATGATGAGGGTGCGCCCCAGCAGCAGCAGTATGGGGACTATGAGGTTGGCTATGCGGACTACTACCGGCACATGGGTCGGGGAGATTGCAGGCGCATCAAGGGGCTTGGATGGGTCAGGTGGATGCATGGCGAGCCACCATTGACCAGAGATTTGACTGGATGTATGATCACACAGTCCGCCAGATGCAGCATCTGATACGCTTGGGCTCGAGCCCAAGGCTCATTTAGCTATTAGGGTTTTACTTTGTCTTATATGTGGAAAATTAGAAGGGGGGTTGAATAGTTTTGCGTCTTTTTCGTTAATTAAAAGTTTGCTTTTAAAGAATTAATGGTAATCGTAAAAACCATAGAGGCTAAAGTATAGATACAAATTAATTTACCTATATCACATAGATACTACTTATTTAAAGTGTTGAATAGAAATTATAATTTCATATATCTCACTTAATTATAAACAAGTATTTATATATGTATACGTGTTTTGATAATTGTATATACTTATATTTTACTAGTTGTATAATTAAGGTTTTAAATGGAAACTAGTTTGATCTTTATGTGAAATCAATAAATGCACAACACACAATAATAATAATGTACAAGAAGCAAGTAAGTAAACAAGTAAAGAATGAGAGATGGAAAGATCAAACCGAGAGACAAAGGATTTATAGTGGTTCGGCTACAAGGACACCTTCCTTGCCCTACTCCACTCCCTGAGCACCGAACTCGAGAGTTTTCTTCACTAAGTCAATAACCTCCCTTATGGCGGAGAAAACCGTACACACCAAAAGCTTACACCAATTAACGACACAAAGCAAAATGTCGAGTTCTAATCGTAGCTAGAACCAATCTCACACCAAATATCACACCACAACTTCTTCACACCTTTTACTTCTTCAATATTTCTTCACACCACAAGTATCTTCACGCCTTCACAAAATACTTCACGACTTCAATGTCTTGTAACTTCACAACTTCAAAGCATCAATATCTTCACAACTTCAAATCAATAATATCTTTGCACCTTCAAGCCACTAGAGTCTTCACAACTTTAATCTACTAATGTCTTCTAGTATTCTCCACTTGGAAGCTTCAATTTCTTCACTACTAGTCACTATTGCTACTCTCTCCTATCTTCACTACTATCCAACACTACTTCTTCACTTCAAGTTCCACTTCACACTTACAACAATTCTAGATTCTACAACTAAATCTAGCAAACTAATACATACACCTTATTCACCAAAATATGAAAGATCAACAAGATGAAACAAACAACCAACTTAGATAGCAAGATGATACTAAGTTGTAATACTTCTAATAGAAGTATTCTTCTCTTTGCACTTGAGTGTTGAGGCTTGAATCACTTTGAAACAAAGATCAAAGTATATAAGATCAAAGGATTTTTAGAGGATGGAGAAGGATGTTTAGATCAGAAAGTTTATAGTGCAAACAGGTGAGAAAAATATGTGGAATGATCCAATATTTATAGGGCCAGAAAATACAGTTCTGGAGTGTGCCGGTCCCCTTAATTAGTGGGCGGTCCCCTTAATGATTAAGGGGGCCGCCTAGTAAAATTAAGGGGGCCGCCCTCCTGAACGTTGGATTTTCTTGTCCTTTTGTGAGGGAAATTTTTCTGGATTAGATTTGCCATTTTTAGTTGAAAATTTGAATTCACAAATTTGTGATGAATTAAACATATTCTTTTAATTCCAAAAATGTTTTACAAAAGATATAAAATGTTTTGTGACATTTTATAAATATCTAGTGATTAACAAAAGTGTTCCTTTGATCTTGTAATACATTAGACACTTTGTTTATTCATACCTTAAGTGATTAAATGGTAAAGATGAGTATTTACTACTAAATACTTGTTTATGTCATAATCTTTGGTTTGATGAGTTTTCGTTTTGTGATTATCAAAACATAGAGATATCGAAAGATATGAATAACGTTTTTAGTCGTTTATTTATATCAACAATCTCCCCCTTTTTGATGATTACAAAACCTAAACTCATTAAATCCAAAAATTAATTTTTAGACAAGTATTTAGTGAGTTTATATTCACTTCTCCCCCTTTTTGTAAAATAAAAAAGGTTTAAGCCAATAGAACGAAAGCTCCCCTTGATGTATGCTCCCCCTCATTTGAGGGCACCAAGGGTTCGAGAATTGGAATTCTTGCAAGAAAAATATTAGAAGCACAAGCATGGCACAAGCAAACACATATATCATAATACCAACAAATAATAAGCATGGCAAAAGATAATTAGGAACACATATTAAGTCATTCATTGATAGAAAATGATTATGTCAACCCATAATCATTGTTACAAAAGCCATAAATATAGAATACTAAACTAAGTAGAGCATCCTATTGTGCCAATCAAGGAGTGTCACCAAACTTTCTTGAATCCCAAAATGGTTGAAGAGTGTTATTTGAAAATGAGAAACATAAGCATATAAAATGCTTGGTGGTTTAGTGGAGATAAACTTTTGGTTGCATGGTTGTTGGTGAGTTTGGAGATGTGGAACTTGTAGGTGGTGGATTAGAAGTAGGATTTGTTGATTGAGGGTTTTGATGTTGTTCAAGTGATGGTGTTTGTTGAGATCTTGTAAGAAGATACTCAATCCAAGTGAACTGCTCATTCAAAGCAATGGTTTGTTGTTGAAGGAAGATGCAACAAGGGCAATTGTTAACATGCTTCTCAATTTGGTTGATGTTGTGTGGTGATGATGGTGAGCTTGATTGGGGTGGATCCAAATTGCGTTGAGCAAGATGTAATGCTAAAAGAGCACTAAGCTCATGAGCCTCTTTTAGCTCCTCAACGAACTTCAAGTGTTCGGAGGAAGGTGTTGGTGGTGGAACATGATAGTTGTCTTGGGTGAGGGTTTGAACATGCAACATAGGAATGGCATGTGAGGTTGTAGGATGTGGTGGTGGTACTCTTGGTGGTGGAGACATGGTTGAGCTTGGATAGTCATGAAAACATGAAAAGGGTGGAAGAGTTTCTTCATGAGTGAGTGGTGTTTTTGTTGAATGAGCAACATGTGAAGTATTGATTGAGATGTTGGGATTGAGCATGCTCATCATAAGAAGAAGCATTAATGAGGTTATGAGTGGAAGATAGGTTGTGAGATGAATCATTAGAGTGGGTTTGAGGTTTAGTAGTTGGTTGATTTGGAACAACATCACTTGAGTTATGACAAGAATCAAGTTTCCTCCTCCAAATGGGTTTGACGGAGATACTTGCGGTTCTTGAAATCTTTGGTTTTTGGTTGTTGGGAGATGACATGTTTGGGTGTGATGGCATTAATGATGGGAAGAGGGTATTTATAGTGTATGATAAATGTGGTTTAGGAAGGAAAATTTGAGGGATAGTATGGGACAAAATATGTTTGTTGATTGGTCCCAAACGGTCAACCTAAATTGACCAGGTGATGGTCAACTAAGTCAAACGTTTAAAACCAATTCTCCGCGGAAGTATAGTGTTTCCCCGGGTCGTTATGTCCCGACGAGGTGTGGATGGTATCAAAACGGTTTGTGATCGGGTGAATTTGGACGGAAATGGGTATAAGTGAGTTGTGATTGTTTACACTACTGACATATAAAAGAAAATAGCTTAAGTAAGTTATATTAACAAGTACGTAAAACTAGAAAACCCAGAATCGTTTAAAACCTAAAAACGCGTACGTTCACGTTTGAAATAACGTAAACGTACAAAATAAAACGTGAAAACTAAAATCTGAAAATCCCTAGGGGGTGAAAATGACTTTTTTACAAACCTAAGGTTAAAATAAAATTTTTTAGAAAAAGAAAATTAATTTTTACACTAATTAATTATTTAATATTAGTTAAATACTAATTAAAACTAATTATTAATATTTAAAACACTTAAACATAATATAATATTAATTAAATACTAGAAAAATGAAAATAAAATTTATAAAATTATAAAATAACTAAAAACTAATTTTAAAATTAAAAATAAGTATTTTTGGCTTTTTGTGAATTTTATATTAATTAATTACTAATTAAATACTAATTACCTAATTAAACTATTTTAAATTAAGAAAAATAGAAAATGAACAGTAAAAATTCTAGAAAAATTCCTAAAAATAAATTATATTATATAAAATCTAGGAAAAATATAAAAACAAGGTCTTACTTAATAAAAATTAATTATGCTATTTAAAACTTAATTATTAATTAATTACTAATAAAACTAAGATTAAATCTAATAAATACTAAATGACAAAATAAAAATCCGGGAAAATTACTTAAAATACTTTAATATAATAGGAATTTAATAAAAATATAAAAATGCTAAGTACTTAATAAAAATCTAAAAATGAAAAATAAAATTTAAATTACATTAAATAGAAACTATCACTTAAAAATAAATTGGTTTTTCTTGGTTTTTCTTTTACAAACTTATTTTATACCTAAAAACAAACACTTTTTGTGAAAACAAATTTTTAGGAACTTAAAAATAAGCACTGTGTGAAGCAATAAGCCACACAATTGACTATTGTTGACCAAAGTGGAAAATAAGCTCAAACCAGCTTGTGTGGGACCCACAATGATTAATTCTGGTTCAAAAAATGTTAGTGGACATGTATAAGCCAGAAAAAGTCAAAGGGAAACACAAAATAAGCAATTAAGCTCAAATAAGCACTTGACTTATTTGTTTCAAAGCTGAAAATGGGACAAACTTGAAGACTAGATTCAGGTGGGGTCCACAGGTCTAGGGGTCAAACAATTGGTCAAACCTTGTACCCTGGTAGGAGGGGAGTTCAAAAAGCCAAGGAGAGGCAAGTGGGACCCACTGAGGTGGCTGGAAACCCCCACCAAAGGGTGGTGTTTGGGTGGTAACCTGCTGGTGCAGGGGACAACCCCAGCCCTGCAGCCTACTTTGGGCAATGGTGGGGCCCACTAGAAAATTCTTAAAAATGCAAGCAAGATGGGAACACAAACATGAGCTGGGGGAGTACAAAATATCAAAAGCTCAAGGTCTAAATCACCCTACAAAAATCTATAAAAATCCTTGAACTTTTGTAAAAACTGAATACCATGCAACTTTGACTTTTGTGGATTATTAACTATGTTGACTAAATTGAACTTTGGCTGATCAAAGCTTACCCTAGAGGTTTAGTAAACATGTTTAAGCTTTAAAATCACACTCTTAATCACAATATGCATCAAATCAACAAGCTAAGCATTCTCAGATTCCACAGGCACAAGCAGTTTATGAATTGCAAGCCATATTTGACTTTTGCACTAAAACCTACCATTATTAAACTTGAACTGAGCTATTATGACTTAAAGACTCATGATTGAACCATAGTTAACACCAAAAACACACTGGAACACAGTGTGTTCCCCTGAACCAAACACCCCTTTGCATTGTCTGTCATGAACCTTTTAAATGGAAACCAACTCAGATTTATGAAGCAATCTTTAAACCAAATTTCTTACTAGCTGTGAGACATAACTGAGACTAGAAACACAGACAATGCACAGATTTATACTTATGGTTAGGAAATTAAGCTGTGTGACAGTTAACTACTTTAGGTACCAACCATGATTCTAAACAGCAACAAGCAACTCAATGGGGTCAATTCATTACCAATACCCTTAATGAATATAAAAATATATATGATTCCTACATAAACACAAGAACAGTGATATGCTAAAATAAAGTTGGAAAATGTCTTACAAAAGGTCCCAAGCCAGAATCAAAGATGAACCAGAACCAAAGGACCAACCTAAGCTCTCCACAGAGCTCTAATATACCCAGTCCAATATATGAATCAGCTCTGCACCATCTTCTTCTCCTTCTTTTTTTATTTTTTTATTGATTTATTTTTTATTTTATAAATATTTATTTGGATTTCTGACTAAAGTCTGCTTAAGTAATTTCTGAGCTTAGAAAAGCTTGTAACTTACCTAAGTAAACTTAAATAAACTTGAAATAACATTGTAACATATTTTGAATCAACATGAGAGATTTACTTAAAGAAAATCAGAAATTGCAAACTTCAATTTTAAACTAAGAGACTTGAAATTGATACTGAGTAATTTTTAACAATACAACTGAGAATTCAACTTAAGATGAAAGTTACACTGGAAAATACATATTACAATGTAAATCTACATAATTAAGAAAATAAGCTAAAAAATCTACACTAAAAACCTCACACCTCTTCACCACTGCTTCTCTTTTTCTTTATAGGCTGCCAATTAGGGTTTTCAGAGACTCCTTGGACTTTTCCCATCATTCTTCTCAACCACAGGATCACTAGAACCAATCTCGATCGTTCAAATATTTTGGCGCCCAAACCTTTTATCTGTTTCTTGATATTATTGATGCAAGTGGGGCAGTCTTGGAGTTTTGTGTTTGGTTTGGAGTACCAATGGGGGGGGTTGAGTGTGTAGGAGGGGAAGGCAGTGTAGGGTGATGATGGATTTGCAGGGTTTTTGGAGGGAGGTGAAGGTGAGGTGGAAGGGTCAAAGATGGGGGTTGACTGGGAGGTAATAAAAACGGGGTGTTTGTTTATTTTTGGTGGTGGGCTGTTTGGTATGGGCCAAGGATTAACAAAGTGGGCTAGGGTGATGGTTTGTTTATGTTTTGGATTTAGGGGGTATAAGTATTAAAGGATCCGTTTGGTAATTAGTATGAAATTCACAAGGACCATTTTGTAATTATTCCAAACATGAGGGTCTGAAGTGAAACTTTTCCAAAGTGGTTTACAAGGAACATTCTTGCCATGTTGAATAACCAAAGGACCATAATTGCAAATTTCCACTTTTGAAAATCCCGGGGACTAAACTTGCCAAAATTCAAAGTTGAGGGGTTTAAAGTGAAATTTTGCCAAAGTTATCAAAAAAGGTCTAAATTGTCACATGTGAATAGTACAAGGGTAATATTTGATATTTTCCAATTTTTAAAACCCGAGGACTAGTTTTGCCATTTTTGAAACTTGAGGGACTGAAACTGCCAATTTTGCAAACTTTGTGCGTTTTTCATCTGTTTTTGATTATTTTGCATTTGAAACATGTAAAACACTTTCCTGGGATATTTTCACTATTTTGATACAATATTGAGTGTTTTTAGATGTTTTGGCAGCTCAGAAAAGGTAAAAATGATGAGTATTACACACTCATCAATCCCCCACACTAAAACATTGCTAGTCCCTAGCAATCTTTTGAGAAAAACTTGATAGATTTGAAAATCTCTTAACAAAAGCCATCACTTCTGGAGTAGCCAGGTGTAAGAACTGTGGCACACCTGATAACCGTGTGATTTTGAGCAAACCACCAGCTGTCAACGGATTTGATTAGTCTTTACCAAAAGCCGTTTGCTTCTGGACTAGCCAACTCTTGATAGAATAGTCAACATCTTGGTGAGCTGATTACCAATTATGGATTTTCCACTGCCTTTACCACAAGCCATAATCTTGCGGGCTAGCCAACTCATTGGCTTTATGGGATATGGCGAGTTGAGGTACCATACAATTTTGGGCAAATTGCAAGCCATCAACGGATTTGAGATGTCTTTACCAAGAGCCGTTTGCTCCTGGACTAGCCAGTCCTTTTCTCGGTTAGACAAGGCGGACTGATAACCACAAAAAATTTTGAACTTTAGTGAAAAATTTTAAAAATTTTGGTAAAAAACGGGGGTATAAGATAGTAAAATGTGATAAAATTCGCTAGAATAGCGAAATACCCCCCCACACTTAGGATGAATATTGTCCTCAATATTCAAAGTCCCGGATATTATGCCGACTCTTTGAACGTAAAAGGGCAATATTACAAGCCAAATGTGGAAAATACCATGTTGTTTTTCACTTTTGTAATCATAGCATGGGTGACTCCCCCACACTTAGGGTGAAAACCCTATAAGCATGCTACTGTTTTTGTTTACCGAGTCGCTAGCTTGACTCGACCCCGAATTCATTTGTCCTTAGGGAAGCATGATGTGGAAGAGACAATCACCATCGGACTTTCATTCAAGATGTTTAGATAAACATTTGAAGCACGTGAAAGTTCCACACCGATGAGATATAATCCCGGCTCAAAATAATGATACATGGAAATGCCGGGGTCAAATATGGTGTCTTCATTCCCGAAGGAGTGAAGAACAGGAGAAGTCACCCTGTAGGTGAAGAAAAGGAAGAAAACCATGATGAAAATCATGATTTGATCGTCTTCCTCGAGATCAGGCTCATTAGCCTGAATTTGGATTTCAAGGGTTAAGCTCGTTTGGTTTGAAAACATCCCGGGCGGGAGGGTGGGAATTTGTAAATTCTCATGATTGAGTGCATCCCCCCCGGGCTATCATACTCCGGAGGAGTCATGATATGAGTGAGTTCACCAGAGAACTCCTCAAAGGTGAATGAATCATATTCGGGGAGAGAAATTTGAGAATGAGAAGTGGTACTGCCACTAATCTTCTCTCCCATACGATCAAAAGTAAAGGCTTCAAACTCCGGAATAAGATCGTCGGAGAAAATGTCACTATCCTTAATGGGGATAGGAGATGAAATAGGTTTCTCTTTGAAAGCCTCGATTTTTGCAATGAGGAGACTGACATTCAATAATGTTGCACGAAGTGCTTCATCCTTGATTTCAGTGTCAGCCTCATCATTCACTTCTTCTAAGCTGACTAGCTCAGAAGGTAATCCTTCCACATGACTGATGTCTCCAGAAGATAAAGAATTTTCATCAACATGTGAAGTACTAAGCTCGATGTTGCGATTAGAGTTTAAAAGATTTTCAGTTTCTCCCATATCGGCTTCAAAATCAAGGAGACCATCATCACTTCCCAATGGAAGTGGATTGATGTGAGTAAGTTCGTTTGTGAACTCCTCAATAAGAGGGTCAACATCAGAATGAGGCAATGGTGCCTCTTCATACTCAACTTCTCCATAAGATGTACAATCATCATTAAAATCGGAGAAAGTCTCAAAATGATCTTTTGGATTTTCATGGTGAGAAGGTAGGTCACACACATGATCAAAAGTTCCCTGTGACTCTCCTGGGATTGGGACAAGGTTCTCAACACTAGACTTTATGAATTCGTCTGATTCCTTTTGAGGAACAGTGCTAAGATGCTCATCCCCCATATTTAGAGAGTGAGTGTGAACTTCGGGTGTGATATCAATAGACTGAGGGAGTTTAGTAGTACTAGCAGTTATGGAATTTTCAAGTTCCATTTGATCAACGGCTAGTGACTTCGTCACATTATTTTCTCCCTGATTCTCCATGGAAGGAATCACAACTGATGAATCTGATGAATCTTTTTGAATAATAACAATGTTATCTTCATCATCATCACTGTCCTCATCGTCATCATAAAGAGCAGCATAGCAAAGATTGGCACGTATTTTAGCCACTCTTTGCTCAGCAAGTAATTCTTCCATGCTCAATTCGTTTCTAGCATCTCGTTCTTCAGCAAGTAATTCTGCCATTGATATCTCACGAGAATCTTGAAACGATGTAGTAGGTAACCCCTCCTTAAATTTTTTAAATGCATCAAGAACCTCTTGACAAAGATCTTGCGGGAATTGAGGAGTTGCTTGGGTCATTTGGTGTTGTGGAGGTTGGTCTTGAGACGAATAGTCATAATTGTTACAAGGAAATGGATTCCTTGTTTGACAATCAGAACTGCAGTGAGGACCTCCACAGTATTCACAACAGTAAAACTGATGTGGCTGCGAGTCGTATGTGCTAGAGTCATAATTGCTATCAGGAAACTGCTCATAGACAAGCGTGTTGCCCGATTGACAATCAGAACTGTAGTGTGGGCCACCACAGTACTCATAATAGTTAAACTGTTGAGTCTGGTTTGGTGAATTGTATGGATATTGGTCGTAACCAAAATTTTGATTATTTTGACAATCAAAACCTTGGTGAGGACCTCCACAATATTCACACGAAAAGTTTGGTGTATTATGGTACGAAGCATCATTGTGATTTGGATAGTATGATTCTTGCTCGTATGAATGTGATGGGTAATTGGAAAAATTTGGGGAGTCATTGAATGAGTTCTGATTAGGATCATAAGAAAATGAATTCCTCGAACCACAAAACAAACAACTCCCGTCTCGAATATCATTACCACATTTTTCACATGTACACCAACGACATGGTAAACCAAAAAGTGGCTCACCACAACCAACACAAGGAATAAAAGCCGGAGGTGGGACAAGTGGTGTGCTCTTAGAGCTAGCAATTTCCACCACTTCCGTTATGGTGTCAGGTTTTTGTTCTTGATGAACGTGAAGATTGGGCAAGTCGTTCTTTTCAGTCACTGCCCTAAGCTCTGTACATTTGCTTGACAAACTTTTAACATGAAATCGTGAAAGGTTAGGATCAATTCTTGACGATTTAGGAGCAATTGTGAGCTTGGGTTTTTGGACAACCGTAGGTTGGACGTATTTAGCACTTCCATCGTCAGAGGGAAGTACAGGGTCCTTTGTCACCTTGGTTTCTTGATCCATTTCCCTCACCGGAGAGGGAATAGGGATCGATGGTCCATCATAATCAACACGACATCTCGATATCTTTGACAAGGCCGTAAGTTTTTCAATTTTGCTATTAAAGGCCCTTTGTTCAAAGAAATCGTCATCGAGAGATGCCATTAGAATCAATTACGGGATAAGTGGAAGAAGTTAGAATCAAAAGGATAGAGGGTAAAGGGATGAAGAATCAAAATGGTAGGAGGGTAAAGATGGATATTTTTGGGATTTTTGATAAACATTTTATAAGAAAGAAAATCTTTTTGTGTTTTTGTGTTCGTTGAAAACTGATTTTAAAATGTTTTCGTGAACCGTTTTTATTTTTATACAAGAAAATATGAACAAAGGATGGTAAATATACAATGAGTGTATATCCAGATTCACCAATCTGTAAAACCGTGTAGAATACGCGCACTACCTCCCCGGCAGCGGCGCCAAAAATTGATTGGTCCCAAACGGTCAACCTAAATTGACCAGGTGATGGTCAACCAAGTCAAACGTATAAAACCAATTATCCGCGGAAGTATAGTGTTTCCCCGGGTCGTTATGTCCCGACGAGGTGTGGATGGTATCAACGGTTTGTGATCGGGTGAATTTGGACGGAAATGGGTATAAGTGAGTTGTGATTGTTTACACTACTGAAATATAAAATAAAATAGCTTAAGTAAGTTATATTAACAAGTACGTAAAACTAGAAAACCCAGAATCGTTTAAAACCTAAAAACGCGTACGTTCCCGTTTGAAATAACGTAAACGTACAAAATAAAACGTGAAAACTGAAATCTGAAACTCCCCAGGGGGTGAAAATGACTTTTTTACAAACCTAAGGTTAAAAGAAAAATTTTTAGAAAAAGAAAATTAATTTTTACACTAATTAATTATTTAATATTAGTTAAATACTAATTAAAACTAATTATTAATATTTAAAACACTTAAATATAATATAATATTAATTAAATACTAGAAAAATGAAAATAAAATTTCTAAAATTATAAAATAACTAAAAACTAATTTTAAAATTAAAAATAAGTATTTTTGTCTTTTTGTGAATTTTATATTAATTAATTACTAATTAAATACTAATTACCCAATTAAACTATTTTAAATTAAGAAAAATAGAAAATGAACAGTAAAAATTCTAGAAAAATTCCTAAAAATATATTATATTAGATAAAAGCTAGGAAAAATATTAAAACTAGGTCTTACTTAATAAAAATTAATTATGCTATTTAAAACTTAATTATTAATTAATTACTAATAAAACTAAGATTAAATCTAATAAATACTAAATAACAAAATAAAAAATCTGAGAAAATTACTTAAAATACTTTAATATAAGAGGAATTTAATAAAAATATAAAAATTCTAAGTACTTAATAAAAATTTAAAAATGAAAAATAAAATTTAAATTACATTAAATAGAAACTATCACTTAAAAGTAATTTGGTTTTCTTGGTTTTTCTTTTACAAACTTATTTTATACCTAAAAACAAACACTTTTTGTAAAAACAACTTTTTAGGAACTTAAAAATAAGCACTGTGTGAAGCAATAAGCCACACAGTTGACTATTGTTGACCAAAGTGTAAAATAAGCTCAAAGCAACTTGTGTGGGTCCCACAATGATTAATTCTGGTTCAAACAATGTTAGTGGACATGTATAAGCCAGAAAAAGCCAAAGGGAAACACAAAATAAGCAATTAAGCTCAAATAAGCACTTGGCTTATTTGTTTCAAAGCTGAAAATGGGACAAACTTGAAGACTAGATTCAGGTGGGGTCCACAGGTCTAGGGGTCAAACAATTGGTCAAACCTTGTACCCTGGTTGGAGGGGAGTTCAAAAAGCCAAGGAGAGGCAAGTGGGACCCACTGAGGTGGCTGGAAACCACCACCAAAGGGTAGTGTTTGGGTGGTAACCTGCTGGTGCAAGGGACAACCCCAGCCCTGCAGCCTACTTTGGGCAATGGTGGGGCCCACTAGAAAATTCTTAAAAATGCAAGCAAGATGGGAACACAAACATGAGCTGGGGGAGTACAAAATATCAAAAGCTCAAGGTCTGAATCACCCTACAAAAATCTATAAAAATCCTTGAACTTTTGTAAAAACTGAATACCATGCAACTTTGACTTTTGTGGATTATTAACTATGTTGACTAAATTGAACTTTAGCTGATCAAAGCTTACCCTAGAGGTTTAGTAAACATGTTTAAGCTTTAAAATCACACTCTTAATCACAATATGCATCAAATCAACAAGCTAACCATTCTCAGATTCCACAGGCACAAGCAATTTATGAATTGCAAGCCATATTTGACTTTTGCACTAAAACCTACCATTATTAAACTTGAACTGAGCTATTATGACTTAAAGACTCATGATTGAACCATAGGTAACACCAAAAACACACTGGAACACAGTGTGTTCCCCTGAACCAAACACCCCTTTGCATTGTCTGTCATGAACCTTTTAAATGGAAACCAACTCAGATTTATGAAGCAATCTTTAAACCAAATTTCTTACTAGCTGTGAGACATAACTGAGACTAGAAACACAGACAATGCATAGATTTATACTTATGGTTAGGAAAATAAGCTGTGTGACAGTTAACTACTTTAGGTACCAACCATGATTCTAAACAGCAACAAGCAACTCAATGAGGTCAATTCATTACCAATACCCTTAATGAATATAAAAATATATATGATTCCTACATAAACACAAGAACAGTGATATGCTAAAATAAAGTTGGAAAATGTCTTACAAAAGGTCCCAAGCCAGAATCAAAGGATCAACCTAAGCTCTCCACAGAGCTCTAATATACCCACTCCAATATATGAATCAGCTCTGCACCATCTTCTTCTCCTTCTTTTTTGATTTTTTTATTTTATTTTTTTTATTTTCTAAATATTTATTTTGATTTCTGACTAAACTCTGCTTAAATAATTTCTGAGCTTAGAAAAGCTTGTAACTTACCTAAGTAAACTTAAATAAACTTGAAATAACATTGTAACATATTTTGAATCAACATGAGAGATTTACTTAAAGAAAATCAGAAATTGCAAACTTCAATTTTAAACTAAGAGACTTGAAATTGATACTGAGTAATTTTTAACAATACAACTGAGAATTCAACTTAAGATGAAAGTTACACTGGAAAATACATATTACAATGTAAATCTACATAATTAAGAAAATAAGCTAAAAAATCTACACTAAAAACCTCACACCTCTTCACCACTGCTTCTCTTTTTCTTTATAGGCTGCCAATTAGGGTTTTCAGAGACTCCTTGGACTTTTCCCATCATTCTTCTCAACCACAGGATCACTAGAACCAATCTTGATCGTTCAAATATTTTGGCGCCCAAACCTTTTATCTGTTTCTTGATATTATTGATGCAAGTGGGGCAGTCTTGGAGTTTTGTGTTTGGTTTGGAGTACCAAGGGGGGGGGGGTTGAGTGTGTAGGAGGGGAAGGCAGTGTAGGGTGATGATGGATTTGCAGGGTTTTTGGAGGGAGGTTAAGGTGAGGTGGAAGGGTCAAAGATGGGGGTTGACTGGGAGGTAATAAAAACGGGGTGTTTGTTTATTTTTGGTGGTGGGCTGTTTGGTATGGGCCAAGGATTAACAAAGTGGGCTGGGGTGATGGTTTGTTTATGTTCTGGATTTAGGGGGTATAAGTATTAAAGGATCCGTTTGGTAATTAGTATGAAATTCACAAGGACCATTTTGTAATTATTCCAAACATGAGGGTCTGAAGTGAAACTTTTCCAAAGTGGTTTACAAGGAACATTCTTGCCATGTTGAATAACCAAAGGACCATAATTGCAAATTTCCACTTTTGAAAATCCCGGGGACTAAACTTGCCAAAATTCAAAGTTGAGGTGTTAAAAGTGAAATTTTGCCAAAGTTTTCAAAAAAGGTCTAAATTGTCACATGTGAATAGTACAAGGGTAATATTTGATATTTTCCAATTTTTAAAACCCGAGGATTAGTTTTGCCATTTTTGAAACTTGAGGGACTGAAACTGCCAATTTTGCAAACTTTGTGCGTTTTTCATCTGTTTTTGATTATTTTGCATTTGAAACATGTAAAACACTTTCCTGGGATATTTTCACTATTTTGATACAATATTGAGTGTTTTTAGATGTTTTGGCAGCTCAGAAAAGGTAAAAATGATGAGTATTTACACACTCATCATTTGTGAATTTTGGGAAGTATAGGTTAAAATGGGTCAAAAAGTGATAAAGAAAACAGTATCCTCGACCATCAGATGGCCGGTCCCCTTAATTAGGGGCCGGTCCCCTTAATCATTAAGGGGGCTGCTTTATATAATTAAGGGGGCCGCCGATCTGGTGATTCCCAGAATGCCAGAAATGGGTTTTTGGCAGAAAATTTTCAAAAAGGTTGTGTTTTTGGATTTGGATTCAAGTAAGTTCAACTCTTTGAGGCAATATAGGGCATACTATTTATGAATGTAGAGAGTGATATAGAAATAATTAAACTAGGCAATTAATTGCTAATAATCATGCTATCAATTAATTTATCAATTAAGATATGCAACTAAGGAGGCAATAAGGCAAATAAGTTAAATGTGTAACTATATGAAGATGATAACATTTAGTCTAGAGCCAACATATAGATGATTGTTAACAAGTAACAAATAGGTGGAAAAGATTATATGGACTTCAAGACTTGTTACAAACAAGATCCATATGGGCAAGCCATGATTCTCATGAAATGATTTGATTAAATCGTGAATGTCATTTCCAATAGAAGTGTATGACACATGTGAGAAAATCAAATGTGTTTTAAGCAAAACGTTTTTAGTTTTATTCAACAATGTTCTGAAGTAAATTCAAGTGTGCATTACAATAACACAAAATGAATTTTGTTTCACAACGTGTAATTTTTTTTTTTTTTTTTTTTTTTTTTTTTAATCTTGTTTTTTATTAAAATAAGGTTATGAAAGAAATTTTAGTTAAGTAAATTGTTTCAAGAAAAATAATATAGATATTTAAAAGATTTTCACTCAAGAAGAGAGAAGTTTAACACATGATGTTTAGATCATGATAATCAAGAAATTGCAAGTGAAGGATTTAAAATAGAAGTTTATCATGCTCAAGAGAATCGATCAAGCCCATTGTCACACATAATCATCTCTAATGACACCTAAAGATATGAAAGAGAGATTGTAGATATTTATGATCTAAATGCAATGGGATAGAAAGGAGCAAAGTAGATTATTCATGGATACACATGTGTGTGTATATATATATATATATATATATATATATATATATATATATATATATATATATATATATATATATATATATATATATATGCACATGTGTATCCATGAATAATCTACTTTGCTCTTTCTATCTCATTTATATATATATATATATATATATATATATAGGGTGAGGATCAGGTACGTTTTTGTCTTTTAGTGCGGATGGTACGGACGAATCTCAGCCCTCCATCTAGTCAACCATCTGAAAAAGGCGGAGTGGCAATATCGTAAATATCCCGTCTTTTTTCAAAATCGTTACTATCGTATTAGCTTTTTTTCTGAAAAAAATTCAAAAAAATCTGAAAAAATTAAAAAAATAAAAAGGACAACAAATAATTAAGAATCGCTGAAAAAAATTTCAAAAAAAAAATCGTTTTCATCGTTAAAGGTATTGTGATATTAGCGTATGATTTTGACTTTTTTACAAAAGTCAAGATCTGATCTTGACAAAGTCAAGATCAGATCTTGACTTGTGTAAAAAAGTCAAAATCAGATTCTGAAACTTTTTTTTTTAATAAAAAATTTAATATCACAATAACTTTTTTAATATCGTAAAAACTTTTTCTTAATAAAAATTGTTAATATCGCCGTAACTATCATGCTTTCTTAATATCACTCTAATACTCATACATTCTTTTTCAGTTTTTTTAATATCACCGTAAGTTTTTTTAATATCGTAATAAAAAAAACAATTATATTAAGCTTTTCACTAATATCACGGTTCATTTTTACATGTAAAAAAGTTTAATATCACGTTGGTTTTACAATATCACCGTAGCTATCATGGGTTTTTAATATCACGGCTCATAATATTGTTAATATCACGGTAGAACTCATAATATGGTTAATATCACGGTAGCACTCATAATCAAAAAAACAAAAAGTTCTCAGAAAAATCTGAAAAAATAAAAAAATGAAAGAAGATAACAATATTAAGGATCGCTCAAAAGGAAAAAAATTAAAAAAAAATCGTTTGAATGGTGATTTGGTACCGTGATAGTTGCGTAGATCTTGACTTTTTTACAAAAAGTCAAGATCAGATCTGGATTGGACGGCCTAGATCTATCCGCACGTCCGCACTAAAACAAAACATCCGCACGTGATCCTCACTCTCTCTCTCTCTCTCTCTCTCTCTCTCTATATATATATATATATATATATATATATATATATATATATATATATATATATATATATATATATATATATATATATATATATATATATATATATATATATATATATATATATATAAAGAACATCATAATATCAAGTTGCTAGCAAGTCTTAATTATAAAACATCTATTTATGCAACTAGTAAGATCATATAGCTTAAGTGGAAAGTATTCTACTATAGATCATAGAAGATTAAGAAAAATGATAATAGACTAAACAACAAGAAGGTCACTAATGCTAATATCATATATGCATATATTAGTCTTAATGATCTGAAAGCATGGCAACTTATAAGTTAAATCATATTCACATACTAATTAAAGCATTCTAAAATATAATGTAATATTGGCAAGTTTTTTAAAAGAAAACTTATCTCAGGTCCAGCTTTTCTTTAAGAGTGGGCATGAGGGTAATGGAAGAAATCTTAAAAGTTTGTCCAAAACATGTCGAAGTAGCCAAATAACATTTCAACGCAATAGAAATCAAGGGAGCTAGATCCGAGATGCTTAATCGATCACACCAATCATCACAAGTCGTGAAAGAAAATAAAATAAGTGCTTTGGAGGCTTCATCTTGAAATAGTAAAGGACACACCATGATAACAATACTCCAAGAGTGACGAACAAAATGCCGAGACAAGAAGATTCCCGCAACGACGTCATAGGCGAATCATTTGCAGAATGTGAAACAACGTGATAGAAACCAATAGCCGACAAAGGTAATAGAGCAAGATGAGTAAATCAACACGCAATAGACTCTTCGTTCGTTAATTACCTAAACATGATAAAAAGCTTGGTACCCAGATTCTCATGGGTCCTAGTTGGTTAGATGAGAACATCCATTGCATTTGAATGCACATGATGAGGATGTTGTTGATAAGTACAAGAATTCATCAATAGTTTGTTTTAATTAACAAACAACGACTTTCTTGACTAGAGTAATAAATAATGAATGTTAATAGTATTAGTTCTAAATTTATTCACTAGGTTTAACAAATTTTATTTGTTTTGATACATTTGTTGAATGATCATTTACGATAAATCCTAAGCCGGTTTTATCATAAAATGACTTTTGAATGTTGAGAGGATATTTTAAAGATTTAGAACTATTTTCGAATTTTGCCAATGTTTTTGCTTTCTAATTTTCCATTTTAATTTCATGTTTGTAGTCTTGACATTTTTTACATTCAAGATCGATTTCAATATTACTTTCAAGTCTAGACATTTTATCTTCTAAAATTATTTCTTTTTCAAAGTTGTTTTCAGCGGATGTTGAAGATTCGTTTTTAAAAATAATTTTTGAGTCAATGTTGCAAAAATGTTTGAAGTTGTTTTCCATTTTTGAAAATTCTAATATAAATTGATCATAGCAAAAATGTTTGGTTTTGGATTGTACCTTATTTGTAGTTGTACATTCTTCACATGCTATACGGTGATCAATTCCATTGTCCATGTCGCTCCATGTTTTGTTTGTAGTTTCGCTTGGATCTAGAAGCATGTAGTCCTTGCCATCAATACTTGTGTTTACATTTGTTTGAATATTCTCATGAGCCGTATTATCATCATCTTCTTTGCACTTGTTGCACCATGATTTATTCACGCTCTTTTTTCGGATTTGGCTCATGTATTCTTCATTATAGATACCTTCAGTGATCACATTTGAACTAGTAGTACATGTGTTTGTTTCAACCAAATATTTATTTACTAAATTTTCTAGATTAACTATTTCTTGTGCAATATCAAGTTTATCATCTTTGATTTTACATTTCTCTTGGTGAAACTTTAAATGACATTTCCAAATATCATTTGCCGTTTTACAACGAAATAATCTTTCATATTTAACTCTTGGTAGAGTTTTGAAAATAAGTAATTTGGCTTTAGTGTTTTTATCAATTTTGGTTTGAAGATTTTTATATTGATTTTCAAAATCCATTTTGGTTGGTTTAAGATCACCAATTGAAATGATATGCCAAAGATCAAGATCTATTGATTTCACATAATTTTCAAATTTGTTTTTCCATTCAAGAAAATGATCATTTTCAAATAATGGTGGTTGTTGTGTAAATTCCCCTTCTAAATATTTTTCAAATTCCATAGATCGTTACAAGTTTTAAAATACAATCTATTTTAAAAATCTTGCTAGACGTGGCTCTGATACCAATTGTGGAAAACTAGAAGGGGGGTTGAATAGTTTTGCGTCTTTTTCGTTAATTAAAAGTTTGCTTTTAAAGAATTAATGGTAATCGTAAAAACCTTAGAGGCTAAAGTATAGATACAAATTAATTTACCTATATCACATAGATACTACTTATTTAAAGTGTTGAATAGAAATTATAATTTCATATATCTCACTTAATTATAAACAAGTATTTATATATATATATATATATGTGTTTTGATAATTGTATATACTTATATTTTACTAGTTGTATAATTAAGATTTTAAATGGAAACTAGTTTGATCTTTATGTGAAATCAATATATGCATAACACATAATAATAATAATGTACAAGAAGCAAGTAAGTAAACAAGTAAAGAATGAGAGATGGAAAGATCAAACCGAGAGACAAAGGATTTATAGTGGTTCGGCTACAAGGACACCTTCCTTGCCCTACTCCACTCCCCGAGCACCGAACTCGAGAGTTTTCTTCACTAAGTCAATAACCTCCCTTATGGCGGAGAAAACAGTACACACCAAAAGCTTACACCAATTAACGACACAAAGCAAAATGTCGAGTTCTAATCGTAGCTAGAACAAATCTCACACCAAATATCACACCACAACTTCTTCACACCTTTTACTTCTTCAATATTTCTACACACCACAAGTATCTTCACGCCTTCACAAAATAGTTCACGACTTCAATGTCTTGTAACTTCACAACTTCAAAGCATAAATATCTTCACAACTTCAAATCAATAATATCTTTGCACCTTCAAGCCACTAGAGTCTTCACAACTTTAATCTACTAATGTCTTCTAGTCTTCTCCACTTGGAAGCTTCAATTTCTTCACTACTAGTCACTATTGCTACTCTCTCCTATCTTCACTACTATCCAACACTACTTCTTCACTTCAAGTTCCACTTCACACTTACAACAATTCTAGATTCTACAACTAAATCTAGCAAACTAATACATACACCTTATTCACCAAAATATGAAAGATCAACAAGATGAAACAAACAACCAACTTAGATAGCAAGATGATACTAAGTTGTAATACTTCTAATAGAAGTATTCTTCTCTTTGCACTTGAGTGTTGAGGCTTGAATCACTTTGAAACAAAGATCAAAGTATATAAGATCAAAGGATTTTTAGAGGATGGAGAAGGATGTTTAGATCAGAAAGTTTATAGTGCAAAAAGGTGAGAAAAATATGTGGAATGATCCAATATTTATAGGGCCAGAAAATACTGTTCTGGAGCGTGCCGGTCCCCTTAATTAGTGGGCGGTCCCCTTAATGATTAAGGGGGCCGCCTAGTAAAATTAAGGGGTCGCCCTCTTGAACGTTGGATTTTCTTGTCCTTTTGTGAGGGAAATTTTTCTGGATTAGATTTGCCATTTTTGGTTGAAAATTTGAATTCACAAATTTGTGATGAATTAAACATATTCTTTTAATTCCAAAAATGTTTTACAAAAGATATAAAATGTTTTGTGACATTTTATAAATATCTAGTGATTAACAAAGTGTTCCTTTGATCTTGTAATACATTAGACACTTTGTTTATTCATACCTTAAGTGATTAAATGGTAAAGATGAGTATTTACTACTAAATACTTGTTTATGTCATAATCTTTGGTTTGATGAGTTTTCGTTTTGTGATTATCAAAACATAGAGATATCGAAAGATATGAATAACGTTTTTAGTTGTTTATTTATATCAACATTATGAATACTCTTTCTAATATTTTAGTTTATAATTCAATCAAGTTTTCAGTCAATAATATTCTAGTTCTCCAATCTTCTTCTTAAGGAGCCCGAGCCCGCTTGAAGTGGTGCCCTATCCCGATAAAACCCCTAACCGGGTCCTATCAATTGGTGCTTTCATTGAGAGCTCTCGTTGAGAGGGTTTTTGATTAGGGTTTCCAATTAAAAAAAAATCAATGTTCATTGAACGCTACTGTTCATCGAGCACCACTGTTCATTGATTGCTACTGTTTATCAGACGCTACTGTTCATCAAAAAAGTTACTGTTCATCGACACTGTTCATCGGTACTGTTCATCGGAAAAAAAATTATTTTTCGAGTTAATGTTCATGGCATCGAGCGGATGTGATCAGGACGCGGAATACGCACTCTCTAAGCTTTTGCAAATGGGTACGGTGACCGAATATGAGAGTGAGTTTATGGTACTTGCAAATCGAGTAACAAGGATCTCTGAATCTTTACTTATATCGTTTTATATCTCCGGACTAAAACTGAAGTTACAAATAGAATTGTTGAGGGCAAGGCCTACAACTTTAGGAGAAGCCTTTTCCTTTGCCTATATAGTCGAGGCTCGTTTTGAGGCAATTGAAGAGAAGGAGAAAGAGCATATAATTGAAAAGAAATCAGATATCATTCCATCATTACCTGCTTCACATGAGATTAAAAGGTCTTTAGATGCTGATGAATATATTGGTGTTGATGTGGTTAATAACGCGATAGGTGGTGTTTTCGATATTGGTGAGAGTAATGAAGTTCATAGCAAGTTTGAAGAATTTTCAGAAAATAAGAAAAGTATGGAAGAGATTATTGTGGGTGGTCATGAATTTGATGGTCGTTTGGATGAAATAAATTTGGTTTTAATCAAGGAGTTTGTGATTAAGATGTTGGAGGGTAGAGATGTTTCCGACGAGAGTTTGGTTGTTTGTTTGAAGTGGGTATATCGCGAGAAGAGTCGTGGGTCAACAAAAGATGGAAGAAGGGTGTTATGTTATGTCCGGTGGAAGAAGAAACCGATGGAGGCTGCAATTCAAAGAAGATTATGGAATCCCGGAATTAAGAAAACATTTGAAGACAACACCTTGAGGGCAATGTGATTTTGAAGGAGTGAGGAATGATACGCTTGGGCTCGAGCCCAAGGCTCATTTAGCTATTAGGGTTTTACTTTGTCTTATAATACTCTTTCTAATATTTTAGTTTATAATTCAATCAAGTTTTCAGTCAGTAATATTCTAGTTCTCCAATCTTCTTCTTAAGGAGCCCGCGCCCGCTTGAAGTGGTGTCCAATCCCGATACAACCCCTAACCGGGTCGTATCAGCATCTTTCGACCCGTGATCACATTGAGCCTCAGTTGCAGATCGACCCGTTCCCTGGACGCGAGCAGGACTATCCTCCCTACGGGTACACCGGGCATCTTCCTCCTGGCTATGATTACCGCTATGGTCCCCCTCCCCAGTGATTTGTCATGTTATGTTGTGATCTTTGGACAATTTATTTGTGGTTGTATGATCTAAAACAATTTATCTTGTAATAATTTAGGATGTGGCCTCTGTTGGCCTTGGATACTTTTTATTTTTGTTATTATGCATGTAGGATTTTAATTTCATGGTTGTTTAAGTTTTCAGTTTTTACTTGTTTGATTTTTATTTGTTTGATTGTTATTTGCTTCCATATGCATGCTTTATTTTATTGTTGGTAGATCATGTTTCAAAATTAAATTGTGAAAATGTTTTATTTTGTTGTTTAACTTCGTCTTAACTTCATATAAAGGTATTTTGCATAAGCTAAGTGTAAGGGGAAACCCCAAATTTGTTTCTAAGAACGAAATTGATCATAATTCGCCACAATATTAAATGAACATGTATATTAGTATTTGTTAGAGTCAAATGCTTGTATCAAGTCATAATGATGTTTTGCAGGATTTTCAAGGAAATAGGACATAAGTTTTTCAAGAAATTTTCCGGAAACTTAACATAAAGATTTCTGCAGGTCACTTCTGACGGCGTCAGGGTTTAACTCCTGACGGCGTCACATGTAAAATTCTGGAAATTTTGTGAGTTTTGTTTTTCTAACGGAGTCTTAAAGTTTTTGTTAATTCTTTAGTTTTATAAACTCCAGGAAATCTGCAAACATTCATTCCACAAGCATTATATCTTAAATTGTTTTCTAGGATTTGTTAGTATATATATAGATTGCCGCCTTACGCGAGGTTGCCTTGATTGTTTTCTCAGGTTTAACAGGTTATACATGACAAGAAGATGATTTATATTTCTGGAAGGGAAGCTTTGAACGTTCATTTTCTTGGAGGAAGATCTAACCTTGTTGCCACACTATCCACACCGAACGAATCAGGGGAGTATTTGTTTTCATTCTTTTACCTGTTTTACTTTTACATCCTTTAATTGAACATTGGGGACAATGTCCATCCTAAGTGTAAGGGGAGGGTAAATGATGATACCTTATAGGATACAATTGCACTTGAGTTTGTTTGTTTGATGGTAGGTGTATAATAAAACTAAGAGAAATACTTGTTAGTGTAATTTTAGCGCCAAAATTAAAATTTTTTACAACATTTAGGAGTGAAACTTTAGCCTTAACAAGCGTCTCATGGATAGGAGTTGTATGACTAGCACAAAACCGTACCATTTAAAAAAATTTTCCACCCAAATATGTGAGGTTCGCCTTTAGATTTGATAGGAAAAGCATTCATTATTAGTGCTTATGAGTGTACCGGTAGCATTTAGATTCTAGAACTTGCGTTAGTGATGCATCCCGAGACCGCTAGTGAGACTACATTTGTGTAGTAGGATTTACTACATGATAAGAGGCATTAGGATCACCCTTGTGTTAAACCCGTATCATAATTACTTGACCATTTAAGTCATATTACTTGACTAGTAAAGTCAATTAATTTTCCCCACACCTTAGCGTTGTACTCATTTTTAGTACACGAAACCCCTAGTACACCTCTCCGAGCCTATCTTTTCGTTTCTAACTTTAAGCATTCTACTTAAAGGAAGAATTTGTTACAACCGACCCAAATGTGCAACCAAATCGTCTTAGCCTTCCGTTTATGCACTCATCTTTAGTGCATTATTGTTATTTGTTTAAACCCTTAGTTAATTATCTAATTGATTACATGGTTGCTAAGTCGAGTCATATCTTGTACATATTGTTTTGGGACGATTGGGACTCATGGGTAAAGTACTTATGTTTTAGAGTAATGGGGAAGAACATCATATATTACCCCCATATGTGCATTAATCTTAAAAAGTACTCCAAGTGTTTTGATTATCTTGATTCGAATCATTAGATTAGTTTATTGTAAAGCATGTAAAAATTCAAGTGTAAGGGGAATGTACATTCCCTATGATGTATTATTTTTGATGGTAGGGGAAGAGTGTATGCAAAAAAAAAAAATAAAAAAAAAAAATAAAAATAAAAAAAAAATCAAGTGGTGGAGGTTTGATCCTTTCCCAAGCCTATGGTAATCTATTTGCTATGACAGGTAGTGAGAGATATTTTCCATTTCCTTATTGTGATATATACTTTATTACACCCGAGAGATGTGAGTATCTAAACACTATTTGTGAGGTGCTAGTGTATGACCTCCGTGCTTGTTTTTGGTTTTTAGTGGAACGATTATTTGTTGTAATTAAATTTATATTAGTGTTAAATGACCACTAACTTGAATTTTAATTAGAAAAAAAGCGCATTTGCTTGAGGACAAGCAAATCTCAAGTGTAAGGGTATTTGATGAGGCGAAAAGTGTACCGCTTTTAAGGGGTCATTTAAGCCCGAATTCGAGATTATTTGATCAAATATTGCCCTAAATCGTTCCTTTTGTCATTTTAGGTACTTTTGAGGAAGAATCTGGAAAAGAAAGCATTTTGGATGTTTTTGGAGCATAAGAGTGAAGAAAACGGAAAAGTCTCAAATTTCCTTGCTGGGAACAGTACCTGACGGCGTCAAGCCTTTACAAGTGATGGCGTCAAGAGTTACAAAAGAGGTGGAAGTAGAAAATACACGTGATGATCCAGAGAGTTTTCAAGCCTATGGCCTGACGGCGTCACCAAGGCCGTCAGGGTCCAAGTATTAGTGACGGCCCAGAGCATTTCTCCACATGACGGCATCACAAATAGATCTAGGCAATACGATTTTATCAAGCCGGCGAGTTGACAGCGTCACGATCTAACACATGACGCCGTCACGATGTAATATCTATATATAGTTTTCCAATTTTCATTCATTAGTGTACAACTTTGAGGGAATAAAACCTAGTCCGAGTTTTATCAGCTTTTCAAGGGTTTCAACCCCATGATTCTTCCATGTTTAATTGAAGATAAGTATTCATTCAAATCATTCAATATGTCTATGTGTTGTGTAATTATATCTTACGCTTTTCTTCTCTTTAACATGCTAGGCTAGATCTTTATTGTGTTTGCTTAGATGTAGTGAAACCTAGATGTTGATTATGGGTTGATTGTTTGTTTATAATTGTTACGGATGATTGTATTCGATGTTAGGCTTAAGAAAACTGGCAGACTTCAATTGGTAACTTGCTTGAACGTCTTACGAAACATGATCGGAGGTGTACTACGATTTTTGGTTGTATTTAATGCGTAGGAGAATTCTAATGATCCCATGTTAGGAGCTTCTAACGGCTCGACATAGGAGTGAAGTAGGATCCTATCGAGTTAGGAAATATTGTACACGGCCCTACGACTAGTATTAAGGAATATGACCCGTCATCCATGCAATTGTAACAAGCTAATCAACCTGTAAAAGATATCTAGGGAGTAATGAAATCTAAGTAAACACAAATTTCCTCATTATTGTTTCCACCACATTAGTATAATTAGTTTATTTTCATTTTTGTTATTTTATTTTGATTACATTAGTAGTTAATTGAGTTAGTTGGCTAGCAACTAATTCCGCCCACTCCTTCAAAACCCGAGATTTTTACTTGCTTTCACAAAATATAAAAGGGAAAATTACCAAAATGGCCCGTTGCCCTGCGGTTTAGGCATATTTAGCCCTTTTTTGAAAAATTCCTGTTTTAGCCCAGGTTGCCCTGGACAACTTTCGTACAGCCAACCAAAAGATGACAAGTGTCCTCAAGTTGCCCAAAATACAAAAAAGTTTTGCCCATAACACACGAAAGTTGCCCCGACGTGGCACTCTGTAGTTGACTATGCAAATAGTTGCCCAGGGCAACCTGGCTAAAACGAGAATTTTTCAAAAAAGGGTTAAATATGCCTAGACTTTGGGCAACTGGGCTATTTTAGCAATTATCCCAATATAAAAATACAAAAAGAATCATCCCTCACCTCTAGACCTAGTTTAGTAGGCTTCCTAATCCTAGCGACACTATTCCTGAGTTGAACGATCAATCCCCCGGTACTTGTCACTATACTATACTACAACGATCAGGTACACTGCCTGGTGGGGGTTGTAAGCTTCTCGAGATCCTTTGAGAGGTAAAACCTGTTGCGAGGGTGCAATTCCCACGTTTCAAAAATATAAACTCATTTTAGGTAAAATTATGTGATGATAAATTTTTAATGAGTTTCCGTTTACCTCTCCCCCCTTTTTGTAGAATCAAAAAGGCTTTGTCGATGTAAAGAGAGGAAATAAATCGACAGAATACATGCTCCCCCTAGCTTAGTGCTTCCCCTAGATGAGAGCACCGGGGAATCGAGCTATTGTGTTGTGCTACAAAAACAAGTTAGAGACAAAGCACATACACATATATAGATAGTATAAAGGGGTTGTGAAGAGAAATAAGATAGATAGAAGGAGCTAAAGACAGTGTGAAATCAAATAGATAGAGCATGAGTCAGATAAGGAATAGAAGAGAAATCTATATTTTGGCTCTAATTGGGAATCGTACCTTAAATGCTTGGACGGCCCTTTAGTGATAAGGGACCACCAATCCAATAAAGGACCGCCGCCAGTAGGCGTCTTGGTTGACATTTGTGTTGTGATTTTAGTATTTTTCCCATTTTTAAGGTTGATTAATTTAGTCCATTTCTAAGTCAACCATTTTAAATATCACAACATATTATCATAATTAAAAACCTAACATCATTCATTCATTCATGAAAATCATACATGATGAGACACACACATTACAAAGACATCACCTAATCCTACAACATTAAGGAACATAACAAGCTATTTCCCAAAACATGCTTGGCCCAAAATATAGCTTCCACTTGATTATTTTCAACTCAACATAGATGTCTAGTTAGAAGGTGGAGAAGAGGATGGTGAAGAGTAAGGTGGAGCCGAAGGAGGCATGGTAGCAAGGGGAGTTGGTTGCACATTTTGTTGATCAAGAAGAAACTCAATGTGACCAAACATGATGTGGAGTTCATCTCTTAGAGAGGAAATGAGATAAAAGTTGTGATAACAACACGCACACCCCACAGTGTGGTTGTTCACAAAGTAGTAGGGAAGAGGATTACCAACGGTTGGAGAGGATGGTGGAGTAGGAGGAGTGTATTCCAAAGGCCCATTTGGTGATGTATTAGTATGATTTGGAGAACTTGTTGGAAGAGGGTATGAGCTTCTTGTTGGAGAGCTAGAGAATGTAGGTGATGATGGTAGATTGCTCACAAAAGGTGTGTAAGCACCCGAGCTAGATTGGGTGAGCAAGGGTGACAAGTTTTTGATGAATGATGAGAAAGGTGGTCAAGTTGGATTTGAGGAAGAGGATGGCTTAGATGAAGAGTAAGATGTTCCATTGGTGGATGGTGTTTTGAGAGGTGCACTTGGTGCTTGAGGAGAGGATGGTGGAGACTTTGGAGAAGGAGTGGTGTCATAGAGAGTGAGACCAATGAAATTGGTTTGTGGTGGAATGATTTTGATCTTAGGCCTTTTGTTTGGTTGTTGTGGATTGAGTGAGGTTTTGAGCTTTTTGCTTGTGGTTGGAAATGAAGTGGAAGATGACGCCATTATAGGGGATGAAGAAGAAATGGAAGATGATTGTGATGAGGTTGAAGAAGAGAACGAGAGTTTAAATAATCAAGCATGGTTAAGAATTTGGGCAAAGCATGCATTAGGAAACATTTAGCACATAAAATTGTTTATCTAAACATGGTAAAGTGGTGATAAACATGGAATAGGTTTAGAATTGCAGAAAGGAAGAAAACAGTGAAAAATCCATGATCCCAGGGGACGGTCCGTTAAATGTCTGACGGTCCTTTTTCACTAAGGGACCGCCAGGTCGATAAGGGACCGCCGGCAGTGGGTTTCCAGATTTTTACCAAGTTTTTCATTTCTGCAGCCTGCATATACAACTAATTCTTACATATCACAGAACTACATAAATAAAAGTGCAACCTCAAAAGATGTCATACAAGAACTAAACCGACCAATATCATCATCCAAGTACAAACATAAGCAACAATCAAGCATGTCTAATAATCATAAGTTAGTTCACATAGACGATAAACATAGATGTTCCAAAAACATCAATTAAAAAGAAAATGCTCCAGATGACATTTTACTTCTTCTTTTCCTTTAAGAGCTTCTTGATTGACTTCAATTAGTCTCCTTCAATGCGTCTCTCTTGATTCCTTAGTTCATCATTTAATATGTCATTGGTAGTCTTTCAGGATTTAGAAAAGATGATATGTGTTGCTTAGAGATGGGTTCCATGACATGATGGTAAGATAGATAAAAAGAATTTTGAAGGTAAGGATAGGTATTCATGAAGTAGTTAAAGACGCGAGGAAGAAGCATCCTGTAGGGCATCAACTTATGATTGTTGTCCTCGAGTTACATTAATCGCTTAGCGAAGAAGTATGCAAGATTGTAACGTTGTCTTATAAGAATGCAGTAAAGCATGTGAGCACATGATGCTGGTACATACTCACTTTCATTCATAAGACAAAATACATTCTCGTGTAGAATGATTTCCATTGCTTGTAAAGAATGGCGGAGTTCAGTTATGTGAATTTTATTTGGGTGAATAGTGGATGAAGATTTGCAGAGAGACTTGATGATTTTGTTTTTAGAGGGAATGAATTTCAGATAAGGACCTTGTTCTTCTCGATTTTTGAGGAGAGAGTCGAGATCGGCCACTTTCGAATAAGCACATTGCACATGAAAGTCCAAGAATTTGAGCAAATTGCTCAAGGGATATGGAAAATCCATAATGACCTACGCAATACATAAACTGTATGGAGTAATCTTGACTTCGTTTGATCTTGACTCCGTTATAGAATTCTAATACGAATCGAAGAAAAATGGTTTCATTAATGTTTAGAAGACAATCAAAACCTATTTTATGAAAAGCTCTATTAATGGGTTCCTTATCTTCACATGAGGTATCTATGAAACGTCCCTCATGAATGTGTCCTATTTCAAGCTTTTTGAATATTCGGATAAATTTAGGTTCGGGATGAGGTTCTAACGAGAGTTTTTGAATGTAAAATTAGGTTAGAAGGTGATAAGGATTTATTTGATACGCTTTTAGGGGGTCATTTAAGCCTTAAATCGTGTTTTTATGGTCAAATATTATCTTAAATCGCTTCTTTTATCATTTTAGGTACTTGGGACGTGAATTCTGGAAAATGGAGCATTTTGGAGCTTTTCGGACATTTTTATGTTCAAGAATGAAGAAAACAAGAAAAGTCAAGAAAGTCAGGATTTTACACCTAACGGTGTCAGGCTTTGGAGCTGACGCCGTCACCTTATGAGAAGAATGGTGGATTTTTAACACGAGACGCCCTAGAAGAAAATGTCAAGTTTACACCTGACGGCGCCATGTACAAATTTTGCAAGGACGCCAGGTGTTAAGTTAAAGAGAGACGACCTAGATGAATTAACAAGTGACGACATCAGAAGGTGTCTTGGGTGATACGAAACCCTAGAACACGGCGATCTGACGGCGTCAGGAGCTATAACCTGACGCCGTCGGCTTTGTATCTCTATATATAGTTTAGTTTAGTTTAGTTTAGTTTTTTTTTTTCTTTTTTTTTTCCCTCACAAAGGGGGTGTAACTTGTGGAACTTTGTAGGGAACTTTGGGAGTCCGACTTTTACAGCACTTTTAGGGTTTCTAACCCTATTTTCTTCCATGTTTAATTGAAAGATAAGTTCTCCTTTAATCATTCAATATGTCTATGTGTTGTTTGATTAATTGTTTATCTTTTCTTTTCATTAACATGCTAGCTTAGATCTCTTAGTGTTTGCTTAGATATAATGAAATCTAGTTATTGATTATTGATTGTTGGTTTGTTATTGATTGTTTGATTGATTGACTAATGTTAGGCATAAGAAAACTGGCTAATCTCCTATATGGTAACATGCTTGAATGTCTTAAGAAACATAATCGGATGTGTACTACGTGTTAGGAATACAAATATTCCTATAAAAGACTCGGTCACCTAAATATTGTAATATCATTAAGATAGCTCGTAGTTAGTTTATTTATTAGTTAGTTATTATTAGCTTAAGTAACATCGTGGAAGAAGGACGGGTCTTTACCCATTGTATGCCTGATCCACAGCCCGGGTGTGGGTGTTTTTATCTTTTTTGTAGGAAACTATAAATACCCCTCTCCACATGTGGAGAGGGTTGGTGCTTTCATTCATCTAATCTAATATTACATTTTCTCTCATCTCTTTCTCTCTCTAGAAATACCCAACTCACTTTCTCTCTCTCAAATCTCTTCTTATTCTTCTTTCTTGAATCTTACTACTCACAAGAACCATACATGTTACAATTATGAATATACTACAATTGGTATCAAGAGCCAAGGTTTCATCTTAGGACTTGACATACTCGGATTTTTGTATGGTTTGTGTGTTTAGTTTCTTTTTGGTTCGAATGGTTATGACTCTTGGTTCGAGTGTTTGTTGGTTGCACTTTCATGACTTGAAGATGGTTATGAGCTTATTTGGTGCTTAGTTGGTGTAATCTATATGCTTTCTGTTGGTCCTATTTGTAATTCGTATGGTTGTTTTAGATTCTTATTAGAGGTTTAGTCATTATTGGTATATTCTTGGTTGAGGTTAACTTAAAAACGGGAAATAGATAAAAATGATTGACTGTGACTGGTTTGTTTTCTTCTGGTCTTGCGTTTACCTCTAATAACCTGTGTTTAATTCTTATATTGCGATTAAGTCTGATTTTTGCGGATAACTCAAGTTAGCTTTTACCCCTTAGTAGCGTTTAACTTTTGGTCGACTTCTTGGTTGCGATTAAAACAGAGTAGCGATTAGAACAAGATCTATACCAACTTTATAACATCTCACTGATTCATCAAGAACGAACCTTAAACTATCCCAAATCCCACATTTAACAACAACAATCTTAATCAATCACAACAACACCCTGTACTCATACCTCTATACCACGGTCTCAGTTTTAATTCTTTCGTACCATTCAAAGATAACTCATGACATCAAGTGATCAAGTATATGAAAGATTAAATTCATCATAGACCATTATTTGTTGTCGTATCTTAACAAGAAAGAACAAACATTTAAGTGATTGTTCATCACTGATCCGTGAAGATGCACGAGTTTTGTATTTAATATTCGAACGATACTAAAAGAAAAAGAACAACACAACTCGTGTGCTATCCACTCTTTCAGCTCAGTTTTACTTGATGTAAACAACAATGACATAAAAGAAATACAATTCAAGATCTCAGTTGGGTACACCTTGGGTCAAACTTTTAACGAGTTTTTTAGGTGTGACCCCATCATCATCGATCTATCATCATCTTAACACATAACCACAACAACAAATCCATGTTTAAGAATATAAACACTAATTGATCTCAGAATCTTTTAGTGTGTCACAACTATTTCTTAGACCTTTTAAAAGATCATACACACGACAAAGCTCATCATTGATCTTGTTTTGAAGTTTCAACTTCTCTTTGAATATTCGAACCTTTCAAGAAAGAACAAAATAGCTTCATTTCATTCTTTCTTGTGTTCGTTTTAACATCTAATTGGATTTACCTTTATTCAAGCTAAACCCCATCTGAAAAGGAAGGATTATGTGTGAAAGGGATTATTGGTTGTTGCGTTCTGGATCTGATTCTACAAAGAGACGATGTATTGGTGTTGGGTGTGACTGCGTATCTTTTATGAAGTAATTAGGGTTGGACAAAGTGTGATTAGGAGTATCATATCAAACTCTTCAGATTCCGTCATATCTGAGATACTCAAATTGTACGACATGAGCGATGATCATAAGATTTCCAACCCTGTACAACATGTAAACGGTTTTGAGTCTGATATTGATGGAATGGTATCTTTGTGCTCAAATTCGCAAGGGAGAGAACTTCTACAGCCACAACAAGTGCTTCACGATGCAAATGAAAGCTGCATTGAATGTTTTCGACAACTTCATTCACACCTCTCAGTACTTAAGAACGAGCTAAGAAAAGCAACTGGGAATAGTGTGAACACTAAGTTTGAAAAACCATCCATGTTGGGGAAACCAGTTTTACAATCAAATAGAAACCAATCAGTTGTTAAACAACCGAATGCGTTTAGATCTGAATGACCAAAATTTTCAAAAACACGGTTTGCCTCCCAAGTTGATGCGGAACAAGTTTTGACAAAACCAGTCACTCCACATTATTTGCCTAAGTTAACTGTTTCTAGTTCTGTTAAACCTCGACAAGTAGCTACTCCAACTCCCAGCACCTCTAGGATTAGTTCGAAAACTGTGTCTAAACCAAGCATTAAGATTCAAAATTCTTATGAAACAAATGATTTGCAAAAGAACTATGACCTAGTAAAGGCTAGGAAAAGGGCACTACTTCATAAGGATGGTATCTTAGGTTCACAACCTCGCCTGATGCCTCTTGGTTTATTGAGGAACACTGCTAAGGTTCAACCGGTGAAATCTAGGACTTACACTAAGTCATCCACAATGCATAGGAAGCAACACAAACCTAAAACTTCTCCTAGGTGGATACAAACTCTTAAATCTTTGGAGACTAGGAATATCGATAAGCCTTTCGCTATGCATAAAAAGCTTAGTAATCCTAGACCTTGCCATAAGTGGATTCCAACTGGTAGAACTTTTAAGTATGTTGGACTTAAGTGGATACCTACCAGAAAGTTGATTACTGATGGCAATGCCATGGTTGACCGTGAAACCCCCAAGGGTTTGGATACTAATGTCACTAACCCATGTATATGCATTCAAGTTTTTAATGTTAGTGCAGGTAGTCCTTACTCAGTTGCAGGTACATCAATCATTCACCACACGAGAAGACTCAAAGTCTGGAGGCCTAAAGCAAGCATATCTCCTACTTTAGGAGGTATAGAAGGTCAATGTTGATGTATGTTCATTATGACGTTTGAACACAACGGTTCAAGCCTTGTTCTTCATCGACTATGAGGTTTGAACACATCAGTTCAGGCCTCGCTCTTCATCATTATGATGTTTGAACACCTCAGTTCAAGCCTCGGTCCTCGATATCATCATTATGACGTCTGCTGACAACACTTCAGGCCCCATTCATCATAGAAAAGAAAGGTGTACGATTCAGTGTGCCTTATCTTCGGAAGAAGAGAAATCTTCTTAGCTTTGACCATTCTCAACAATACGGTTCATGCTTCCTCCATGTTCGTTTAGTCATCAAGTGGATCTACTCATCTTTGCTTGAATTCATATTCACTTGCTCATTCAAAAATGGCGAACTTCGTATGCAATTTTTGAGGGGGAGAAAAGTGAATAAACTACATGATCGAGTGTATTCTTATTCACATGCTCAATCAAAAATGGAAACGTCGTATGAAATTTTGGAGAGGGAGAAGTGTGAATAAAATACATGATTGATTGTATTCTTATTCACTTGCTTAATCAAAAATGGCAAACCTCGCTTGCAATTTTTGAGGGGGAGAAGTGTGAATATACCACATGTTGATTGATGCTTGAAGAATGGGCATATGACTTTCCTCCAAAACCTAATGTTCTACTTACTAAGGATGACTGGGAGTTATGGTTGATGAATACTTTCAAGCTTCAACGTATGTTGTTCATCTAGTTCCTGAAGCTCTTGCTCCGGTTCCTGCTGATTCAACTGGTTCACCTTCCTCAATCTCCATTGATCAAGATGCACCATTTAGAAGTATTACTCAGATTACTCAAGTAACCCAATCTCCAGTTACTCCTCAAGGTGTTGATGATGACTATCATGATTGTGAAGTTGCACACATGAATAATGATCCGTCCTCTTGTTCTATTTCATCACGGATTGCTGTTCATCCAAATGTGCACTTTGTAAATCAACCACAAGAATATAAGGGAAAATATCGATTATAATGTCAAAATGGCTAAGAATTTGGACATGGAATGTCAAGTAATCACGGAGTTTATTCGGTATCCCTTATTTGAGATTGAAGTTGAATTTCACAAAGGAGTGACCTTATTTTATCTTGAAGTCGGGGTTGGTTTGATGAAGACTCTTCGAGATCCTTGCTTGAGCTTTTACCGTTACAATGACGAAGACTTGGATATCTAGTTATTTTGGTGATTCTTCATTTTATTACTACAAAATAACTATCACTTTAAGGAGTGTCACAACTCACACGAAGTTGTCGGTAGTCAAAGAGGTGATGTACTTCTTATACTCGATGGTTGGTTGGTTGAAGAGTATAGAGTACTTAGGGATTCGATGTTGTACGAACTCTCTACACCGTTCTTTGTCACACATTAGTGCAAGCTTAAGTCACATGAACGAGGAATTCTACTTCAGTTTTAAGTTTGGTATATTGGGTTTACTCCATCAGTGGTCACTTCAAATAGCCTACATAAGGGGTGGTAAAGATAGTCAGAGAGAGTTTTTTTGAAGCAGTTGATTCTCACCAAATCCATTTTAGCAAATTTTTGTTCTTCTCACAAGATTTAAAAAAAATGTGCCTTTAATGTGTTGCTGATTCTAAGGTATCAAAACCAGCAAGGGGGAATGAGACATACATCTGAATGCATAATGAGTACACGTGATGAACTTAATACTTCGTCCTGATTGAAGTTATGCCGGGAAGACAAATGTCACAACCGCAGATATAATCAGTGTCTTAACTCGTGGCGTTTGGTGTATCATTCCAACTATGTGGGGGAAGTGGTCTCTTGATACTTGTGGTATATATTACTTCAACTTTCAGTGGGAAGAAATATGAGAAGAACAATTGGAGCATGAGATGATATTGCTTATCAACATCTTCCTATGAGCTGATATGATTTATGGTAAAGTGCTTCTGGTTAATCCTCTCATGTACACAATGTTATGCTGATTCCGATAAGATCGCAACCATCAGGGGAGAGATTTGTGTACATCAAGGACGCGCAACAGGTTCACGTGATCGGGCTTAATCATATATTCCGGAGGTGATATCCGCAGAGATGATCAGTGCTTCAACCTGTTACTTTGGTGTCATCGTTTCTTCTTGTGTTGGATACATGCGTACAATATGGAGTGAGTTGGTATGTGTAAGATAACTGGAAAGCATTTGGTGAAATGAAGATGTTGATATCTTATTCCCCCGAATAGACAACTGCTCCAAACCGCAAAGTAATGTGTACATTGGGGACGTACAACAGGGTCATGTGATCGGGCTTCATCATACATTCCAGGATTGATAACCGCAGAGATGATCCATGGTTCACCTTGTTACTTCGGTGCTATCATTTTCTTAGGGTCTTTGAGTGTCATTTAATGAGACTTTTTGCATCACTTCAATTACTTGGGAAGTGGTCTCATGAAGATGGTTTTCGGTTTGGGGGGAAGCTACCAAAGCTTCACATTGAGGAGGCTATAATTTGACAATTTGGTGGTGCCTAGTGATTGACTCAGTTGTGAGATTCTAGTGATTTGTTATCAATCTATGTTTGGTGAATTGTTGTGACTTAAGTCGTTCCGATTGGTCTGATTGTAATTTGACGTTGTGAGTTAATATTTACAACTTGACTTATTACGATCGGATCTACTGTAACCTGACTTGTCGTGACTTGACACTTAGTGCTAATTGTGACCTATCCAAGATCTCACTCTAAGCCTAACTCGCATATCACATCTTTCGGTTTCTTTTGTTGACTTTAGTAAAATCCCGAGAGAGAATCGATCTCTCGGTTTAAGTCACAAGAGTTGTAAGCTCCCGTTTAAGATTACATCATGGCTACCACAAGTTCAGACCATAATTCGTGAGCCTCGAAAGCTTTGGTGGTGAAAGTTTAAGAGATGTTGACTACAGACTTCTACAACGAGCTGAACGATACTCTCATTTTCGGTACTCATGTCAACATCCTCTTAAACTAATCTGTATCCTTGTATATAGATTATAAATTCAAAAAGAAAAATAGAAAAATATAAAACTTATAAAATCCATAAAAATCTGAAAAATCACAAAAATCCAAAAATATTCTTCTCACAACATGTCTCTTGTGTAATCAATATTATGTACGTTTCTAGAAATGTCATTTAATAATGACACGGATTCATACATATGCTTGAGCAAGAGTTTTTCGGTTTCAAATAAAGTTTTTTCTAAAACATGTCGTATCTCAAAACATTCTTCAAAATTATGGCTTACAGTCATCTCAGGCTGTAACCCGGACTTCAAAACTATGGCTTGCTATTACTTTAGATAGCAACCCGTTTTTCAAAATAAGGAAAACACGTCGCCAAAAAGACGGTTGTTCCTTTTACCGGGTGAAGTTCACCTGGGCATGGATTACTTTATATCCATGTTTCCTCGATCTAATGTACGCTTCAGTGCATTATTTCTTGATAAAGAAGAGAAATCTTCTTTTTATCGCCAATACTTTCCCTTCTATGATTTTTCCGGAAAGTTGTTGTGCAAAACTTGGTGGTACCATGAGATTTTGTTTGAAAATCAAATTGAACTCAAAATTTTGATAAAATTTTTCACTCAATCAATGACCTTAATATTTTATGAAAATATTTCAGTTTTAACATCCGTCATTGATTGAGGGGGAGAGTGATTTCTCAAAATTTTATGTATCATCAAAAACTCTCCACACTTTGTACAAAACCTTGCAATAAAATGATTTGTGATGGTTATGTGTCAGAATGAGAACATTTTAAAAGAGTTTTCATTAAAACTTCAAATTTTTTGTAAACTCATCAAATCTGACACATAACAACCTCCCTTACAGATTGAGGGGGTGCAAGAAAAAGGTTCCTTTTATCAGAAAATATTAAAACTGGCCGCATTTCTCTCCCAAAAGTTTTCTAACTTATTTAAATCAATTGAGATCCAAAATCTCGAAAGATTTGAAATTTTTGATCGGGGGCGAGAATGTGATTTAAATATGAAATCTGATAATCATAAGTGATCTTTTGGACTCAATAATTAGGCTCCCACATATGTGCTAAACACTTTCGAATATCGATGCATATATTGAGGGGGAGTAAAAGGCGTTTGTGGAAGTAATACCAAAGACCGACCATTTATCTTTATGCATAGAGTTATAAGGATGGTTAAGGTTAGGTATGAGTTCCCATGATCCACCAGAACCGGATGGATCTTCCCAGGGACAATCCATAGATAGAATAGAAGTCCTTAGGAATGATTGAAAAAAGGAGTAAAGTGAGAAAGGGAAGAGTGCGGATTGAGATAGAGCTAGGACTGGAACAAACCCAACAAGGTTCTAGTGGTGAAGTCTCGGTAAGCACTGAAGGGGTTGAAGAATGAAAAAGAAATGAAATGAGAAATGGTGAAAAGAAATAGCCCTCCTTATATTCAACCTTAGGGCAGAAACCGGGTTCAATTCATAATCTACTGGTGGTTACTAAGGTAACATCAGTATTGAAGACCAGACGTCATGGACCCAGTGATGCACTGCACTAAACTTCCCAACCACTCAAGTTCTCTTAAAAGAACTTGTTTCATTCTCACGGGGAACCCTGTGTAATGTATCGACTGCTCATTGCGAGCTATGTTGATACCTAAAACAGGAGACGCCTCCCCAGTCTCCAGGAGCGGATCAAAACGCACTATTGAGTCTAGAGCCAAGAGATCATCCATAAATCTCGTTAGGACACAATTCCAAATATGCTTATTGTTTCATACAATGTGGAAAATAAGATAAAATATTTAGAGTCCTACGCATTATCCTTGTGGTATTGCCAGAACATCCGAGTGATATGAAAATATTTACAATGAAGATGGAAATATTTCTAGAGCGAACATCACTCAAGCTCTTGGTAGGTGACATGTGAGTTCCATCTTGGATCAATGATCAAGTGACAACTGGAAAGCAACAATGGTGCGATTCAAAATTGAATCAAACTTGTTCCAGGATATGGATTGACGGATACTTTTGCTAAAACCTTTCAATGTGCTCACAAACTAATTTTTCGAGCACATTGATTGTGTGTAATCTTTCAAACAAAAGTATTTTTGATGGAAATGTGATTCAAAGCTAAAACCTCTCATCGTGTCTCTAAAATGTTTATCATATGACACGCGAGTGATTTCTATAAATCAATTTCTCATCAATCCCTGAATGTCAATTCACCGATTCACTCTATCGTGCTGTCTGCTTTGAGACGTTCCGGTATGAGAACATGCTAAGTATGAAGATTCCGAAATGGATTCTTTGGAAAATTCATTACTACAAGCTGGAAATTCCTGTCAAGGATAGTATTCTTTAAAAGAGAGTCTACCTGATCACAGGTCGGTTTTCACAAAACCGGAGGGTAGTCTGTCCTCACAGAACGAATGACAAAGCCATATTCGTTCTCTATCTTTATTGCTAACTGTTTTATTTCAGGGACACATATAAAGATGGCGTTGATGGCTGATGAGTGTCTTAATACTCATCATTTTATACCAATCTGAGCTGCCAAAACATACAAAAACACTCAAATATGTATCAAAATACTTAAAATATCTTAAAGGTGTGTTTTATATGTTTCAAATGCAAAATATGCAAAAACAGATGAAAAACGTACAAAGTTTGCATAATTGGCAGTTTCAGTCCCTCAAGTTTCATAAATTGGCAAAACTAGTCCCTGGTTATTCTAAAAACATGAAAAAGTCATCAAAGGTCCTTTTTATTCATAAAGTTACATATTTAGTCCTTTGGTGCAAAGTTTTACAAAATTACAAGTATAGTCCCTCAACTTTGGAAATTGACATAAATGGTCCCTGGGATGTTAAAAACTTTGAGAAATTCAATTTTGGTCCTTGTACTAATAATCTTTTGCAGGAATGGTCCTTGGGTGAAAAGTTTGGAGAAATTGCAAAAAGGCCCCTCAACTTTGCAAGTTTGGCAAAAATAGTCCTCGGATATTTAAAATATGAAAAACATTAAAAATGTCCTTGTACTATTTATTTATGGCAAGTTTAGTCCTTATGATAAACTTTGGAAACTTACAAAACCAGCCCTTCATCTTTGCTTAAATTACATAATAGGTCCTTGTGTTAATATTACCAAACCGGACCCTAAATATTTACTAAACCCAAAAATATAAAACCAAACAAACCCAACACAACCATTACCCAAGCCCATCCCCACTTTCCCAAGCCCAGTCCAACCCTTAATAATAAAACCGGGTCAAAGTCCTTACCCCGGTCAACGAAAACCAAAACCACCCCACCTTTACCCCTTTTCCCTCCTTCTCCATACCACCACCACTGAAACCATAAACCACCCTCCACCTGGCCTTCTACTTGCTCTCCACTCATTCCACATCACCCTCCACCTCACACATACTCCCAAAACCCCTTAATTGCCTTAAAACCCTCACCACGCATAACACTGACATCCCTTGACCCTTTGGCGCCAAGAAAAGATTTAAACGGTGGGGATTGCATAGGCCTTATCAATGGTCCACAATTGGTGGGAAATCACCCAGTGGGTCCCACAAGCTCAGAAACTAGCTACAAAAGGGAAATGGAGCAGAAGAATAAGAGTATTAGATTAGTTTAGTTTAGGATAGTGTCGAATAGTTTAATTATCAAATTTTAGTATAATATTTGGCTTTTGAACATTGTATCAAGCTTAGTCAGTGTAATCTTAATCTTTTCTAAGAATCAATTTCAAGTTTCTGTTACTATTCTCAGTTTATGCATTTTTCTTAAATCCTCAAAAATCTCAAGTTGTTGTATGTTGTTAGTTGTTGTTGTTATCTGAGTTCATAAGCTTTAAAAAGCTCTGACAAAGCTTATACAAGTTTTAGAACACCTTAATTATCTGTTTAATCATAAAATAGAAAATACCAAAAATAATCAATTAAATAAAAGAAAAATAAAAAATTAGAGGGAAGAAAGAAAGATGGACTGAGCAAGGTTTGATTTGAAGTGTTTTGGGTAATAGTAACCTTGAGGAAGGTTGTTAGGTATAATCTTGGTCTTGGTTCATTCATCTCAGTAGCACACCCTTTGTAAGTGATATTTAAATTTTATGCTTTTTAGTTTGATAATACTTGTACTGTTTGATTAAGTGTTCTTAAATGTTTATTGGATATCTGTTATTGATAATTTAGTTTAAAACCAGTTGCTTGTTCATTGGAAATCAATTTTACCTAAAACCAAAAATCTCACTGTGTAAATCTCATTTTTGACAAATCTGAGGTATCTACTTGTGTTGTGATTGATTCATGTTCATTTGACCTTCTAATATCATAATTTAGTGTTTTGAAACTGTGTGGTGGCTTAAACTCACCATTTGCTTCACAAAATCTTCACATCATATTTTATAGGGGTGTTTGGCTCAGGGTTGCTCAGTGAGCTCAACTGAGTTTGAGTGTGAATTTGTGATTCAAATTAGTAACTTAGGTTCATACAAGCTCAGTCCACCCATAACTTGGTCACTTATACAACCAAAAGTCAAAGAACCACTTGATCATCCCTCACAGTTAACTGTGAGGGATTTGTGATCCACAAACCCAACCATTACCTTATTAGTTATAGTTTTAGCTTATTTTAGGTCTCTTGTAGCTTATATCAGCTTATTAAATCAGTTAGATAGCTTAGAAACTCATAAAAGTCAACATAAGTAGTTCTCATTAAAAAGTCAAATTGTTACTTTCAGATTTTCATAAAACTTCAAGGAATTTTAGAGAATTTAGTATAAGGATCTAGACTTTGAAATTTTGTGGAATTGTTCTCTACCACCTCAACTTTAGAATCCCACCATTGTTATATTTTTAGGATTTTTGAGGTGGGCCCCACAACTGCTTAAACACACTTGCAGGGCAAGTGTGTGCCCTGTGCACCAGATACTCAGTCACCACCACCACCTTTGGTGGTGTTTTGTGACCACCACAGTAGGCCCCACACCATAATATTAGCTCATCCCAACCCCCCTCCTACTAGGGAACATTTATTGACCTTTTGTTTGACCTCTAACCCAGTGGACCCCACCTAGTTATACCCTTGAACTTTGTCCCCATTTCTGTGTTGAACTAAGTTTTGGATTAGCTTAATATGGCTTATTAGCTTATCTACTGAGCTTATTTGATCATTTTGAGTTTTGACAAGTCCAATACACTTATTTGAACCAGAAAATACCATAGTGGGTCCCACACAAGCTCATTTGAGCTTATTTCCCTTTCAAGTCAACAAAAGTCAACTGTGGTAGCATTAAGCTTCCACAGTGCTTATTTTTAAGCTATAAAATATTTGTTTTCACAAAAGTTGTCTAATTTTATGTATAATATAGTTTGGTAAAAGAAAAATCAAGAAAAAACAATATAAAATTAAGTGATAGTTTCTATTTAATTTAATTAAATTTTAATTTTCATTTTTAGATTTTAATTAAGTAATTTGTAATTTTATATTTTTAATAATTTCCTTTTAGGTTAAAGTATTTTTCATAATTTTCTCAGATTTTTATATTGTAATTTAGTATTTATTATAATTAATAATAGTTTTATTAGTAATTAATTAATAATTAAGTTATAAATAGCATAATTAGTTTTTATATAGTAATACCTATATTTTATATTTTTCCTAGCTTCTATAAGTCATAAGATAATTTTAGAAATTTTCTTGTGATTTATACTGTTCATTTAATAGTTTTTATAATTTACATAGTTTAAATAGTAATTAAATAATAAATAGAATAATAATTAGTAAACTAGTTTAAATATATATAAAATAAAGTTTTTATAATTTTTTAGGATTCCTATGATGGTTAATTAGATTTATAAAAATTTTCATAATTTTCTAAGTTAGTTTAATATTATTTGTAATTTGTAATAGTTTAATTAGTATAATTAATATAAATAGTTTTTAATTAATAAAAATTCATAAAAAGACAAAAATATTTATTTTTATTTTTTATACTTTCTTCAAGTTCTAATTTAAGTTTAGATATTATTTTTGTAACTTTTTAGTTTAATTTGTAGTGTTAATCATTTTTAGTTTTTATTTAAGTTAATTTTAATTAAATAGTTAAATAGTTATTAATTAAATAATTAATAATAAATAATATAATAATCTAAAAAATAGTTTTTTTTTTAATTTAATTTTATTTTTAGTTTAAGTTTATAGGATTGTCAATTTTAACCCTTGTAGTTTATTTTGTCTTAAAACTCACCTTTTTCTCAGTACGCAGTCGCGTCTGATTTTAATTTGGTGAACGTTTTTAATACCTAGCTTTCACGTAATCATTCCATTAGTTTTCCTAAGTTATATTAAGTTATAAACCCTAGTTTAAATCACTCACACACACTTTATACCTTTCCTGTTCACATTCACTGATCACAAATTCGTTTATAATATCACATCGCACACCTCGTTGGGACTTACGACCCGGGAAAACACTGTATTCCTCGGAAGCATTTGTCTTTGATTAGTTTGACTTTACTATTGACCATTCACAAGTGGTTGAGAAATAAAAGATAACTGGTTTGAGGCGAATCAATGGCTCCTATTTCCAGCTGAATCGGGTCAATCCATACCTTATGCTCACACATCCTACTCACTATCAATGACTATAAGAGACTTACTACAACAAATGTTGAGAGACTACTAACAACGTTTCCGCAACTCTGATGAAAAAGTCTCCTGATCCACAACTCTAATGTAATGTCTCCAGATCCAGAAGGGTGTGAGCATGATGGTCCTTAAGTCACTACATCACATGAAGGCGATACTACTGTGGATGAGCTTGGAGATTTACTGTGGCTGATGATCTCAAAGAAGCTTAAAGATCACACATCACAAAGGAATCCAAATCACAAGTTCATTGCTTGAAGTACAAAATGTGCTGAAAAGTGAAGAATCAGAACCTACGAGCTACAAAGACTAAAGAATGCTTGAAGATCAAAGAGCTTAACTTCCAAGGTGACCTCGCTTAGGGGGAGATTGTTAGGAATACAAATATTCCTATAAAAGACTCGGTCACCTAAATATTGTAATAGCATTAAGATAGCTCGTAGTTAGTTTATTTATTAGTTAGTTAGTATTAGCTTAAGTAACACTGTGGAAGAAGGACGGGTCTTTACCCACTGTATGCCTGATCCACAGCCCGGGTGTGGGCGTTTTTATCTTTTTTTGTAGGAAACTATAAATACCCCTCTCCACATGTGGAGAGGGTTGGTGCTTTCATTCATCTAATCTAATATTACATTTTCTCTCATCTCTTTCTCTCTCTAGAAACACCCAACTCACTTTCTCTCTCTAAAATCTCTTCTTATTCTTCTTTCTTGAATCTTACTAATCACAAGAACCATACATGTTACAATTATGAATATACTACACTAGGTTTTATTGATTGTATTTAATGCATGAGTAGTTGTTGATGATTCTATGGCAGGACACTAAACGTGTCATCATAAGAAGAAATAAATACTCATAGAGTTGGAGAATGACGTACCCGCCCCCAGGACTGGTATTAAGGAATGCAATCCTTCAATCAAACAACTGTAACAAACCAATAAATCAGTAAAAGATAACTAGGGAGTAGTGAAATCTAAGTAAACACAATTGTCTCCTATAAGTAATCCACCGCATTCATTTTCTTGTTATTTTATTTTATTTTGTTTATTAGTAGTTTTTTGGGTTAGCTGACTAGCAACTAATTCCGCCCAATCTTCCAAATACCCGAGATTTTATTGCTTTTACAAAATATAAAAATACAAAAAGAATCATCCCTCACCTTTAAACCTAGTTGACATAGTTTTCAATCCTAACGACACTATTCCCCTAGAGAACGATCAATCCCCCGGTCCTTGTCACTCACTATACTACACCGGTCAGGTACACTGCCTGGAGGATTGCAAGCTTCTCAAGATCCCTTGAGAAGTAAAACTTTTGCGAGTCCGCTATCCCGCATCAGAAGGTAGTCAATCTCATAAGTATGTGGCATAATTATACCTATGAAACAAATGAACCAAATACTAGAATTTGGATATTGAATGAGTTACCATTGTCTTATACTAGACATACATATATTAGCCACAAATTAGACTCCTTTTGGTGCATATTTATGAAAACGTTTTTTATATGTATTAACAATGCATGATTACATTTTTGTTACATTCTTAAACATGATTAGCAATAACACATTTGGATTGGGGATAATTTTAATTTTGACTCTTTTTCAATGATACACTAATTAGATCAATTCCCATGTTGATACAAGTGTTGTTAGTGATACATTGTTATGATTTAGTGGGGATAATTTTAATTTTGACTCTTTTTCAATGATACACTAATTAGATCAATTCCCATGTTGATACAAGTGTTGTTAGTGATACATTGTTATGATTTAGTGTCAATAGTTGTTGATTTCATGAAAAATTGAAAATCCCCAATTTTGAAAATGTGTTCATATAAACCCTAGTTTCGAATTAAGAAGAAATTTGATAAGATTTACTTAAAATAGATGATTGGTGCACTTGATTTGTTGAGGATCGTGGATTGTATGCCTTTGATTAGTGTTTAATTGGTGAGATTAATTATTTGGAAGTATGGGAAAGTTTTTCGTCAATGTTTTTCCAAAAAGGGATGTTTGATTTGTTTTACTGAGATGAAAAATGTGTTTCTGTCTCAAAATGCCTGACGGTCCCTTATCGATAAGGGACCGCCGATAGGACCGCCTATTGGTCTGGGACCATCAGCAGTAGGATGTCCAGGGAGTTGGTTTTTGACTGATTTTTGAAAACACTAAGAATTTTATTTTTCCACTTAAGTATTTTGGTTAGTGTCTTTTAAAAACACGTTTACTTGACAACCTAATGTTCTAAACACTAAGGACACTCAATACGCACGAGTAGGCTGAGGAATGAGTATGGAATAGAATCGAGACATAAGAGGTAGAAGTGACTCAAGACACGCTGAATTGGAATAGAAGTAGAGTCGAAACAGAAGAAATAGAAGAGACTCAATACACTTGAATAAGGAGTGGAAGTAGAATCAAAACAGAAGAATCGGAGAGAATGAGATTCTAATACGAGACTTGCATCGAGGAGGCTAGAAGTCAATCATATAAATGCCAAGTAGAGTCTTAGACGAGAAGTAGAGAAAGGTTGTAGAGAGCGACAAAAGTGTGCATCGTCTATAGTGATTGATTGACGCAAAAGTCGATTTTAATAATGGTTGTGGCAAGACCATTATTTTCCAAATATTTTGCTTGAATCCAAATAGGGATAAGCATTTAGATATAACGTCTAATTGTAAAGAAGCATATAACAAATATTAGCACACATATACTATCTAGCATGTAAGCATGTAACAGGCAATCACATAGTCACGTAAGCATATATCAAATTGTCATATAGTAAGCATGATAGTCAAGGTTGTAAGAAAACGTACCTTGGCCGCTAGCTAACCTTAATTACACATCACCATAGAATGTGTTGTACGTGATGCAAGACTCAATGATGACTAAGGGGTCTTTACGATCATTGCGAGATCATTGATGTAAACATATGTCTTCAAGAGGCTTCCATTGTATATCTAAAGACATAACTAACACGCAAGCTTGGTACCAAATTTCTCATGGGTCCGAGATGCTTAGTCCGAGGCATCCATTGCATTAATATGCAATTTGTGAGGATGTCGCCAATGGATAAAAATGTTTCTTTACATTTTATTCCTATTACTTAGACGATTATCACTAGTGATGATCATTGATTTTAACATCTTTTGATTTTCAAAACAATCAATTTTATATTTGTCTAAGTGGTTTCACGAATTTTATTTGTTTTGACTTGCTAGTTGAGCATTCATATGAATCATAGCATAATCGTGTTCTATCTCTAAATGTCTTTTGGCTACTTAGTGAATTTTCAAGAGACTTAGAACTCTTTTTGAATTTAGCAAGCGTATTAGCCATTTCACTAGCTTTCCTAATCTCATTTTATAATCATGACACACCTTACATTCTAGATTAATTTCTATACCACTTTCAAGTCTAGACATTATTAAGTTCATTCTCAATGTTGCATAGATTATTAAGTTATCTTCTAAGATGAATTCTTTATCAAGATGGCTTTCGTATGATCTCAATGTTTCATTCACTGAAAACAATTTTCTACTTATGTTGCATAGATTATTAAGTTCATTTTCTATTTTTGAAAACTCTAGAATGAATGGATCATAACAAAAATGTTCAATTTTAAAATGTACCTCACTTGAAGAATCAACCTTTTGATTAGTTTCATATTCAAGGCACATGTTGTCTTCTCCATCGGTATCACTCCAAGACTCGTAGAGTAGTACACTTTATTGGTTACTTATACGATCCTTGTCGGTGACATTATCTGCATCAAAAATATTTGAACTAGTAGTACATGCATCTACTTCAACTAAATGTTTTTCTAATAACTTATTTCCATTCGATAAAATTTTCATTTTCGAAAAATGGTGGTTCATTCAAAGAAACCCCTTCTATATTTCTTTCGGAATCCATAGATTGATTCAAGCTTTAAAGTACAATATACTTTAAATATTTTGAGTGACAAGGCTCTGATACCAATTGTAGAAACTAGAAGGGGGTTGAATAGTTTCACCGTTTCTAATTACTTGTAAAAATATTTCGCCGCTTTTAGGTCCAGTTAAAGTTTCTTTTACAAACTTGTTGAAGTTTACAAGTTATGTGATATCTTCTAAACTAGTAATGAAAGTAATATGCAAGTAAAGTAAAGAGTAAAGAAAGAGCATTACCAAAGAGACGCTGAGATTTGTAGTGGTTCGGCACGAAGCTCACTCTTCATCCTACTCCACTCCCCGAGTACCACACGCAATAGTTATCAATCACTATATCAATACACTCCTTCAGGCGGAGTAATCCGTACACAAGCTTACACCAAGTTTGCCGACACTAAACAGAATGTTGAGTTCCAATCGTAGCTAGAACCAATCTACTCTAAGGCCCACGTGGCCATATGAACAAGCACTCTTGTCTTTCTTGGATCGACACACAATCCAAGTCTTCACACGAACGAGCACTCCCGTTCACTTGAATCTTCACACTAGAACTCCACTAAGTTCTAGTCTTCACACCACAACACACAACTATTACAATACCTATTCTAGATACAATACTTCTTCGACTTACACCTTTGTCCAAGTTCAAGCCTAACACAACTAGTCACGACTCACACACAAGTTAGATTTATAACATATACAAATTATAGAGTTGGAGGAAGAAGAGAATTGTAACACTTGTTACGTTTGTGTGTGGACTCTTATAACATCTCGATTCTTCACAAGTTTGAGAGTTCTTCTCTTGCACTTAGATATGGAGGAGGAGGAAATCGGTTATAAACATATAACGACATGTTAAAGTGATCAAAGAACGGAGAAAGGAAGAACATAATGTTTTTGTGCAAAGAAGATTGTTTTACTGAGAAGGAACAGTTCAATAATATTTATACACGCCAAGAGAGGGGGTGACAGTCCCTTAAACATGTGATGGTCCTTTATCATTAAGGGCCATCCCGACAGACGCTCCTCTTTTTGTTTTGACATGGTGAAAATTTATCTGGTGAAGACTTATCTGTTTTGGGGGGAAATATAGATGTTATAACATTTGAATTTGAATTTATTTTCTTAATAAAACATTTCTTTAAAAACACAAAAATACTTTTGTGAAAAATGTTTTGTCATACATAAAAATGTAAGTTTTGAAGAAAATAAAATCTTTGATCACTTAACTAATCTTTGAATTTGAATTTATTTTCTTAATAAAACATTTTTTTTAAAACACAAAAATACTTTTTGTGGAAAATATTTTGTCATACATAAAAAATTTAAGTTTTGAAGAAAATATAATCTTTTGATCACTTAACTAATGTCGGTATGAAGTTTGTTCATACCTGAAGTGACGTTGTGGTAGATACGTGGAAGAAACGAGTTTCCTCGATTAAAAACTTATTAACCATAACTTTACGTAACATGTTTTTATATTTTGTGATTATAAAACGTGTGAAGACCGAATAATGCGAACAACGTTTTTGACATTATTTATATTAACAAAAACGTTAAAACCAATTAATAAATGTATTAATAGGTTAATATTCGAGCCGAATCGCGTTGTGCTCAACTCAAAGTCTACGGGGGAAACTTCACATATCACATAGCAGTAATTCCAATAATATTTCCAATATTCCAAAATAAATTCCCAAAACATTCCAAAAATGGTTCTCAAATATTAGCTTATTAGTTTTTAATCGTACTGCGGTATTTAAAATGCTCCCAAAATTTACCGGTTGTCACAAAAGTGCATAGACTGTCTTTGTGGAGAACTTTAGGTTGAAAATACAGTCCCTAATCGATGTGAAATGACTAAATTACCCTTGTCTTCTTCCTTTTATTCTTCCCTTTTTAGTTTTACTTTTACTGTTTAATATCAACAAACTTAACCCAGATTTATGCATTTATTAAGCTTAAAACACAACCATATCTTCATCAAAACACACACAAACAAAAAACACAAAAACTTGATTCTTCAACACACACAAAACATAACTCTCCGTATACAAGGCTATCAACATCTATCATCCCATTACCACCACCTGACAACATAACCGAACGATTTTTCTATGATTTTTGTTTGTAGATCAAGATATTTACCCGTTTTTCCAACTATTTTTGGATTTTAAGGGCAATTGATGGTGAACATTGGAAGCCATTGGTGGTGAGCGTCGTCAGCAGGTGGTAGGTTACCGAAATTGTGGGTGGTGGGTTTCGCTTGAATGGTTTTTAACTTGGGTTGTCCTCCAAGTTCTTGGTGGTGGCTATCAGGTATTGTTTAGAAAAGAAGTACTTGAAAGACAAGCATCTTATGGCTGTTGTGAAATCTCTCTTGTTTTTGTTTTTTAATTATAATTTTAATAGTGAAAATTGTAGATAAATGGGCATTTGAGAAAATTGTTTTTTTTATCTTTTTTTTTTAATTTTTTGTTTTTGTTCTAATTTTTCTTTTTTTTTGGTTGTATATTTTTATTTTAGTTACATGTTTTGACTCATAGTTTTGATTTTTAGGGGTGTTTGGTGTTCTTGATGTTCATCTTCTTAAATTAAATAAAAAAATAGAAATTTAAAGAGGAATAAATGAGGAAAAAGACAAGGGCAATTTAGTCATTTTACTCTGAGCAGTAACTAATTGACTATATTTGTAACAGAACGTTTCTCACAAGGATTCACTTTTGAAAAGACAGATACTGTATGTGCAATTTGATCAAACTATAAGGATGAATTTTGCAATTTACTCATATATTAACTAAGGTTATTAACATGTTTATTTAATTTTCATTAAATGCATGTTTAGGTATAAAAAAGCAAACATTTATTATAAATAAACGCTAACATGTGTCCGTAAAGATGGGAGAAAAAAATATTCCCAATGGCTATTAAATCCCTAACGAAAATCAAAACAGAGAAAGAAGTTTAGATGAGAGGGTGTGATATTAATTGGTTGTTGTGTCATGTGTGTTGTTATTTGTGTTTTGTGATTATTTTTAAATGATAAAAAAATTAATGAAAGATACATAATGTATTGCAATAATCGAAAGAAAGTTGAAAGAAAATATTTTTGAGATAGAGAAAATCAATGTAAAGCTGATGTGACGAGAAAAAAACTCTTCATCATACACTCCATTCTTATACAATGAGAATTGATTTGTACACTGTTATGATTGATTGAGACACTCTTTTTAGAGGATTGCTACATCCACATATATTTTACAAAAACAAATCCACATAAGTGAGGTGCCAACATGTGATTGGTGTGATGAAAGAGAAGAGGGAGAAAGTGTATCAAACTACACCAATCACATGTTGTCACCTTCTTGTGTGGATTTGTTTTTGTAAAATGTATGTGAATGTAGCAAAATTTTTCTTTTTATGCATTAAATATTTGTATATTATTGACATTTTATTTCAACTGCTTTTATATTCCATTAAAGTGTGCAAATAAGATTTTGAATTGCGTAAATCATCTCTGTTACACAATGTACCGTAGTTGTATTATTGTATACCTAAATTAGAAACTTGGGTCCACCACAATATAACCTTTGCCCTCATTTGTTTAAATGTATCTATGTGTCACACATCGTCATCGTACTTTCATTGTTCCTACAAAAGATTATGTAATAGTGACACAAAACATATAAAATCTAACCTCATCTTTAGATAATTCAGAAATAAAATGGAACCATATATAACGGAAAACATAAAAGGAAATCAGCATTTATATTCTTTTCCCTTTATACATCGTACAATGGATAAATGGCCACAAAACAATGTGGTCCATATGAAGTTATCATGAACCAATAGTGCTAACATGTGGTATAGTTGAAGCTACGTCTTACATGTCCCTTTCACTAAATCGAACCGCCAGCCCACCAGCAAATGTTGCCGTGAGGCCTGGCGAAAATTTAAGCGTCGCAGCAGGTGTTTCTAATTCGATATCAAACCGTTGCAAAAGAGAAAGAACAACACATTTTAGCTCCACAAGTGCCATTTCTTTACCCAAACACATTCTATGTCCAGCTTGAAAAACTGGATACTTAAAAGGGGTTTCTTGATAGAATACACCATCTTTTAACCATCTTTCGGGTTTGAAGTCCAAACAATCGGAACCCCAAATTGACTCTATTCTACCCATTGCGTATGGGTGGTATGTGACCCGTGTGCCTTTCTTGATGCATGTGCCATCGGGAAGGATGTCATCTATTCGAGAAAACTTGGAGTTGAATTGGATTGGTGGCAATAGTCTCATTCCCTCGTAAACCGTTGCTTGCAGGTAGTTGAGTTCATGTAACTGTGTGAAGCTTGTTAAAGCTTCGTGTTGAGCCACCCTGAGAGCTTCCTCCCTGATGGTGGCTACTATTTTTGGATGTTGTGCTAACAACCAGAATAGGCCAGTTAAAGCAGACGCGACCGTGTCACGTCCAGCCAACAAAAAACTAATGACAATGTCTCTAAGGTAATTAGGATCTTTTGTTGTAGCCATGAATCTTGACAAAAGATCTTCATGGTTGGAACAAGATCCTAATTTGATTCTTTGTCTTATAACTTCGTGCGCAAACATATTCACCACCTTGATAGATTCTTTAAGTCTTTTTTCACTTCCAATATTCAACATCCTTTTGATCTTCCATACCAATTGGTACGGTTTCATCGCTCTTTGAGCAGACAATTGCGACGCCAAATCAAATGCAATAGTCAAATCTGACATGGGTAATGACTCATCCAAACACTTTGGATCATACCCAAATGAAAACTTGCAAATAACATCAAACGAAAACCTTTTAAAAACATCTTGCAAATCCAAAACTTTATGGTCTTTTTGTGAAACGGACAATACAAGAGGTATAAGCCTATGATCAATCTCATGGTTCACAACTTCAAAAGCATGTGATCTCATTGACATCTTTCCAAGCTCAAGACAAGCCATTTTTCTTTGAAACTTCCATGAATCGCCATCAACGTTAAAGATACCTCTACCCAAGAAATCACCCAAGATTGTGGAAAAAGGTTTCCCTTTTGGGTAATTTTCAAATCGGGTTTTGAGCATGTACTCTATATTTTGATGGTTGGATGTTATGGTATTGTGAAGAACATGTATGTGTATGGTTTTTGTAGGTGAACTTTTTAGAAGATGAGTGTACCAATCACAAAGATTATCGAATTCATTTGACCAACTTGAAGTAATGTAAGCATGGCAAATTTTACAATTGCATTGAACTTTAGTTTTGTAGTAGATTAGGGTACAACAAAGAATGAAGAACAACAGAAACATCATTAAAATGGACGGATTTTGGATCTCCATTAATTAATGACCGATAAAAAAAAAAAGAGAGAGATAAAAGAAGAAACTGTGAAGTGTTCTAAAGATTTTAAAGTGTAGAGAGTTCAGCAACTATGAGTTGATAAGAAGGCTTCTTTTCAAATATATAGCATTATGAAATGAATAATAATGACAAATAATATAGCTATCTCCGCAGACAATTTTAATTATGGGCATTGTTTATTTTATTTTATTTATCTAACATGTTTATTTGATATATCATTCGGTTCTAAAATAAATATTCACTTTGCATTTTATCAAACCGAAAGACTGTTTGACAGGTGAATATAACATTTGATTGATTGAGAATGTAGCTAGCATTTTATCAAACCGAAAGACTGTTTGACGGGTGAATATAACATTTGATTGATTGAGAATGTAGCTAGCGAGAATTTCTAAATTTTGTGCATTTACAAAGTGAATATTTATTTTAGAACGAGAAAATATGTGTTATTTTAAAAAGAAAAATATTGCAACATCGCAGAGTGAACCATTCAAAGATTATATTTAATTGCAAGAACCAAACACACTTATGCAAATTCGATGACATGTGTTGATCCTCTTTTACCTGTATACCAGTGGCTGATATGTACTCTTACTTGATCATCCTAAAATTCTTAAACAACAAAATTCGAATCCACGAAAAACGTACAACAAATAGTTATTATATCTCGATTTCATTACCTTATATATACATGCACGTCCTTATATTTGCAAAGTAATTTGACACTTGATTTAGTTTCATTATTACCTTCACTTCATAAAAGGGCTAATGCAATGAAAATTTTCACCGGAAAACTTCTATTGCAAACTTGCAACCGTTTTGCAACGGACTACCATCCTATTAGCTACGAAAAATAAAACAGTTACAAATCCGTTGCAAAAAACAAAGTAATTTATTTTATATTTATTTATATGTACTCTTGATGCGATGATTGCATCACCAAAGTTTTACAACTCCCTATACAGTGTACTTAACCGTTGTAGCGTAGTATATACAAGACTGGGGAAGAATGTTTTCTAGGGAAATAGTGAGGTAGGTTCTAGATGTATGACGATTTGATCCAAAGACAGGAAGGAGATTGTCTTGGTATTTTTATTTTTTAGGAAAGCAAATAAAATATAAGGTTGAGGAGATTTGTTTTAAACTAATATTAACCAAAATTGCGAGACAAAAAAAATAACAAAAAAAATAAATTTTGGTGCAAACAAAAAGATGGAAATGTATATTTATCTAGGGTGCATTACGCTTTATTAGTGATCTAGTTAATCCTAGTTAATTGTCACACATTGTTTAATGTAATGGGGATATTCCTTATTACCGGTTGTGTGTTGGTTATTCACACGTCTATGCAGTAGCCTAAGTGAAGGTTGTCTAAGAATAGCTAAGCATGACCAAATAAATAAAGCACACTTTAAATATCCAATCCAATTAAATACCTGCTCTAATTATTTAATTAGTCATTTCTAGTCAACATTTAAGTTAGGTCAGACTCCTAACCAGTTTTTGACTTTTAACGAACACACTCATCAATAAGAGACAATAGGAAAAATCATTACAATAACAAATTTCTTGCAATCCTAGATAAATACTAAGTTATTTAACCAACCATAGCATATGAAGAACAACAAATCAACATAATAAAGCAAGTAATGATAAACATAATAGAATGATTAATGTAATAACTTATCACAGTGATACACTTGAGTTCATAAGGTGAAAAGCATTGAATACCACTCCAAAATCAGTTAAGGTTTGTCCCCCAAGTGTATATAGTTTTTAGGGTGTGATGGTGTCAGCTTATGCTTATGACGCTGTCAGCTCGCGATCATTGATTATAATATTTTCCACAGCCCGTGTGTGATGCTGTCAGATTATGGGTTGTGACACTGTCAACTTTGGCTTGTAACGTCGTCACGTTGGCGATCTCAACACACTGAACCATCACAATTGTATTTATTTCTTTCTTTGTGTCAAGAGTCAAGGACAAACGACTACGTGTCATTATTGTTTCCTTCATGAGATGACTCCCATGTAGATCTCCTCAAACCATTAGATTTAATCTAACAGATCTCACAAAACCCTAACTGCAAGTCTGCAACCTTATAAATATACATGTATTTCACGAGAAGAGATCAAGTTCATCTTCTTCACATTTTTTAGACACATTAAACCCTACCTTATGTGAGTGTTACCCCAACTTTAGATAAACACTCTTATCTTGAGGTTATTACCAAATAAAAGAAACCGAACATACGATTAGCTTCATTTCACACTATTAACTCATACTAATCATTGTTTTACAAACCATCGTAAACAATATAAAACTTTACATCAATACACGGCTAACGAATGAACTCGTTTATTTACATTTACAAAACCCATTTAGATAGCAAAATATGAAAAAATGAATCATTCGTAATAATATAAACTAATGAATGCTAAACATAGCCTTAGAGTTGTGTTTAAGATATTAGGTCATTGTTTTAAGTGTTGAAATTTTATAAAAGCTACTTCAACCAGCTAAATGAAAATCACTTCAACCAACTTGACGTACAACAATTTATTCATATATAATTTTTTTTTTCTTGAACATGGATGTAAAAGTGATGTTTAGCAAAACACTTTAAACTAAGACCCTGTAATTATCCTTGATTTGGTAAGTACGTCAACTTAAATATGATATATGATATTGTATCGTATTCTTAAAGCATAAATTGAAAAACGTTTTATTTTTATAATCGACAGAACATGCATATTTTTTTATTTTATTTTTTTTTTTTGTTATCGTATTGTTTAGTTGTTTTCATCTTATTATAATGAAATGCATAACATTAATTAAATACTCCGTAATAACAAATTTACGAGAAAGAATCTAATGTGTACCAAGCAAACGTACAATAATGGAATTATATATAGATCAAAGCTAATTAATTAACCATGTGTCCATGTGATAAATGCCAAGAAAATATGGAATGCTCCGATGTCCATTAAATTATGCCATATTTCTATGTATGTTGATAATTCCACACAGAACATATAGCAATACATTTTATACTTCTGAAACAAAAATGAGATGTTTGAAAGGTTAATATCTAAAAAGCAAATACAAGGAGTGATGCGGGGGAACTTATACTTTTAATTTTAATCTATCATGGTATTCGCGTAAAGCAGTGAGTCGGAGAAGAATGTCGTTTAACGAATTTTTGATTTTACATTTTTGCTTGTAAATATTATTCAACAATTTTTTATAATGAACGACAGTTTCTAAAGATTGTGTAGTTGTGTTGTAAAATTATGAATTAATATGTCATATTATCATATGCAAATTGAAAAAGCTATTAATTTCAACTATCAATATACTAAATTTATTATATTAGTTATATTTTGTAATTATAACATTCAATTTGCACTTGTATTTTTAAATTTTATTTTAATAATTACTAATAATAGTAATAATAGAAGATGTATTAACTTAATGTTTAAAACATTTAAAAATAAAATGTCTTAAATACATTATAAAATACTTCAAGTTTGGTCATCGTTTGCAATAAGCATTTGAAAGCGTTTAAGAGTGACAAGCGATTTGGTTGAAAAGCTTGTTTGGCAACAAAACAACTAGAGTTACATATTTTGGAACTGCCTCCGTTTGAAATGCTCGTTGAACAAGCGTTATATTATGAAACTACTCTAGCATTTTGTTTAGGAAATTACCCACATACCTCTGAAAATAACGTTCATAAATCTTTCAGACCTGTAAATGATTCAGATGTTCTTGGTGGATATCCAACTCTCGTGTCATATATTGAGCAGGTGGATAAGCTTTTTTGCTTGATTAGCACCCCATCACATTTGAAAGTTACTACCATGCAATGAAACAGTGACAAGCAAACTTATAAATTTTGACGAGCTACTACTATTGTTTACAGTATTTTTTTAATTAGTTTTTTTATTTATTGTGTATTTGTTCTTTTTCGTAATTTTACATTTTATAATTACAGTTACAATCACGCTACCAAACACGTTTCAGGCAACAACCCGTGTCGCCAAACATAGCTGAATCCAGTAAATTCGCAATACTTGACTTCATTTATTTTGCAAGGTGGTTAGTGGAATTTTCAGCATACATGTCACGTTACGCAAATCATGTTATCAAACGAGTTAAATTTGTTCACTCCGTGTGAAAAAGAAAAATAAGAAGCATACGGAGTATTATATTTACTTGCATTGCGATAACAAATTAGCATATCAAAAGACAAATAATTTTAATTTGATTGGAGAGCTTAGTGATAAAGTTGGGGGTGTGTCTAGCTCACATCATATTGAGGAATTTCAAAACTTCACCGCTGCTGCAGGCCTGATTGACATTCCATTTACGGGTTTAAAGTATACATGGTCCAACCAAAGAAGTGAAGGTGATAATATTCGTGAACGGATTGATCGTGCGTTAGGCAACATTAATCTTTTTGAAGCTTGACCTTTCCAATCCCTTCTCCACAAGCCTCTAATTGGTAGTGATCATGCTCCTCTTGTTTATTGCTCTCATCCGACTAACAAAAAAAAGATGTCTCGTTTTCACTTTGAGTCCCTGTGGACGACTCATGAAGAGTGTGAAAACATCATCCGGGCGTCCTGGCCAACACTTGAGGTCGGCAATCCTCTTGTTGGCATAAAGCATAATTTATCACATTGTGAAGTTAAATTGTGATGCTGCATTCAAGGATCCTAATCTTGAATCCAACTCACTCACTTCTCCCCGGTGGATACCCCCCACGGTTGTTCGGTGAAGTTAAATTGTGATGCTGCATTCAAGGATCCTAATGCTGCTTTTGGTGTTGTAGTCCATGATTCTGCAGGTTGCCTCCGTTATGTCCTTGGCAATCATTGCCACGCCATATCACCTCTCCATGCCGAGATCATAGCGGTGCATTCTGCTTGCTCTTTAGCATTTAATCGTGGGTGGTTTAATGCTATTGTGGAATTTGACTCCCAAGTGGCTATCTCGTTATCATCTTTAGAATCTCCTCCGCCTTGGAATTTAGCTGCTCTAGTGGATGACATTCGTTTATGGGCAAAAAATATGCATATTTCCTTTTCGTGGGTTAATCGAGATAGTAATCAAGTAGCTCACTGGGTTGCCCGTTATGCGTTTTCAAACACTTTAGAGTTTAGTTGGGATGTCACTTTCCCTATTGAACTTTCCTCTCTTTCGAGGAGTGATATGTATGGATGTTAGTTTTTTCTTTTAATGAATGTTTAAGTTCAAAAAAAAAAAAAAAAAAAAAAAAATCTCTCTCTCTCTCTCTCTCTCTCTCTCTCTCTCTCTCTCTCTCTCAATTATTTAGATTATCGAGATAAAGCGCCTTGTGATGAGGCGAAAAATGAACCACTTTTAGAGGGTCATTTAAGCCCGGAATTGACTTTATTTGATCAAATATTGCCCTAAATCGTTCCTTTTGTGATTTTAGGTACTTTGGGAGTGAAATCTGGAAAAGGAAGCAATTCGGACGTTTTTGGAGCATAAAAGTGAAGAAAACGCCAAAGTCTTAATTTTCCTTGCTGTGAACAGTAGGTGATGGCGTCAAGAAGGAATTTCTGACGTCGTCAAGAGTAATTTCCATGACGATCCAGTACAGATTTGAAGGCGTCACGAAGTAGGGCGTCAAGAGTAAAATTCATGACGGCCTGGAAATGCATAACACATGACGGCGTCAAAAGTAGATCAAGGCAGTCCGAGAAGTATTTTGGCGGCGAGGTGACGGCGTCACAAGATTTGTCTTGACGCCGTCAGACCCTATTTCCTATATATAGTTTTCTAATTTTCACATTAAATGAGAAGTTTTGGAGAAACCCTAAGTACGAACTTGGTGCGAATTTTACAGGTTTTTCAAGGGTTCTAAGCCCTTGATACCTTTCATGTGTAATTGAGATAAGTATTCTTTTAATTCAATCAATATGTTTATGTGTTGGTTGTCTATATCTTGTTCTTGTCTTAATTCCATCATGTTAGGCTAGATCTATCTTGTGTTTGCTTGAATCTAATGAAACCTAGATATTAATTATGTGTTGATTACTTGTTTATAATTGTATTGGATGAATGAATTCGATGTTAGGCTTAAGAAAACTGGCAGATCTCCAAATGGTAACATGCTTGAACGTCTTAGGAAACATGAACTGATGTGCACTAGGTTTTATTGGTTGTATTTAATGCATGAGCCACTGTTTACAATCCCTATGGTTGTGCTGGGCATGGCATATGAGGAGATAAGAGCTCATAGGATTGGGGAGTTAAGTGCGCCACCCCATGAATGGTATTAAGGAATACAATCCGTCATCCATGCAACTATAACAAGTAATTAACGTGTAAAAGATATCTAGGGAGTAGTGAAATCTAAGTAAACACATTTTCTCCACTTATTGCTCACAACCTTAGTATAATTTAGTTTATTTTCATTTTCTAGTATTTTATTTTGATTGCATCTTTAGTATTGGGTTAGCTGACTAGCAACTAATTCCACCCAAATCCTTCAAACCCGAGATTTTTAATTGCTTTCTAAAAAATAAAAAATTACAAAAATAATCATCCCTCACCTTTAGAACTAGTATTTAGGTTTTCTAATCCTAGCGACACTATTCCTAGCTGAACGATCAATCCCCCGGTACTTGTCAATATACTATACTACAACGATCAGGTACACTGCCTGGTGGGGGTTGTAAGCTTCTCAAGATCCCTTGATAGGTAAAGCCTGGTGCGATTCCCACGTATCAAGTTTTTGGCGCCGCAGCCCGGGGAATAGTTATTGTCTAGGTTAGAATTTCTTTTTATTAGGTCTACTTGCTAGATTCCTTTCTAGTGAGATTTTATTTTTTATTTTTAGGTTTTCTTTAGTCTATCTTATTTCTTTGTGTTTTTGTTCGTAACTCTTCACCACCCGACATCATGGACGATGGGAACATCCTTGAACCCGTCATCCCACCACAACAAAACCCACCACTAGAACCTCTTAGGCCCCGAACCTTAGGAGAGTATTCCCGACCTAGCCACCAAGGCTACCGAAACACCATTGAGCTCACCAGAGCCAATGTGACCCCCTTGCGATCCGACACCATCCGGTTGGTGCAAAGCAGATGTGCATTCCATGGACTTCGTTCCGAAGATCCAAATCAACATCTTAAGGACTTCCTCAAAATCGTAGATTCCATAGACCTAGGTGTTAAAACTAGAGAGACAACCCGATTACGCCTATTCCAATTCTCTCTACGGGATCAAGCTAGTCAATGGCTTGAGCGTTTACCCGCGGGATCCATCACCACATGGGATGATCTCACCACTCGTTTCCTTGCTCAATTTTTCCCACCGGGGAGAACTACTAAGCTTAGAAATGACATCTTGATGTTCCAACAACATCAAAATGAATCTCTTTATGAAGCATGGACTCGTTTCAAGGACTTACTCCAAAAAGTCCCTCATCATGGCATAGATATTTGGCTCCAAGTCCAAATTTTTTATGACCATATCGATCTCTCCACGAGGCGAGCCATTGACCAATCGGCCGGTGGTAAGCTACGTGATCTAAGTGCGGAACAATCATGGGAACTCATAGAAGATCTTGCTCTCTATGACAACGAAAGTTGGAATGATCCCCGTGATTTGAACAAAACGGTCAAGGCAATATCTTTGCCTTCGAACAATTCTAGCACTCCCGACCGTAGGATCATGGAACTTGAAGGTCGAGTCAAGTCTCTCATGAAATCTTACGAAGCTCAAAAATCCTCAAGCCAAGTAAGCAGAATCGCTTCTACATGCAAATTATGTAATGGCCCTCACGAGACTCATAACTGCATGGAGCTTCCAAAACGTGCTTATAACAAATTCACGTCGTCACACGTGGGTCAAGGTCCTCGAACTTCTGGCGATGCCTATGAGGCATGGAAGGATAAACCTAATTTCAGAGGGTACCAAACGCGGAGCGTATCTTTCAATGAATCCTCACCACTCACTTGGTCCGAGCATTTTCCATCACAAGGCATTCCTAGGCAAAGCTGTGAAGATGCTATAAAAAAAATTCATTCTATCTCAAGAATTACAGCTCTCTACGCTCGAGGCTAAATTTAGACAACAGCAGGCTGATATGAACAACAAGATTTGTAATCTGTTAACTGATATCAAAGAGCATGTTGTTAATAAACCCATTCACGTTGATGAGGTTAAGTCTGTTACCGTCATGAGTCCACCAACCTCCCCTGTGAAAATAAAAAGTCCTAGCAAGTTATTCAAACATCTATCCCCTAAAGGAAAAGAACCTGTCAACCCCTTAAGACCAATCCATTTCGTAAACACCATCACCACGATATCTGCTTCTACACCCAATCCAACCCAACAACAAACTAACAAATTTGGTCATACAGCTAAAGATGAGACCTTAAGGGTAGACCACGATTCGGCCAGAAAACCTACCAACTCATCCGAGCAGTACACTGCGCAAGAATCTGGCAAATCGGATGAAGGGAAAGAGAGATCGGAAGAGCATGAGAGAAATCCAACCATTTTAGGTAAATCTATTATAGAGGAACCCGAGAGAAAAATGGAGGATGTTACTAGTGGGAGTAGCGATAGGACTAAGGAAAGCAACCCTAAAGTTTTCAAGATCTCCTGCACCATTAAGGAAAAGCTCTTAACCGATAGTCATATTGATCCTAGCTTCCCAGTCAACATAATCCCCCTTTCCCTATACCACGAAGCCTTCCCAGAACGCATTGCGTGCGAGAGAGTAATTAAAAATTTATCAATCAGGATTGGAGAGCTTGTTTACAATACTGACCTCACCGTGGTCGATGACGTGGACCCTCTCACCAATCAAACATTAACCAACCTTGTTCTTGGGAAACCATTTATCAATGAATCGGGAGTGATCCTTGATGAGAAAGATGGTAGTGCGTTATTCACCAATGGTGTTAAGAAGGTAATTTTTTGTAGGGGTAGTGAGGAGGTGTACGAGTATCGTCCTTCCCTTGAGGGGAATCTATATGGGTCGAAGAATGGAGAGTCGGGGAAGATAAGACGGCGTGATCCGAATAATCTCAAAATCCCCTGCATGATCGGTCATAAGTACTTTGATAACATCTACATTAACGTATTCCTGCCGAAGAATTTTATGTCATTATTCCATTATAACAATATCTGCAGATGGGGAATGATTTACAAGGGAGAGAAAGTGGTTGGTAAGGATCATGAAATCCAGGTGTTTGTAGGAAATATGGCATTTACTATGGAATTCACGATCGTGGACAACATCGAAGACTATGTCGACCCTAGATTATCACAAATTATCTTTGGGGCGCCCTTTTGCGAGATCACTAATCTGATAATTGATGACCGGAACGGAATTATGACCTTCGCTGATGGAATTAGGAAGGTTTCATACCAAACGCCATACAAGAGAAGAGACCTTAAGGAAATCGATTGTGACGGGCTTGATAAGATAAGTTCCCAAATTATTTTGTGCGATGAAGATGTTCGGAGAAGGTGTAAGAACACTTCTGATTTATCATGTGGATTCTTTAAGGATGTTAGTAAGCTTGGTTCTAAGTATCGAAAAGATATCTTCGAGTTCGAAGACCCGAGGTACTTACACTATGAAAGCGATACTAGTTTAGAAGATGACCTAGAGAGTGGAACCAACGACGAGGTCACGTAGTAACCCATGACCTTGAGTCTAGCTACAAGACTCGTAAATAAAGAAAAGCGCTTCTTGGGAGGCAACCCATGTTTTGTGTGATTTTATTTTTGTTTGTTTGTTATTTGCTTCCGTATGCATGCTTTATTTTTATTGTTGGTTGATCATGTTTCTAAATTAAATAGTGGAAATACTTTACTTTGTTGTTTTGGCCTAGTCATAACTCCACCTAAAAGTATTTTTGCAAAAGATAAGTGTAAGGGGAAACCCCAAATATGTTTTTAAGAAACAAACCGATCATGATTCTCCACAATATTAAATGAACATGTATATTCGTATTTGTTAGAGTCAAATGCTTGTATTGAGTCATAATGAAGTTTTGCAGGATTTTCCAGGAAGTAGGACCAAGTTTTTCCAGAAATTTTCCGGAAACTTAACATAAGAATTTCTGCAGGTCAATCCTGACGGCGTCACGTGTAAAAATCTGAAAATTTTACCAGTTTTGTTTTTCTAACGGAGTCTTATGGTTTTTGTGAATTATTAAGTTTTATAATCTCCAGGAAATCTGCAAACTTCATTCCACAAGCATTATATCTTATCTTGTTTTCTAGGATTTAGTAACTTATATAGGATGCCGCCGATTTTACGCGAGGTTGTTTTGTTTGTTTTCTCAGATTTACAGGTTATGTATGACAAGAAGATGATTTATATTCTGGAAGGGAAGCTTTGATTGTTCATTTTCTTGGAGGAAGATCTAACCTGGCCACCTTATTATCCATACCGAGTGAATCAGGGGAGTATTTGATTTCATTCTTTTTACTTTTTAACTTTTACATTCTTTACTTGAACATTGGGGACAATGTTCATCTTAAGTGTAAGGGGAGGGTAAAATGATGATACCTTACATATGCACTTTCGCTTGAGTTTGTTTTGTTTAATGGTAGATGTGTAATAAAACTATGAGAAATACTTGTTAGTGTAATTTTAGCGCCAAATTTAAAATTTTTTACAACATTTAGGAGTGAAACTTTAGGCATAGCAAGCTTCTCATGGATAGGAGATTGTATGACTAGCACATAACCGTATATTCAGAAAAATTTTCCACCCAAATATGTGAGGTTCGCCTTTAGATTTGATAGGAAAAGCATTTACTATTAGTGCTTATAAGTGTACCGGTAGCATTTAGATTCTAGAACTTGCGTTAGTGATGCATCCCGAGATCGCTAGTGAGACTACATTCGTGTAGTAGGATTTACTACATGATAAGAGGCATTAGGATTACCCTTGTGTTAAACCCGTATTATAATTACTTGACCATTTAAGTCATATTACTTGGCTAGTTAAGTCAACTAATTTTTCCCACACCATTAGCGTTGTACTCATTTTTAGTACACGAAACCCCTGGTACACCCCTCCGAGCCTATCTTTTCGTTTCTAACTTTAAGCATCTTACTTAAAGGAAGAATTTGTTACACCCCACTTAAATGTTCACCCAAATCTCCTTAGCCTTCCGTGTATGCGCTCATTTTTAGTGCATTATTGTTATTTGTTTAAACCCTAAGTTAACTATCTAATTGATTACATGGTTGCTAAGTCGAGTCATATCCTTGTACATATTGTTTTGGGACGATTGGGACTCATGGGTAAAGTACTTATTTTATGGAGTAATGGGGAAGAACTTCATATATTACCCCCATATGTACGTTAATCTTAAAAGTGCTCCAAGTGTTTTGATTATCTTAATTCGAGTCATTAGATTAGTTATTGTAAAGTATGTAAAAATTCAAGTGTAAGGGGAACGTTTATTCCCTATGATGTATTATTTTGGATGGTAGGGTAAGAGTGTATGCAAAAAAAAAAAAAAAAGAAAAAAAAAATAGAAAAATCAAGAAAAAAAATAGAAAAAGAAAAAGAGAAAAAATATACGGACTACCATCCCTTTTCATTCTATGTTCATTTTATGTTTTTGTTATTTTTCATTTATTAGCTTAAGTCGAGTCTAGTCTTGGCTTAGCAACGCCATATTGTACATGTAATTAACTAAGATTGTTAACTCGCCACCAGTAAAAACTTCCTTTATCCAACAAAATCGTGTATTTCATATCCCTACACCTAACATTACAACCCTTTAAAAGACCTCTTTGATAGTTTATCCTAGGTGCTTACGCCATGTGGTGGAGGTTTGATCCTTTCCCAAGCCTATGGTAATCTATTTTGCTATGACAGGTAGTGAGAGATATCTTCCGTTTCCATATTGTAATTTATACTTTATTACACTCGAGAGATGTGAGTATCTAAACACTATTTGTGAGGTGCTAGTATATGACCTCCATGCTTGTCTTTGGTGTTTAGTGGGACGATTATTTGTTGTAATTACTTTTATACTAGTGTTAAATGACCCCTAACTATTTTGAGTAGAATAAAAGCGCATTTGCTTGAGGACAAGCAAATCTCAAGTGTAAGGGTATATGATGAGGCGAAAAATGAACCACTTTTAGGGGGTCATTTAAACCCGGAATTGACTTTATTTGATCAAATATTGCCCTAAATCGTTCCTTTTGTGATTTTAGGTACTTTGGGAGTGAAATCTGGAAAAGGAAGCAATACGGACGTTTTTGGAGCATAAAAGTGATGAAAACGCCAAAGTCTTAATTTTCCTTGCTGGGAACAGTAGGTGACGGCGTCAAGAAGGAATTTCTGACGGCGTCAAGAGTAATTTCCATGACGATCCAGTACAGATTTGAAGGCGTCACGAAGTAGGGCGTCAAGAGTAAAATTCATGACGGCCTGGAAATGCATAACACATGACGGCGTCAAAAGTAGATCAAGGCAGTCCGAGAAGTATTTTGGCAGCGAGGTGACGGCGTCACAAGATTTGTCTTGATGCCGTCAGACCCTATTTCCTATATATAGTTTTCTAATTTTCACATTAAAGGAGAAGTTTTGGAGAAACCCTAAGTACGAACTTGGTGCGAATTTTACAGGTTTTTCAAGGGTTCTAAGCCCTTGATACCTTTCATGTGTAATTGAGACAAGTATTCTTTTAATTCAATCAATATGTCTATGTGTTGGTTGTCTATATCTTGTTCTTGTCTTAATTCCATCATGCTAGGCTAGATTTATCTTGTGTTTGCTTGGATCTAATGAAACCTAGATATTAATTATGTGTTGATTACTTGTTTATAATTGTATTGGATGAATGAATTCGATGTTAGGCTTAAGAAAACTGGCAGATCTCCAAATGGTAACATGCTTGAACGTCTTAGGAAACATGAACTGATGTGCACTAGGTTTTATTGGTTGTATTTAATGTATGAGCCACTGTTTACAATCCCTATGGTTGTGTTGGGCATGGCATAGGAGGAGATAAGAGCTCATAGGATTGGGGAGTTAAGTGCGCCACCCCATGAATGGTATTAAGGAATACAATCCGTCATCCATGCAACTATAACAAGTAATTAATGTGTAAAAGATATCTAGGGAGTAGTGAAATCTAAGTAAACACATTTTCTCCACTTATTGCTCACAACCTTAGTATAATTTAGTTTATTTTCATTTTCTAGTATTTTATTTTGATTGCATCTTTAGTATTGGGTTAGTTGACTAGCAACTAATTCCGCCCAAATCCTTCAAACCCGAGATTTTTAATTGCTTTCTAAAAAATAAAAAATTGCAAAAATAATCATCCCTCACCTTTAGAACTAGTATTTAAGTTTTCTAATCCTAGCGACACTATTCCTAGCTGAACGATCAATCCCCCGGTACTTGTCACTATACTATACTACAACGATCATGTACACTGCCTGGTGGGGGTTGTAAGCTTCTCAAGATCCCTTGAGAGGTAAAGCCTGGTGCGATTCCCACGTATCACCTTGTATTATACTTTAGTTTATTTCGAGGTTCTTAACAGTATGTTGCATTTCTAAAATAAAACGACAAATCTTAGCCAATCATTTATTTTATCAAGAAAAAAATTGGAGATTAGTTAATATTTAGTTAAAAATTTATTGCACCAATCTTTTTATAATTTAAAGAGAAAATCACTTAAAAATGAAATAAGCTTACTCATTTTTCTAGTTGTATGTAACCATCTTTTTTCTTTGCTTTTATATATCTAAACTTTTTGAATTTGATTTTTGTGTGTATCTACGCATGTAAAATAACCATTTTTCTCGTCACTATTAATAGAGTGGTTAACAAAAATATAAGGGTAAAATGATAATTTTACATGCGTAATACACACAAAAGTTGAAATTCAAAAATTTATGGTATATAAAAGCAAAGAAAAAAGATGGATGCGCACAACTAGAAAAATTGGTAAGTTTACTGCATTTTTAAGTGATTTTCCCTAATTTAAATATCTAATGAACCGTTAATCGTTAGGTAAAAAAAATTATACCATCGAAACAGCCATTTTATTATCTTTCAATATAAGTACACTTTCACATACTTTCGACGAATTATTTTTTCAGTTTTTTTCAACTTTTGTTTTCAGTATTGAAATTAGCATGAGATATCACTTATGATTTAACATTAATATGAGTGTTTCAACACTAAACAACCATATTAAAATTCGCATATGTATTTTTATATAAATCAAAGATTTTCCCTTCCTTTTGCAATGCAAAACACACATTCATAACTTTTCAACCCATTGTACGTGAATTATAGTTTACGGCAGTTCAGTTTTTAAACTTTTATAATCACATGTAGTATAAAACACATGTGACTGAGATCACGTATGGTAAAAGTCACATGTGATTTTATGTGTTTTATCAAATTTTGACGAATTAAATACACTAATCTACATTTATGGTTGGAAAGCTATGAATGTCTAGATTTTAGAAGGAAAAAAATGTGAAACTTTTAAAATTTTGTAGAAAAGTTATGTTCGTTTTACTACATGTTTAAATATTCGAATATTCAAATTAGTGTTAAATTGCATGTAATTTCTCATGCAAGTTTCAACAACGAAAAAAAAGTAAGAAAGTGACAAAAAAAAGTTTGTTGAAAGTATATCAAAGTTACTATCTATAAAAAGATAATTAAATGCTTATCGCAATGTTTTAATTTTTTTTATGTAACGATTGATTGTTTAAGAGATATTAATTTTTGTAAAAATTTGAAAAAGCGAGTTGTTATTTAATAAAAAAAAAATGTGTGTCTAGTACTGATTCCTTGCACGTTTAATCCCTGGTGACGTACTGAAATGCACGTTGGAGGCCTATTTTCGAAAAGTTGCATCGTTTGTTGCCATTATTTGCAAAAGCGCACAAAGATAACGGTCATTATTTATGTCGTTAAATTCAGTCACATGTCTTACATACGAGCGATTAACATAATTCTCTACACTTGTTCCTTTATTAACTTGTCCCTTTTATGTAAAATAAAAATTCATAAAAATAAAACAAGAATTTTAAAACCTACGAAAATATTTTTCTATGGCCTTTTTAATAAAACTGTTTATAATCATATACTAAACAAATTCTAAAAATTCTATAAAATTTAATATGACTTTTAAAAATTGATAATAAACAACATAAAATATAAAAACAAAATTATTATAAAAAAAACTATTCTATAAAATAAAAGACCAAAACTGGCGAAAATAGAAAATATTTTAAAAATTATCAAATGCCAAAACTATTATTTGTAAAAATTTTAAACTGGAGAAAAGACATTTTAGAAATAAAATACGGATATGTTTTGTATTTTTTATATTTTTTGACAAATAAAAACAAGATAAAAACTCAAACTTTTTATATAAATGTATTTTTTTTAATCTATATCTATAAAACTCTATTTTTTTTTTAATATTTTTAGCAAATATAAACAAGATAAAAACTCAAACATTTTATAAATATCTATTTTTATAAGAAGTTTGAGTTTTAATCTTGTTTTCTATTTTTATAAAAAGTTTGAGTTTTTATCTTTTTTTTTATTTGCTAAAAAAGTTTGAGTTTACAAATTTTTAATTTGAGTTTTTTAAATCCATTTAAATTTTGAGTTTTTACATTGTTTTTCTTTGATAAAAAATATAAGAAAAATACAAAAAATATTCATTTTATTTTTTGAATTTCAAAAATTATTTTCTTCAGTTTATAAATTTTACAAATTTTAGATTTGCCTTTTTAATATTTTTTAAAATATTTCTCTTTCTATCAGTTTTGGTCTTTTATTCTACAAAATACTAGTTTTTTTTTTTTCTTTTTTTAATATATAATAGTTTTTTTTTCTATATTTTCTACTGTTTAGTATCGGTTTTTAGAAAGCCATTTTAATATTCATAGAATTTTTAGAGTTTGTTTAATATTTTAAGTATATTATACTGTCTAACATTAATTAAAGTGATTTGGGCAGCCGGCACTATTCTGAAGCAGTCACTTGGGGGGTCCGCTTGAGGGAGTGGGACGGCTTGGGTGCACTGTGAAGCCGAGGCTCTAACCGATACTGTTCACACGTGAGCCGAGCCAAGCCAAGCCGTCGGCTTAGGGTGGCTTCTCCACTAAGCTTCCACTTGGTTTTAGTAGTTGTGTGTCATACACCTGTTTTCCATTACCGTTTCATTTGGCCACTTAAATCTTGGGTGTTGGTTGCATGTTATACATGTGTTTTTGCATTATATCGGTGCTAAATTCATGTAAAAAAGTAATCCCCTTGTCATTTTTTTGGTTTGTTATTTCTCTCTCTAATCATACACGGTGATTTTTTAGAGCGGTGGGCGCTTAGGCTTTCAGTGGTTCAAGTTTCAATAGCGTGGTTTCATTGATGCTTGATTCATTAATGTAAGGTATTTTGGTTCCTTTTTTCAATGTGTGAATATGTGTTTGTGTTTGTTTAATCTTTGTGATATGTTTAATTTGTTATAATGAATGTTGGTTTGTTATGGTTTGTTAGAAGTTGTATTTTAGTCAAAAAGAGCTTCTGCATTGCAAGATTTTGCTTGTGGGTTAACTTTTCAGGTCAGTTTACATAAGCGCTTTGAATGTTATTTGTTGAAGCGACAAATATTAATTTTTGCAATCACGTTTTCTGAGATTATTAGTGCATAGTTCTGATTATATGTGTTTGATTGTTTATGTTTTTGCAGGTTTGTATTGTGTGTGTAAGGTCATTTTTAGTCCTGTATGTAAGTTTATAAACCTTTACTTTAAGTGTTTGGTGTAGTGTTAATGTTTATTGATGTGAAATCAAATGCATAGTTATTTTAGGGTTTAGGTTATAGAAGCGTATGTGCCATTTGTTGTTGCTGATACGACACTAGCTTATTCAGTTTTTGATGGTTTGTTGAAGTCACATTGTTAAGGAGGCATCTACATATATGAGGTGATTTTACTATTTTCAAATTATATTTATTTGTTTTGTTTTGTGCGTTGATATTTTGCAACGTTGAATCAGTTTATGGTGGTTGCTTATTGAGGGAAGATTGAGATAGAAGTTTGATTACTATTTGATTGGTTAATGGACAACATTTTGTTTCCATGTTACTTTGTATGTTGTCGGTGAAATGGCGGGTTTGAATTTGTGTTTGTTTAACCTTTGTGATGAGTCTTATGTGTGTGGGATGGCGGGTTTGGGTTTGTATTTGGTTGATCTTTGTAATAAGTCTTGTATGTGATCAAAAGTGCTACTTATTTGTGATGTGCTACAAGCTGTGTTTTAGTTGCATATGATTGTTTTCCAAAACCTTTTTCTTATTTGGATGCCATTAGTGGATTCCTACATATGTATTTCTGTTTGTTTAGTCTTTGTGATGTCTTATAGGCTGTCGTGTGTGGACATCAGTTCTGATTTTACATAGGTTGTATAATTTCTGGTCCAAGGTACTTTATGATGTCGTTTAAAGTTTGTGTTTTGTTACGGGTGTTGATTTTATATGGCTAATTTCATACGTGAAACAAGCTATCTATTTGGTTAGTAAGATGGTAGGGTGGTTGAGTGTGAAACTGAATTGTCTTAGATTTGTGGTCAAATGCATTTTTTTCTGATGTTATTTAGAGTCGGCTGTTTGGTTCTGAGTTGTAGCTTTTTACGTTGTGTGTAGGTTGTGGCCATGGATGTAGGTTTAATGTGTGCTACATACTATGTTTCATTTGAATGTAATGACTTTGAGGTTTTGCTTTTTTGGGGCTACGTAAAGTGGTAAGATTTGGATGCGGCGTTGGCTTAACTCAACACCAGGCGTTACCGCAATGAGAATGATAAAGGATGTGTGGATATTTTATTTTTTTATGCGATTGGCATTTGTATGCCATTGTGTTGGGCAATATGTAGTTGTTCCTCGCTATTATGAGGTCTGCGTAACAGTGGGTGTTGTACATTGTGTTTTATATAGGTGTGACTAGATGTATGTGTGTTCTTATATTTATTCTTATAGGTTCAGAGTTTGAGAGGTTTTCGATTGTCTTTGGAGTTCCATGTTTTATTAAGGATCCATTCTTACGTCTGAATTCATGTTTTCGGTTTGCTGTTGACTTTGTTGTCATGAAAGTTTGACGGATGTTTCAGCCACAAGTGTTCACAGTATAGTGCAGTTGCAACACTGGTGCGGTTTCTTTTTTTAAACATGGGAAAACTGTGTTGGAAAAATATGTTCTAGGGGCTTGTGATTAATATAGTATTTGGGAGTGGTATAATGTTTATGAACTGATTATTGATAGGTTGGTCTCTTTTTCATAGGGTATGTAAGAAATGGCAACTTTAGATGCTAATGTTTAGGTGAGGAGGATGGAAGAAATCGATGTAAAGGATTTTGTATGATACTTTTAGGAGGTTTCCTGTTATGTTATTGGCGGATATTGATCAACCATCTCAAGAAGCCAAGGGAACAAGTTGATTGTTTGACGATGTGTTTAACAGCCAAATGTTGAGTGGGGAATGGAAAGCCATATACGTGTACCGACATTTTGCATCCACAGTGTGTAGAGATTCCAGTTCGTTGATTGTTGTTGTAAGTTTTTATTGCTATTCTTATTACTTTATTGTGTTATGTAAAAAATGCATTTTTTTAACTAATGGCCTATTGTTATTACTCTTTGTCATTATTTATAAGTTACCGGGTTTGACGCTAACTTCTTGTTGGTTTCACATTTATGCTATCACCAATACTTTTGATCGTATATACATCATGCTATCACCGATAATTTACTTCGTTTTGACTAAGTTATTATGTGTTTTGTAGTGATTATAGATAGTTGGAGAATAAAGGGTGATAAATGCAATTAAAATTTTGAAATATCAAAGTCTAATTATAATAATAAAAAATTACTTGTTGATATGATTTTTAACCTTTGTTAATATTTTGATAATTATTTTATGTTGGTTATATAATATATTAATAAATTTTAAACAGTTAAAAAGACATTAAGCAGCTTGAAAAGATTCTTGGTGACCATGAATAGAGGAAAGCACGAATGCAATATCGTAAGAAAGAAAGTAAGAGCATATACGTAGCTATGAATGATACTGAGAAAATGAAGCTTGATAGTGTGAAGAAAATAAAAGATATTTGAATGGAAATACTATACGTAGCTGTGAATGATAATGAGAAAAGGAAGCGTGACGGTGTGAAAAAAATAAATAATATTTTTGAATGAAAAGATTGTAATTGCCGATTAACTGCAGATGTTCTTTCTTTGCGGTTATTGAGGAAGATAATGTTGTGTTTGAAAGCTAGTCAAGTTAGAATGGTATGGCACATTGGTGAGATCACTTAATATGTCAGTTGTGCTTGCTATTAGTACAAATAGCGGGTATGAGTGACAGGTTGAGTGATTTGACTAACGTGTCATATTGCTCTAGCTCGACCATTTTTTGATGTTACAATTGATTAAAAAGTTCTTTGTATTGTACTTATGTATATGGAGGTCTACTTTTAGTTGTTATTGTGGGAAATCAAATTTTAGAAGTTTGTGTTGTATTTCTATGTAATGAATGTCTACTTATATTTATTATCAAATGAAACTGAATTTTAAATGTTTTGTTATATACTACCTTCATACTAGCTCCGTCTCTAAATAAATGGCCAATTTGATTTTTCAGAGTTAAACTGGTTCAATTTTAACCTTAACTATTTTTGTGGATGTTATATAATATTTGATGTAAAATATATGAATGGATTGAGTTTTAAGTGTATTTTTTAATGGTATAATTTTTTATCATGTATTATATAACACAAAAAAAAATATATATATATATATATATATATATATATATATATATATATATATATATATATATATATATATATATATATATATATTTAAGGTTAAAGTTGAACCAGTTTGACTCGTCAAACTGGACATTTATTTAGGGACGGATGGAGTATCATAGTAAGTGTATAGTTTGACTTTTTGAAGTTTTTCATGTTTAGCTTTAACTTTAAATATTTTTATTTATTTTATATAATATTTGATGCACAATATATGAATGGATTGGTTTTTAAACGCATTTTCATTGATATAATTTTTAACAAGTATTATATATTATAAATAAAAATATTTAAGGTCAAAGTAAAGAAAAAAAAAAGGACTAAAAGTCAAACTGGAGTTGAAATCTTTGTTTACGCATTGAGAAAATTGAAGAAAAATAATTTTGTAGGTTTTAAGATCCTGTTTTTATTTTTATAAAATAATTTCTAAAAGAATTTAGTTTACATAAAGGGACAAGGGGCAAGTGTAGAGAATTACGTATATGCACTCGTGTGCAAGACATGTGATTGAATATAACGACACAAAGTAACAATCGTTACTTTTTGGGACTGAATTGTGCACTTTTACAAATAGTGAGATCAACGGTGTAATTTTTTTAAGAAGAGGCCTCCAACGTGCAATTTCAGTACATCTTCTAAAGACTAAACGTGTAATTTACTCGTTGGTAAATGATCTCTCATTATTTTAGGTGCTGTTTGGTTTATATCCAGGTTAGGATTTGGTAGTTTGGTTTATATCCGGGGTTAAGATTTGATATTCAGATATTGAGTTGAAAGAAAATTTTGAAATAGAAAAAGAAGGTGGTTATATTTGATATAAGAATTATAGTCAAGAATATATTATATAAAATATTATTAGTGAAAAAAATGTAAGAGTGAGAAAATGGCTTAGGCCCACAAATATGAAAGCCACTTAGATGTGTGATTGGAAATTCGGTATGCCCATATATTTTGATTTAATCCCAGTGTTAAATTCTACACCCTCCGACCAAATAACACATTTTTATCCTAATCCAAAATCTAAAATCTACACCCTCCAACCAAACGTACCCTTAATTTGAGCTCTTTTAATTTGTGCAGGTTATCTTGCTAGTTGATTGGATATTAGAGGTAGGGATGGCAAAAAAACCCGAACCCAACAGGGAAACCCGAAACTCGAACTAATTGGGGCAGGGCAGGGCATGCTAATCGGGTTACGAGGCGGGTTTGGGGATTAAACGGAGATTTTAATTGGGTTTGGGGTGTGGAGCGGGGAATTCTCGCCCCGCCCCGCCCGATTAATATATACATATATGCAAATATATCTATACCTATATAGTATTTTGTTAGTATTTACGTAATAAAAAATATTACTCTAATATTGTTAGTTTTTCATTTTTATTTGTAAGAATGCAAAATTGTGATTATAGAAACTCGTTTAATGTCATATTTTTAAGTTTTAGTTTTTAGCGGTATAATTCATCGTTATTTTATATATAATACTATTGTTGAAAACTTTAGAATTCTTATTTGAAATTGATTGTTAGCAGGTTCGTTATTGTTAACAGTCTAAAAATAAAAATAATTGTGAAATGGTACGGCTTTGGTCGAGAATTGCACTCAAAGATGACACCTCAATAAAATTCCCGATTAATACAGGGCGGGTTTGGGGGACCATCATGCCCCGACGGGGCGCCCCGGTTAGATCTTGATGGGGATCGAGACTAGTTTGGAGAGAACTTTATCAATCGGGTTTGGAGATGAGGATGGCCGCCCTGCCCAAACTCGCCCCGTTGCCATCCCTAGTTAGAGGCTTCCGATAATGGTTTTGTTTTCTAATATTAAATGCTTCAAAGAATAATACACTTTATTGTTTTACTTTCACTTTCTTTTTTATCACCTGAAAAGAATATACCTTCATTTTCTTTTTCTTTTTTTTTTTAATAATCAATTATTTATTATTTAGGTTACCATACCTCATGGGGGATATTTATCTTTTTTATTAAATTATTGATAAGAGTTTTTCCACATTTTATGATACTCTATGCATAATATCATACTTTTCCATTTTTTATATTTCTGTTTACTAAAAGTTATTTGTATTAGAATACTATTTAAGTATTTTTATTCACACCATTAATCTTTGTGGTACTTTTCTTTTATAAAAGCAAGGGATTGCGAATAATATTTTTTTTCGGGAAGGTAAATAAATATTCAATATGCTGTTAGCATCAAGACTTAGATCTAGAAGCATTAAATTTAAAGACTCAAAGGACAAAAAAATATAGATAATGAATATGATAGACTTGTACGCACACAAGTTGTGGTCACATTCCTCTAGGGCTGCAATCAAGTCAAGCTATTATCAAGCAACTCGAGCTCGAGCTCGAGCTTGACTCGATCGAGTCAAGCTTTTAACAAGCTCAAGCCCAAAAAATAGCTCGAAACATATAACAAGCCAAGCTCAAGCTTTTAATAGCTTGGCTCAAGCTCGTATCAAGCTTTTTCGACCTTTAATATAAATATATTTCCATTATAAATTTATATAACTAACTAGGGATAATTTGAGTATTAACATAATTATAACGACTTACTTTGTAAATAATTGAACATGTATTATAGAAGGTCATTTAAACTTAATTAATCCAACGTTTTGTATCCTACCTTATGTATTCTTCACACTTCTTGGGCTATCGACTGTTATAGTGTTATCATTTATGTAAATCACTAGTGAGTTTGGCAATTATGGTTTAAGTTTGTTTTACTTTATACATATATTTATTGATGAGTTTGGCTATTAGAAACAATGTTTTTATATACGTTCAAGCTTTTCAAGCCAAGCTCAAGCTTTAATCGAATTTTCAAGCCAAGCTCAAGCCTGGATGATTAAAGCTCGTCAAGCTATCAAGCCAAGCTCAAGCCTAACTTATAAATTTCAAGCCAAGCTCAAGCCCTGTTAAGCTTGAGCTCGGCTCGACTCGATTACACCCCTACATTCCACCAACGTCAATATATGTGGTGGAAAGGCTTTAGCCAAAGCCAGGTCACCATACCGCCTCCTCTTGCATCAAGTGATTGCAGTGGTTTTTTTGTTTTTTAATTAGTTCTTGCGTTAAGTTGTTTTTTTTATTTTTTATTTTTATTATTTTTTTTTAATTGAGTATGATGAGATTAAAAATAATAAGGAAAAAAAAAAGTTTGGCTTGAGTGATTAGTGAAGATTTTTTGATGTGTGACTTATAAAAGAAGTGAAAAGGGTATTAGTTAAGGTGTCATTACGTGTCTTTTTTAAATTTTTGCTTGAGCCATACCAGGTGCTTTATGGTATAAAATATCTCGGAACAAGTAATGAAGGAATATTATAGTATGCATATTTTCATCAATCATCGTCTGTAAACAGTAAACGTGCAACTAAACAATCACGTTCAGGTATTCTTTTACTTAAAAAATTGGTAACCTACTCTTTGAGCAAAAAAAGAAACACCATTGAAAAGTAAATTATCTGTTTTATACTTCAAGTTCACAATAAATTTGAGTTAAAACGTACATTTTCCGACAAATTAATAGAAATAATATGCAGTTAGTTAAGATATAGACCGATATTAATACGTGATTAGTACAAATGCAAAAGGAAAATCGAGTTATTACCTTTGGAATTGGTTGAGTTCTTCCTAATACCGGTTTTTTCAGAAAACGGTTAGTTTTGAGAGTAGTAATTTTTATAAGCTAGATAAAGTAGTAATTTTAAGAGATTGTGAAATCATATTTTTTTAAAATCTTTGATAAGTTTGATTTCTAGACAAAACTTTTATTTTAAGTATAAAAAATAAACATAATTTTCTCATAATCTTGTGTGCCAAAACCAAACACCCTTGAGAATCTCAAAGCCAAACCAATTCATAGTCAAGAGCAACACAAAAAAAGATCAAACGCGCAAAAACTAAACTCTAAAAGCACGTCGGGATGAGTTTCATTTCTAGAACGATGAATACGAGTCAATAATAAAGTACTTGATCATATCTATGACTATGAATTAAAAAGGTCATAGAGTTTCTTCAACTGATTTGGATAGTACGTTCCATTATATTATGCTGTAATAACTCAACTAACCAAGAGATATCAGTTACGACTGATAATTAAGCTACTCTTTTTATTTTCCTAAGTGGTCATCTATATCGATTAGAGGTCACTTTCGTTTTTCGGCTATGGTTAGTTAACTTTCTCAGATAACTATAGAGTGCCCCTAGATATTAAAGGCTCATCTTCTTGTAGATACATTTGTTTTCTTTGGTGATTATGACAAATGTTATATTTCATTTTATAAAAGTCAAATTATCAGCATCAACCATTAATATAGTTTGTTTATATGCCCTAGTTTAACAAGTAGGGTTGGATCAGTTGGAAAACCCCTTGCCTCTTAACCTAGAGGTCAAGGGTTCGATCCTCACTCCCTACAAAAGGCCGGAGGTCCTTTCTACCTTAGGTAGAACCGGAAGCAGCCTCTCTACCTTAGGTAGGGGTATGGTTGTCTACATCTCAACCTCCCCCATACACCGTGGAAGACGGTATTGAGACCCATAACCCGTGGAAGACGGTATTGGGAGTTACTTTTTTGTTTATATGCCCTAGTTTGTTCGTATCATTATCAAGAATCTTTAGTTTAGGTGTTTGGTTCTAATTGCAAATTTTTTATTTTTTATTTTCTCTCTTATCATTGGACAAATGCATCTATGATTGATTTCTTTGTAGTGTTTCCTAAAACTATTTAGTGATCAGAATTTCATTTTCATGGTTGTCTAATAAAGACACATTTGGCCCTTGCGATAGAACAGATGATGCTACTCGTCTAGCTAATGTGTCCTTTCGAAAAAATGATTTGTCGATCTTCTATTGGACATGCGAAAACTGTAGAAATCATTAAAAAAAATGATAATTGTATTAATCATATTCTACTATAATATTAAAATACAATGACATTAAATAAGAAAACGTAAACAAGCCCTGACTCCTAAACCAACCTAAAACAAACGGGCTTGACTTAACAGCCATTTATTATCTAACGGTCCCTCTCAAACTCAAACCGTTGCAGCGGTAGAGAGTTTGTCAATTAAACAAAAACTAAAAAACAAACGCAAAGCAGAGTGTACCATAGTGCAAACTCGATGTTAGACGGAGTCTTACTCTGATGCATTCCAAACTGTAACAAGGCGACAACAGTCAAGTTTGAAATAGACAGACCAAAGTCATTGCAAAACCAAAATCAGAGCAGAGCAACATAATTACAGATATGAACGAGAGTAGATTCAGACAGACAGATGTAGATAAAAGTAGATGAAGAGCAGATTCAGGTAGGCAGGTGCAGAAAAAAGTAGATGAAGAGCAGATTCAGGCAGACAGATGAGATGAATAGTAGATTCAGGAAGACAGATGCAAAAAAAAAACCTAGTGCATAGCACATTCAGCGATAGAGCAAAATCAGATAGTTGCAGATAGATACACATCAAAATCAGACAGAACTAGACATATGCACAACCAGGCAATATCAGATGCAAAACCAAGTTGAATAAGACATATAAGGGTGCGAGCGAAAACATGTTGATGTCGAGATGCAACACATAACTACTCAATGCATAACGCGATTAGTTTAAGACTGTAACATCACTATCACCAACACCAATTCAAAACCAATTTCCAATTCAGTACCAATACCAATACCGTTTAAGTACAATATTATAACAAATAACACCATAACTGAACCTTGCATAACCAAAATCGATCCGAATTTTGCAGTTGAAACACAAATACACCAAACTAATTTAATTGATCGAATCAAATGAGACCTTAATCAACAACCCAAACAATAAGAATATTAACCCATTCAACGTAGTAATCAAACATGGTGTGGTCTAAACCACACTAGCAGATGCACAAAATAAAACCAAACATAAACAAAAAGTGAATTTGGTAGTAACTTCGATGGATGATATCTCTCACAAGGGAGATCCGTTACCAAATCCCTTCGGTGAGAATTTAGGACCACGTGTTCAGAAGCTACAGCCCAAATATCATGATAATCTAAAGGTTAACGAATGAGTTATACCTATTCTTCCACGAAGGCGCATAATGTGACGAACAAAAAAACAAAAAAAGAAAAAAAAAACAATAGATTCGACGGTTTACTATGACTTGCTCAAGACTCCAATTCAAAAACTGAACGGTCAAAGTGTAGAACAGTGTGTCTACTAACTTCAGTCCGACTTTCAGAAAAATCCGATGGTTAACAAATCATGGATCGTGTTTTTCCAAAGCTGTGCAGACAATTACGAAAATAACGGAAAAGGAAACAAGATCCCTCCGGTCCACCGACAATTAGCCGATGACCGGAGAATGACAATACTCCGGTGACTTATACCTAGGGCTGTGATACAATAAGACATCAAAAGGAAAATAATAACTGTATTAACCAGATTTTACTATAATATTACTATATAATGACATTAAATAAATAAATAAAAACTCCTAAACCAACATAAACAAATGAGCCAGACTTAAGAGGCCTTTACTATATAATAAAGACAGATGTTTGGTGCTGGTTGTTTTTTAAGAGGCTCTGAATCTGAATCTGAGGCGTAAATGTCTGAATCTGAATCTAACAAAAAAGAACAAATATAAGGGGATGTTTGGTACGACTGAATCGTGTAGAAAGGAATTGCAAGAAAGAATGGAATTGCATAGAAATGGAATATGGTCATAGAAAGTGAATGGATTCTACTGTTTGGTACTCAGAAAGAATCAAACAAAGAAATATGTTATATACTTGATTCTCTTGTTTGGCACGACCATGGGAACGGACTCATTAATAGAATGCCTTCATGAGTTTGTAACTTATTATGGGATAACAATTTTTTTGAACGTTCTAAATATAGATTTAATATAACAATTTTGATAACATTGATGAAATGAAGCTTTTATGTTAACATTTCTTACACTTTTTTTGAATATGTTAACAAGTGTTTATTCCATTTTCATTTACACGCTGGACAACAATAAATGAAATTAAATAAATCAGTCAAACGTGTACACTTGTGTAGTTGTGTGATTCCTCTACTCTCTAACCATGTCTGGTACTTGTTCCAACAACCCTTGTGTTGCCATCCTAATCGTTAAATCTTGGTTAAACATCCATTGATGAAATACTATACAGAAGCTTGTAGTTTGTATTCATTTATAGACTCCCCTTTGATAAAATTTAAAATTGGCATTTTATCAAACACATGGCATGCACCACAAGACATCATCAGTGTACACCAACCCGACTAAAACTGCTCTCTGATAACCAAAACTATAAATAGCCTAGAAAATCTCATACTTGTGATATCATAATCATCGAGATAATATATAAATCTACCTGATTTTAAGTCATAGAAACAGACATGATGAGCATTTGCAATGACAACAAACAACAATGAAGACCAATAGCAGAATAATTTACTTAACAAACCAATCGATTTTGTTAATAAAGTTTCGATTTTGTGAAGAAGAATTGCAATTGCTAGATAGAAATTGGTTCAGGGTTTCAGTGAGTTTTGTGTGTGTGTTTGTTTTTGTTGAATGTGCCTTGCATGTGGATGATGGGTTTTATACCCGGTCTTTGTAAGTTAATGTTTACATTCCCCATGAATTACACGGAGGAATAGATATACGAATAAAAATGCTTTCTCAAGCATTCTCCGCTTTTTTTATAGAATGGATAGAATGTAAAGAGATTCCATTTTTATTCTCTATTTTCATTCTATGACACTGACAAACACGATGAATGCTACCGATTCCATTCATGATCTTTCCATTCACCCGTACCAAACATCCCCTAAGAGGTTGGGAGGGAAAGAGAGAGTGAGATTTTTTTTTTTTTTTTTTTTTTTTTTTTTTTTTTTTTTTTTTTTGTCAACAAGAGTCATTAAGATACCCCTTTAAAGTTTAGACCATTAAGATGTTTTTAGGCCTGACCGCGTCTTAACGAAAAGAAAATAACAAACAGTTTAACCGCCCAAAACGTCTGACCGATTAAAAGATTTGCCTCATTAAGAGCCTGTTAAGATGTAACACCCCCAAAATACCGCAGCGGAAGACTGTGTCACTGGGGTGCTACTTCATAATACAAAGTACAAGTTATAGAAAACGACCTCTAAATGAGACGTTTTGAAAAGTTACCATTCGATTAATGAATTCAAAGTTACAAACATGAGATTCCAAAGTATTATACATAAATGTATACAAAATGTTTTGAATGGTAAATGATAAAAAGCGTAAGTCTTCAGAATATGCAGCTTGACTCTAAGTTCCACGCACTAGCTATCACCTTACTAACCTGAGATAAACATGCTAAAGTGTCAACACAATGGTTGATGAGTTCATAGAGTTTGTCTTAAAACAGTTAAAAAGTCTTTAAAGAATGTTCATACAGCAAAGGCATTGTGAATCCACTCAGTTGCAAGTCCCGCCCATAACAACACTTGCAACCTGTGTGTTCACAACCCACTGCTAAAATATAGTACATATTATAGTCAAACATACAAATAGTCTTAATAGTTCACATAATTGCACTTAGTGTTGCTTCGTTTATGTTGGGAGACTTTTAGATTAAATGCACATACTGGGAGCCTCTTCCCAAAGATTACTGCTAGTCACTAAAATGCACATGCTGGGAGCCTCTTCCCAAAGACCTACTGGGAGCCACTTCCCAAAGACTACTGGGAGCCACTTCCCAAACACTACTGCTAGCCACTAAATTGAATAACGCAATTAAGTATAACACAGTCATGTATGTATGCAATCAAGTATAATACAATCAAGTATAAGACAATCAAGTATAAAACAATCAAGTATAAATGTTTTGAGTATTTGAACAAGTAAGCAAGTAGTTGAGCATGTATCTCCCCCAAAGAGTTAAAATAAGTATAAAAAAAGTAGGGGCTATGACTCACCTTAAGCTTATGTAATGAGAAATAAAAGTGGTAGTCGAATCGCGAAAGTCTCTAAGAGCATCCTATAATAGAACGTTGCGACTTAGGTTTGGAGTAACGTCTAAGAATACGAAGAATTGCCTATATATGTCTTGCATAATGTTCATGATGTAGTACTTAGTATATAGTGTAAGTCTTTGAATATAAATGGTTTATGAAACATGTATAGGTTGTATATCTCTTACTACCGTTCAGGCCGACATAATTCAAAAGTCATGGAGTAAACGTTCGAGGAGCCAGGACACTTTAATTCGTAAATCCACAACTCAACTCGACGGCTTACTTAATGAACTCCTCACATGAGGCTCCCTACTATTGTAGTATTTGATAACATATATATAAGTTTTGATCCGAAAAGTTACATGTCCAATATTTGAATAAACTTAGGAAAGTTTACTTTTACATGAAGATTGTTATTAGAATAAGTTTCTTAAATCTTGTATGACAATTACTTGTAAGATCTCATGGTTCTTTAGATGGAGTAGATCCAAATTGTATGTTTAAGTTATCGCTAACTCTTTAGTTCATGTTTTCGCCTAGGTAAGTTTATATGGTCTTTAGTCATGGCTTCTCCATGACCTTGGTCATTGTTCCATGGTCTTGAGACTCAACCTTGGTTTTAGCCATGGTTGTGGTCTTGGCTTTAGGTCATTAGACCTCTTGGTCTTAGTAAACCACAACTATTATATAGTAACTTTGGTATATATAAAATAGCTGTTAAGAAACTGAAGAAAATCTCATTCGTTATTGGTTTTCTGGATACGTGCTCCCGAGTTTTTGAAGAAAACGTGATTCCGGACAACTTTCGTGCTTTAAGTTTTTCATGAAACGGACCAGAAGGGCATCTTTTTGCGTGTTTAAGGTTCTGTCACAGAAACATTTGGCAGTTTTTGCCGTAAAGTTTTGGTAATTTCAAATGGTCATAACTTTTGACTCGTGTACTCGTTTTGGGTGATTCAAATTGCTATGTTTTCCTTGTTAAGTCCTCTATAACAGTAGGTAAGTGTCAAATATCATAGTTATACTATTTTGGTCGTGGTTCTCCATAAAAGTCACTAGTTTACTTGTTTAAATAACATAAGTTAACATATATATATCATAACTTGTTTTACTAGTTTTTATACATCATGAATATAATACAAAGACCATATATAGCATGAAAGAAACATAATAAGCATGAAAATGATATTGAGCAAGAAAGTGTAATAGGATTTCTTACAACTTTTGGCTTTCTAAAGAAAGGAAGTCAAGTATGAAACTAGGACACTAAACCTATGCTTGCAAACCCTTCACCACAACTCTTGTAAACCCTTGCTATAACCCTTTTGAAAACCTTCTTAGCTCAGCCCTAATACCCTTGTGTAGCTCCTAATTCAACTATGGAATCACCAAATAAACACTAGTTTCATGTAGAGAATAACTAGGCCTTTAACTTTGTAGTGTAACTTGTAGTTTGAAGATCAAAGGATCATGGTGCTAGGGATTATAGGTGTGGCGTTTTTATGGAGATGAAAGGAAGGAATGAGCTTGCTTTTTATAGAAAGATGAGGAGGTTAGGAAGGTGCCTAGGAAGGTTCATTGAGGAGGTGCATGTTTAGGATATTTTCCTAGAACTTGGTGACCAAGTTTACTTAATATACATGTATCCTAAAGTCCAAGGCTTATCATAAGCCACCAAGGCATGGTGAAGCTTCCTATAGTCGGTCAATATGAAGATTTGGTGACTAGATGAGTAGTCATGGTCTTATCCAAGTTACGGAGTGAGTTTTGGTCCCGGTAATCGCTAACGGTAAGTCGTTAAGTCATGAAACTTAAAATCGGGTATCCTAAAAATATGAAACTTATAAATATGTTAAAACTTATCAATATAACCTATCTTAGCATATTTAATGAGTGACAAGTTCTATCGGGTTGCTTAAACGCTGCTAAAACTGGAAACACGGGTCTAAAACGTGTAATTCGCGTAAAACGCTGAACTGGAAAACGTAAAATTCCAAAACTTTTGGAATTGTCCTAAAATGAGAGAAAATCATATTTCTATTGTTTATAGTGTTTTATGGACATATCGGGATGCTGGAATGATGTTTAAATCTAAAAGTAAATCTCGGACACGGTTTTGTGATTTTTGCAGAAATGATCCGACGAGTGTCAAATTCTCGGATTATCATTAAAATAGTTTAACTTACGAGAATATGAAATAAAAATTTCGGGAGTGAATAGTGAAAGTGTATAGTAAAAAGTGAATAGTAATCCGAAAATGCGAGTTGTTACATAAGACGTTTTAAGAAAAAAACAAACACCACCTTAGTAGTTGTAAGTTTTATAGACGATAAAATAATACTCCTAGATGTGTGTTAGAAATAAACTCGAGATCACGGGATTGCACACTTTACGTATGAAAGTTAAAGATTAATAATTATATATAAATGTTATATTAATTATAATATAAACGTAAAACACTTAACGATCGTTAACATTTAACGGAAAAGATTAACGACCGTTATACGAAGAAAAGGAAAGTTTTTACTTGTGAATAATTGGAAGGACTAGAAGGTTCCAGAATCCCTTTAGGGATTACCAACCGATCGGCTAAGGGGAGGATCCACCTCCTTTGTCCCTTGGACTCCAAGTTATCTCAAGTATATAAACACATTAAGGGTTATTGTTTTCTCATAACTTGTACACATAACCTAAAGTATTTTCTCCTCTCCTTTTCTCTTGCAAAAATCGATCCACCTTAATCCCTAAGGGGAGTCGAATTTTTTTGAAGCTCAAAAGTGTTTAAGTTTTGTTTTACTTGCATAACTTTAACTTGTTTTAGTACGTGTGTATAAGAATGTGATATAACCACACTATTAATTATATCTTAGATTGAATTACAAAAGAGGTAAGGGGTAATACTTATAGGGTTCTTGAGTTGAAGATTTGCATCACTTGATTCTTGTTCGGGCTAAAATCACTACGGTATGTTTACTATTTAATATTGTTTAATTAATTATAGATTATATGATCTTGTTATAACGCTTCCGCATTAGAGGCACAGCTATGTAGGGGCGGGGAGGGGCGCCCGACCCCCCGAAATTTATTTTGCGATGTAGGGGGTATATAGTTTTCATGTAGAAAAATTTCGGTATATTCGATTTCGACCCCCCATTTTAATTGTGAAATTTTTTTGTATACATTAAGCAATAAAATTTTGATCCATTACATTTTACATAAGTCAATCTACCCAAACTAAAATCCATTAATAAACCAAATCTCAAACTAAAATCAATTACTTATTTACTTAGCCCATAAAAAAAAAAAAAAAAAAAAAAAAAAAAAAAAAAAAAAAAAAATTACAAACCCTCCCCCAATCGACTCTCATCTCCTTCCACAGTCCCTCCTTCCTGCCTCCTGGCTCCTCACTCCTGCAGTCTCTCCGGCCACCACTGACCACCGCCGACGGCCGACCACCACCTCAGCAGCCCTTCTGGTCAGATTTGTTGTCTTTAAATCTATTATCTACTTGTCTTTTATTTAGGGATTTAGTAGAAATTAGGGATTTAGTAGAATTGTAGAAATTAGGAGTGTATCAACCTAAGCTTGAAGAGTATAAGCCTAGAGGTCCAAAGAATAATTTTCATCGATTTAAATTTGCTTAGTTTGGAATGTTCCCTAATTGGTTAGAGTATTCTCCAACAATACATAAGGCTTATTATTTTCTATGTTAAATGTCGAAAGGCTGAACTCTAATTTCTTCAATGAATCGAACCAGGTATCAACCGTTTGTCTCATTTTTAATGTTTAGTTGTCTTGGACAAATGTTTAGTTTTTTAGTGATTGATTTTTTTTATAATAATAGTATTTAATTTTTGACCCGACCCGAATCGAATCACCGACCCGAACATATTACCCGAAAAATAACGTTAGAAAAAAAAAATTTAGATCCCGACCCCTCACTGAAAATTTTCTAGCTTCGACACTGTTCCGCATGTGTTTATTTGATATTAATTGTTTATATTTATGCATGTCATGTTCATGATATTGAAGTTTTTAGCCATTTACGATACGTGATGTGGGGCAACTCACATGCACCTATCTTTTACGGTTTCCTCCACACACTTGTCGACGCGAAGAAGTAAATTGGAATTTGGGATCGTTGATTGGAAATAATCTTAATATCTACGAAATGTGTCACATTTGTTTGTTTTTCAATGGCCTTGATCGACAACTTCACTAATGTGAACGCACATTGGACATGTTTACTATAGATATAATTACATATATAAACAAAAGTTCCTTAGACATGATTGTAAACATAATAATGATATACAGATTTTTAGTTTAGTGTTGAAGATCAATATTGCTTTCTTTGTCAATAGATACTATTTATTTATTGTGTCATGTTACTCAGTTAATTATGTGTCATAAACAAAAGTTCATTAGACATGATAGTGCTAGTTGTTAAATGCTAATTGATAGCTGATAAAAATTTATCATAAAATCAAAATTAAACAATTTATCTAGTTATGTATATATCTTGAAAAAAAAAAAGTTGGCACGTAGTTGCTTAATAAGTAGTAACTAGGTTTAAGGTTTAGGGTTTAGAGTTAAGGGTTTATGTATACATAAGTAATAAGCTTTATACATGTACAACTATCATGAAACCCTTATTATTCTAGCTGCCGCTAAAAAAGTTAAATCATTTTAAAAACATTTAGGGCTAAATATTATAGATTTTGTTTTATTTACAATTTAATCATCACTGCTTTAAATTTGTGGTGTTTATTTGTTTCGTATGGTCAAAATATCAAAGCCGTAAAGTCGCTACAGGATAAGATCATATTAAACACACGTCAGGTAACTATATATATATATATATATATATATATATATATATATATATATATATATATATATATATATATATATATATATATATATATATATATATATATTTTTTGAACGGCAGAAAACAAACCGAAGCTACAAATTCTAGAATCTTTACCTGCGAAGGCTACAAAAGGGATAGACAACTCTTGCAAATTACAGTAGAGACCAACACAAGAGAAAAATCCCCACTTATGAAGGCCGAGCCACCGGTTTTCACTCCGGAGTGTTTTTGAGACCGAGACAAGAGAAAAATCCACAAACAAGCCCCGAAAAAAAAAAAAAAAGGTACTGAAAAGATCAATCACTCTCGAGAAGCTCAAAACACTCAAGGACAAAACATCAAGAGCTCGAAAATAGCAGCGGGTTCTTGAGCCAAACATCCCGATTACAAGATACGTGGCCTCTATGAGAAAGCCAAGAATACGAAGAGGAACAGATGTTGTCGAAAATATCGCTTTTTCTCATCGGATGCGAAGAAAAAGTGATGCTATTGCGGTACCTCCAAATCCACCATAAAGAAGAAGCAATGATGTACATACGATGGATCTTCTTATTAGAAACATGCCAAGAACTTAACCAACTGCAAGCATCCGTTAATATCCCAATTCAATGGCATCTTCATCATCTTCTATTCATAGTCGTCGTCGTCGTGATCCTCCACCCACATTTTGCAAATGTGAGGAACCAATGATTCAATAAACATAAAAAAACCATTGATTTTCCATTAAGACGTTTTCTTGGCTGTGTTAATTACTATAAGGGATCAAAATGTAGGACTTTTTATTGGCTTGATGATCATGACTTGCCAAGTGAGTACTACAACAGCCTTTGAGCAACTTGGACAATCGAATAATTGTCATCCCAATGAAGTCATACTTTGAATCGTAGAAACATTTCTGTTAATACAAATATCGTCTAAAAACGTTATTTATCTTTTATGATCTTTGCTAATATTTGTTGTAGACAAAGTATAAACTTTATTTTCTAGCAAAGTATAACTATAGTATAAGTCTCACATATAAATACTTTATTTCTAAGTAAACATTACATTTGCTACATGATTCATTGTTTATCTAACAATGTTGATAGCATATTAAATGTCAAAACATATTTAATAAGTTTTACTAAATAATTTGTCTTATTGAGCTATATGTCTTCAAACATCTTTAGTAACTCAATTACTAAGTAAAAACACATCATACAAACATTAGTCCATGTTGCTACAAAAATACTTTTACAAGTTCACTTTCATATTAGTAAAAGTCTAAAATTAGATATATACATCTACATCATGCATTGCATCATACATGTCTTGTCAAAGCTCTTTGTAAATCTTTTTAAAGATCTCATGCATATCTTAGTTAAATTCTCACTCAACATATCTTACAAGTTGACTTTGAATGTTCTTGCTTATACTTGTCATATATATGGAAAGATTTCTTGGAAGGAACTCTGTTAGTTCTGACGGAACCTTGGGAATACAAGGGTGAAACCCTTGATTTGGTTCCGCCTGATCGTGGCTAAGCTGTTTGGTTTTTCCTATAAATAGCAAGCCACATCCAAGAAATCCTTCATCACTTTTAGCCATACTTTACACATACACTCTCATTTCTATCATTTAACTCAGTAGCATCTCAGTTGTGTGATCCTCTTTTGTAGCAAAGAAGTCCACAAGTTCTTCCGAAAAGACTACAAGCTTCAATGCAATGTTGCAAGACTTGGTAGCTTTGCATTGTGTAAACTCTTATAGTTTATACATCATTTGTTTGTATATTATCTATAGTGATCGGTTAGTATTTTAGTCCTCAAAATACATAGTGTTGGGAGTGGTTGTACCCTTGTAAAAGAACTCGACATCTAGCTGAGTGTCGGAAATACTATATATGCGACGTTAGGTTGGTTCTACCTTGAACTTGAACCCGGTATTTAGCTTTGTACCGGATAAAGTGTAAGCGAATATTGTAAGGTTTTCTCCACCGGTGAAAGGAGCTTGTTGACTAGTGAAAGATACTCTCGAGTTGGATACTCGAGGGAGTAGGACAAGGAAAAAAAGTCCTTGTAGCCGAACCACGATAAATATTCGTGTTATGGTTTGATCATTTCTTACTTTACTCTTGCACATTACTTATTGCTTATTAGTTTTGATTGTTGATTACACGTAAAGTAAACAAAGAAAATCAAGTTAAAAAAGCCGTAAACTATTCAACCCCCATTCTAGTTTTCCACAATCTCCTTCAACATACTTGAGTGGTGATAGTGTGAATGTACCATCGTGGTGAAAATTAACAGTTAATTATATTTTTTTAATTGGATTAGATCATATGAAAATTAGGGTTAGGGTTTTGAAGATGAAAAGAGGAAAAACGTTTTGTGTGTGTTATAAGTGAAAAAACGTAATAAATACTCTTATATAAAGTCAACACAAAGTCTCCTATGCCACATTGGACTTTAGCCGGTTGCCAGTAAAATTTGTGCAAAATTGAACAAAACATAAAATAAATACACGCACTAAAATGATACATTAGTGAAAGTACATAGCTATTTTATGGCCTAATCCCAGTTTTAAATATAGATAAGCATAAAATAATGTTAGATGTCGACAAACAACGTCAATTCAAATTTACTATGTTAGTTGTTACATCACTGATGAGCTTGATATTTAGAGGATTTCCACTCGTTTTTATGAAGTCGATATATCTAAAGTGGACCACAGAGATAAACGTGTGACAAATTAGAAGAATTGATTTGTCATAATCAATACTTTTATAAATTTAATCATTTTGTATAATCTTTAAATTAAATAAAATCATCATTTGAGTCTAAGAAACTGCAATATGCATTATAGCTTACAACATCATTGTAAAGGTGTATTATTGCTTGATAATGAATGATTACAATCTGTGAATATATAACAAACGAAACCCTAAACCAATGGGCCAATAACTAAGTAATTAACTATGCCAAACAACTATTGGGCTATACAAAACAATATCCGTTAACAATCATTACGTCAACTAGTATTTTTTTTTTTTTTTTTTTTTTTTTGGTAAAGGGTTTATACCCGGTGAAATATTACGTCAACTAGTATTACTCAAGTTGAGCATTGCAAAATGTTGATAACCAGCAACAACGCAAATTGCTGATAAGTGACAAGGCAAATCGGCTGATGCATCCTGCCTCAAGAACAAATATGTGAAGAAATTGTCTAACCTTAATTTGTGGCTTGTTAAAAAATGTATCCGTCCAGTGTAACTCTATAAGCAACGTGGCCATTTGTTACGCAAAGTAATCTCTTCCGATTCAATCAAGTTAAGTGTCTAAAGACTGACCCAAAATTGTCACCTATAAGGTTTTAACCTGAGTCTCAAACTCTAATAAAATAGTTTTTCTTAACAATTTGAAAACTGCTTCTATATATAATAGAAGTTCCAAATTCTTGTATGAAAATTCAAGATGGGTAGCCGAATATATCAAAACTCCCCAACTTGATTTCAAACATGCTATCAACATTTGTATATCATGGAATCAAGATTGATGCAAAGCCTTTTCAGTTTACATATAACCGAACTGAATGTCAACAGTAAATTGATTAATATGAGGTCGCGTTTAGGTTCTAACTAAGGCTTGTTAATGGACTAGTATTTAGTGTTAGCATTCTTTGTATTGGGTCAAGGATCATTTTGCATTATTTATATTGTATAAAAACTCATTTTTCAGTTAAGAGAAACACAAGCTTTCATGATATCGGAGCAAAATCATACTTTCTTTTAATCTTTTTAGTCGATAATAAAAAAAATCTTTTTTCACCGTATAATTGCACTTGAATCGTGGTTCTAAAATATTAAACCACTACCTTGCTTTCCTCGTCATTCAGCACAAACAAAGTCAAGATTCCTTTTATTACTTCCCACCCAATAACATCACATCTCATAAGCGAGTAATTTTTTATTTTATTTTTTATTATTTTTTACGGTTGGTATCTCATTTATTTGGTTTCTTTATTCTGATTGGTCCCACCACTTTATTATTTGTTGAAACCCGTTAGCTATTATTGCTACATAAAAACGTATGTAAACAGAATCGACTGGACGTCCAGATGATTTTCACTAGCCATGCCCAATTTTTGCAGCTTGCACAACTCAACAAAGACTAATAGCTCAATATTGTAAGATGATTGAAACTCGTAGGAATAACTTTATTAATGACCATTATTTATAATGGTAAAATCCTAGATACCCTAAACCACAGACGGGCTTGGGCCTATTTATTCTCTAATAAATATGGACTCTTAGATCAAGCGCAACAGGCCTTCCAAGTCCAACAAGAAGTATATGCATAGTTAGGGCGGTAATTTGTGTCCAAAATCAAAAAAATAGGCTAAATGAGCAAACTTTTAAAAGATTTTGGTATATTTAGGCCTCATTTTTTTTTTTTTGAAATGGGCATATATTACCCATTTAAAAGTTAAATAGGCATAATGGGCACACATGTTTTTCTCTCAATTGGAGAACATTAAATAATAAAAAACTTATGGATATAATATATTTAGTTACTTAAATATAAATGAGGTGTACGTTTGAGGAATTTTTTGTTGTTTTAAATCTTTTCTAAAGCGATTCGTGTAACATGCGCCCGTTTGGCCCGCGCCCGTTTATCCCGTGCCCGTTTAGCCCATTGCCCGTTTAGCCCGTAGCCCGTGCCCGCCCGGCCCACCCGTTTTGCCACCTCTACGCATAGTTCATGCTCACGTATGTCTTAGCTCCTGAGATTTAGTGATGCGAGCTGGAATATGACTACATGTGCGTCTTTTCATTTAAATTTAAGTATAAATAATCTTAGCACTATTTATTATAATAAAAGTACTTATCTGTCTTTGTTGGTGTTGGTGATGATAAATCCATACCTATCACTAACACGAGTTTTTCTTATGACCACACCTACATCATACTCACAAATTTTTCTTGCTAGTCATCACATGTGACACCAACGACTTGGTCATCTGGAAAATGAAGTAATGCGTTCTTTACTTTCTAATAATGCTATTTTGTGTAATAAAGTGAAGTCTCTTCACATGTGCTATGCTTGTCAACTTGGCAAGCATGTGAGGCTTCCCCATTTCCGAGTCAAAAAGTGTTATTAAATACTATGTTATTTTTTTGGACCATTATTCTCATTACTTATGGGAATTGGATAACAAATTTGACACTTATGCTAAGTTTGTCGAATTTTAATCTTTTGTAAAAACTCAAATTTAATAAGAAGATTAAAGCTTTTCAATGTGAACATGGTGGTGAGTTCGATAACACCGTATTTCACCAATTATTTACCAACACGGCAGCCATACACGTTTCTCGTGCCCCCTTACATCTCAACAAAATGGTAAACCCGAACTTATTATTAAGACAATAAATAACCTTATTCTTACCTTACTTTTCCAAGCCTATCCCACCTCATTTTTTGGTTGAAGCTCTTCACATGACCACCTACCTCTAAAATATTTTACCATTCACAGCCATAAATACGACACACTTCACTTTTGCCTATATAACACAAAACCAAACTACACAGTTTTGTGTGTCGTTGGTTGTTTGTGTTATGCGCACATTGATACCAACCATAAACTTGGCACACGCTCAACTCAATGTATTTTTCTTGGCTACCCATCAAACCATCGCGGTTTCGTTGTCTTAACCTTTCCACCAACAAAATCATCATTTCCCATCATGTCACCTTTGATGAGACTATTTTTCCATTCGGGTCTGTTACACCTAATGATGCCCTTTCCTACACCTTTCTCGATACTGCCCCAAACCTTATCACTCGCCATATTCTCCAATAACCAACCTCTAACCCAAATACCACCGGCCCAACAACCACACTGATTTATAATGGCCAACACCGCATGTCCAGCCCACCGGCCCACTCCTTACACCGGTTACTCTCGACCCAACAAATCTTATCCCTCCCACCACCGACCCAAACATCACAGTGGTTACTACTAGCCCAACACCACCTGTCCAGCCTAACCCACCTCTTCCTCCCGTGCCTAATTCACCCACGCCATCCAAACCAACCTCAACTCATCCCATGGTCACACGTTTTCATGCTGGTACTAACAAAAGATTCCGCGTTATAATTGTCATGTGTCTACCATTTCTCCCGTTCCAAAGTCATACACTCTCGCATTCAAAGATCCTAATTGGCAATGCACTATGCTTGACGAATACAATGCTTTAATTCAAAATAACACTTGGGTTCTTGTGCCACAACCACCTAACGCGAACATTTTCCGTTCCATGTGGTTGTTTAGCACACGTATTTTACAAATGGATCTGTAAGCAGGTACAAAGCTCGTCTTGTCGCTAATGCGAACAGTCAACATCTAAGTGTTAATTACGATGAGACATTTAGCCCGGTGGTTAAATCGGCAACTACTAAGACGGTTTTCAATCTCGCCGCTTCTCGCTATTGTCCGGTTCACCAGCTCGATGTCAAGAATGCTTTACGTATAACCGAACTGCAGTAAATTGATAATATGAGGTTGCCATTAGGTTCTGCCTAAGGCTAATTTCAAGGCTTCTCACATATAACTATATAAGCTTATCTGTGAGCAAATAAATGTATATGTCTTCATTAAGGAATTGAAAACATGAACCAAATGTTTCTACTGTATCATATCAATAGCATATAGTATCATGAATGACATTGTAATTGACATGGTTATAATTTCAGTATGCTTGGGTCCACAAATTGCCACAAATAAGAATAGACAGCGAGACGGAGATTGTATCTAAACTTGCATTCTTTTTACTTCACGGCGCCATTAGCACACTTTTAATGTAGCTAAGAACCTTGTCAACATTCACCGTCCATGCTACTGAAACTGGTTTATAGCCCGTCCATGGATTTTCAGAATTCCATCTGCATGACACCAGTTCATAGTTCATACACATCGATTGTGGGGCAGCAGGTGCATATGGGTAATAGTTTGTACAAACATGTTTTGTGGATAATTAATGTTTCAATCAATTAGTTGAGTACAACATTGTAATAATGCTCACGTCAAATTTGGACTTGCAAAGTCACAGTTTGACCTCTTTCAAATTTAGTATTTGGTGAAAATAAAGGTAGTACAATCAGAAGCTCAAAGAGCAACATTCTTAATTTTTTATTTTTATTTTTATTTATTTATTTATTATTATTGTTATTTTTTTTTTTACCTTTTTAATCCTTGGTCCATTAAGGTATGTCCTACACAAAGGCCTTGTGTTTCGACCCTAACGACCCCTTTCTTGAATGTGAAAAGATCAGGTCGAACTAGAGCCACAAAACAGACAGGGTCATGAAGAAAAATTCCTGTCGAAAGTAATCAGAGATATGTAATCAATTTTATAAATATTATATGAAGGGCATCCATATAATAACTGTTTGAAAACAATGAAAATGATTACCGTAAACAGCATCAGATTTCACATGCCAATCCCGATAGAATTTACTAATGTCGCACAAAAACTGAGCATGCATCCCTTTAGATTGCCTAAGCTCATCTAGATCATCATCTGAAAGACATATAAATTGGTTGATCATTTTCTTAAACAAAGGGTTATTGTCAAAGAAATCCTACATGCTTTTACCACAATTTTGATCAAGTCCTTCAAGTTATCAATTATTTTTGTGGCAGATTATTCCTAAAAGTTTTCATTTAAATCAAAAAATAATCTAAAAATGTTATTTCATGAGTAGTTAAGCACTCAAACTTTGTTATTGACCAATAATTACGCCCCTAAATTTTCTCAGTTTAAAATTTTAGTTAAAGTGACTCAATAGCATTTAGAAACATGAAGGAATGAATCAAGCACAACAATTATTTGAAGGCCCAAACTACATTTTTGGTAAAAGTGTACCTGTATATTTTAAAGATAACCAAAAAATAGGAATCTAGTAAATTAGGATAAGTAAACAAGATATAACAAACCTGACATTTTGAATTGTGTAGTGATGTTTATGCCAACAACATCTATATTTGCACCAGAAGTGAAGACGATATCTGCTGCTTCAGGGTCCTCTAATATCTGTAAGTACATACGATATGACAATTTCATGTCAATATTAAGCCTTAATAACTCCAATAAAAGATTTGGAAGAAAATAGTGTAAAGATGATTTTATATACATTTGCTTCAGCAGCCGGATTAATGTTTCCAAGAGCAAAGAAAGCACCACCGAGTACCACCACTCTTTTAACCTTAGTTACAAACGACGAATCTCTTTTGATCGCCTATATTAAGATAAAACCAATTTGTATCAAGTAAACTTAGGTCCAATGTAAAGATGGCAATTTCAAATCAATACTTGTGAACAAGGTAAAGTGGGCATCCGGCTAAAAAGCTAAGGGGTCAAACTACACAAACTGGTTGATAGGTCACCCCAAGTGTATTTTTTATGCATACAAACTCCTAAACCGCCTATACTCAAATATTAATCTTTTACTGCAGCAACATTGTTTATTAATCAAATTTGATGCATTATTATATATTAAAAAAACTTTTAAAATGACCACTACTATTTTCAGGTCAACCTGCTTTGATTTATTTTGTACTAAAAATGACCAATTTCAACCCGAACTCGTTTGGCGGTTAGCTAACCACCCATTTTGCCTTCTCTAGTCCGGTGGTATTAGTGAGCATCAGTTATACCAAGATTTGTGACTTACCAAAGCCAAATTTGTTAGAGGGCCAAGTGCAAGTATAGATACTTCACCAGGATATTCGTTAACTTTATCAACTAAAAATTCAGATGCTGATTTGTCTACTTTCTTCGATTTTGGGGAAGGTAGATTTAGATTCCCTAAGCCATCTGAACCGTGAATGAAGTCTTGAATCTCTGGTACTCCTCCCTGTCACAAAAATTTTGAATTGAAAATTTCATTAACTGGAATCAATATGAGGGAAATTTGATGAAAACTATAGGTACTTTTGCTATAAATTAGAATCTTATTAATATAAAGCAATTTAAGAGGTCTTACGCATTTGATAACACTTTGGGTGACTTATGACAATTTCACCGATTTGCATATTAAGTAGCTGTTTTACAAAACAAATTACCCGTTCGAACCATACAACCCAACTCAGGTTTAATTCAAGTGAACCTCTGCAAATATTCATATGGTATAATGATGGTGAAGATTGAAAATGGTGTACCTTTAATGGTTCAGAACTACCCTCCGCAACAGGAACACTTGGACATCCTGCAATCTCACACTATCCTTTTGCACATGGAAACGGGTATTTGATCATGCACGAGTTCTAAAAACACAACCTAAAAAACTTATCGAATTAACTTGAAAAAAATGAGTACCAGAAGCAAGGCGTTACGCGTTGCATCTTTTGTAGAAACGTTACCAAATATGGTTGTCAATCCTAAAATCTCCAAGTTAGGTGTCTGAAATGCCATCATGATTGCCATGCTATCGTCTGATTATATACGAATTTGGCATTGTTATTCAATTTGATGGATTAATTTATCAAGACTGAAACTTATACACAAATTAAGTATGCCACATACAAAATGTCTCTGTCAGGTGTAATTTCGTCATTTTCAGTGAAACTTGGGTTTTAAATTTACAGTGTACATTGAACCCAATACAAGATATCTATCTTACTGTTCAAATTCCACTATAACCATGTTTGATTTGATAGCATACAGTTTAATTCAACTCAAAGATAAAAAGACTTAAAAATGATAACAGCCGTGTTTATATTATTCAAAATCCAAGTATTTGAACTGTATTATACTGAATACAACCGTGTTTATATTATTCAAAATCCAAGAAAAAAGAACTTAGCATGACATGGCCAGGTTTCTCAAAGGTTTTTTTATATAAAAAAGAAGCAATAGGCCTAAGTGTTTACGTAATTTAATCAACACTTACTGCTAATATTCATAATCGTGCTAGCAAAAAATATTACTTATGTCCCCTGGCCCTATGGCCTATGTGTCCTAGCGAGCGCCAGCCTATATAACATATTAACATGTAATTGCAAACTAGTCTATATTGCTAACTTGTGTTAGCAAATATCAATTCACGCATTGTTTCGACATTATTGCCAACAAAAACAATGTAATCAAAACGAAGGTTGATAACTATTCAGTGGTCTATACGTGTTAGAACTGTCATAAAAAATAATATTATACGATCCAAGTGAGTCTAAAGGGTGTTTAAATAAACCGATTACAGTTTGAAATTTCAATATTCAGGTTATACAACATGCCCAATCCCGCCACAGCAGGGTATGGGAATAATCAGGTTATAGTGTTAGATAATTAAAGATTATGATTCTAAGTCTCTGCATTCAGATTTGAAATGCACAGTTGCTCTAAGATAGCTTAATAACACTTTGAGTGAATATGACGTTGTCATCATTCAATTCGATATGCATAACTTTATCCACATCAAATTATCCAATAATCCTATTCCAAATTTTTTTTTGGAACGGCGGCAAGCAAACAAATTAGCAGACATCTTATTCCAAATTGCGTATCACTTTAACCGTGTCGCAGTCGCAGTTGCTTATTTAGATCTTACTTATTCCAAACACACGCTAAAAGTTGCATATCACGAGATAGTGCTTGCCTGCTTGGATTTGTTTCAGCTTTAGCGCGGTGACCCGGTGGTTAAAGGCTTGTGACTATCATCACCAGAATGTGGGAGGTGTCTAAGTAACCTTCCCAAAATAGAAAGTTTAAGCCATTGATATTATCTAATCATATCCCCAATCCTAAATTTCATAACTCCCATGAAAATCTAACTTAAATGCAACCAAAACTATTAACACAAAAGCATTCAACTTCACCAAGCATAAAAACAATGATAAAAACATACTATGTTATAAAACATGAAAACAGAATATACCAATGCCAGGATCAGTATCAATAATGATCTTTTCAGATAAAAGACCACCATTGCAATTCAGCATCATTTTTTCACAATCCATGAAATGAATCTTTGTGAAAAAATAGATGAATCTCTAATGGGAGATCACAGGATATAAAAGTGGAATATACACAATGTGTTAGTGGGTTTTGTTTGTTACGTGTGAAAAGAGATTTTGATTGGGAGTTTCAATTCCCAAGGCAACTTAATATAGATGAGTAAATTTCACCGTTCGTCCCTGAACTTGTCAAGATTCTCGTGAATCGTCCTTAAACTAATTTTTTATCACTTTCGTCCCTGAACTTGTCAAACGACGGCGCGTTTGGTCGCTGGGAGCGCGTTTTGGCAGACGGACGTTATGTCCGTCCGTTATCTGATGTGGCAAGCTTGGGTTTTTTCGTCTTTTCACGTATTTCAAATTCTCACCGTTCGTCCCCAATGCCTTTTGTATATTGTAGCAAACACTTTGCATGTTTCGTCCCTAAGATTTGATGCGTGTTGTGTAAAAATTCGACCGTTGGCAAGAAGTGAACCATGTAAATACCCGTCCATTGTGCACAAAATAAGTATGTAAAACACACATCTTCTCAAAAGAAAAACAGAGCAACGATGGTGGTCTGCACATGTGGTAAACCCGCTGTTGTCAAGAATTCTTGGACAAACAGGAATCCAGGTCGCCGTTTCTTTGGCTGTCCGACAATTGTAAGTTTCTCATTGTGTTGTTTAATTTAAAAAAATGTGTTGCTCATTTACACACTTTGTTGTTTTAGGGCTCAAACTGTCCTTTTCTGGGATGGTTGGATCCTCCGATGTGCCCAAGGTCAGTAGACATTATCCCTGGTTTGTTGAGGAGGATTAATGCTCTACGAGGTGTTGTTGAAGAGCTTGAAGAACAGCGGTCCAAGTACAAGAAGTATATCATCATCAGTTGGGTTTTGTTTGCATTGTATGTTTATTTAACTGCTTGACATGTGTTGTGTAGTAGTAGTTGTTATTTTGTGATGGTGGTGGGTGAAAGCTTTTAGTATTTTCAAGTAGATGATGGTAGTTGGGTGGTGAAGCTGTCGTTTGTAATGGTTGGCAATGGTCAATGAAATTTCTTGTTTGAATAATGGCTAAATCCAAATGGTTTGTGATTAAGTGAATGTGGCTTGTTATTGTCAATTATTTTGTTTCATTGTTCAATGCATAATATGACTGAGTTAGGGAAGTTAACAAACCATAATGCTGTACTTTGAGTTAGGGAAGTGAACAAACCATTAGGCTGTAGTTTGACTTAATAAAGTCAACTAAGTAAACCATTTTAATGGTAACTATTTGCGCATGGTGCCATAAACCTTTTTTTGATAATATTAACTAAAACAGTACATGACAGTCAACAAATGCAGATGCATTACCAATAATAAAAGAACATAAATCTGTTCTTCATTACAAAAGAGATACTGGTTATACCATGAAAACACAGTCTTATCATGAAATGGCATATGTAAATGCTATAAGTTTCCTTTTCCTTGACTGGCTTCAAGGCTTATTTGCAGGAGTGGAGGTTGAATCTTTGTTAGCTTGAAGCTTTAAATACTTGCTATAAGCAGAATCAGCAGTACCAATGACATAATGAGAGCTTGTTGGAATGGTGCCTGAACGTTTTAGACCTATAAGCTTTAAATACTCGGCATAATCAGGATCAACAGGACCAATGATATAGTCAGAGGTTGTAGGAGTGCTGGTTGAACCTTTTTGAGCTTGAGTAGTTAAAAACTTGGCATAATCATCATTAATAGGACCAATGATATACTCAGACCTTGCAGGTTTGGTTTCTGCAAATAAGGAAAAAGAGAGCATCAAAAAACAAAAAAATATAGCTTCACAGATAGATAAATGTTAACAGAAAACAACCCTATATTGACATTTTTTAATTAAATACAGCCAATTACATATCAAAAACAGAAATAACAATACCTTTTTTGTTTGTGGCATTCATTTTGTGTGAAGTAATGTTATAGGATACTTAGGTTTAAGAGAAATTTAGGTTACAAGATTGATTATGTGGGTTTGTGTGTGTGTTTCATCGTTTGGGTGGGTATTATATGAGATGGGATTGATATGGAAGTACGTATGGTTGATCGGTTTGGTGGGTATTTAATGGCTTGGGCAGGTATTTAATGTGTTTGGTTGGCTGGCATCACAGGGCTCTATCGGCTCACCAGTACTAAGTTCCATATTTATAACAGTATTAAAATCTTAGTACTGGAAGTACAAAATTCCTTGTAACATAATATCATTTATTTAGGGAAGTCAAAAAACCATAACAGCAAGCCTGAGAGGGCCAGTTTCCGTGGAGTTGAACGCAATGCTTTGCTTGACATGTCTACCGATGAGTTGGTCAAGATGTTCACTGCTCGTGCTCCAAGTTGGTTTCAGAGGGGTTTGTAAACATTCATCCCATTGAAGTGAGGATGCTACTTGTTTTAAAGGATTATGTTTTTAAAGGATTATGCTACTAGTTTTAAAGGTTTACACCTAGTATGTTGTCATTTCAGAAGGTTAACATGATACTTGTTTTAAAGGATTTTGCAACTTTATTTGTTTTGTGTTTTTTCAAAAAACACGTGAAAAAGGTTGTAGTTTGACTTGAAAAAGTCCCCTTTTGCACTACCAGTATTAATTTTTTACTACTGTTTGAAATAAAAAACTTAATACTGGTGTGCCAATAAAGGCGTGTGAAGACCACCCAACACAACCCAACCCATTACATACAGTACACAGATACATTCCCAAATAAAATGGAAATATAAATGTGTTCATATTTCCAACAAATAATTGGGAACCGAAGAGTCCAATAAAAGGCTGTAAAATTTAATAAAGACTCTTCGTTTTCCCCATTATGTGTGTATATATTGGTTACTGCCACATTATGCATCATACTAATCTAATACTAGCAAACATCAAACAATTTAAAGTGTAAGTAAAATGTCAGGAACCAAGAGAGCAAGAGATGTTGTTGCAACCGACAACACAGAAGAAGAAAACAAGGAAGTGATGAAACGAGCAAGGGGAGATCCAAAAGAGCCAGAGGTGCCTTCGTTGGAAAAAGGGTCTAACGATAACGATAAGAAGAAGGTGGATGAAGAAAAGGAGAAGGCTCCTCCTCCAAGCCCTGCTGAAGTTGAAAGACGCAGGCTTGCTGCAAAAAAGAGGGCCGATGAGCATTGGAAGAAGATCAATGTTGTTAGGAGATTAGAAGAAAGGGATAAAAAGAAAAACAAATATGTTAAATGTAGTCAAGAAGAGGAAGAAGAATGTTTAGAAACATTCTCGTATGATGATTTGTATAAGTCATATGAGTCCGATTAATTTCATCATGTAATGGAAAAAGTTTGTTTAATAATAATTTAATTGTTGAGTTTGTGAGTTTTGTTTTATTCAATTGCATGTTTTTTTTTTTTTTTTTTTTTTTTTTTTTTTTTTTGTATTTATTTATTTTTTGTGCAAATTTTTTTTATGGTTATTTTCATGATGTACGTTTGACTTTCAATTTATGCACCAGTATGACGTTCAGTTTATGGTTAATTTTACCCATGTAATGTAATGAAAGTAACAAAACAGGTTTACAAGTGAATATTCAATAATGGTTCAGTTAGTTGACTTTATTAAGTCAAAGTAGAGCAGTGTGTTTATTGACTTCCCTAAGTCAAACTAGAGCCTTATGGTTTGTTTTTATTTTACAGCACAATCCTTTAAAACAAGTTGCGTCTTCAGTTTCTGAAATGATAAAAGACCAACAGGGAACGAAATTAATAGTCTTTCTTTCGAACGATAAGTGGTAGTACTGAATGGTTTGGTTTGGGTGGAATTGACATGTGTTGGAAGACTGAGCAGTAATAACTTCCTTATATCTAACAGTATCAAAATGTTAATACTGGTAGTACAAAAATTTGTCTAACCATATTAACTAGTGAGGCCTGGGACTGTCATTATCTTTTCAGTAGTACATGGTTAGTCTACCATTCAACTGCTTGAATTACAAATACCCACAATAGTAGTACAAAAGGGTAAGAACATGTTTACTCAGGTTACAACAATATTATTCAATCATACCACGTCCTAAATCAACTATTACATTTTCTTTTTACCCTTACCTTTTGGAAAAGGATTGCTAATTGCTGGAGCAAATGGTTTTATTCCATTGTCTTCACAGAACTCATCACTTGGAAGGCCTAGCACCTTTTCCCTTTCAAAAAAAATTTGTTTCTCTGTCTTTTATGGATTCTTAAACTTCCTAGCATCAATCTTTCTTCTCACAGAACCTAAATACGTCTCCGGAAAATAGCCGTCCCAGCTGTTGGTTGCAGTTGAGTCACTCCAGTTGTTGATGGAGCTTGAATCACTGCTGTTAACGTAAATGATTTCTGCAAACAGGTTAAGAAAACCATTTAAAAAAAAGTATGCTACAAATGAAAAGGAGCAGGGTGTTGCAATTGAGGGTGTCTTTCAAACAACCTTTGTTCTTGGAACTCATTATTTCAGCAGGTAGGATTGGGTGGTGGAAGAGTGGTTGGTGTCTTTGGTTTTATAGACGAATACTTATGCTTGTTTAGTGTTTACTAAATGCAAAAGTATTCACGTGACTAAACAGAAAAAAAGTAGTCTTTGGCGCCCTATGACAAGTCATGCCATGTCTTACTTTTATCATGTGTGCAGACATGAGAAGAAAATAGTGTTTGCATAACCAAGGCCAAAATAGTCATTTTCAAACACAAAAATGCCACCACATTCAATTGATGTGACCATTTAATACTCCTTAACCTACCTCACACAGGGATTCTTCAAACGGGTTTATTTCAAACTATATAAATATGGCATAACAATCCCTGTAAAGTCAATGATCCTACCAACTTGGATACTCAAGTAATCTCTCATCTTATTCCAAAATTATCCAAACAAAAAAAATATGGCAGAACCTGAAACTCCCAATTTAAAGACAGAGACAAGTGGTGGTTTTATAGGTCTGGGTGTTCGAACTGGTAATGATCCACAGGTACAGGTGTTGGATGAAAGATGCTTTATCTGTTGCAAGGACAGACTCTGTTGGAGGCATGCAAACACAGGACCAAGTGTTGTTGTAGTCACAAATGCAGCTGGTGCTGAGGCAAACAAAGTGACTGGTTGTGTTATAGGTCTGGGAATTACATCTGGGGAGAAAGAGAAGAAACAAAAAAAAATGAAGAAGAATAAAAACCCAAAAAAGTTGATTACAAAACAACCACAAATTTGAATAGCTGTATTGTGGTAGACGACTGTCATGGTTTTGGGCATGTCCAATCTTTGGTTGTATGTCATATGTACGTTACCATTTTAATTTTTCGTTTCTGTATTACGGATTCATTAATGTGATGCTCATGTTTATGTTTGTGATACATATCAAACACACTAAAAAACCTTAAACATATATGAACACATTATTCATTGAAAAACTCCATCATAAGACCCATTACATTAATTAACCATAACATGGTGATCTGAACAAAAGAAACCCATGACCAATGCCCAACACACAATAACCTCATGGATATTTCTTTCTCACAACGAATTCAATCTTCTTAAACATCTTGTCTTTGACTTGGTTGGACTTCGTCAACAGTGCCTTCGTCCGACGCTTATCAATTGTCTGTAATCTCCTAAGCTTCTTGGTGTTGCTCCTTGCAATTCTTGCACGTGAAATGTTTCGAACTTTAGCAATTAGCTCCCCCCTACGTTCGACCCTTTCAGAAATTTTTTTGGACTTGTACTCCAAATCTTGTGCTTGCTGCAAGTTTTCAAGAATCTCTGTGTGGTAAGGGCCAAGCATTACTTCAGTAATGCAGTACGCGTTACAAACAACCCTTAGATCAATATTAATTTCAGAGTTGTTCATGATTAAGGAAATAGGGAGCTGTGTATTGCAAGTTTTGAGTTGCAACAAAGGATGTAGGTGGGTAGGTAAGTATTGAGTATGAGTAGTAAATGAGACACAACTAAAGCAACCCATTTTGTCTTAAAGGCTTGTCATACCTTTGTGACACATATATAATTTGTTATACTTAAAAAAAATGGCATATATAATTAGGATTTTTAAAAAGTACATCATACATTTAAAACATTGCATAAATGTAACATAAAAATTACATAATACTTCAGTTGTAATCCGGGTGATCCCATGTCTGAGAGTTGTTGTACACGTAACCGTCGTCGTAAGTAGCAAAGCTCGCAAACTTATCGGCTTCTAACTGAGCTTCCAACCTACTAAGCTCCCGGTCCTTTTCTTCGTTCCAGGTCCCATCATCAGCTGCCACCACATTTTCTTCAAAGCTTGGCTTAAAGTGCTCCAAATGAGAGTGTTGCTCAACAACTGTCGGTCCAACAGATGAAGTAGATGCACCACCATCACATGCTGCCACATTATCCACATAATTCCAACGGATCTTGTTAGAAATTTGTGCCTATATTTGAGAAACACAACCCCACAGGGACTCAGCAATGGCACTGTCCTTGCAATATTCATCGTACAGAAACTGGTCGATGACGGCTTTCCTCTCTGCTGAGATATCTTGGCACGCTGTGTATTGTTGTCTAAGTTGGTTTTTAACTTTTTTGGCAACGTCAAACTGTTTGATCACTTCAATGATAGCATTCTGCCGAACCGTGTCGCCTTTCTCGGTCTGTTTCTTGATGTATGTTTGCAATTCATTGACTGTGTGAGGAAGTTTGCAAGCCATTTATGTTTTGAATTCTTGTTTGCAATGTGTGTGCATTGTCTTTACTGGTGGTATTTATAGGAAGTCAATTTGGTAAGTTTGCAAGCCATTATAGAAAATAATATATATTTGTTACTTTCAAACGGTAACAAACAAGTACAACCACATGTTCACTTGTTTGCATTCAATTGACTTGACTTAGTGAAACCCAACAATGATGAATCTTACCCGTTTTGTTACCCATGAAGCACATAACTAGTTTTGGTTGACATAAAGGATAAGTCAAACAGGTCACAAACCATCTAAATCAGCCACACAATTTGAGTTATATAACTTTGCCTTAAAAAGGACTTTGAAAATTGCCACATATGTGGACTTTCAATAACTGCCTATAGTAAGGCATTAGATGAGTGCCACAGATGTGGACTTAGAAAATTGCCACATATGTGGACTTTCAATGTCTGCCTATACAAGGACTTAGATGAGTGCCACAGATGTGGACTTTGATGTTTGCCACAGATGTGGACTTTCATGTTTGCCACTTATGTGGACTTTCAATTACAGACGCTTCATAACACCGATACTACTGAAATTAAAATTTGTCCTGAATTTAAAACATGGCTAAAGGATAGCCCATTCACTGTCATTCACTTGGCTGGATTGAGTTGGAATAGGAGCAGATACTCTTTGGAAACTTGAACTAGGACCAGCTTGAGACGCACCAGATACTCCTTGCACAGTTGACCTCTGACCACCTTCAACAGCTACATCTCCATATTGGACAGCTGAACTAGGACCAGCTTGAGCAGACCCATTACCCTTAGCTTGCCGAGCTCCAGCTTTGTTGAAACCTACATAAGAAAACAGGTTATACAAAAGAACCAAATATAAAACAACCAAAAAACATAACTATCAAACTCTAATAATTACCTTTTCTAGGAGGTTGACCTTGTCCTTTGTATGTAGTCTTGTTGTGTCCAGAGTTACCGCATAGTCTGCAAGTAATAACTCTCCCTCTTTTGGTCAGCTTTCCAGAATCTACACAGGGTGCATCCTCAAACTTGGACCTTCTTCTCTTCTTCTTTGGTCTTCCAACCTGGACATGATGCTTTGGTGGCAAGAGCTCTGTAGCATGGGTGGTCTTCTCCCAGTAGTTGCTGCCTCTAATTGGTTCCACTAAGTGAGAGTATACTTCTTTCCATGTGGATAACCAATAACAGCTATGTACCCAAGATTCAGGAGGTCCAACTTGAATACCATTCAGTCCCATGTTCCAACAGGCTGCAACAGCATGCTTACAAGGTATCCTTGTCAATTCCCATTTCCTGCATGTACATACCTTATCCTGTACATTCACAACACACTGGTCACCCCATGCCCCTGTTACCTGATACTTAACTCCTCCATTCCATATCACCCGCAACGATTCAGCCTCGCTCTTAATCTTTCCCAATATTTTAGCTGCAGTTGGGGTTAGAGGGCCGTCAGTTTTGTCAATCATACCTTGTACAGCTACTATCCTCTTCATGCAGTATTCTCTGATGTACTCTAAAAGTGTAATGACTGGCTTGTCCCTTGCTGGAGCTATTTTAGCATTGAACACCTCATAAATGTTGTTGATCAATAAATCTGTAACTGGTCTACCTATACCACAAAAATATGAAACACTTAAATGATATACATGTCTACTATTGAACCACTTTTGTTGAAAATAAACAAACACTTACCAGAAAAATGAGATCTTGCCCAATGTTCAGCTGGTATCTTGCTCAACCATTCGTGTGCTTCCTTCTTGATAGCCTTCAAATGTTCCATACACTTTGCAAAACCAGATAGGGTTGTAACAGATGCACATCTCCACAAAGCTTCCTTATATTCCAAGCCACTATACTGATGCCTCATATTTTCATGAATGTGCCTCAAGCAAAATCTGTGTTCTGCATTAGGGAAGACAGATTTTAAGGCTGGAATGAGTCCCTGCATAAACCAACAAAGTTAGCAAAATAATAATTTATATTTTGTTGGTTATTAAAGAATTCAATTAGATGAGCATGATTTACTAACCTTTTGTCTATCACTCATGAATGTGAAGTTAGATCTAGGGCCTAGATCTATGTCATCACCCAAGCACATTAAGAACCAAGACCATGAACTCTTAGTTTCAGCTTCCACCAATGCATAAGGCAATGGGTAAATCCCATTGTTAGGATCAAGTCCAACTGCCACCAACACTTGCCCTGGATAAGGACCTTTCATGAAACAACCATCTAGCCCCAACAATTCTCTTTTGCAAGCCTTGAAGCCTTCCTTCAACGGTCCCAAACAAACATAAATTCTTTTAAACACCCTTCTAGAGTCACTGGGATTAGCAGAATCTCTATCAATTCCAAGCTTCACAGTCGTATTAGGGTTTGTAGACAACAATTCACCAATATAGTCCCTTAGCATCATATACTGCAGGTTGTGATCACCTGAAACATCTTTTTCTGCTTTGGCTTTGGCCCTGAATGATTTTGTCATAGATACCTGAAGATGTAATTCACGCTGGAGCTGGTCTTGAACTGTCTTTCCTGGAATCTCTGGATTAACCTTCACTAGGTCATAGATCTTGTTTGCCAGGTATTTATAAGTGCAGTGTTTGATTTCCCTAGATTGAGCGCAAGTGTGTTTGTCTCTGTGTGTCTTTACTATCCAGTTTTGCCTAACTCTGTCTTTGCCTACATACAACACCTAGGGGCATCCATCACACACATCATCAGAAGTTCCTACATCTTTTCTCTTTCTTTTTCTCCCTCGACCTAATGGGCCACTTGATCCACTAGGCCCAACACCTGTATCCACAGTTGGGCCTGTTGATCCACTTAAGACTGAGTATGTAAAGACAGGAATTTGGTTATCACATACAGCTCTTATCCTAATACCATCATTCTTGAGCAACTTCAAATTTCTCCTGGTCTCAACTGCATGCATGTACACTCTTTCCTTCACCTCTTCTGGGGTTGAAAACTCTTGTCCAGTGAAAAAAAAATACTCCCTCCGTCCCTTATTAAATGTCCACGTTTGATTTTTCAAGTCTTTTTTCTTCAACTTTGACCCTAAACATTTTTGTTTATATTATATGATACTTGATAAAAATTATGCGAATGAAAAGTACATTTAAAACCCAATTCATTCATATATTTTGCATTATGTATTATATATCATAAATAAAAATATTTAAGGTCAAAGTTTATAAAACAAGACTTTGAAAATTCAAAGTGGACATTTAATATGGGACGGAGGTAGTACTTCATAACAGGATTCTCTGCCATGTCAACTCCAATTGCTCTCCTTATTTCCCTTAACTGTTTCCTAACACCAGTATCTGCTTCACCATCACTACCTGATTGACTCTGGAAACCTTCAACACAAACAGGTTCTACTCCACTGACAACCTCTCCAACTAAACTGCTGTTGCCAATGCTGTCATAAGCTTTATTCCCTGTTAGTCTAAACCTATTTACTTGATCACCACTGCTGTTGCCAATACTGACAGAAGGATTATCCCTTGCTAAATGAAAACCATTTAGTTGCACAGGAGGCTCAACTCCAGTGTGTCCTTCATCATTCATAACTGCAGCCTCTCCTTCATCACCTGAACCTGCATTGTCACTTAACCCTCCTTCATAATCACTATCATTGACATTATGAATGTCATCCTCCTCATCCTCTAGTGGCCCGACACCATTACCATGCTGAACCTCACCCTCTAGTGCCTCTTGCCTGGTATCCTGTTGACCCTCACCTGAATGTGTTTGGGGATCATCTAGGCCTAAAACAGGCAACCCTACATTTAGGTCCAGGTCACCAACACCAAAAAGTTCATCAGGACTTAATCCAGAAGTGCTGTCAAAATTCATGGCATCCAAATAACTATATGACAGAGGCACATCTAACTCATTCTCTTCAAACTCCATCATCCTTACTATATCAGCAAGTTTCTTTGCCACAATCTCCTTACTAGCAGTAGCAGGTACAACAGGGGTGAAACTTAAATTCAAACTTCCAAATTGTGAATCAATTAGGGAAAGTTCATTGTTTTCATTTTGACCACATTCACTTAAAGTCAGTTGTGTAAAAGGAGTGCCTTGACTTGAGTTGCCAGGAAGTGGAACACTATCAGTATTATCAGGCCATGTGAGGGGCAACAGTTGAGGGAGTTTAGTTTCCTTTGATGCTCTAAGTGGACTAGAACCTAGTTCCTCTATTACTACACTCGTTTTACCAGTGACCCTGGAACACCCGTGCTCTATATAGACTTCAATCAACTTGTAACGACCTACCATATAACCCAAACATCTGACATCATCGTCAGATGAAAGGGGAAACAATCCGTGGTCTAAACTACTCATTGGACTAAGATAATGATAAAACAGAGGCTCTGTCTGACCTGTGTAGCCCAACTTAAGCACCATCTCGTCCAGGTCAAACACTGAGAATACATCAATATCCACCATGTCAAATATGTCTTCAGTACCACCAACGTATTCCCTATTAGGGAAACACATAAATGGACCACCATGATGTATTCGAATGGTGAATAAATTCCGATTAAATTCTGCAATATAAAGTCAATTACTTAGTACCTAAACATACATAAACACAACCTAACAGCAAAATAAGCTCAAATCAACTGGACTTAAACTCATTACCATAGGCATTCTCACATTGCGCCTCCAACTCATCTGCAGGGACTGACACTCCTCTTGTGCGCATCTTCCACATTGGTGCGGACATTGTTCGGGACGCTTTTCAATACTTTTGTGATTCTGACGTTGATGTGATTGCGCGGGAAAGTTTTTTGCAGGTGTTTCTTGGAAAACGAAAGCTTCAGGCAAAAGTTAATAGAACCTTCTTTATATGCCACTTTTAGGGACGATTTGCGCAAATTCCACATCTTCGAGCTATCTTTTAGGGACCAACGGCGACAGTTACTGTTGGAGAACTTTGGGAGTGAAAAGACGAAACTATCCATGGTATACACGTCAGCTAACGCTGCATTGCAGCGTCCGTTTCTCAAAAGGACCATCCACGCCAAAATCGACAAGTTTAGGGACGAAAATGAAAAAAAAATAGTTTAAGGACGATCCACGCTAATCTTGACAAGTTTAGGGACCAACGGTGAAATTTACTCAATATAGATAGTGACATTTTTATTTTGTTTCTACAAAGATTTTGGTTTTGGTAACATAAGTTAAAATGAAGACAGTTGGATAGGGACAACCTAAATCACTCGAAAACCGATCTGAACCGATCAAAACCAGGCCGAATTGAACCGAACCAGCCTTATTAGGTTTGGTTTTTGGTTTTGTATAATTATTTCGGTTTTACTTGATTTGGTTCGGTTCGGGTCAAAACACACTTATTCGGTTCGGAATAGCTAAACCGACCTTTTCCGGTTTGGTTGCGGTTTCGATTTCTCGGCTCACGTTTTACTCTTATTCGGTGTTTGGTCGGTTTGGGACGGGTTTGACCCGTTGCTCAGTCCTATAGTTGGATGTGGTTTTCTTTGGGCGAGCTTTTTTAAGTCGGTATATGGCTTCAGGTTAATTCCGAAACCGTTTCTGACCGCTCTTTGGCCATCCTTAAATGTGCCTACCTAGTAAAGTTTGAATAAAAGTACGTTATGAATTTGTGGCAAGTGTTATTCGTGGAGTAACTCTGACCTCGCGCATTTCTTTTAACTTTTTTGATTTTCAAATAATCATGTTTTAGTAACCTTTATTTAAGAGTTTGGAATGGAGTTGTCTCCCACAACGCGACTAATTAAAGGTCGCTCTGACACAGATACCATCTTAGAAACCACTTAAGAAATGAAGTTTGGATCGACAACCTTGGTACGAACCGGCCCATGAATGGTTTATATTGTTTGGCTTTGACACCTTTGCCTCACGGTTTTATTCTTAATATAATGCCCATACATTATACTAAAAGGCGTCCACCAATTCAAGGTTAGGTTCATATACATTAGATACCCAACATCTCCTCTATTCATGAACGATGTGAGACAAGACATGTATCAGTTTGTAGCATAGTTCGAGCTCAAATGACTAAGAACGGATCATCATGATAATCAACGTCAACTCGGCATAAATTTGTTAAAACATTTTCGAAAAATGAATTAGATATACACAAGATTATTAGACAAGAACAAACCAAAATATTGATAACAATGTTTTATTTATTTATTTATTTATTTTCAGCTGTGTAGTAAATAAAAAATATAATTATAAACCTTTACAGATTACAACATCTATCAACATAGTCCATCTGGACTTTGGACTACAAAGAATTATACATTCAGAAAATACATACACGGTAAACAAATATAAAAGGACTCATTAGACTAAAATCGTTCTCAGCAATGTTTTCCTTGCGTTGTGTTAAACTGACTGTCCAAAACCCAATCCGTGTTCATGAGGGTCACGCAGTCTCAACTTGGCTCTCGATACTTTGTTCATCAACCAGTTCGTACTGTTGTTTAGGGATCCCGTTTGCAGGTTCTGATGGTAGATCAGGATTCTGGTCACTGAAATATATTTTGACATGTTTAAATTGTTAAGCAAGGCAAATTTGACAAAACATAGAATCAATTACACAAAAATGAGACTTACGACTTGGAATATATGAAAAGACCAACACCAACTATCAAAAATGATACGTAGTATAACCAGTCTACCTGCACCAAAATATAGTATCTAGTCATGATGCGATATGAGAAAATAAAGAGGGAAAGATGGACGGGTCAGGCGAGTTCGGGTTCGAACGGGTTTCTTTTAGTAGGAATCAAAACGATATGGGTAGTGACCCAAATTGACCCATATATAGTAAATCAGCAGTCAACACATAATCCGTACCTGTTGGTGGTAGAAAAATATACGGATGACAACAGCCCACATATCAGCTGTAAGGAGTGACAGATTAAACAACGTGGAACCACTTGTCTGCACATATATTTCAGTCACATTCTGTAACTCCCAAAAAGTACTACTTTTGTGATTTAACTAACATGGAACTGATACATTAATTTGGTTGTCTAGAAAGAAAAAGAAAACAAACCTTTAGCATAAGAGGTGTTAACGTGTAAAACATAACGAATCCCACTGTGTAGCCAAAGAAGGTTAGTATCTGCAACACAAAAAGATGTTAAACAAAAAATAATGCAAGACCATAAGATGATTCATTCATTAAAAAAGCTACACTCGTTATGAATATCCCGCTTACAAGTTCAGTGGACCATTTTATTGCTTCAAGACTCTTCCTCTCGACTATGGCACTAAATTTTTGTTATGGAAATGGAAGTATAGATAGTAGTTTAGACTTAAAACTTTTATCTAGAAAAGGATACATCTGAATCACACTAAAGAGCATTCCAAATGCACCAAGCATTGCTAATACTTCAACAAGGCCGAGCTTCTTAACACAATATTCCTGCAAAACCGATCAAATTAGAGTACGCATATTGTATAATGTATATCCTTTTTAATTAACGTGGCTGAAAAGGGGAACGCGTCACGGGTCAAAACAAAGTGCAGGTGATGAAAACAGGTCCCATAGATCCGAAAAAGTTTTTATTTGAAAGTTTAAACTTTTTTAATAACTAGTGTGTCAAATATGAGAGAACTTAAATTATTTCAGTTATAATCTGATTCTTACAAATGAATGATCCATAAAGTTTCTGCTTTGAAAATACATTTTCAACCCCTTTTGACCCGCTTAAAGTTTTAAGCTCTTTTTCTTTAAAGAGTAATCTTTGTCATCCCAAAAAAACATTAGTAGAGTTGTTTGATTATATAATAGGGCAAATTATTAAAAAAAGTATCATACTTGTCATGGTTTCGTCTTCAGGGTAGCGAACAATTTTTTTTTTACTTTTGAGGGTAATTTTCTTTCAAATTCATCCCATTTAGGGTATTATGTGACATTTTTGCCCTTCGGGAAAAAAAAAAAAAAAATCTATTAGCTAAGAGGGGAAAAAATGTCCAGAAATTTCGCAAAATACCCTAAAGAGGATGAATATGAAAGAAAATTACCCTCAAAAGTCAAAAAAATTGTTCGCTACCTTGAAGACGAAACCATGGCAAGTATAATACTTTTTTTAATAATTTGCCCTATATAATAACACTATATATGCTAAATTATCCACCGAAAGAGCGAATTTGGCCCGTTAGAGACAACAATAACCCAAAATGATCCATTATAATGCATCAAGTTTACACTATTGATATGTTTTGAGTGTCAAATTTGCCCTTTCAACATTGTTTAGTTGTATATACAAGCCAGTTATATAATAAGTGGCATATTTTCCCTTTTGACCAATTTTAAGTGACGAATTGGCTCGTTTAACCTTTTCAAATTTCACCTATTTGATATGTTAGAGATAAAATAACCCGAATTGACCCATTCATAAGTAACTGGTTCAAGTTACTTTGGTTATTCGATATTTGAGAGAGAGATTTACTGAAAGAAGTAGAAGCACATTGACCGACCTGACCAACATTGCTTAGTGCAAAGAAAACCGTCCCTCCAACAACAAGCAAATCGCCCAAAAGTATATTTGAACCACCTGAAACTCAAATACAACTATCATTCAATCCTTTATTTAACATGAAAGTTTTACTATTGCAATGATAACTTGAAATTATCACCTCCACCGCCAACCCCAGCATCAGAAAGAAACACCAAACAAAGACCTAAACCGCATATAGATGCACCAATGAACTGCCATAAAGAATATCTTGTTCCCAAAAAAAGCATAGTAAAAATTATGACCCATGCAACCGTCCAACAATCCAATAACGCTACACTTGTGATTGATGTGAAGTAATATGCTGAATTAACTGCAATTAATAGTCATAAAGTCAATACCTTCCTGTAGAATTTTGTACCTACAATTATTAAGGTAACCTGGTGAAGATAGATTTTAAAAACTATGCTTCCGTTGCCCATGAAAAAAAAAAAAGGAGGTGACAAAGGATTATAGTATGGATTAAAACAGGCTGAGATGAACAAAGGAGACTTTTTGTCCACTTCAATAAGAAATGAAAATAACTATGGCTGTGTTTGGCAAGGGCTTATAAGAGGCTTATAGGGGCTTGGGCTTTTAAAATAAGTTGGCTAATAAAATAAGTCTTGTTTGTCATAGGGCTTATGGAAAGGATTATAAATAAGTCGGCTAAAAACTTTAGCCCCATAAAAGGGGCTAAAAACTTTAGCCCGGGCAATTATGATTGAGAACATTTCCTATGTGTCAATTATGATTGAGAACATTTCCTTAGAAAATCTATTTAAAAGGTTCTATGCAATGCAAATAGACTTTGGGCAATTTCCCACTCGTTCGACCCATTTGACACATTGCCCATTTAGCTAGTGACTCATTTGATTGTTTTAAGATAAAACACAACCAAAAGCAATATATTCATAAGCAAATGGGCCGACATTTTCCAACTCTAAGTCACATAACGGGTTTGTTGCAGAATATTGAGTTACATGAATACAGTCAAAAGTAGATGAAGAGAAGCAAACCTACAAAGATAATTGCCTTGGACATCAAAAAATGCTAACAGGGCATACCAATACCACGGAATCTGCAAAATGCCCAAATATAAATAATTTCATTTCTAGTTCTATGGTCGTGCACATACATATAAGTTTCTGACTAATAGTGAAGGCAGGTAAAATTACAATGAGTTTACGGCGTTGGTACAACAAGATGCTTCCATTGACAATAGTTAAAGCCAGATAGCCAAAAAGTCCGAGCGTAACAGGTGAATTAGCACCTGTAAAAAAACAAACAAACCACAAAAAAAGGTTTAAAAAATATTAAAAATAACTAAGGCGTTGTAATCAACTTAAGAAACGGACTACATAGAACCAACTGAACCACAAAAAACACTTCCTTTCATTGCGATAAGAGCAGTATTAATTCAGTTTTCAAAATTCAAAACAAACCGGAATTTGTTAGGAATTGGACAGAAGTTCTCAGTAAACATAAAACTTCTGTTATCTTGTGTAAGTTAGTCTGTCTACATGTAGGTTTTATCAAGTGTTGGGCATTTCTTACACAGTTTAAGGGGTGTTTGGGATTGCTTATATTTATACTTCTGCTTAATACTAAGTACCTATAAGCTGCTTAAATATAAGCACTTCAAGAAATAGTTTTTATATGTGCTTATTTTGTAAAAAATACAATAATACTTTAAAAAAACGCTGAAAAGTTTCAATGAAATTCATTTATAAAAGGTTTTAGGTTAAACATGATGATAAAAGAATAATCTAGATTTCATCTCAAATGAGGATTTTGAACTAAGCAGCTTCCTACTTGCTTACCAGAATTTGCTTATTTTACCTCAAAATAAGTATATAAGCAAAAAATTTTGGATAACACAAAACTGCTTCCGCTTTTAAATAGCAAAAGTATATAAGCAGAAAATCAAACAATCCCAAACACCCCTTTAATAAGCAACTCCAAAACTACTTATTTCACCGTTGAATGCATAAATAAGCAAAACCACGTAAGCAGTTTGCATCAATCCAAACACCCATAACTTACATGTGAGAAAGGAGTTTGAGAAATGGAGAGTAAAGCCTAAGGTTATTTCTAATTTGAGCTGAGCTTGTTTTCTGGAATTAGAGGTGTTTGGAATTAAGTTTTTTTCTGAAGAGCAGATGGCTAGTAAATTGTTCTCCCTCAATCTTTGGTGTTTGGAATTAAGTTTTTTTCTGAAGAGCAGATGGCTAGTAAATTGTTCTCCCTCAATCTTTTCCTTCTGACAATCTATTTGGCCATATGGATGGGGCTGTATAGCAGAATAAGCCTATTGATTGTGCATAGGGTTTAGATTTGAGTGGTTTCCATAAGGTAGTTTCCTGCTATGGATGCCTGCATTAGTGCATTGCTAGTGCAGAAGGTCACTTACAATATGTGGCAAAATGAATCTTTGCTTAGTCTATTGAGCAAGGTTTAAAGCATATTGTGTAACTGGTATATATTCACACTATGGATGTGCAGAATTGAGGTTCAAGTTTATCTGCAAACAATTAAAGGATTTTTCCTATATCTTCTTTCTTCTGTCTTTGGGAAGTCTGAAGAGAATAAGCTCATTACAGATGATGGCTTTGTATCGTGGTATATCTAGTAGTTTGATTCTGAGCATTTCTAAATAGCATTCTAAGTAGGGTAACTGTGAATGTGTTTGGATATGTCTCAGTAATTAGATTTCTAGTGATCCATAAAGTAGGTTTCCGTCTGTGAAGGGAAAGTGTGCTTGGTGAGGCAGTGTATGTTGCTAGGAATAGTGAGGAGTGAAAGATGAACCTACTTGGTCATAGCCATACACTGCCTAAAGGAGGACAGGTTGGTTCTTATTTAAGGTGTGCATGTGTTCCCAGTTATTGAGGCCATTTAGTTGTTCTGTGTGGAAATGTAGAAAACTGGTATAGCCCCTAAATGAAGAGGTATGGTGCAGGGACGGAACCAGGACTAAATATGACCGGGTGCACAAAAAAATTGAACACTAATATTGGAAACATATTTCAATGTACCGGGTGCATTTAACAAGAATTTAGGAAAAATTGATGTTTTTTTTCAAAAATTAACACTACATTGAAAAAATCCATGGGTGCCCGGGCACCCGCGGGAACCCCTGGCTCCGTCCCTGGTATGGTGGCTATAGTTTGCATAATGATGCCTCTCGGCCTCTCCTTTTTACCCCCTAGGTCATTGTGGATGTGGGTTGAATGATCTAGGTAGGGAATTGGTGAGGAAATGTAGTTATGGAACTATGGTCTTGGTGCATTATGCGTGAATCAAAAAGTGACGATTGTTGCTGCTATGCAGATTGCAGTTTGAAAAGATGAATTTGCTGTCTTAGTATTCCTTAGTATTTGAGTCTCGCAAGTGACAAAGAAAAATCGGATTTTCCTCCTAGTGTGAAGCCGTGAGTTCTAGGGGTTTCCCTTCGCGGGTCTCTCCTAGTGGTTCGGCTCGTTTGGATGGTTTAACTCGGGAGTCGGATTTCAAGTGCGGCGCAGTTCTAAAAATAAATCAATCTTAAGTGATACAGCAATATAAAAAATAGGCAAATGTACAAATGATTTCCTCACAAACCTTATCCACCAACTTCCCCTAACAATCAAAACCCACAAAACAAACAATCTTTAATTTACACAAAACCCATGATAAAAAAAAAAAAAAAAAAAAAAAAAAAAAAAAAAAAAACACGAAAACAAAACATTTACAAGATGGAATATATAATATATACCGAGATTCGCGGTAAGTGATGAAGTGAAATTGAGAAGTGCTAATATAAAAGAAACAAATTGACCCAAAAGTAGAACTGAAACAACAGCCCATAGCTCCGATCGCCTGTTGCTGAGGAGAATATTGTTATTCATTAGGTCGGTGAAAAGTACTTGATTAATGGCGGGAGATACACGTTAGTTATATTGGTTTAGTTAGTCAATGATTAAGTTTTTGGTTTATGGGGTTAATTGGTCCCGGATGGCTAAAATAAAGTCAAATGGACTGTTGTGGGTAAGAATAAAATGGTACTACGTATTTTTGTTTGTTTTGAGTATTGGAATTAGGGGTGTCAAAAACCCCGAACTACCTTGTGTTAAAAGTTACGTATAAATATTAAATAGTAAATAACTAGTATCGAACTCGAGACCTCAGGATTGCACACATTACAAACGAGAATAAAGTATAATAAATATATATATGTTAAATGTATCGTATATAAGTATTTATAAACACTTGAGGGACTAAATAATCGTTAATTATTAAACGTAAGTATTAACTATTATTATGAACGAAAGAACGAGGACCAGAATGTAATTTGGAAGACAAGAAAGTTCTGGAATCCCCTTGGAAGGGGCATGGCCGGTCGACCCTAGCCCATAGGGATCGACCCATGCTTTGCTTGTTATCCAAGAATTACAACTAGTATATAAACAAGGCCAAGGGTTAGACATTCACATCTTTTGTGCACACACACTAACCCTAAAAGTTTTCCTTGCCTCTTTTCTTCCTTGGCCGATCAGCAACACAAACCCACAAGGGTTTTGGGTCGATTTTTTTTGTTAAACAAAACAAGTGTTTACGTTTACTTGCATAAACCTTTATTCGTTGGTAGTTTGTGTGTACAAGAACGAGGTAATTACTCACTATAGTAATTATCAAAAGATCGATAAACAAAACGGTAAGGGGTTTATCATTGATCTAATTTACACAAGTTCAAGGTTTATTCAAGTGCATCGGGTATGTTCTTATTTATGTTTTAGTTATCTTTATACGTGTTATAATTGATCCTAGCTTCCGCATATGTGTTATATGATTGTCAAACTCTAACAGTGGCATCACGAGCCATGTATAACATGTAATTGATTACTAAAACGTAATAAAAATCGGATCTTTAATTATTTTAGATACATATTTTTTCTAGGGTTTTCTTTAAAAATTTTTTAATAAAAATTTAAACCCTAACCCTAATTTTTTTTTGGGGGGGGGGGGGGGGGGGGTGTCGATTTCCACTTAAAACCCTAATTAGGGTTTGTGGTTTAACTTGATTAATTTGTAATCACATAGAAACCCTAGGTCTTTAACCGGTTATGTGATCATACTTGTGACCTACGTGCTAATTGTTAGGTTTATTCCATGACAAAACATGCATGTTAGTCATGTATCTTGTTTGTTTTATTTATTTGTCACATGTTTTAAATAGATCTAAAATTGGGGAAGACTCCAATTCATATATATATTAAAATCAATTTATATGCTATGTGGTGTGTATATTGACTTTGGCCTACGCAATTGATTCGTCAATACATGTGGCTCTCCTCCATTAAGAGGAGAAGGCCTTAGTTGATTACATGCATATTATACCTAGAATTGATTTTATTAGGATCTTTTTAATAAGGTTTGCATGTGGCTATTTGTTTCACGTTATTATTATTAGTTGTTTATTTTTCTTTTAATTACTTGTTTTTATTGTTTCTTAATTATTTGACTTGTTGTAAGCAATAAAAAGGGTGATTTTCGTAAAAGAAAATAATATAGACTAATAATGGTGAAACCCTAAAGTAATAAAGATTGAATCTTTATTACATAATTTTGAGATTGAATCCATAAACTTTTGCTTGATTGATGTTTTGTACGAATATGCTTTTAAAATTAAGTCCTTTAAGACGATATTCATAACCGTGATTTGAAGGCTTAGAAAAGAGCCTTAGAGTCTGCCTTGGTTATCACAATCTTGAATATGTCTTAAACGAATTACTTTTAAAATCATAATTGTAGAAAGTCATCTTAGGGTTTAATTAAACCTCAAGTAAAACTTTGTGTATTAATTTCACGAATTGGTAATAAAAAGGTTTTGAAAACTTATGATATAAAGATGAGTGCATGCATCTTTATACATATTTTGATTTACACATCAAAATTGAATACCCTTATAATTTAAGTTACATGCCATCTATCTATAAGGAACACTTGGAATTTTAATTTAGTAAACGTGAGACCTAGGCTAAATTACTATAACAAGGTAAAATTCTTTTAACGCGTGAGACCATAATTGTAATTTTACAGTTTCTAAGGTAGACGACTTAATTAAGTTGTGCGTGAGACCTAGAACTTAAGGCATGAGATGGGATGAAACATGCTTACAAGGCAAATTGATGAATCAATTTAAAGTAATTCCCATAATGATCTAGGAATTGGAAATCTTGTTTGCCAATTATTGTTCGACAGATTACTATCTTTTGTACTTTCACCACTAGCAGATCAACTAATGTGGTGGAACTATGTAAAGTTAGATCCTAGGTTTTCAAGAAAATTTTGGTGGTTATATGAATATAGCTATGGGTATTTTATTTTCTTGAAGATATTTATTATCGAAAATACTAATGTTTGAACTTTTATCTGTAGATATGGCTCAACCCGATACCCCATCTGTGATTTCTGCTTTCAAGAGTCATCTTGAGAGAGAAAAATTGACTGGAAAGAATTTCAATGATTGGTACCGTTCGCTTAGAATTGTCTTGAGGACGACCGGTAAGCTCAATTACTTGACCGATGAATGTCCTGCTGAGCCAGCTGCTACTGAATCAGAAGCAGTTAAGGCGGCATGGAGGGAGAAACATGCTAAGTTTAATGAGGTTGCTTGTTTAATGCTCACTAGCATGAGTGCTCAATTACAAAAGAAGTTTGAGTACTACTTTCCAAAAGACATGATTGAAGAACTTCAAAAGTCTTATGAAAAGTCTCCCGCAGTTGAATTGTATGATGAACTGGACAAGCTACACAACTGCAAGCATGGTGATGGTAAACCAGTTGAAGATTATGTGACTGAGATGAAGGAATCTTTTGATCAGCTTCACAGAATTGGATTTGGTTACCCTGAGAATGTGCAAGTGCACTTGATCAACAGGGCCCTTAACAAGGACTTTGCTGGTTTTGTGCAGAATTTCAACATGCACTGCTCGGGGAAGACAGTCTCAGAATTACTCGCACTGCTTGTTGATTATGAGAAAAGTCTACCAGCCAAGGTCAAGACTCCTTCCCCGCAAGTGTTGGCGATTCATGGTGGGAGAATCCAGAAGAAATCGCATGTGAACAAAGGCAAGGGGAAAGGTGATAAAGGCAAGCATGTCATGGCCTATCAACCTCAACCCAAGATGAAGAAGAATCAGCCTAAGCAGAACAAGGTGAATCCGCCAAACAAGAAGGATCAGGCTTGTCACCATTGTCATGAAAAGGGCCATTGGAAGCGCAATTGCCCTCTCTACATTCATGACTTGCGACTCAAGAAGCAGGGGACTGAAGCTGGTAACCCCAGTTCATCAGGTGCGTTCTTTATGATTGAATTATTCACTCTTACTCCTAAATTTAATTCATGGGTATATGATACGGGATGTGGCATTCACATTTGCAATACCTTGCAGGGGTTCAGAGTTGAGAGAAAGCTGGCCTATGGACAACAATTCTTGCATGTTGGTAACGGAGCGCATGCAGGAGTTGAAGCTATAGGAGTTTTTGATTTAGTGTTGCCTTCGGGCTTAGTACTATCTTTAAATAATTGTCATTATGCACCGTCAATTGTTAGAGGTGTAATTTCATTTTCATGTTTGTTGAACCTTGGTTTTCATCATATTGTTTCTAGCAATGGAATTTCAGTTTCTTTAAATGGTGTTTTTTATTTTAATGTTATTGCTGTGAATGGTGTGTTTGAAATTGATATGAATGATAATGATAATGCTTTTGTTAAAAATAATTCAATGTATAGCATCAACAATAAGAGAATCAAGAAAGGTCTGGATTCGTCTTATCTTTGGCATTGTCGACTTGCTCACATTGGCAAAGATCGCATGAAAAAGCTGCAACATGATGGGCTTTTAGAAAAGATCAATGATGAATCATATGATAAATGCGAATCTTGCATTGCTGGAAAGATGACAAAGAAACCCTTTAAAAATAGGATTGAAAGGGCTAATGATCTACTTGGTCTTATTCACACAGATGTGTGTGGACCACTTAGACATGTGTCAAGGAGAGGTGCTAGCTACTTCTTAACATTTACGGACGATTACAGCCGTTATGGTTATGTTTATTTACTTAAACATAAACATGAGGTGTTTGAAACATTCAAAGTGTTTAAAGCAGAAGTAGAGTTGCAACTAGGAAAGAAGATTAAAGCTCTTCGATCCGATAGAGGTGGTGAATACCTGAGTCAAGAGTTTATAGATTACTTAGCAAAGGAGGGAATTGTCCAGCACCTTACTTCTCCATATACTCCACAACAAAATGGTGTATCTGAAAGAAGGAATCGTACATTGCAAGACATGATACGATCTATGTTCAATCTAACAACTCTTCCTTACTCGTTTTGGGATTATGCCTTGGAATCTGCAGTTCGCATTTTGAATATGGTTCCAACAAAGAAGGTTGATAAGACTCCAAATGAGTTATGGACTGGAAAAGCTCCTAACTTGTCTTATCTAAATGTCTGGGGTTGTGAGGCGTATGTTAAACGTGACTCAGCAGACAAACTCCAACAAAGATCTGTAAAATGCATCTTCGTAGGATACCCTAAGGAAACTATGGGTTACTACTTTTATTACCCAGCTGAAAACAAATTTTTTGTTGCAAGGTATGGAGACTTCTTAGAAAAGGAGCTCATATCTCAAGAATTCAGTGGGAGAGTATATGATCTGGAAGACGATCATGAGGATGTAGCACCTTCTGAAAACACTAGCCAACTTCCTGTGGAACCTAAAAGTTTAGGTCCTCCACCTGAAGTTGAAGTGGTTCCCGTTCGCAGGTCTTCTAGATCTGTGAAGGCTCCTACACGTCTATGCCTCAACATGGAGTGTGATGACAACTTGATAGGGGATCTTGATGAACCTACAAGTTATAAAGCTGCTATGAATAGTTCTGAAAGGAAAAATGGCAGGGAGCTATGAATGGGGAAATGCAATCCATGAAAGACAATGAAGTCTGGGAAGAAGTAGACCTACCTCCGGGTGCCAAGCTAGTTGGGAGTAAATGGCTCTACAAGAAAAAGACTGATATGGATGGCATTGTACACACCTATAAGGCCCGTTTGGTAGCTAAAGGCTATACTCAAACTTTTGGTGTTGACTATGAGGAGACCTTTTCTCCTGTAGCTGACATAAGGGCTATTAGGATTCTTATAGCCATAGCCGCTTACTATGACTATGAGATTTGGCAAATGGATGTCAAAACCGCCTTCTTAAATGGTCGCCTAGATGAAGACATCTATATGGCGCAACCTGAGGGGTTTGTGAATCCAGAATTCCCAGATCGTGTATGCAAGCTTAAAAGATCCATTTATGGATTGAAGCAAGCACCACGACAATGGAATAAGAGATTTGATAGTGAAATTAAGAAGTATGGATTCACTCAAAATCTTGATGAGCCATGTGTATATCACAAAGCTAGTGGGAGTAATGTAGTTTTCCTTATATTATATGTCGATGACATATTGATCATGGGGAACGACATTCCAAGTTTGCAAAAGGTTAAGGCATATCTTGGAAGTTGTTTTTCTATGAAAGATTTAGGGGAAGCTGCATTTATTCTGGGAATCAAGATATATAGAGATAGATCTCAGCGATTAATTGGATTAAGCCAAAGTGCTTACATTGATAAAATATTGAAGAGATTCAATATGCAAAATTCCAAGAAAGGATATTTGCCGATGCAAGAGCAACATGGCTTGAGCGAGAAAGTTTGTGCTTCAACACCTGAAGAGGTACAACGCATGAAGAGAGTCCCTTATGCTTCGGCTGTGGGATCTATTATGTATGCGGTGAAAAGCACAAGGCCTGATGTGGCGTTTCCTCAGAATTTAACCAGTCGATATCAGCAGAATCCGGGTGAGAAACACTGGACTGCTGTTAAGAATATTCTTAAGTACCTTAGGGCTACTAAAGAGATGTTCTTAGTTTATGGGGGTACTCCATCTGCAGAACTTGATGTTACAGGTTACTGCGATGCTTCTTGGAAAGGTGATAAAGATGATACGAAGTCTCAGACTGGTTATGTTTTTGTTATTAATGGAGGAGCTGTGGATTTGAGGAGCAGAAAGCAGAGTGTACTAGCGATGTCTGCTACAGAAAGTGAGTATATAGCTGCTTCAAAAGCTGCAATGGAAGCTGTTTGGATTAGGAAGTTTGTTTCAGGCTTGGGGTTATGCCTTCGATTCAGCGACCTATAAAAATGTATTGTGACAACTCAGCTGCAATTACATTTGCCAATGAACCTGAAATCATGAAAGGCACCAGACATTTCCCGATTAAGCATCACTATGTTCGAGAACAAGTCGAAATAGGTGAAATCGAAATGCTCAAAGTTCACACAGATGAAAACTTAGCTGATCAATTTACGAAGCCTTTACCTGGCACAATGCTTTACAAGCATGCTGAAGGAATAGGACTTAAATTAGCTGAAAGTTTCATGCCCATTTGTGATTAGTATTTGGATAAGGGATGTAATGTACAATTATTATTTTAATGAAATAAAGTATTGGTTATGTTTATTTATTCATTGTCTTAATAATATATCATATATTTGCATGTTTAAGATCCATGAATAAGTTATTATTCTAAATAGTCCGTTGTCGATTAATGATATGGGAATATCATTAAACTAAGGCAATTTTGAGTATTGGTTAAGGATATACTTGAAAGTATATTGATGCGTAGTCATACCAATTTCACATGATATTCAATGAATTGAGTATTGGACTTATCCCAACAATATGATTTAAAATTTATTGTGAGAATCATATTTACAGTTATCCTCAGACTTGAGATACCAGATAAGTGTCATGGATGTAGTGCATTTTTGTGAGACAATCTACCGCTTACCGTAATTGGAAGTCATAAGGGTTGTTTTCAGAAGTGTTGCAAAGTTCATGGGTTATTCTTGTAGTCAAGAGAGAATTCGTTCCTTCTGATTTGTTCAGAAGTTTAATACTGCTGGGCCCCTCGTAGGGTTGACAAAATGTTTGCGTGGCCACGCCCAAAGTCTATCTGGAATGCGTTCAGATGTTTTGGTAATTTTGTTCAATCATAAAGAGACGAGAAACATAATTTAATAAAGAACCTCACACCTTTATTAATGTAGTATTAGAAGCGAAAGGATAATAATAATGATGAATCATTAAAGGTTTTTCCAGGAAACCTAGCTTGGGTCGAACTGGGGGCATTGGAGTATTGCAAGACGCCAACCAATGTCATTTTACTATTAATAGATATACGAGTGGCAGCTGTTAAAAGTTACGTATAAATATTAAATAGTAAATGACTAGTATCGAACCCGAGACCTCGGGATTGCACACATTACAAACGAGAATAAAGTATAATAAATATATATATGTTAAATGTATCGCATATATGTATTTATAAACACTTGAGGGACTAAATAATCGTTAATTATTAAACGTAAGTATTAACTATTATTAGGAACGAAAGAACGAGGACTAGAATGTAATTTGGAAGACAAGAAAGTTCTGGAATCCCCTTGGAAGGGGCATGGCCGGTCGACCCTAGCCCATAGGGATCGACCCATGCTTTGCTTGTTCTCCAAGAATTACAACTAGTATATAAACAAGGCCAAGGGTTAGACATTCACATCTTTTGTGCACACACACTAACCCTAAAAGTTTTCCTTGCCTCTTTTCTTCCTTGGCTGATCAGCAACACAAATCCACAAGGGTTTTGGGTCGATTTTTTTTGTTAAACAAAACAAGTGTTTACGTTTATTTGCATAAACCTTTATTCGTTGGTAGTTTGTGTGTACAAGAACGAGGTAATTACTCACTATAGTAATTATCAAGAGATCGATAAACAAAACGGTAAGGGGTTTATCATTGATCTAATTTACACAAGTTCAAGGTTTATTTAAGTGCATCGGGTATGTTCTTATTTATGTTTTAGTTATCTTTATACGTGTTATAATTGATCCTAGCTTCCGCATATGTGTTATATGATTGACAAACTCTAACACCTTGAACCCGAAAACGACTAAATTTATCGGGTCGGGTTACTCGGTCAAAAATTGAATTTGGTTTATTTGAGTCAACCCGAGTAACCCGAATATCAAATAGGGTCGGGTATCGGGATGAAAATGTTGGGCTAACTCAGGTTTGGGTTGACCCGTTTGACCCGAATAAGATTTTTTTTTTTTTTTTTTTTTTTTAAATTAGAGTCAATAGACAAATTTATGACTATTTTACTCATATTCCGGTTGACCAAACACGAATTGACCCGACCCGAACTAACCCGAGTTCAAATAGGGTCGGGTTCGGGTATGTTATTTTTAGTCTTGACCCGACCTGATTGACACCCTTAATTGGAATGATATCATATATAGGCGGTGTTTGTTTTTTAAAGAGTTAATTGTCAAAATCGTTCATGTACGTTGGCCAAAAATGCGAATGCAATTTCTACCATTTGGTAAGAGCAGAAACCATTATTATGAGAAATTTATGATTGCAAATTTAGTCACTAGCCAAAGTAAAATGACTAAGCTACCCATACTCTTTTAATATTTAATTTTCTGTTTCTGAGGGTAGTTTGGTCATTTCTCTTTTTAGGTGCTGAACTTGCAACCTTAAATTCCCCCGACGGTCTTTGCACTTTCCAACTGGTAAGGACTGCTCCTACAATTTGACCAAAGCACAGGGACGATTATGCAATTTACTCTTTTTGTAAAAGCTAGCTCTTATTTTCACTTTTGTCTGCAAATGGCAAAATGAAATCAAATAGTGCATTTGCTTTTTCCTCTTATGCTTGCATGCGGGAAAAAGAAATGAAAGAAATGTGTTTATTTTTTTCTCTTATATTTGTAAGCACGAAGAGAAAATGAAAGAAGTGTGTCAAACAGGTTTATACATCTTTAGTTGTTGAAGACAAAATGCAACAGGTTGTACCGAAAAGCACGGTAGTTGGAAGCAGAACTGAGACAGGATGTGAGTGAAGGAAAAAGAGGATAGGTGTGATAGGAGGGCACAGTTAAACAGGTAAGTGCTCTCTCTCTCTCTCTCTCTCTCTCTCTCTCTCTCTCTCTCTCTCTCTCTCTCTCTCTCTCTCTCTCTCTCTCTCTCTCTCTCTCTCTCCGTCCATTATTGATCTTCACTCTAAGTGAGCGGGTCAAAGCAGTTGAGGTGATAGCGATAGCAAGTAGGGAAGCAGAAGTAAAAGATCTTCAAAGAACTTTTGCGTAATAAAGCTTTTCTTGGTCTCATTTCATTGGTCTCCAAGGTAAAGTCTTGCCTAATCGTTCATCTTTTTCTCTAAGGTCTCTAGCCCCACGAATTCGGACTTCTGTTTTTCAGAATGCATAGGTCATTAGAAGGAGTTCCAATAAGCAGATAAATATAGTATATCACCTAACAAGTAATATGCCGCCTACAGTAAGTTTGATCAGTTGGTTAAGTTGTAGCATGTCAACTAGGATGACAATCAGTGTCAAACATTTCCACTTCTTTAGCAAAGACTATTCTTATTCTATTTTCAGTTAAGTTCAAAGTATTGTCGAGGTAAGAATATATCCTTTCACCACCCATGATGGTGGTGGGGATGCAATAAGATACCCTTTAAAAATATAAAAATGTAAAAGCAAATTTAGGGACGAATTTGGAAAGAAAAATCAAGTGCCAATTGGGACTATTAGTTTAAGTGCATGGATGAGATAAAACATTGCATGAAATAGAACATAGCTTGAAAAGGGTGCGTATAGCATATGATCTTTTTTATGTTTAAACTAAATTATCTGATGCATCTTTTTTGACTTTTATTGAAAAGTATTATACTCGCCCAATAACCTGTCCTTTTCCTAATTAAGAGCTTCCTTATTGATTGTATATATAAACTGGTTTTGTTTTTGCTTTGATATGAAACGAAAATGGCGTTAGAGTTGGAGGAGCACATGATCATAGTTGAAAATGGGGTAGATGCTAATGAGAAGAAGATGGTTTGTGATTCATCTTTGGATCATAAAGGGAGACTTCCACTTAGATTTTCTACCGGTACATGGAAAGCAGCATTCTTCATTATCGGTGAGCATTCTACATCTTCCAGTGATCGTCTTTTAGGCATACAAATTAACCCTCATGCATGTTTAATTTTATCTTTACCACATTCCATGTCCATGCATAAATTGGTATGAATCATTTTCGAGCTATTTCTTTTTATGTACATTCCAAAAAAAAAAGAAAAAAAAAAAAATAGAAAATTTCATGTATATCATTGAAAATTTCAAAAATTTCATATATATCATTTTTACTAGTTTTCAATGGATAAAGTACAATGCATTTAATGCATTCAAAGGATATATATGAAATTTTTGAATTTTGCAATGATATGAATGAAATTGCCCAAAAAAAAAACAAAAAACTTTTACAGTCAAATTACTAGTTATAATGCCCGCGCACGCACGTGTTTTTAAAAAATTTTTGAATCATATATTTTTATTTATTAAAAAACAAATAATTTAATATTTGTTTTGTTTGATATATTTATGATGTTTAATTATAGTTTTTTATTATTAAGATAATTATTTAAAAATTTTAATCCTATTATTAATTGCATCTTATCTATATTTTTTGTATTTATCTTCTACTTGTGTTATGGATAAATATAAAATGTACTCCCTCCGTCCCTAAATAAATGTCCACTATTGACTTTCAAAGTCGTTTGGTTCTAACTTTGACTTTGAATTATTTCATTCGTGTTATGTAATACTTGATGAAAATTATACCAATGAAAATACATTTAAGACCAAATTCGTTCATATATTTTGTATCAAGTATTACATAACACAAATAAAATAATTTACGTTCAAAGTTAAAAAGAGAAGACTTAAAAAGTCAATAGTGAACACTTATTTCGGGACGGAGGTAGTAATATTTTTTTTAAAATAAAATTATTACTAAATAAGGTATGAATCCATTTTTTTGAAATAGAAAATCCAATAGGGGTTTTGTTGTATTATATAAAAGATTCAGCTCAACTGAATCTTTTTTATTGTTCAAAAAGTGTTACCCTAATTAAGCTTATATATGATTTTGAGGTCTTACAAAATTTGAGGCTTAAAACCATTGCTTCAGTAAACAAAGCAATAATTTACTACTTTAGGTTCTTTATTTGTTGGTTTGTCTTTAGGTTCTTTATTTCTTATAGAAACTGTTGGGTTAAGTCATTATTTAACTTGTAAACTTTCTTTGCAATGATTTACTTCAACATATCGACAATTTACTTGCTACTTTTCTATCTGTACATAGTAAGTTCAGGTATTAGAACCCTCCCTACCCCCCCCCCCCCCCCCCCCCCTCCCCACATAAAAGTTTACTTCAACATATCGACAATTTACTCGCTACTTTTCTATGTGTACATAGTAAGTTCATGTATTAGACCCAAGAGACACACACACACAAAAATAGCAATCTGATTGTTTCGAACTTTTGATCAACTAATTATAAAAAGTGTAACAATACTTTTTTTGTCCTTGTGGGTTGTCCGGCATGTCATTTCTAATTCAATTTTTAAAAATGACTCGGACTATTCTAAAAAAAAACACCCGCTATGGGTTTACTCAAATTTTCACTAATTAATAGTTGGACCAGTTAAATAATGTGAAGTGACTAAAAAGTCCTCGTGTTGGTGATGAAAATGACTAAAACATCCTTCTTTCTCTTATTATTATTATTATTATTATTATTATTATTATTATTATTATTATTATTATTATTATTATTATTATTAAAGTGTATTTTCATTGAAAACATGGAAATTACATAAAATTGGAGGGAAGTCTAGACACAACCTATGCTCCCACTCCTTTTTGAATACATAAACTAACTCGGTGAAAAATAAAAACACCACTCTTATTGTTATTGTTATTGTTATTATTATTATTATTATTATTATTATTATTATTATCATTATCATCGTTATTATTATTATTATTATTATTATTATTATTAACCATCACTTCCTCATCTTCTTTATATTAAAAACTCTCTTTTGGTGTTGTGAAAAATTAGCACCAGGGGTGAACGTGGTGAGTATTATAGTACATGGTGAAATGCAACTATGGTTCGTTATAGTGTTTATTTCACCCCTATGGCGGCGTCATAGTGCACACCACCCGAGCCATAGCGATGGTATAAGTGGTTCGCCATTCGGATCACGACAATTTTCATTTTTTTCTTTTTTAATCTTAACTTTTTTCTTCTTTTTTTTTTTTTTTTGGGTGGGGGGGGGGAGGGTGGGGGTGGTGGTGGTTAGGTTTTGGCGCTAAAACTTGGAGAAAATGATATTTTTTTAGCTTCATTTATACATTCTTGTTATGTTTGTTTACATTGTCGGTCCAACTGCAGCTAGCTCTACTAAATTTTTGTTTTGACCATTCATTTCTTTTAATCATAAAATAGAATTTCCAACCTTTAAACTGATTCTACAAACTCAAATCCAACCCCCAACCCCCACAACTATACACACCAGAAAACCAAAATAAAAAAATAAAATAAAATAAATTTATAAAAAAAAAAAAAAAAAAAAAAAAAAAAAAAAAAACCAAATCCAAAATCAAAACAAGAAACACACACTAAATCACATTTTTTTTTCAAGAAAACCTAAAAAAGGCGATGGAGATGATTATTGGTGGGTGTTTCTAGTAACCGCGGTACAGAGACCAGAGCCGGGATTTTAAGTTAGGGGAGATTGGGCGGGGGCGAACGTTACGTGTAAATTATAGCGGTATATAAATCGCGCCAAAAGTGAATATGTTGTTTTTTTAACCCATTATTCAACCTAACACCATAAATTACGAACTAAGCTAAATTAGAAAAGAATAGTTTGATAAGTAAATTTATTTTGGTGCTATATCCAATTGATTAAGTTATTTTTTTATGAGTTTTTATCAAAATATAGATATTAATAGGGGAGGCTAATTGCAAAATGATAAGAACATAGCTTATGGCATGAATAATTATCTAACAAAGTGAGCTTCTTAAGGGTGGCTCAACACTCACTAGTCACCCTACTAGCTATGTCCCTGACAGTGGAGATGGGATGATGCCTTGGGGTGGCGACAGAGATGACCTGAGGTGTGAGGGAGGATCCAAACACAAAACCAGCACCAAATACCCCATCGATAGTTTCTTTGTTTTTGTGTGTATTTGTGGTGATGGAGATGTTGGATGGTGGAGATTACCGGCTGTGTTTGTGCACTGTTGACTAATAAAGAGTTTTATAGAGGCGGCGGAAGCGTGTGTGGTATTGGCGGACGGTTGTCATACGGGAGACTATGGTCTATGGTATGAAATCATGGTGGCAGGATTTGATAGAGAATACAAGGAAGCTATTGGTCCGATAATTGTGCAAAACCATGAGTCGTAGGAACAAAAGTTTGAACATATGAAAATAACTGATGATCATTAGAAATAAGGGCACGTTTACACAATCTTGACCTGCTACTACTGATAATACTCACTTGTACATTACAAATGTATTAGTCCCACTTACAAGTTAAGGTGAAGGCTTTACAAGGGATAGTTGCGGAATACTGTCCCCAATAATGAAAAATGTTACTCTTCAAGTTATGAAGATGAAGATTTCACATTAGAAGAGGAGGAAGATTCTAGTTTTTGTGGATTCGATTGCTTATCACTTCTACTATCATCCCTTTATATACTAGGGAGATACACTGTTAGTAGTTACGAGAGAATAGTGATTTCTAAACTAGAAGCAAACTGGAAGTAAGGTACGCGTGCATTTGTGTGGCTAAGGTTGCTTTACTGTGCTGACAACTTTTGTACATGCAAGTTTCTTTCCCTGCTATAATGAGTCCTTATCTTCCCAAGGGTTTTCCCGCTTTGCTTTATCTCAAATTACTCTTGCCTAAGTGTGTCTGAGAACTTCAGCCCGATCCTTCGTCATACTTAGCAAGTATCTTTAATATACGCTAAGTATATCTAATCAGTGTTTAACTAGTTAGGCTGCATGGTTCTTCAGGATGGTGAAAGTAGATAAGTCTTTTAGAGTCCTAGAGACATTTGTCAGTCCCCCAAGACTCTGGTTGTTTGTAACTCCTTGTACTTTGCTATCTGACTCCGCATCAGGTTACAAAGTTAAACATATGACATACTTGATAAAAAAGTTAATGAAGCAAAAGCCCTTTGGTGTGACATGTTTGATTTATCTTAATGAAGCAAAATAGCAAATAATAGGTTGATTATCAATGATATAAAGGCATTTCATTTGAACAATCAAGGGAATTTATACTTCACTCCAAAATTAATTGGATACCGACTTAATTACTGTCACGAGCAAAACCAATGGGGGATTCCTTTGAACCACATTTTGTGAAAATCATGATTTCTTGGACTTGAATCTAGTCTAAAACTTTTGTGATACATAGTATAGTATCTCCTTAATTAGTTCATTACAACTTGTTAGTGTCCTAGCCCGAGACGAGTCGTGATGCATAATATACACATCATTTAAACTAATTTTTTGTGTTTCTTTGTTCTAGCAATTGAGTTCAGTGAGAGGTTAACCTACTTTGCAATAGCATCAAATCTCATCACATACTTAACAAAAGTGATGCATCAAGACCTTACTACTGCAGCCAAGAATGTTAATTGCTGGACAGGAGTTACAACCATCATGCCTTTGTTTGGTGGCTTTATTGCTGATTCCTATGCTGCCAGATTCCGAATGATCTTGTTTTCCTCGGTCATCTATCTCATGGTAATTACGCAAAAGTAATATGTACCACTACTTATACATTAGATATCCCAAACTTCACATTTGATAATTCAGATTCTTTTATTGAGTTTAACATATGTTTGTGAATGCAGGGTTTAGGGATTCTTACCATGTCTCAGTTCGTACCAACCTTGAAGCCATGTGGAGTTAGCAATGCGACATGTGTAAATCCAACCAAGGTTCATGAACTGGCTTTCTTCATAGGAATCTACTTCCTTTCTATAGGAACCGGCGGCCATAAACCATCACTAGAAAGCTTTGGCGCCGACCAATTTGATGACAATAACTTGGAAGAACGAAAGGGAAAGATGTCCTTTTTCAACTGGTGGAATGCAACATTGTGTTGTAGTCTTGTTCTTAGTGTAACTGTGTTGACGTATGTGGAAGATAACAGTGGTTGGGGAATCGCAAATCTCATACTTACTGTTGCCATGTTCATAACCATCACTATATTCTATCTTGGAAAACCATTTTACAGGTACCGTGTGCCCCAAGGCAGCCCACTAACACCAATACTACAGGTTTTTGTTGCAGCCATGATGAAGAGAAACCAACCTTATCCTTCGAGTCAAGATTCATTCTATGAACCTGAAAGTCCTCAAAGAAAAACATTGTGCCATACTAATAACCTCAAATTTCTTGACAAAGCGTGCATCGTTAAAGATAATGAGATAACAGAGGGGGGAAAACCGTGTCCTTGGAAACTAACAACAGTGACAAAAGTTGAAGAAACAAAACTACTAGTAAACATTGTTCCTATATGGTTAGCTTCTTTACTATATGGGGTATTTAATGCACAAGGTGCAACTTTCTTTGTAAAGCAAAGCAGCACAATGGACAGAAAGATGGGTAGTTTTACGATCCCACCGGCAAGTATTCAAGTTATATTTGCCTTTGGGATGTTGTTTTGTGTCATATGCTACGACAAAATCATAACCCCAATACTAAGGAGAAAAAGGGGAAATGAAAGTGGTATTCCAATCCTCCAAAGAGTCGGGGTTGGGATGTTTCTATCTATTTTAATTATGATAGTGGCAGCATTGGTTGAGAAACAGAGATTAATAACCGCAGAGAAAGAGAAAAGCAAGGTTCTTTCCATGAGTGCGTTTTGGTTAGCTCCACAATACTTCATTATGGGAATAGCAGACGCGTTTTCGCTTGTGGGCTTGCAGGAATTTTTCTATGGCCAAGTACCTGACTCGATGAGAAGCATAGGCATAGCTTTGTACTTGAGTGTGATTGGTGTTGGAAGCTTCTTAAGCAGTTTCTTGATAACTGTCGTAAACCAGATTACGGAAAAAACTGGGAAGCGTTGGATTGGGAAGGATCTAAGTAGCAGTCGGTTAGACAAGTTCTACTGGCTATTGGCAGCTATAAATGGCTTGAATTTTGGCATTTATGTCCTACTGGCGAAGAGGTACTCTTACAAGAATGTCTTGAAAAATGTTGCTGTAACTAGTAAAAGTGATAAATAGTTTGTATATTGTAATGGACACAGGACATATAACGCTTAAAGGCTTTATATTGACGTTTAGTACGAAGTAATGCTTGTTCAAAACTTACTACAATACATAACTCGATATAAATATATTGATTACAAAATGAGAAAACAGAGAAGATTATAGATGAACTGATAACGCTACATAAATGAGACATCTGAAAGTTTAATTCCATATTCCCATCTGTCTTGATTCGGATATATGTTCAAGGGTTGATTTTAGGGATGAGCACGGAACGATACCGAACCCGTACCGAATTGATGGTACCGTTTTTTTCCCGAGCACGAAAGGGGTACCGGTGTCGTACCGGAAGGGATTCAGGTTCCGAAACCGGTACGGTACTGTTACCTGGTACCGGGAAATCGGTACCTATCCGGTTCTTCCCGTTTTTTGTTAAACCAAAAATAATTCTCGATTTCATGCTATTAACTTTCTGTGATAGCAACAAAAACAGGACAAAACGTGCATTTTCGAGTGATTGTGAAACACATCGTGTCAGAAAATGCAACCAACAATTAAATAAACACATCACCAAAATAGTCGTAACTTACAAACGTTCCAAAACTTATAAACTAGGTTAGGATATAATTTTTTGGGGGTTGGTTTTACATGACTATTGTTTGGCATTGAACGGGTTCAATGAGTGTTTGGATAAGTTTAATTAAAAAACATCACTACTTTAATTTCGAGAATTTTTTCGATACTATACCGCTTTGGTACTGGTACCGAATTAGTGGTCCCGAATTTATTTTTGGCTCGATTCATGGTACCGGTCTCGTATTGTGTATCGGGAGTCGGTACAGTTTCGATACGGTTCCGGTTGAGTACCGGGATTCGGCTACAAATGCTCATCATCCCTGGTTGATTTAGTCCATCCAGTTTGTCCAAGATCACCTATATAGATTGTTGGGGGTGTAGGCAATTTTCTTTAATGTTTTCAATGACAAATTCTATTTTTCTTTGTACTCTTTGATGTTAACGTGAAACCATTGTCCATTCAGGCAACTCCTATAGTCAAATTATTGACTTTTGCTTCACATTTCTAAGGCTGGAAAATGCTACCACATAACCATACCATCACATCATAATAATTAATTTTCCTTCAATTCCACACTCTTCATTCATCTTATTATCTTCAATCCTATCTATGAGATTTCATAAGTTATGCCTGTTGGTGGTGCTAGTTGTCGTCTTTGCAGTAGAGGCAGAACTTGGTCATGCATATGACCGGCCTCAGCCACGAGAGACTCTTGTTGTGTCACTCGCTGAAGATACTGATGCGAACACTCCTCAACAAGTAACAAACTTCTAAATTCTAATTCATTGCCACGGTTTCATATCTCATTTGTTGAAAAACGTGAATAGGAATGTATATATCTTATATTTAACATGTTCTACAGACCTAGTAGCTAAGTAGAAAAATTAACATGTACTCATCTCTAGTTATCAATTATAATATTGAAATGCAACAGGTTCATATATCTTTGGTTGGTGAAGATAGAATGCGAATTTCATGGATAACCTATGACCATACTCCACCCATGGTATACTACAGTGTAACATCAGGGAAATATGATCACTCGGCCAATGGAACCATTTCTTCTTATGATTTTGCGAATTACACATCGGGTCAAATACATGACGTAGTAATAGGTCCGTTGGACCCGAGTACCGTGTATTATTATTGCTTTGCCCCTGGTTTGGCCCATGAATACTCTTTCAAGACTCCTCCGGCCCAATTTCCAATCAAATTTGCTGTTTCAGGTTATATTATGACACATATAGAGATGACTAGCATGCTTAAACATATGCCCAAACAACATGCCATTAATCCATCGGCTTGCGTGGCTAAGTACACACTTATTTAGTAACAATGGATTAGTGCGCGTTTAAGCATATGTTCAGGAATGCGGACCATTGTTTAATTCACCGTGCTAATTAAAATGATTAACTAGAAGCTGGGAATTATATATAGGTGATCTTGGACAAACTGGATGGACTAAATCAACCCTTGAACACATCTCCCAATCAAACTATGATGTGTTTCTACTACCAGGAGATTTATGCTATGCCGATACAGTGCAACCATTATGGGACTCATTTGGCCGCTTGGTGGAGCCGCTAGCAAGCCAAAGGCCATGGATGGTGACACAGGGCAATCATGACATAGAACAAACACCGAACATCCACATGCCCCCCTTCACTTCCTACAATGCAAGGTGGCGTATGCCTTTTGAGGAGAGCGGTTCAACATCAAACTTATACTACGCATTTGAGGTCTCAGGGGTTCACGTCATCATGTTGGGTTCCTATACTGATTTTGGCCCAGGCTCAGACCAATACAAATGGTTAGAATCCAATTTGAGAAAGGTTGATAGGACTAAAACACCATGGCTCGTGGTGCTTGTTCATGCACCGTGGTATAATACTAATTATGCTCATCAAGGTGAGATTCAATCGGTTGGTATGATGGAATCTATGGAGGATTTGCTTTACAAGGCTCGTGTAGATGTCGTTTTGGCAGGACATGTTCATGCTTACGAGCGTTTTGTAAGTCGTTTCTTCTTAACACCAAATTTAAATGACTGTTTGTTTAACTTTTAAGTTCTAAACCAATAAAAAACAGATTATAATCCTTTTATATTGGCAGCATCGTGTTTACAATCAAGAAATGGATAATTGTGGCCCGGTGCATATCACAACAGGGGATGGAGGCAATCTTCATGGTCTCGTCACCACGTGAGTTGATTCAAACAGCCTACTATTTTTAGTACAAGAGTTTGATTGATAACGGTATATTAAATGCTCATATCATAGGTACAAAAAACCACAAGCAACAATATCGGCGTTCAGGGAAGCCAGTTTTGGGCACGGGGAACTTGAGATGGTCAATGCAAGTTATGCTAAATGGTCTTGGCATAGAAATGACGACGATGAGTCAGTTCAAGCTGATATGGTTTTGATCAAAAACCTTGCTTCTGATCCAAGCTGTAATAAGCTAATCGTATGAACTCCTTATCATATGGTCATATTATCATGCTTGAACCTGAATGGTTTAGAATGAGTACAACATTTGTATCATGGAATCTTTTGAAAGAAGTGAATTAAGTTTCCCATAAATATGTGGATTAGTACGCTTGCCATTTAAGAAAATCAAGTATTGATAAGGCAAAAGAGATATTATTGTTACTAGCAGGTTACATGCGTGTTGCGACGGCAAGTATAATATGATTAAAAATTTTAATGAACAATGTTTTGCTATTATATATTTATCATGATAATAACTTCATAAAAAAAAAGAATTTTTTTGTTGTAATATCTTTAAGCAATAGCACTATTTCATGTAAAAATATTAGTGCACCCATGTGATGTTGCAATAATATGGATGAAGCATTCAATAAAATATGAAGATAAGATGTCAAAGTGATTGATAGTGCCTTATAGTTGCCAGTAGCTAAGAAACAGTGTAATAAACTTTATTACATTTTGGATGGTATAAAATCTACACATAATTATCACTGGCTTCAGCCCAATTGTCCAATATATCAGCCCAATATTTAGTTCAAAATATTCACAAAATTCGGCTAAGACTCGGCCCCCCAATTCTTTTGAATTACTTGGCCCTTTTCATAAATGTCAAAAATGTTATTTGCATTATTCGAACTCTGTACATTTTGATAATCACAAAATATAAAAACACGACACGTAAAACTAAATTTGATAAGTTTTTAACTGAGAAAAATCGTTTCGACAACATATCGACTACAACATCACTTCAGGTATAAACAAACACGATACAGACATTAGTAAAGTGATCAAAGATTGTATTTTCTCAAAACTTCACATTTTTATGTGACAAAACATTTTTACAAAATTATTTTTGTAATTAAAAAGAAATGTTTATTAAGAATTGAATTTCAAATCTCCCAACAGCTAGTTTTCCCGCATAAAATCAGAAAAGTTTTTCACCAGACAAACTTTCACCACATCAGGACAAAAATAAGAGCATCTGTCGGACGGTCCCGTAAACATGGCGACGGTCCCATATACATAAGGGACCGTCCAGCTTTAAGGGACCGTCACCCCGCTCCTCCTGGTGCCTATAAATACTACACCGTTTTCTCAGAAAAATCATCCCACTTTGACAAAACTTTATGTTCTTTCTTCCTTCATTCTTTCTTTGATCATTATAACGTGTCGATATGTGTTTATAAGTGATCCCATCACCCTCTATATCAAAGTGCAAGAGACGAACGCTCGTATTCGTCAAGAAACAAAGTGTTAGAGTCATCACACACAAACGTAACTAGTGTTACGATTCTCTTCTTTTCCCCAAACTCTCTAAGTTGTAATAAGTGTAAATTTTGTGTATCCGACTTGTGTGTGAGTTGTAATTAGGTGTGTTAGGATAAATTCGGAAAAAGTGTGAGTCCGTGAAGTGTTGTATCTAGATTAGAACTTTGTGTGAGTCGTTGTGTCGGTGTGTGAAGACTTGGACTTAGGTGTGAGTCCAAGAAGTGAAGATTTGGACCTAGTGAAGGTTCGTGAAGATTTAGATCGGGTGAAGATTCAAGTGGATGAGGTGATCGTCCGTGTGAAGATTTGGACGGGGTGATCGTCCGTGTGAAGACTTGGATTGCGTGTAAATCCAAGTGGATAAGAGTGCTTGTTCCTATAGCCACGTGGGCTTGGTGTAGATTGGTCCTAGCTAGGATTAGGATTCGACATTCCACTTAGTGTCGTTAAACTTGGTGTGAGCTTTGTGTACGGTTTGCTCCGCCAGAAGGGAGTGTATTGACATAGTGATTGTGAACTCTCGAGTGTGGTACTTGGGGAGTGGAGTAGGGCGAAGAGTGAGCTTCGTGCCGAACCACCATAAATCTCGGCGTCTCTGTGCGGTTGTGTTCTTTCCTTATCTCTTACTCTTACTTTACTTACTTTACATATTATTAGTGTGTTTAGAGGTCTCACATAACTATTGAATCTAACGGTTTTGCAAAAAGACATAAAACAACTAAAAATAGTTTAAAATGAAATTCTAAACGGTAAAACTATTCAACCCCCTTCTAGTTTCTTCAACATATAACCTAGACCTGATGCTTATACACAAGTTTTCCCTTTTTCTTTACTAAAAAACACAACCACCACAAACATCGTATCTCATTTCTCTCTTCAAAACCTAGCCACAAATTCTTTCTTTCGACAAACCAAATCACAAAAACCAAACAACACTGGTTTTCTTGTGGTTTTCGTTTTGCTATTATTTCTAACAACACCACAAAAAACACAACCCTTTGAATCTTAACTCGAATATACGGTCACCTCCGTCAATAGAACTTGAACGTTGTTGATTGAGGGGCCAACTTTGAAGAGTATTTATTTTAAGAAGGCCGATATACCGTAATTTAAAATTTTGTATTAAAAATGACTAAAACCATATATACAAAAGTTTGGGGAGGCAACAACCCCCATGATTCCTTTTAAGTTCTGTCTCACCCCTTTTGATATCTTGTTGATAACCAAAATATAAACAACCCTTTGGCTTCGTTTTGAGTTTGATATAAGCCACGAAGACACGAACCATGTGAGTTTTTTGAGTTAGTTTTCGTTTTGGTTTGATACAAAAATGTCGATGATGGGTTTTTGGGCTGTATCATTAAAGATCTTTTATCTTGAAATGACCAAACCCGAGATTTTTAATTTTGTATTTTGAGTCTGTTTGTGTCGTTGTGGAGATGAATTGAGACATAATTGTTGTTGTTTTTGGCTTGTGGTTGAAGTCGTTGGCTTTCTAGATTCTTAATGTTAGTTGCTGAAACTTGTCTTGGTCGATGATGCATAAATTGGAAAAATAGTTTGTGATACATAGATTGTACAATATTTTTAATAATTTGTAATTTTCATTTAAGAAGTGTTTTAAGTAGTACATTAATGGTATTTATTTACCAGATAATTTGTGTATGTATTTATGTAAAAATTAATTGTACGTAATACTTTAATAGGCGTATTTACTTAAAAACTATTTATGATATACCTTTAATTACTATTCTCACTAGTATCACATATCACATGAGCTGAGATACCTTTTAACTCAAATAAGATCGTAAAATTGAATTGTTGAAAAATTGAATTGTTGAGATACCATAGCTTCCAAAAGATGATTTGGATTCAAGTAAATAAGTGGCCACATCACCGACTGGTAACATAGAAATTGCAAACGTTACGGGAATTAGTGATGACATATCAATGTCGGACAATAAAAGCAACACGTTCCCACGGTGTGTAGACGTGTAGTGTGAATGAAAACTATATATTCTTTGTGATTTTCTTATTTATTAAAAACAGTGACCAGAAAAGTATATTCCATTTTTGAAACCCTTTTAAGAAGCGGAAATAAAAACGAAGGTTTTCAAGATCGGGATCTTACTTAGGATCGATTTTATCTTTGCAAGATCAAGATCGTAAAATCGGATCGAGATCTTAAGATCCTACCATAATGCATTTTTTAAGTATCCTTTGTAATATTATACAAATTTATAAATTATTATATACATAAACACAAAATTATATAAATGTTTCATAGAAATGTTGTCCTAAATTATGGTTATGAAATATATAAGAAGATTATAACATGTTGTTTTTTCAATTTTACAAAACACAATTCATAAATTTGTAGTTTTTTAGTTTGCTAGTTCGAGAAAAGTAAGATCGGATCGGATTAGATCCTAAGATTCTATGGTCATGATCGGGTTCCTATTCGATCTTAAGCTTTCAAAGATCCTACATAAGATCCGGATCATTTTTGCTTTGCAATATCATAAAATCGTAAAATCCTAAGATCATGATCGGGATCCTGACAACCATGATAAAAACTCATTATTAGAGTTGTTAATTTTGATAGATGTATGTCATTATCACAAATAGACCATTTAATAAGAAGAAAAAAACGGTTTTTTTTTTTTTTTTTTTTTTTTTTTTTTTTTTTTTTTTTTTTAAAACGACAACTAATAATCTCATAGTAATATATAAACCACAAATTATCTCACATGTTTTAAGTAGGACTTAAACCTACAACTATTTTGGTTTATAAGCTTCTCACACAAATAGAAGTACTATTAAGACACTAGCACTTTTATATTTAAAAAAATAAATAAAAATAAATAAATAAATAAATAAATAAATAAAAATAAAACCTAATACAATGAATTTGCATACATTTATTTTTTATTCATATATAAATGTGTAACATATCAAAGGACTTGTGGTCTAGTGGGTGGGGCTTAACTTGTTAAGCGAGCCACAAGTGGGAGTAGTACCGGGTGGGTGACCTTCCGGGAAGTCCTCACTTGTGGACCATATGCTCCGGAGATATTAGGCAATGAAGAGGAGAGTCTTTGAGCCGTTGTTGCGGAGACTTGAATCCGAGCCGGCCCCGGTTTTCATCCGGCTGTTACTCCAGTGAGTATTCTCGTGTGGAGGCAGAACGGTTTCCGGGCGGAAGTCGTTGAATCCCCACTACGCCAGCGTGGGCCAGGTTAAGACAACATAGTCTGGGTATTGTGGTGGATGAGGGCCTGCCTTTGGCAGGTGTGACTCTCTAAACCAAATAAATTGAAAGTCACCTTCCAAAAAAATATATATATAAATGTGTAACACAATATACAACTGTTTACATTATGGTACTACAAGGCATGTAGAACCCGTGCTACGCACGGGCTAAAAATCTAATTGTTAATCGTGTATTCTTTTTGTATATTGGCGAGTGTATACTTAATTATTGTTTAGTATGTTGTATGAAATGTTTAAACTTTCTTGTATAAAAATTTAAAAGTGTTTGATGTTGTTTTGGTTTTGTGGTGTTGTATTCTATATATAGACTTTTGGTTATTAAGTTGTGATTGCTTTGTTTCTTTTAGGCTATTACTTATTTGCATGATAAAAAAATGGCTTTGTTTCTTTTGGTCTATTACTTAGCCCTATAATACTTGTTTATTAGATGGTTTTTGCATGGTAATATGAAGCACACGGGGTCTATCTAATTGGTTATACTTTAATGTGCGTTAAATATTTTCTTTATCAAGTTTGTAAATTAAAGTTTGTGTAATAATGTATATATAATAATGCCACATAAACTGTATAAAAATCGTTACAAACCTTTTTAGCTTCATCTCATTTTATTCTACAACTAATTTCATGAAAAATTAACATTGAAATCTAACTAATATTAATAAATTTTATCAATAAACTCAATTCTAAATAGCTAACTAAATGAATATTAATTAACACACTATTAATAATTCCTAAAACCCTTGCACTCCACTATTATGTCTTAAACTTAATTTTTTAATTTACAAATGGGTTTGAGAAAAAATTATATACTTTTTCTTTTATATTCATTATTCATGTTGCATCTTACATAAACTAATCATGCTAAAAAGTATCATTTAACCATTTAAATGTTGCTTTACATACATGCTCGTGCACATTTTCTTTAATCAATTCGCATATGTGAGCTACATCAATAGAAAACACACATAAATTATTTGTATATGAAAATGCATTAACATAATACATATATCTATATATATTGCATTAGGTTAAATCATCAATTATTCCTGCAACCTTTTCAACTTCATCTCAATCCATAACCAACTTTAAATTGTATACTAATTACTAAATATCATGTGATAAATTCCGGCAATCCTTGCACTTCCATCTCGATGTTGTATATACTTCATATTAAGTGCACCGGTTTTGTTTTTCACTAAAAGTTTAAACTTTTTCTTATGTTTAAAACTCAACTTTTTTATTTGATATTATAATTTACAAACGGATTTAAGTCAAAATTATGTATTTTTTCCTTTCTATTCATTACTCAATGTGATATTTTTAATATGTCGTATTTTGCTATTACGGCAAACTCATTTAATTGGCGTAAATATTGGTTTCTCACTAATGATTCTACATATAGAAAAAGAAAACACTTTACGATGCGCGGACCTTCTTCTTTTCAATAATAATTCAATTGCACACGATAAATTCATTCTAATATTTCTCAAAGAGCATTCGAAAGCAACTACTTACATAAACTAATCACGCTAAAAGTATCATTTAACCATTTAAATGTTGCTTTACATACATGTTTGTGCACATTTTCTTGAATCAATTTGCACATGTGAGCTACATCAATAGAAAACGCACATAAATTACTTGTATATGAAAATGCATTAACATAATACACACACACACACACACACACACACACACACACACATATATATATATATATATATATATATATATATATATATATATATATATATATATATATATATATATATATATATCTATAACAATCTATAACAATCACCTAAATATGTAAGAAACAAAGAAAATAGTTGGTATCACAATCCTTGTTTCCATTTATCTAAGCATGCATGATCTTGTATGATTTTCATGGTACCTGCGTATGATAACTAAATTAAGAAAAAAAGAAGACCAAGTTAATTACAAAGATTTAAAAGATGTGTGAATCATCTCCAAAATGTTGCAAAAGAGAATTTACATACCGCTGCCAATAATCAAAGATCAAAAAGATATGTGAATCATCTTCAAATATACATACTAAATGTGATTTTGACCGGTTTATATAGGCATGAATTAAGTTAAATCATTAATTATTCTTGCAACCTTTCGCAACCCTTGCACTTCATCTAACCGACTTTTAATTTTATACTAAATGCTATGTGATCAATTCGGGCAACCCGTGCACTTCATCTGCTTTCATGATTGTATAGTTATTATGAGGCTTCATTGAATTTCGAGCATTAGCTATCTTGTACTCTATGCAACTACTAAACGACTCCAACTTGTTTCTAACTCTACAAACTCTATCATCATAACTCCACATTAAATTTAGGGACTGAATCTTATAGTATTATAGATGTATCCGCGTTAAAAAAAAAGTAATCAATGCTCTAAATTGATAGTACCATATGTTGGAGTATGCTCGTGTCATAATAAATAATTATATGGCTAGACATATGTGAGCTTATGGGGTCACACACTTATACACAGAGATACCATTTTATATATTGGATTTATCGTATTTACAATATATAATCGTCTACGTAACTCGGGATCAATAACGGGCTTTTGAATGCTAAGTTAGACTTGGTATTCTTGACCTTGGGCCAACAATGGGCAAGCCATTGCAAGCCCATAAGGGGCCGGCCACATTGGGGGGTGAAAGGGGGTACATGGGATTTTGAAAGGGGAAAATTGTAAGTTAAGTATTGATAAGATCAAGTCTTGATTTGATCAAATCATAACTTGATTCAAGGAACTACTTTCCAATTTTCTCTCCTCCCTCTCCTCTCCTCTAAATCACGGCACACAAACCCTAGGAGGGTTGGGTATGCTTATGATCCCATTTGCTTGCTTAATCTAGTGCAGGTTGTTGCAAGGTTAAAGGTTATTAAGGCAAGACTAGCATCGGGTGGTAATCGGTGACGTGTAGTGTGTTTCACACATAAAAGAGATCAACCTTATTGATCTCTTGGGTTTCTTAATTCATACGTGGGTGTGGTGTATTGATGGTGATTCCCGGTGCACCCTACAAAGGTATAACTATCTTGTTTATCTTATTGATTGATCATATGGCTATATGAGATCCGTGTGGGTGATGTTGTTCCGCTGCGTTTTATTTGATTCTTATATATTTTATATTCATACGTCACCTATAGTGGTATCAGAGCCATCATATGTGCCATATGATTATCGGGTATGCATAAAAATGGCTAAAACGGGTGTTTTTTTGATGATTTTTGAAGTCATGGTTAAAACAGCCCTAGGGCTCCAATTTTTTTTCTCATAGGACGACCCTTTAGGGTTCTTATGATCTGCACTTTTTGGTCCCATGGCCATTTGTTATGCATACGCTAATTGGTTACTTGTCGGGTACGTAAAAAATGGCCTAAAACGCGTGTTTTTTATCGGTTTTTGAAATGGTTTTAATTCAGCCCCTAAGGCCATATTTTCTGTGGTTAAATGGTATTTGGAAGGTCCTAATATCAGTGGGTTTTGACCCTTAAGTCATAGGAAACACGTACCTAACGGGGTTTTAATTCTTGTCAATTATTTCTTCGTTTTCGTTGGCTAACAATTTAATTCTTGTTATTATTTTGTTTTCCATGGCAAATACATGCATGTTTGTCCATGGAGTTAGCCAACACCATGTTTCATTCATAATATTATGGTATTATTATGTTTATATGCAAAGCCGATGAAAACCTAGACCACTTGTGCATTGGATGGTTGTGATTGTTGTTTTAATTTCGTGTTTTGGGGTTTTTGCCATTGTTTCAGCATTTATGTAATTATATTATTTTGGTTGTAGCCATTGTTTGGGCACTTTTACAGTACATTAATTGTATTTTACTTTCAATATAATGTAATCGTGGCTTGGTGGTGAAAGGCGAAAGAGTTAAAGACGTTTTTGCCGAAAAATGACTGCTGGAACACCAGTTGGTAAAACGGAGTTTCCCGGTGATTGGTAAGGTCTTTTTGGCTGAAATTGTTTTTGCAGGTACCCAAGACATGGGCCTACAACTTTCTAGTTTTGAGCTAAGCCCGGGGAAGATTCCTTCATGGACTTTTGGGCCCTCTAACACTGAAATTCTGGAAGGACAGAAACTGCTTTTCATGTGCATCATGGGCTTTCAACTTGCTCTTGATTGTCTTGGAGCAAGTGGGAGTCCTCCGTGTGGTTGTGTGGTTTGTCCCTAGTTGACTCTTGGTTCTCGTGATGGCTCACGAGACCAAGCATAGGTTTTTTCATCGGTTGAGGCTTTGCATATTGTGGTTGTGTGTTTGTTTTTGCTTTTTATATATCTTGTTTCATATGTAAAATTGCAAATAGTTTTCTATAAAACTTAAAACGAAACACAAACCATTTTCAAAACTAAGTCTTATGATTTAGTTTTACTAAGTTTTTGAAACTTAAAATCATTGTTTCTTAAAATAACACCTAAACTTGTTATGTATGTTATTTTATTTATGTATTGTCTAAACTTTATTATCCACGTAGGATTTATTTTAGTCATGAAAATGGACAACTTGACACACATAAATTAAAACAATGATTAGACTTAAGTTAAGAAATGTTTTTAACTTGTGCTACGAAGGATGAATGCATGCTCTTTTCGTACACCTTTTGATTCATATCAAAACTTTTACCCGTCAAAATTTAAGTCATGCCGTCCAATATTGAGAACACTTGCAATTACCTTTTGCCTATGCGTGGGACCTAGGTTGAATTGTAACCCAAGGTGACTATTCTCTATGCGTGAGACCTAGATATATTCTCGCACATTCTCAAATTGGATGACTTAATCGAGTTAAGCGGTGAGACCTTGACCCGAGGCAAAGATGGGACTAAACATGCCTACATGACACTAGTTGCTTGTTCACTAGTGCCATGGGTCCCATAAAGATCTAAGAGTTACACTTGTAATGCAATTGGTGATCGTCGCCTACCAATTGAATCTACTATTGCTAGCAGATCAACTGATGTGATAGTAGAAGCACAATGTGGATCTTAGCCTTTTAAGTAAATTAATTGTTTTATATTGTAAACATGGGGTAATTAATTTATAAAAGGATAATTATCGAAAATACTAAATATGAACCTTGAGAATTCAATTAATGATTTAATGCAACACAAAACGTAAACAAAAGTTTGTTCTTTTCTTGATAAAAGAATCAAACTAAGTCTTCCTTTCCTTGTAAGAAAGAGACTTGTTCCTATCCTTTTCCTTATGAGGAAAAGCCATAACAGGAATATTTGAATTGTCCTAATTCTAATCAAACTCAAAGCACACATACTCTAGAAATCGTGATGTCTTGTAAAGTCAAAACGGTTAAGTATGTTTGCACATCTTATTCTTTCAAGTTCGTTTTATAACCCTAGTTTTGGTTTTGAAACCTTCAAGAAATATAAGATATTTGGATAACTAGAGAACATGTTTTCTATAGCTACCAAACTAATATGAGTTAAAATAATTAGAAAACGGAAATATCAATAAACCGAAAAGTGGTAAAGGCAATTACTAGCATGATTACCTAGCAATGTGTCTTAACCCGATAAACATGGAGGAACTGCATGCTTAATTTTCAAGTTTAAAATGATGGCTAGCCCATCATCTATATATTAGAACTTGATGCACTTCCTTGAATACCTAAGTACATGTTACTAGTCATAGTGACTCACATTAGCAATAATGTGTAGATATTCAAAGAAAGCAGGAAAGTATCCAATCATCACTCACTCTCCACTGGTGATGTAACACTTTTAATGTTGTCTAATCCAGTGGAAGCTACATGATTGTATTACTGGTGACGAAACACATGTAATGTTCTCTAATCCAGTGGGAGTTGTAAGCTCTATTAACTTACAAGTTGCCCATCTTATTTCTAGATTGTCTTGAAATAATACATTACTTTCCACATATGAAGCATCATAGTTTTTATGAGAACCATTGCATGAATTTATTAGATAACTTGTCGCGTTCCTGATGTTGCTTCCTGAAATGTTATCAATAAAATTGTTGTGCATGATTCTTTATAAAAGCGATAAAGTTCTACACAGCTATATTTTGATTTTGACTAAAATCATATGTTATCTGTGACATTGTCATATTTGCTTGCATAATGTTGTGCCTTGCACAAGTGGGAGAAATCTTAATTGTGTGCAAGGTACAACATATAACAATATGACTAATGGTTTTTCTTGACTGCAAGATAAGAAAATAAGGTTCTACTAGGACTTATACACATAAAATGTATGTTGCCCTAATTAGAAAAAATGTCAAGATAACATGAAAAGTTACTTCAACATATTTGCTGAATTGTTTAGTAAATATGATTATGTCTTCTTGTAAATTCATAATCATGAAGTATGTAATTAACTTGAAATTACTATTGAGGCCAATTATCGGCACTCATAATTACTTTAGTTGAATATGTTTAGGTCTCTTGTAAAGACATAAACATCAATTCCGTTAATTGTTGAAAGACTTATAACGTAAAGTAAAGACGTTAATTTGTTATGTCTTCTTGTTAAAGACATGTACACTTACGACGTATAATAAAATATTTAATGTTTATGTTTCTAGTTAAAACATACACATGAAGTCATTGACTTGGTCAAAGACTTTAAATATAAAGTATGCAGTAGGCTAAAAATACTATTGATGCCATCTGGTATGACTTGGTTGGCAGATACGTAAGCCAAAGAGTATAAGTTCATCTGTTAGCATTAAAAAATATGTATTTAGAAGTGATGGTCATTCTCATACATGTAACTTCGTAATGTGTCGTAGATTACAATAGAATAGTCAATGGGCTTATGGTTTGGACTAATCTAATAGGTTATAAGTTATGTATTACAACTAGTCCATACTTAATGTAAAAGTCCAATCCATGACCAAGCCCATTAGGGTGTTACATCTCTTACTATATAAACACCTCAAATGAGTCATTTGAGGTGTGTGCTTGTGTGTGTATTGTGTGTGTTTTTTAATAAAAGTTCTCTTCATCTTACTCTCTCTTTTATAAGTTATACGCCACACTTTATTCACATCAAGTCACCATCTTTACTTCATCTAGTCATTGTATTTGTGTTAAAGTTGATATATCTAAGGTCCTACATCATCTAATGAGTTGTGTGATAGTCTCACAATAACTATCCACGTGGAATACCACAACTTTATGGTATGTCCATCATGGATATTGTTTGATCTTTGATGACTTAAACTCTTTTACCTCAAAAGCAATCAAGGTTAGAAAATTGGATGTGCCATGCGTACACCCAATATGGTTCCAACCCAGAAGGAATTTAAGACACCATTGTATTATGGAATGGGATGAATCCCATTATGTCTTGATTGAAGTTCTGAATTTGTTAAATACCTAAGAGTAAGTAATTAACAAACTAGAATCAAGAACTAACGATGTATTTTGGATGTCCCACTTGAAAACAATTTATTGTTAATCAAGATGCTGAGTACTTGGAGATTAGTCTCCACTTACAAAAGCAAGTGAGAGCACTTTTAGATCTTGAAGTCATTCAAGAGCTAAATACACAACCTTCTGAGTACACTTGCTAATGTCATTCTAAGGCTGAACATACATATGTTAAACCATAGATTGATATCCCACATTCATAAATCCGCAAGGATACCCCTAACACTTGAATGATATTTTTTATATCAATGTTAAGGGACATAAGTTGGAGGATCATAGTGAGCTTGCTAACTAAAGAGATGCATTATCAGATCTTGAATCTGATGAATAACTCAGAACTATGAATGTTAAGATGCAGTCCTTTGAAGATAATCACTCATGGAGCTTGATTGATCTCTTACCAAATCAGTTAGACTGTGAGGTTTAAAATGAGTTTCTTGAACTAGAAGACTCATAAGGACAAACTTGTACACATATTTAATGCATGCGTAGTAGAAGGAGTTTACTCATGCTCAAGAAATTGATTATGATTAAATCTTCATACTTACAAAAATTAAATGTATAAAGATGATTAATTGTCATACTTGTTTTCATGTAAATGAAATATGACAATAGGATTTTAGAACACTTTTGATTACTTTTGCGAGGACGATGAGTAATCAAAAGGGTTTATGAATCTGTATAATCTTTATTATGTATACAAGACATAAGAATCCAGGTGTGGATTAGATCATGCATCTAGGAGCAGAGATCTTAATTTAATCATTAATTTGATTTTGATTAAATAAGATTACTCCCGAGAACTCAGAGTGCAAGTAGGATAAATGAATTTATTTTCTTAAATCTCATATGTTGTTAACATATAAGAAACAATATTCCAACTAAGCTAGACTTTAATCCTTAGCCTGGAATGAAGTTTTAATTAAGGAATTTAGGAAATAAAACATAAAACCTTGCTGCATGTGTTTATTAGAATAAACATAAGCGATTAATAATCAAAACACAATATGACATGTTATTGAGGGGAGTCTCAATGATCAATCTTACATGATGAGATTGAATGCATGAGTGGAAATCTTAAGTTTGACTAAAGGATTCATTATGTAAGTCATATTATGTATTGGATTATTTATATCATTTGCATGAATGCAAGATGAGTTGATAACAACAAATATCTAAGTGAAAGTCATTAGATAATTGTTAAACGAACAACCTAATGGACCTGCAAAGGACCAAATATTTGTTCAAACGTTTAAGGATATTTGAGGAGCTCTGTTATGTTTTCATTCATTAATGCTTATATAACTGAGATGATGCTCATCCCTAGTCGTAGTAGGATGACATCATGAATGATGACACCTCTAACTAGATGTGCTTGATTGAGAGCATTGATGCATTACACATTAAAAGAATAAGAATACTTTACAGTGCGGAAACTGTTATTATGACTGTCTAAAGTAGGTGTTTTGCTAGCTTCATACACACTATGGAATGTATTGTTGCAATACTCGTATTGTACTTGATTGCACACATACAAAAGGACAATCATCATTCAAAACATTTTTTGAATTTTGAAACAAGTATTCTCAAAGTTTACTCAGATGACTACTTGTTGTCTTGTACAACAAAATTAATCATGTTGGAAACATCAGATTCTGATCTGTATGTAGTCTTGTGCATATCTGTTTTTAGTATTTGGATAATGGAACTGTAAGCAGTCGTATTATATAATGAATTGATATACCGGGTATTATCGTCTTCATTTATACTACTGTGTTCTATATTTGCATGTTTAATCCATGAATAATTTATTTATTCTAAAATTGTCCATTACCAGTTGACGATACGGGAGTATCATCGAATTAAGGCAAATGTGAGCGTGTTGGCGATTTATTTGCCAAACTCATATGTTGTTCATTGTGATGAACATTGGACTGACCCAACCTTCGAGAATTCACTGCATGGATCGGCGTCAATAGTGAATCTCGCAAATGGTTATGTCTCTTATCCTTAGACTTGAGATGCAAGTAGGTCTTGCATGTGCGGAATTTTATTCTTTGATATGGTTAAACGCTGTCCTGAATAAGGTAGTTATAAAAACCATTTTCAGGAGTGATTTGAAACACATGAATGACACGTGCAGTCAAAATAGGATTTGTTCCTCCACATATCTTGGAGTTAGATACTATTGGGCCCCTCGATGAATTGAACAGATGTTTGTATGGCCGTACCCAAATGAGATTAAGATGAATCTTAATTCACTTGGTAATCTTGTTCAATATCTAGATCGAGAAACAGAATAGTTGAACAAATAGAATGACTTCGATCCATGTCTAATGTTCAACATAGTATCTGTAACAAAAGGATGGATGACATATAAACCATTTAATTGAGACGTTTAAGAAACTACCCTCACATATTTCTAGGGGCATTGGCGTGTTGCTAGACGCTAACCTTTGCTTGTATAATTACTTGATTATTATGACGTCGCAAGTGAGAGCTGTTGGAGTATGCTCGTGTCATAATAAATAATTATATGGCTAGACATATGTGAGCTTATGGGGCCACACACTTATACACAGAGATACCATTTTATATATTGGATTTATCGTATTTACAATATATAATCGTCTACGTAACTCGGGATCAATAACGGGCTTTTGAATGCTAAGTTAGACTTGGTATTCTTGACCTTGGGCCAACAATGGGCAAGCCATTGCAAGCCCATAAGGGGCCGGCCACATTGGGGGGTGAAAGGGGGTACATGGGATTTTGAAAGGGGAAAATTGTAAGTTAAGTATTGATAAGATCAAGTCTTGATTTGATCAAATCATAACTTGATTCAAGGAACTACTTTCCAATTTTCTTTCCTCCCTCTCCTCTCCTCTAAATCACGGCACACAAACCCTAGGAGGGTTGGGTATGCTTATGATCCCATTTGCTTGCTTAATCTAGTGTAGGTTGTTGCAAGGTTAAAGGTTATTAAGGCAAGACTAGCATCGGGTGGTAATCGGTGACGTGTAGTGTGTTTCACACATAAAAGAGATCAACCTTATTGATCTCTTGGGTTTCTTAATTCATACGTGGGTGTGGTGTATTGATGGTGATTCCCGGTGCACGCTACAAAGGTATAACTATCTTGTTTATCTTATTGATTGATCATATGGCTATATGAGATCTGTGTGGGTGATGTTGTTCCGCTGCGTTTTATTTGATTCTTATATATTTTATATTCATACGTCACCTATACCATGCGCATTGATTTAGCTCAAATCCTTTCATACTTAAACAAGTGTCATGAAACCGAACCTATACGAGAACTAGCAAATGTATAGTATGACGTGCCGAAAGCCCTTTAGTCTCTAGGGGATGTGATGTTATCACTCGAACCGCTTTCATTTATTGCATGTGCTATCTTTGTATAAACAGAAAGAAAATGTTACACGGCTAAAAGATGACAACAATCAAACAACTCAAAGCGTTTAATATAACTAGGCATTCAGATTCAAACCCGTGCGATGCACACGAGCTCGATCTAAATGTTCATAGTCATGAAATCCCATGCAATGCACATAGGCTGTATAAAAGTTTTCAAAGTTTAATACCCGTCATTTATTTTCGTCATTTTATATTCGAGACGTATTTTTGTCATTATATATATAAGTTGTCGTGGTAGCATACATTTTGTAAGCATGATACGTATTTAAAATAGTTTATTGACATGTAATCTTTTAAAATGTATTATTTACGCAATATTTTTTGTCTATTTATTTTGGTATTTACTCTATCATTTTTTATTGGAACTAACTAATATTAATACATTCGGCTAAGTTATAACTATTTTTTATGATAGTCAACAATGCCCGTGTGATGAACATAAGCTGTATAGAAGTTTTTATAGATTTAAAATACGTGCGATGCACATGGGCTGTATAGAAGTTTTCATAGCGTAATATTCGGCATTTATTTTCATCATTTTATATTTAAGTTGTCATAGTGTCACACATTTGCTAAGCTTTATACGTATTTAAAATACTTTATTGAGTTGCACATTGGCTGTATATAAGTTTTTATTGCGTAATATTCGACACTCATTTTCGTCATTATATATCTAATTTGTGATGGTATCACATTTCCAAGCATGTCACACATTTAAAATGGTTTATTGATATTAAAAGAGAGGATTCCCTTTTACTAAACCCAATGGAGCTGCTAAGAAATTAAAGTCAGGTTAATTATTATTTCCTTCTCAATTACACTTATCATTTGTTTCAGTTTTTAGTTTTTGGATTTTTTTTCCATTTTAGTTAATTAGTGTGTATGTGGAATAGTTAGTTAATTAGTTGTTTGTTAATAAGTCTATCGTTTGTCAGGTTAAAGTCTTGAGAATGAATTTGTGTATGTAGAATAGTTAGTTAATTAGTTGTTTGGATTGTTGAAATTTGGTTAATTATGAGTTTTGTGTACTCGCATTGGTGCGGTATATGTGAAGAGATTTTTTTCAAGATATTACATTGAAAAGAGTCTCTTCACATGTAATATTTTAATATGTATAAGTTACATAAATTATTTTAAATATGAAGCGATGACATTAATGTTGGAGACCTTTTATATTCATCCACATGCGATGCACACAGGTTTGGACTACCTCATGACCCATGCAATGCACACAGGTTGGATCTAATTATTTTTTTCGTAATGTTCGGGACTAATGTTCGGTTCATGTTTGAAACTCTCATTTTTTGTGAAAGACGGACTTCGTTGTTCAAATAAATTACATTATTAAAAGCGAACTATAAAACAAATTTCCTTTTTAACAAAACTATAAAAACATAAAACATTAAAGTAATTAGTATATTCAAGAGTATAAATTATAATTCGTATAATAAATTATAGTTCGTATAGTAAAATATTGCATGTTTAATTTGTAACTTACTATTAATATGAATGATAAGTGTTTATCTATATTGACACCGATAGCCATGACATTATTCTTGTTGTTGTTCTTGTTGTTGTTGTTCATTAACATTTTGCATGTTTTGTTCTTGATACAATTTTCGTGACTTCTCGATCTCTTTCTTTAATGTGAAGAGGTTTTTTGTAAAATGTTATATTTAAATGAGGCTTTTCATATGTGATCTTTTAATATGAGTAAGTTACATAAATAATTTTTTAATCAATGCATTATTACAACATTTTTCCATAAACAATAATTTCGAATTTGGAGCATTCATTAGTAACTCACTCTAAGTATTTACAGTATGACGACATGAATCACATGATATCAAACTCAAATGAATAACGCTTACCTCGTGATAGGTGTAGGATAACATTTGAAATACAATTTTCTTCTCCTTTATATACGTTTTCGATTTAGAAGATACTTATTGTTAAGATGATTGTGTGAAGATATTTTAATTATATACTACCATTTTCAATATGTAACATCGACATAATTTACACAGTCATACCAAATATCAAAGTCACGCAATATTTCAAGACTTTTAATTAAGAAAGTGACATTAACACACCGCAAGACAAAAAAAACTACATTAAGAGCAAAAATATTGAAATGCACCAACAAAGTGTAGTAATAATTTTTGACTAAAAATTGAATGCTCGTCAAATAAACTTACTTGCTAACGAATTAATAGTATTAGCCCGTTTAGCGGTATTACATGAAGTAAAATATTGCATGTTTAATTTGTAACGTACTATTAATATGAATGCTAAGTATTCATCCCACCGGTGGCCGTGGCATTGTTCTCGTTGTTGTTGTTGTTGTTGTTGTTGTTGTTGTTGTTGTTCTTGTTGTTGTTGTTCTTGTTGTCTTTGTTGTTGTTGTTCATTGGTCTTTTTCATGTTTTGTTCTTGATACAATTTTGTGACTTCTCGATCTCTTTCTTTAATGCTTCTTGACGCGCTACAAAAAACAATTAGATATAATTGATCATTAGTAACTTAAATACAGTTAATCAATATATTGCATTTTCGATCAAAGTAAAAATATTCGTGCATGTTCCACTTAATTGATAAGACAACGATGTGTAGGATCTCTTAAACCATTAGAGAAGATGATGTTATTACCAAACCTCCTAAGCACCATCTTTATGTCGTATATTCTTACACACACAAAACACACATGAAATTTATATAAAACGAGCGTGGTAACCCGCGCGTTGCCGCGGGAGTGTGTTGTTCCATACATTATGTGTTTTCCGTTTTATAATATCTAGTAGATGACGTGTTTTTTGCAAAATCGGCTTGTCATATATGTCGGAATTCAAATAACTTTTCGTTGTTGGTCATTTTTGTTATGTTGTTGGAGTGTCTTTTTTTATGGTTTATGTTTTTGTTTTTATAAAAGTGGGTAACCCGCGCGTTGCCGCGGGCTTGTTTCGATAGTGTCGATTTTTTTTGTTTTCGTGTTTATCGTTTGTTGTTGCTTTGTGTAAAGGCGTTTAGTTCTTCATAGTTGGCTCTGTACCACTAAGCCTTTACAACATAAAAAAGAAGCAAAATATTATAACAAAGTTTTTATTTGTTATAAGTGTAACAGTAGGCACACCCCACATTTTCTTTAATATTCAATATGACTAAAAGATACAAACTGATAAATTTGCACTTCCTTATGATCGTGCATATTTGACACAGGTAATCTAAATGGTTGTCATTCCTCTCCACTTCAGGAAACTGTTTAAAATTCAGTTATATCCAGTATTTCAAACACCCGTAAGAACCGCATAGTTACAGCAGACATAAATAACATGTAAAATGACCCAAAAAAAACATAGCAGTTGCAGGCAACATAACATCAGTAATAAATAGGCAAAGATTGATAACATAGCATAGCCATTTGTTACAGACCTGGTGTTTTAATGGGTACGGTAACATAAAAAACAATTCTTGGTACTGTAATTTGGTTTGATGCTTCCTTTCTTATAGTGGCGGAGCTTGACAATTTTCTGTGGGGGGTCGGGATCTATATACCCCCTACATCGCAATTAAAATGGGGGGTCGAAATCGAATATACCAAAATTTTTCTACACGAAAACTATATACCCCTACATCGCAAAAAAAATTCGGGGGGTCGGGCGCCCCCCTGCCCCTATAAAGCTTCGCCCCTGCTTTCTTATACCACTACTACTTTGATATCCCCGCGTATGCTACCAAAACTCAACCTGAAACCTATAAAAGAATATAACCACAATCAAATATACTGCATAAATGTTCCTAAAACATGAGCACTAAGAAAATATATGGTTTTGAATGACGAAAGTAGAGTCTTACAAAGATTAAGGAATAGTGCCCCAGTTGAATACTACTCGATATACATATATAAACAAAATACAGAGAGATTACTGAGAAAAAAAACTCATAAACATGTTGTATTTTCACTTGGAGCAAGTATAAAACCAAGATTCTTAACAATAAAAATAAACACATATATGAAGCAATATCTTGAAGTAATATTTTCACTTGCTTGATAAAACTATCAAATCTAATTTTGATACTTTTGAGTCTGATGAGCAGCTAGGTTTGACATATAATGGTATACAATGAAACTCGACATTAAAAAAAGATACCTCGCTCAAAATTTCTTACCATGCCTAACACGCTATTGCAGCAGCTCTTCAACATATATATTCTCGACTTTGTGATCTGAGACCAAATAAAGGAAAAATAGTCATTTAATAGTGAAACTTGAAAAACGTGGCAAAAGTGTGCATCATGTGTATATACATAATGAGACACACGCACACACATACCTCCTCCATGTTTCTTCATAAAAACAGAACCCAAAGTTAAATACAAAAGTGAATTCTGAAAATACGCAGGCACATAAATATAATATGGCAAGAAACAAAAATAAAAAATCTTATTACCTTGAAGTTCATCGCTGCTTGATTTTACACACTCTGTCATCGTATCATCGGTCAATAAAGGACCAGCAAAATGGTTTTGTTGCAGATGACCAAGACCAACTTGTGGCGTTATTGCCAACACGCCCGTAAATCAATTAGTTTTGGCAACAAAAGCAATAGCTAAGTATAAAAGCAAGCTGCAAAAGTATATTTTGAAACAAATAAAGTCTATTAGGAAAAAAAAAATGTTACTCACCTTGTCGTTCCACATTGATCATTCCTACAGGTTCAATCTTCATATCATGGATCAACAAACGATCATAAGAAACTTACCATTACGGTCGCCAAAAGGGAGCCCGTACCCTTCACATAAGGATAATAAGTCCTTTTCTTGCTGATTTCCATATTTGCGAATTCTAAATTTTTTCTTGCCGCCACATACACATCTGCCCAGAACATCAATAAAAAGTTTCTGTAAACTTATAAATGAAAATGAAGACCAATTCATTGACTATGTGCGTAATAAGATTCTAGTCGAAAAATTAAAAATAACATGTATTTTATAAAAATACCTCAGCAAGCTGTCCATTATCCGTCACCACCACCCGGCATGACAACTTGAACACATACAATCACATTATGCAAAAGCATTATACTCTATTGGAGGTCCTATGTAAAAGATATGGTATGGGACGGGTTAGGGCGCGACATGTGATAACATAAAGTAAGGGCAACAAATTTTGAGGTGCAGGAGTTTGTCACATATCAAAAACCTGCACATGCAGGGACCGCCCTTGGTGTCTATGGACTCTGTGCAGTAGTTGCTAGGCATGGTCACAATTGTGGCCCTCTTGTTGCCTCTGCAACTGTTGTTACTGGAGGTGCATGACATGTTCCCGGCATACCTATTTAAGTTAAAAATCAAAACATGGTCAATTTGAGATACACCCCAAATGGACCCTTTGAAATTATGTGGGTTGGAAAAGCTAGCTCTAATTGACGCTTTGATGCATAGTTACCTACCAGATCAGATAATGTTGCATTTTCTGCAAGATCTGGAGCAAGTTCTTTTGCTGTAACAACACCACCTAATGATCCAATTTACTAAACAATCTGCAAAAGAATATTGAAAATGATTAAATTTACAGAAGTAGTATAGCAAGATGAAATGTTGGAAGTAAGGAAGAGTAGTAATTACAAATTTCCATCTCTGTTTTTCAACTCCCTCATTTGTACGACCATTGCCAAACACAAAAAGAAAAGACCTGCAAAAAAAGGATAAATTATAGTAGTTCATTATCCACTTTAGCAAATGGTTATTGAAATGAGGTCTAGAAATACTATTTAGGGCATACGGATTAAATGAAAAGCATTCCATTATCTTTTCTTTGACCTCGCTGCCTTCTACAGTAATATGGATCCCAAAGGCTATACATGAGTTAAGTTTGTCATAAATACATAAAGTATATAACCTTTTGCCATGGTGATGTACCTTTGATCTCTAACAGAATGCTTGTAATTTGTTTAGATATAAAGACAAATAATTAAACCACACAATTAGAAATATCATAAAGCCTACATAAAAGCGTAAATTTCCATTATCATCTGCCTTCCATATGAATAACGCAAATTCTAGTATGGTACGATCTATTATAAAATTCTTATGAAACGGCTCTAGATTAATTTTTAAAAATTATTATTATTTATACCAAATAAACTGATTCTTACACTTGGAAACTTTCTTATGTAAGAAGGTACGTTTAATCTTATATCTTACAAACTTCCCTTTATATAGATACATAAGTTCTACATTTTTTCCTACACTCCAACTAAAAGCAGTAGCATTGAGAAGATGAAGTTGTATACGGACTTAAGTCACGTTTAATACATAAGTTTAATACATAAGCAGTAGTACTGAGAAGATGAAGTTGTATACATAAGTTTAAACTTTGCAAATGACAAAGAGTGTTCCTAAATAAGAACAACATATCAAGTAGGATGCAGATTTATCTTGCTTGATAATACCATTAAAACATATATATCAACATTGTAAAACAAAAAAAATCTCACCCCTTTCGATTTGAAGAGTTCCTTCGTCCGCGCTGCCATTTTTTTCGTAACACCCAATTTAACCTATAAAAAAAATCAAATAATTTAAACATCTCATCCGTGGAAGACTTCTCGCCAGCATATTCAAGCGTGCCTAAAAACATACAAAACAAAACCCCTAATTTTTATTTTGTAAATAAACTCAAATTCCAATTAATCAAAACAAAAAAACCAAAAGCCTAATTTTTTCTATATAGATTTGAGTCTAAAAGACATAAAATATGTAAATAAAAAGCTACCTGATGATTATAATACCTTGGTGATTACATCGGTAACAAAATTATCAATTGCTTCCCTCAACGACAGGCCTGCCATATCCAAATCAACTCTGACGATTTTTATTGTGTTTTGATTTTGATTTTTATGAAGAAATTATCGAAGCCTGTGGATCTGGTTCCGATTTGTGGACCTGGTTTTTGTTGGGTGTGTTTTGAGATTAATGGTTGTGTTGTGGGAAAAACCCGACACAACCATTTTATAAGGCTACTTAAGCTTTATATAATATAAGATTGGATTAATTGCTTATAAGTAGGGGTGGTAATTTCTGACCCGACAAAAAACCCGACCTAATACCAACACGAAAATTAACATGTTTGGGTTGTGCTAAATAGATTTCGGGTCAGGTTTGGGTCGGCCTATCTAACCCGTTTATTAAACAGGTTAGGTTCAGGTTGGGAATAAAATAAGCGGGTCAACCCGCCATCCTGTTTAAAATTTTTGCATAAACTAAAAATTATTTATATTTTTTATGCGGGTTAAATGTGTTAAACGGTTTGACCCGACAACCTGTTTAACTCATCTAATGTGCCAACTTTGTATATAAAAGGGTTAAATGGGTCAACGCGAAACCCGCTTAACCGATTCAACCCCTTTAACATATTCAACCCTTGTAACCTATTTAACGTTTGCCAACCCAATTTTATATACGTGTTAAATGGGTTAGGTTCAGGTTATGTCTAAATAGGTTAGGGTTGACATATCTGACCCGATTATTAAAATGGGTCAAGTTTGGGTTGGAATTTTCTGACCCGCCAACCCGAACCCGACCCGAATTGCCACCCCTATTTTTGAAAGAATTCTTCATCTAAATTTACTATGGTTTATCAAAAATGTTTTGCATTGTAATAACCTGAAAAATAATGCATAATCGGGGACGAAGCTTATAGGGTGACCGTTAAGTGTTGAGTCACCACTCAGCTTAGTTCTTTATTAATATGATGTTATTATGATATGGTTAATAAAATCATTTTTGTGAGACATATATTGTAATAATTTTTACGTTAAGTTCGGCCTTTTCACTGGCTCCACTCCTACAAAAATGAAGATTAAACGTAATTTTTTATTTTATTTTATTTTATTTTTATTTTTATTAGCTGATCGACATGCGTCGACTAGTATAAATGATCTATTTACAATATATGGTAACAAACGTGAAACCTTAGCTAGACTTTTTATGCCTGCGCAACTATCTTTACATATCTCCAACCAATGTAAAAGTCTTGGCTCCAATTGGTCCACTTGAGTTTCACTTGAAGGAATCACATAATTTATTGTTTATTTTTGGTGTTCTGTCTTTGGTCATGGTTTATCCTCTTTGGGACTGCCTGTTGTCTTCTACGAGTTCTATGTCTTCGGGATTCTTTCTTTGTAATTATATTTTGAAGTATTAATAAAGCTTTTTATTTTCTTTCAAGATAGAATGTGTACACGCTTGAAACTCATATATCTATCGAGTCAAAATTCGTTACAATCATCAATAAGTTCTACAATACGTAACTGTAATCAACAAAAGAAACCAACATCAAGGCATCAAATGGCGTAGTGATAAGATCCCTTTTTTTTTTTTTTTTTTTTTTTTTTTTTTTTTTACAAAATGTCAATGGATGAAACCTCACTAGGTGTGTATTTGAGGAGAAACGATCCCGGGATTAACTCGGTAATGCCGTTTACATCTGAGTTAAAAAACTCATTCTCCCTAGATAAATTGAACAAGAAAAACCTTGTTTGTTTAATTTATGAACACTAACGTACTTTGATCAGGGCAAGAGTAACGAGGAGATTCTTTGTAAAAGAATTATGCTTATTAATGATCTCCACGAGATTAACTCCAAGATTGCAAGTGAGCTTTCCCAAAAAGCCAAAATCCGTTGGTCCATAGAAGGCGATGAAAACTCCAAATACTTCCATGGAATCCTTAATAAAAGGAGATCTCAACTCGCAATTCGAGGGATTCTTGTTGATGGTGATTGGATTTCAGATCCATCCAAGGTTAAGGATGAATTCTTTAATCATTTTAAGAAGCAATTTTCGCCTCCTCAATCATCTCGCATATGTTTCGATTATGTTTTTCCAACTCGGCTTTCTTCTGATCAAGTGGAAGAGCTGGAGCGTGATGTCTCTTATGATGAAGTCAAAGGGGCTGTTTGGGATTGTGGCACTAATAAGTCTCCTGGTCCTAACGGGTTTTCTTTCGAATTTTATCGTAAGTATTGGTCGTTTATTGATCAAGATATTTTTATGGCCGTTAGAGATTTCTTCATGAATGGTTACTTTCCTAAAGGGTGTAACTCTTCATTTATAGCTATTATTCCGAAGATTCAAGATGCCAAATTTGTGAAAGATTTTCGTCCCATAAGTTTGATCGGTAGTGTTTACAAAATCATAGCCAAGATTTTGGCTAATCGGTTGTGCCTTGTGTTGCCTTATCTCATAAGTGATGTTCAATCGGCTTTTGTCTCTAATCGGCAAATTCTCGACGGCCCTTTCATTCTTAATGAGCTTATCTCCTGGTGTAAGCATAAAAATTTTAATGGGATGATTTTTAAAGTGGATTTCGAAAAGGCTTTCGACTCGGTGAAATGGGACTACTTAGATGAGACTCTTAAGGCTTTTGGTTTTGGTCAGAAATGGTGTACGTGGATCGGTGGGTGCCTCAAAAATGCCATGGGTTCGGTGCTTGTTAATGGCAATCCTTCATTGGAGTTTCAATTTTTTTAAAGGTTTGAAACAAGGGGACCCATTATCTCCTTTCCTTTTCATTTTTATTATGGAAACGCTTCATCTTTCTTTTATGAGAATTCTAAACGCTGGGCTCTATAAAGGTATTTCTCTCAATGACTCCTTCACGATCTCTCATTTGTTTTACGCTGATGATGTTGTTTTTGTTGGTGAATGGAATGATTCAAATATTTGTACCTTGTTGAACGTCTTGAAGTGTTTCTTCTTGGCTTCGGGTCTCAAGATTAATCTTCATAAAAGTAAGTTGATGAGAATTGTTGTTAACACGAGTGTGGTTGAAACCGCTGCAAACTTGATCGGTTGTTCTATTCTATCTTCTCCCTTTAATTATTTAGGTGTTAAAGTTGGAAGTAATATGAGCAGAATTAGCTCGTGGGATGATGTTGTCTCTAAGGTGTCCTCGCGTCTTCCAAATGGAAGCTTAAAACTCTTTCCATAGGCGGACGCCTTACCCTTTTAAAATCGGTTCTCACCTCGATTCCGCTTTACCATATGTCCATCTACAAGGCTCCAATGGGTGTTTTAAAAAAATTGGAATCTATTTGAAGGAATTTCTTCAATGGAACTGATGGATCGGTTAGAAAAACTACTTGGATTAACTAGAGCACGGCTCTTGCTCCTAAGAAGAATGGTGGTCTTGGGGTGTCTAGTTTTTTCGCCCAAAATCGTGCTCTCCTTTTCAAATGGGTGTGGCGATTTTTTACAGATGATTATTCTTTGTGGTATTCTTTTATTAAAGCGTTGTTTGGCAACCACGGGGCTCTTGGAAAACCTTTGCGGAAGTATAGAAGATCTACTTGGATTGACATCATTCATGCTATTCAGTCGCTCAATGACAAAGGTATTAATCTTTTTCACTTTATTCGGAAGAAAATTGGAAATGGGGAGAATACTTTTTTTTGGAATGATATCTGGTTAGGCGACATAGCTTTTAAGGAGCAATTTAAGAGACTTTTTGCTTTAGAGGTTCAAAAGTCTATTAGTGTCGCTGATAAATTGGGGCATCCTTCTATATATATTCTTTTCGTCGTCTTCCAAGAGGGGGTATTGAACAGGAGCTTCTCAATCTGCTATGTTCGAAATTTGATGCTTTTGTGCTTTCAAATATGGCTGATCGATGGAGTTGGAGTTTAGAAGGCTCAGGTGTGTTCTCGGTTAAATCTTCTCGTAATTTCATTGATGACAAATTTCTGCCTAAAGCTGATGTCCCCACGCGGTGGATTAATGTTCTCCCTATCAAAGTAAATGTGTTCGCTTGGAAGGTTTTTTTGGATAAATTGCCAACTAGATCAAACCTTTCGCTTCGAGGAATCGACATTGCCTCAATTAATTGCCCCATTTGCAAATTGGCTGTGGAATCTTCTTCCCATATTTTTTTCTCTTGTCATGTGGCTCGCAAAGTGTGGAGAAATTTTTTGCTTTGGTGGGAGCTTGATGATGGAGTCTTTCATTCATATAACGAGTGGCTTCTTTGGCTCATCAACATTCGTTTGCCTAAACATTTGAAGGAGTTTCTTGAAGGTATTTGCTACGTGATGTGGTGGCTCATTTGGAGGTTTAGAAACCAATTATTATTTTGTCATTCTCATCCAAAACAGGAGACTCTTTTCGATGATGTACTCCAAATGTCCTATTTGTGGATGAATAATCGGATTAAGTCAAAGATCAATTGGGTTTCTTGGTTAAAAAACCCCAATTGTATTAGTTTGTAATCTTTTCTAGCTTCTTGCTAGTGTTCTTTATAAAATTTCCGCCGTTCAAAAAAAAAAAAAAAAAAAAAAAAAAAAAAAAAAAAAAAAAACGTACTTTGATTTCATAATTTTAGCATTTAATTTATAAACACTAACTTACTTTGACCAGAATTATCAACATCCAACTTTGAAGTCATAATAAGATAAAAATTAGTATACAATTAAGTAGTTTCTCATTACAAAGTTATATATACGAATAACAAATCAAAGCATCTTCTTTAGACCCAAATCCTTGTATCCCCATATCTGAGCACTTATCAGACAATATACTATATTTCTGAAAAAGCAAAAGCAATAATAATATGCTTTAACATATGATGTATTACATATCATATGTCCAATATTTTATTTCTATAATATATTACGTTTTTTATTTTATTTTTTTTCTTTGGATAAACTCTATAATATATTATACGTAGTGATATAATATTGTGTTATTTAACAGAGATATATCATGGTATGAATAGAAGATAAATATTGTCAAACAAATAAACAGAACCATCAACCATGTACCACCTGACAAACATCGTATTTTTGTTTTGTAGCTCCAAGTAATTAATAACTGTCGACACTCAACAACAACTATTTAAAGCTCTATATCCTCTTACCTTATTTCCTAACTCTCTATTCCTTGTACAAACACAAACACATTCTCTCTTTCTCTTCGGTTCGATATGAAATTTCAAAAGTTTTGGTTGCTGGTGATGGTGGTTGTCGTCGTTTTAACGACGAAAAGTGTTCATTCGTATGAGCGCCCACCACCACGAGAAACTCTTGTCGTATCACTAGCCGAAGATGCTGATCCTACAACTCCACAACAAGTAAGACATTTGATCTCTGTAGTTTTGGTTACAAACATGTTTCAGATACGTATTTAATTAGAAAACTTTATTTGATAATGTCAAAGAAATTGTAATACTACAGTTGTTATGTTATACGTATTACGTAGTTGTTTTGCCTTTTGTTTCTGATGTCATTGATGTATCACCATTGGTGGCATATATAGTACGTACTCGTTAAAAACAATGTAAGGGATCGGATGTCATAGTTTTCCTGGCCAAACTTTGAATATTATTAGCTACTATATATAGCTAGTATATTGTATGATCCAAATTAAAGTATTATTCCCAACTAGATGCTAGAATTGTACATGATTGGTTTTCTTTTCTTTTACGTATAAATTCTCATACAACACCAACGAGCTAGTGTGCCAATGATATATATATATATATATATATATATATATATATATATATATATATATATATATATATATATATATATATATATATATATATATTTTGTGAGAAACTCGCAACCAAATTGTTAGAAGTTCAACATCATGCTTAGGATATGTGGGATAAACTTGCATAAAATAAAACTCAATGATCTAGTTTAGTTTAGTTTAGTGACTTGATTAGGAAAGCAACAAAATGAAACTTTGCTGTTACATATCAATCAATAAGTCCCTGTTTGGCAAAGAAAAAGTTTGATACTTAAATTGCTGTTATACCAATAAACCATCCCATTTTTGATTATCACCTTTTCAAAACAGAATGGGAAATGTTTTTACAAGTCGTATTCACATGTCTTGGCAGAATTGAATTAAATTGACACATTGAATGTTATTTGTCCAAAGTTGGCTTTACATTAAAAGCCTTACTAGCTAGTACTGTATAAACTTTGGTCTATTGACCAACTAACTAATTATCTAAACAATTAGTTAAGGTAAAATAAGAAAAATAAGAAGTATTTTTATCTACACATTTTAAATAAGAGAGAAAATTTAATGGGGGAGATGCATTTCTTTTTGTAAGTGCATCTAAAATGTGCGGTTGTGGTTTTTTCTCACCCTTCTCATTTTTTTTTTCTCTCACTTGATCGAAACTCCTTAAAGTTATACTTTTGACTTTTAGAATGATTTTTACGTAATTATGAAAAAAAGAGAAAATTTTAAGAAAACATCCAATTGTCATATTAAAAGAAGTTAGACATAGTTGTAACGATTAATTCTTTTGAACAGGTTCATATATCTTTGGTTGGAGAAGATAGAATGCGAATTACATGGATTACTGACTCCTATACGCCTCCCACTGTACACTATGGTACATCTGCGGGGAAATATGATCATTCGGCTAATGGGAGCATTTCTTCATATGAATACGTAACTTACACATCAGGTGAAATACACGATGTAGTAATAGGTCCATTGAACCCGAGCACCGTGTATTATTACTGTTTTACCCCTGGTTCAACCCCTGAGTACTCTTTCAAGACTCCCCCGGGCCAATTTCCAATCAAATTTGCTGTTACAGGTCAAGAAGGGAAACATTTTCTAGTTCATTTAATTATCGTTTTAGCTGTGGTTTTTGATTTATTTAGATACACATAAAAGGACTAAGTGGGAATTTAACAGGTGATCTAGGACAAACTGAATGGACCAACACAACACTTGAACACATCTCACAATCAAACTATGATGTGCTTCTACTACCCGGTGATTTGTCGTATGCTGATTTGTTGCAGCCCTTGTGGGACTCATTTGGCTGCTTAGTGGAGCCGCTAGCCAGCCAACGTCCGTGGATGGTAACACAAGGCAACCACGAGGTTGAGAAAATCCCAGTCATCCACAAGACCCCTTTTACCGCTTACAATGCAAGGTGGAATATGCCTTATGAAGAGAGCGGGTCTACGTCTAACTTGTACTACTCATTTGAGGTTTCAGGCGTCCATGTTATCATGCTGGGATCATACACTGACTTTGACTATGGGTCAGACCAATACCAATGGTTAGAGTCGGATTTAAAGAAGGTTGACAGGAGTAAAACACCATGGCTCGTGGTGCTTATTCATGCACCGTGGTATAGTTCCAACACTGCTCATCAAGGCGAGAAAGAATCGGTTGATATGATGGAATCGATGGAAGGTTTGCTTTACAAAGCTCGTGTTGATGTCGTCTTTGCAGGGCATGTCCATGCTTATGAGCGTTTTGTAAGCCACCTTTTCATAACTACAAATTTAGTTACTGCTATATGGTCAATTTTAACCAAACCAAGATAAACATGCTAATTTCTCTTACGTTGACAGAACCGTGTTTACAATGAAAAAGCTGATAACTGTGGCCCGGTGCATATCACGATTGGGGATGGAGGAAATCGTGAAGGTCTTGCTAGCAAGTGAGTTGAATCGAACAAGTTGTTGTTGTTGTTGTGGGTTTTTTTTTTTTTAATTTTTTATTTTATTTTATTTAATTTTATTTAATTTTATTTGTTTTTTTTTATTTTTATTTAATTTAATTTTATTTTTAACAAGGTACAAAACCATCTTTTATAGGTATAAAGAACCACAACCAACAATATCGGCCTTCAGGGAAGCGAGTTTTGGGCACGGGGAACTTGAGATGGTCAATGCAACTTATGCCAAATGGTCGTGGCATAGAAATGATGACAATGAATCAGTTCAATCTGATTCAGTGTGGATCAAAAGCCTGGCTTCTGATCCAACTTGTAACAAGTAGAAATATGAACTCATTACCATATATCAATTTATCATTCAAGATTCATGCTGAATACAACAGTTGTAACATGCAGTCTTTAGCAAAGCACAGTTAAATGTATACAGTAGATATCAGATGTGATAGTTCTAAATCAGCCGTAAAGCAAAACCATAAAATTAAATTTTATTCTTACAAACAACTAACGATTTTCATTAAAGTCTAACACTTGCATACCTCAAAAGCAACCTCGAAAAGGTATACTTAAATTTAGTTTTTACCTATTAGAAGCCCTTTTAGGATAGCGTCGGCGATCCCATCAGCATATGGAAACATGTGGCCAGCACCCGTGAGCTCATGATAGTGTATCCATGGTAGTTGTTGGGCTATATAACGCTGTAGTGTTACAGGCACGAGTACATCTTCATCACCCATCCATATATGAACCGATCCTTCATTGTTTGGAAACGGATTCTCAATTTCCGTTGGATCAAATTCCCACTTACCAAACCCAATATTCAAGTCACGGTGGATAGATTCGTATTCTCCTTGTTGTCTTACATGTCCCTTTTAACACATGAAATGAGTAACATTAATTAATCAAAGTTCCAATGAGTAAGGGGGTGTTTAAGATGCTTATATTTAAACTGTTTATCTACTTAGAAATTAAACAAGTATCAACTTTGCTTAAATTGAAGTACATATTTACTCTTGAATTAAACGCATACAGTTTTATCCCAGCACTTGAAACTGCTAGCTGATCCACTTTAACCATAAGTACCAACTTGCATATTTTTAAGTATTTCAAAATAAATACATTGGCAGTTTTATCGGAACACTGAAAACTGCTAATTTGCTTTATAAAAAGCAGATAAGGACTTTAATTTGCAATCCGAAACAACCTCTGATCGATGAGAAATCATACCACACACAAATTCAAAATTATTAGAAGATAATCGGCCCAAGTCCGTTCTGTGGGCTTAGGGTCCATTAGGGTTCACTCATGTAATCTCTATATAATGTGCATGAATAATAAGGATAACCTACGGGTTCACTCATGTAATCTCTATATTATGTTACAGTTTTCTTTTCTCTAGTTTACTACTCTAGTCCGAGTTTTCGCGATTTTGCCGCTTGGACTTCTGGGGAGTCTTAGATGAATAAGTTAGTTGGCCCTGCCCGACTTGTGGGTTGGGTCCATTAGGGTTTCCAGGTATATTGCTTTATAAATACCTGACGAATAAACATTATAGCCTACGGGTAATGTAGACATACGGTCTTACAAAAATAAGCAAAACTATGAATGTTTTGAAACTAATATGATATCTACAATGCTCTTCATGTAGATGGTTAAGATATAAAGTACCTCAATGGCTTCTGTGCCAGCAGTAAATTTAGGTACAAGTTCTATGTCTTGGCGATAAAGAATCGCAAGGCTGTGAGAAATAACAGAGGAAGAAGGAAAGAATTTTTGTGTGTTCCACCAATATGTTAGCCTTGGAAGGTAATGAACAACACGTAGAAACCATTGATCATGAAGGAATTGTTTGGTATATGCTTCCTTAGATAAGTTTGTTGGCAAACGAGGCCACCAATAGTTAACTGCTGGAGCTAGAAGAGCTGCTCCTGCTAGCCTGTTCTCATTACATATATACAACTACTATAATTGATCAACTAAAAAGTCAGTATCATATGTAACTGACCGATTCTATGCTAATTGCATAAAATGATGAGAATGTACTTATAAACAATAATCAAACTTGTATTTTGGATAACTAAGAAGATCATCAGAGTTTTCCAAAATTCTATTCAGATAAATGAATAAGTAAAACAATGTTTTAAACCTTCTAATAAAAAACTTGGCTTGAAGTAAAATGTGAAATTAGATGATCAAATTGACGGCGCGTAGCTAACTTGATCATGATCACTTTTGTGTGTTGTGGTTCACCCTAGTCTTTTTTGGGTGAAAAAAGTTGGTCACTTAAAATACAATTTTGGCTAAATCTGTTATCATCATTTTATGCAATTTCCGTAGAAACGTAATTTTTTGCTCTCTCAAAACATTTGTTATAAGAACACTACAATGAATCTCTGGTGCATTTAGTGTCAACTACCAACATGCATACCTATGAGGAATGTACTTCAAACAAGTCCAAATCACTTGCCCACCCATGGAAAAGCCGACTACATAAAATTTGGATCCAAGTCTCAACTGATCAGCAAGCTCTTCTATATCCAAAGGTGAACTCTTTAAAGTCCGGTTTGGGTCTGGATCACTCTCTCCATAACCCGCTCGATTGTATGAAACAATATATATCCCCATCTCTTCAAGAAGAGCCTGCAAAAGTGAAACACATGATTCGTTAACTCTATTTACAATAAATAACAAATGACCAACAAAACATAAGAGAAACTTTACTGAGGAGGCTGATGTTGCAATAACAACATGATCCTTGACAGAGTCGAAACCATGGACAAATACAATTTTGTATTTTGCTGACTCTTTTGGTACACCGTATTCTTTATAAGATAGATGTCTTCCATCACGAAGCTTGATCCTAGGTGATGTAATAGGAAGTCCATCCGGAGGGCCAACTTTCTTGGGTGGGGGTGGACGAGTTGATTGATAGGCCAATGACAGGATCCCGACAAAGAACACAAGTAGTAATTTCTTGAAAAGACCTGAAATTCCTATTCCGAACAGAAATTTCTTTTGTTTGCAAAACAGAAACAGATAAACTCCCCAAAAAAATTATTAGTAGCAATTTGTTGACAGTTTTAGTCAAATTGCCACTATTATGAACCATCCACCGACAAAACAGATTATTTAACTTTGATGATGAAAACACTTCTTACAGTACTAGAACGGTACCCATGCAATGCGGCGGCGGGTATGTGACTATACTTTGTGTTATTCGGTTATTTGGGATCTTTATGCTTTATAAGTAGAGATGATAGAGATAGTTAAGCCAAATAATTTTAGTTTGAACAACCAACCTACTTTCTAACAAATTTCTAACCAACTTGCATCCTAACCAACTATTCCTAACCAATTAATTTTGAAATTCTTCCATAATAAGCAAGTAAAACTCTAAATTTTTAAGCCTTTCTAATTATAAAATAGTCTCAAATGCATTATATAGTAGCATAGATAATTTATAGACACAAGATAACTAATCTTATTTTGTTCAGAAAAATTAATAATTCTAAATCTATTTGCAATTTAAACATATCTTAGATGGAGAAAACTTAAGCTACCCATAGGGTAGTCTACCCACTATGAATTAAAACACAATAAAAACACAATTAATGATTTGTTGGAGGAAAGAGGAGAATATTATTCATTCTCTCCCAATGAATCAGTGCCATCTCATCCGGGTAAACTACCCAGTGGGTAGGTGTATCCATGCCCATCTTAGATGACCAAAAAAGTCATAAACCAAATATAAATTGGAAATTGATGAAATTCATGTTTGACTAATCGACTTGCCCATCTCCTAAAATTTGAAGCTAAGTCAATATTATAGTTTGTAAATCAAAACCTTCAACTCTAGAATCAAAACTCATAATCCCAAAATAGTTACCGTATGTGTACCTGCTTTGAAACTGGTACTGTGTTTGGGTGTGCTTACTTTGTTATGGCAACTTATGATTATTTAATTGATACACGAGAACACACTGTAAGATACTCAGAACCAGTTCTATTACAGATCCTCATAATCAAACTTTGGGCCATTGTATCATAATATGTCATTGACTCATTGTACATTTGTAGCTCTACTTATCCAAAACTTCAGAAGCACAATCAGTGGCTAATTCCGAATCAAAAATTATTGCATTACGTAAAAACTAAACAATATTTATAGCAATTTTTTTTTTAAATGGTTCACGTGCACCCCTGGAGCCCCCTTCGGTCCGCCTCTAAGCACAGTCAAATAATCACTTTCAAAAGATATCTAGAGCCAAGGGTCAAGGTTAGTTCCCTATATCACTAACAAGTTCCAATAAAAAACCACGTCGATGCAGTGAAAATATCAAACTAAATATATGATGCATGCATGCATGAATCAATTAGTCTAAAAGATTGAAAAAAAATGGAAATTAATGATGGACCAACCTGATGCTTGTGGATTAATCTTCATGTTTACTGCTGTTTTTGTTTTTTGTTTTTTTCAGTTTTTATGATGTTGGATGAAGAAGATGATGCTTTGGCTAACTTAAATAGAGAGCTATAGTAGTCAGACTCTTGACGAATGCATGTAGTTCATATTTATTGCTCCATTTAAAGACTTATAAGAGCATCACTTATCGTGGCATGCCAAAATCCGTCACTTCATCATGTCACTTTCAACGCTCCCACATCAAAATACCATGCTTATAATTAACATGCCATTTAATATTGAAAAAGCCCCATCATACCCAACTAAAATACAACACTCGCATAGAAAACATATATATAGTGTATCTTTATTTTCAGAACCATGTTAAGTGCGAGAACTGCGATAACTCCAATTTTGCATTAGAAAACATGCATGTTCATATAAAACATGTATGTTTATACACCTTAATACACATAATACATGTTTATATAAAAACCTGTTAAGTGCAATAGATCAATGCAAAATGGTTTTATTTTTAGAACCTTGTTAAATACGGGAACTGTGAGAACTCTAATTATGCATTAGAAAATATGCATATTCATATAAAACATGTATGTTTTCTTACATACACCTTAATACGCAAGCATGTGTATTAAGGTGTATGTAAGAAAACATACATGTTTTATATGAATATGCATGTTTTCTAATGTAAAATTGGAGTTTTCGCAGTTCACGCACTTAACAGGGTTCTGAAAATAAAGCCCTATATATATATATATATATATATATTAAATGGTACTTTCATATACTTTCGATAATTTTTTTTTTCAATTTTTTTCTTTTGGGTTTTTGGGAACAAAAGTTTGCATGATATATTATATGTGATATAACAATAATCTGTTAGTTCGAACAATTAATATGCTGTTGTAAAATGGATATAAGTATTTTTTTTAATTAAGAAATGGCAATCTTTTCTAGTTTTATACAAAGACTTATGATCATTTTACGACAACATATTGATTGTTCGAACTTACATATTAATGTTATATCACATATGATATATCAAACGAGTTTAAATATCAATTATTTTTTTTCTTTTTATTTACGTAGTACTTTTTCTTCGACTTTTATAAATAAACCTATTTATTTAGAGGTTTAAATATAACGTGTAATATGTTGAAACCCAATGAGGTTATTCTTTAATGCAAAATAGTGAATCTTTTAGAGTTATGCTCATTTTACGATATAGTGTGAGTTTTCGAACTTACAGATTAGTGTTATATCATATACATCAAGCAGGTTTAACTATCAAACAAATAACAATAATAATAAAAATAAAAAATCTTCTATTTCACCAACTTCCGTGAATAATCTATATTGATTTGGTAGTTCAAAACTTAAGTGTGGAGTATGATTGAAAAGCTAAAGATGTTTATTTTAATGCCAAAAAGTTGAGTCACGTTTTAAATATGTATACTCATTTTAGAATAACATCTTGAGTGTTCAAACATACTAATTAGTGTTATACCACATGTGATATATAAAGCAAAATACTATACCCAAAAAATACCAATGGTTTATTTAAATTATATATGAAAGTGCCATTTTATTGAAAGATAATTAAATATTTGTGACGTGATGTAATTTATGTGAGCTAAAAGTTTATGGTTATTGATATATGTATTATTATTTTTTTTCAAAAAAAGTTGTGAAAGTGGATTTTAATTAAAATATTAATTAATTCCTTCTCTTTTTCCTTATCAAAATCAGCAATTGAGACTATTATATATGTAAGAAAATATGTATAGTAAATTCATAATACATTAATACAATGTATAGTAAATTCATAATACGTAATGCTATATACGTAAATGTATATATAGTTCGTAACATTTTAACTTGTATTGCGTATAAGATTTCTTAACAAATATATAAAGCTTAAGATCCCACACTCATATACCTTTCATTTCTTTATCTGGTTTTGGTATGAGCTTTCACAAGTTATGGTTTTTGGTCGTGGTGGTGGCTGTCGTTTTTGTCACAGCTGAAGTTGCTGATGCATACGAGCGACCCATGCACAGAATGCCTCTTGATGTATCACTCGCGGATGATGCTGATCCTACCACTCCACAACAAGTAATCAATTAATTAGCACTACTTTTATTATAAATGTCTCTTTTGGCTGTGTTCTTGGGTTGTTTTTTCGTAAAGAAAGCTAGCAATTTGAAAGGAAATTAAATGTAAAACAAAATGCTATATTTTGTGTACTTCTGTTAATTCTGGGAATAGAAATAAAACTTACGATGTTTATTTTGTGTACTTTTTCAGGAAAATTTTTATTAAAAAACAAAGAGTTAATTGCATTTTTGGTCCCTATGGTTTGGCCAAATTGCAGGTTTGGTCCCCAAAACTTTAAAAATGCAGCGATAGTCCTCATTTTGAAGTTTAGGTTATATTTTTGGTCTCTGGATAAAGTTAAATGACTAAAATATCATTTGTCTTCTTCAGAAAAAAACAAAGGTAATTTGGTCATTTCACACTGATAAGGACCAAAAATGCAACCCAAACTTCAAAATGAGGACTATCGGCATCGCTACACTTTCAAAGTTTTAGGGACCAAATCTGCAATTTGGCTAAACCACGAAGACCAAAAATGCAATTGACTCAAAAACAAATAAGAATATAGTGTTAGCTTTATGATATTCTATTCTCTAAATTATAGTATTTGAGAGAATTTAATTAACATATACTTATTAATGCACTCAAGAAACACTACAACTCAGCTATAAAATCTCAAACTAATAAATATATTGTTAATAAAAAGGAGAACATTATATGTACATCTTTTCTAAAAATGTTTTTTGTTACATTTAGGCTGCAAGAACCATAGAAACAAAACTTATATGAGTCTTCAAGTGCTCAACAATATAATTAGTCGAGCAACAACCTATCCAAGCTTCTTTTACTTGAGAACGTTGTAACGAGTTGTACTTTGAACAGGTTCATATATCGTTGGTTGGGAAAGATAGAATGCGAATCTCATGGATTACCATCAGCCCTACGTTGCCAACAGTATATTTTGGTACATCCGGTGGGAAATACGAAGATTCGGCTACTGGACTCACTACATTTTACCAATACAATGATTATACTTCTGGTAATATACATGAAGTAGTAATAGGTCCGTTAACCCATAATTCGGTATATTACTACTCTTTCGGCAATTCGTCTAGTGAATACATTCTCAAAACTCCTCCGGCCAAATTTCCTATCAAATTTGCTGTTTCAGGTTAGAAAAGTTCTCTTTTCTGTTGTCATTTCTAGAGCTAATACGATTAACCATTAATACATGCAAAAGCACAACTAGTTGTATTGTCGTTTAGGTATAGTCATTTTAGCTGTAGAATAATTAGCCATTTGTTATATTTACTGATTCGTTATATGCTTTTAAAAATAGCGGATCTTGCACAAACTGAATGGACCAAATCTACCCTTGAACACATCTCACAATCACACTATGATGTGTTTATACTACCTGGTGATTTGTCATACGCTGAATCAATACAGCCATTCTGGGACTCGTTCGGGCGCCTGGTGGAGCCAGAAGCCAGCCGACGACCATGGATGGTGATACCAGGTGATCGCGACGTTGAGAAAATACCAGTCATCCACACAACCCCATTTACCGCCTACAACACCAGGTGGCACATGCCTTATGAAAATAGCAGCTCTTTTTCCAACTTGTACTACTCATTTGAGGTCTCAAAAGTTCACGTGATCATGTTGAGTTCCTATACTGACTTTGGTCCGGGATCTGACCAATACTACTGGTTAGAGTATGATCTTATGAAGGTTAACAGGACCAAAACACCATGGCTCATCGTGGTTGTTCATGCTCCATGGTATAGTACTAATAATGCTCATAAAGATGAGAAAGAGTCGGTTGGCATGAGGAAATCTATGGAGAGATTACTTTACAAAGCTCGTGTCGATATGGTTTTTGCAGGGCATGTTGACGCATATGAGCGTTTTGTAAGTCACTACCTTGTAAATCCAAATCCAAAATTCTTCAAAATTAATCACACCACAAAGAGACTAATAATGTATATAATTTTGTTATGGCAGAATCGAGTTTACAACCACAAAGAGACTAATTGTGCCCCGGTGCATATCACAATTGGGGGTGGAGGCAACCGCGAAGGCCTTGCTGACAAGTGAGTTGACTCTATCAAACAACTCTCTCTTTTCCATATCACTAATTTGAACATTTACAAATACGAAAACTACATTATAGGTTCATGGAACCCCAACCAAAGATATCAGCATTTAGGGAAGCAAGTTTTGGGCACGGGGAATTTCAGGTGGTTAGTGAAAGTTATGCGATGTGGTCATGGCATAAAAATGAAGATGATGAATCTGTTCAATCTGATTCTCTTTGGATCAAAACCCTCGCTTCTGATCCACTTTGTAATTAGCTGGAAATATGAACTTGCAATATGTGTGATTTATCAATCTAAGCTCCTAAATGGCTAATGCTTCAAATACAATAGTTATGTCATTTATCTTTTAATCAAACTAGTAGTTATGAAGTAATAGAAAATCACTCGATCCTTCACAAATATAAGAACCTTAAACTTCAAAAGTTGTATTCTTACAAATAATTGTATGTCAAAGTGATATCGACAAAGTTCAGGACTTGCATAGCTTGAATTAAGCTGAAAATGTTCTTTGAGCTAATTTTTACCAAGTAAAAGCGCTTTTAGGATAGAATCACTCATCCCATCAGCTTAAGGAAACATGTGGCCAGCATCTTTGAGCTCGTGATAGTTTATCCATGGAAGATGTTGGGCTATATAGCGTTGCAGTGCTGCCGGCACAAGTATATCTTCATCACCCTGCTACACATGGACGAATCAAATATTCAAGTCACGGTGGATAGATTCAAATTCTCCTTGTTGTCTTACTTGTTCCTTCATAACACACAAAAATAGTAACATTAGATATACCCTTTTATAATCAGTTGTGTTACTGCATAACGGGTCGAAACAGGTTGTGCTACAGAGTTTGATACTTAAAAATCTTAATTACCACTTTTTTCCAAACAGAATGAGAAATGTTTTTTACAAGTCGGATTCACATGTCTTTTAATGTCTTGGCAGAATTGAATTAAATTGACACCCTGAATGTTATTTGTCCAAAGTTAGCTCTATATTAAAAATCTTCCTAGTACTTTATAAACGTTGGTCTATTGACCAACTAACTAATTATTTAAACAATTAGTAATTTATACTTATGTTTTTTAGAATGATTTTACACAATTATGTAAAAAGAGAATTTTAAGAGAACATTGAATTGTCATACTAAAAGAAGTACTAGACGTGCATATCTTCTTATGAATACTTAACTTACACACATCAGGTGAAATACATGATGTACGATAGGTCCATTGAACCCGAGTACCGTGTATTATTACTGGTTCGACCCCTGAGTACTCTTTCAAGACTCCTTTGGGCCAGTTTCCAGTCAAATTTGCTGTTACAGGTTAAAAATTGCAATATATTCTTATATATATTCAATTAATGATCCGCCCAGCTAAAATGAATTTTTGACACTAAAAGGTTATTTTAGCAGTGGTTTTTATATTTATTTAGATCGATATGAAAGCTAACTGGGACTTTGATATTAGATATTGGGGTTAGGGTTGTGATGATAATCTCAAATCGTGTATGCATGTTTATTTTTGGTATAAAGTATTTCGACCCTACAGATGCATGGGTATCACGAAATCCTTATCGGGATAATTTAATTAAGAAGAACATTTAGTTTTCTAAGCACAAGAATATTAAGCAGAACACAAAGAGATGTATGTGTTTTTCATCTGTCAAAATGAGACAATGAATCTGTTAATAAACATGACAGGGAGCGGGACCCAGCAAGGGGATCTGCCCATTGACCCCTGCGTTTTTGTCGTGGTGGAAACACATTAGCTCAAACGAGTGTGCACTCCATACTTCTCCCTAAATAGTATTCGAGCATAATATAAAATCCCATTAGTCTCATAGCAAATCATGATTACCTAAAATAGTTGATGACAGTAAAATTACCAACAAATCCCCATATATATATATATATATATATATATATATATATATATATATATATATATATATATATATATATACACTAGACATCAAAGCCCGCCCAAGGGGCGGGCATGACTTATAATGATAATTCGTATGGTTTTAGTTATCGTGAAATTATGGTTAATGATTTGTTTCTTAATATTAGTTGGTCGTTAATTAATTGTAATAATTGATAGGTGTGATTATATATATATATATATATATATATATATATATATATATATATATATATATATATATATATATATATATATATAGCTTTCGAAGCCCGCCCGATGGGTGAGCATGACTTGTAATTTTACATTTTAATTTAATAATTTACGGATAATAGTAATTTTTTTTAATATATTTGTTATGTTTTAAGTTGATGTGTGTTGCTGAATTGTGCTTTAAATCTAATGTTGTACGGTTGACTTATAAATTTTGCATTGGAATGTGCATAATTTCATCCATTGATAGTGTAATTTTTTATGCATGTGTTGTCGAAGCCCGCCCGATGGGTGGGCATGTCTTATAATTATCATTGACATAATTTACTATAGCGAAAGAAGTCCAGTCTGGTTCAAGCGCACCACAATTAGCACACTTATCATAACCAAGTCCCCTTTCCAATGCATTAGTAGGTCTCTCACTTCGTACACCATACTGCACCTTTTGTGAACTTCTACATACACGCATAATCCTTTTTTCTAACCCTATTATTTTTATAAAACAATAAAATAAAATAAAAGAGAAACTTGACCATTGCTATTCCACACCTATGATTTCACAATCCTTTTTTCTAACCCTTTACCCAATATAGAATTTTTATGGACTACGACTCGATGGCATGAACAATTACTCTCTGTATCTTGCTCACATAGACAATATCACCATGTTGCAAATCCTGAAAATACCGAATTTAGTGAATGCGTTATTAAACGGTTTTCATTCGAAAATATTAACTCGAATATAAATGAATTGCCAATTATTTTATTGTTTTAATTCTATTGTTGAATGAGGTATTTTTATTCAGTTTGAAAGAGCAATACATATGTGTTTTAACATCCAACTAACGCTAAAATTCAACCCACAATAAATTGCTATACAAACTTGGATAATATTAAGCTGAAACAGCTTTTACAATATCAGTTATGGCTCATGATATAATTTTGGATTGCTGAATGTAGTAGCTTTTTATGAACCTGTCAAACAGCTAAACATTCAAGTCGCAGTCAGAATTTTGTGGATGATGCACTATCAGTTTATAAGCCGGTTCTTCCAAGAACCTGTACCATCACATTCGAATCCAACATGCCTCTTCCACCACCTCTTTACCTACAATACCAACTTTGACCATACATGGCTCTAAAAATGATAAATGCTATCATGCACTGAGATTTTCAAGCTGAATTATTGCTTTCATCTACAGCCTCAATGTAAAGGATGCCTGTAAAAGGATCTTGGATAAAGTCGGGCTTCACGAGTTTGAGGTATTCATCATTATTGAATCTGGTGTATCTGACTGGAAGCCTCAAGGAACATCTTAATGGTAACTTCTGGTGCATAACTCGAGATATTCCATATATATATATATATATATATATATATATATATATATATATATATATATATATATATATATATATATATATATATATATATATAGGGAATATATTAGCTACAATGCAATTGTAGCTAACTCCCTACAATTTATATTATAATTTGTAGGTCTTTGTGGGTCCCTGAGTATTTTTAGTGGGTCCCTAAGCCTTTCTTATTTAATTTATAGGGAGGATTGTAGCTAACTTGGCTACAAAAATTGTAGCCAAGTTATCCCCATATATATATATATATATATATATATATATATATATATATATATATATATATATATATATATATATATATATATATATATATATATATATATATATATATATATATATATATATATATATATTAGTTGTCGAAGCCCGCCCAAAGGGCGGGCATGACTTGTGATTTTCATTTGATATGTGATAATTTTTTATATACATTGTCAAATTTTGGACATTATAAATTCGTTGGAAAATATTTCATGTAATATTGACTCAATCGTGAAACAAATAATAAAAGCTTCAAGGATTTTATTTTTACAAATACTAAAATTTCATTATTCTTTAGTTAAATCATGTAAAATTTTGATATTTCATTAGGTTTTGTGATTTGGCGGGCATGACTTGTAATTATTTATTGGTTAGTATTAGGTGAAGGGAAAATATTTTTTACTTAAGGCAAGCGTGAGTTGTAATTATTGTTGGGAGGTATTTGTTATTGTCAGTATTAGGTGAAGGTAAAATAATCTTCTAATATATCCCTGATTATTTGTTATTGATTCATAAATATAATTATTTATTGTATATTATTATTATTGTTGTTGTTATTTAGCTAGTAATATTGTACAGTTTTTGGTTTTTTATTCGTATTTGTAAGTAAATGATAGATTGCTTGTTTTTGGTTTGAAAAAATTGTAGCTATTTTTGCCTTCTTATATACTGATGACAATTGCACACCTTATTTTGCAATTGAATTTAAATGATTACTTTTTTTAGGCACTGTACAGCCTCAATGCTCTTGTAGTTAATATATATCTAAAGAACCAAACCAAACGGCACACATGACTGGTATATGTCACTTGTACAGCAAGTTAAAATTGATCACCTAGCTTGATTTGTTAAGAATATTCTATAACGGCATGGCAACATATCTTTTAGCCAAGTCAACTTTGCGATGCTAAATAAGTCAGAAAAGGGGTGATCACATGATTTTTCATTTTCCCATGCAAAAAAAAGTTTATTAATGTAGTTTCACTTACAGCCACAACATAATCAAGAGCAGTAATTGCTAATACATAAGCACTTAAAACTTCAACTTTCGACTTCACATCATCGACCACGTTAAAGCCCCTAGCTGAATTAGCATTAGGCCCTGTTGTTTTCTCCCCAGTGAACGAAGGTGTATCGTCTAGTAGAACTGACCCGTCACACCCCTACACAAAATAAAAATAGAAAACGACGAACACATCTAGTTAGCCTTGGCCCTCATGAATCATGATCAACTAAGTCACTCTAATTTCAAATTGCATTAAATTAATAAAAAATGTACATACATTCACAAAACAATCATGGAAATGGAGTCTAAGGAGGGAGGCTTCCATACGCTTCTCCCTTGATACAGCAGATCAAATCACTGAGACAACCGCCTAAAAAACACTCTGGCAACTTCTAGAGTAAAATTCGTGTGTGAGCTGACCCGATGATCTTTGTTCAAGGTATCTCTTACAGTTTAACCAAAATAAGCCTCTGTAACTTCTCTCATCTTAGTAAGAACCATTGATGAGATTTCTTCGGTGGAAAACTGTTTCGCATGACCTTTGATGTGGCCACAATTTTTATATGATCTTAAAAGGCCACAGCTTCATGTTGTCCCGCACTTCAGCATCACTGAATCTCCTGCCTATAAGCCTCTTTGCATTTGGAACTCAAAAACATAATCAACCATGTTATAAGATATCTGAAATTACCATTAAAGTGTAAATCATGAAAACCTGTCAACTGACCAAAAACAATATTTGTAGGGTTCCTTATGATTTGATTATTGGCACCATCAACAATGAGACGTTTATTATCATTTAAACGCAACCACCTGAGCACCATGCATCCATGCCTCGAGTGGTCTGAATTCAGTAGGGGTGATTGGGGGAAAAGGATTGAGCTCAGGACTTTGCTTAGGAACATTGCTTGGGCTAGCTACTTCTTTCAATAGATCAGCGTTCTTTCAATAGATCAGCCTTAGTTGATAAACCCTATAAAATTAACAATATGACTCTTTATTTCTATAGCTAAAATTCTATAATACGTAGTATATAATTTATGAATATGGGACAGATAAAATCTTACACCCAAGAACGAATGTCTATCGAAAATAAGCAATTCATTGTCATTGGTTTTGAAAGTGATGTCTGATGTGGTTACATAATGCTTAATTAAAACCATTGACAATAAAATTAGAAGGATGAATGAAGAGCATACCTTCTGGTTCTGAAAATCTTTCATTCAGGCACGAACAACTTCCACCAAGAAAATCCGGCAATTGGCTGTGAATCCAAGCAAAATTGAGAACCCCATATAACAAACATAAATTTATGCATAAAGATGCAAAAAACAAACCTCGAGTCTATAATTTCCAGCAATTTGGTCTGATACTTGTTGCCAAGAACATATAAATTTGATTTTAAATCACATCAAAATTTGGTCAGTGATGAAATTCAGCATCACAAAGAAGTGACGAACACAAAAAATAAAACACAATAATCTTTACATGTATCTTTGATGTTGTTCTTGGATCAAGAAACCCTTTTGCTGTATTCCATAGTAATTTGAATCCGCTACCAGCATTGACGATGAACATTTGATGTAACGTCTGATTAGCCGAAGAATAAAAATCAATTAGAATTTGTATACGTATTAATGAGTCTGGACAGGCTATATTATCTCTGATGGGTTAAACGTGTATTTTTTTATGCATAAAACCTCCTAATCATTTTATTCGGTAACTTGTTTTATTGCAAAAAAGATATAAATTTTGTAATATAATGTAAAGTTTGGAATGTTTAGTCGGGTAAACCCAACCCATTTTACCCGTTTTGACTCATTACCAGCACACACAAAATAAAAACAATACTCATAACAAAGGTTTAAAGTTGCACCTCAGGATAGTTATCTCCATCTATCTTTTGCATGCGCATCAGCAGATCATGTGCAACTTTACCAAAACTCATCCAATGCTACAAAAAAAATGAGCCAGTTAAGACTCATTTAGATTGCTAATTCAGCATTAAAACTTTCCGCATATAAGGAACAAAAAACATTATAAGCTAACCATTCCATGAACATCCAATATTTTGACCGACCTATTTTGAGCCATTATGCAACCCCCACACTGGTTAACTCTCCTGCTCTTATGCTATCAACCCCCACACTGTTTAACTCTGGCCGGAAGCCTCTCAACCCATGGCTCTTTCATCTCCAATGCAGTATTGCTTTCTCCACTATCCCAACAGACCATACCAGCTTTTTATAATGCTTACGAACTTGATGCCCACGATAATGTGCCTGCCAAAATTATGAACATCCGTATTTATAATGTTAAAAATGAATAGGCACAACATTAAAAAAATCTTCATAGTTTACCTGAATTTTCACAATACGCTCACAAATCTTTTTAAAGTCACACACCTATATTCGTCACCTCATGCAATTGATTGTTGACACGCAGTCTCAGAAATGCTTTTGGGTTGCTTTTGCACATCTGTCATAACGACATGGAAATAAGACTCAACACACTTTCAAGTATCTTATATTACAATGGTGAATAAACATACCGGTACAAACGTCGTTTCACACACAGCTTTTTCCACTGGCCATTACACAAAGGACCGACCGACAAACTTGCAATTCACTTATACGTTCTTAATTTTTTTCAACGGATTCATTTTCAGTTTGTGACACTACCACATAAGCCTCAAAAATCCCATTTAACTTTTATTTAGAATAGGAGCAATTT